>OU342743.1:101137680-102595459 GCA_910589775.1 Avena eriantha | reverse complement strand
ATATCTTTCTATTCTCACTTACTCAGTGGTTCTAGCTACATCACATTCTTCTTCTCTTCTTAAAGTTCACCATCTAGATGTGGTAAATATCTAAGATGGAATTTTCACCATTATTTGGGTATGAATACGTATTATTAATTTCTTATACCAATGTGTTGCTCGTATTTCCTGCCTTCATGGCATAAGGCAAGACTTTGAGGGCATCATGTTCTGCATATATAAAAACATTTAAGTATTTATTAATTATCGTAAAGTTTGCAGCAATATTTTTTGATATGTCGAAAAATATATATGTACAGCTCTATAGAGATTTTTTTATGCTCTCAAGATAATATGGGTATACTGACAACAAGTTTAAGGTAAATTAAATAATCACATGTGCAGAAAGCATTTTAGTTGTTTTAATTTTGGTTGAAAGATTTGAATATTTAATCAGCTTTAAGTTGATGTCTACATAATACTATATGCTAGATCGCACTTAATTACAAATATCAAGTAGCCATGGTCTATTGTAATACCACACCCTTGGACCAAAGGCCCCATGATGATTACACAATTATGGGTTTTAGCGAAGCGAGGAGTTGATCACTTGTCAGGTAGGGAAGGGAGGGAAAATACCATGAGAAGCTTCGCATATGGTTAGATTAGAACCATATGGCATTGATCTGTTCTACTCTAATCTGGCTATAACTATATACATTAGTGCTACGTGAGGGTGCAACGTACAATCATACACTCTGGTCGGAGTATCACCATGAAAGCCCCAAAAACCATGCCAAACACGGAACAAAGCATGAAAAAATAATGGCCAGGTATTTTTTTGGAAACAAACCGTGAATATTGAGTTAGAATTGACATCCTTCAATCATTGCTGATTAAAGCTGTAAAACATTTGGAAGCCCACCACAATGCTAAGTCAGAAATTACAGCCAATATTTATGTAAAGTTCATAGACTTCGAGGTCTAAAATTGATTAGTTATTATGGGTGTAAGGTCATTGGAAACGAATTTAACTGTCTATGTTATTTTGCTAGAGCCATATGGAATGTTATTTGTCATATCATTTGGTAAAATATATAGTAATAATTTTCTTATTTATGGCGATGAATTGTGCTATCCTATTTTTCCAAAAATAAGAGCTTGAAATATCAAACAATGGCACCATTCATAAATTTTGCAATAGTATGTGCATTTGTTGTTGTTTACTCGGACTACCAACAGAGGATATAAACTGACTTGTTTTGTCGTAGAATTCTTAAATATGTTACCAAATAATTCTGGCTCTGACTTTGTGATTGTACTTGTATAGAAATATAAACGCTTTTCTTCGTGAAAGAAATATTAGTGTTTCCTGGGCAAACGTGTAGCCCCGTTATGTGGATTAGCATGATTGTGAGACTCCGTATCCTATAGTAGATTCCATGCAATAATCTACCTTCTCACGGCGTGGTAGTTTAGATGCACATGCATGATTGATTAATATCCTAGTATAATGCACAGAAAAAAGCAGCCAAGTACACGAAGAAAAAAGAAAATTGAGGGAAGGAAATTTGTTTTCTAAGGAGGGTACCATCCGAAAAAAGAATATTTCCTTTTGTTCAAACCCTTAAGTATATTTTTTTTCTTTGGGTCAGATGTACATGCACGATATTCTGGTACCACACGGACGAAACAAACATCTAGCAATCCTACCTTGTTTACACGTTTTCTTTTGCTAAGGTGACAGAAATAATATTTTTCCGGTGGGCTGTTAGCGATCTGGCGAACCTGTCAGATCATTTTCTAGTGGGCTACCACGTATATTAATCTTGGCTCGTTACGTCCTAATATAAGGTGTGTGTGTATCTTTTTTAATTATTATTGTTAACCGATCTAATCTATATTGTGGTCAACCAACGTCATTAAATGAATGGACCGTGTCAAACGATATTACGGGGTTACGTAACTGTAATTTCTAGTTAAATCCTAACCATAAATTTTAGATCCAACTATCAAAAATAATTATAGTGATGTGGCTTAACGTGGTGCCTCGAAAAACACCCTTATATTGCTTTAGTATATAATAGATAGATGGGAGGTGTTAGGAATATATCTATCCATGATATCTTGAAGTTGAAGCTAACAAAGAAGTTTTTTCTCATAGGTTACCCACACACTCATATAGGATGAATTTAACTAGCTTGAATCAGTAGAACTTCTGCGACATGAAGATGAAACATGGTATGTACCCTTTTTTGCAGAAAACGTCCTAGGAGATCTGGTCCATTCTCTTGTCTAGGCTGCCACTTTGCCAAACTGACTATGAATTGATGCATGCGCATGTTGTGTTAATGGGTTCCGATCATCTTTGACGTCTGCCATTGGATTTCCACCACACTCGATTGTTTGCACGTGTCCATGAAACCAGGCAATATAACCGTATAATTTAACTAGCAATTATTATTTTTGACTCGTGGGATTTTTCAATACTTCTGATTCCTTGTATATTTTGGATCGATCTTATATATGTTCCTTAATTTTTCAATTCGAAAAATGTAGAATTGTATTGAGGAGGCCGAATTGCACTCCCTGTGGGAACCCCGGCCGGAGGGACCGAGAAAGGCTGCACCATTCCTGCCACACTAGGAGGCGGAGCAACAACAGGCGGTCCTCCCTGCTGCGGGAATGCGGAACAGCGGTAGGGCCCCTTGGTGGCGCAGCCGCAGCGACCGCGGCCCGCGCGGCTGGGAGCCAGAAGAGAACCACGATGAAGGCCGCCCGAGGTGTTCCCGGACATGGCAGCCGTTGATCGCAGCACGTCGGCGAAAGATCGACCGGGAAGACACGAGGTAGCGACCGGAGAGGAGCACGATGGAAAACTCGAAGACATTGTGGAAACGGGTGACGAGAGCGGCGATGACGATTGACGATAAGTGGATACCCTAGTCCAGGCCGCCTGAAACCGTCGCGTGATACGAGTCCAGGAGTACACGAGCTCCTCGTTTGACTCGGACTGCCCGCAAGTAGGTCCAGCTGTCTCGGCCACCTCGACATCCACGTCCTTCGTGCCAGCCACCTCCGCATCCCAGTGATTCTTCTCCACCACCGTCCGAGCTGGTAGAGGAACCCGCCTTGCACCTCCGAGATCAACTGCCCAACACCGGCGGCGCAGAAACCCTACGCGGTGGTAGGGGACCGCGCCAGGGCTTCATTCGTAGGCTAGAAGAACCCGCACCGCCGCGCCTCGAAAGCAAGGGGGATGCCGACCTCCTCCGAACTCCAACCATCACAGGCGACGGCGTAAAGGTCCTAGGCGGCGGCGGCGAGGTTGAGTCATCACGCGATGCAACAGCGCTTGACGATTTCTCCCAAAAACATGATGCAGGTGTGGGGTATCCCATCTCCTCCCAAAACTGTTGCCGAAGCTCCTCATCCGATCTCCGCGCCGCGCGGTACCGTCGTCCAGCTTAGCTGACCGTCAACAACCTTGAGATCTTCAAGGGCCACCCTAGCTGCCAACGTTTCATCCTCTTCCACCCCGCCGTCGGCCAGGCACTGGAAGCGAGATCCAGAAGATTGCCCAGCAGACCCCGATGAGGATCGCGCCACCGGCCGGAGATCCCCAGGCGCCAGCGTTAGCCTTCGTCGTCGTGTCATTTCCGCCCTAGCTAGAGGGGGAGGACGGCCAGCACCGAATGGCTTTAGCTCTTTGACTATTGGCTGCTACCGCAGTCGGAACCGCTCTGGCAGTGCCATAAGGGTTGAGGAATTGAGATATGATCAAACATGAATTGGGGTTTCTTGATTTTTGGTTCTTAGGAGTCGTAATGGCAGCAGTTGTGTGGAAATATTGAGTCATCGGAAAAGAAGCGGCTAAAGGGGAATGACGCTAGTGAGGACAGGGTTTAGTTATCCAAATCCACAAAACAAGAGATGCGTAAAACTTCTTAATTACATTGTATATACATTTTTGTATAACACCAATTCTAGGCAATGAGTAAAAAACATATTTGTAAAAATAAAGTATACTAGATATTCTCACATTCGGTAATTTAGAACGAATTTAAGCGAGTGAGAATTTCCACATGTACTCCCTCCATTCAGAAATATAAGACATTTTAACTTTGTGAATCGAATGTATCTAGACAACATCTTCTAGTATAGGTATATTATATATATATATATAATATATATATATATTATACAGGTATGCTCACGATGGAACCCGTTAGTGCACCGATCAAAACCATTTTGTAGTCAATGGCTGATTTTCCTTCCATCTTTGATTTGCATGCATACGTCCTAGACCAATAACCCAGTAATCTCTTTCCAAATGCAATTGATCGTGATTAAATACCAAAACAGCCATGATTTAGTTTGAACCCATCCCTCTTTACCTATTTATTTGAGCCCAGATTCACGTCACCATACATGCCAAAAGCCGGCCGAACCCCTGCTTGGCGAAAGTACGATCTGGTTCTTATCTTTCACATTGCCTCGACCATGAGAACTAATTAACATCGTTAGTTTTCAGATTTTCATGTATCAATGTGTGGGGACGTAAGCTACTTGGAATGAATTAATGTGACATGAGCACATCGGTTCTTCTTGTATAGCTCGAAATTCAGCATGTATGTTTCTACTATTCCATACATGGGTATGAAAATGAGTTCAGGCATTTGGATACCTAGTATATTCAGGATATGCATACCAAAGAAATATCAAGGTATGCACATATACCTAGAATTTTCAATGTATGTCATAGAAAATATTAAAGGTATCTACATATACCTAGAATTATAGGTATGCGCGTACCCAAGAATCTCCAATAATTTTCATGCATTGTATACCTAGTATATTCAAGATATATATACCCAGAAAATTTCAAGGTATGCACATATACCTAGACTTTTGTATACCTAGTATATTCAGGGTATACCCAGAAAATTTCAAGGTATGCACATATACCTAGACGTTTTAAGGTATGCCATAGAAAATAAATTAAAGGTATGTACATATACTAGTACAAGTAAACAATAATGGGGCCTTAAATTTCTATGGTGTACACTCTGCATGCAAGGCATTGGAAAAAGAATCTCGCATAGTCAAACCGGCAAACAGTTTCCATATACCCATTAATTAGCCAAACATCATTCTTTCCTAATCAATACTAGATACCAATGGGCATACCCGTTAGCTTTTTTACCATTGAAACAACACATACCTTGATGCAATCAAACGATGGAGAGGTGTGGAGCCTGGGCACCATGGTGCCCCATACGGGCATCAAGGTATATATATGTATATATTAATTGGTATCACAGAACATATGCGGCAATACTGGATCGATATCGCATATGTGGACAATAGCATAGTCGCAGAACAAGCCCAAATTATTATCGTAGTTTGCAAGTCCTGAGTGAACCATAGCAATATGAACTCCATTTGATTTTATTAAGTTATCATGTGTGTCCGCCATTTACTCGAAGGCCGAACCCAATGGAACGACAATGTTTTTAGCAGTGTATCCTCCCCAAGTTCATTGTTACTGTACATAACATTTGAGTGCATGCACATCAAAATTTGATCTACAAAAATCTACTCATCCATGAAAACATAAATACAACAAACCAGAATCACTGACAGATCTAAACAAGAGAAAAAATCCATTGTCTTTGTCATGCATGACTAACACTTGATCGGAGGAATTGGGAGCGAAGGAAGACAAGTACTTATGTTGGTTGCCGACAAGGTATTCTTCGATATTGCTGCGGCGAGGATTGCTGAGGGGGAGATGACCTTACCAAGGACGGTGCTGGAGGAAACGATGGTGATGTGGCAGATATCCGATGATGGCGAAGAAGGGCTTCCGTGTCTGGCGGAAGTGGATCAAGTGAAGCCTAAATGACTAATCGTCTTGTCGCTCCCTAGCCTCGATACCTAACTCTAAGGGAAGAATCAGTAACTTTATCTGAAATGGGGGATTTGTCGATATCATCACAACCCAATACTGCTTTGAGGGTAACATCCATATCAACAACAAATCAAAGTAGTATCTGGGGAATGTCTCCGCTAGGAGATCTTGATGCCAACTATCATTCCGAAATAACACTGAAGACTCCACACCACATGAACAAACCAACAAATCTCTGAATGTTTTAATAAGCTTACAAAATCTGGCCAACAGAAAGATCCTACTACACCAATAGGAGCAGATTCCTAGTAGTATGCTTGCCATGCCATGCTGATCCATGGAGTATCATGATGGCTGAAGATTTTGTATTGATGTTTGAGGAGGAGATTATCATTATTGATCTCTAGGTTGAACTCACCTAAACTTCCCTTTTTACAATGGATCTTCTTCTAAATTGATATTTGGAAGTCATGCAAATACATATTCTTATTCTCAAAGTTGGAGAGGATATAAAAGTATAAACTGCACATGATAGAATCTGAAATTACAGATAGTTGAAGTGCACATCCACCACTTCCAATTCCGGTACCATATTAGTCTCAGTTGATGTACATGTCTCATTAATATGTTCTAGATATGGTTATCTTTTCAGACCTACCATTTTAATTTCTTTCACTCGCCCGCTTCTCGTTTCCATACTTATATGTTTGCAAAATGGTCACTAGTAGAAACCAGGCAATTAGCCCCGGTTCGTAAGGACCTTTAGTCCTGGATTGCAAATAGGGACTGCCAAAGCGGGACTAAAGGTCCAAGCTTTAGCCCCGGTTCTGTTACGAACCGGGACTAGAGGTCCAACCACGTGGCCCTGCGAGCCGCGCTGGGCGGCAGGTTCCCTGCCACAGCAGCGTTTTGGGCCATTTGGCTGCCGCGGCAGGGGATGGGTGTTAGATTGATCTCCACGGTCGTCCCAACGGACGACCGACTCGGCCTCGCGCCCTGATCGGGGGTGCCCAACGTTATCACGTTGGTGGGCCCCCGTCGCGCAACGCATATAAAGAGGTGGGATCCGGAGGCACGAACCCCAAGGTTCGTCGCCCACTCAACCCCACCGACACATCCCAAACCGTAGGCCTCCGATCGGGCTAGCGCTGCAGCGGCGGGAAGTGCCACCACACACCGCCGCCACCACTCCGTCGCCCCCATGTCGACCTCATCCTCGACAATGAAGACCGAAAGTATGCTATCCCTCTTCTCTAGTCGTTCCCATCTAGATCCCACTAGCTAATCCATTTTTTCCTAAGTACAAGCCTAGTACTCGCGCACCAACACCTAGAGATCCTAATAATACTAACAATGGTATCAGAGCAACCTAGGTTGTTGATCTAGTCGAGGTAGTACAAGAAATCCAAAGAAAAGAAAGGGGCTAGGGTTTACACAAGCGCCGCCGCAAGGCCGCGCCGTTCCTCTCGATCCCGATGCGCATCGGCAAGCCGAGGTATCGGGAAGAAGAACCCAAACCCTAGCCCGTATCCCCAACCCCAAGAACCAACCGAATATTTTCGGGAAGAACCAAGTAGGAGGGGGAAAGGGAAGAAGCTCAAATTTCCGCAGAGAAAGCCAATGTTTTACCCTATTTTATTTCGTTTTTTCCCAAACCCAAATCGAAACAGAGAAGAAAAATCCTAGCTCGAATCGAGAACAGGAAAGTCCCACCAGCCGTCACCGAAAAAGGGAGCCACCGCCTGGGCCGTTTGACAGCGGTGCACCCACCCTCGGGTGGATGCACGCACCGGCAAAGGGCCAAGGGGGCGCCATTGCTAGCTGCTGCTACTTCTCTGCTCCATTCGTTGGGGGCTTGGGGGTTTTCAGTAGGTGGAAAGAAAGGGAGAGGGGCTCGCATGCTGGCGGAGAGGAGCTCGTCGCCGCAGCGGGTCAGCCGGCGTGGCCACCTTGCGTCACACAACAAGCGCCGCAAGGAGCGAGCGGGACAGACAGTGGGGAGGGGCAGGGAGCTTGCGTCGGAGAAAGGGAGGGGCTCATCGGGACGGCGCAGCCTCCTCGCCAGTCCCGCGCGCGCGAGTCCGCCGCCGCCAGAGAAGACAGATGCGGGGAGGGAGAGAGTGGAGTGAGGGTTAGGGTTTAGGTCGGGTCGGGCGGCTGTTTTTATTCGGCCGAAAACGGCGCTCGACCGTCGGATCTGAATGGACGGCGGCGATCCAGCCGCGCGCGGGGAGCGCCCAGAGTGGGCCGCCGCCAGGCCGCAGGCCGCTTTTCGGGCTGGGCAGAGGGCGCTAAGCGCTGCACAGCGGGCGGTGGGCCTTTATCTACAGCCTAGCACCCAGTTTTTATTTATAGAAGCTTTTTGGGCATTTTATTTGTCTGTTTTTAATGTTCTTTACACAGTTTTTTCTATAGCAAATTATCCAACGAAATTTTGTGTAGAAAAATAATAAAGTAACGGTAAAGTTTCTGTAAATTATAAAGTTGATGTTTTTTATTCAAGTTTTTCCGCTGCAAATAGTTAAAAGTAATTGCTTAAATGCAATAAAGTGATGATCTTATTTGATGACTAACGTTGTTAGTAAGATTTTCACCATGGATAGTAAATTTCATCACACTATTAGTTCTATTTCTGCCCAACGGTGATGTACAATTAATATTGAGAAGTTTCATGTTTTAATTTGACCAACGTTGAATTAACTCATTTCGATGATATTTTGTTTTCACGCAATCCCATGAGTTTCATCTCGGCTATTGAGCCCCTCAATGGAGGGAACTACGGCTCATGGCGAGAGAAGGTTGAAATGGGGCTTGCTTTTCTTGACCTTGACATGGCACTGATTGATACCTGTCCCAAAGAACTTGAGGACCCCGTGAGGGGCGAAAAAGGAAGTGAAGATGACTTCAACAAAAGGGTCCATGACCATGGACCAATAAGAATGAAGTACGACCTTGATCGTGCAAAGTGGGACTCGTCCAACAGAAAGTGCTTGATAGTGATTAAGAGCTCCATTATGGAAGCAATAAGGGGAGCAATCCAAGAGTGTAGCACTGCCAGTGAGTATCCAAAGAAGGTAGAGAGTCAGTTTACTGGGTCTTCAAAGGCCTATACGAGCTCTCTCATTAAGAAACTTGTTACTACAAGATACACTGGTGGTGGAGTAAGGGACCACATATTGCGAATGAGCAACATGTCTTCCAAGCTTAAGCCCATGGGCATGGAGCTCCCAGTCGAGTTCATCATTCATCTGATCTTTGCCTCACTGCCAAACCAATTTGAGACTTTTGCTGTGAACTACAACGCACAGCCAGAAAAGTGGGGCATTGAGAAGATGATGGCCAGTGCGTACAAACAGAAGAAGAGAGGCTCAAGAGGCAATCTGGTGATTCTGTGAACTACCTGAGCCCAACCAAGAAGAGGAACTTTCAGGGTTCAAGGCCACAAGGGAAACCTCAGGGGCGTCCCCCTCCTTCTAAGCCGCATGGAAAGGATGATGATCACCGATAACATGAAGTGGACAAGGACACCTGCAGGTGGTGCAAGGAAAAGGCCACTAAATGAGTGACTGTGTGAGCTTCCTAAAGCATCTATGCAAGAAAGGTGATGATTTAATTACTTTTTTTGATGAATCAATCACTATTTTTAAGTTATGCAAAATCTACTTGGTGGATTGACTCAGGTGCGACTGTCCATGTTGCAAATTCATTACAGGGATTCCGTATGAGAAGGACCCTGCAAAGAGGAGAAATAAGAATTAAAGTGGCAAATGGCATCCAAGCTGAAGTCGAAGCTATTGGAGATCTCCCATTAGAATTATTAAATGGCTTTGTACTTTTACTAGTAGATGTACTTTGTATACCCTCTTTGCATCGAAACTTAATATGTGTATCGCGCTTAGATGATGATGGTTTTGCTTGCCATTTTGGTGATGGACAATGTAAAATCAAGCGTAATAATGAGATTGTTGGTCTTGCCTTCGGACAAGACAAGCTTTATTTCTTATTACTTTGTGAGAATGTGTATGCATTAAGCGCTGAGAATGAGAATGCCTCCTCATCCCTGAATGGAAAGAATAAAAGGAAAAATAATTGATGATGTCTCTTCGAAATTATGGCATTGTCGTTTAGGCCATTTTCGAGGGGAAGAATAGAATTAGAAAAGAATCTTAGTAATAAAAATCAATTCTACCGCCTTTAGAATTTTCGAATTTAGAGCAATGCATTGATTGCATTAAAGGAAAGTTTGTAAAGAACATTAAAAAGGGCGCCAAAAGAAGCACATGAGTCTTAGAAATAATTCATACGGATATATGCGGTCCGTTTCCTATGACATCTGTGGATGGATATGATTCTTTCATAACATTCACGGATGATTATTCGCGTTATGGTTATATTTATCCAATTAGAGAGCATTCAGAAGCATTGGATAAATTGAAGATATTTAAGGCTGAAGTGAAAATCAGCATAGTTTAAAATTAAAGTAGTAAGGTCCGATCGTGGAGGCGAATACTACGGTCGGCACACCCCCATATGGCCAAGTTCCTGGACCTTTTGCAAGGTTTCTACAGGAACATGGTATAGTTGCCTAGTATTCAACGCCGGGCGAGCCTCAGCAGAATGGAGTAGCTGAAAGACTAACCGTACCTTGATGGATATGGTAAGAAGCATGTTAAGTTACTCCACCTTACCGATTGGTTTGTGGATGGAGGCGTTGAAAACCGCCATTCACATACTTAATCAAGTTCCTAGTAAGTCGGTGTCTAAAACACCATATGAGTTATGGACTAGTCACGAACCTTCACTCATTATTTGCGAGTGTGGGGCTGTCCAGCTGAGGCTAAGCTCTTCAACCGAACCTTGGGAAGTTAGATCCTAAAACAGTAAGTTGCCATTTCATTGGCTATCCAGACAAGTCAAAAGGTTATCGTTTCTATTGTCTAGACAGATTTACTAAGTTTGTGGAAACGAGACACGATGTGTTCTGGAGGATCAGATGATCAGGGGGAGCACGGTATCGCGAGAAATCAACCTTGAGGAGAAGCGGGTGCATGCACCCACTCCGATGATTTAGGAACCGTTTTTCTCGATACTTGTTGCTGCACTGACACAGGAAAATGTCGATGTGACCCTGTTGTTAGTTCTCTCCTATGAAACAAATGAATGAAAAGACCCTGTCACACACACAAGAGGGAGAGCTCAACAGCCCCTACAGAGATGTGCCAGAAGGCGAGACCCTTAGAAGGTCTCAAAGAACTAGAAGCTAGCTATTCCCAACGATTTGAAGTCTATGTTGTGAGAGAGTTCAAAGGAAGCGTTCTTCATGATCTTAATCAAAAATGATTATTTATTGGAATAGTCTTTCCTTTAGAGTTTCTTGTTTTTCTAACTTTCATGGAAAACATGCTTGCGAGGATGTAAGGTGTCACTCAAAGTGGCTTGAAGCATGGAGATGAAATGAGATCCATTAGCAAAAAGTCTGGGATTAAGAAATTCCTAAAGGAGCCAAAACAGTAGGCTATAAATGGTCTACAAAACAAATGTGACTCTAGAGGGAATATTGAAAGATATAAAGCACGACTTGTGCTAAAGGCTTCACCCAAAGAGAGGGAATAGATTACAATGAGACATTTTCTCAGTCTCAAGCAAGGATTCTTTCAGAATCGTAATGCTTTAGTGGCACACTATGATTTAGAATTGCATCAGATGGATGTAAAGATGGCTTTCCTAAATGGAGACCTAGAAGAAAAGTTTACATGGCACAACCCAAGGGTTTCGTTGTGGAAGGAAATAACGTATGGGATGTCGTCTGAAGAAATCCATTTATGGATTAAAACAAGGCTCTAGGCAATGGTACTTAAAGTTCCATGAAACAATAAGAAAGTTTGGGTTCGATGAGAATGAAGAGGACAATTGCGTATATGCAAAGTTCAAGAATGGGAAATTCATTTTCCTTATCCTGTATGTGGATTGATATTCTACTTGCCAGTAGTGATGTTAGCCTACTATTGGAAACAAAGAAGTTCTTGTCCTCGAACTTTGATATGAAAGATCTCGGTGAAGCTTCATTCGTTCTAGGGATTGAGATTCTCTGAGTAGAGAAAAAGGGGTCTTAAGGGCTATCACAGAAGGCATACTTAGAGAGATTCTGAAGAAGTATAGTATGCATGCGAGCAATCCTATACGCCTGCCCTATAGTGAAGAAGGCATACTTAGATAGATTCTTGACTCGTTGAGTCGCTGTTGTATATATATCTGTTTTGTGGGTCCCATCGAGGACTGTTGTGTAATGGTATTGCTTCGTTTTCCACCCACACGAAAGTGCCTGGTGGGCGTCCTTGAATCGTTTCTTCTAACGCGGGTTGGCGGAAAGGGCTAAAACTTGCATAGGGCCGATTCGATGGTGTTTATAGCGACGCAAGCGGAAGAAGTGGACGCGGGTGTCGGCGGTGGAGACAGCGGCGGCAAGAAGTCTGCCGCGGCAGAGTTTCGGCGGTTTCGGTAGCTGCGGAAGAGGGTGGCGGCAGGAGAAGGCGCGACATGATCAGCTACCGCGGCAGAGAATTTGGGCGTTTCGCTGCCGCGGCAGGAGCGACGACAGGAGGGGGCGGTTGAAAGAGGGAAAATTATTTGGACGAGGGGGATTAGTAGATGGTGCGATATGTTTTAGAGATCGAGAGATTGACGCATAGAAAAAGGAAACATATTTTCAGAAAAAGTTACATGATGAGACACATGGACACGGCCACTAACAAGATCTAGACAACGATAGCCTTTGTGTTCGTCGGAAAAATCTAGATGGGCGCTCGGGATAGAACAGGGTGAAAGTTTGTTAGGAGAAGTAGAGTAGGAGTTAGGAAAACAAAAACAGCCGAAGACACGAACGTCGGAGTAGTTTGGGTGAGAAAGAAATAAATAGAAGTAGGGTATGGTTTGAGGATTAACTTTAGATGGTCGAATATTAAGTAGATATGTGGCCGTGTGGAGAGCTTCAACCCAGAACTTCAGAGGCATACAAGATTGAATAATAAGGGTGAGAGTGATGTCATTAAGAGTGCAAAGAGAACGCTCGGCTTTGCCGTTTTAAGGGGAGGTATAGGGACAGGAACAACGCATAAGAATTCCATATTGGAGAAAGAAATCTCGGTTTTTAAAGTTGTCAAATTCACGATCATTATCGCATTGAATAAATCTTATAGGAATGAAAAAGTGGACCGAGACATAGCGCTGAAAATTAAGAAAAATATTGTGAACGTCGGATTTGTTGCGTAAGGGAAAGGTCCAAACATAGTGTGTAAAACCATCAAGAATAACAAGATAATACTTAAAACCAGAAACACTTTTTATTGGTGACGTCTATAGATCACAATGAAGTAACTCAAAAGGAAAAGTACTAGAGGATAGAGAGGAGCTAAAGGGGAGACGAACATGTTTACCTAATTGACACGACTGACAAATAGAAGAATTATAAGAATCTCTATTACAAGGTATTGAAAATTCACTAAGAAGAGTAGATAACACATTATTATGGGGATGACCGAGACATTGGTGCCACAGATCAACAGAGGCCACCATAGACGATGGAGGGGCAGCGGCCGGAACACCATGGAGGGAATACGAATCACTGGAGCTATTGAACCGAGCCATATCGGCTTTGGTCCGATAATCCTTCACAGATAAACCAAAAGGGTCAAATTCAATAGAAACGTGATTGTCATTGGTGAATTGGCGAACAGAAATCAGGTTTTTAATTAGTGCAGGAGCTACAAGAACATCGCGAAGAAGCAAAGGTTTGATTGGGGATTGGATTTGGGCTTGACTGACATAGTAAATAGGAATAGATGATCCGTCACCGAGAGTAATAGATGAAAAAGGCGACGGTGTGCAAGAAGACATCAAATTACTTGATGCAGACATATGACTAGAAGCACCAGAATCGAAAATCCAATCCGTACCTGAGTTTCCTTGTGCAGCAAAGTTGTTCATGGCTTGTAGAAAATCAGCTTGGTCCCAGCTCGGAGTCGAAGTAGAGGCCGGTGTAGACATGGGAGCTGGCGGGTGTGGTGGCATCGGCAGTAGGGCCGGCATTGGCGTATAGATAGAGCCACCATCATTGTACTGCGACATATTGTACTGCGGCATGTAGGGTCAGGTTGTAGCGCCATATGAAGCATAAGGAGCAGCGTTGTAGATTGTTGGTGCGTAGGCGGGGGCGGCGTGGTATGCGGCCGTTGGCTGTCGCGGCGCGAGGACGGGAGCGCTGGTGTGAGGGTGGGAACCGGGCTGCCAGCCACCAATGTAGGAAGGCGGGGCACCATAGGGCGTCGGTGCAGACCAGGGCATAGGCCACGCCTGGACTAGCCCGATCCACAGATCAGGAGAAGGACGCTAGCTGGGGGTGGCGGTGATGCGGTCGGTGGTGCAGACGGTGGAGCCAGAGCCGAGGGCGGAGGAGGAGCAGGCGCCATACGAAACTACGACGGTTTAGGGCTTTGACCCCTATAGTTTGGACTTGGACGCCAGTCCGATGGTTGAGGAGGAGCCATTGGAGGAGGTGGCGGTGGCGGCGGTGGTGCAGGCGGTCGAGGAGAAGCAGTGAAGACCTGAGGACGGGAGTCCTTGTTGGTTTGGGCATGATCGGCCCATTGCAGCATCGAGCGAAGCTCGACAAAGGAGGGGCGCGGACGCATCATAGGGATGAAGGAGGCCTGGTTCTCGAACTTCTCGCTCAGGCCGACGAGGAGGACGTTGATGAGATGTCGATCGTCGATCGGATCACCGAGTTCGCGGAGTTCATCCGCGATCGCCTTAAGGCGTTGGCAGTAGACACAGACGGGTGCATCACCTTGCACCGTATTACGAAGCTCGGTGTGGAGATTGTTGGCGCGAGCGTCGACATTGTGCTGGAAGAGCTGACGAAGGGCTGCCCACAGATCGGCGGCAGAGGCACCATCACGGTGTACGAGATTGAATATTTCTATGGAGACTTGCATGAAGATCCATTGAATAATGGCTAGATCATCCTTGACCCATTGCGGATCCTGAGGTAGAGGGCGAGCATCATCGGCGACGTGAGAGTGGAGGTTGCATCGCCCGAGGTGGACGTCGAAGAGGTGACGCCAATGATAGTAGTTGTGAGCAGTGAGGTCTAGGTTTACGGGTATGTAGGGGCTAACATTGGATATGGTGTCAGTGAAGGAGATTAAAGGGGCTATTGGTGGAGGTAGAGCTGAAGTAGAGGTAGAGGTGGAGGGGGCCGTGACCGCTCCCTCTGATCCAAAATATAAATCGATGTAGTTTTTTTCTAAAACTCATGTATCTTGACATCTTTTAGTGTATAGGTAAGACATCCTATATTTTAGAACGGGAGAGTGTAGCATGTACAATTATATACCATTTA
The DNA here is from genome assembly GCA_910589775.1 of Avena eriantha. Taxonomy (NCBI): domain Eukaryota; kingdom Viridiplantae; phylum Streptophyta; class Magnoliopsida; order Poales; family Poaceae; genus Avena; species Avena eriantha. Next base: position 102,580,169 of record OU342743.1, on the reverse strand, counting down.
CCTATTTCAGGTTCTAAGATCAATGAAAACCTGCAATTGAGATGGGGCCAACCTGGATCAACTTTCCATAAGAAACAGCAAAATAGGCTCAAACCTACGTCTTCAATTCCTCCATGTCAGTCCCCTCCAAACCGTATACGTCGCTTAGAACTAGTGAGAGACTAGAAGGACCTCATGCGCTTTGCCACGCCGTTGTTGTTCTTAGCATTTATTTCCCTCGACTGCACGTAGGGGGGTTTAATTACTTCGACATGCTGTTTCCGATCTCGGTTTTCCCCTCTTGTGCTAATTGACTTGTTGGGGCTTTCAGATGGCTGGTCATCTAGTTTTTTGTGATCTTGTTTTTTCCCATTGTGCAAGTCAGCTTGGTCTGGACATTCGGATGGCTGTTTTTTTTCTTGCTAAAATGACCTCAAGCTATGACCTATCGTATAGGTTCTTCCTGTTTTTATTTTTGGCGTGTGCTAGGCGTCCCCCGGACGATGGGGAACTCCCATCGTCCTGTTTCCGCGCGTGACACGTGTCCAAAAATCGGTCCAAATCCCGCGTTTGTTGCAAATGTCCCCGCTTTTGCTTTCGAAGCAAAAAAAAGGGTTCGTTTCAGAAATAGAACGTCTCGCCGGAGACATCGCCGGAGACCATGCATCAACCAAATTGTACTAATTTAGGAAAACCGACTTCGCCGGAAACATCGTCGGAAAAAACTCGCCAGTGACTCTCGCCGGAGAGCTTATAGCAAAAAGTTGACACTGTTGTAGCAAAACCACAATACGGTTGTAGCAAAAAAGTTCTTCTAATGTAGCAAAAAATCTACTTTGTCGGAGACATCGACGGAGGCTTTTGTAGACACCTCGTCGGATGCCTCACCGGAGATGTCACGCAGCAAACAATTTACAATATTATAGCAAAATCAGAAAACAAATGTAGCAAAAAAATAACAATCATGTAGCAAAACCCGAATTCACCGAAAACATTGTCGCAAAAACATGCTATGTAGCAGAATATTCCGTCGTATGTAGCAACGCCGACTGCCGTATGTAGCAAATTTGAACACCGCGGGTAGCAAAGAAGCAAGGAAGCGGAAAAAATATGACTCTAGGGTTTCGAGGGACGTGCGGCGGGGCAGCCGCGTGGCAGCACGCGCAGAGACGTGCGGCGGCCGGCGGCGGAGGAGAGCAGCGGCGCGGCATGGCGCGCGGGTTCGCACGGGCGCGTGCGGTTGCGACCCAGACGATGTTGTCCGGGGGATGGCAATCATTTTCCTTTCTTTTTTGAATACATGTCAGGGGAGACCTGATGAAGCAGGATTCCTCTTTCCGAATTACCACCCCTATGGTCTTCCGTTCCTGAGTTCCTCAATCCTGACGCTCCACCCTCTCTCTCTCGCGCGCACCTAGGCAGCAAGAGGAACTGTCACAACCGAAATTGCCATCACACGAACACCACCACGATGAACCGAACTTGCCATCACACTTAGTGGAAAACGAATTGGCAATAGAGAAAAGCATACGAATTGCAAAGGAATCGGAACACCACAACCATGAGCCGGACACCCCTGAATAGATTAAGAAACAGCAGTTGTCGAACCTCGAGTACAATCGCTACATCTCGTATAAGAGAACAATCCAAGCAACTAACATGTACTCCCTCCGTTTTAAAATATAAGATATTTTAGATTTGTGAATGAAGTGTATCTAGAACCCTTCTAGTGTGTAGGTTTATCTAAGTTTAAAATGAACATATACATAAAAGAGGTCTAGATACACCCATACTCCCTCCGCTTCAAAATATAAGATGTTTTAGCTTTGTGAAGTAGTGTATCTAGACCCTTTTAGTGTGTACTGTGTAGGTTCACTCTAAACCTAGATGATTCCATACACAAAAATAGGATGGCAATTTGGCTCCCAGGTCTAAATGCACCTATTATGTAAAATCCAATTTATACGAATTTCAAAATGTGTGCATCGACCGATGCAGAGGCCGGGTATATCCCCTTTTCGGAAAAAAAAACGAATTTCAAAATATTGAAAAATTCCGAAACAAAATCTCAGGTGTACATCCGGACATGCTATGTCCTCACATAAATTTTTGCAGTGAGAAGATAATTCTTGAGGTCCATACAAAAAGGACAAAAAAAATGTGTTGTGAAGAACTATTTTGCAACACCAATTTTTTTCTTTTTTACACAATCCACATAAAATGTATTTTTTCTCAAACTTGGTATACGAACATAGAATGTCAACATGTCAATCCGGATATTGTTTTTCAAAAATTCCAACCATTTGACGTATGTCTTTTTGGGGCAGTGGATGCATCTACACGTAAGAGCCAAAGTGGATTTCCGTAGATACACTGCTTTCAAAATTTAAAATATCTTATATTTTGAAACAGAGGGAGTAGCATTTACCTATTTGAGGTTCTAAGATCAAGGAAAAGCTATAGTGGCGCCAACTTGGATCAAGTTTTCCATCAAAACATGAAAAATAGGCTGTATTTCTTCAATTCCTCCATGCCAGTCCTCTCCAAATCATATACGTTACAGATCTTGCAGCCGTTGTTGATCAAGTATTAATCGGCGTATGGAATTAAACAAATGAAATCAATCTCGGCATTAGGGATATTAAAATAGGGACAAAAGGAAGCTCTCACACGACTTAGACCTTTTTGGCCCTTCGATCATGCCATCTAGCTGTTCCTGGCCGTCGAATGCTCTTTAAATACCGAACTGGGCCGAATATCCCGAGGGACGCTTCTCCGGAGGTCAAATTGGCTCGCTATGGTTACGTGGGCCGGAAAGCAGCCCGTTAGTTCGCTTCGCTAAGATGCAAATAAGCGAGGCCAATAGGATTCAGAGGGAGGAAGCAACACCGTCGAAGCAAAGTGGCAGGGGAGGCGATTCGGCGAGTGAGGCCCCTCCTTCCCTTCGGCCGCCTTCTCCAAGGCGCCATTGTGTCCTCCTTTACCACCGCCACCGCCGCGGCGCAGAAAGGAGGGAGTACGAGGGGGTGCTGGGTGGCTCTTGTTGCTCATATCGCAGAAGGTACAGGCACACACGGCACACCAGTAAACATCATCGTTGCGCCCGTGCATGTGTAAGCCGTTGATCCCCTCCTGCACCTCCGCATCAACTACACTCCAATCATAATTGACTCTCTTTCACCCTACTTAATTCCCTTTCCTTCTTTTTTAGCTCTAGATTTGGTCAGTGGTGTGTTCGATGAAATGCTCGAGTCAAATCCCAGTTCTGGTTCATGTTCTGCGTACTATATAAACTTATTACTCATGATTATATTGTTGTAAAAATAGATTGGCACCGATGCACTGCGTCCATGGCTTCCATCTTAGTGTTGGGTTTATATACTAGGACTCGTCCATGGATCCTATTGTCAGGTTCCATCTCCCTCCTTTTCCCCCTCATACTTGTTTAAACAATCCAATGGATTGATCACCATGCTTAGTATCTCTTTTTTCATGGAAAGACTTTTAAGTTGACCTGCATGGAGCAGTCCATGCATATTGGTTGACAAGCGGCAACGGCCGCCACGTTGCACGGAGTCGGCGGTGGTCTCCATTATATGCTACGGGCAAGTGTCTCTTCTCGGTTAATTCTTCATATTGGCTGTTCTTTAAGCTCTTTAGGCTTCAATGGTCCTGAACAATGTGCATGCCATGTGTTTGGTGCAAAATCGTCCAGTGCACAACATGAATCATTGTACTCAATGGTCTTTATTCGGTGTGTGTGAGGAGCAGCTATAACAGATGCCATTTATCGTTTGTTGACCTTGATAGTTGATCATTGAAACTAATGTTCATGCGAAGCTTACCATAAATATATTTCAGCTAGAAATGTGTTGGCTAAGAGGCATCAGAACTAAAGGTTGGATATGAGCAAGCGTGATTCTAACAACATTGATATTCCGCAAGGTCAACCTTGTGGCGTACTACTTAATTAACTCATTGCACGCCATAGTACCCATGATTGAGCTGGACAGGGCATCATTTCCCATGTGCCGCACGCCAAGGCTTCTGCCGCCTCACTATCTACCACATTTGAGTTCTGGGCAACCTCACAAAACTGCAGTATGCTCCTTCTTTTTTTCCTGTTGCGTCTTCTCTATTCTTTGTTTAGTCCCTGATACTAAGGGTAGTAGAGTTGGCTCTGAAGTCCTTGTAGTCGTACATGCTTACTGGAGTATTCCCCATGTCCATAGGCATGTTGATGATTGGCATGTTTTTGCAAATTTTCTGCATGATCGAATAAGGTTTATATTATCGTCACTCTGCTACTAAATAATTTATAGTACTTTGAGAATAGTAGGGTGATGGCCCTGGCAGACAATGAATCTTAAAACTGCACATTGATTAGTTTTGTTTTGGAAAAGGCTGATTAGTTATCAGTTGCCTGTCGTCCTTGACAAGCTAAGGAAAAAATAATGTCAATATATTCTTGTATATTAATTTACAGTATATGACTCATGAAAAGGGTATTAGTTTTTCGGAAAACTTGTTCCTAAGCAGGAGTAAGCTCTCCCTCAGGCTTGCCAAGAGTGGTTTTATAGCAGTTCATGTTCTGAAACCAGAGAACTGCTCTCACGCGTCACCTCGTATAATGCATACCCTCAAAGATAGGTGGCTTCACATAAGCAATAAAACCACTTGGAGCAAATTGCCTATAATAAGATTTTTGGATTGTTGAGTAAAATAGCAATTTTCCAAGAGATTTAACCATAGTAAAAACACAGGCAGAAAAATAGATAAAGACCAGAAGATATGACAGACAAACTGAATATGGTAAACAAGACTGAGGAAGATGATATACATCACAGCAGAGGAACCGTCGGTGTTCGCGTTAACGTTAGCACCGTCGTCGGCCATGTTGTCCAGGAAAAGGTTGTTGATGTTAGGAAAGAAATCGTCGTTGCAGAAGATGTCGGCGCGGCCGCTATCCGTAAAGGAGTCCATGATGAAGCCAGTAGTCGTGCTGGTAGCGCTCCCCAAAAACCTTATCGACCTTCTCCCGTACATGACTCGAAGCAGCGGGGTCTCGGAGGCCTACTGTCCTAGCTCGCGGTGCACGCCGCAAGACGGGATGTGGAAGACCTAAGCAGCGCAATGCTCTGAATATGGAGGCGCAAGGGTGTGCGTTGGTGTGTCTGAGGAGAGGAGCGACCTCTCACTCTTATAGGCACGGGTAGGCAGGCGAACAGTCGGCGTCGGGAGAGGAAACGAACAGGCATCAATCGAAGCCGAACAGCCTCCAGTAAGCTCGAATTAAATCTCCACTGAGTTCGTATTAAACATTCACTCACGCAGACTGTTCAAATTATTATCCATTCATGCATGGAAAAAAAAGAAGCTCGAGGCTCGAGGCATTCCCGCAACCCGCGGCGCGCGTGCGTCATGACGAGGCGGGCAGCAGAGAAGGAGGAGCTCGCGTGTATATGTCTTCTCTTCTCAAGCTCGTACAAGTGGTAGAAAAGCTCACCTTATAAGCTGGTCCAACTTCCACTCAACTAGCAATGTGGGACTAAACTTTTGCGCCACCTCTTGCCTTGCATGAATGAGCCAAGTGGACTTCTAGGATTTCAGGAATTGTAAAATTCCAACTGTTTTTTGTCGCCATCGAAACAAATGAACCACTAGTCCGACCAGTAAAAACCTGAACGATAGTCTCACCGGTTCGATCACCGGTCTGATTTTTTAAACTATGGTTTGCAGCCACCATGTCTTGTTGATGTTGCACATATACGTGCCTTGTACACCATATAATATAAGATCAAATTCATGATATTAACTCAGCATGAAAGAAGGGGAAGGGGAAGTTGAGATGGGACATAGATATGTACATACTTCTGGACAACAAATATATAATAAATGATGAACATGGTCGACCTGAGGAAGAAAAACAAGCGTGCTCATTTTAGCCTAGATAGGATGTTGTTGCAGGGTTCACCGTTTTTTCACATCGAGATAAGTGAGTAGTCAAATATATATAAGTGAGTGCATAGATCTCAGGCGTCTGAGAACTTCTTATGTATAAGTCGCTGATGTCATCCTAATATTTGTGCTAATTCTCAGTTACAACAAAGTTGTAACTCATTAAATTCTCAGTTACACCATAATTATAACTCATGTATAACTTTCACTTTGCATGAATCATGAGTTAATGAGACGGAGAACTAAGAAGTTCTCAGGCGCCTGAGAACTAGCAAAACCGAATATATATTGGAGATTTGTGATGCAGGACTCGCCACATTATGCAATTTTTGGTTGAAAAAGAAACAAAATGGCACGCCAGTATTTCTTACAATCATTCAACGATCCATCACATAACTGTATTGTAGACAACATAATACAATCGACACCTGATAGAAAAGTGATTACAGAGTATATAATCCCCCCTCCCCCCCCCCCCCCCGGCACGCTCCCCCGAATCGCTCTCTTTCCAGAGGTAATCACTCTTTCCCGAGGTGCCAAATTTGACAAATCAAGACACATATAGCCATGGTAGCTGCCACTTGTTTGAGGACGTTGCTTTGACTGTTCAAATGAACCCGGGTCTTGAGTGGATTTTGATGTTACATGTCTCATCAGTGTGTTTAAACCATCTTACACGTCTACTATAGGGAGGCCAATTCTCCACCAATTTTAGGAACCCTAACCTCCCTCCCACTCCGGTGTGGGTGGCGCCGAGCTGCACCGGAGCTCCAGATCCTCTCGTCGCCCTTGGTCACATGCACAGGACATTGGCGGCGACCCTGCCCTATCACCGATCTGGGACGTGGTGGTGGGCCTGCAGCTGTGGTGCTGCATGTGGTGGTGGCCAGGACATGGAGGTGCCCTCGTCGTCACAAGGAGTGGCGGCATGGCAGGCTAGTCCCATCATCCAATGGCCAGAAGTGCTACATTCTACACAACTGCTCCTTGTACTTTAATGGCCCCGATAGTGTCGAGCTGAGCCTGCAACACGAGCATACCGGGGCAGCGACCATGGGCATGGCGGTGCAGGCCTCCTTGCTGGAGGTGGTCCGCCGGTTTGGGCCTTGTTGTGGTGGATCATGAGATCTCACACAGAGCTCCTATGGTGGTCCAGCCGGTGGATGAGTTCGGGAGGCACGACAAGCAATGAAAATCGTTCCTCGACCTCAGTCTTGGCGGCCGTTGATGGCGTCGCTTGGCGTCGTCACGTTCCAAAGGCATCGTCATTGTTTGTCTCATTGCTCCACTCGGTCTACTCCATGGAAAACCATAGATCTAGTTCTACCGTATCAGACGATAGCGGTGCCTGGCGTTGTTACCCCACTTGAGGGCATGTTTTTTACCAGGCTTTGGCTAGAGTGGTCAAGAGTTGGATCGATGGAACGGTTTGTTTCTACCACATTGATGATAATGGGTCTTGGCGGCATGGCGGAGCGGGGTCTCGGCAGCGGATTCGTGTTGAAGGATGAGCACACCATTAAGGCATTGTCGCGGCATCGACGACAGGCATGTCAAAGTCAATGCCTCGATCCCTAGTCCGAGGATGTTTCGATGGAAGTTGGTGGTGGCGACTTCTGGGGCACGTCTGTTGGTGCGTACTGAGGGTGTGCCAGACCGGTTTGTGCTCCTGGCTTGCTATTGGGCGGTTGGGTGAGGCCTTCACTTTTATCGTGATGTGCGTAGGTGTGAGGTTAGTTCAGTGGCCCCAACATGGTCACCCTCTTCATCAAGGTTGTATGTTTTGCGACAAATGTCGTTACACAGGTAGGATTGGATTCATCTTTGTATTTTCTTTGTAAGGCTATAATAAAAAACATTATTTTGACGTAGAGTCCAGGGGTATCACCTCCATTTCGAAAAAGAACATGTCTACCATATTCATTTCTTCCACCCACTCTCTTTCAATTACATGCTTATATATATCTTCGTGAAATCCTCCTCTCATTTGTCCCTCTTTCAAATAGCAGCTTCTTCTTTTATTCACAACAAAAAGCAACTTCTTATTTGATGCTCAACTGGACATCCAGCTAGGTAGAAATAGGATTAAAAGACCAGAGATATATTTCTCGTCATATCACCTCAAGTCTCAGTTTCCATAGCAGTTCAGGCGAACATTTATCTAAGAATGGGAGGTGTTAGGAATATATCTGTCACTGACTCGATGAAAAATAGAAGTGTGTCCCAACAAAAATGTTCATTTCATCCGTAGGTTACTCCGCATACGCATAGAAGATGAACTTAACTAGTACCTCGAATCACTAGAACTTCATTTGCCAGATGAAGATGAAACATAGGTTCACGGACATCTTCCAGTCGACCAACTGCTCGAGGTTCTTTAAGGGGAAGTGCCCCGACGCGTACAGCTACGCCAAGCATGACCACCCTAGCACCTTCACCTGTCCCACCGGAACCAATTATCAGATCGTGCTCTGCCACTCCAATGTCTTTGTGCCACACATCGCATATGCATGCATGGTTAGTGCCTGTATGTCGATTCGTAAATAAAATTATTAAACAAATGTGGAATTTCCTCCTTGATAATTTTTTTTACCGTCCATTTTCATCCTTGGAGTTATGACAAATCAGTTAGTATTTATTTTTTCATAGAAAATGGATATCTCAAGCTCGATTGGGCATGATGTAACAGCACGAAAGATGATTTGTCAAGGTGCCAAAATTTGATAATTCAACACACACAGCAGTTCGGACTTGTTTAGCACGTTGCTTTTATTGTTCAAATGAACCCACGTCCAGGTCGAGGCCATCTTGAGTCTCAAATGATGTTACATGTCCCATCAATGTAAATCATCCTACACGTCTACCATATGCATTTTCTTCCAACCACACGCTCTCAATTCCATTATTATATATTTGTGAAATCCTCATCTCATTTGTCTAACTTTCAATAGCAGCTTCTTCTTTGATGCTCAACTGGACATGAAGATGAAACATAGAATGTACCTCTCGGGGGGATACATCTTACAAGACATGCTTAATTTTGTCTAGGGTGCCACACCGCCGAGTTGATCATCAATTGATGCACACGTTGTATTAATACTTCAGACTCTTTGTATATTTTCAATTGATCTTATCTGTTCCTTAATGTTGAACATGAAAATTATTCAGTCCGTGTCTTAGTAATTGATATTTTCAATCGATTTTTATGTGGTTCATTAATAGTAAAGTATTGCTAACAAAGGATAACCTAGCAATGAGAAATTGGAATGGATGTCAAAAAAATGCTGATTTTGTGATGAGAATGAAACCATTGAACATTTATTTTTATCATTCCTTTTTGCTAAGATTATTTAACGCAATGTGATTTGTACTTACAATATTCCACCACCAACCAATATCACAAATATGTTTGAGAATTGGCTTAACGGAGTGGATAGGGCAAATAAAGCTAGAATTTGTATATGTGTTTTGGCTTTATGCTAGTCCATTTGGAGGTGTCACCATAATATTATTTTTAATAGGGCTGGAGTTCAATCTTTTACAGGTTATCCACGTGATGTTACACTGGATTCAGCTATGGGTTTATCTCCTTCGAGAGCATCAGCAAGAACCTACAGTGTCTGGATGCAACCATCTCGTGACGGTGGCTATGGATATTATCAGCCAGGATTCGTGGCAATATACTAGTAGATTAAGAGATGTCTAACTTCTATATGCTTCCGCTTTTGAGTTTAATTGTCATTTTCAGATGGTTAGTGTTTGTATCAACCCTATCCGATCCTTGAACTGTAATACTTTGATTTTTTGACTTCGCAATAAAAGGTTGTGTGCGTCCTAGGATGCAGACGCCGGGGCATTCTGCCATTTCAAGAAAAAAACTACTTGTTCCCTACCCAGATTGGCGATTGTGCAGATCGAGCGATAGAAAAACTAGAGCGGCCGTGTGGAGCGGAAGCTTTCGACTGCTATGGAGCAGATCGATTTGATGGAGACCCTGGCGGTAGAGCACGAGCGGGTTATATCCAGCGGCGGTGGGAGATCTGCACAAGATTACGACAACATCGATGGAAGGCAGAGCTCATATTAGATTAGGGTGCGGGAGGCAGAATCCCGGAGGCGATCTTGATTCCATCGGCAACAACATGATCTGACAGGATCACGCGACCCAGCGACACAAGCGACGGCTGACCAAAGTTTATATTCTGGCAGCCAACACGTTTAGCACATGGCTCTACCCTATTTTTTCATACATCATCAATGCGCTCAGATCAGCTTTCAGTACACCATTTTTATTTCTTGCACCCACCCGGTTTAGACCGGATGCTTATATCTTCGCAAAATCCTTCTCCTCTCATTTGCCTATACTTTAGAGCAGCTTCTTCTTGGATGCTCAACCGGACATCAATATAGGATTATGATTAAAATACAAAAGATATCCACATCTTGATATCATGTTTAGTCTCGATCTTCTTAGTTATTCATGCACACATCCTCTTTATCTAAGAACTAGCATGGTGGCCCTCGCAAATGCGAGGGCATATCTTTATAGTATTGAAAAGACTTAGTATTTTTTTATAGTTTTATTTTATGTTGTAGGATGTTATGTTATACTAATAAAATATCGCAACATGAAGTTGGTATTAAATTTGGTAAAATATTATTATACTATATTATTGACCATATATGATGTTTTTTACATGACGTTTAATCGGTTTGTTCAATTACAATCTAGAAAGCAAGTTGGATTATATTTTTGCTTTCATCTTCAATAAATATGAGGCGATGTTAGTCATTGACATTTAAATATAATGTAAGCCAGATTTGTTTTATTTTGTCCCATTAATATTTTTTGGTTCACCCAAGAATATTTAGAATAGCGCAATAACTTTTCTTCATGAAGTAAAAAAATTTATTTTGTGCATATCTTTCTATTCTCACTTACTCAGTGGTTCTAGCATACATCACATTCTTCTTCTCTTCTTAAAGTTCACCATCTAGATGTGGTAAATATCTAAGATGGAATTTTCACCATTATTTTGGGTATGAATACGTATTTATTAATTTCTTATACCAATGTGTTGCTCGTATTTCCTGCCTTCATGGCATAAGGCAAGACATTTGAGGGCATCATGTTCTGCATATATAAAAACATTTAAGTATTTATTAATTATCGTAAAGTTTGCAGCAATATTTTTTGATAATGTCGAAAATATATATGTACAGCTCTATAGAGATTTCTTTTATGCTCTCAAGATTAATATGGGTATACTGACAAAAAGTTTAAGGTAAATTAAATATATCACATGTGCAGGAAAGCATTTTTAGTTGTATTTAATTTATGGGTGAAAGATTTTGAATATTTAATCAGCTTTAAGTTGATGTCTACATAATACTATATGCTAGATCGCACTTAATTACAAATATCAAGTAGCCATGGTCTATTGTAATACCACACCCTTGGACCAAAGGCCCCATGATGATTACACAATTATGGGTTTTAGCGAAGCGAGGAGTTGATTCACATTGTCAGGTAGGGAAGGGAGGGAAACTATACCATGAGAAGCTTCGCATATGGTTAGTGATTATGAACCATATGGCATTGATCTGTCTACTCTAATCTGGCTATAACTATATACATTAGTGCTACGTGAGGGTGCAAACGTACAATCATACACTCTGGTTCGGAGTATCACCATGAAAGCCCCAAAAACCATGCCAAACACGGAACAAAGCATGAAAAAATAATGGCCAAGGTATTTTTTGGAAACAAACCGTGAATATTGAGTTAGAATTGACATCCTTTCAATCATTGCTGATTAAAGCTGTAAACATTTGGAAGCCCACCACAAATGCTAAGTCAGAAATTTACAGCCAATATTTATGTAAAGTTCATAGACTTCCGAGGTCTAAAATTGATTAGTTATTATGGGTGTAAGGTCATTGGAAACGAACTTTAACTGTCTATGTTAATTTGCTAGAGCCATATGGAATGTTATTTGTCATATCATTTGGTTAAAATATAGTAATAATTTTCTTATTTATGGCGATGAATTGTGCTATCCTATTTTTCCAAAAATAAGAGCTTGAAATATCAAACAATGGCACCATTCATAAATTTTGCAATAGTATGTGCATTTGTTGTTGTTTACTCGGACTACCAACAGAGGATATAAACTGACTTGTTTTGTCGTAGAATTCTTAAATATGTTACCAAATAATTCTGGCTCTGACTTTGTGTGATTGTACTTGTATAGAAATATTAACGCTTTTCTTCGTGAAAGAAATATTAGTGTTCCTGGGCAAACGTGTAGCCCCAGTTATGTGGATTAGCATGATTGTGAGACTCCGTATCCTATAGTAGATTCCATGCAATAATCTACCTTCTCACGGCGTGGTAGTTTAGATGCACATGCATGATTGATTAATATCCTAGTATAATGCACAGAAAAAGGCAGCCAAGTACACGAAGAAAAAAGAAAATTGAGGGAAGGAAATTTGTTTTTCTAAGGAGGGTACCATCCCGAAAAAAGAATATTTCCTTTTGTTCAAACCATCTTAAGTATATTTGTTTTCTTTGGGTCAGATGTACATGCACGATATTCTGGTACCACACGGACGAAACAAACAGTCTAGCAATCCTACCTTGTTTACACGTTTTCTTTTGCTAAGGTGACAGAAATAATATTTTTTCCGGTGGGCTGTTAGCGATCTGGCGAACCTGTCAGATCATTTTCTAGTGGGCTACCACGTATATTAATCTTGGCTCGTTACGTCCTAATATAAGGTGTGTGTGGTATCTTTTTTAATTATTATTGTTAACCGATCTAATCTATATTGTGGTCAACCAACGTCATTAAAATGAATGGACCGTGTCAAACGATATTACGGGGTTACGTAACTGTTAATTTCTAGTTAAATCCTAACCATAAATTTTAGATCCAACTATCAAAAATAATTATAGTGATGTGGCTTAACGTGGTGCCTCGAAAAACACCCTTATATTGCTTTTAGTATATAATAGATAGATGGGAGGTGTTAGGAATATATCTATCCATGATATCTTGAAGTTGAAGCTAACAAAGAAGTTTATTTCATCCATAGGTTACCCACACACTCATATAGGATGAATTTAACTAGCTTGAATCAGTAGAACTTCTGCGACATGAAGATGAAACATGGTATGTACCACTTTTTTGCAGAAAACGTCCTAGGAGATCTGGTCCATTCTCTTGTCTAGGCTGCCACTTTGCCAAACTGACTATGAATTGATGCATGCGCATGTTGTGTTAATGGGTTCCGATCATCTTTGACGTCTGCCATTGGATTTCCACCACACTCGATTGTTTGCACGTGTCCATGAAACCAGGCAATATAACCGTATAATTTAACTAGCAATTATTATTTTTGAACTCGTGGATTTTTCAATACTTCTGATTCCTTGTATATTTTGGATCGATCTTATATATGTTCCTTAATTTTTCAATTCGAAAAATGTAGAATTGTATTGAGGAGGCCGGAATTGCACTCCCTGTGGGAACCCCGGCCGGAGGGACCGAGAAAGGCTGCACCATTCCTGCCACACTAGGAGGCGGAGCAACAACAGGCGGTCCTCCCTGCTGCGGGAATGCGGAACAGCGGTAGGGCCCCTTGGTGGCGCAGCCGCAGCGACCGGCGGCCCGCACGGCTGGGAGCCAGAAGAAGAACCACGATGAAGGCCGCCCGAGGTGTTCCCGGACATGGCAGCCGTTGATCGCAGCACGTCGGCGAAAGATCGACCGGGAAGACACGAGGTAGCGACCGGAGAGGAGCACGATGGAAAACTCGAAGACAGTGTGGAAACGGGTGACGAGAGCGGCGATGACGATTGACGATAAGTGGATACCCTAGTCCAGGCCGCCTGAAACCGTCGCGTGATACGAGTCCAGGAGTACACGAGCTCCTCGTTTGACTCGGACTGCCCGCAAGTAGGTCCAGCTGTCTCGGCCACCTCGACATCCACGTCCTTCGTGCCAGCCACCTCCGCATCCCAGTGATTCTTCTCCACCACCGTCCGAGCTGGTAGAGGAACCCGCCCTTGCACCTCCGAGATCAACTGCCCAACACCGGCGGCGCAGAAACCCTACGCGGTGGTAGGGGACCGCGCCAGGGCTTCATTCGTAGGCTAGAAGAACCCGCACCGCCGCGCCTCGAAAGCAAGGGGGATGCCGACCTCCTCCGAACTCCAACCATCACAGGCGACGGCGTAAAGGTCCTAGGCGGCGGCGAGGTTGAGTCATCACGCGATGCAACAGCGCTTGACGATTTCTCCCAAAAACATGATGCAGGTGTGGGGTATCCCATCTCCTCCCAAAACTGTTGCCGAAGCTCCTCATCCGATCTCCGACGCCGGCGCGGTACCGTCGTCCAGCTTAGCTGACCGTCAACAACCTTGAGATCTTCAAGGGCCACCCTAGCTGCCAACGTTTCATCCTCTTCCACCCCGCCGTCGGCCAGGCACTGGAAGCGAGATCCAGAAGATTGCCCAGCAGACCCCGATGAGGATCGCGCCACCGGCCGGAGATCCCCAGGCGCCAGCGTTAGCCTTCGTCGTCGTGTCATTTCCGCCCTAGCTAGAGGGGGAGGACGGCCAGCACCGAATGGCTTTAGCTCTTTGACTATTGGCTGCTACCGCAGTCGGAACCGCTCTGGCAGTGCCATAAGGGTTGAGGAATTGAGATATGATCAAACATGAATTGGGGTTTCTTGATTTTTGGTTCTTAGGAGTCGTAATGGCAGCAGTTGTGTGGAAATATTGAGTCATCGGAAAAGAAGCGGCTAAAGGGGAATGACGCTAGTGAGGACAGGGTTTAGTTATCCAAATCCACAAAACAAGAGATGCGTAAACTTCTTAATTACATTGTATATACATTTTTGTATTAACACCAAATTCTAGGCAATGAGTAAAAAAACATATTTGTAAAAATAAAGTATACTAGATATTCTCACATTCGGTAATTTAGAACGAATTTTAAGCGAGTGAGAATTTCCACATGTACTCCCTCCATTCAGAAATATAAGACATTTTAACTTTGTGAATCGAATGTATCTAGACAACATCTTCTAGTGTATAGGTATATATATATATATATATATATATATATATATATATATATATATATATCCAGGTATGCTCACGATGGAACCCGTTAGTGCACCGATCAAAACCATTTTGTAGTCAATGGCTGATTTCCTTCCATCTTTGATTTGCATGCATACGTCCTAGACCAATTAACCCAGTAATCTCTTTCCAAATGCAATTGATCGTGATTAAATACCAAAACAGCCATGATTTAGTTTGAACCCATCCCTCTTTACCTATTTATTTGAGCCCAGATTCACGTCACCATACATGCCAAAAGCCGGCCGAACCCCTGCTTGGCGAAAGTACGATCTGGTTCTTATCTTTCACATTGCCTCGACCATGAGAACTAATTAACATCGTTAGTTTTCAGATTTTCATGTATCAATGTGTGGGGACGTAAGCTACTTGGAATGAATTAATGTGACATGAGCACATCGGTTCTTCTTGTATAGCTCGAAATTCAGCATGTATTGTTTCTACTATTCCATACATGGGTATGAAAATGAGTTCAGGCATTTGGATACCTAGTATATTCAGGATATGCATACCAAAGAAATATCAAGGTATGCACATATACCTAGAATTTTCAATGTATGTCATAGAAAATAAATTAAAGGTATCTACATATACCTAGAATTATAGGTATGCGCGTACCCAAGAATCTCCAAATAATTTTCATGCATTTGTATACCTAGTATATTCAAGATATATATACCCAGAAAATTTCAAGGTATGCACATATACCTAGACTTTTGTATACCTAGTATATTCAGGGTATACCCAGAAAATTTCAAGGTATGCACATATACCTAGACGTTTTAAGGTATGCCATAGAAAATAAATTAAAGGTATGTACATATACTAGTACAAGTAAACAATAATGGGGCCTTAAATTTCTATGGTGTACACTCTGCATGCAAGGCATTGGAAAAAGAATCTCGCATAGTCAAACCGGCAAACAGTTTCCATATACCCATTAATTAGCCAAACATCATTCTTTCCTAATCAATACTAGATACCAATGGGCATACCCGTTAGCTTTTTTACCATTGAAACAACACATACCTTGATGCAATCAAACGATGGAGAGGTGTGGAGCCTGGGCACCATGGTGCCCCATACGGGCATCAAGGTATATATATGTATATATTAATTGGTATCACAGAACATATGCGGCAATACTGGATCGATATCGCATATGTGGACAATAGCATAGTCGCAGAACAAGCCCAAATTATTATCGTAGTTTGCAAGTCCTGAGTGAACCATAGCAATATGAACTCCATTTGATTTTATTAATGTTATCATGTGTGTCCGCCATTTTACTCGAAGGCCGAACCCAATGGAACGACAATGTTTTTAGCAGTGTATCCTCCCCAAGTTCATTGTTACTGTACATAACATTTGAGTGCATGCACATCAAAATTTGATCTACAAAAATCTACTCATCCATGAAAACATAAATACAACAAACCAGAATCACTGACAGATCTAAACAAGAGAAAAAATCCATTGTCTTTGTCATGCATGACTAACACTTGATCGGAGGAATTGGGAGCGAAGGAAGACAAGTACTTATGTTGGTTGCCGACAAGGTATTCTTCGATATTGCTGCGGCGAGGATTGCTGAGGGGGAGATGACCTTACCAAGGACGGTGCTGGAGGAAACGATGGTGATGTGGCAGATATCCGATGATGGCGAAGAAGGGCTTCCGTGTCTGGCGGAAGTGGATCAAGTGAAGCCTAAATGACTAATCGTCTTGTCGCTCCCTAGCCTCGATACCTAACTCTAAGGGAAGAATCAGTAACTTTATCTGAAATGGGGATTTGTCGATATCATCACAACCCAATACTGCTTTGAGGGTAACATCCATATCAACAACAAATCAAAGTAGTATCTGGGGAATGTCTCCGCTAGGAGATCTTGATGCCAACTATCATTCCGAAATAACACTGAAGACTCCACACCACATGAACAAACCAACAAATCTCTGAATGTTTTAATAAGCTTACAAACATCTGGCCAACAGAAAGATCCTACTACACCAATAGGAGCAGATTCCTAGTAGTATGCTTGCCATGCCATGCTGATCCATGGAGTATCATGATGGCTGAAGATTTTGTATTGATGTTTGAGGAGGAGATTATCATTATTGATCTCTAGGTTGAACTCACCTAAACTTCCCTTTTTGACAATGGATCTTCTTCTAAATTGATATTTGGAAGTCATGCAAATACATATTCTTATTCTCAAAGTTGGAGAGGATATAAAAGTATAAACTGCACATGATAGAATCTGAAATTACAGATAGTTGAAGTGCACATCCACCCACTTCCAATTCCGGTACCATATTAGTCTCAGTTGATGTACATGTCTCATTAATATGTTCTAGATATGGTTATCTTTTCAGACCTACCATTTTAATTTCTTTCACTCGCCCGCTTCTCGTTTCCATACTTATATGTTTGCAAAATGGTCACTAGTAGAAACCAGGCAATTAGCCCCGGTTCGTAAGGACCTTTAGTCCTGGATTGCAAATAGGGACTGCCAAAGCGGGACTAAAGGTCCAAGCTTTAGCCCCGGTTCTGTTACGAACCGGGACTAGAGGTCCAACCACGTGGCCCTGCGAGCCGCGCTGGGCGGCAGGTTCCCTGCCACAGCAGCGTTTTGGGCCATTTGGCTGCCGCGGCAGGGGATGGGTGTTAGATTGATCTCCACGGTCGTCCCAACGGACGACCGACTCGGCCTCGCGCCCTGATCGGGGGTGCCCAACGTTATCACGTTGGTGGGCCCCCGTCGCGCAACGCATATAAAGAGGTGGGATCCGGAGGCACGAACCCCAAGGTTCGTCGCCCACTCAACCCCACCGACACATCCCAAACCGTAGGCCTCCGATCGGGCTAGCGCTGCAGCGGCGGGAAGTGCCACCACACCGCCGCCACCACTCCGTCGCCCCCATGTCGACCTCATCCTCGACAATGAAGACCGAAAGTATGCTATCCCTCTTCTCCTAGTCGTTCCCATCTAGATCCCACTAGCTAATCCATTTTTTCCTAAGTACAAGCCTAGTACTCGCTACATCAACACCTAGAGATCCTAATAAATACTAACAATGGTATCAGAGCAACCTAGGGTTGTTGATCTAGTCGAGGTAGTACAAGAAATCCAAAAGAAAAGAAAGGGGCTAGGGTTTACACAAGCGCCGCCGCAAGGCCGCGCCGTTCCTCTCGATCCCGATGCGCATCGGCAAGCCGAGGTATCGGGAAGAAGAACCCAAACCCTAGCCCGTATCCCCAACCCCAAGAACCAACCGAATATTTTCGGGAAGAACCAAGTAGGAGGGGGAAAGGGAAGAAGCTCAAATTTCCGCAGAGAAAGCCAATGTTTTACCCTATTTTATTTCGTTTTTTCCCAAACCCAAATCGAAACAGAGAAGAAAAATCCTAGCTCGAATCGAGAACAGGAAAGTCCCACCAGCCGTCACCGAAAAAGGGAGCCACCGCCTGGGCCGTTTGACAGCGGTGCACCCACCCTCGGGTGGATGCACGCACCGGCAAAGGGCCAAGGGGGGCGCCATTGCTAGCTGCTGCTACTTCTCTGCTCCATTCGTTGGGGGCTTGGGGGTTTTCAGTAGGTGGACAGAAAGGGAGAGGGGCTCGCATGCTGGCGGAGAGGAGCTCGTCGCCAGCGGTCAGCCGGGCGGCGTGGCCACCTTGCGTCACACAACAAGCGGCCGCAAGAGAGCGAGCGGGACAGACAGTGGGGAGGGGCAGGGAGCTTGCGTCGGAGAAAGGGAGGGGCTCATCGGGACGGCGCAGCCTCCTCGCCAGTCCCGCGCGCGCGAGTCCGCCGCCGCCAGAGAAGACAGATGCGGGGAGGGAGAGAGTGGAGTGAGGGTTAGGGTTTAGGTCGGGTCGGGGCGGCTGTTTTTATTCGGCCGAAAACGGCGCTCGACCGTCGGATCTGAATGGACGGCGGCGATCCAGCCGCGCGCGGGGAGCGCCCCAGAGTGGGCCGCCGCCAGGCCGCAGGCCGCTTTTCGGGCTGGGCAGAGGGCGCTAAGCGCTGCACAGCGGGCGGTGGGCCTTTATCTACAGCCTAGCACCCAGTTTTTATTTATAGAAGCTTTTTGGGCATTTTATTTGTCTGTTTTTAATGTTCTTTACACAGTTTTTTCTATAGCAAAATTATCCAACGAAATTTTGTGTAGAAAAATAATAAAGTAACGGTAAAGTTTCTGTAAATTATAAAGTTGATGTTTTTTATTCAAGTTTTTCCGCTGCAAATAGTTAAAAGTAATTGCTTAAATGCAATAAAGTGATGATCTTATTTGATGACTAACGTTGTTAGTAAGATTTTCACCATGGATAGTAAATTTCATCACTATTAGTTCTATTTCTGCCCAACGGTGATGTACAATTAATATTGAGAAGTTTCATGTTTTAATTTGACCAACGTTGAATTAACTCATTTCGATGATATTTTGTTTTCACGCAATCCCATGAGTTTCATCTCGGCTATTGAGCCCCTCAATGGAGGGAACTACGGCTCATGGCGAGAGAAGGTTGAAATGGGGCTTGCTTTTCTTGACCTTGACATGGCACTGATTGATACCTGTCCCAAAGAACTTGAGGACCCCGTGAGGGGCGAAAAAGGAAGTGAAGATGACTTCAACAAAAGGGTCCATGACCATGGACCAATAAGAATGAAGTACGACCTTGATCGTGCAAAGTGGGACTCGTCCAACAGAAAGTGCTTGATAGTGATTAAGAGCTCCATTATGGAAGCAATAAGGGGAGCAATCCAAGAGTGTAGCACTGCCAGTGAGTATCCAAAGAAGGTAGAGAGTCAGTTTACTGGGTCTTCAAAGGCCTATACGAGCTCTCTCATTAAGAAACTTGTTACTACAAGATACACTGGTGGTGGAGTAAGGGACCACATATTGCGAATGAGCAACATGTCTTCCAAGCTTAAGCCCATGGGCATGGAGCTCCCAGTCGAGTTCATCATTCATCTGATCTTTGCCTCACTGCCAAACCAATTTGAGACTTTTGCTGTGAACTACAACGCACAGCCAGAAAAGTGGGGCATTGAGAAGATGATGGCCATGTGCGTACAAGAAGAAGAGAGGCTCAAGAGGCAATCTGGTGATTCTGTGAACTACCTGAGCCCAACCAAGAAGAGGAACTTTCAGGGTTCAAGGCCACAAGGGAAACCTCAGGGGCGTCCCCCTCCTTCTAAGCCGCATGGAAAGGATGATGATCACCGATAACATGAAGTGGACAAGGACACCTGCAGGTGGTGCAAGGAAAAGGGCCACTAAATGAGTGACTGTGTGAGCTTCCTAAAGCATCTATGCAAGAAAGGTGATGATTTAATTACTTTTTTTGATGAATCACTATTTTTAAGTTATGCAAAATCTACTTGGTGGATTGACTCAGGTGCGACTGTCCATGTTGCAAATTCATTACAGGGATTCCGTATGAGAAGGACCCTGCAAAGAGGAGAAATAAGAATTAAAGTGGCAAATGGCATCCAAGCTGAAGTCGAAGCTATTGGAGATCTCCCATTAGAATTATTAAATGGCTTTGTACTTTTACTAGTAGATGTACTTTGTATACCCTCTTTGCATCGAAACTTAATATGTGTATCGCGCTTAGATGATGATGGTTTTGCTTGCCATTTTGGTGATGGACAATGTAAAATCAAGCGTAATAATGAGATTGTTGGTCTTGCCTTCGGACAAGACAAGCTTTATTTCTTATTACTTTGTGAGAATGTGTATGCATTAAGCGCTGAGAATGAGAATGCCTCCTCATCCCTGAATGGAAAGAATAAAAGGAAAAGAATTGATGATGTCTCTTCGAAATTATGGCATTGTCGTTTAGGCCATATTTCGAGGGGAAGAATAGAACGCTTAGTAAAAGAATCAATTCTACCGCCTTTAGAATTTTCGAATTTAGAGCAATGCATTGATTGCATTAAAGGAAAGTTTGTAAAGAACATTAAAAAGGGCGCCAAAAGAAGCACATGAGTCTTAGAAATAATTCATACGGATATATGCGGTCCGTTTCCTATGACATCTGTGGATGGATATGATTCTTTCATAACATTCACGGATGATTATTCGCGTTATGGTTATATTTATCCAATTAGAGAGCATTCAGAAGCATTGGATAAATTGAAGATATTTAAGGCTGAAGTTGAAAATCAGCATAGTTTAAAAATTAAAGTAGTAAGGTCCGATCGTGGAGGCGAATACTACGGTCGGCACACCCCATATGGCCAAGTTCCTGGACCTTTTGCAAGGTTTCTACAGGAACATGGTATAGTTGCCTAGTATTCAACGCCGGGCGAGCCTCAGCAGAATGGAGTAGCTGAAAGACGTAACCGTACCTTGATGGATATGGTAAGAAGCATGTTAAGTTACTCCACCTTACCGATTGGTTTGTGGATGGAGGCGTTGAAAACCGCCATTCACATACTTAATCAAGTTCCTAGTAAGTCGGTGTCTAAAACACCATATGAGTTATGGACTAGTCACGAACCTTCACTCAATTATTTGCGAGTGTGGGGCTGTCCAGCTGAGGCTAAGCTCTTCAACCGAAACCTTGGGAAGTTAGATCCTAAAACAGTAAGTTGCCATTTCATTGGCTATCCAGACAAGTCAAAAGGTTATCGTTTCTATTGTCTAGACAGATTTACTAAGTTTGTGGAAACGAGACACGATGTGTTTCTGGAGGATCAGATGATCAGGGGGAGCACGGTATCGCGAGAAATCAACCTTGAGGAGAAGCGGGTGCATGCACCCACTCCGATGATTTAGGAACCGTTTTTCTCGATACTTGTTGCTGCACTGACACAGGAAAATGTCGATGTGACACCTGTTGTTAGTTCTCCTATGACAACAATGAATGAAAATGAAGACCCTGTTGTCACACAAGAGGGAGAGCTACAACAGCCCCATACAGAGAATGTGCCAGAAGGCGAGACCCTTAGAAGGTCTCAAAGAACTAGAAAGCTAGCTATTCCCAACGATTTTGAAGTCTATGTTAGTGAAGAAGTTCAAAAGAAGCCGTTAAAGGTGCTCACTCATCGAAGTGGCTTGAAGCCATGGAAGATGAAATGAGATCCATGAGTAGCAACAAAGTCTGGGATTTAGAAGAAATTCCTAAAGGAGCCAAAACAGTAGGCTATAAATGGGTCTACAAAACAAAATGTGACTCTAGAGGGAATATTGAAAGATATAAAGCACGACTTGTTGCTAAAGGCTTCACCCAAAGAGAGGGAATAGATTACAATGAGACATTTTCTCCAGTCTCAAGCAAGGATTCTTTCAGAATCGTAATGGCTTTAGTGGCACACTATGATTTAGAATTGCATCAGATGGATGTAAAGATGGCTTTCCTAAATGGAGACCTAGAAGAAAAGGTTTACATGGCACAACCCAAGGGTTTCGTTGTGGAAGGAAAATAACGTATGGGATGTCGTCTGAAGAAATCCATTTATGGATTAAAACAGGCCTCTAGGCAATGGTACTTAAAGTTCCATGAAACAATAAGAAAGTTTGGGTTCGATGAGAATGAAGAGGACAATTGCGTATATGCAAAGTTCAAGAATGGGAAATTCATTTTCCTTATCCTGTATGTGGATGATATTCTACTTGCCAGTAGTGATGTTAGCCTACTATTGGAAACAAAGAAGTTCTTGTCCTCGAACTTTGATATGAAAGATCTCGGTGAAGCTTCATTCGTTCTAGGAATTGAGATTCTCTGAGATAGAGAAAAAGGGGTCTTAGGGCTATCACAGAAGGCATACTTAGAGAAGATTCTGAAGAAGTATAGTATGCATGCGAGCAATCCTACGCCTGCCCCTATAGTGAAGAAGGCATACTTAGAGAAGATTCTTGACTCGTTGAGTCGCTGTTGTATATATATCTGTTTTGTGGGTCCCATCGAGGACTGTTGTGTAATGGTATTGCTTCGTTTTCCACCCACACGAAAGTGCCTGGTGGGCGTCCTTGAATCGTTTCTACGCGGGTTTGGCGGAAAGGGCTAAAACTTGCATAGGGCCGATTCGAGGGTGTTATAGCGACGCAGCGGAAGAAGTGGACGCGGGTGTCGGCGGTGGAGACAGCGGCGGCAAGAAGTCTGCCGCGGCAGAGTTTTCGGCGGTTTCGGTAGCTGCGGAAGAGGTGGCGGCAGGAGAAGGCGCGACATGATCAGCTACCGCGGCAGAGAATTTGGGCGTTTTCGCTGCCGCGGCAGGAGCGACGACAGGAGGTGGCGGTTGAAAGAAGGGAAAATTATTTGGACGAGGGGGATTAGTAGATGGTGCGATATGTTTTAGGATCGAGAGATTGACGCATAGAAAAAGGAAACATATTTTCAGAAAAAGTTACATGATGAGACACATGGACACGGCCACTAACAAGATCTAGACAACGATAGCCTTTGTGTTCGTCGGAAAAATCTAGATGGGCGCTCGGGATAGAACAGGGTGAAAGTTTGTTAGGAGAAGTAGAGTAGGAGTTAGGAAAACAAAAACAGCCGAAGACACGAACGTCGGAGTAGTTTGGGTGAGAAAGAAATAAATAGAAGTAGGGTATGGTTTGAGGATTAACTTTAGATGGTCGAATATTAAGTAGATATGTGGCCGTGTGGAGAGCTTCAACCCAGAACTTCAGAGGCATACAAGATTGAATAATAAGGGTGAGAGTGATGTCATTAAGAGTGCAAAGAGAACGCTCGGCTTTGCCGTTTTAAGGGGAGGTATAGGGACAGGAACAACGCATAAGAATTCCATATTGGAGAAAGAAATCTCGGTTTTTAAAGTTGTCAAATTCACGATCATTATCGCATTGAATAAATCTTATAGGAATGAAAAAGTGGACCGAGACATAGCGCTGAAAATTAAGAAAAATATTGTGAACGTCGGATTTGTTGCGTAAGGGAAAGGTCCAAACATAGTGTGTAAAACCATCAAGAATAACAAGATAATACTTAAAACCAGAAACACTTTTTATTGGTGACGTCTATAGATCACAATGAAGTAACTCAAAAGGAAAAGTACTAGAGGATAGAGAGGAGCTAAAGGGGAGACGAACATGTTTACCTAATTGACACGACTGACAAATAGAAGAATTATAAGAATCTCTATTACAAGGTATTGAAAATTCACTAAGAAGAGTAGATAACACATTATTATGGGGATGACCGAGACATTGGTGCCACAGATCAACAGAGGCCACCATAGACGATGGAGGGGCAGCGGCCGGAACACCATGGAGGGAATACGAATCACTGGAGCTATTGAACCGAGCCATATCGGCTTTGGTCCGATAATCCTTCACAGATAAACCAAAAGGGTCAAATTCAATAAAAACGTGATTGTCATTGGTGAATTGGCGAACAGAAATCAGGTTTTTAATTAGTGCAGGAGCTACAAGAACATCGCGAAGAAGCAAAGGTTTGATTGGGGATTGGATTTGGGCTTGACTGACATAGTAAATAGGAATAGATGATCCGTCACCGAGAGTAATAGATGAAAAAGGCGACGGTGTGCAAGAAGACATCAAATTACTTGATGCAGACATATGACTAGAAGCACCAGAATCGAAAATCCAATCCGTACCTGAGTTTCCTTGTGCAGCAAAGTTGTTCATGGCTTGTAGAAAATCAGCTTGGTCCCAGCTCGGAGTCGAAGTAGAGGCCGGTGTAGACATGGGAGCTGGCGGGTGTGGTGGCATCGGCAGTAGGGCCGGCATTGGCGTATAGATAGAGCCACCATCATTGTACTGCGACATATTGTACTGCGGCATGTAGGGTCAGGTTGTAGCGCCATATGAAGCATAAGGAGCAGCGTTGTAGATTGTTGGTGCGTAGGCGGGGGCGGCGTGGTATGCGGCCGTTGGCTGTCGCGGCGCGAGGACGGGAGCGCTGGTGTGAGGGTGGGAACCGGGCTGCCAGCCACCAATGTAGGAAGGCGGGGCACCATAGGGCGTCGGTGCAGACCAGGGCATAGGCCACGCCTGGACTAGCCCGATCCACAGATCAGGAGAAGGACGCTAGCTGGGGGTGGCGGTGATGCGGTCGGTGGTGCAGACGGTGGAGCCAGAGCCGAGGGCGGAGGAGGAGCAGGCGCCATACGAAACTACGACGGTTTAGGGCTTTGACCCCTATAGTTTGGACTTGGACGCCAGTCCGGTGGTTGAGGAGGAGCCATTGGAGGAGGTGGCGGTGGCGGCGGTGGTGCAGGCGGTCGAGGAGAAGCAGTGAAGACCTGAGGACGGGAGTCCTTGTTGGTTTGGGCATGATCGGCCCATTGCAGCATCGAGCGAAGCTCGACAAAGGAGGGGCGCGGACGCATCATAGGGATGAAGGAGGCCTGGTTCTCGAACCTCTCGCTCAGGCCGACGAGGAGGACGTTGATGAGATGTCGATCGTCGATCGGATCACCGAGTTCGCGGAGTTCATCCGCGATCGCCTTAAGGCGTTGGCAGTAGACACAGACGGGTGCATCACCTTGCACCGTATTACGAAGCTCGGTGTGGAGATTGTTGGCGCGAGCGTCGACATTGTGCTGGAAGAGCTGACGAAGGGCTGCCCACAGATCGGCGGCAGAGGCACCATCACGGTGTACGAGATTGAATATTTCTATGGAGACTTGCATGAAGATCCATTGAATAATGGCTAGATCATCCTTGACCCATTGCGGATCGTGAGGTAGAGGGCGAGCATCATCGGCGACGTGAGAGTGGAGGTTGCATCGCCCGAGGTGGACGTCGAAGAGGTGACGCCAATGATAGTAGTTGTGAGCAGTGAGGTCTAGGTTTACGGGTATGTAGGGGCTAACATTGGATATGGTGTCAGTGAAGGAGATTAAAGGGGCTATTGGTGGAGGTAGAGCTGAAGTAGAGGTAGAGGTGGAGGGGGCCGTGACCGCTCCCTCTGATCCAAAATATAAATCGATGTAGTTTTTTTCTAAAACTCATGTATCTTGACATCTTTTAGTGTATAGGTAAGACATCCTATATTTTAGAACGGGAGAGTGTAGCATGTACAATTATATACCATTTACCTATTTCAGGTTCTAAGATCAATGAAAACCTGCAATTGAGATGGGGCCAACCTGGATCAACTTTCCATAAGAAACAGCAAAATAGGCTCAAACCTACGTCTTCAATTCCTCCATGTCAGTCCCCTCCAAACCGTATACGTCGCTTAGAACTAGTGAGAGACTAGAAGGACCTCATGCGCTTTGCCACGCCGTTGTTGTTCTTAGCATTTATTTCCCTCGACTGCACGTAGGGGGGTTTAATTACTTCGACATGCTGTTTCCGATCTCGGTTTTCCCCTCTTGTGCTAATTGACTTGTTGGGGCTTTCAGATGGCTGGTCATCTAGTTTTTTGTGATCTTGTTTTTTCCCATTGTGCAAGTCAGCTTGGTCTGGACATTCGGATGGCTGTTTTTTTTCTTGCTAAAATGACCTCAAGCTATGACCTATCGTATAGGTTCTTCCTGTTTTTATTTTTGGCGTGTGCTAGGCGTCCCCCGGACGATGGGGAACTCCCATCGTCCTGTTTCCGCGCGTGACACGTGTCCAAAAATCGGTCCAAATCCCGCGTTTGTTGCAAATGTCCCCGCTTTTGCTTTCGAAGCAAAAAAAAAGGGTTCGTTTCAGAAATAGAACGTCTCGCCGGAGACATCGCCGGAGACCATGCATCAACCAAATTGTACTAATTTAGGAAAACCGACTTCGCCGGAAACATCGTCGGAAAAAACTCGCCAGTGACTCTCGCCGGAGAGCTTATAGCAAAAAGTTGACACTGTTGTAGCAAAACCACAATACGGTTGTAGCAAAAAAGTTCTTCTAATGTAGCAAAAAATCTACTTTGTCGGAGACATCGACGGAGGCTTTTGTAGACACCTCGTCGGATGCCTCACCGGAGATGTCACGCAGCAAACAATTTACAATATTATAGCAAAATCAGAAAACAAATGTAGCAAAAAAATAACAATCATGTAGCAAAACCCGAATTCACCGAAAACATTGTCGCAAAAACATGCTATGTAGCAGAATATTCCGTCGTATGTAGCAACGCCGACTGCCGTATGTAGCAAATTTGAACACCGCGGGTAGCAAAGAAGCAAGGAAGCGGAAAAAATATGACTCTAGGGTTTCGAGGGACGTGCGGCGGGGCAGCCGCGTGGCAGCGCGCGCAGAGGCGTGCGGCGGCCGGCGGCGGAGGAGAGCAGCGGCGCGGCATGGCGCGCGGGTTCGCACGGGCGCGTGCGGTTGCGACCCAGACGATGTTGTCCGGGGGATGGCAATCATTTTCCTTTCTTTTTTGAATACATGTCAGGGGAGACCTGATGAAGCAGGATTCCTCTTTCCGAATTACCACCCCTATGGTCTTCCGTTCCTGAGTTCCTCAATCCTGACGCTCCACCCTCTCTCTCTCGCGCGCACCTAGGCAGCAAGAGGAACTGTCACAACCGAAATTGCCATCACACGAACACCACCACCATGAACCGAACTTGCCATCACACTTAGTGGAAAACGAATTGGCAATAGAGAAAAGCATACGAATTGCAAAGGAATCGGAACACCACAACCATGAGCCGGACACCCCTGAATAGATTAAGAAACAGCAGTTGTCGAACCTCGAGTACAATCGCTACATCTCGTATAAGAGAACAATCCAAGCAACTAACATGTACTCCCTCCGTTTTAAAATATAAGATATTTTAGATTTGTGAATGAAGTGTATCTAGAACCCTTCTAGTGTGTAGGTTTATCTAAGTTTAAAATGAACATATACATAAAAGAGGTCTAGATACACCCATACTCCCTCCGCTTCAAAATATAAGATGTTTTAGCTTTGTGAAGTAGTGTATCTAGACCCTTTTAGTGTGTACTGTGTAGGTTCACTCTAAACCTAGATGATTCCATACACAAAAATAGGATGGCAATTTGGCTCCCAGGTCTAAATGCACCTATTATGTAAAATCCAATTTATACGAATTTCAAAATGTGTGCATCGACCGATGCAGAGGCCGGGTATATCCCCTTTTCGGAAAAAAAAAACGAATTTCAAAATATTGAAAAATTCCGAAACAAAATCTCAGGTGTACATCCGGACATGCTATGTCCTCACATAAATTTTTGCAGTGAGAAGATAATTCTTGAGGTCCATACAAAAAGGACAAAAAAAATGTGTTGTGAAGAACTATTTTGCAACACCAATTTTTTTCTTTTTTACACAATCCACATAAAATGTATTTTTTCTCAAACTTGGTATACGAACATAGAATGTCAACATGTCAATCCGGATATTGTTTTTCAAAAATTCCAACCATTTGACGTATGTCTTTTTGGGGCAGTGGATGCATCTACACGTAAGAGCCAAAGTGGATTTCCGTAGATACACTGCTTTCAAAATTTAAAATATCTTATATTTTGAAACAGAGGGAGTAGCATTTACCTATTTGAGGTTCTAAGATCAAGGAAAAGCTATAGTGGCGCCAACTTGGATCAAGTTTTCCATCAAAACATGAAAAATAGGCTGTATTTCTTCAATTCCTCCATGCCAGTCCTCTCCAAATCATATACGTTACAGATCTTGCAGCCGTTGTTGATCAAGTATTAATCGGCGTATGGAATTAAACAAATGAAATCAATCTCGGCATTAGGGATATTAAAATAGGGACAAAAGGAAGCTCTCACACGACTTAGACCTTTTTGGCCCTTCGATCATGCCATCTAGCTGTTCCTGGCCGTCGAATGCTCTTTAAATACCGAACTGGGCCGAATATCCCGAGGGACGCTTCTCCGGAGGTCAAATTGGCTCGCTATGGTTACGTGGGCCGGAAAGCAGCCCGTTAGTTCGCTTCGCTAAGATGCAAATAAGCGAGGCCAATAGGATTCAGAGGGAGGAAGCAACACCGTCGAAGCAAAGTGGCAGGGGAGGCGATTCGGCGAGTGAGGCCCCTCCTTCCCTTCGGCCGCCTTCTCCAAGGCGCCATTGTGTCCTCCTTTACCACCGCCACCGCCGCGGCGCAGAAAGGAGGGAGTACGAGGGGGTGCTGGGTGGCTCTTGTTGCTCATATCGCAGAAGGTACAGGCACACACGGCACACCAGTAAACATCATCGTTGCGCCCGTGCATGTGTAAGCCGTTGATCCCCTCCTGCACCTCCGCATCAACTACACTCCAATCATAATTGACTCTCTTTCACCCTACTTAATTCCCTTTCCTTCTTTTTTAGCTCTAGATTTGGTCAGTGGTGTGTTCGATGAAATGCTCGAGTCAAATCCCAGTTCTGGTTCATGTTCTGCGTACTATATAAACTTATTACTCATGATTATATTGTTGTAAAAATAGATTGGCACCGATGCACTGCGTCCATGGCTTCCATCTTAGTGTTGGGTTTATATACTAGGACTCGTCCATGGATCCTATTGTCAGGTTCCATCTCCCTCCTTTTCCCCCTCATACTTGTTTAAACAATCCAATGGATTGATCACCATGCTTAGTATCTCTTTTTTCATGGAAAGACTTTTAAGTTGACCTGCATGGAGCAGTCCATGCATATTGGTTGACAAGCGGCAACGGCCGCCACGTTGCACGGAGTCGGCGGTGGTCTCCATTATATGCTACGGGCAAGTGTCTCTTCTCGGTTAATTCTTCATATTGGCTGTTCTTTAAGCTCTTTAGGCTTCAATGGTCCTGAACAATGTGCATGCCATGTGTTTGGTGCAAAATCGTCCAGTGCACAACATGAATCATTGTACTCAATGGTCTTTATTCGGTGTGTGTGAGGAGCAGCTATAACAGATGCCATTTATCGTTTGTTGACCTTGATAGTTGATCATTGAAACTAATGTTCATGCGAAGCTTACCATAAATATATTTCAGCTAGAAATGTGTTGGCTAAGAGGCATCAGAACTAAAGGTTGGATATGAGCAAGCGTGATTCTAACAACATTGATATTCCGCAAGGTCAACCTTGTGGCGTACTACTTAATTAACTCATTGCACGCCATAGTACCCATGATTGAGCTGGACAGGGCATCATTTCCCATGTGCCGCACGCCAAGGCTTCTGCCGCCTCACTATCTACCACATTTGAGTTCTGGGCAACCTCACAAAACTGCAGTATGCTCCTTCTTTTTTTCCTGTTGCGTCTTCTCTATTCTTTGTTTAGTCCCTGATACTAAGGGTAGTAGAGTTGGCTCTGAAGTCCTTGTAGTCGTACATGCTTACTGGAGTATTCCCCATGTCCATAGGCATGTTGATGATTGGCATGTTTTTGCAAATTTTCTGCATGATCGAATAAGGTTTATATTATCGTCACTCTGCTACTAAATAATTTATAGTACTTTGAGAATAGTAGGGTGATGGCCCTGGCAGACAATGAATCTTAAAACTGCACATTGATTAGTTTTGTTTTGGAAAAGGCTGATTAGTTATCAGTTGCCTGTCGTCCTTGACAAGCTAAGGAAAAAATAATGTCAATATATTCTTGTATATTAATTTACAGTATATGACTCATGAAAAGGGTATTAGTTTTTCGGAAAACTTGTTCCTAAGCAGGAGTAAGCTCTCCCTCAGGCTTGCCAAGAGTGGTTTTATAGCAGTTCATGTTCTGAAACCAGAGAACTGCTCTCACGCGTCACCTCGTATAATGCATACCCTCAAAGATAGGTGGCTTCACATAAGCAATAAAACCACTTGGAGCAAATTGCCTATAATAAGATTTTTGGATTGTTGAGTAAAAGAGCAATTTTCCAAGAGATTTAACCATAGTAAAAACACAGGCAGAAAAATAGATAAAGACCAGAAGATATGACAGACAAACTGAATATGGTAAACAAGACTGAGGAAGATGATATACATCACAGCAGAGGAACCGTCGGTGTTCGCGTTAACGTTAGCACCGTCGTCGGCCATGTTGTCCAGGAAAAGGTTGTTGATGTTAGGAAAGAAATCGTCGTTGCAGAAGATGTCGGCGCGGTCCGCTATCCGTAAAGGAGTCCATGATGAAGCCAGTAGTCGTGCTGGTAGCGCTCCCCAAAAACCTTATCGACCTTCTCCCGTACATGACTCGAAGCAGCGGGGTCTCGGAGGCCTACTGTCCTAGCTCGCGGTGCACGCCGCAAGACGGGATGTGGAAGACCTAAGCAGCGCAATGCTCTGAATATGGAGGCGCAAGGGTGTGCGTTGGTGTGTCTGAGGAGAGGAGCGACCTCTCACTCTTATAGGCACGGGTAGGCAGGCGAACAGTCGGCGTCGGGAGAGGAAACGAACAGGCATCAATCGAAGCCGAACAGCCTCCAGTAAGCTCGAATTAAATCTCCACTGAGTTCGTATTAAACATTCACTCACGCAGACTGTTCAAATTATTATCCATTCATGCATGGAAAAAAAAGAAGCTCGAGGCTCGAGGCATTCCCGCAACCCGCGGCGCGCGTGCGTCATGACGAGGCGGGCAGCAGAGAAGGAGGAGCTCGCGTGTATATGTCTTCTCTTCTCAAGCTCGTACAAGTGGTAGAAAAGCTCACCTTATAAGCTGGTCCAACTTCCACTCAACTAGCAATGTGGGACTAAACTTTTGCGCCACCTCTTGCCTTGCATGAATGAGCCAAGTGGACTTCTAGGATTTCAGGAATTGTAAAATTCCAACTGTTTTTTGTCGCCATCGAAACAAATGAACCACTAGTCCGACCAGTAAAAACCTGAACGATAGTCTCACCGGTTCGATCACCGGTCTGATTTTTTAAACTATGGTTTGCAGCCACCATGTCTTGTTGATGTTGCACATATACGTGCCTTGTACACCATATAATATAAGATCAAATTCATGATATTAACTCAGCATGAAAGAAGGGGAAGGGGAAGTTGAGATGGGACATAGATATGTACATACTTCTGGACAACAAATATATAATAAATGATGAACATGGTCGACCTGAGGAAGAAAAACAAGCGTGCTCATTTTAGCCTAGATAGGATGTTGTTGCAGGGTTCACCGTTTTTTCACATCGAGATAAGTGAGTAGTCAAATATATATAAGTGAGTGCATAGATCTCAGGCGTCTGAGAACTTCTTATGTATAAGTCGCTGATGTCATCCTAATATTTGTGCTAATTCTCAGTTACAACAAAGTTGTAACTCATTAAATTCTCAGTTACACCATAATTATAACTCATGTATAACTTTCACTTTGCATGAATCATGAGTTAATGAGACGGAGAACTAAGAAGTTCTCAGGCGCCTGAGAACTAGCAAAACCGAATATATATTGGAGATTTGTGATGCAGGACTCGCCACATTATGCAATTTTTGGTTGAAAAAGAAACAAAATGGCACGCCAGTATTTCTTACAATCATTCAACGATCCATCACATAACTGTATTGTAGACACCATAATACAATCGACACCTGATAGAAAAGTGATTACAGAGTATATAATCCCCCCTCCCCCCCCCCCCCCGGCACGCTCCCCCGAATCGCTCTCTTTCCAGAGGTAATCACTCTTTCCCGAGGTGCCAAATTTGACAAATCAAGACACATATAGCCATGGTAGCTGCCACTTGTTTGAGGACGTTGCTTTGACTGTTCAAATGAACCCGGGTCTTGAGTGGATTTTGATGTTACATGTCTCATCAGTGTGTTTAAACCATCTTACACGTCTACTATAGGGAGGCCAATTCTCCACCAATTTTAGGAACCCTAACCTCCCTCCCACTCCGGTGTGGGTGGCGCCGAGCTGCACCGGAGCTCCAGATCCTCTCGTCGCCCTTGGTCACATGCACAGGACATTGGCGGCGACCCTGCCCTATCACCGATCTGGGACGTGGTGGTGGGCCTGCAGCTGTGGTGCTGCATGTGGTGGTGGCCAGGACATGGAGGTGCCCTCGTCGTCACAAGGAGTGGCGGCATGGCAGGCTAGTCCCATCATCCAATGGCCAGAAGTGCTACATTCTACACAACTGCTCCTTGTACTTTAATGGCCCCGATAGTGTCGAGCTGAGCCTGCAACACGAGCATACCGGGGCAGCGACCATGGGCATGGCGGTGCAGGCCTCCTTGCTGGAGGTGGTCCGCCGGTTTGGGCCTTGTTGTGGTGGATCATGAGATCTCACACAGAGCTCCTATGGTGGTCCAGCCGGTGGATGAGTTCGGGAGGCACGACAAGCAATGAAAATCGTTCCTCGACCTCAGTCTTGGCGGCCGTTGATGGCGTCGCTTGGCGTCGTCACGTTCCAAAGGCATCGTCATTGTTTGTCTCATTGCTCCACTCGGTCTACTCCATGGAAAACCATAGATCTAGTTCTACCGTATCAGACGATAGCGGTGCCTGGCGTTGTTACCCCACTTGAGGGCATGTTTTTTACCAGGCTTTGGCTAGAGTGGTCAAGAGTTGGATCGATGGAACGGTTTGTTTCTACCACATTGATGATAATGGGTCTTGGCGGCATGGCGGAGCGGGGTCTCGGCAGCGGATTCGTGTTGAAGGATGAGCACACCATTAAGGCATTGTCGCGGCATCGACGACAGGCATGTCAAAGTCAATGCCTCGATCCCTAGTCCGAGGATGTTTCGATGGAAGTTGGTGGTGGCGACTTCTGGGGCACGTCTGTTGGTGCGTACTGAGGGTGTGCCAGACCGGTTTGTGCTCCTGGCTTTCTATTGGGCGGTTGGGTGAGGCCTTCACTTTTATCGTGATGTGCGTAGGTGTGAGGTTAGTTCAGTGGCCCCAACATGGTCACCCTCTTCATCAAGGTTGTATGTTTTGCGACAAATGTCGTTACACAGGTAGGATTGGATTCATCTTTGTATTTTCTTTGTAAGGCTATAATAAAAAACATTATTTTGACGTAGAGTCCAGGGGTATCACCTCCATTTCGAAAAAGAACATGTCTACCATATTCATTTCTTCCACCCACTCTCTTTCAATTACATGCTTATATATATCTTCGTGAAATCCTCCTCTCATTTGTCCCTCTTTCAAATAGCAGCTTCTTCTTTTATTCACAACAAAAAGCAACTTCTTATTTGATGCTCAACTGGACATCCAGCTAGGTAGAAATAGGATTAAAAGACCAGAGATATATTTCTCGTCATATCACCTCAAGTCTCAGTTTCCATAGCAGTTCAGGCGAACATTTATCTAAGAATGGGAGGTGTTAGGAATATATCTGTCACTGACTCGATGAAAAATAGAAGTGTGTCCCAACAAAAATGTTCATTTCATCCGTAGGTTACTCCGCATACGCATAGAAGATGAACTTAACTAGTACCTCGAATCACTAGAACTTCATTTGCCAGATGAAGATGAAACATAGGTTCACGGACATCTTCCAGTCGACCAACTGCTCGAGGTTCTTTAAGGGGAAGTGCCCCGACGCGTACAGCTACGCCAAGCATGACCACCCTAGCACCTTCACCTGTCCCACCGGAACCAATTATCAGATCGTGCTCTGCCACTCCAATGTCTTTGTGCCACACATCGCATATGCATGCATGGTTAGTGCCTGTATGTCGATTCGTAAATAAAATTATTAAACAAATGTGGAATTTCCTCCTTGATAATTTTTTTTACCGTCCATTTTCATCCTTGGAGTTATGACAAATCAGTTAGTATTTATTTTTTCATAGAAAATGGATATCTCAAGCTCGATTGGGCATGATGTAACAGCACGAAAGATGATTTGTCAAGGTGCCAAAATTTGATAATTCAACACACACAGCAGTTCGGACTTGTTTAGCACGTTGCTTTTATTGTTCAAATGAACCCACGTCCAGGTCGAGGCCATCTTGAGTCTCAAATGATGTTACATGTCCCATCAATGTAAATCATCCTACACGTCTACCATATGCATTTTCTTCCAACCACACGCTCTCAATTCCATTATTATATATTTGTGAAATCCTCATCTCATTTGTCTAACTTTCAATAGCAGCTTCTTCTTTGATGCTCAACTGGACATGAAGATGAAACATAGAATGTACCTCTCGGGGGGATACATCTTACAAGACATGCTTAATTTTGTCTAGGGTGCCACACCGCCGAGTTGATCATCAATTGATGCACACGTTGTATTAATACTTCAGACTCTTTGTATATTTTCAATTGATCTTATCTGTTCCTTAATGTTGAACATGAAAATTATTCAGTCCGTGTCTTAGTAATTGATATTTTCAATCGATTTTTATGTGGTTCATTAATAGTAAAGTATTGCTAACAAAGGATAACCTAGCAATGAGAAATTGGAATGGATGTCAAAAAAATGCTGATTTTGTGATGAGAATGAAACCATTGAACATTTATTTTTATCATTCCTTTTTGCTAAGATTATTTAACGCAATGTGATTTGTACTTACAATATTCCACCACCAACCAATATCACAAATATGTTTGAGAATTGGCTTAACGGAGTGGATAGGGCAAATAAAGCTAGAATTTGTATATGTGTTTTGGCTTTATGCTAGTCCATTTGGAGGTGTCACCATAATATTATTTTTAATAGGGCTGGAGTTCAATCTTTTACAGGTTATCCACGTGATGTTACACTGGATTCAGCTATGGGTTTATCTCCTTCGAGAGCATCAGCAAGAACCTACAGTGTCTGGATGCAACCATCTCGTGACGGTGGCTATGGATATTATCAGCCAGGATTCGTGGCAATATACTAGTAGATTAAGAGATGTCTAACTTCTATATGCTTCCGCTTTTGAGTTTAATTGTCATTTTCAGATGGTTAGTGTTTGTATCAACCCTATCCGATCCTTGAACTGTAATACTTTGATTTTTTGACTTCGCAATAAAAGGTTGTGTGCGTCCTAGGATGCAGACGCCGGGGCATTCTGCCATTTCAAGAAAAAAACTACTTGTTCCCTACCCAGATTGGCGATTGTGCAGATCGAGCGATAGAAAAACTAGAGCGGCCGTGTGGAGCGGAAGCTTTCGACTGCTATGGAGCAGATCGATTTGATGGAGACCCTGGCGGTAGAGCACGAGCGGGTTATATCCAGCGGCGGTGGGAGATCTGCACAAGATTACGACAACATCGATGGAAGGCAGAGCTCATATTAGATTAGGGTGCGGGAGGCAGAATCCCGGAGGCGATCTTGATTCCATCGGCAACAACATGATCTGACAGGATCACGCGACCCAGCGACACAAGCGACGGCTGACCAAAGTTTATATTCTGGCAGCCAACACGTTTAGCACATGGCTCTACCCTATTTTTTCATACATCATCAATGCGCTCAGATCAGCTTTCAGTACACCATTTTTATTTCTTGCACCCACCCGGTTTAGACCGGATGCTTATATCTTCGCAAAATCCTTCTCCTCTCATTTGCCTATACTTTAGAGCAGCTTCTTCTTGGATGCTCAACCGGACATCAATATAGGATTATGATTAAAATACAAAAGATATCCACATCTTGATATCATGTTTAGTCTCGATCTTCTTAGTTATTCATGCACACATCCTCTTTATCTAAGAACTAGCATGGTGGCCCTCGCAAATGCGAGGGCATATCTTTATAGTATTGAAAAGACTTAGTATTTTTTTATAGTTTTATTTTATGTTGTAGGATGTTATGTTATACTAATAAAATATCGCAACATGAAGTTGGTATTAAATTTGGTAAAATATTATTATACTATATTACTGACCATATATGATGTTTTTTACATGACGTTTAATCGGTTTGTTCAATTACAATCTAGAAAGCAAGTTGGATTATATTTTTGCTTTCATCTTCAATAAATATGAGGCGATGTTAGTCATTGACATTTAAATATAAAGTAAGCCAGATTTGTTTTATTTTGTCCCATTAATATTTTTTGGTTCACCCAAGAATATTTAGAATAGCGCAATAACTTTTCTTCATGAAGTAAAAAAATTTATTTTGTGCATATCTTTCTATTCTCACTTACTCAGTGGTTCTAGCATACATCACATTCTTCTTCTCTTCTTAAAGTTCACCATCTAGATGTGGTAAATATCTAAGATGGAATTTTCACCATTATTTTGGGTATGAATACGTATTTATTAATTTCTTATACCAATGTGTTGCTCGTATTTCCTGCCTTCATGGCATAAGGCAAGACATTTGAGGGCATCATGTTCTGCATATATAAAAACATTTAAGTATTTATTAATTATCGTAAAGTTTGCAGCAATATTTTTTGATAATGTCGAAAATATATATGTACAGCTCTATAGAGATTTCTTTTATGCTCTCAAGATTAATATGGGTATACTGACAAAAAGTTTAAGGTAAATTAAATATATCACATGTGCAGGAAAGCATTTTTAGTTGTATTTAATTTATGGGTGAAAGATTTTGAATATTTAATCAGCTTTAAGTTGATGTCTACATAATACTATATGCTAGATCGCACTTAATTACAAATATCAAGTAGCCATGGTCTATTGTAATACCACACCCTTGGACCAAAGGCCCCATGATGATTACACAATTATGGGTTTTAGCGAAGCAAGGAGTTGATTCACATTGTCAGGTAGGGAAGGGAGGGAAACTATACCATGAGAAGCTTCGCATATGGTTAGTGATTATGAACCATATGGCATTGATCTGTCTACTCTAATCTGGCTATAACTATATACATTAGTGCTACGTGAGGGTGCAAACGTACAATCATACACTCTGGTTCGGAGTATCACCATGAAAGCCCCAAAAACCATGCCAAACACGGAACAAAGCATGAAAAAATAATGGCCAAGGTATTTTTTGGAAACAAACCGTGAATATTGAGTTAGAATTGACATCCTTTCAATCATTGCTGATTAAAGCTGTAAACATTTGGAAGCCCACCACAAATGCTAAGTCAGAAATTTACAGCCAATATTTATGTAAAGTTCATAGACTTCCGAGGTCTAAAATTGATTAGTTATTATGGGTGTAAGGTCATTGGAAACGAACTTTAACTGTCTATGTTAATTTGCTAGAGCCATATGGAATGTTATTTGTCATATCATTTGGTTAAAATATAGTAATAATTTTCTTATTTATGGCGATGAATTGTGCTATCCTATTTTTCCAAAAATAAGAGCTTGAAATATCAAACAATGGCACCATTCATAAATTTTGCAATAGTATGTGCATTTGTTGTTGTTTACTCGGACTACCAACAGAGGATATAAACTGACTTGTTTTGTCGTAGAATTCTTAAATATGTTACCAAATAATTCTGGCTCTGACTTTGTGTGATTGTACTTGTATAGAAATATTAACGCTTTTCTTCGTGAAAGAAATATTAGTGTTCCTGGGCAAACGTGTAGCCCCAGTTATGTGGATTAGCATGATTGTGAGACTCCGTATCCTATAGTAGATTCCATGCAATAATCTACCTTCTCACGGCGTGGTAGTTTAGATGCACATGCATGATTGATTAATATCCTAGTATAATGCACAGAAAAAGGCAGCCAAGTACACGAAGAAAAAAGAAAATTGAGGGAAGGAAATTTGTTTTTCTAAGGAGGGTACCACCCGAAAAAAGAATATTTCCTTTTGTTCAAACCATCTTAAGTATATTTGTTTTCTTTGGGTCAGATGTACATGCACGATATTCTGGTACCACACGGACGAAACAAACAGTCTAGCAATCCTACCTTGTTTACACGTTTTCTTTTGCTAAGGTGACAGAAATAATTTTTTTCCGGTGGGCTGTTAGCGATCTGGCGAACCTGTCAGATCATTTTCTAGTGGGCTACCACGTATATTAATCTTGGCTCGTTACGTCCTAATATAAGGTGTGTGTGGTATCTTTTTTAATTATTATTGTTAACCGATCTAATCTATATTGTGGTCAACCAACGTCATTAAAATGAATGGACCGTGTCAAACGATATTACGGGGTTACGTAACTGTTAATTTCTAGTTAAATCCTAACCATAAATTTTAGATCCAACTATCAAAAATAATTATAGTGATGTGGCTTAACGTGGTGCCTCGAAAAACACCCTTATATTGCTTTTAGTATATAATAGATAGATGGGAGGTGTTAGGAATATATCTATCCATGATATCTTGAAGTTGAAGCTAACAAAGAAGTTTATTTCATCCATAGGTTACCCACACACTCATATAGGATGAATTTAACTAGCTTGAATCAGTAGAACTTCTGCGACATGAAGATGAAACATGGTATGTACCACTTTTTTGCAGAAAACGTCCTAGGAGATCTGGTCCATTCTCTTGTCTAGGCTGCCACTTTGCCAAACTGACTATGAATTGATGCATGCGCATGTTGTGTTAATGGGTTCCGATCATCTTTGACGTCTGCCATTGGATTTCCACCACACTCGATTGTTTGCACGTGTCCATGAAACCAGGCAATATAACCGTATAATTTAACTAGCAATTATTATTTTTGAACTCGTGGATTTTTCAATACTTCTGATTCCTTGTATATTTTGGATCGATCTTATATATGTTCCTTAATTTTTCAATTCGAAAAATGTAGAATTGTATTGAGGAGGCCGGAATTGCACTCCCTGTGGGAACCCCGGCCGGAGGGACCGAGAAAGGCTGCACCATTCCTGCCACACTAGGAGGCGGAGCAACAACAGGCGGTCCTCCCTGCTGCGGGAATGCGGAACAGCGGTAGGGCCCCTTGGTGGCGCAGCCGCAGCGACCGGCGGCCCGCGCGGCTGGGAGCCAGAAGAAGAACCACGATGAAGGCCGCCCGAGGTGTTCCCGGACATGGCAGCCGTTGATCGCAGCACGTCGGCGAAAGATCGACCGGGAAGACACGAGGTAGCGACCGGAGAGGAGCACGATGGAAAACTCGAAGACAGTGTGGAAACGGGTGACGAGAGCGGCGATGACGATTGACGATAAGTGGATACCCTAGTCCAGGCCGCCTGAAACCGTCGCGTGATACGAGTCCAGGAGTACACGAGCTCCTCGTTTGACTCGGACTGCCCGCAAGTAGGTCCAGCTGTCTCGGCCACCTCGACATCCACGTCCCTCGTGCCAGCCACCTCCGCATCCCAGTGATTCTTCTCCACCACCGTCCGAGCTGGTAGAGGAACCCGCCCTTGCACCTCCGAGATCAACTGCCCAACACCGGCGGCGCAGAAACCCTACGCGGTGGTAGGGGACCGCGCCAGGGCTTCATTCGTAGGCTAGAAGAACCCGCACCGCCGCGCCTCGAAAGCAAGGGGGATGCCGACCTCCTCCGAACTCCAACCATCACAGGCGACGGCGTAAAGGTCCTAGGCGGCGGCGAGGTTGAGTCATCACGCGATGCAACAGCGCTTGACGATTTCTCCCAAAAACGTGATGCAGGTGTGGGGTATCCCATCTCCTCCCAAAACTGTTGCCGAAGCTCCTCATCCGATCTCCGACGCCGGCGCGGTACCGTCGTCCAGCTTAGCTGACCGTCAACAACCTTGAGATCTTCAAGGGCCACCCTAGCTGCCAACGTTTCATCCTCTTCCACCCCGCCGTCGGCCAGGCACTGGAAGCAAGATCCAGAAGATTGCCCAGCAGACCCCGATGAGGATCGCGCCACCGGCCGGAGATCCCCAGGCGCCAGCGTTAGCCTTCGTCGTCGTGTCATTTCCGCCCTAGCTAGAGGGGGAGGACGGCCAGCACCGAATGGCTTTAGCTCTTTGACTATTGGCTGCTACCGCAGTCGGAACCGCTCTGGCAGTGCC
Source organism: Avena eriantha (assembly GCA_910589775.1). Lineage (NCBI taxonomy): Eukaryota > Viridiplantae > Streptophyta > Magnoliopsida > Poales > Poaceae > Avena > Avena eriantha. The sequence goes on along the minus strand of OU342743.1, from coordinate 102,539,400 downwards.
ATAAGGGTTGAGGAATTGAGATATGATCAAACATGAATTGGGGTTTCTTGATTTTTGGTTCTTAGGAGTCGTAATGGCAGCAGTTGTGTGGAAATATTGAGTCATCGGAAAAGAAGCGGCTAAAGGGGAATGACGCTAGTGAGGACAGGGTTTAGTTATCCAAATCCACAAAACAAGAGATGCGTAAACTTCTTAATTACATTGTATATACATTTTTGTATTAACACCAAATTCTAGGCAATGAGTAAAAAAACATATTTGTAAAAATAAAGTATACTAGATATTCTCACATTCGGTAATTTAGAACGAATTTTAAGCGAGTGAGAATTTCCACATGTACTCCCTCCATTCAGAAATATAAGACATTTTAACTTTGTGAATCGAATGTATCTAGACAACATCTTCTAGTGTATAGGTATATATATATATATATATAGATATATATCCAGGTATGCTCACGATGGAACCCGTTAGTGCACCGATCAAAACCATTTTGTAGTCAATGGCTGATTTCCTTCCATCTTTGATTTGCATGCATACGTCCTAGACCAATTAACCCAGTAATCTCTTTCCAAATGCAATTGATCGTGATTAAATACCAAAACAGCCATGATTTAGTTTGAACCCATCCCTCTTTACCTATTTATTTGAGCCCAGATTCACGTCACCATACATGCCAAAAGCCGGCCGAACCCCTGCTTGGCGAAAGTACGATCTGGTTCTTATCTTTCACATTGCCTCGACCATGAGAACTAATTAACATCGTTAGTTTTCAGATTTTCATGTATCAATGTGTGGGGACGTAAGCTACTTGGAATGAATTAATGTGACATGAGCACATCGGTTCTTCTTGTATAGCTCGAAATTCAGCATGTATTGTTTCTACTATTCCATACATGGGTATGAAAATGAGTTCAGGCATTTGGATACCTAGTATATTCAGGATATGCATACCAAAGAAATATCAAGGTATGCACATATACCTAGAATTTTCAATGTATGTCATAGAAAATAAATTAAAGGTATCTACATATACCTAGAATTATAGGTATGCGCGTACCCAAGAATCTCCAAATAATTTTCATGCATTTGTATACCTAGTATATTCAAGATATATATACCCAGAAAATTTCAAGGTATGCACATATACCTAGACTTTTGTATACCTAGTATATTCAGGGTATACCCAGAAAATTTCAAGGTATGCACATATACCTAGACGTTTTAAGGTATGCCATAGAAAATAAATTAAAGGTATGTACATATACTAGTACAAGTAAACAATAATGGGGCCTTAAATTTCTATGGTGTACACTCTGCATGCAAGGCATTGGAAAAAGAATCTCGCATAGTCAAACCGGCAAACAGTTTCCATATACCCATTAATTAGCCAAACATCATTCTTTCCTAATCAATACTAGATACCAATGGGCATACCCGTTAGCTTTTTTACCATTGAAACAACACATACCTTGATGCAATCAAACGATGGAGAGGTGTGGAGCCTGGGCACCATGGTGCCCCATACGGGCATCAAGGTATATATATGTATATATTAATTGGTATCACAGAACATATGCGGCAATACTGGATCGATATCGCATATGTGGACAATAGCATAGTCGCAGAACAAGCCCAAATTATTATCGTAGTTTGCAAGTCCTGAGTGAACCATAGCAATATGAACTCCATTTGATTTTATTAATGTTATCATGTGTGTCCGCCATTTTACTCGAAGGCCGAACCCAATGGAACGACAATGTTTTTAGCAGTGTATCCTCCCCAAGTTCATTGTTACTGTACATAACATTTGAGTGCATGCACATCAAAATTTGATCTACAAAAATCTACTCATCCATGAAAACATAAATACAACAAACCAGAATCACTGACAGATCTAAACAAGAGAAAAAATCCATTGTCTTTGTCATGCATGACTAACACTTGATCGGAGGAATTGGGAGCGAAGGAAGACAAGTACTTATGTTGGTTGCCGACAAGGTATTCTTCGATATTGCTGCGGCGAGGATTGCTGAGGGGGAGATGACCTTACCAAGGACGGTGCTGGAGGAAACGATGGTGATGTGGCAGATATCCGATGATGGCGAAGAAGGGCTTCCGTGTCTGGCGGAAGTGGATCAAGTGAAGCCTAAATGACTAATCGTCTTGTCGCTCCCTAGCCTCGATACCTAACTCTAAGGGAAGAATCAGTAACTTTATCTGAAATGGGGATTTGTCGATATCATCACAACCCAATACTGCTTTGAGGGTAACATCCATATCAACAACAAATCAAAGTAGTATCTGGGGAATGTCTCCGCTAGGAGATCTTGATGCCAACTATCATTCCGAAATAACACTGAAGACTCCACACCACATGAACAAACCAACAAATCTCTGAATGTTTTAATAAGCTTACAAACATCTGGCCAACAGAAAGATCCTACTACACCAATAGGAGCAGATTCCTAGTAGTATGCTTGCCATGCCATGCTGATCCATGGAGTATCATGATGGCTGAAGATTTTGTATTGATGTTTGAGGAGGAGATTATCATTATTGATCTCTAGGTTGAACTCACCTAAACTTCCCTTTTTTACAATGGATCTTCTTCTAAATTGATATTTGGAAGTCATGCAAATACATATTCTTATTCTCAAAGTTGGAGAGGATATAAAAGTATAAACTGCACATGATAGAATCTGAAATTACAGATAGTTGAAGTGCACATCCACCCACTTCCAATTCCGGTACCATATTAGTCTCAGTTGATGTACATGTCTCATTAATATGTTCTAGATATGGTTATCTTTTCAGACCTACCATTTTAATTTCTTTCACTCGCCCGCTTCTCGTTTCCATACTTATATGTTTGCAAAATGGTCACTAGTAGAAACCAGGCAATTAGCCCCGGTTCGTAAGGACCTTTAGTCCTGGATTGCAAATAGGGACTGCCAAAGCGGGACTAAAGGTCCAAGCTTTAGCCCCGGTTCTGTTACGAACCGGGACTAGAGGTCCAACCACGTGGCCCTGCGAGCCGCGCTGGGCGGCAGGTTCCCTGCCACAGCAGCGTTTTGGGCCATTTGGCTGCCGCGGCAGGGGATGGGTGTTAGATTGATCTCCACGGTCGTCCCAACGGACGACCGACTCGGCCTCGCGCCCTGATCGGGGGTGCCCAACGTTATCACGTTGGTGGGCCCCCGTCGCGCAACGCATATAAAGAGGTGGGATCCGGAGGCACGAACCCCAAGGTTCGTCGCCCACTCAACCCCACCGACACATCCCAAACCGTAGGCCTCCGATCGGGCTAGCGCTGCAGCGGCGGGAAGTGCCACCACACCGCCGCCACCACTCCGTCGCCCCCATGTCGACCTCATCCTCGACAATGAAGACCGAAAGTATGCTATCCCTCTTCTCCTAGTCGTTCCCATCTAGATCCCACTAGCTAATCCATTTTTTCCTAAGTACAAGCCTAGTACTCGCTACATCAACACCTAGAGATCCTAATAAATACTAACAATGGTATCAGAGCAACCTAGGGTTGTTGATCTAGTCGAGGTAGTACAAGAAATCCAAAAGAAAAGAAAGGGGCTAGGGTTTACACAAGCGCCGCCGCAAGGCCGCGCCGTTCCTCTCGATCCCGATGCGCATCGGCAAGCCGAGGTATCGGGAAGAAGAACCCAAACCCTAGCCCGTATCCCCAACCCCAAGAACCAACCGAATATTTTCGGGAAGAACCAAGTAGGAGGGGGAAAGGGAAGAAGCTCAAATTTCCGCAGAGAAAGCCAATGTTTTACCCTATTTTATTTCGTTTTTTCCCAAACCCAAATCGAAACAGAGAAGAAAAATCCTAGCTCGAATCGAGAACAGGAAAGTCCCACCAGCCGTCACCGACAAAGGGAGCCACCGCCTGGGCCGTTTGACAGCGGTGCACCCACCCTCGGGTGGATGCACGCACCGGCAAAGGGCCAAGGGGGGCGCCATTGCTAGCTGCTGCTACTTCTCTGCTCCATTCGTTGGGGGCTTGGGGGTTTTCAGTAGGTGGAAAGAAAGGGAGAGGGGCTCGCATGCTGGCGGAGAGGAGCTCGTCGCCGGCGGTCACCCGGGCGGCGTGGCCACCTTGCGTCACACAACAAGCGGCCGCAAGAGAGCGAGCGGGACAGACAGTGGGGAGGGGCAGGGAGCTTGCGTCGGAGAAAGGGAGGGGCTCATCGGGACGGCGCAGCCTCCTCGCCAGTCCCGCGCGCGCGAGTCCGCCGCCGCCATGGAAGACAGATGCGGGGAGGGAGAGAGTGGAGTGAGGGTTAGGGTTTAGGTCGGGTCGGGGCGGCTGTTTTTATTCGGCCGAAAACGGCGCTCGACCGTCGGATCTGAATGGACGGCGGCGATCCAGCCGCGCGCGGGGAGCGCCCCAGAGTGGGCCGCCGCCAGGCCGCAGGCCGCTTTTCGGGCTGGGCAGAGGGCGCTAAGCGCTGCACAGCGGGCGGTGGGCCTTTATCTACAGCCTAGCACCCAGTTTTTATTTATAGAAGCTTTTTGGGCATTTTATTTGTCTGTTTTTAATGTTCTTTACACAGTTTTTTCTATAGCAAAATTATCCAACGAAATTTTGTGTAGAAAAATAATAAAGTAACGGTAAAGTTTCTGTAAATTATAAATTTGATGTTTTTTATTCAAGTTTTTCCGCTGCAAATAGTTAAAAGTAATTGCTTAAATGCAATAAAGTGATGATCTTATTTGATGACTAACGTTGTTAGTAAGATTTTCACCATGGATAGTAAATTTCATCACTATTAGTTCTATTTCTGCCCAACGGTGATGTACAATTAATATTGAGAAGTTTCATGTTTTAATTTGACCAACGTTGAATTAACTCATTTCGATGATATTTTGTTTTCACGCAATCCCATGAGTTTCATCTCGGCTATTGAGCCCCTCAATGGAGGGAACTACGGCTCATGGCGAGAGAAGGTTGAAATGGGGCTTGCTTTTCTTGACCTTGACATGGCACTGATTGATACCTGTCCCAAAGAACTTGAGGACCCCGTGAGGGGCGAAAAAGGAAGTGAAGATGACTTCAACAAAAGGGTCCATGACCATGGACCAATAAGAATGAAGTACGACCTTGATCGTGCAAAGTGGGACTCGTCCAACAGAAAGTGCTTGATAGTGATTAAGAGCTCCATTATGGAAGCAATAAGGGGAGCAATCCAAGAGTGTAGCACTGCCAGTGAGTATCCAAAGAAGGTAGAGAGTCAGTTTACTGGGTCTTCAAAGGCCTATACGAGCTCTCTCATTAAGAAACTTGTTACTACAAGATACACTGGTGGTGGAGTAAGGGACCACATATTGCGAATGAGCAACATGTCTTCCAAGCTTAAGCCCATGGGCATGGAGCTCCCAGTCGAGTTCATCATTCATCTGATCTTTGCCTCACTGCCAAACCAATTTGAGACTTTTGCTGTGAACTACAACGCACAGCCAGAAAAGTGGGGCATTGAGAAGATGATGGCCATGTGCGTACAAGAAGAAGAGAGGCTCAAGAGGCAATCTGGTGATTCTGTGAACTACCTGAGCCCAACCAAGAAGAGGAACTTTCAGGGTTCAAGGCCACAAGGGAAACCTCAGGGGCGTCCCCCTCCTTCTAAGCCGCATGGAAAGGATGATGATCACCGATAACATGAAGTGGACAAGGACACCTGCAGGTGGTGCAAGGAAAAGGGCCACTAAATGAGTGACTGTGTGAGCTTCCTAAAGCATCTATGCAAGAAAGGTGATGATTTAATTACTTTTTTTGATGAATCACTATTTTTAAGTTATGCAAAATCTACTTGGTGGATTGACTCAGGTGCGACTGTCCATGTTGCAAATTCATTACAGGGATTCCGTATGAGAAGGACCCTACAAAGAGGAGAAATAAGAATTGAAGTGGCAAATGGCATCCAAGCTGAAGTCGAAGCTATTGGAGATCTCCCATTAGAATTATTAAATGGCTTTGTACTTTTACTAGTAGATGTACTTTGTATACCCTCTTTGCATCGAAACTTAATATGTGTATCGCGCTTAGATGATGATGGTTTTGCTTGCCATTTTGGTGATGGACAATGTAAAATCAAGCGTAATAATGAGATTGTTGGTCTTGCCTTCGGACAAGACAAGCTTTATTTCTTATTACTTTGTGAGAATGTGTATGCATTAAGCGCTGAGAATGAGAATGCCTCCTCATCCCTGAATGGAAAGAATAAAAGGAAAAGAATTGATGATGTCTCTTCGAAATTATGGCATTGTCGTTTAGGCCATATTTCGAGGGGAAGAATAGAACGCTTAGTAAAAGAATCAATTCTACCGCCTTTAGAATTTTCGAATTTAGAGCAATGCATTGATTGCATTAAAGGAAAGTTTGTAAAGAACATTAAAAAGGGCGCCAAAAGAAGCACATGAGTCTTAGAAATAATTCATACGGATATATGCGGTCCGTTTCCTATGACATCTGTGGATGGATATGATTCTTTCATAACATTCACGGATGATTATTCGCGTTATGGTTATATTTATCCAATTAGAGATCATTCAGAAGCATTGGATAAATTGAAGATATTTAAGGCTGAAGTTGAAAATCAGCATAGTTTAAAAATTAAAGTAGTAAGGTCCGATCGTGGAGGCGAATACTACGGTCGGCACACCCCATATGGCCAAGTTCCTGGACCTTTTGCAAGGTTTCTACAGGAACATGGTATAGTTGCCTAGTATTCAACGCCGGGCGAGCCTCAGCAGAATGGAGTAGCTGAAAGACGTAACCGTACCTTGATGGATATGGTAAGAAGCATGTTAAGTTACTCCACCTTACCGATTGGTTTGTGGATGGAGGCGTTGAAAACCGCCATTCACATACTTAATCAAGTTCCCAGTAAGTCGGTGTCTAAAACACCATATGAGTTATGGACTAGTCACGAACCTTCACTCAATTATTTGCGAGTGTGGGGCTGTCCAGCTGAGGCTAAGCTCTTCAACCGAAACCTTGGGAAGTTAGATCCTAAAACAGTAAGTTGCCATTTCATTGGCTATCCAGACAAGTCAAAAGGTTATCGTTTCTATTGTCTAGACAGATTTACTAAGTTTGTGGAAACGAGACACGATGTGTTTCTGGAGGATCAGATGATCAGGGGGAGCACGGTATCGCGAGAAATCAACCTTGAGGAGAAGCGGGTGCATGCACCCACTCCGATGATTTAGGAACCGTTTTTCTCGATACTTGTTGCTGCACTGACACAGGAAAATGTCGATGTGACACCTGTTGTTAGTTCTCCTATGACAACAATGAATGAAAATGAAGACCCTGTTGTCACACAAGAGGGAGAGCTACAACAGCCCCATACAGAGAATGTGCCAGAAGGCGAGACCCTTAGAAGGTCTCAAAGAACTAGAAAGCTAGCTATTCCCAACGATTTTGAAGTCTATGTTAGTGAAGAAGTTCAAAAGAAGCCGTTAAAGGTGCTCACTCATCGAAGTGGCTTGAAGCCATGGAAGATGAAATGAGATCCATGAGTAGCAACAAAGTCTGGGATTTAGAAGAAATTCCTAAAGGAGCCAAAACAGTAGGCTATAAATGGGTCTACAAAACAAAATGTGACTCTAGAGGGAATATTGAAAGATATAAAGCACGACTTGTTGCTAAAGGCTTCACCCAAAGAGAGGGAATAGATTACAATGAGACATTTTCTCCAGTCTCAAGCAAGGATTCTTTCAGAATCGTAATGGCTTTAGTGGCACACTATGATTTAGAATTGCATCAGATGGATGTAAAGACGGCTTTCCTAAATGGAGACCTAGAAGAAAAGGTTTACATGGCACAACCCAAGGGTTTCGTTGTGGAAGGAAAATAACGTATGGGATGTCGTCTGAAGAAATCCATTTATGGATTAAAACAGGCGTCTAGGCAATGGTACTTAAAGTTCCATGAAACAATAAGAAAGTTTGGGTTCGATGAGAATGAAGAGGACAATTGCGTATATGCAAAGTTCAAGAATGGGAAATTCATTTTCCTTATCCTGTATGTGGATGATATTCTACTTGCCAGTAGTGATGTTAGCCTACTATTGGAAACAAAGAAGTTCTTGTCCTCGAACTTTGATATGAAAGATCTCGGTGAAGCTTCATTCGTTCTAGGAATTGAGATTCTCTGAGATAGAGAAAAAGGGGTCTTAGGGCTATCACAGAAGGCATACTTAGAGAAGATTCTGAAGAAGTATAGTATGCATGCGAGCAATCCTACGCCTGCCCCTATAGTCAAGGGCGACAGATTTGGGAATTTTCAATGTCCCAGGAACCAATAAGAGATTGATCAAACGAAAGCGGTTCCATATGCTTCTGCTGTCAGAAGCTTGATGTATGCTCAAGTATGTACACACCCTGACTTAGCTTTTGTTACCGGGGTACTTGGCAGATTTCAAAGTAATCTAGGAATAGATCATTGGAAAATGGTAAAGAAGGCATTGCGTTATGCAAAAGGCACAAAAGGCCTCATGTTAACATACAGAAGATCTAATTCCCTTAAGATAGAAGGGTATTCAGATGCAGACTATGCGGGAGATATAGAAGAAAGAAAATCCACGTCAGGATACATATTTACTCTCGCAGGTGGAGCTATATCATGGAAAAGCTCCAAGCAAACCATCACGGCATCGTCCACGATGGTAGCTGAGTGTGTAGCATGTTATGAGGCCACAGGGCAGGCAAACTGGTTAAAGAAGTTTGTACCCGGGTTGAGAGTGGTGGACAACATTCAAAGACCACTCAAAATGTACTGCGACAATGAGCCAGCAGTATTCTATGATCACAACAATAAATCAAGTGTTGCTACCAAACACACTAACATTAAGTTTTATGTTGTGAAAGAAAGAATCTAGGATCATACCATAAGTTTGGAGCATATAAGTACAAAAGCAATGCTCACGGATCCGCTCACAAAAGGCTTACCATCCAGTGTGTTCAGAGAACACTTAGCCGGCATGGGTTTAAGGGAAAGCCTATGATACCTGGATATTAAGGGCCTAAGAACAAAAGTCTGTTTCAAAGTAGAGAGGTGTATAGTGGCTGTTGAATCTATGGTGCGTAACTGACCATTATGATGAGACATGCTCTGTATGCTGATCTATGATGAAATGGGTACAAAAGTACAAGTCGAATGGAAGATGAGATCAAGGGGGAGAATGTTAGATTGATCTCCATAGTCGTCCCAATGGACGACCGACTCAGTCTCGCGCCCTGATCGGCGGCGCCCGACGTTATCATTGTTGGTGGGCCCCCGTCGTGCAGCGCATATAAAGAGGTGGGGTCCAGAGGCACGAACCCTAAGGTTCGTCACCCACTCAACCCCATCGACACATCCCAAACCCTAGGCCTCTGATCGAGCTAGCGCTGCAGCGGCGGGAAGTGCCACCACACCGCTGCCACCACTCCGTCGCCCCCATGTCGACCTCATCCTCGACAATGAAGACCGACGGTATGCTATCCCTCTTCTCCTAGTCGTTTCCATCTAGATCCCACTAACTAATCCATTTTTTTCCTAAGTACAAGCCTGATACTCGCTAGATCAACACCTAGAGATCCTAATAAATACTAACAATGGGGTTTTAGGGTTTTGTGTTTTTCTTTTCATTTTGTGTTTTGTGTTTAATTATTTTTCATTCTATGTTTTCATTAGAAACAAGTTTTCGTATACATGCAGAACGCTACTACACAATACTTGTACACATTGATGCAATATATAATATAATTTCTCTTACAAGCATACATGGAGTCCCAACCGGCTCCAGAGCATGTCTATTTGATTACATGGAGATCATTACATGGATGCTTTAGGGTCTACATATAGAGTATTCTCCGTGTGGTCTATGACCTCGTCGACAAAAAATCCAGCAAATTCCTCTTGGATTGCTATTAGGCAGTCCTCTGGTAGGAGCTTGTCCCGCATCGCGTCCAACTATATAAAAAAGAGATCGTATGAATTAGACTCAACACAACTTTATGTAATAAAAATAAAGGGTGGATATATTGTTTACTTACTCGAACATTTTCTGAGGGCTTCTCAATACTGATGCGAATGAACTCGCACACGTAGAATCCACATAGATTAGTCCCCTGTGGCTGCCTCGTGCACTTTACAAGAATTGAATTCAATCAAATAATAACTCTAGCATGATAAATGCACATAAACTAGAATTAAATAGATGCGCGGACTTAGCTCGTACTACTTACCGAGAGTGATTTAAAAAATAGCTCCTCACGCTATTGACCGCGGACATGGTTCTTAAACCGTGTCCAAACCCTACCCGACAAAGAAAATTAATGTATGAGTTAATAACTACTTGATATCCCAGAAAATGAACGAAAGAAACCGATATAGTGCGATAATGGTTGAAATTACCTCTGGAGCGCATCGATAATGCTGTGGTAGTCTTCAATGTCTTTGTTTAGTGAGTCCATGATGTGAACTCTTCCCAAGTCAAGTGAAATGCTTAGAAGAATCTAGTGGTACCTACGCAAGGTTTACATACGTCAGTAACTCATCATTTAAACTAAACATCGAGTAAGCAAAATTTAATGTGTACGAGAACTCACTTGCCGTCGTGGTAAGGAAATGCTGGTTCGTGAGAAACCGGAACAAGTTGTGATTATCCTTTAGTATAGCTCCATGAACTCGATGTGGGTCAATGAACCCAAATCCATTGATAGCCTTTCTTTTACAATCAAGCATCTTCATTCTGCATCATTATATATAGCGTACAAAAGAATATAGTGAGTATACTTACTGGCAATGAATTGAACAAGCTGAGATAGAGACTTAATTACATAGATAAAGTAATAACTTACAAACAATAGGAACTGAGGATAGTTTTGTCGAGTTCCTTTAGATTGAATAACTGAAATAATTCTATAAATTCAATAGGGACATTGTGTTCAGCGAAGTAATGTGATATTCGAACTTTCAGTAAGAGCCAATATTGCTGTTCTTTTGATGCTTTCATGTACCATTCATGGAATTGTCGTATTTGTGTTGGCATATCCAGAAGCCTCTCAGAACTGACCAGAGGCTCCCCGTGAACAAATTTGGGTGCTACCTCAGCCTTGGGCATATCGTTGTGAAGAATGTCATGAATAGACATATTACATTGCTCGACCAATATCCTAGCCGTTTCCGGATCTATAGGTTCTACCTCATATAGTTGAGGTTCGGGTATGTTCACCTGGAGAGGGGGAGCGATTGATTTGCTTGTTTCCCCAGCTGGGGAACATCTGTTTTTGGTTCTGCGGCTACCACTTGATTGTTTTGCTTGTTTCCCCAGCTGGGGAACATCTGTTCTGATGCTTCCGCTACCACTCGATTGTTTTGCGTGTTCCCTCTGCTGGGGAACCTCTTTTGTGATGCTTCCTCTACCGCTTGATCTCTTCTGTTTCAGTGTCTTCTGAAGACATCGTGTATAGTCATCTGGCGCATTTAAGTGAGCTTGGGATGGCTGCGTCAGTAATTTCCTAAAGTGCTCCTTGGTTTCCGGTTTTATTTGGACGTCTGGCTCAGGTTGTTTCTTTTTAAAATGAGCATCCACTTCGGCCCGTACGACCGCATCGGTCTCCCCATCGGTCAGGTCGTAAGCCCTCTTGGGAGGAACCGGCGGTACTCTTGGGAGGGGCGACAACTGTCGTTTTGGGCGTCAGTTATCGCTCGACGAAGCGGTGATATTCTTCCGCTTTTGGCCCTTAGTGGGTGGAGGCGGCTGCGTAGATTGAGATGGACTCGTGTTGGGGTCATGGATTAGACTTGGAGGTGGTGGACTTTTACTGGGAGGAGACAGTGCACTTGGAGGTGGACTTTTACTGGGAGGAGACGGTTGCCTTGGAGGTGATGGATTGTTTCTGGGTGGAGAAAGTGGCCTTGGTGTCGAGCCTGGGAACTTGATGTATTCTTTTTTCCAAAGAATGAAGCCACTCGTGACTTCTCCCAGTGTCGTCTCCCCTTCACCACCAGGGATGTCAAGCTGTAGTGACTGACACATAGGTTGAATTTCATCCACAGTGACATGAGCATAGCCAGCTGGAATCGGATTGCAATGGTAGGTCGCTCCCGGTGCAGAAGGTAAAGAAAAGCCGACCGCCACCTTCATGGATATATTCTTCAGTTCAACATGCAGCTCACAACTAGTATGCTCCTTAATTGCATCCACGGGGTACACATCCATCGTTGCATCATTATTGTGGCCCTCCGTGGAAGCCACACTGCTTTTCCGTTGCGATGGGCCGACCGTACTGTCTGGTGTAGGATCTTGCTATCGGAGTCCTTTAAGTTCATTAAGCTCCTAGCGATGCTCCTGCAGCATGGCTTCAAACCACGCGAACCGCGCCGTATCCTCCTCTTTTTGCCGCTTTGTTTTTCTCGATCAACTTCTGTACGTGTCAAGGTGCTTGGGAAACCCGATAACCCATGGATAAGAAGGTCCAAACCCTCTTGTTTGTCCAGCCTTTTTAGGATTCCCGAAAGCCTTTGTCAGCTCATTGTTCTCTCTGTCGGGAACAAACGTTCCCTCTTCAACCTCTTTTATCACTTTAATAAGTTCATTCTTGGGTGAAGAAACTTCTTCGGCTACAATAATCTCGCATGTTTCTGGGTCTAACGATGCAACATGCCCGAGTACCCAATTTCTTGACCTCCTAGGCCAACGAGACATAGCTGGAGTGACCCCTTTAGCCTCCAGGCCAGCCTCAGCTTTATCCCACTTAGGCATGGCACTGCTGTAGCCACTTGTGCCCATATGATGGTGATATTTTTTTGGCTGCATTTAACTTATTCTTTTCTGACATTGCCTTAGCTGCTGCCGAGGTCTTGTATTCCACAAATGCAGCCTAGTTATCCTGTTGCAACTCTAGTGGGCTAGTGAATGGAGTTTTTTTCTTCAAGACATACTTGTGGTACAATCTTTTTTCCATTCCTTGAATAGTTCGGCCATCTTCTTAAGAGCAAAGTGCTTGACTTTCCTCGTCATTTGTTGTGTGAGCTCATCAGTCTCCAAGACTGGTAGGGTGAAATGTGTCATGAGAGAATTCCACATCGTATATCTCACTCTGTGATCTACAAAACTAGTCCCAGCTGGGTCCTTTTTCTTTCCTGACTTATTCCAATTTCGCGTGGTGATCGGGACGGTGTCTCTAACAATCACTCCGCATTGACTTTTAAATGCATTCGCAGATTCTTTGGGCTCCAACGGTTGACCCAGCGGAGAGACTAAGTCAATGCTGAAACGGACATCAGCGGGCAACTTGTGTGTCGGGCCTCTTGTCCTTGTAGAAGATTGGCCGAAAGCGGAGGTCTAAGAGAAGAAACATTCGTCAGTACATATATACGAATCAATTAGTGCATCTATACTAGTGAACGATCGATAGAGGCTTTATATACCTCGACGAAGTTTGTTATTATTATGGTGTCTTCACCATGGTCTCCACCATGGTCAGCACCATTGTCTCCACTATCGTCTCCACCATCGTCTCCTCTAGACAAATTAAGATATTCGGAGCCATCGTATAAGAACCCCCGGTACCCTCATCTATCATGTTGAGAAGCTCCTCTTCATTCTGTCTACCGTTCATAGCTTAACTAATACAGAAAAAGAATATTGCATTAAGTAAAAAAATATTACAATTGCGACAACTCGGATACAGTTCTTAGTGATTAAGATAAAGTACAATAATATAAGATAAAGTACATTATTAATACATCTCGCTCATAATATAAAGTTCATTATTAATACATCTCGCTCATATCAAACTAGCGAACGCGGCTGCCGCGTTCTGTGCTACGGGAGCTCTGCAGCCAGAGAAGAGGAACCATCACCGGAGAATAGCTCAGGTGAGATCCGCGAGCCTGCCAGATATTGGAGAACATAGTCTCCAAAAGATACATGTATCGTCGTACGTGCTCGTCCTCATCCCTGATACGACGACATACCACCTCATCGGGGGTCGGCTCCCTCTACACCGCTCCTGGACCTCATGGACAGCACCAAAGAAACTCCGGGTCGACGATGATACCCGGATTCCTCACCAAGGTACGAGTCCCGACAGGTAGCACCTCCCAGTGCCAACCCGGCGGAGCCCAAACTCGGACATCCCCGGAACCGATGGAGTCTAGTAGGCTCGAACGAGGTGGACGCGGCATAACTAAATAATAGGAATAAACAATCATAAAACATAACAGTAACTAAATCACTAAGTATTGCCCTAATAACACTAACCCTAAACCTAACACTAACTAAACTAAACCTAATTAACTAAGTATTCTAACTAACCCTAACTAACCCTAGATAAATAGTAATACTAATACTAATACTATCTAAATACTAATACTACTAACACTAACCCTAAACCTAACACTAACTAATAAACTAAACCTAATTAACTAAGTATTCTAACTAACCCTAACTAACCCTAGTTAAATACTAATACTAACTAAATACTAATACTACTAACACTAACTAACCAAAATACTAATACTACTAACACTAACTAAATACTAATACTACTAACACTAACTAACCAAAATACTAATACTACTAACACTAATTAAATACTAATACTACTAATAACACTCACACTAACTAAATACTAATACTACTAACACTAACTAAAATACTAATACTACTAATTAACACTAACTAAAATACTAATACTACTAATTAACACTAACTAAAATACTAATACTACTAACTAACACTAACCAAAATACTAATACTACTAATTAACACTAACACTAACACTACTACTAACCAAAATTAACTAACCCTAATTAACCAAAATTAATGGGCCGGGGCTACATGGCGATCACCTGAAGACGGTGAGGCGGTGCGGGGTGGAGACGGTGTGGCGCGGGGCGGCGAGCTCCACGGGCGCGGGCGGCGCGGGGTGGCGAGATGGCACGGCGTAGAGACGGTGCAGCGGCGAGCTCCACGGGCACGGGCGGCGCGGGGCGGCGAGCTCCTCTCCACGGGCGCGGCAGCCGGACGGATGGCGTGGGCGCGGCGGCAATCCTCTAGGGAAGAAGGTGAAATCGTGCTCTCCGGGTCGTGGCATGACCCGGGGTGGGGGTGGGGTATTTATACCACCCTCCCTTAAGCCCCGGTTTGTAATACAAACCGAGGCTAAAGGTCCGGGGCTAAAGGGTTTTTCGCCCGCCGCTCTTCTCGCGCGCCACACCACTTTAGCCCCGGTTTGTACAAACCGGGGCTAAAGGTTATTTTTTGCGCCAAAACCAAAAATGGTTTATAGTTTTCAGAACATTATGTATTATATATTAAAATTTTCAGAAAAAGAAGATCTATAATTTAAATCTATTATCATACTTTATTATAGAACTTAAATGAATTTATCTATTGTTTAACAAGTATTATATTTAGTACAAATGTTGGAAAAATATAGTTTATTATTTAAAAACAGAAAAATACATATAATATACCAAAATATTCAAAAATAATAATAGGCTCATTAGAAATATAATATTTATTACTAAAACTAGTAACTAGGACTAAAACATATTTTCCCGCCATTTCCCCCGCTTCCCGCCAATTCCCCCGCTTCCCGCCATGTTTTCTCGCCATTTCTCCCGCTTCCCGCCATTTCCCCCGCTTCCTGCCATGTTTTCCCGCCATTTCCCCCGCTTCCTGCCATTTCCCCCGCTTCCCGCCATATATTCCCGCCATTTGCCCCGCTTCCCGCCATATTCACCCGCCATTTCCACCGCTTCCCGCCATGTTCTCCCGCCATTTCCCTCTATATCTAGGCCGACCGCCATGTCCATCCACACATCCACACCTTCTCTCTCACAACAATGGACACCGCTTACTTGGGCTTTCTGATGCTCGAGGGGTACCGGCTGCCCGCTGGCTGGATGCTGAGCACTGGAGGGGTTCCTGTTCCTCCTGTGCCTCAAGGTTCGTCCCGCCAGGCGGCCATCACGAACCACTTCTACCTCGAGCTCACGCCGGAGAAGCGGATGGATCCTCATTGGGATCCCGACAACCTCGACACCTGGAATGCCTTCTTCGCAAACCGGCAGCGCATCCGTCCTCGCACACACGTATGGAACTCGTGGTTGATGTAGTCATACGCTTACCGATCTCAAGATCGTGTGGAAGTCCGAGCGCCGCAAATCAGCAGCGCATCCGTCCTCGCACACACGTTCAAGCCACCGGACAACCTCCACCTCCTCGCTCCAGCGAATCAGCGGAAGCAACAACTCCTTCCAAACGCAAGGCCACCGGGAACATGTATCTCACTAATCCGAGACCATGGGGGAATATCAAGAGGGGGAGAGAGATCCTTCACGAGGAGGTGTGAGGATGAAGGAGGGAATAGGTGGCCTTTTATAGGAGGAGGGGGGTTCCCCCTCTCTCCATGGCCGGCGCATGGGGGGTGACCCCTCACCTCCCCCATTCATGTGGTGGTAACCCCTCCACATTAAAATGCCCCTTAACATTCTCTTTTAAAGTCTCCACTTTAAATGCATTAAATTTCTCCAAATTTAATGCTCTCTCATTTAATAAAACTCTTTTATTTATTTTATTCAGAATTTTGTTAATTACTTTAATTAACAAACATTCACATAAAACCCCTTGCAACATTTCAATATCACATGTAGAACCACTTTCTACAATTTCACCCGAAACAATTCCGGTGTCTATCGAAACATTTCCTGCGCTTTGCAAACCTTTTGTCTGGAACATATGTGCTCCTAAATGGTGTCCGGCAACCCTTAAGTGTGTCACCCTAAGGTTTGCGAATAATGCAGACATGATTGAGACTCCTCTCAGATCAATAATCAGAAGCGGGACCTAGAGATCCATATTGACTCCTGCACATTCAACGATGACTTCTGTGATCGTTAGAACCTTTAACGTCAGCAATTTAATCCCTTTGTATCATGATATAATACATGTCCGAGATTCGATCATCGGTATCCAAATACCTAGTTTGATCTCGTTACCGACATGCACTCTTTTCTCGTTCCCGTGATATAACATTCTAGTGATCACATCACTTGCTTGCAAGCTATCTTAATGTGATATCACCGAGAGGGCCCAGAGTATATCTATCCGTCATCTGGATTGACAAATTCCACTCTTGATCCATGAGCCTCAACATAACACCTTCGTAGTACTGAACCCATCTTTATAGTCACCCTGTTACGGTGTGACGTTTGATGTTATCAAGATACTCTTCCGGTGTTAGCAATTAACATGATCTCATGGTCTAAGGACTAAGCCTACTTTGTATGATGTTATAGAAATATAAACATAATGAATTGATCGTAATGCTATACTTCGGATGAATGTTCATCACATCATTTCACAAATGTTGTGACCTTGTTATTAACAACATCCAATGTCCATGATCAGGAAACTTTGATCATCTTGTTAATAAACAAGCTAGTCTATAAGAGAGGCATAACTAGGAACCCTTTTTGTTTATTAAACACACATGTATTGATGTTTCCTATCAATACAATTATAGCATGCAAAATAAACATCTATCATATATAAGAAATATATAATAACAACTTTATTATTGCCTCTCAGGGCATATTTCCTTCAGGTACGAGGGTGACGGTCCGCCCCTAGTGAACCACAACGAGGCTGGTAGCCGCCTGTGGTGGGCGAACCGGACTATCACCGGCGTGATGCGCTACAACGCCATGGGAGACCATCCTCGCCTGAGGTACCCGCACTTTCACCAGCCGTATAGCCACAAGAATGGTGGTGGTGGTGAAGGCCTAGGGCGTACTGGGGTCATCATCGGGGAGCGCCCTCCCCCGTGCGTCGTGAATCCGAGGCCGGAGGATCCATCCGCGTGCTACGAGGAAGGGCTGAGGATCCATCCGCGTGCTACGAGCGACGACGATGACGATGACGATTTCAAAGACGACCCTGAAGCTGTGTACTACAGGGCTAGATATGATTATGACTAATTTTTACGTTTTAATATTAATAAATGTCTAGCCACAGCAAGTTGCAATACTACCTATTGAGATCGAGATAGTTCATATCCATATACATATAAGAAGATCATTAAAAATAAAGGTTTAATAATATTGTACATCACCAACGTCCACACATGTTAGGGTTTTCTTCTAATCCGTAACCATGGAGCATCTTCCTTACTTAACGGGATGCTTGGGTCATCCTTCACAGCGAAGGGCGGAATTTCATGAAACTTATCATAATTTTCTGACATGTCTGTCTTATCCTCCACCCCCATGATGTTTCTTTTTCCTGAAAGAACTATGTGGCGCTTTGGCTCATCGGATGCTTTATTCTTTTGCTTATCTTTCCTTTTTCTCGGTTTGGTAGACATGTCCTTCACATAAAAAACCCGAGCCACATCATTAGCTAGGACAAATGGTTCATTTCTATACGCAAGGTTGTTCAGATCCACTGTTGTCATTCCGTATTTCTTGTCTACCTCAACCCCGCCTCCTGTCAGCTTGACCCATTTGCACCGAAACAAAGGAACCTTAAAAAAACGTCCATAGTCAAGTTCCCATATCTCCTCTATGTAACCATAATATGTATCCTTTTGCCCATTCTCGCCTGTTGCATCAAATCGGACACCACTATTTTGATTGATGCTCTTTTTATCTTGGACGATCGTGTAAAATGTATTCTCATTTATCTCGTACCCTTGGAAAGTCAATATAGTCGAAGATGGTGACCTAGCCAACAAGTACAACTGCTCTCCAAAATTTATGTCATTCATGAGATGTGTCTGCAACCAACCGCCGAAAGTCCTCATGTGTTCATCTCTAATCCAGGAGCCAGGCTTTCCTAGGTTGTTGGAGTGTAAAATATTCTTGTGTTCCTTGATATACGGAGCCACCAAGGTGGAACTTTGCAGAATTGTGTAGTGTGCTTTAGTGAGAGAATGTCCGTCCATACATATCCTTGCTTTCTTTCCTTGCGTGCCTTTTCCACTAAGTCTACCCTCATGCCGTGATTCAGGAACACCGATGGCCTTAAGGTCAGGAATAAAGTCAACACAAAACTCAATGACCTCCTCTGTTCCATATCCCTATGAGATGCTTCCTTCTAGCCTAGAACGGTTATGAACATATTTCTTTAACACTCTCATGAACCTCTCAAAGGGGAACATATTGTGTAGAAATACATGACCAAGAATGTTAATCTCTTCGACTAGGTGAACTAGGAGGTGAGTCATAATATTGAAGAAGGATGGTGGGAACACCAACTCGAAGCTGACAAGACATTGGACCACATCTTTCTGTAACCTTGGTAGACTATCTAGACTCTATTACCTTCTAAGAAATTGCATTAAGAAACGCACATAGCTTCACAATGGGTACTCGAACATTTTCCAGCAGGAGTCCCCTCAATGCAATCGGAAGGAGCTGGGTCAAAAGCACGTGGCAGTCATGAGACTTTAGGTTTTGAAATTTTTTCTCTGCCATATTTATTATTCCCTTTATATTCGACGAGAAACCAGACGGGACCTTAATACTGTAAAGGACTTCAAAAAAGATTTCCTTCTCTTCTTTGGTAAGAGCGTAGCTAGTAGTACCTTCAAACAGCTCTGGATGCATGCCGTCTCAGTCTTTTATACGTTGTTGGTCCTGCCGTGCTTCAGATGTATCTTTGCTCTTCCCATACACGCCCAAGAAGCCTAGTAGCGTCATGCAAAGATTCTTCGTTAGGTGCATCACGTCAATTGCAGAGCGGACCTCTAGGACTTTCCAATAGGGTAGCTCCCAAAATATAGATTTCTTTTTCCATATGGGTGCGTGTCCGACATCGTCCTTCGGAACAGATTGTCTACCAGGACCCTTTCCAAAGATTACTTTTAAATCCTTCACCATATCAAATACATCATCACCAGTACGGAAGATAGGCTTACACCGGCTGTCTGCCTCACCATTGAAATGCTTACCTTTCTTTATTAGGATGTGCGAGGGCGGAAGAAAACGACGATTCCCCGGGTACACATTCTTCTTACATTTATCCAAATATATACTTCCAGTCTCGTTTAAACAGTGTGTGCATGCATTGTATCCCTTGTTTGGCTGTCCTGAAATGTTACTAAGAGCAGGCCAATCATTGATTGTTATGAACAACAACGCTCGTAGGTCAAATTCCTCCTTCTTGTTCTCATCCCACACACGTAAACCTTGTCCGTGCCACAACTGTAAGAGTTCTTCAACTAATGGCCTTAGGTACACATCAATGTCGTTGTCGGGTTGCTTCGGGCCTTGGATGAGCACTGGCATCATAATAAACTTCCGCTTTCTACACAACCAAGGAGAAAGGTTATAGATACACAGAGTCACATGCCAGGTGCTATGACTGCAGCTCTTCTCCCCAAAAGGATTCATGCCATCTGTACTTAGAACAAACCATAAGTTCCTCGCATTACCTACAAAGTCTGGAAACTCTCTCTCGATTTTTCTCCACTGTGACCCATCAGCGGGGTGTCTCAACATCTCGTCTTTCTTACGGTCTTCCATGTGCCACCACAACAACTTGGCATGCTCTTTGTTCCTGAACAAACGTTTCAACCGTGGTATTATAGGAGCATACCACATCACCTTGGCAGGAACCCTCTTCATGCGGCGCTCGCCCTCAACATCACCAGGGTCATCTCGTCTTATCTTATACCGCAATGCAGTGCATACTAGGCATGCATCCAACTTCTCGTACTCCTCGCCGCGATAGAGGATGCAGTCATTAATGCATGCATGTATCTTCTGCACCTCTAATCCTAGAGGGTAGACAACCTTCTTTGCTTCGTAGGTACTGGCGGGCAGTTCATTATCTTTTGGAAGCAACTTCTTCATTATTTTCAGCAACTTTTCAAATCCTTTGTCAGTCACACCGTTCTCTGCCTTCCATTGCAGCAATTCCAGTGTGCTACCCAGTTTTTTGTGCCCATCTTCACAATTTAGGTACAACAATTTGTTGTGATCCTCTAACATCTTCTTAAACTTCAACCTCTCCCTTTTATTTACGCATTCTTCCTAGGCATCAGCAATGGCCCGACTAAGATCATCATCGGGCAGATCTGATGCCCGTTCTTCATCTTTTTCTTCACCAATGTATTCCATTGTAGTACCATCGTATTCAAGGGACATCGTAGGGTAGTTGTTATCATTATCTTCTTCTTCGTTGTCTTCCATCATAACCCCTCTTTCTCCGTCCTTGGTCCAACAATTATAGCCGGTCATGAAACCGGAGCGAAACAGATGGCTGTGAAGGACTCTTGAGGAAGAGTATTCCTTATGATTCCGACAGACACCACATGGACAAGACATAAAACCATTCCGCTTGTTTGCCTTGGCCACAAGAAGAAAAGAATGCACGCCTTTAATGAACTCATTAGAGAGTCGGTCAGCGTACATCCATTGCCGGCTCATCTGCATTATATAATTAATTAAGTACATCAAACATAATCATAATTAATTAGTACTAATCTAAAAAACAAAATTAAAGCCAATAACCGGGACTAAAGATATGATAAACCTTTAGTCCCGATTAGAGGAACCAGCCGGGACTAAATGTGGATGTGGAGATAACATGTCGATACTATGTCCTCGGTGGGCAGCACTAAGCCAGTAAATTAAATGATGACACTATTTTGGATGGGTGGCAGCATAATCATAATTAATTAGTACTAATCTAAAAAACAAAATTCAAACCAGCAACCGGGACAAAAGATATGATGAACTTTTAGTCCCGGTTGGAGGCACCAACCGAGACTAAATATGGATGCAGAGACAACATGTCGACACTATGTCCTTAGTGGGCACCACTAAGCCAGTAAATTAAATGACGACACTATTTTGGGTGGGTGGCAGCACTATGCCAGGGGTGAGTGTGTGGACATTATGTCATCAGTGTCCAACACTATGTTGTGCTGCTTAATCTATAAATATGTATGTATTCTTGTGAAGAACTGCAAGATGATGTGCGAGACCAGGGACACCACTACGGCGGAGCTTCTCGAAGATGTATTAGGACCTCGTCCTCAGACATCTTCGAGGAGCTCGCCGTAGAGGCACTCTCTAATATGTGAAATTAGTTAGCTCCACCAACATACTGATCTAGCTAGAGAAGATATAAACTGAAAGATGGTGTGCGAGAGCAGGGACACCACTACGGCAGAGCTTCTTGAAGATGTCTTAGGATCCCGTCCTCAGACATCTTCGAGGAGCTCGCCATATAGGCACTCCCTAATATGTGAATTATTTTAGTTACCCGGCGTATTAATCTATAGCTAGAGAAGTTATTAACTCCAAGATGGTGCCAGAGGGACACCACTACGGCGGAGCTTCTCTCGAAGATGTCTTAGGATCCTATCCTCAGACATCTTCGAGGAGCTCGCCATAGAGGAGCTTCTCGAAGATGTACTGTGATGTCTTGTTATCAAGATTTTATGAATTAACCCTATCTTTGTTACAATTTTTTCAGTTTGTTGAACGCAGATAGACGAAGAAGGATATTTTGCCCAGCTAGTTAGAATGATGAACTCACGCATGTGTGTGCTTCTAAAATCAAATTTCGAGACTATGTGCCAAAACAAGATATATATATAGATAGAATCCACATATTGTGATATTTACCTTAGAGTTTCTTACATTAATACAAGATAGATAGAATCTAAACATCGATCTCATGCTACCATTGCAAAAATTACTACCAAACTAAATCCACAAATCCATCTACAAGATCAAGCATGAAATGAGCTAATATAGCAATGAGAGTTCAAAGGATGAAGTTACTCACCTTTTAGAACCTTTGGATAGATTGGGCACCACAAAATATAGACAAATCTTGAGAAAAAAAGGGCATGGACTCGAGCTTGAAGCAAGAAAGAGAGAGAGGAGAGCCACCAGCTTGAATGGTGGCTCGGGCAGGGGAAGAAGATATAGCGAGACATTTATTCCCGGTTCGTGTCTAGAACCAGAGCTAAAGGTCCACCTTTAGCCCCGGATCGTATAACAAACCGGGACTAAAGGATCTGGCACCCGACCCGGCCTGCCTGAAACCCTTTAGTTCCGGTTTGTTACACGACCCGGGACTAAAGGTCCCGTTCGAACCGAGGGTAGTGCCTGCCACTCCCTGGGGCTAGTTCTAGCCGTTGGACCGGGGCATTAGTCCCGGTTTATAGCAAAATCGGGGCTAATACCCCTAGACAAAAGGTCTGTTTTCTAATAGTGGGTTCTTCTCTCATTTCCGTTTCTCTCTCTCCGTTTCCCTTTCTCCAACATTTTTCTCCAGTGAAGCGGTCTAGCCAGATTTCTCTCTCCAGCTACCAACTGTCGTGGCATTCTTCTTTGTTGTCCAAATGGACATTTAGTGGGGATGGGAGGTGTTAGGAACATATGTATCCTTCGCACGATAAACAATGAATGGGTGATTGGTACCCTAGGCGCTTGGCACTGTCCTCTGAGAGCATAAGTTGGTGTGGTGAGCCCAGATTTGCACCGACTAGCACCAAAAATGCACTGCTAGGTGCCGGGGTTGTGTTTGTCCTAGTAGTACAGGGTTAGATTTCATGATCATAGTTAGCCAAGGTAGTTGGTTGCTACGGAACTACTCTGTGTAAGATGTTTCTGTGTCCGATATCTGTCCGACTAGCCATTCAGTGGTCTGCATTCATTCTGTTACGAATATGAATGGTCAGGTTGTGCATGTCGTATGGAAATCGTGCAAAGGAGTATGCGGGTGTGTGCCGCCTCCTGTAAATCTAGCATTTCCACCACACTTAGCTGTGTGCATGCATGTGTCAATGAAACAAGGAATGAGTAGCGTGTATTTTGAACTTGAGATTGTTTTAAAAGAACTCATGGAATTTTGAAAATCTGGCTCATTCTTTATATATTTTATATTGTCTTGGAAATTTATATTTGCGGGGCCATCTTGAGTCTGAGTCGATCTACATGTCTCACCAATAAATTTAGATCACCGTAACAGCAGCAAATACACTAGTGGGACTTGAGCATTTACACGAGCAGCTGTATCGCGATCGCGAGTGGAATCATCCTCTCGGATATATTTGAAAGTGGTGGGACAGCAGCAGAAAGCACAGAATATGTTCAGGAGGATCTCACAGAGAAAATTGAAGTAGAAAGCACAGAAGGAGGCAAATCGTAATGGGTTGCTAATGGAAGAGCGCCAAATGCATTACCAACCTGGCCAATTCTCCGGGGGAACGTTGGGGCGACTGGGTGGGCGATTTTGGCCAATCGCCCCAGGTGAGGCCACTGCCTCCTCCGACGACGATGAGGATGGGTCCCAATCGCCATCCCGATATAGGGAATCGGAAGAAGGGCTCGCACTGGAGTACATCTGCAGATCGCCTTCGCCGGAGCCCTGCCAATTGGATCCCTGCTCCTCGTCCAAATTGCGAAAGAAGGAGGATAAGAAGAGAAGGCAGAGAAGATTGGCTCTGGAGCTTCAGACCAATGATACCATTGAGGTACGTAATAATAAGTCCTTGCGTGCAGGTTTTGCTACGAGACGAGAATCGACGTCATTTGCTATGGCTCCTATGTCCCCTTCTTGTTTCTTCTTGGACAATTTTAATGCCGCTGAATGCACGATGGTCCAGAGAAGACGACACCAGGGATTTTTTGCTAATCGCCGTCGTGGTTTCGCTGGTTTGCGATCGTCTCGATCGCCGGATCTGAGGAAGAAAGCTGGTTCCTCAAATTCAATTTCTGATAATTTTCGTGTGGGCTTTGTGGGCCTGACAGTTTCCTCTCCGTCGGTGCCACAGGATCAATTGCAGGGCCGCAAAGGCCTAGAACCTGTGACCCGATCGCACCACCCGTCTACGTATACCGCTGGAGGGTTACGTAGGCGGCTAGGGTTTCGAGATCTTACTACCTGTCGTCCAGCGCCGCCTGTGAGGCCTGGCGGCAGTGTAGTTTCTGTCCGTTTGACCACGATGAATCGAGAGGGTGGACATAGCAACAACTGGAACCGTGGTTCTGGTGGTGGCCGGGGCTATGGCCGCTGGGAAGGCGAGGACGGCCGCGCAAATTTCTTTCAGGGAGGCCCAAGCGGCACCGCCGATGAGAGGAATGATGATCGGCAAGGATCACAGCAAGGTGGTTTCAGAGGTTTTGATGGTTCTAGGGGTCTTTACCAACCAGGTACCGGCTTCAACAATAATCTCAACAATGGTTCTGGTAATCGCCTTTCCCAAAATTCTGGTGGGAATTGGAACAACCGTGGACAGTATAATCGTCCTCATAATGGATATCGTGGTGGTTATACTTCTCGAGGTGTTTCTTTTGGTCCTTATCGCGGCCGTGGTGGTGGCCGTACTTCTGCTCGTGTCTTTGAACCTGAGTTGTCTGTTGCGCAGCACAAGTTAGTTCAAGAGGCTGTAGCGGCTTATGCGAAGCAACTTGCTGAATTGACAGCAAAGATCAGTGAACCTCATCTTCGTGGGCAAGGATCAGGAATTCAGAGTTTGGGTGCATCTCAGATTGCTGCACCGGTTGCTGCTCAGCCTGTGGCAGTTTCTCAAGAAGACGCTGCAAGGAGGCAGTTACAAGGCCGCGAGCCACTCCTGGTCATCAGGTTTTTCAGCGCCGAACGTCTGCCGCGACAGCCACCCGCGTTGCTAAACCTTCAAGGCAGCCTGCCGACCTGCAGCGGCAGCCTGCCGTGCCTTCGAAACAGGTAACGGCAGCAGGGGTTTTGGAGGATGTTGCGGTGGTGGATCCTGTTGATACGGTCAGCTCAGATGGGGCCATGGGTGCTAGGATAAAACGGCACAAAGGACCGAAGTGTTATCGTTGTGGAGACCCGGGTCATAAACTGAACGATTGTACTAAGAACCTTTGTGCTATTTTTCAGCAACCTGATCACTCGTCCAATGACTGTCACATTCGCTCTGCACCCAAGCCAACAATGATGATGTATGGTTTTGGGCATGAGAAGCTCATGTTCTGGGAGCTACCTATGTCGAGTAATGTCCGTCCATGAGTTGAAAATACCAGAATTGGAAGGGTTACTGTTCTCAATGGCACTTTAACAATTCCTAAAATCATCACCCAATTACAATGGGTCGTACCTGGTGAGCAGTACCAATGGGAAGTTAGAGAAGTGGAAGACAATGTGTATCAAGTGAATTTTCCTAGCAAAAAGGACCTTATTCAAGCCCAGCACTTTGGCTCGTATAAGGTTCCTAATAGCACTTCTTCTATGACTTTCAAATTTTGGAGAGTTCAAGTACAATCATCTTGGGCTGGTGAAAACGTCTGGTCAAGGGTTCATGACCTACCAGCTGATGCTTTGGATGATTACATTGCTTTGTGGTCTCTTGGTTTTATGTGGGGAAAACAATAGACCTTGATATGCCTTTCACTAGGATTAATAATATTTTACCGATATGTGTCAAATGTCTTGACCCCTCTTTCATTCCGGAGAGGGCTGATGTTCTTATCAATGATGAGTTTTATGAATTGCGTTTTCAAGTGGAGGGCAATCCTATTACTGCAACGGAAGATCCAATTATGCATGATGCCAATCCTGAGGGGGGACATGGTGCAAATGACCCAAAATTGAATCACCATTTTCCAGGGAAAGATAAAGAGAAAGGAAATGAAAATGAAACCACTTCAAATGGAGCTGCGGGTGCTGAAATGGATTCAGTTTATAATGCCAAGCAAACTGAGGCCATGATGGAAGATGTTCTCATGGTTGGAACTTTTAGTCTAAGTGTTTCACCTAAAAAAAGGAGAGTTGGGCTGATATGGTAGAAGAGGATGAGAGACTCGAAACTACTTCAGTGCCAATGGGACAGATACCATCTGTGGAGTGTACTGGATCTCCAAAGTGCTCGTTGTCATTACCTCTTGGTTTTAAGCAAGGTTTGAATTTAAATTTGTTGCCCTCCTTTTTCCCCTACAAGATTAATGATGTTTGTTGTCCTCTAGTTAATATTAATGAGAGTCTTGGTCATGATCTTTTGGAAGGTCATCATGCTGAGCCGGCGTCACCTTGTTCTGGTCGTGAGGTTTGTGACCTACGGCCGGTCGGGGGTTTAGGAGATGTTGCTGCTGCTCAAGAGGTGGGGCTGTCTCAGCTGCCACACTACAGCAGCTTGAATCCAATGTTGTTGGGATCAAGACACTAGATGGCGCCAAAGCAGATATGACTGTTCGTAAGGATGCGCCGTCTTCCACGCTTACTCCGTCCGGTGTACTGTCTACGCCAAAGAGAAGGACGTGGAGTGCAGCTCAAAAGAAGCAGAGCTCGCTGCAGAAGCATGAGGCTATGACACCCAAGGAGGCAACGATTGTTTCAGCTGGGTCGAATGGGAATCGACCCACAATGGGCAATCCAACAGAACAGCAGATCATTGATTTCGGTGGAATCTCGGAAGCCGTAGTGAAAGGGAGACGTACTAGTGAAAGAGTACAATCCCAACCACTGGCAGACGCGAAATGGATAGGGCTGTTCTAATTGCCCAGCGCCGTGATGACCCTCTAATCCGAGGTAAAAATCTAAATGATGTTTTCTCAATTCTATCTTTTTCTGAAGAGGATATTATTGATAGGGCTGATTGTTTGGGAGTTTCGGTGGGAGGGTCCTTGAACGCTAGACTAATTTCAGAAAAATTAATTAAGGATAATGAAATGGCTAGACTTTAACAATTTTGGAAAAAAAATGAACAATCCGCTTTTGATTTAGACGATGGTACTCATAATTTGTTAATTCTCGGGTATCAAATCTTTTTGCGATTTGGTTGACGAGGAATCTACTTTTATGGACATTGAGAATGACCATGTCATTCAAACTGAGAAAGTAATGCGTACTCGTAGGAGGAAATCTTATGATAAGACTAATGTGCGTCGGAGTACGAGAGTTAGAACTAAGAAGTGTAGATCATAATGGAGGGTTTAAGGGGGATGCCATGGAACAGTGAAGGTTTTCGGGATGTGGCTAAGCATCTTTTTGTGAAAGATGCTATAAGGGACCATCATCTAGATTTTATTGCTCTGTTGGAGACAGGTAGATCCAAGTTTACGGTGCCTTTTTTGAGAGGCTTATCGGTAGGGAAGGAATTTTCCTGGTTCTGTTTACCGCCACATGGACGGTCAGGAGGTATACTTGTGGGGATCAATATGGAGTCACTACAAGTTAAAAATGTTGTCACTGGCGATTTCTGTGTGAAACTTCATTTGCGTTCCAAACGTGATGGTTTTGAGTGGATTTTTGTGCCGGTATATGGTGCGGCACAAGAGGCCCAAAAGTCTATCTTCCTGTCCGAACTTGTGCGGATGTGTGAAGCAGAGCCTCTTCCTATGTTGTTAGGAGGAGACTTTAATATTTTGCGAAGGAGGGAGGACAATAATAACGATAATTTTAATCCCCACTGGCCTTTTGTTTTTAATGCCTTTATTGAAAGCCTGGACCTGCGAGAAATTGTTCTATCCGGTAGGCAATATACTTGGGCAAATAGACGGGAGAATCCAACTTATGAGAAGCTTGATCGGATTTTAGCGAGCGTTGAGTGGGAACAAAAATTCCCTTTGGTTTCCGTTAGAGCTCGGACACGCTCTGGATCAGATCATACGCCATTATTGATTGATTCGGGGAACCAGGCTCATTTGGGGAATAAGCCTCGGTTTTCTTTTGAGTTGTCCTAGTTGAGACAGGACGGTTTTTTTGACTTGGTGGCTCATGAATGGGCTAGTGTCACAGCAGGTGACTCACCAATTCAGCGATGGCAAAATAAAATTAGACATTTGCGCCGTTTTCTTAAAGGATGGGCAAATAATTTAAGCGCCAAATATAAAAAAGAAAAAGAACGTCTTCTGGCTATTATTGAGGAACTGGACCTCAAGGTCGAAACTTTAAAACTTTCTGAAAATGAGAGGAAAGTGTTTAGAGAAGCAAATGAATGTGTCACGAAACTTAGACGAGATGAGGAGACCAAATGGGCTCAACATGCTAAGATACAACATGTTCAAGAAGGCGGGAATAATACGAAATACTTTAACTTGATTGCAAATGGTAAACACAGAAAGAAAAATATTTTTCAGCTAGAACAAGATGAAGGAACCGTAGTTGATGAGGAAAATTTAAAGGTATATATTTCTGAATATTATAAAAAATTGTTTGGTGAGCCCGAGAATAATGAATTCTCTATGATAGAGGATCAAAATGAAGATATTCCTCAATTGTCTGCTGAAGAGAATAGTCTTCTCATTGCTATGTTTACTGAAAAAGAGGTCTTTGAGGCTGTATCCGAGATGGAACACAATAAGGCCCCGGGTCCTGATGGTTTTCCTGCTGATTTCTATCAGACTTTTTGGGAAGTTATTAAAAAGGATTTAGTTGATCTTTTTGTTAATTTGAGATTAGGAGAGCTACCTTTATACAAATTGAACTTTGGGGTTATTACTCTCGTGCCAAAAAAAAGAAAATGTTGTTCAAATTCAACAATATAGACCAATATGTCTTTTAAATGTGAGCTTCAAAATCATTACTAAGGTTGCAACAAACATAATTACTGAATTGGCTCATAAAGTGATAAGGCCAACTCAGACTGCTTTCATGCCTGGTTGTCACATCTTAGAGCGTGTGGTTGTCCTACATGAAACGATTCATGAGTTGCAGCGCAAGAAAATGGATGGGGTTCTTTTTAAAATTGATTTTGAAAAAGCCTATGACAAAGTGAAATGGCCTTTTCTACAACAAGTGTTACGTATGAAGGGCTTTCATCCTATGTGGTGTGAATGGACCAGACACTTTGTCCAAGGTGGGAGTGTTGGAATAAATGCTACTGATGATGTTGGCCATTATTTCCAAACAAGAAAAGGGTTGCGCCAGGGTGATCTGCTTTCCCCTTTACTCTTCAATATTGTGGCTGATATGTTGGCAGTCCTTATTGCTCGAGCTAAGCAAAATGGTCAGGTTGGAGGACTCGTACCTCATTTGGTCGAGGGAGGGGTCTCTATTTTACAGTATGTGGACGACACAATATTATTTATGGAACATGACTTACAAAAGGCGGTTAATATGAAGCACATTCTATGTATTTCTGAACAACTTTCTGGATTGAAGATCAATTTTCACAAGAGTGAATTTTTCTATTTTGGTGCAGCAAAGGAAATGGAACGACAATATAAACAAATTTTTGGTTGTGAATCTGGTTCACTTCCTTTCCGATATCTTGGTATACCTATACATTATAGGAAACTTAAAAATTCTGAGTGGAACCCGGTAGAAACACGTTTTATGTCTACGTTAGGATGCTGGCAAGGCAAATTTCTTTTGTATGGTGACCGCCTTGTTTTGATCAACTCGGTACTATCAAGCATGCCCATGTTTACGCTATCCTTTCTGGAGGTTCCGAAAGGGGTTAGAAAGCGTCTTGATTTCTACCGGTCTAGATTCTTATGGGACAGAGATGTGGAGTATGATGTGTAGACCCAAAGATCAAGGGGGCTTAGGTATAGAGGTACTAGAGATTAAAAATAAGTGTTTACTTTGCAAATGGTTTTTTAAACTTCTTACTGAAGAAGGTGTGTGGCAAGAATTGATTCAAAACAAATACCTGAAGGATAAAACACTAGCTCAAGTTACTGTTAAACCTACCGATTCTCCATTTTGGAAAGGCTTGATGAATACTAAGGATGAGTTTTTCAGTAGAGGTACTTTTGTTGTTGGACAAGGAACAACAATACGTTTTTGGGAGGATGTATGGTTGGGAGATACATCTCTTGCAGGTCAATATCCATCATTATATAACATTGTTCACTATAAGAATGTCTTAGTGTCCGATGTTCTTGCGCAAACACCACTTAATATTGGATTTAGAAGGGTGTTAAATGGCACAAAGTGGACACATTGGTTACACTTATGCAGACGGTTGATGATGGTTCAGCTCACGGACACAGCTGATAAATTTGTTTGGCGACTAACCACTTCTAGTTTATTTACTGTAAAGTCTTTGTATCTGGACTTGATGAATGATGATACATGATTTTTTTCGTAAATACCTTTGGAAATTGAAAATGCCGCTTAAAATTAAAAAAATTATGTGGTTTCTCGGTAATAAAGTTTTACTTACTAAAGATAATTTGGCAAAGAGAAAGTGGACTGGATGTCAAAAGTGTTGTTTTTGTGATAACAATGAAACTATTGAACATTTGTTTCTCTCTTGCCCTTTTTCTCATATGTTGTGGCAGATGATATTTTTTACCTATAATATTCCACCTCCAACTAGTATTTCTAATATGTTTGAAAATTGGTTGAATGGAATGTATAAAGGTGATAAAGTTTGCATACGCATTGGGGTATCGACTTTATGTTGGACTATTTGGAACAGTCGTAATGATATGATTTTTAATAGGGAAGCTTCAACAAAAAAATTGCAGGTTATTCGCTTGACTATCCACTTGATCCAACTATGGTCCAATTTGCTTCGTGAGGACCAGCGCGAGAGTATGGTGGCTGGGTGCAACCGTTTGCTACAGGTTGCGCATGACTTTTACTACCTGGCTTTTGGGTGGCGTCGCACTAGTAGACTCCAAGATGTTTAGACTTTTTATGATTCTATTTTTTAGATGGTTGATTCATGTTTCGACCCTCTGTGATCCTTGATTGTAATGTACTGAATCATTAAAATCTGTAATAAATGGCTGTGTGCATCACCATGATGCAATGGCCGGGGTTTAACTCCCCATTTCGAAAAAAAATGAAATTGAGTAGGTGTGTCCTTTGGGAAGACTAGAGTATTTGAGAATCTACTTTACAAACTCTAGCAAGCCAGTTGGGCAACTTTGCTGAAAAGTAGGAGCCCGAGAGAAAAGAGAGGATGGGAAACTTTGTGATACCATTCTTCAAGCAGTACAGATCTCAATTCACACGTATTATGGAGGAGGCTTCACTCTTGGTGTACTTGCTCAATTGTTGAATTCTGCATCAACCATGCAATAGGGCATATAAGAAGTGTATGAAGTTCCACATATGTCAAAAATCAAGACTAGGTCATACAACGAGAGTGACTAGGTAAACCTTGAACATTCACACAACTTGGCTCCAGCTGCAAAGTTGCAGATCTACCGTGACCCTTTTTTTACCAAAAGGCTATTCCTTAGTGAAGACTATGTTTGCAGCAGAACCCTGTTACATGTTCACGATATCTTGCTGCCGAAGAATATTATAGTAATGTGGATTCTTTCCATTGTCTCAGCACAAGTTCGGTGCATTCTCTGTTACGAAAGAAGTAACGGGATATAGAATGCCAATTTTCGGAGCGGTATATGAAAGGCACGGCTTAACGGATGACTCCAAACAAAACAGCGTAACTGATAACAGGATACTTGCTTAAACAGCTGAGAGGACTTCTAGGGGTGTTCAGAATATATACTGTACTCAAGATCAACACATGACAAACCAACAGGTTTCATTAGGGTTGACATCCATGAAAAAAAATTAGGGTTGACATGTATCTCATCAAAAAACAGAAGGTGGGCCAGGAAAGTAAACTGACCAAAAAGGAGTGTGGTTCGATAAAAATTCTTCCAGACCACGCCATCTGACCAAAACACAAAATAAGCCCCCATATGGAGGTTAAACCCTACAATCGGACTATTGTTGATACAATACGAGCACGTACTTCGGGTGAACTACTAAAAGTTACTTTGAAAATATTATTGAATAGTTGTCAAACCAAGTAACCATGTAATCCACACCAAGTGAAGACACTTTACTCGGTCCAAGTTTCAATAGGACATCTGAATGAACAATTAACAGGCACAACTGAATGGTTGCCATTTGAATAGGAAATTGAAGATCAACTCAATGTGCACATGATGGTGGTACCTACACAAGTGCATCATAAGATAAAAACACATAACTTCAACATTTTTACCTAAGTTTACAACGTGCAGGATCAGCAGAATGATCGGAAGTAGGAATTAAACAAGAGCATCATTCAACTTGATGCACAAATCTAAGAAGATGTGCATTTCG
Source organism: Avena eriantha (assembly GCA_910589775.1). Classification (NCBI taxonomy): domain Eukaryota; kingdom Viridiplantae; phylum Streptophyta; class Magnoliopsida; order Poales; family Poaceae; genus Avena; species Avena eriantha. The sequence continues at coordinate 102,506,350 of OU342743.1, read as the reverse complement.
AAAAACAAACTCAGGAAGATTAATTGAGACGGAATCATGATTGATCAAAAGTAGATGGAATCAAGCGCAACCAAACGACGTGGAGTGTATAAAATCAATTATTAGTGCATATTAAATTTGCAAAAAGTGTAAATATAGGTCCAAAAGTATAATTTGCACATGTATAGTTTTAAATAAGAAGTTACATATAGTTCATTAAATATGTCGACAACCACTTTCTGGTGGAGAATAAATCTGTTTCCTGACAAATAAATATTTCTCCATAGAGTAAGAAAGAGAGGCTCTCTAAAAGAAAAGAAAAAGATATATTCTTCCTGTTTGACCAAAAAAGAGGCATCAAAAGAAACGGTAACTTTGTTTCGCCATGCTATATGGCATGTCACATACTCCGACTTGATAAATTTTTGTATTAAGAAAATAAATGTAAGTCCTAGTATCATTGTGCATGCTTCACTACCAGAAAAAGTATGTCAGGATGTCTTGCATGGAATTATTATGTAAGTAGGTAAAAACACATATTACACACATTTAGGTATACCATAGGGACTTAGGCGATGCAAAGTAGCATCATCAAATAAAATCAACCGGTGACAAGTAATTATAACACATGGTTATGTAGTAATTGGTGCATGTTTTTCATTAGTGAGTTTTGATCTTTTTCATGTCTACATTTGCTTTTTCACCACACTTGGTTGTGTGCATGTGCCTGTGAACTCTAATTATTTGGAAATAAGACATTGATTCTTTAACCATTCCGATACTTAATATATTATTTGAAATCGACCCTACCCACTACTAAAATTTGAGCACCGAAATTGTTGTCATTGTTTAGAAATTTATATGTGCAAGTCCTTGAAGTGCACATCCACCCACTTCCAATTCTAGTACCATGTCAAGTCTAAGTTGATGTACATCTCATTAATAAGGTTTAGATATGGTCATCTTTCCATGCCTACCATTACAACTTATTTTCCGCACCCGCTTCGTATTTCCATGCTTATATGTTTGCAAGATGGTTCTCCTCTCATTTCCATTTTCTCCTCCCCAATTCTTTTTCTCCAAAAATTTCACCAGCGATGTGGTCTAGCTAGGAACAGGATTAAGAAAATATACATCTCTCTCCCAGCCATCACCTATCGTGTCATTTTCTTTGTTGTCCAAATGTACATTTAGGTTGGAATGGGAGGTGTTAGGAATATATGTAGGCTTCCCCGGATAAACGACGAGTGAGGCACTAGTTCCCTCAGTGATTGCCGTTGTCATCTGAGACATAAGATGGCGCGGTGAACCCAGACTTGCAATCTTGTCAACCTTTTATCGACAGAGCCCTTGATGATATTGGGAAGGGTACACAAATCAAGCACCACATGGAGAATAGCACAGAGAATACGGTGCAAGATGTGGGTGGAAGCCAGGTGTACCTCCCTGGCTATTATGTTGGATTTAAGGACAGACTAGTGCTTGTCCCAGTAGTATATAGTAGATTAGGGTTACATATCTTGTTCATACTTAGCCAAGTGCGACGTCGTGTAAATCTATGGGGAAAATTGTTAAGCTTCATGCACTAACCAACTATTCCAAAAGACCGATCTGACGGAAAGAGTTAGGCAATCCACTTATACAGTTCAACAAAAATAACAAAGTAATAATAGCATACGGTTATATACTACTCCCTTGGCATTTCCACCACACTCACGTGCAGAGGTATATTTTGAACTCATAAGTCTTTTTAAATTTAAAGAGCCCTTGGCCTTTTCAAACTGTTGTGGTTCTTTATGTCTTTTTAGGTGATGCTGTCTGTTCGCAAATTTTGGGCTGCCAAATCATACCGTCGTTGTATTAGGAATTGATATTTGCAGGACCATTTTGAGTCTGAGTTGATGTACACGCCTCACCAATTAATTTGCATAGATCCCTACAACATCCGCAACTAGTGGAGAATGGAATCATAGTACCACTCAGCAGCTACTACTTTTCAGGAGGATGTCACACAGAAAATTGAAATATAGAGCATAGAAGATAAACACAAGAACGAAATTGAGTTGATGTCTTTCGAAAAGACTAGAATAGGTGAATCTAGTACAAGGAAGTGGGTAAGAAAAGGGTGGGCAATGCTGAAGCAGATTGCTGAAAAGGAGGAGTCCAACAGAAGAGAGAGGATGGGCAACTTTGCAATATCATTCTTCATGCGGTAGAGATCTCAATTCACACTTATTATGGACGCTTCACTATTGGGTGACTTGCTGAATTATTGAATTCGATTTGCATCAACCTTGCAGTAATAAGCATAAGAAGTGTAGTATGAGATTCCCTGTAGATCATAAATGAATCCTAGGTTAGAGTATAAGAGTAACATAGATAAACCTTGAGTACAAGAGTAACTTATAGAGGTGTTCAGAATATAGAGTACTCAAACTCAACACATGACAAACAATGGGTTTCATAAGATAAAAACACATATACTTCAGCATGCAGCATCAATAATATGTTCAGGAGTCCTAATTGTTATCTAACAGGTATATTGCTTTTTTAGCGAACAGCTGGTTCCATTCCTCTTGACAACAAAACACAATCCACTTCACTCTAGAACCAAACACACCCTTAGAAATTGATATATGCAAATATATAGTTGAAGTGCACGTCCACCCATTTCCAATTCTGGTTCCATTTTGAGTCTCAGTTGATGTAGACGTCTCATTAATAGGTCTGTGATATGACCATCTTTCCGAGCCTACTAGTTTCGTTTCCTTCACCCACCCACTTTCTATTTCCATGCTTATATGTTCGCAAATCGTTCCCCTCTCAATTCAATTTCTTCCTCATCCCTTTCTCTTTCCCCAACATTTTCTCCCGAGGTGGTCGATCTCGGATTAGGACAAAGAAACTATATATATATAGGACAGTCCGACTTGGCTATTCAAGAACCCCTTAAGAAACCCCTTAAGAGATATATATAATCTTATTCAAGAACCCCCACCTAACCAGCTTCTTTCCCGTCCCTCTACCACCTGCGCCCTTCCACACCAAGCGCCCAAGCACCCTACCTACTGCAGGTGACGGCAGGCCACCACGTCGCCCTCCCTGACCTTTTTCACGTGCCGGCGAGCTACCACACGGAAGTTAACTCATGTGCAATGTTCACAGCTTTCTAGTTTTAATATATTTAAAATTAATTAAAAACCGTAAGGAATTTGGAAAAACTTTCTAAATGAAAAAGTTGCACAATGTTCACAATTTTTTAACGGTATATCTCACGCATCAATCGGACAAACGGTTTGAAAATAAGACACAAAATACTGTATGAAATACGAAAAGTCTGCGAAAATGAAGTTTGATATATTCAAAATTAACTAACAACCATAAGAAATTTGGAAAAACATTATAAGAAAAAGAGTTGCGCAATTTTCATACCATTTCAACAAAATTCCGACGAGCGATCTGAAAATTACGTCCAAAATCAGTAATAGAGAAGTTCATGAAAACACTATTTGATATTTTGAAATTATTTAGAACATATACTAAATTTTGAAAAACTTTATTTACCAAAAAGATATGAAATTTCCATACCTTTTCAACAGTATATCACATTCTGATAAGTTGTTCAAAAACTGCGAGCAATATACAATACGCAAAAACACAAAATATCGGTGCTCCGTCAGGAAGTTAACTAGCATAGAAAGTGCGAGTTAACTTATACACACGAGAGGAGTTAAGAAGTTCGCGGAAGTTAACTTGCATAGACGGAAGTTAACATTCATTATGACTACTACATACTGAAAGTTAACTTCGAAAGAAAACAAAGTTAACTCGTGTTGGCGTGGAAGTTACCAAGGGTTTCTACTATTTGCGTGAAAGAAAACAAGGGTTCCTAAATAGTTATTCAGGAACCGATTCTTGAATAGTAAAGCTATATATGTGCAAATGCACCTATTGTGAGAAAACATATATTAAAATGTCAAAAAATTCGAAACAAATTCATACATATACATTCGAATATTTTATGTTGGTTCACAAGTTTTCGGGACGAATGAATATTTTATGTGTCGTGGTTTGTCTTTTTTATACACAACACATAAAATGTTCGAAAACTTGTGAACTAACATAAAATGTTTGAACATATACGCAGAATTATTTATTCGAATTTTTTAATATTTCGAAAAAGATTTTCTCACAATGGGTGCATTTGCACCTGCGAGCCGAACTGAATATCCAAGATATATATATATATATATATATATATATATATATATATATATATATATATATATATATTTCTTCGGGGGATACTATTTATCTTGCCATTCTTTTTTGCTATCCAAATGCGCATTTAGCTGTGAATGCGAGGCAGTAGGAACATATCTAGCCTTCATAGGATAAACGATCAGTGAGGCGTAGGTGTGGTGACCCGAGATGTGAAAGACCTCTTCACCGATTGGGTTGTCGTCCGCTAATCTTGGGACTTCCCTTCCCTCATGACACTAGCAAGCACAACAAATATGATGGAGAAGATGGACGAATAACTCTGCTTGTAACGGAACAGACATGAATGTGGCTTCGACCGAGGCCTGGCTTGGCATGAGTTTCGTGTGTAGCCGTGTTATTCTTTCTCTTCCTTGGATCCCCACCTCCTTCTCACCTGTTCCTCTAAAATCTAACACTTTGTCATCTGAATTAGTTGGAATTGAGCGGAAATACTAGTGGTATCTCACATTTGGTATCAGAGCCAGTCGATCCATCCCCCAATTCCCCCATCAAAAGTCATGGGAAAAAAACCACTCAAGGAGGCAATGTACGAATTCACCATGGCTAACCCCAACGACTGTGACCGGCAGTGGGCCGCATGCCTCTCGCTGGTGAAGGAGAAGGGGTCTGTTTAAGTGTCTTATGTTTTCTACGACGGACTCTACCTCGTCCCTACCGCAGAACCACCCTCGCCCCTCCCTAGCAGCACGACGGCACCAACCGGACCAACATGATGGCCGCCTACCTTGTGGACAACATCGATATTACCAAACTCAATGAAATCAGGCACCCACCATGGCAAGGTATCAGTTTCAAAGAAATGATCCGAGTAATGATCATGGATGGTCTGCTCCTTGAGAGTATGAAGCTGACGCTTTAGGCTGCAAAGAATCCATTGCCACCTCTTTTCCCAAACATCCTTCTTGAAATAGGCTTTATATTAATATGACAACCACACATGATAGAAGACTGGGGCCTCAGCACAAGCAATCCCAAACGAAAAAGAAAAGGAATCAAAGAGAATCGAATGCTGATGTCTACGCACTTCTATTCTTGTAGATAGTTGTTGGGCCTTAAAGTGCAGAGGTTTGTAGAACAGCAGCAAGTTTTCCCTTAAGTGGATCACCCAAGGTTTATCGAATCTCAGGGAGGAAGTGGTCAAAGGTATCCCGTCTCAAGCAACCCTGCAATCAAGATACAAGAATTCTCTTATGTCCCCAACACACCCAATACACTTGTCAGGTGTATAGGTGCACTAGTTCGGCAAAGAGATAGCGAAATACAACTGGTATGGATAATTATAAGTGGTAATGGTGCTAGAAAATAGCTTGATGGCGTGGAAGAGACTAAAGGCAAACTGAAATAAAGATGGAAGCAAGCAAACATGTAACAGATCTAGTTGCAAACGGTGTTTCAATTCTTAGAAACAAGGCCTAGGGATCATACTTTCACTAGTGAACACTCTCATATAAATATATTATCTTCATGATACTACTCTGAACTACTCTCCGGTTGGACACTCTAATTCATGGTAGGGCTATAACAACACACCTCAAAGTTAGCCTTTCCCATCTAGATAACCTCACACTGTCACCTTGAGCACTAGATGGTTCCAACAAACACCACAATTTCATAAAGACATCCAACTCCAAATATAACTCATAACGAGTATTTATAATCTGTAGCCTAAGTGCCACCATGGTGTAAACGTTGTCACTTTCACACACATGGGGAGGGTAGAGATCTATTAAAGCACTTGAGTACTGATGACCCACAAGTATAGGGGGTGTATCGCAGTATTTTCGAGGGAAGTGAAACCCAATTTATTGATTCGACACAAGGGGAGCCAAAGAATATTTATCAGCCTTAACAACTGAGTTGTCAATTCAGCTGCACCTGGAAACAATCTTGCTCACAACAGTTTATCAGTAGCAACAACAGTAGTAAAGCAAAGACAGTAGTAACAAAAGCAGTAAATAGTGGGATTCGAGTGCGGTATGCATAGGGATAGATGGACGGGCGTTGCATGGACATGACAATTCACATGGCAAACAGAACATAGGGAAATTGCATATAAATAAGATAAAGCACCCAAGTACTAGACAATCCTAGGCATGTGTTCCTTATATAGTCATACGTGCTCGCAATGAGAACTTACACAACATCTTTTGTCCTGCCAGCCCGTTTGCAGCGAGGCCTCTAGGGAACTACTGGCAATTAAGGTGCTCCTTCTAATAGAGTGCTGGAGCAAAGCATTAACACTCCGTGAACACATGTGATCCTCACATCAAAGCCTTTCCCTTCCGGTTATCTCGATTTCTGTCACTTCGGGGCCATAGGTTCCGGACAATAACGTGTGTATACAACTTGTAGATAAGACCAAGAACAATACTATCATAATGAATCAATAATAAGTTCAGATCTTAAATCATGGCACTCGGGCCCTAGTGACAAGCATTAAGAACAACAAGTCGCAACAAAGTCATAAAGCACTAATAAAAGATACTAGGCACCATGTCTTAACAATCTGATGCCATTACATGAGCGATCTCATCCAATCCCTACCATCCCCATAGCCTACAGCGGGGGATTACTCACTCATAGATGGGGGAAACATGGATGGTCGATGGTGATGATGATGGCGATGATCTCCTCCAATTCCCCGTCCCGGCAGGGTGCCAGAACGGAGTTTCGGGTGCTGTTTCGTGGAATCTGGTGGTGGCGGCGGAGTGGAACTCCTTCTGGAAAAACGTCGAACCCCCCGAAGGTTTTAGGTCAGAAGGCTCCTTATAGGCGAAGAGAGAGGCCGAGGGGGTGCCTTGGGGGCTCGCACCAGCCCCTGGCGCGGCCTGGCCTGGCCCGCGCCACAAGGTGGTGTGGCCACCCCCTGGCTCTTCTCCGTCTCATATTCTGGCAACTGGAGTCTTCAGGTGAAATAAGATTTTTGTCATATTTTCCGGGATTTTTCCTGATAGTTGGTTTTCTACACAAAAAGTTGACACCAAGGCAATTCTGCTGAAAACAGTGTCAGTCTGCATTAGTTGCATCCAAATCACACAAGTTTAGAGTAGGAATAATAGCAAAAGTGTTCGGGAAAGTAGATATGTTTTGGACGTATCAACTCCCCTCAAGCTTAGCTTATTGCTTGTCCTCAAGCAATTCAGTTGAAACTGAGTGCGATAAAAGAACTTTCACGAACACATTTGCTTCATATGATGTAAATATTCTCAGCAATGTGATCAACTACTTAGACAATTCATAATAAAGAGTATGCAAATCAGTCTACTTAATAGTCATTGCAAGCTATGAAGAGATTCCAACTCAAGAATAATAAGTAGCATGAAGCACGAACATAAGCAACATTACAATGCTCATAGAAAGGTATGATAGAGTGGTATCTCGCTTGCCTTTGATTATGAATGTCAAGGCACCTCTGAAGTTCAAGTGATGACTAGAGTAAAGATATCAAGAATACAAGCATCAAAGTCATAACACAAATAATCAAGTAATGGAACAAACACAAAGAATGACAACTATGCTCTCAAGAAGGTGCTCAAAGAATATGTGGAGACTCAACAAGTAGAAGAAAAGATTTTGAATAATTTTGAAAGGCTTCCAAATGCTGAAAGTACGGTACTCGTTAGCTTTGAGCTCTCATTGCCCCTATCATAAGCATCTTTAATGTGGTTAAGGTGAAAGTGACACAACTAAGAGGATATGCTTGACAAGTTATAAATCGAAGTCTCATGCCCCTTACTTACGAAGACCGATCCTCATGCTACTCAACTTCAGTCACAAGTAAGCTCTTGTCATTGTAAGTATATATACGTATCATAGAGAACTGCCAACGGGGTACCCCTTGCACATGACACAGGAGCTATCCCATAATCAAAATACAAGGCAAGCAGACAATGAGCATCTTGGCGATCTTTTTATTTACTATGTGCATATATTTTTATTGAGGATGCTTCATAGAATGCTCATTATGGTTATGCTGTAAGTTTCCACCATGATTAGGCATGGCTTAGGCTAGCGGCCCAGGCGTTTCTCTAACATACATACAAACTCCATGATCTTACAAGTTCCACTTTTATTTCACACCGCCGAGATCCATAAGCAAAAGAACATGATATCAACTAGGTACAAAATACCTATGAAGCGTTGAAAGCGGTCCCCATGATACATGGTTCTGCTAACTTCAACTCATAAAGCGCAAGCATATGCACAACAAAGAAGGACGCAATGGTTCAGGTTTATTAAGTGTAAGAAAATAAAGTGTGCCATCAAGTTCGTGAGAGCTTTACTAACTAACTTTCTCATAACAAGCAAACATTTTATTCGGAAGAAAACAAGGCATATTGAATATGCACGGAAGTAGCAAATGATGCTAATGGGTAGGTATGGTGGACACTTTGGAAATATTTGGTTTAGGGAGTTGAAAACATGAGTACACCGAGTGGAAGTGAAGGCTAGCAATAGTAAGGGAGCGACAAACGAGAGAGCAATAGCTATCATTATCATGCTTGCAAAAAAATAGGACTACTCATGGCATGAAAGTGATTCAAGATCCTCAAGGCAAAATAATTTATCGAGGCTTAACTGATTATTACAGTCATGTGCATGCGTGAGCATGTGCCAAGTCAATCAAATGAAACATTCAGAGGAGGATACCACGGTGTCATACCAATTTATGAATAGAGCAATGCAAGCAAACATTCATGAAACATGGAACAAACTATTAGCGAGCTGGAGCTAATCATAAGAGAGCAAGAACTACTAAGCATCCAAAGAAAACATACACTCTACATGAACGGACTAAGCGTGCCCATAGTGATGAGTATATGTACAAAAATGAAAACAAATAGAGTTCGTTACCAGCCTCTTACCATGCCTCAAGTTGTCATTGATCCTCATTATTGCTCTTCACTTGTGTGGCTTGAATAATATGAAACCAATATCCACTGAGGACTGCCGAACCCTGTAGCAAACTCGCAAAAACCAAAGAAGAACGACAAATATTTTTGGTGTTTTAGATTTTTAAACAAGAACCGAAAGAGAAAAAACAAGCAAAGCAAAATCTTTTTGGGTTTTTCGGATAGTTCAAACAAAGCAAAAAGGAAAAAAGCAAACCAAGGCAAAAAGAAGAAGCAAACCAAAGAGAAACAACAGAAATATTTTTGGTCTTTTTGTGATTTTAGAAAGCAAAAAAAAGAAGAACGAAAACTAAAAAGAGAACGAAAACATGAATATACAAAGTACCGACGCAACATGATAAGAAGATGAGTGCGGTGTCGACGTACCTCCCCCCAAGCTTAGGCTTTTGGCCTAAGTGGGTATCAATCCATGTACGAACAGGGGTTCCAAGCGGGCGGATCTTGGTAAGAATGGTCGTAGCTAGGCCCATGAGAAGAAGAGGAAGCTCCCCAATCATAAGTGGGCTGCTAATATGAAGATTCTCCCTCATTCGAGGGCTGGACCGAATCATCTGTGACCTCCCTTCTAGTGTCCTGCTTCTATTGGGAGAGCTCTCCCTAGTACGTGTCAAGCTCCTCCTTAGTGAGGGACCATCAGTTCCTGTTATCAAGGTTAGACAAAACAGGTGCAGGCAAAAGAACAACACGCTCGGACTTGCTCTTTCTCCAACCAGCCTTGAGAAAGGTTATTTCATAAGATAACTCACTCAAACTAGCCCACGATGAAATAAATTTATGCTGTATCATGGAATTAAAATCAAGCCTCTCTATGGGAAACCGTAGGTCTAGATGATGAGGCACTAAACCATGCAAGGCTAGCAAACGAGAAGCAATGAGGCCTCCTCAAATTCCACCTTTCTCACGGTTAGCAGCAAGACAGAAAGCTATCAAAGCACCCAAGTTGTAAGACCTATCTCGTCTAAGAGCAGCAAAGATAAATGCTAAATCAAACGAAGATAACTTATTTGCAGTTTTCCTAGCAAGAACACACTTGGCAATAAAGTAGGCAAAGTAGCGAATGGAGGGAAGATGAATGTTACAGATTTTTCCACTCTCCTTTGAGAAGCTACTCCCTTGACAAATTTCTGCATATAAATCGGGATGAGTGGTTCCGGTCTCTGTTTAATCTTCCTACATGATCCCCATTGAGGTACCTTAATAGCTGCACAAAAATCATCAAGAGAAAGGTTGACAGCAATATTGTAAATTTTCTAATGGACCATGGGGTTAGGAAAAGAGTGACTAAATTGGAAATCCTGCACCACAGACATGGTTAGCTTCACAAATTGACAAGATTCATCTTCCAAAAAGTGCTCTAACCCTGCATTAGAAATCAAAGTGTGGAAATCTTGTAGAATTCTTGCAGCTCTCATGAACTCAAGGCATGGATAAAGGGAGGGAAAAACTTCCTCCTCCCGGTGGACCTTCATGACCTCAGGCACCCAAAGCTCATGTTGGTTTAGGTGGTGTTCACTCATCTTATATGCTGAAATTTAAACATCTATTAAACAAGTGATTGCAAAGTAAATATAATGAAGGATTCTACTCATAGGGACTTGCAAGAGGCCTAAACATGCATCAAAACTATATCTCTAAGCATCAAACAAGCTTACAAGCTCTCATAACTAGTCACCTACAGCATCAAAATACTCAACATATAATCCACTAAACATAAATTTACTTGGACAAGGGGAGGAGTCACATACCTGGGAACAGATGCTCCAAATTCCAGCAAGAAAGATGGGCTGAGCAAGGAGATCGAAAAAATCGAGAGCAAGCACAGCAAGAACGCGATTTTGAGCTATGAACTGGAGCTTACTCGGGAGAGAGAAGAAAGTGGTAGGTGAGAGAGTTAGTGGGGAGCCAGGGGTGGCCCATACTAGGGCATGGCGCCACCCAGGGCTGGCCACGCCACCATGTGGTGTGCCTGCCTGGTGGCCCCCCTGGTACCTACCAGGTACTCCTCTGCCCCTTTTTCACATAAAAATTTAATATGAATTTTCTGGAATTTTTTGAGACACTTTATTTTTGGGCATTTTTCAGAAATAGAAGAATGATTTTTCTGACAGATAGATTTTTTTCTTTTGGAAACATGATGCAAGGACAAAACAAGGCTAGAACTACAGAAGTTCTAGCATGCAAGCAACTAACAACACAAAGAAAACTAAACGAAAGCAAAAACTAAGATGCAAAGGATAGAAATAAACGGAGATAATCATAATGAAAACATTGTTTTGTTCAATGGAATCCTTTTGTTAGCAAGGTTGATCAAGTCTTGCTACCAAAACAATTGCATATGAGACAAAACTTTGTACTCCACTAATGATTATGTTACCTTAACCTTGATAGCAATGGTCCCAATCATAATAGTTTCAAATTTTTCTCTTGGTATGGGAAAATATATTTCTCCAACTTGAATGCCTTCAACATGTTCAATTGAATTCAAACCATAAGTCCTTTCAATCTTCTGGGGGAAATAGACAGTATGTTCCTTGTCATTAACATTGAAGGTCACCTTTCCTTGATTACAATTAATAACAGCTCCTGCAATATTAAGAAATGGTCTCCCAAGAATAATAGACATATTATCATCTTCTGGCATTTCAAGCACAACAAAATCAGTTAATATCAAGCAATTGTGAGCCACCTGAACAGGTACATCCTCACATATACCCACAGGAATGGTGGTAGATTTATCAGCCATTTGCAAAGATATATCAGTTGGTATTAGTTTTTCAAGTCGAAGCCACTTATAGAGAGAGAAAGGCATAACACTAACTCCAGCTCCCAAATCACACAAAGCAGTTCTAACATAACTATTCTTAATAGAGCAAGGGGTAGTTGGAATCCCTAGGTCTCCAAGTTTCTTAGGAACTTACCATTGAAGGAATAATTAGTAAGCAAAGTAGAAATTTCTTCATTAGGGATCTTCCTTTTATTCGAGACAATGTCCTTCATATACTTTGAGTAAGGAGGCAATTTAATAGCATCAGTCAGAGGAATTTGCAAGAATAAAGGCTTCATCCACTCACAAAACTTATTATAGTGTTCATCCTCCTTTGACTTGTGTTTCTTATCAGGAAAAGGCATAGGTTTTTGGACCCAAGGTTCTCTTTCACTACCATGTTTCTTAGCAATAAAATCTTCTTTAGTGTATTTAGTAGTCTTAGTGTGGTTTTCAGGTTCTTCTTCAACATTTTCTTCATTAGGAACAACATTTTCTTCATTACCACTTTCCGTTTCAGCATCGTAGACAGATATACTATTAGGATCTATAGCAGGTTCAGAGGGTTCTACAACAGTTTTATGTTTATTTTTCCTTTTCTTACGAGTAGAACCACTATTTTCAGCTTGTTGAGAATCCTGCTCAATTCTTTTGGGATGCCCCTCAGGATATAGAGGATCCTGGGTAGCAGCTCCACTTCTAGTTCTAATTTCATAAGCATGTTTTTCTTTAGCAGTACTAACTAGCAAGTCGTTTTGCACTTTAACGAGTTGATCTATTTGAGTTTGAACCATTTGAAAGTGTTTAACAATTATTTTAACATCATTAGAGGTTCTTTCCACAATATCTTTCAACTCAACAATAGCTCTAGTGTTTTCCATTAGATAATTTTGCACCCTTTTATTAAAGTTATCTTGCTTAACAATAAAGATATCAAATTCTTCTAAGGATTGATCAGGAGGTTTCGAGTAAGGGATATCACCTTCATCAAAGTGTTGGAGAGAGTGTACCTCAATAGTGGATGAGTAGGGAATAGGCTTACATAATTCTTCTATAGGAGGTAAATTCTTGACATCTGCAGCTTTAATTCCCTTCTCCTTAAGACATTTCTTAGCTTCCTTCATCACTTCATCATTTAATTCAATACCTCCCCTCTTCTTTGATGTTGGAATAGGCACAGGAATAGATTGTTCAGGTACAATTACTTCAGGTATAGCTTGTTTAGGAGGAGTCCAATCTTCATAAATCTTGCTTATTTTAGACATTAATTCCTCAGCTTCCTTTGGAGTCCTATTCCTGAAAACACAATCAGCACAACTATCTAGGTATGTCCTAGATCCTTCGGTTAGTCCATTATAAAATATATCAAGAAGCTCATTCTTAGGCAATGGACTTCCAGCCTGTGCATGAATCAAAGCACAAAACCTTGCCCAAGATTCGGGCAATACCTCTTTTTCTCCCTGTTTAAAATCAAAAAGTTCCTGCAAAATAGCATGTCTAGCACTGGGAGGAAAATATTTCTGCAGGAAAGTACTAATCAAGCACTCAGGGCTATCAATAGATCCAGGAGGTAAATTACTAAACCAAGTTTTAGCTTCTCCTTTCAGTGAAAAGGGAAAAATCTTAGCAACAAAGTAAGTACACATCTTAATATCATCAGAAAACAAACCACTCATGGTAGAAAGTTCATTCATATGTGCTACCATACTTTCATTCTTAGTCCCACAAAAAGTTTCTTTCTCGACAATAGCTATGTAAGATAGATCGAGAGAGAAATCATAATCTTCATCTATAATGTTTATGGGAGAAGCAGCAAACTTAGCAGCAGGATATAATTTCGGTCTAATAGTACGCCTCTCAAGGAGACTCTTAGCAGCGCTCCTATCATGGGTGTTCTTACATTCTTTAATAAACTCATCGGTCATCTCAACATAACCATCTTCAATATCATAACTCTCACTAGACTCGGGTGAGCTAACAGGTGTGGTAGTGTCTTCATTAGGAGTTTCGGTATTTCCAGCTATTAGTTCTAGCAATCGTAGCATCTAGGAAAGGACCTGATGAACCACTCTTATCAAGCATAGTAGAAGCAGCATCATAAGCATCAGAAGTTTCAGATTCAGCAGTAGTAGCAGTGTGTGTAGCATGTGTATGTGGTGGTGTAAGGAACTTACTCAAAACAGACGGTGAATCAAGAGTAGCAGAGGTGTTCAGAACCGTACCTCTTCTTGTAGTTGATGGTAAAATAGGAAGTTTTCCATCACGAGACTTACCTATGATGGATGGATAGCAGCGAACAATAGAGAATCTAAGTGAACTTGATAAATAAAGCTATGCTCCCCGGCAACGGCGCCAAAAAATAGTCTTGATGACCCACAAGTATAGGGGGTGTATCGTAGTATTTTCTAGGGAAGTGAAACCCAATTTATTGATTCGACACAAGGGGAGCCAAAGACTATTTATCAGCCTTAACAACTGAGTTGTCAATTCAGCTGCACCTGGAAACAATCTTGCTCACAGCAGTTTATCAGTAGCAACTATTTTGTAGTAGGAATAGTAAAGTAACAGCAGTAGCAAAGCAAAGACAGTAGTAACAAAAGCAGTAAACAGTGGGATTCGAGTGCGGTAGGCATAGGGATGGATGGACGGGCGTTGCATGGACAAGACAATTCACATGGCAAACAGAACATATGGCAATTGCATATAAATAATATAAAGCACCCAAGTACTAGACAATCCTAGGCATGTGTTCCATATATAGTCATACGTGCTTGCAATGAGAACTTGCACAACATCTTTTGTCCTGCTAGCCCGTTTGCAGCGGGGAACCGGAAGGGAAAGACTTTGATGTGAGGATCACATGTGTTCACAGAGTGTTAATGCTTTGCTCTGGTGCTCTATTAAAAGGAGCACCTTAATTGCCAGTAGTTCCCTAGAGGCCCCGCTGCAAACGGGCTAGCAGGACAAAAGATGTTGTGCAAGTTCTCATTGCAAGCACGTATGACTATATATGGAACACATGCCTAGGATTGTCTAGTACTTGGGTGCTTTAGCTTATTTATCTGCAATTTCCCTATGTTCTGATTGCTATGTGAATTGTCTTCTCCATGCAACACCCGTCCATCCATCCCTATGCCTACCGCACTCGAATCCCACTGTTTACTGCTTTTGTTACTACTGTCTTTGCTTTGCTACTGCTGTTACTTTACTATTCCTACTGCAAAACTGTTGCTACTGATAAACTGCTGTGAGCAAGATTGTTTCCAGGTGCAGCTGAATTGACAACTTAGTTGTTAAGGCTTATAAATATTCTTTGGCTCCCCTTGTGTTGAATCAATAAATTGGGTTTCACTTCCCTAGAAAATACTACGATACACCCCCTATACTTGTGGGTCATCAAGACTATTTTCTGGCGCCGTTGCCAGGGAGCATAGCTTTATTTATCAAGTTCACTTGGATCTCTATTGTTCGCTGCTATCCATCCATCATGGGTAAGTCTCGTGATGGCAAACTTCCTATTTTACCATCAACTACAAGAAGAGGTACGGTTCTGAATACCTCTGATGTTCTTGATTCACCATCTGTTATAAGTAAGCTCGTTACACCACCACATACACATGCTACACACACTACTACTACTGCTGAATCTAAAACTTCTGATACTTATGATGCTGCTTCTACTGTGCTTGATAAGAGTGGTTCATTAGGTCCTTTCCTAGATGCTACGATTGCTAAACTAATAGCTGGAAATACCGAAACTCGTAATGAAAACACTACCACACCCGTTAGCTCACCCTAGTCTAGTGAGAGTTATGATATTGAAGATGGTTATGTTGAGATGACCGATGAGTTTATTAAAGAATGTAAGAACACCCATGATAGGAGCGCTGCTAAGAGTCTCCTTGAGAGGCGTACTATTAGACCCAAATTATCTCTTGATGCTAAGTTTGTTGCTTCTCTCATAAACATTATATATGAAGATTATGATTTCTCTCTCGATCTATCTTACATAGCTATTGTCGAGAAAGAACCTTTTTCTGGGGCTAAGAATGAAAGTGCGGTAGCACATATGAATGAACTTTCTACCATGAGTGGTTTGTTTTCTGATGATATTAAGATGTGTACTTACTTTGTTGTAAGATTTTTCCCTTTTCACTGAAAGGAGAAGCTAAAACATGGTTTAGTAATTTACCTCCTGGATCTATTGATAGCCCTGAGTGCTTGATTAGTACTTTCCTGTAGAAATATTTTCCTCCCAGTGCTAGACATGCTATTTTGTAGGAACTTTTTGATTTTAAACAGGGGGAAAAAGAGATATTGCCCGAATCTTGGGCAAGGTTTTGTGCATTGTTTCATGCACAGGCTGGAAGTCCATTACCTAAGAATGAACTTCTTGATATATTTTATAATGGACTAACCGAAGAATCTAGGACATACCTAGATAGTTGTGTTGATTGTGTTTTCAGGAATAGGACTCCTAAGGAAGCTGAGGAATTAATGGCTAAAATAAGCAAGAATTATGAAGATTGGACTCCTCCTAAACAAGTTACACCTGAAGTAATTGTACCTGAACCATCTATTCCGGCGCCTATTCCAACATCAAAGAAGAGGGGAGTTATTGAATTAAATGATGAAGTGATGAAGGAAGCTAAGAAATGTCTTAAGGAGAAGGGAATTAAAGCTGCAGATGTCAAGAATTTACCTCCTATAGAAGAATCGTGTAAGCCTATTCCCTACTCACCCACTATTGAGTTACACTCTCTCCGACACTTTGATGAAGGTGATATCCCTTACTTGAAACCTCCTGATCAATGCTTAGAAGAATTTGATATCTTTATTGTTAAGCAAGATAATTTTAATAAAAGGGTGCAAAATCATCTAATGGAAAACACTAGAGCTATTGTTGAGTTGAAAGATATTGTGGAAAGAACTTCTAATGATGTTAAAATGATTGTTAAACACTTTCAAATGGTTCAAACTCAAATAGATCAACTCATTAAAGTGCAAAACGACTTGCTAGTTAATGCTGCTAAAGAAAAACATGCTTATGAAATTAGAACTAGAAGCGGTGCTGCTACCCAGGATCCTCTATATCCTGAGGGGCATCCCAAAAGAATTGAGCATGATTCTCAACAAGCTGAAAATGGTGGTTCTACTCGTAAGAAAAGGAAAAAGAAACATAAAACTGTTGTAGAACCCTCTGAACCTGCTATAGATCCTAATAGTATATCTATCTCTGATGCTAAAACTGAAAGTGGTAATGAAGAAAATGTTGTTCCTAATAAAGAAAAAGTTGAAGAAGAACCTGAAAACCACACTAAGAATACTAAATACACCAAAGAAGATTTTATTGCTAAGAAACATGGTAGTGAAAGAGAAGCTTGGGTCCAAAAACCTATGCCTTTCCGTGATAAGAAACACAAGTCAAAGGAAGATGAACACTATAATAAGTTTTGTGAGTGGATAAAGCCTTTATTCTTGCAAATTCCTTTGACTGATGCTATTAAATTGCCTCCTTACTCAAAGTATATGAAGGACATTGTCTCGAATAAAAGGAAGATCCCTAATGAAGAAATCTCTACTTTGCTTGCTAATTATTCTTTCAATGGTAAGGTTCATAAAAAACTTGGAGAACCAGAGATTCCAACTATCCCTTGATCTATTAAGAACGGTATGTTAGAACTGCTTTGTGTGATTTGGGAGCTGGAGTTAGTGTTATGCCCTTTTCTCTCTATAAGAGGCTTCAACTTGAAAAATTGATACCAACTGATATATCTTTGCATGGCTGAAAAATCTACCACTATTCATGTGGGTATATGTGAGGATGTACCTGTTCAGGTGGCTCATAATTGCTTGATATTAACTGATTTTGTTGTGCTTGAAATGCCTGAAGATGATAATATATCTATTATTCTTGGGAGACCTTTTCTTAATACTGCAGGAGCTGTTATTAATTGTAATCAAGGAAAGGTGACCTTCAATGTTAATGACAAGGAACATACTGTCTATTTCCCCAAGAATATTGAAAGGACTTATGGCTTGAATTCAATCGAACATGTTGAAGGCATTCAAGTTGGAGAAATATATTGTCCCATACGAAGAGAAAAATTTGAAACTATTATGATGGGGACAATTGCTATCAAGGTTGAGGTAACATAATCATTAGTGGAAGTACAAAGCTTTGTCTCATATACAATTGTTTTGGTAGCAAGACTTGATCAACCTTTCTAACAAAAGGATTTCATTGAACAAAACAATGTTTTCATTATGATTATCTCCGTTTATTTCTGTCCTTTGCATCTTAGTTTTTGCTTTCGTTTAGTTTTCTTTGTGTTGTTAGTTGCTTGCATGTTAGAACTTCTATAGTTCTAACTTTGGTTTGTCCTTGCATCATGTTTCCAAAAAAAAATCTGTCTGTTAGAAAATCATTCTTCTATTTCTGAAAATTGCCCAAAAATAAAGTATCTCGAAAAATTCCAGAAAATTCATATTAAATTTTTACGTGAAAAAAGGGGTAGAGGAGTACCTGGTAGGTTCCAGGGGGGCCACCAGGAAGGCACACCATGTGGTGGCGTGGGCAGCCCTGGGTGGCGCCATGCCCTGGTGTGGGCCACCCCTGGCCCCCACTAACTCTCTCCCCTGCCACTTTCTTCTCTCCACCGAGTAAGCTCCAGTTCATAGCTCAAAATCGCATTCTCTCTGTGGTTGCTCTCGATTTCTTCGATCTCCTTTCTCAGCCCATCTTTCTTGCTGAAATTTGGAGCATTTGTTCCCTGGTATGTGAATCCTCCCCTTGTCCAAGTAGATTTGTGTTTGGTGGATTATATGTTGAGTATTTTGCTGCTGTAGGTAACGGTTTTGAGAGCTTGCAAGCTTGTTTGATGCTTAGAGATATAGTTTTGATGCATGTTTAGGCCTCTTGCAAGTCCCTATGAGTAGAATCCTTTATTATATTTACTTTGCAATCACTTCTTTAATAGGTGTTTAAATTTCAGAATGCCAAGCATGAACAATGATACTTTTGGAGAGATATTTGAGAGTGATGCACCTAGGAGGTCGAGACCATCAAGAACAGCCTCTCTATCTAGGCCATCATACAATGAAGACCTCATTGCGACACGCATTGACAGTGAAAGGGATGATGGAGATGCTCACCCATCCTCTTTCCCTTGTTTTACTTTCTTGCAAGCTGCAGGTATTCTTGATGATTTCTTGCTACTAATTGAGAGGGTTGGTTTGACCTCTTATATGCAAGATGAGAGTACACAATACGCTATGCTCACCAAAACTTTTGTGGAGAGTTTCTTATTTACTAACACACCCTATCAATCTATTGTCTCTTTTAAAATCTATGGTATGCCCTTCACCATGCCTTTGGAGAGATTTTGCAGTATTGTAGGTGTGTTTATGATAGGGACCGTGAAGAAAATTCAAGGGCGACCCGCTGATTTGCTGGAGCTATACGGAGGGGCATACTTGAGCTCGCACCAGGACGAGGGTACCTCCTCGTCGTACCCCGGTGACACTTCATCCTGGCCAGCTTGGGATTGATACCCACTTAGGCCAAAAGCCTAAGCTTGGGGGGAGGTACGGCGACACGGCACTCATCTCCATATCATGTTGCGTCGGTACTTTGTATATTCATGTTTTCGTTCTCTTTTTAGTTTTCATTCTTCTTTGCTTTTGCTTTCGAAAAACACAAAAAGACCTAAAATATTTTTGTTGTTTCTCTTTGGTTTGCTTCTTCTTTTTTCCTTGGTTTGTTTTACCCTTTTTGTTCTGTTTGAACTATTCAAAAAACTCAAAAAGATTTTGCTTTGTTTGTTTTTCCCTTTTGGTTCTTGTTTAAAAAAATCGAAAACACCAAAAATATTTGTCGTTCTTCTTTGGTTTTTGCGAGTTTGCTTCAGGGTTCAGCAGCCCTCAGTGGATATTGGTTTCATATTATTATTCAAGCCACAAAAGTGAAGAGCGATAATGAGGATCAATGACAACTTGAGGCGTGGTAAGAGGCTGGTAACGAACTCTATGTGTTTTCATTTTTGTACATATACTCAACACTGTGGGCATGCTTAGTCCGTTCATGTAGAGTGTATGTTTTGTTTGGCTGCTTAGTAGTTCTTGCTTTCTTATGATTAGCTACAACTCGCTAATAGTTTGTAGCATGTCTTATGAATGTTTGCTTGCATTGCTCTATTCATAAATTGGTATGACACCGTGGTATCCTCCTCTGAATGTTTCATTTGATTGACTTGGCACATGCTCATGCATGCGCATGACTGTAATAATCAGTTAAGCCTTGTTCAATTATTTTGCCTTGAGGATCTTGAATCACTTTCATGCCATGAGTAGTCTTGTTTTGTTGCAAACATGATAATGACAACTATTGCTCTCTCGTTTGTCACTCCCTTACTATTGCTAGCCTTCACTTTCACCGAGTATGTTTTACTCAAGTTTCCAACTCCCTAAACCAAATATTTCCAAAGTGTCCACCATACCTACCCATTAGCATCATTTGCTACTTCCGTGCATATTCAATATGCCTTGTTTTCTTCCGAATAAAATGTTTGCTTGTTATGATAAAATTAGTTAGTAAAGCTCTCACGAACTTGATGGAACACTTTATTTTCTTGCACTTAATAAACCTGAACCATTGCGTCCTTCTTTGTTGTGCATATGCTTGCGCTTTATGAGTTGAAGTTAGCAGAACCATGTATCATGGGGACCGCTTTCAACGCTTTATAGGTATTTTCTACCTAGTTGATATCATGTTCTTTTGCTTATGGATCCCGACGGTGTGAAATAAAAGTGGAACTTGTAAGATCATGGAGTTTGTATGTATGTTAGAGAAACGCCTGGGCTGCTAGCCTAAGCCATGCCTAATCATGGTGGAAACTTGCAGCATAACAATAATGAGCATTATATGAAGCATCCTCAATAGAAATCTATGCACATAGTAAATAAAAAGATCACCGAGATGGTCATTGTCTGCTTGCCTTGTATTTTGATTATGGAATAGCTCCTGTGTCATGTTCAAGGGGTACCCCGTTGGTGGTTCTATGTGATACGTATATACTTACAATGACAAGAGCTTACTTGTGACTGAAGTTGAGTAGCATGAGGATCGGTCTTCGTAAGTAAGGGGCATGAGACTTCGATTTATTACTTGTCAAGCATATCCTCTTAGTTGTGTCACTTTCACCTTAACCACATTAAAGATGCTTATGATAGGGGCAACGAGAGCTCAAAGTTAATGAGTACCATACTTTCAGCATTTGGAAGCCTTTCAAAATTATTCAAAACCTCTTTCTTCTACTTGTTGAGTCTCCACATATTCTTTGAGCACCTTCTTGAGAGCATAGTTGTCATTCTTTGTGTTTGTTCCATTACTTGATTATTTGTGTTATGACTTTGATGCTTGTATCTTGGATATCTTTACTTCTAGTCATCACTTGAACTTCAGAGGTGCCTTGGCATTCATGATCAAAGGCAAGCGAGATACCACTCTATCATACCTTTCTATGAGCATTGTAATGTTGCTTATGTTTATGCTTCATGCTACTTATTATTCTTGAGTTGAAATCTCTTCATAACTTGCAATGACTATTAAGTAGACTCAGCTCCATATTCTTTATTATGAACTGTCTAAGTAGTGGATCACATTGCTGAGAATATTTACATCATATGAAGCAAATGTGTTCGTGAAAGTTCTTTTATCGCACTCAGTTTTCAACTGAATTGCTTGAGGACAAGCAATAAGCTAAGCTTGGGGGAGTTGATACGTCCAAAACGTATATACTTTCCCGAACACTTTTGCTATTGTTTCTCCTCTATGCTTGTGTGATTTGGATGCAACTAATGCGAACTGAAGGTGTTTTCAGCAGAATTGCCTTGGTGCCTACTTTTTGTGTAGAAAATCAACTATCAGGAAAAATCCCGGAAAATATGCCAAAAATCCTATTTCACTCGAAGAGTCCAGGAGCCAGAATACGAGACGGAGAAGAGCCCTGGGGTGGCCACACCACCTGGTGGCGTGGGCCAGGCCAGGCCGCGCCAGGGGGTGGTGTGGGCCCCCCAGGCACCCCCTCGCCCCTCTCTTCGCCTATAAGGAGCCTTCTGACCTAAAAACTTCGAGGGGTTCGACGTTTTTCCAGAAGGAGTTCCGCTCCGCTGCCACCACCAGATTCCATGAAACAGCACCAGAAACTCTGTTTTGGCACCCTACCAGGACGAGGAATTGGAGGAGATCATCGCCATCATCATCCCCACCGATTCTCCATCGACCATCCATGTTTCCCCCATCTATGAGTGAGTAATCCCCCACTATAGGCTATGGGGATGGTAGGAATTGGATGAGATCGTTCATGTAATGGTATCAGATTGTTAGGGCATGGTGCCTAGTATCTTTTATTAGTGCTTTATGACTTTGTTGCGACTTATTGTGCTTAATGCTTGTCACTAGGGCCCGAGTGCCATGATTTCAGATCTGAACTTATTATTGATTCATTATGATAGTATTGTTCTTGGCCTTATCTACAAGTTGTATACACACGTCGTTGTCCGGAACCTATGGCCCCGAAGTAACAGAAATCGGGATAACCGGGAGGGAAAGGCTTTGATGTGAGGATCACATGTGTTCACGGAGTGTTAATGCTTTGCTCCGGTGCTCTATTAAAAGGAGCACCTTAATTGCCAGTAGTTCCCTAGAGGCCCAGCTGCAAACGGGCTGGCAGGACAAAAGATGTTGTGCAAGTTCTCATTGCGAGCACGTATGACTATATATGGAACACATGCCTAGAATTGTCTAGTACTTGGGTGCTTTATCTTATTTATCTGCAATTGCCCTATGTTCTGATAGCTATGTGAATTGTCTTGTCCATGCAACGCCCGTCCATCCATCCCTATGCCTACCGCACTCGAATCCCACCGTTTACTGTTTTTGTTACTACTTTCTTTGCTTTGACTATTGCTGTTACTTTACTATTCCTACTGCAAAACTGTTGCTACTGATAGACTGATGTGAGCAAGATTGTTTCCAGGTGCTCCTGAATTGACAACTCAGTTGTTAAGGCTTACAAATATTCTTTGGCTCCCCTTGTGTCAAATCAATAAATTGGGTTTCACTTCCCTCGAAAATACTGTGATACACCCCCTATACTTGTGGGTCATCAGTGGGGGTTTGGCGATTTAGGGTTTTTGCATCGGGGGAGATATATAGGCGAAAGAGGCAAGGTCGTTGGCCGGCCAGGGGGCCCACACCATGCCCTGGCGCGGCCAGGGGGACCACGCCAAGGGGTGGTGTGTCTACCCTATGGCCCATCTCCGTCTCTCCTTATGGCTCCGTGAGTCTTCCGAGAAAATAACAACTTTGGCTTTTGTCTGGTCCAATTCCGATAATATTCATTTTCTGACATTCCTGGAACCAAAAACAGCAGAAAACAGGCAACTGGCACTGTGGCTCTTGTAATAGGTTAGTCCAAGAAATCATATGAAAATTACTCCAAAGTGTGGACAAAACATAAGAAAGTAGATAAAACCAAGCATGGAACATCAAAAATTATGGATACGTTTGCAACGTATCAATATCCCCAAGCTTAACTCCTGCTCGTCCTTGAGTAGGTAAGTGATAAAAAGAAAGAATAATTTTTCAGGTGACATACACCATCATAAACTTGATCAAAGTATTTGTATAACATTTGGGATCATAGTACTTCAATCACAACATGAAAGACAAAGTGCTAGCAATAAGACAAAGAAACTATGTTGCAACATGAAAAGGCACAAACAAAAGATTCATGAATAACAATGCTTTGCAAGACGTTTGTTTGTTTCACATAAAGAAAACATAGCATAGTGGCATTCAGCTTGTCCCTCATAGAGTAGCAAATATAAATGCATAGCACACCTTCAAAGTTTATAAGATTGACTAGATACAAGTAGTTTAAGAACAAGCAATATCAAAGCTATGCACATATAACTAAGAATGGCCACTATGCTCTCAAAATAGGTGCATAAAGATAGAAGGTGGAGACTCAACATAAAAGTAAAAGAAAGGCCTTCATAGAAGGAAGCAGGGATTCAAGTTTCATAAAGAGCTTCCAAAAATTATGGTACTTATTAGATTTCAGCTCTCATTGCCCCTATCATATGCATCTTGAAGTGATTAAGGTTAAAGTGAACAAACTATGGTGTATATGCTTGACAAAGTATAAGTTGGAAATCTCATGTCCCTTGAATACGAGGGCCGCTCCTCATGCTACTCAAGTTTAGTTACCGGTAAGTTCTTGTCATAGTAAGTACATGTGTATCATAGAGAACTACCAACGGGGTGCCCCTTGCCCGATGATACGGAAGAATCCCCATATCAAAATGACAAGGCAAGCAGACAACGAGCATCTCAGCAATCTTCTTATTTACCATGGGAATATGGTGTTTTTTTCTCTCTTTCTTCTTTTCCCATATCTCTTTTTTTCTTTTTCTCCTTTTCTCAATATCTGACTCTTTTTTATAAGAAGAATGCTTCATAGACAACTCATTATGGTTAAGCTCAGTGGCGGAGGACCCCTTTGGGAAAGGCAGGGCGCCTGCCCTACCTAGATTTTTGCCAATCAATTAACTGTAGTATGTATCTTAGACATCGGTAGCAGTTTCAGTTCGTCGACGGTCAGTTTCACTTTTCCAGGGTGTTATTTTGGAGAAGAAAGGGGAAGGGAAGAGGTGGACTGTCCACGGGGCTTTTGTTGGGCCAAGTTGGATGAGCGTCTGGTGCGTCTAGATTGACTATGACTTAGCAAGCTTGATTCTGTGCTAAAAAAAGAACCTGGCTTGGTTTGACCTGATGCCCACGTCATTTGATGAATCTATATACGTCAGCTGATGCACGCACCTTTTGATGAACCTGGCTAGATTTGTGTTTGGTTTTCCCACCTTTCCTTGAGCTGTATTTAGAATGCAGATACGCAATTCTCAAAAAAAACACATACATAGAGTGTTGATAATGATACCTAAAGAACATACCATTTTTAGAACGAAATGCATAAGATTTTAATGGTGGAGGATAGGGAGTAGAGATAGTTGGGTATCAATTTTTTGATTCCATTTTTTCATGTGGCCTATCAATGTGTACTTGGCCCGTGTTTTTAAGTCATGTACAATGAAAATGCCGAGGGGATTATCATGCTTTAGTTTTTCTTTTTTTTTACGAAAATTGTGTTTTAAATTTCGCCCGACCTTAAATATTTTTCGTCCTCCGCCACTGGTTACACTGCAGGTTTCCACCATGATAGCATGGATTAGACCAGCGGCCCAGGCGTTTCTCTAACACACATACATAACTGCATGGACTTACAAGCTCCCCTTTAATTTCACACCGACGACATCCATAGACAAAAGAGCTTGATATCAACTAGGTACAAAGTACAAATGCAATGTTGAAAGCATTCCCCATGATAGCATGGTTCTGCTAATCCCCAACCAATAAGTGCAAGCATATACAACATAGACGACACAATGGTTCAAGTTATTAAGGGCAAGAAAAGTAAAGTGTGCCATCAAGTTCGTGAGAGCTTTAATCATTAGTTTTCTCATAACAAGTTTAATTCAGAAGGTAGATAAAAACATGAATATACTTGGAATAGCATACGCTAGTAGGTAGGTATGGTCGACTTTTTTGGAATAACTTGGTTTTAGGAGTTGGATGCATGAGTAGAACTCATACTTGGTTGTGGAGGCTAGCAAAAGATTGGGAGCGACAAACTAAGAGAGCAATAATGGCCATAATCATGCAGAGCGACAAAACAACATTGATCAAAGCATAAAGTGATGCTACAAGTTGAAAACTAAAAGATCATAAATGATATGGTGACTTGGGATAGTCATAACATGGTGTGAGCATGCGCCAAGTCAACCCAGATAAAGCATCAAACGAGAATACCACAATACTGTGCTTTAATATGCTAAAACAACGCATGATTCTTCAATGGAACATTAAGCAATCTCAATTGTTTATAACAAATCATGCTATAGCAAATAATACTAAGCATAAAGCCAAAACAATATCAAGCATGGCATGACAAAGCATAGGCCACAGTCAAAAACAAGCTCTCTTTACCACTTAACCATGAACTTTCCTACTCTTTTCCAATTCAAACCAAACTATTTTAAAACCAATGTATGAAAGAGGGGGTCCAACCAATTTATTCAGCAACCTAAGAAAACCTAAGCAAACGAAAAACCAAAACAAAAACGAAAAAGAAGACGCTCTAAGAACAACACAATTGTGCATGAAACAATCAAAATGAAGTGTTTGGAAGAAACCTGGAATTTTTATTGATGAAGATGGGGATGCCTTGGGCATCCCCAAGCTTTGACGCTTGTACTTCTTGGATATTTCTTGGGGTGACACGTGTGGCATTCCCAAGCTTGATCTTCAGTCCATCCTTCATCTTAATACTCATTCCTTCCATACACCTGAAATTTTTCCTTCATACAAAACTTCACACAATCTTTATTACAACATTAGTGCACTCAAGATAATAAGTCTTTAGGTTCAGTTCCAACACCAATAAAACTTCCATTAGAACACAATTTACTGTAGCACTTCCCTCAAAAAGCTCAATTCCCCAAAGAAAACTCAAAAAGGAACCAACAAGAAGCAAATGCAAATAATGGCAAAAATCTGTCAAAACAGACCAGCATCTAAAGACGATTTTTTTTGAAGACCTTCTGTTGCTCAAATAAAAAAGTGTTGAACTAACGAAAGTTAGATAACAACCTGAGGCCGAAGCACAAAAATTCACGCCTCAAAACGACATACAGAGATTTTACACGAACTTTTACAGTGAAGCTCAAAAATCTGTTTCGGGACATCAACTTTCCCAAGCATTACTTCTCTCTCATTAGAGGTTACTCTTGGCACAAAAAGCAAATAAAAAGGATAAGGATCGGTTATTACAGAGGTAATAACTTCCAAGACTCATCTAAAACTTTTGGATTATCTCCCAATAAGTACTTTTCTTTAACGCCTTTAAGTTAGGCATGATAGTTTGAGAAGATGCTCACATAAGAATATGAATTGAAGTAAACGAGAGCATCAAGAAGCAAATTCAAAGCACATTTAGGTCTAACCACTTCCTATGCATAGGAATCCTGTAAAGAAACAAGTTATGAAAGCACAAAGAAACAATCATAGGAAAGCAAAACAAGTGCAACTTCAAGACTTTCAACATAAAGAGGGGAAACTTAATATTATTGAGATGCATAAAACCATGTTTCCCTCTCTCATAATAACTTTCAGTAGCTTCATGAATAAAATTAACAATATAACTATCACATAAAACATTCTTATCATGAGCCACATGCATATAAGAATTAATACTCTCCACATAAACATAGTCATTCTTATTAATTGTAGTAGGAGCAACTTCAACAAAATAGCTATCATTATTATTCTCATCACAATAATCATCAAATATAGGAGGCATATTGTAATCATAATTAATTTTCTCCTCAATAGTAAGTGGACTGAAAATATCATATTCATCATTGTAATCATCATATATTGGAGGTATAGTATTATCAAAGTAAATTTTCTCCTCCATGCTTGGGGGACTAAAAATAGCATGCTCATCAAAACCTGCTTCCCCAAACTTAGACTTTTTCATAGCATTAGCAATAATGGTATTCAAAGAATTCATACTAATAAAATTGCTATTAGCACGCAAATAAAGTTCCATAGTTTTTTAATTTTCTCTTCAAACACTTCATGTCCTAACTCAAGATAAATACTATAAAGTTCTCTAATTTTTTTTTGTTTTCCATTAAGCCTAACTAGTGAAAACAAGAAAGAAAAGACAAAATTGCAGAATCTAAAGGAAATAACTTCGACCACTCACACCGGAGGATGTGAGTACCTTTTACCTTACCTCCCCGGCAACGGCACCATAAAATAGCTTGATGTCTACGCACTTCTATTCTTGTAGACAGTTGTTGGGCCTCCAAGTGCAGATGTTTGTAGAACAGCAGCAAGTTTTTCCTTAAGTGGATCACCCAAGGTTTATCGAATATCAGGGAGGAAGTGGTCAAAGGTATCCCCTCTCAAGCAACCCTGCAATCAAGATACAAGAAGTCTCTTGTGTGCCCAACACACCCAATACACTTGTCAGGTGTATAGGTGTACTAGTTCGGCGAAGAGATAGTAAAATACAAGTGGTATGGATAATTATAAGTGGTAATAGTGCTAGAAAATAGCTTGATGGCGTGGAAGAGACTAAAGGCAAACTAAAATAAAGATGTAAGCAAGCAAACATGTAACAGATCTAGTTGCAAACGGTGTTTCAATGCTTAGAAACAAGGCCTAGGGATTATACTTTCACTAGTGAACACTCTCATATAAATATATTATCTTCATGATACTACTCTGAACTACTCTCTGGTTGGACACTGTAATCCATGGTAGGTCTTTAACAACACACCTCAAAGTAAGCCTTTCCCATCTAGATAACCCCACACTGTCACCTTAAGCACTAGATGGTTCCAACAAACACCACAATTTCATAAAGACATCCAACTCCAAATATAACTCATAACAAGTATTTGTTATCTCTAGCCTAAGTGCCACCATGGTGTGCACGCTGTCACTTTCACACACATGGGGAGAGCAGAGATCTATTAAAGTACTTGAGTAGCAAGGTAGATCTACTTGATTACAAAGCTCATGATCACAATATGATCATGCATAGAGAGAGAGATGAACACATAGCTACCGGTAGAACCCTTAGCCTCGAGGAAGAACTACTCCCTCATCATCATAGGAATCAGCAACGGTGATGGAGATGGTGGTGGAGATCGATGGAGATGGCAGTGAAGATGGTGAAGAGGCAGCGGCGGCGTGGAGGACTCCTTCCCTGCCGCCGGTATCATAGGGGAGCACCGCCCCTTAGCACCCTTCCTTCATGGTTTCTTGGGAGCCCTTCCCCATGGAGATGGGATCCATGGGGGAGCCAAAAACATGGCTTTGGTGGCTGCAAATTCGTGGGTGGAGGTTTGACGATTTAGAGTTTTTGCATCGGGGAAGATATATAGGTGAAAGAGGCAAGGTCGGTGGC
This sequence comes from Avena eriantha, assembly GCA_910589775.1. Taxonomy (NCBI): domain Eukaryota; kingdom Viridiplantae; phylum Streptophyta; class Magnoliopsida; order Poales; family Poaceae; genus Avena; species Avena eriantha. The sequence goes on along the minus strand of OU342743.1, from coordinate 102,477,305 downwards.
CGGTCAGGGGGCCCACACCATGCCCTGGCGCGGCCAGGGGGACCTGCGCCTAGGGGTGGTGTGGACACCCTATGGCCCATCTTCGTCTCTCCTTCTGGCTCCGTGAGTCTTCCGGGAAAATAACAACTTTGGATTTTTTCCGGTCCAATTCCGAGAATATTCTTTTTCTGACTTTCCTGGAACCAAAAACAGCAGAAAACAGGCAACTGGCACTATGGCTCTTGTTAATAGGTTAATCCAAGAAATCATATGAAAAGTACTCTAAAGTGTAGACAAAACATAAGAAAGTAGATAAAACCAAGCATGGAACATCAAAAATTATGGATACGTTTGCAACGTATCAATAGCCAACAATGGCCGATCGACTAAACAAAGATGACTCACAATAGCTGCGCACTCCGGCAATAATGTCCCACCACTCCTGGCACTCAGAAGCGGCACGTACTAAAGTACCAAACAACACCTTCAAGACGGGTGCGGCGATGATGACGCAGTTACCCGGACTGATCCTAGAGGTTCCCCCCAATGTCGATGCCGAACGAACCAACATGGATTTCTCCCTACCCCCAACACCACTACCCCAGACCCTCCAAACGCCCAACTTGCCACCACCAGCACATGCCACCACTGTCGAAACGCCACCCTCGCCAGTCACACTGTGAACACCATCGTGAGGCCTAGGGGTCGGAGTAAGAGAGCATAGCAAGAGTCGAGGGCATCAGCAGCAACGCCTGCGGGAGGGGACTACCTCCGCCTCCGTCGCGGTAGCCGACCGGAGACAGTAGCAGGGACACACCAGGCCCTGTTGGCCCGGCCAGGCCCAGATTAGGCCCGCAAAGCCCCTGCCGCCACGCTGCAGCAGGACGGCCGCACCGCTGCCACCGCCCAGAGTCCCGCTATATCACATCCTCCACCTCTAAGAGTCCATGCTGCCCACGACCTCCGGCTCACCAGACTCAAATGGGGCCCAAAGGTCCTAGATCTGGGCAGCAGCATCGCTGCTTACCCAGCCGCCACCGAACTGACCCGCCGCCGAGCCGGACCATGGCGTCAAACTGCCCACCAGAGCAAGGCCTGACGGTGGCGGTGGTAGGGGAGAGGGTGGGGTGGAGGCCTGCGGGAAGGGTGGGGGCGGCGCTGCTCCGGTCACCTGCTCGGGGAGCGACGCGGAGTGCTTCGGTAGCATGTTTTAAAGGGACTTGGTTATTTCTTAACGGGAAGAGAGGAGATGTTCTCCCTCTTATTCTGCAAACATGATCGCAGTTACTCAGAACACACTCTAGTTGGACCGTCAGGATATACTATTCATGCCTAGGAAACTTTCATCTTACGTGTATGTTGAGTCAGTTGAGCGTTCAGAAACAAGATTCGGATAGAGTTATGCTGCTTCATCTCACTAAGTGCAGAGGTACTAGTATTCTATTTTGCATCCCGCAGAATTCTTTACGTGCATGGTACACCAGATAATATGCAGCTGTCAGGAGATTGGCAAGTTTTGAAAACAGGGAACCTAAATGGAGTACAGCTCTAATTATGATTATTGTTGCTCCTGGAGTTAAGAAAACATAATCGAAGAAAATAGTGTTCATTGCAAGCACTAGCGTGGACGGGCTGCTGGATTTATTAGTGGCGATGTGAGCTATATGTACTTTGTGGAGTTGGTGTTATAATGATCAATACATCCTTCTCTTCGAAGTACTAATCGGGCACTTAAAGAAAAACAAATACAGGTGCTATTGCCAATGTCTTGGCCTCATTCATGTGAATAATTAGCGAACATCTGGTACGAACAAGCATCAACTTAATAATTTCTCTGTCAAGAGCAACGTTTGGAGAATCTTGCCACATCCGTAGCGTACCCAAATTCATATGTGTCTCGTGGTCCAACGATCTCTAGTAACGGTAAGACATTGTTCATGAGAATATACCCATAACAAATATTGACGACGCTTCCACGGTATCTCATGTTTGGTCTATCCATCGTCGTTGTTATCCAACTCTAATCTCATTTGTCACTGGCAACACCACAATCACATTATCATTTTTTCCATAGTTAGAAAACCGAAACTATCATTGACATACATACTAGTGTTAGTGGCATGACAAGGGATATCATTATTGGTGTTTATTATTCCACACTTGTATTAGGGTTTTTCTCCAAATACACATTATTCGGAACTAATACAATTATACCACAGAACAATAAACTTAATTATGAAACCGAAATATATATAATAATACATTTATTATTGGCTATAGGCCATATTTCCATCATTCTAATCATCTTTCATGTGGGATTTCCACCACTCAGGTTGTGTAAGGCTGGTCATAGTGGAGAATATCATACATTGGTATCATGCACATGATACTATCTCTCTAACACATAGTATCATCATATATTAGTAACTTAGTTGAATAATATTTAATTGTTTGTGAAATCCAAATATAAATCAGTGTAGATGATCTATTTGGTATTAGAATATCTAGTTTTATATGCTATGATACCACTACCATCTCTTTCATCATAATTAGCATGCAATGTCATATTTTTTCCAACATGACATGCATGATACTAGGCTACAGTCAATGAAGATGGCCCGAGGCATAGTGAAACCATGAACCAGTCTTGGATTCTAGGTCCGCCACGAATACTAGCTATGATACTCTCACTATGGATAGCCTTAATGTGCCTATGAAACCATGAATCAGTCACTACTAGGAAGACAACTATAGCTAATTCACACACTTAGTGACACACATGCTAGGTGGTGTCCCACGGGTAAACAGCTATGGCGCACCTGTTAGCACTGCCCCACGGGTAAGTGGCGCATCTGCCAGAGGTGCGCCACCACTATGTGTGCACCAGGGTCCTGCGGCCGCATCACACCTACCCGTGGCACACTGCTGATAGGTGCGCCACGGCTACGTGTACTACCCGTGGCGCACCCCTATGTCATGCGTCATGGGTGAGGGTGGTAACCATTTTTAGCTACACCACCTACCTCCCCCTCCCCCCTTGGTAGCCTTTTTAGTTTTGCAAAAAATAAAATAAAATGAAAAACACTTCAAAAAATAAAATTCTTTGATATGTAGGTAGGTAATGTGGTCTAGTTTGTAGGAAAATTAACAAACATGAATTTCTATTTTTTTTGGAAAAAAGGTCATGACACGGTAAAACGTCCATCACTCTTGCATACGATGTCAAAAAAAAACTTTAACAACACGGAATTTCCTATCCGATGGCAACCATCAAAGACCGTTTACCGATTTTTTAGAACCTCAGAATTCGAAAAGAATAAAAAAATTACGGTCAAAAGGTCATTTTTTCGTGCAAATTCAAAAAATTGAGGTGGGTTACCTGTGGCACACTACTATGGGGTGTGCACCACGGAGAACTTTGGGCAGGATTTGAATTTCGAATCTGAGCCGGCCACATCTACCCCTTCTCCTTATTTTATTTTCTCATTCTCGTCCTCGTCCTCCTCCCTTCTCCTCCTCTCCCCTCCTCCCCATCTCTACTTCACCTCTCCTACTCCTCCCCTTCTCCTTCGCTCCTCCTCCTCGTCCCATTATCCTTCTATCCTCCTTCCTTTGTCCTTCTCCTCTCCTCCTCTAAATCCTCCCCTTCTCCTTCTCCAACTCCGAAGTCCATCGCCTCTTCGACCTCCACCTTTGATCTCCACCGCCTCTCCGGCCTTCACGTACACCTCCGAAGTCCACCGTCTTGGCACGCCACCACCAGAGGAAAAAGGGCCTCCAGTCCCTGCCCATAAGGGGCTTTAGTCCCGGTCCTGGTAACCGGGACTGGAGGGGCGGGACTAAAGGCTCCCCCCACTAGTCCCAGACCGCTTACCATCCGGGACCAATGGGTATCCACGTGGCCGTCTCTGCGGGCGCTGGGTGCCCCCCCATTAGTCCCGCTTCGTATTACGAACCGGGACAAATGGTTCTCTGCCACGGCAGAAGTTTAGGCACTTTCTCTGCCGCGGCAGAGAATTCAATTTGTATCTTTTTTTCTCTTTTTTATTTCAAAAATAGTTTTCTACGCTACCACATACCGTACACGTTCGTGCATACATAAGATAACTTCTCTTAAGATCGAGCATACAAATATATACATGATCATGATAGTTACATGGAGATCACAATTCGACGATTTAATTACACGGTCGGGGATCATCGGTAGCGCCTATTCACGTAAATTCCCTGGCGTCATTTATCATCTCATTCATCAAGAATCCTGCCAGTTCTTCAGCAATTCCTCGTACGCGTTGCTCTAGTAGGAGCTGATCCCGCATTCTCTCAAAATATATAAGAAAAGGAGATCAATATGAATATCAATCATGATAACAAAAAGTGACGGTAATAAAATAATGTTGTGAATGTATTGCTTACATCGACTCTATAATCTTTGTGCTTAGTGGAAAACGTGCGAATGAACTCGCAAACGTAGAATCCACATAGATTCGTCCGCTGTGGCTGCCTCGCGCACTTTACGAGAATAGAATTCAATCAAAATTATAATCTAGCATCATAATTGTCTTGAAACTAGAAGTAAAGAGATGCGCGAACATATCACGTATTACTTACTGAGACCGGAGTAAACGTCAGCTCCTTACTAAAGGAACCCTTAACCCTACTCTTGAACATGCTCCAAACCCTGCCCGGCAAAGAAAATGAATGAATGAGTTATTTATTACGTGATATCTCAGGAAATCAAATAAAGAGACCGATGTAGCACGGAGATTACCTCTGGAGCATGTCCTGCATGTCCCTAAACTATTCCAGGGGCCTCTTCGATGGCTCCATGACTTCAACTCTTCCCTTGTCAAGTTGAATGTCAATGATAATCCAGTGGAAACTGCACACGTTTATATATACATCAGTAACTCGTCAATTACATTTAACATCGAGTAAGAAAAGGTGAATGTGTACAACATAGTAAGATCCTCACCGGAAATTTTAAGGAAACAGTATGTGGTCACAGAAATGTTGCTCTGTTAGAAACCTTAGAAGGTTTTCCTGCGTCTCCTCGGGTTTATCTTTTAGCGTCTTACAATGTATTTTATCTGGGTCAATGAACCCAACACTAAAGAGTGACCTTCTTTTACATTCCATGATCTTCATTCTGCATAATAACAGAGTACAAAAGGATATAATGAGGATAATTATATGCAATGAACCGAACAACTGAAAAAATAAACAACTTATATATAGACAATGAATTCAACAACTTACAGACAATAGCAACTCATGAGACTTTTGTCGAGGGCGTCGAAACTGTATAACTAGAAGAGTTCTAGAAACTCAACATGGACCTCTTCTTCTCAGAAGTAGTAGTCATGTGGGACTTTCGCCATGATCATTATTCTCTCCTACTTTACGGCTTTCAAGTACTAGTTATGTAAACTACGCATTTGTGTTGGCAGTTGTTGAAACTGCTCAAAGTTGACCAGAGGCTTCCCTGGGACATATGTAGGGACTACCTGAGCCTTGGGTAACTTGTCGTCCTAGGAACCTAGCAATTCCTCAACAGTCACATTCATAGCGGCCGCAAGCTTCTTAGCTTCTTCCATATCCTGCTGGGGAGTGTCATAGGATAACACCTGGAGGGTTGGGATCGATGTTTTGGCCTGTTTCCCGAGCTGGGGGCGTCCATTCTTTTCTCGCTTGCACTATGACCTGATGATTTGCTCCCGCTTGCACTTCTACTTGATTTGCTCTTCTTCACTTCCTTCTAAAGTGTGCGTCGATAGTCATCTGGCTTATGGTGCAATTCATATTGTGATTTTGTGTTCAGAAAAGAAAGTGCATACGCTTTTTGCTTTTCGGTGTATACCGGGGCGGGCTCGGGTTTCTTCTTTTGAAGTTGCGCAACACATTCGGCCTTTACGATCATGTCGGTTTCCTCGTCAGTACGATCGTAATGTCTGATGGGAAGATTCTTATGAGGTACTCTTGGGAGGGGCGACATTTGTCGTTTTGGGCTGCTGCGTCGTTTAGTACTAATCGGAGGCTGCGGCGGAGATCGAGATGGACTCGGGCTATGGTGGTCGTAGTCATGGGGTGGGCTACTTGGAGGTGATGGAGGTGAAGGTCACATGCGACAACTCGGAGGCGGTGTTGGCTTTTGCGTCCAGCTTGGAAGCTTGATGTTGTTCTTGTCCCATAGAATGATACCACCCAGTACTTCTCCGAGTTTCCTCTCACCTTCAGGTCCAGGGATGTCAAGCTCCATTGAGTCCCACCCCATTGCGATTTCATCCACATCAACTTTAGCATAGCCAGTTGGAATCTCACGGCCATGCCAGCGTGCGCCAGGTGGACAAGGTAAAGCACATCCGACCGCCACTTTGATGGATATGTTCTTCACCTTCTGATGGAGCTCACAAGATGCCTGCTCCTTGATTCCATCCACGGGGTAGTCGGGACCGCCATCTACCATACGTGCATCGTCAGAAGGGACCTCCGATTCAGCCACGCTGCTTCTCCGCTGAGATGGGACGCCGGTAATATCGAGTACAGGATCTTGCAGGCGCGCAGCTCCTCGAAGTTTGTCAATCTGTTGCTGATGCATTCGAAGTGTTCCTAGTAACTCGGTGAACCTGTCTCCCTCCTCCTCCTGCCGTCGCCTCTTTGCTCCCTCTCGGCTCCTATAAGTATCTCTGTCTTTGGGAAACCCCATCTCCCACGTATAACTAGGGCCAAGGCCTCGTACACGGCCTCCGCGTTCGTCCTTCCCGAGGACCTTTGTCAGCAAGTCTTTCTCTCTATCGGTACGGAACTTTGTTGTCCCCGCTTTGATCTCCTTCACCACTTTCTGCCATGTATCCCGGGGTATCCTAATCCCGTCACTACAAATAAGGTCCTCTGTACTTTCTTCATACTCACTCCCATGCCCAAGGAACCAATTCCTTGCCCTCAGATCCCATTCTTCGCGCATTGGTTCTTGAGTGATCCATTTAGCAAGCAGATCATTCTCATTAGCATCCCACTTTGGCATGGCAGCCGCGTAGCCCCCTGGCCCCAGGTGATGGTGATATTTCTTCATCGCGGCATTTTTCTTGTTTTTTTCGACATTTCCATTGCAGGTTCTGACTCCTTGTACTTCACAAATGCATCTCAGTTAGCCTGCTGCTTCGTTAGATAACATTCAAATATAGAAGGAGTCTTCGTCTTCTGATACTTTGGCCATAATGCTTTCTTCCAGTTCTTGAATAGTTCGGCCATCTTCGTAAGAGTCCACTGCTTGACTTTCTTCCTCAATGCAGCTGTGTCGGAATCATCCTCACACTAAACTTTAGTCCCGGTGCGTTACACGGACCAGGACTAAAGGTCCCCCCTTTAGTCCCGGTGCGTTACACGGACCAGGACTAAAGGTCCCCCCTTTAGTCCCGGTGCGTGCCACCCACCGGGACTAAAGGGTTTTCGGCACCGCCCAACGCGCGCGCGCCAACGCCACACCTTTAGTCCCAGTGTGTAGCACGCACCGGGACTAAAGGTCCTTTTTTCAAATTTTTCACACCAGGGGCGCGCCTATTTAAAAAAAATTCAATTAGCATATTTTTTAAACATTTGAATTTTACAGTTTTTGCATACTTATAAATTTGAGAAAAATTTCAACATGAAAAGTTCTTGAATTTGAATAAGTAATCCAAATCTATTTTCTGTTTTATAAAATAATTATTCTAACTAGTGAAACTAATAACCATTTTGCCATTTTCAAATTTAAAAATGCATTAACTATTATATTTTACATATTTTTGAATCTCACTAAAATTTTAACATAAAAAGTGTTTGAATTTGAATAAGGGATTCAAATCAATTTTATGTTTTATAAAATAATTATTCTAACTAGTCAAACTATTAACCATTTTGCCATTTTCATGTGATTCCGACGCTCCGGTGGTCTTCCTCCGGCGAAACCCTAGACCGGGGGCCCCGGATCGTCTACCCCTATAACTTTCTCCGTACGAGGGTAGCCCCTTTAGTCCCGATTGATAAAAAATTCGCATGAAACCGGTACTAAAGGTCTGTTTCTTCCCGCCTTATTTTTTCCCGCCCGTTTTCTTCCCGCCTTTTCCACCGCTTCCCTCCTCTGACTTCCCGCCATTTCTCACTATATATGTAGGGCTAGCAGGAAAATATTTTCCGAGGCGGAACTTTCGAAGATGCCATAGGGCGTGTGCACCAAGGGCATCTTCGAGAAGTTCCGCCACAGGAGATTTCCCAACCCTTTCCTCCATCCATGGGGATGAAACTCTCCATCCATGGGGAGTCTTTCACGGGCTAGCAGGAAAATATTTTCCGAGGCGGAACTTCCGAAGATGCCATAGGGCGTGTGCACCAAGGTCATCTTCGAGAAGTTCCGCCACGGGAGATTTCCCAACCCTTTCCTCCATCCATGGGGATGAAACTCTCCATCCATGTTGGTTTTTTGAGTTGCTTGCCATGGTGTATCGATGCTCCTTTTATAGGCACGACGCCGCTTCTACTTTGTCTTCTTCCTCCGACAGGGCGTCGTGCGCTACATGCTTTATCTCATCGAGCAGTGCGTCCACCCACGCGTCCTTATCCCACCGATAGTTTTGTTAGATGACACAAAAACCACCTTTAGTCCCGGTTGCACCCACAAGCCGGTACTAAAGGTTAGCCACCCCCCAGATAAGGCCCTCCCAGATAAGCCTCCCCCAGATAAGGCCCCCCCATCTTTTGTCCCGGTTTGAGCCCCCACCGGGGATGAAAGTTTTCCGCGCCACTGTGTTCCCATGCTTTCCACCGGTTCCCATCTCTGTCTTCACGCCATTTTTTCAGTATATATATGTATGCTTGGCCTCCATTTACATATCACATCTAGACTCATCATTCTCTTCCCATGGCTTCCATCGTATCTCTAACCACCCAGGAGGCGGAGGCGCTTTGCGCCTCGAACTACCCCTGCCCACCGGGCTACCGCGTCCCCACCAGCTAGATGATGAGCACCGGAGGCGTGCCGGTCTCTCCTGTCCCTCTAGGTGTGGAGCGCCGGATGGCCATCACGAACCACTACTACCTCGAGCTCACGCCAGAGCAGCGGAGGAATCCCAACTGGCATCCCGACTATTTCCCGACTTGGGAAGCCTTCTTCATCAATCGGCGTGAGCGGGTGCTCGCCAGGCACGAGGAGGACGGCCCACCTCCTTCGAACTTTAACGAGGCCGGCCGTCGGCTATGGTGGCGCGATCGGACTCTCCAGAGTGGCATGGCCTACAACACGACCGGCAATAACCCTCGCCTGCGGTACCCTCAAATCCAGCCGACGCATGCCCAACCTTCAAGGTTCGACTATGGCGACCCCGACGACGACAGCAACGACGGCGCCGGCGACTACCACGACTACAATGGCGCGTATTACAGGGCTAGGCAGGAGCATGACCGAATCACTCCAACATTAGGCATGTTTCTTAATTTTTAGTTGTGCTATGTATCTTAATTTTCAGTTGTGCTATGTATCCTTAGTGTTTGTGGGTTCCTTCTCTTGTGATGGTTCCTTCTCTTTGGGTGATCACCTCCCGCGGCTCAGAACCCGGTCGTCAACGTCTAGTTTGATTGAGCAAGATGTATTACATGAAAGGGGACCTTTATGTCTCAAATAAAAGGTTTAATACATTACATAAATTTATGTCTCAAATAAAAGGTTTAATACATTATTACACATCACCAACATCTAGTGTTGTGGTTTTCTTCTGCACCGTAGCCATGGAGAATCTTCATCATTTAACAGGATGCTTGGGTCAGTTTTCACTTTGAAGGGCAGAATTTCATGAAACTTATTGTAATCTTCTGACATGTCTGTCTTTTCATCCACTCCCACGATGTTTCTTTTCCCTAAAAGAACTATGTGGCGCTTTGGCTCATCGTATTCTGTACTCTTTTGCTTATCTTTCCTTTTTCTCGGTTTGGTAGACATGTCCTTCACATAGAAAACCTCGACCACATCGTTGGCTAGGACGAATGGTTCATCCATGTACGCAAGATTGTTCAGATCCATTGTTGTCATGCCGTACTTTTGGTCTACATGTACCCGCCTCCTGTCAGCTTGACCCATTTGCACCGAAACAAAGGGACCTTAAAAGTAGGTCCATAGTCAAGTTCCCATATCTCCTCTATGTCCCCATAATATGTGTCCTTCTGCCCATTGTCATCTGTTGCATCAAAGCGGACACCACTGTTTTGGTTGGTGCTCTTTTTATCTTGGGCGATCGTGTAAAATGTATTCCCATTTATCTCGTACCCTTGGAAAGTACATATAGTCGAAGATGGTAACCTGGCCAACGAGTACAACTCATCTCCAACATTGGTGTTATTCATGAGATGTGTCTGCAACCAATTGCCAAAATTCTTCTCATGTTCCCCTTTAATCAAGGTTTCAGGCTTCCCCGGCTTTTCGGAGCGTAGAATATTCTTGTATTTCTCGATATACGGAGCCACCACGGTGGAATTGTGTAGAACTGTGTAGTGTGCTTGAGTGAAAGAATGCCCGTCCCTACATACCATTGATTTCTTTCCTAGTGTGCCTTTTCCAGTCATCCTCCCCTCATACCGAGATTCAGGAACACCAATCGGCTTAAGGTCAGGAAGAAAGTCAACACAAAACTCAATGACCTCCTCTGTTCCATAGCCCTTGGAGATGCTTCCTTCTGGCCTAGCACGGTTATGAACATATTTCTTTAAGATTCCCATGAACCTCTCGAAGGGGAACATATTGTGCAGAAACATAGGACCGAGAATTCTAATCTCTTCGACTAGGTGAACTAGGAGGTGCGTCATAATATTGAAGAAGGATGGTGGGAACAACAACTCGAAGCTGACCAGACATTGGACCACATCAATCTGTAACCCTGATAGACTTTCTCGATCGATTACCTTCTGAGAAATTGCATTGAGGAATGCACATACCTTCACAATGGCTAGTCGAACATTTTCTAGTAGAGTTCCCCTCAATGCAACCGGAAGCAATTGCGTCATAAGCACATGGCATTCATGAGACTTTAGGTTTTGAAATTTTTTCTCTTTCATATTTACTATTCCCTTTATATTCGACAAGAAGCCAGACGAGACCTTGATACTAAAAAGGACTTCAAAAAAGATTTCCTTCTCTTCTTTGGTAAGAGCATAGCTGGCAAGCCCTTGAAACTGCCCTGGATGCTTGTCGTCTCGTCCTTTATGATGTTGCTGGTCCTCCCGTGCTGTCAGGGTATCTTTTGACTTCCCATACAAGCCCAGGAAGCCTAGAATATTCACGCAAAGATTCTTCATCAGGTGCATCACGTCGATTGCAGAGCGGACCTCATGCAATTTCCAATAGGGTAGCTCCCAAAATATAGATTTCTTCTTCCACATGGGTGCATGTCCGGTAATGGGGTCTTTCGGAACAGGTTGTCCTCCAGGACTCTTTCTAAAGATTACATCCAAATCCTTGACCATACCAAATACAGCAGCACCACTACGGGGGACAGGCTTCGTCCGGGTTTCTGCCTTGCCATTGAAATGCTTGCCTTTCTTCTTTAAGGGATGACTGAGCGGAAGAAAACGACGATTGTACGGGTACACATTCTTTCTACATTTATCCAGATATATACTTTCAGTCTCATCTAAACAGTGTGTGCATGCATTGTATCATTTGTTCGTCTGTCCTGAAATGTTACTAAGAGCAGGCCAATCATTGATGGTTACGAACAGCAACGCTTGTAGGTCAAGTTCGTGCTGTTTGTGCTCATCCCACACACGTACACCTGGTTTGGCCCACAACCGTAGAAGTTCATCAACTAATAGCCTTAGGTACACATCAATGTCGTTGTCGGGTTGCTTCGGGCCTTGGATGAGCACTGGCATCATAATGAACTTCCGCTTCATGCATAACCAAGGAGGAAGGTTGTAGATACATAGAGTCACAGGCCAGGTGCTGTGACTGCAGTTCTGCTCCCCAAAAGGATTCATGCCATCGGTACTTAGACCAAACCATAGGTTCCTTGCGTCACCAGCAAAGTCCGGGAAGTCTCTCTCGATTTTTCTCCACTGCCGACCATCAGAAGGGTGCCTCAACATCCCGTCTTTCTTACGATCTTCCATGTGCCATCGCAACAACTTGGCATGCTCTTTATTTCTGAACAAACGTTTCAACCGTGGTATTATAGGAGCATACCACATCACCTTGGCAGGAACCCTCTTCCTGGGTGGCTCGCCCTCAACATCACCAGGGTCATGTTTTCTGATCTTATACCGCAATGCAGTGCATACCGGGCATTTATCCATATTCTCGTACTTCTCACCGCGGTAGAGGATGCAGTCATTAGGGCATGCATGTATCTTCTGCATGTCTAATCCTAGAGGACAGACAAGTTTCTTTGCTTCGTACATACTGGAGGGCAATTGGTTATTTCTTGGAAGCAGCTTCTTCATTATTACTAGCAACTTTTCAAATCCCGAGTCAGTCATACCGGTCTCTGCCTTCCACTTCAACAATTCTAGTGTGCTACCCAGCTTCTTCTGGCCATCTTCGCAAGTTGGATACAGCAATGTGTTGTGGTCCTGTAACATCTGCTCGAACTGCAACCTCTCCTTTTCTGTGTCGCAGTCTCGCCTTGCATGACTAATGACCCGACCAAAATCATCAACGGGCTCATCTAGTTCCCGTTCTTCACCCCCTTCTTCTTCATTATCTTCAACTGTGGTATCATCGTATTCAGGGAACATAGATCGGTAGTTGTCATCATCGTTCTCTTCTTCATCGCTGTCTTCCATCATAACCCCTCTTTCTCCGTGCTTGGTCCAAGCATTATAGCCAGACATGAAACCAGACCGAAGCAGGTGGCTCTGAATGACTCTTGAGGAAGTGTGAGACTGCTCATTCCGACATTCAACACATGGACAACACATAAAACCATCTCGTCGCTTGTTCGCCTCGGCCACAAGGCGAAAAGAACGCACGCCTTCTCTGTAAGCGTCAGAACGTCGGTCACCGTAGATCCATGGGTGGCTCATCTGCATCATACAACCATGCATATATATCAAACGCAATCACGATGCTTAAATTAGTACCGCACGGTCAAAACGAGAAAATAGTTGCTAACCTTTTAGGACACTTCAAACCAAAGAGGAGAAACCTTAAGTGTCGCTCTGGCACCTCATATCATATTTTATCATGTGTAAACTCAAGTGGCATCGCTCTAACAGGCATTTCACCGAACACCTCTAGTGCATATGAAGAAAAAAAGTTAGCACAAAGTTATACCCACCTCACACATAGGAAAATAACAGGAGAGAGTGGAGGGCTGGGTGCATATATATAGGGCCCAGCCATTAGTCCCGGTTTGAGATACAAACAGGGACTAAAGGTTCTGCCAGAAGCACGCGCGCGTGCCCAGGCCCATTTGTCACGATTTGTATCTCAAATCGGGACTAATGGTTCCTTACAGACCGGGACAAAGTACCTCGGCCTCCTCGGGCCGTCTGGTTCGGACCATTAGTCCCGGCCCCAGCCACGGCCGGGACTAGTGGCTCGAACCAAAGGCCCATTTTCTACTAGTGCACCTCCCGCTGACACAAGCTTGCCAACAACGCCAACAACGATGCGATGGCGACCACGACCCCGCACCTCCCTGCGGTTGTAGGTTGTGTTCGCCGGAGCTCCGGCGATGTGATGGCAGCCATGGACTTGATTGCTTTTGTTTTTCAAAATTAGGTAGTTTTCTGTAAAAAAAAGTGTTTTTTAAGTACCCCTAACGCACCACGTGGTGCGCTACAGGTAAATTCTACCCGCAGCGCGGGGCTCATGGCGCACTGCCAGTGCGCCACAGGTATTCACAACCGGTGCGCCATGGCTAGGCATTTCTCTAGTAGTGAGTTTAGCAGCAGTAGTAGTATATTATTTTGAACATGTAATAATTCTTTTAAAAGAACTGAAGGATATTTTACTTTTTATGATATTTCATACAGTATCTTGAAGTGGCCATATCTGGACCTTAATTTTGAACACCGAAACTTTTCCTTCATTTTCTAAGAGACTGATATTTGGAAATATATAGTTGAAGTTCACATCCACCCACTTCCATTTCATGTACCATTGTGTGTCTCAGTTGATCTACATGTCTCATTAATAGGTTTGTGTTATATATGATCATCTTTCCAGGCCTACAATTTTCATATTTTGTCACCCAGACTCTTCTTATTTCCTAATCCTCTCATTTCCATCTCTTTCTATTTATTCTCTCTTTGTCCAATATTTTCTCCTGGGAAGTGGCCTAGCTAGGACTAGGATTAAGAATCTATATATATATTTCCTCTGGATTACTATCTATTCTGTCATTAATTCTTCTTTGCTATCCAAACCGAATTTACCTAAGAATGGGGGGCACTAGGAACATATTGAGCGCCCATAGGATAGACCATGAGTGAGGCCTTGGTGCGGTGAGCCGAGATTTGTAGTGCCTCAATGTTGTTTTCAGTGGCAGTGATGCCGCCGTCAACGCAGGCTCCACAAATGGGCCAAGTTGCGCATGACGCTCCACCACGGCCACCACTGCCACAACCTATTGGCGAAGGCGCGGCAATATGTCCACCTCGCTCTCACGGCGCTTTCTCGCCACACGTCGCCCCAAGGCCTAACAACATCATCAAGCTATCCCCATAGGATGCCTGCATCTCCATCGAAATGCGTCACAAGCGCCAGGAGCGCACCACCGCCGAGACCGCCATGGCAGGCAACGCCAACCACGCCGCGCTCGCAGGAAGCACCCCCTCGTACAACAATGGCTACCTCGCCTTCACCAAGAAATTGTGCACTGTCGCGTGGCCCACCAATTTCAAGCCAGACCTTCCCCCCACGCTACAACAACAAGGATAATCCCATCGATTTCCTGCGACTTTACACGGTGGACGTGGAGGCGGCCGGAGGCGACGATAAGGTCATGGCCAATTGGTTCCCAATGAACCTCAAAGACGCGACACGCTCTTGGTTGATGAACAATCTTCCAGAGAAGTCCTTCACCTCGTGGAAGGACCTCTGCGAGAAATTTGTCGCCAACTTCAAGGGCACATATGACCACCCGCTCACGCTCAAGTGTACACGTCTAAAAAATGATTTCATATCATATTTCACATCAAATGGGTGCGTGTTGAGCAATATCTAGCAGCAGTCTCACAAGTGGAATCATCACCCTGAATATTCTATAGAATATTTACCTAATCATCGAATATTCAGAAGGAACATGCTCGATCAGCAGGTGCCACTGCTCAGTAGGAAGTCACACAAAACTGAAGTAAAAATCATAGAAGACAATTACAGGTACGAGATTCTTTTGATGCCTCCGGGGAAGACTAGAATATGTGTGAATCTGCTTCACAACCTTAATCAAGTCAGCTCGAAATGAATCTGACAGGACTACCACTAAATCTGCGCCGAACCTGAATGCTAAAAAGGATGAGCTCTAGGCAAAGGATGTGGAACCATGTAAATACTACGATTCGTATTAGCACTAGGGATTTTACAAAAAAAACTGAGAACTGGAGTATGGAGTTTTGAACTGGACACTTTATAGCCATATAATTTTTAGGAAACAACTAGCATGGTGGCCCTTGCAAATGCGAGGGCATATCTTTATAGTATTGAAAAGACTTAGTATTTTTTTTATAGTTTTATTTTATGT
This sequence comes from Avena eriantha, assembly GCA_910589775.1. Lineage (NCBI taxonomy): Eukaryota > Viridiplantae > Streptophyta > Magnoliopsida > Poales > Poaceae > Avena > Avena eriantha. The sequence goes on along the minus strand of OU342743.1, from coordinate 102,461,619 downwards.
TGTAGGATTTTGAAGCCTTCAAAATGTTATACTAAATAAAATATCGCAACATGAAGTTGGTATTAAATTTGTTAAAATATTATTATACTATATTATTGACCATATATGATGTTTTTTACATGACGTTTAATCGGTTTGTTCAATTACAATCTAGAAAGCAAGTTGGATTATATTTTTCCTTTCATCTTCAATAAATATGAGGCGATGTTAGTCATTGACATTTAAATATAAAGTAAGCCAGATTTGTTTTATTTTGTCCCATTAATATTTTTTGGTTCACCCAAGAATATTTAGAATAGCGCAATAACTTTTCTTCATGAAGTAACAAATTTTATTTTGTGCATATCTTTCTATTCTCACTTACTCAGTGGTTCTAGCATACATCACATTCTTCTTCTCTTCTTAAAGTTCACCATCTAGATGTGGTAAATATCTAAGATGGAATTTTAATCATTATTTTGGGTATGAATACGTATTTATTAATTTCTTATACCAATGTGTTGCTCGTATTTCCTGCCTTCATGGCATAAGGCAAGACATTTGAGGGCATCATGTTCTGCATATATAAAAACATTTAAGTATTTATTAATTATCGTAAAGTTTGCAGCAATATTTTTTGATAATGTCGAAAATATATATGTACAGCTCTATAGAGATTTTTTTTATGCTCTCAAGATTAATATGGGTATACTGACAAAAGTTTAAGGTAAATTAAATATATCACATGTGCAGGAAAGCATTTTTAGTTGTATTTAATTTATGGGTGAAAGATTTTGAATATTTAATCAGCTTTAAGTTGATGTCTACATAATACTATATGCTAGATCGCACTTAATTACAAATATCAAGTAGTCATGGTCTATTGTAATACCACACCCTTGGACCAAAGGCCCCATGATGATTACACAATTATGGGTTTTAGCGAAGCGAGGAGTTGATTCACATTGTCAGGTAGGGAAGGGAGGGAAACTATACCATGAGAAGCTTCGCATATGGTTAGTGATTATGAACCATATGGCATTGATCTATCTACTCTAATCTGGCTATAACTATATACATTAGCGCTACGCGAGGGTGCAAACGTACAATCATACACTCTGGTTCGGAGTATCACCATGAAAGCCCCCAAAACCATGCCAAACACGGAACAAAGCATGAAAAAATAATGGCCAAGGTATTTTTTGGAAACAAACCGTGAATATTGAGTTAGAATTGACATCCTTTCAATCATTGCTGATTAAAGCTGTAAACATTTGGAAGCCCACCACAAATGCTAAGTCAGAAATTTACAGCCAATATTTATGTAAAGTTTATAGACTTCCGAGGTCTAAAATTGATTAGTTATTATGGGTGTAAGGTCATTGGAAACGAACTTTAACTGTCTATGTTAATTTGCTAGAGCCATATGGAATGTTATTTGTCATATCATTTGGTTAAAATATAGTAATAATTTTCTTATTTATGGCGATGAATTGTGCTATCCTATTTTTCCAAAAATAAGAGCTTGAAATATCAAACAATGGCACCATTCATAAATTTTGCAATAGTATGTGCATTTGTTGTTGTTTACTCGGACTACCAACAGAGGATATAAACTGACTTGTTTTGTCGTAGAATTCTTAAATATGTTACCAAATAATTCTGGCTCTGACTTTGTGTGATTGTACTTGTATAGAAATATTAACGCTTTTCTTCGTGAAAGAAATATTAGTGTTCCTGGGCAAACGTGTAGCCCCAGTTATGTGGATTAGCATGATTGTGAGACTCCGTATCCTATAGTAGATTCCATGCAATAATCTACCTTCTCACGGCGTGGTAGTTTAGATGCACATGCATGATTGATTAATATCCTAGTATAATGCACAGAAAAAGGCAGCCAAGTACACGAAGAAAAAAGAAAATTGAGGGAAGGAAATTTGTTTTTCTAAGGAGGGTACCACCCGAAAAAAGAATATTTCCTTTTGTTCAAACCATCTTAAGTATATTTGTTTTCTTTGGGTCAGATGTACATGCACGATATTCTGGTACCACACGGACGAAACAAACAGTCTAGCAATCCTACCTTGTTTACACGTTTTCTTTTGCTAAGGTGACAGAAATAATTTTTTTCCGGTGGGCTGTTAGCGATCTGGCGAACCTGTCAGATCATTTTCTAGTGGGCTACCACGTATATTAATCTTGGCTCGTTACGTCCTAATATAAGGTGTGTGTGGTATCTTTTTTAATTATTATTGTTAACCGATCTAATCTATATTGTGGTCAACCAACGTCATTAAAATGAATGGACCGTGTCAAACGATATTACGGGGTTACGTAACTGTTAATTTCTAGTTAAATCCTAACCATAAATTTTAGATCCAACTATCAAAAATAATTATAGTGATGTGGCTTAACGTGGTGCCTCGAAAAACACCCTTATATTGCTTTTAGTATATAATAGATAGATGGGAGGTGTTAGGAATATATCTATCCATGATATCTTGAAGTTGAAGCTAACAAAGAAGTTTATTTCATCCATAGGTTACCCACACACTCATATAGGATGAATTTAACTAGCTTGAATCAGTAGAACTTCTGCGACATGAAGATGAAACATGGTATGTACCATTTTTTTGCAGAAAACGTCCTAGGAGATCTGGTCCATTCTCTTGTCTAGGCTGCCACTTTGCCAAACTGACTATGAATTGATGCATGCGCATGTTGTGTTAATGGGTTCCGATCATCTTTGACGTCTGCCATTGGATTTCCACCACACTCGATTGTTTGCACGTGTCCATGAAACCAGGCAATATAACCGTATAATTTAACTAGCAATTATTATTTTTGAACTCGTGGATTTTTCAATACTTCTGATTCCTTGTATATTTTGGATCGATCTTATATATGTTCCTTAATTTTTCAATTCGAAAAATGTAGAATTGTATTGAGGAGGCCGGAATTGCACTCCCTGTGGGAACCCCGGCCGGAGGGACCGAGAAAGGCTGCACCATTCCTGCCACAGTAGGAGGCGGAGCAACAACAGGCGGTCCTCCCTGCTGCGGGAATGCGGAACAGCGGTAGGGCCCCTTGGTGGCGCAGCCGCAGCGACCGGCGGCCCGCACGGCTGGGAGCCAGAAGAAGAACCACGATGAAGGCCGCCCGAGGTGTTCCCGGACATGGCAGCCGTTGATCGCAGCACGTCGGCGAAAGATCGACCGGGAAGACACGAGGTAGCGACCGGAGAGGAGCACGATGGCAAACTCGAAGACAGTGTGGAAACGGGTGACGAGAGCGGCGATGACGATTGACGATAAGTGGATACCCTAGTCCAGGCCGCCTGAAACCGTCGCGTGATACGAGTCCAGGAGTACACGAGCTCCTCGTTTGACTCGGACTGCCCGCAAGTAGGTCCAGCTGTCTCGGCCACCTCGACATCCACGTCCCTCGTGCCAGCCACCTCCGCATCCCAGTGATTCTTCTCCACCATCGTCCGAGCTGGTAGAGAAACCCGCCCTTGCACCTCCGAGATCAACTGCCCAACACCGGCGGCGCAGAAACCCTACGCGGCGGTAGGGGACCGCGCCAGGGCTTCATTCGTAGGCTAGAAGAACCCGCACCGCCGCGCCTCGAAAGCAAGGGGGATGCCGACCTCCTCCGAACTCCAACCATCACAGGCGACGGCGTAAAGGTCCCAGGCGGCGGCGAGGTTGAGTCATCACGCGATGCAACAGCGCTTGACGATTTCTCCCAAAAACGTGATGCAGGTGTGGGGTATCCCATCTCCTCCCAAAACTGTTGCCGAAGCTCCTCATCCGATCTCCGACGCCGGCGCGGCACCGTCGTCCAGCTTAGCTGACCGTCAACAACCTTGAGATCTTCAAGGGCCACCCTAGCTGCCAACGTTTCATCCTCTTCCACCCCGCCGTCGGCCAGTCACTGGAAGCGAGATCCAGAAGATTGCCCAGCAGACCCCGATGAGGATCGCGCCACCGGCCGGAGAGCCCTAGGTGCCAGCGTTAGCCTTCGTCGTCGTGTCATTTCCGCCCTAGCTAGAGGGGGAGGACGGCTAGCACCGAATGGCTTTAGCTCTTTGACGATTGGCTGCTACCGCAGTCGGAACCGCTCTGGCAGTGCCATAAGGGTTGAGGAATTGAGATATGATCAAACATGAATTGGGGTTTCTTGATTTTTGGTTCTTAGGAGTCGTAATGGCAGCAGTTGTGTGGAAATATTGAGTCATCGGAAAAGAAGCGGCTAAAGGGGAATGACGCTAGTGAGGACAGGGTTTAGTTATCCAAATCCACAAAACAAGAGATGCGTAAACTTCTTAATTACATTGTATATACATTTTTGTATTAACACCAAATTCTAGGCAATGAGTAAAAAAACATATTTGTAAAAATAAAGTATACTAGATATTCTCACATTCGGTAATTTAGAACGAATTTTAAGCGAGTGAGAATTTCCACATGTACTCCCTCCATTCAGAAATATAAAACGTTTTAACTTTGTGAATCGAATGTATGTAGACGACATCTTCTAGTGTATAGGTTTATAGAGATTCGGAGAGAACCTATACACTAAAAAGGGTCTAGATAAATTCATTTCACAAAGCTAAAACATCTTATATATATATATATATTCATACTACACCCGGGTGTAGTTACACCCACACGTGTTTCACACTATATAGACAGTATCTACCATACCGGAAGGTATGTACGCGTAGTATGAAGTATATAAGAATATCTGGGCAGTATATATACTACTTTTTTGGTAGTATGTAATTTTTATTCACATACTCCTTTTGTACGTACAAATATGACGGTATTTTACATATATAATGCAAACTATAGGTGTATTTGCAATTTTTTCACCTAACTTGCTTGGAAGTATCTTAGATATAGTATATGAACATAATCAAACAGATAAAGTATTACAAATACTTCCGTAAGACAGTATATGAGACATGGGTGTAGTTACACCCGGAAGTAAGAAGTATTTTATATATATATATATATATGTATTATATATATATATATATATATATCTGTGTGCTATAATTACTTGTTACCGGTTACGTGGTGCCCCTGCTATATATATTGGTGTATGTATTTTATTACTGAATTTAATCATCTTCCACGTATACTGTGTATGATATAATGGTGGCCTAGTTTCTTTGCTTTTTTACTTTCAGTTTTGATCGGCTATGTGCATCCTGGTTACGTAGAGACCGGGTGTAAACATTACTATAATAAGTAATAAAGTTTCCATTTTCAAAAAAAAAAACTTCCACACATGCATTTCCTCACTCCGTTAAAATTATAATACATTTTAGCTTTTTTTCTAAACCGTATATATATAGAGGCCTTTTAGCTTATAGACTCGAAGAAAAATGAGTAAACCTACACACTAAATGGCATATAGATACATTTGTTTCAGAAAAAGCTAAAACATCTTATATTTTGGGTATGACATTATTTTCAACTCGTAGTTTTATTTGAAAAGAACTGATGGGTTTTTTCTTTATGATATTTTATAAAGTATTTTGAAGTGACCATATCTGCCCCTTCATTTGGAACACCAAAACGGTTCATTCACTGTCTCAGAAATTGATATTTATAAATATATAGTTGAACTGCACATCCACCCACTTCCAATTCCGGTTCCATTTTGAGTCTCAATTGATGTAGATGTCTCATTAATAGGTGTGTGATATGATCATCTTTCCGTATCTACTATTTCATTTCCTTCACCCACACACTTCCTATTTGCATGCTTATATGCTGGCAAAATCGTTCCCCTCTCATATCCATTTGTTCCTCTTTACTTTCTCTTTCTCAAACATTGTCTTCCAGGATGGTCTAGCTCGGATTAGGATTAAGAAACAATCCATTGTGGCGTTCTTCTTTGCTATCCAAATGCACATTTACCTGTGAATTGGAGCCGTCGGAAATATATCTATCCTTCAAACGATCAGTTAGTGCTAGGTGTGGTGAGCCGAGATGTCAACGACCTCTCTACCGAGTTGGCCAGTGGGACGCCAATCTTGGGCCTAGCCTGCCATCGTGAGATCAGCAAGGGCTGCAAATATGAAGGAGAGGCCGCACCAATGACTCGGCTTGGAATGAAACGGACCGGGCGGTGGCTTCGGCCGATGCCTAGCTTGGCGTGAGTTCCATGTGTAGCTGTGTTCTTCTACTTCCTCCTCGGATCCCCACCTGCTTCTCACTTGTTCCTATGAAATTCAAGGCTGGTAATCTGAATTTGTTGGAATTGAGCCGAAATACTAGTGGTATCTTACATGAGATTTGGAATTGACTGGAAATACAAGGGGTCTATGTCGGTGTCTTCTGCGACGGACTCCACCTCTTCTCTACTACGGAACCGCCATCATGTCTCCTCAGTAGCAACGACGGCTCCATCAGCAACAACGTGCTCGACCGCGCCCCTTCACACACGATAGGTCCATCTCCAAGCAATCTTGAATTGCAGATCTATCGGTGCCAAACGTTCGGGTTCTGTGCAAGGAAAAAATATCATGCTATTTAATTTAACGTGACCTTTCTCTAGACGCTATGAAAGTTATAGTGTGATAATAACAGGCTATTTTACAAAATAGTGTTTTGTAAAAAAAATATAAAATATAACAGGTATATCATGAATACGAAGGAATTCAACATCTAATGAATTTCCCAGAGTAATATGTGGACATGCATAACCAATTCCAATGCTATCCAAGTTGGAGAAGAATCGATAGGCTGAAGCTAGGCCCAATGTCAGGTGCTGTGACAGGAGGTAGCGGCTTGACGCGGTCACTTAATTTTAATAATCAAAACTTCCATCATATATTTACTTACTCGACACCCTCATCCTATGCTCGCTTACTCCACACCTGCCAACAAAAAAAGTGCTATACCTGATATAGCGCTAACGCTATGATATTTTAGGGCCATATAGCAAGATGTTTGGAAACTTGTGCATAGCGAGCGAAATCGTGGAAAAATAGTGTGAACTCTCCAAATACGCAATATTGTGCTAAATAGCGCGAAATAGCGTGCCATTTTTTTCCATGGTTCCGTACATGCCTAGCTATTTAGTTTTAAATCTTAAATTCCATACAGTATCGACCATATAGATAGAGACTTTATGTTAGATCTTGGATGACATATATGTTTTCACAATTATCAACCAGCAAATAAGCATTTCTCTGTCATGTCATAAAGACAGACTGTCTATAAAAACAAAGAACATACCCTTCCCTTTGAGGGAAAAAGAGGTAAAGCAAACAAAGGTTCGTTGTGTTTCACCGAGAATTACACCGTGTCTCCCGGGTGCTACACACCCCCATGACTGAAAAAAATAAAAAATAATTAAAAAAAGGTTTTAAAATTCTAACTTTTCTAAATCAAAGATGATCAGGTATTGTACTTGTATAAAAAAATTTCCCTAGGGAATTACTTTCATTGTATCCTGGGTAAAAAGAACAAACTCGAAATGCCCCATGACCAGGTACTATTCACCTTTCATATGTTATATTTTTGTTTTTTTGCCCCGAAGACCATGCGGATCATTTCATTTCGAAATATTTTTTAGCGAGTACAATACCTGGTTATCTTTGATTTAAAAAAATTCAATTTTTTTAACATTTGTTTTTATTAATTTTTTATTTTTCTAAGTATGGGGGTGTGTAGCACCCAAGAGTCAAAAGTCCGCGTTAGTGTTTCACCATGCTATATGGCATGTCACATGCCCCGAGACATAAAATTTTGTCCCAAACTGATAAACTGAAGGCCTATTTCCCTCACCGCGCAAACTTCACATTGCGAGAAAATATATTGGTATATCTTGCCTGGAATAATTAATTAAATTGTTTAAACCACATATTTACACATGTAGGTACACCATAGAGAGTAAGGCGATCCAGTGTGAGTATCTTTAAACAAAAACAACCGGTGGCAAGCAGTTATAGCACACGGATAAGTAGGTATTGATGCATGTGTTTCAGTAATGAGTTTTAATCATTCTTCCATGCGCCATGTTTAGTCTGGTCATAGTAGGCATATTATATTACTAATATCATAGATATGAAATTAGCGTATGATACTATCTCTATAGTGTTTAGTACTATCTAGTTATGTCATAATCTCATTGTATTTAATTATTTGGACAGTCTCAATGCAATCTGATGTACGTGATGTATTTAACATTAAATTTTCTTATTGATACCGTATCATATTATGACATCACTAGCACCTCTCTCTTTATTAATTATTGTGTCACAACATCATTTTGGCAAGGTGGCATACTACCACTCTCAGCGGTGTAAATGTGCCAATGGAATCAGTTATATTATTTTGAACTGCTAATAATTCTTTTAAAAGAACTGAAGGAGTTTTTAGTCTTTATGATACTTTTATATTTTATACAGTATTGTGATACATATCTGACCCTTAATTCTGAACACTGAAACTGTTCCTTCATTGTCTTAGAAAATGATATTTGCAAATATATAGTTGAAGTGCCCATCCACCCACTTACAATTCCTGTACCACTGCGTCTCAGTTGATGTATATGTCTCATTAATAGGTTTGTGATGATCATCGTTCCAGGCCTACCATTTTCATTTCTTACACCCACCCTCTTCCTATTTCCGTGCTTATATGTTCCCAGAATCGTTATCCTCCCATTTCCATTTCTTTCTATTTATTTTCTGCTTCTCCAATATTTTCGCTCGAGCGAAGTGGCCTAGCTAGCAGTATTTCTTCTGGATCAATATCTTTTTTTTTTCATTAATTCTTGTTTGCTATCCAAACCGCATTTACATGAGAATGGGAGGCATTAGGAATATATCTAGCCTCCTTAGGATAAACGGTGAGCAGGGCCTTGCTGCGGTGAGCTGAGATCATAAGTTGGTGTGGTGAGCCGAGATTTGTAGTGCCACACTGTTAATTTCAGTGGCGGTGGCCTGGAACACATTGGACAAGCTACAAGCTGGCTCTCACCACATGCCGCATAGAGAGCATCCTAATCAGGACCATTGCCCTCGCCTCCTGCCTATTTAATCTTCTTTAGCCAGTTGTATAGGGTTAGATTTTCTAATTATGCTTAGCCAGTTGCATTTAGCTGCTATATACTATATACTATGTGTGTATCACCAGTAAATTAAATGGACAAAAAGACAATAATAAAGCACATGGTTAATTAGTTGTTGATGCATGGGCCCCCGTGTATCAAACGCCCCCGCGTCGCTCCGCTCTGTGGGGTGACACGGGCGGCGGCGGCTAACCCTAACTAGACCTTCCTTCCCCTCCGCCCTCTCTCTCGCCGCCGCTAGAGGAGCCCGCCGGCAAAGCCCACTCGCGGCTGCCAAGAATGGTGGCGGCGAGGATCTCGCTGCTCCTTCTCCATGGGGAGAGCTCTGGCTTCGGAGGGGGCGGCCTCGGGCGCTGAGGGCGGCGTCGATCTGGCGGCAGGGGCGCGCGCTCGCCGGGCTGGTGGCTGTCCTTCTCAGCCGTGTGGGCGGCGAGGGGACAGAGGTTGCATGTCGAGGCGCTGGGGACGCTCCGCCTCAAAATCTGAAGACAGGGACCTCCCTCTACGCTGCCTTGCACCGCTACCGCTGAATCCTAGCGTCCTCGCCGGTTCCGAGTAGTTGGTTGGCTGGGCTGAGGGCTCTGGCCCGGGGGAAACCCTTGACCAGGGGTGGTGGTCACGAAGTCGACGCGGCTTCGCCGTACACCTTCTCTGAGGCGATGTTGAGGTCCAACTCCTATCCCCTCCTCCCCTTTTCCTGGGTGAAAACCCAAAATCCCTTGGATTGGGCGGCGTCGATGTGCTCGCGTCGTATCCTCCTTGGAAGCGCCGTCTTGGGTCTGGTGGGAGGTGGTGTGCAGTGCAAGTGCTTGGTAGGTTTCTTGTGGCGGCGTGCTTCTTGCGACGACATGGTGCCTTGTTCGGTCGGTGGTCTGCTTGAGTGATATACAGCCGTTTGAGGTCAGCGGCCGCCGGTGGTGCGATGCCCTCGAGCCTGGGCGAGAGGGGATAGGGATCCCCTCTACGGCGGCGGGGCCATGCTGGCTGGCATGAGACTAAGGCGTGTCCAGGACTCTCGTGGTGGTCTTGTTGCCATCTCCTTGCCGTGTCTTCTTTGGGCAATATGTTCCTAAAGCTTGCGTCTTGAAGTGTGGTCAGTTCTAAGGTCGACGATAATGTTCGTAGGTTGCTCGCTGGAAGAGGTGTTTGTGTGTATGCAGTTCCTTTCCATCGCAATCTTTCTTGTGTGTTCATTCGTGCTCTAGGGTGAGCTCTCTTCCTCTCGATGGTACGGCGCCCTTCGACCCTAGGCGAGAAAGGAGAGGCGAATGACGCTGCCTTGACGGCGAGCCAGGAGCGAACGAAGCCATGATCTCTCTGATGGTGTGCCGCTTCTCGATGTGTCCTGCCCTTGCCTTGTTCGTGTAGATAGACGAGGGCCTCGACCTTCAAGATGTGATTCTTTGTAATCTTTTTCTTGTTGTGTGCATTGCCTGTAAGCTGATCTTTCAGCACTTTGTATTTGCCGTTCTCGGCGTTATTAAAAATAGTAGTTGATGCACGTGTTTCATTACTGAGTTTCCATCATCTTTCAGGCACACCATTTGAGTTTCCACCACACAGTTGGTGGTATACACGTGTCCGTGAAACCACGCACAAGTTGAACTCGTATCTTTAAAAAGAAACTTGTGGATTTTATAATCTTCTTTATTCTCTATATATTTTGAAGTGACCTTACCCATTCCTTAATTTCGAACAGCAGATTCATTCTGTAATTGTCTTCAAATTGATATTTGTAGGTGGCTGAAGTGTACATGTCTCAGAAATGAGTTCAGATCATCTTTCACATCAAATGAGTACATGTTGGGCATTATCTAGCAGCAGTCTCGCAGGTGGAATCATCACCCTGAATATTCTGAACGAACACACTCGATCACACAGAAAATTGAAGTAACAATCGCAGAAGACAAACAACATTGTTTTGATGTCTCTTGAAAATACTAGAATATGTGAATGTAATTCACAACCACATGCAAGTCAGCTCGAGACGAACCTGACAAGAGTACCACTAAATCTCTGCACCGAACCAGAATGCTGAAAAGGATGAGCTCTAGACAAAAGATAGGCAACCATGCAAGTCTACGATTCTTATCCTTTTCAGCATGAGCTCTAGACAAAAGATAGGCAACCATGAAAAGGAAGTACTAGGGGAGTTTTGAGCTGGTCACGTCATAGCCATATAATTTTCAGATAAAAATAATAGCAGAACCCATCTAAACTGAGCCTAACAGGAGTGTTGTTCGATAACAATCCTTGCAGCCAGCAGACCGTGACACAAAATAAGCCCACATAAGGAGGTTAAGGCCTGCAATCGGACGCATTGAGAAAGCACTATTGTCCGTTAGAATACGAGCATGTGATTCCGGTGAACTACTAAAAGTTAGTTTGATGAATTGTGAAGTACAGAAAAACGCAAAACTGTACAAACAATTTTGAATAGTTACCTAACCAAGTAGCCATGTAATTTCACATCAAGACGAAACATTCTACTAGGCCCAAGTGTCAGAAGGGCATCTGAATGCAGAGTTACCGGCCACAGGTAACAGTATGCCGGTTGCCAATTTCAAACAAAATTGAAGATCAGGTCAATGTGCATCATAAGATAAAAACACATACAATTCAACAGTTTTACCTAACTTTACAACATGCAGCATCGATAGCATGATCAGAAGTCTCGATAGCAGTTCGAAACAATCATTAGTGGTGACATTGTGTCAGATCACAACCAGAGCATTAGGGAATATGAATGGAGACTGAATTTTTTTTTTTTTTGAGAAATAGTCGCTGCATATATTAATCGGCACAATCAGATGCCAGAAGGTTTACAATCTCCTCAGGTGGGGATCCTAACCAGGTCTTACACATTTTATTCTCGCAGCTAAACTTTGCTAAACAATGCACTACTTCATTACCAGATCGGCGCACATGTCTGACTCGATGTTCCGTGAAAGTCTGCAGCAAAACCTTGTTCTCCTCAACCAGATGACCATGCAAGGACCGATCACAGTTATTGCTGCACAGTTTCGTCACCACATATGAATGGAGACTGAATCGTGTGGGATCAAAACCAGCTGGAATCAAGCGCAGCTGGAGAACATGCAGGGTATCAAATCAATGATTAATACGTGTTAATTCACCTTTCTAATACTACCTGAAACCGAAGGCGCCAAAATTATTTGTTGTTGCCCGCTAAAACTTTTTTGACACGGCCTACAAGGCCGTCTATAAATATACAACACTTTCTTATACTATAATATTCTACACATATCGGTATGGCTCTTATGCTGCCTCTTCAAATCCTACCAATAAATACATAACTGTCTTAGACGACGAGGACGTCAAAATGAACCACAATGATCACCACAATCATCATAGAGCCATCTTCCTAATCTCCTCATCCGAGGATGAAACGCCTCTAGGCACACTTTTGCTTCGGTGTCCCACTCTACTTGTCAAATTTGGACAACAAAAACTCGATACTGATTCATTTCAAAGACCGCATGAACCCACCCAAGTCCCATATGCTCCTCTTAGATGTGTACTCACCGTACATGTATACTCACGTGTCTGCGGGAGGCAAATCGCGAGTTATATAGCAAAAGCAACAGAAATTCAAAATATGGCATGCAAAGACATAGATCGCGATAACGGGAGGTGGGTTCGACTGATAAGTATGTGGAGTATACCCAGCTCGATCAAGTACACTTATACAGAGGTATACATAGCCTGGATATAGATTTCAACCTGTTAAAATAAAACCGGCCCATGCAAATTTAAGTTTAGGGGGGGGGGAGGGGGGGGGCACCGAAGTGGTGACGGTGACAACAACACTACCAATGCCGCCCCTTCCGACAAGTAGATTACCTCTCCCAACGATGGCTATGACCGTGCTCCATCCGTTGCCATTGACAATAAGAGCTATGATCATGTACTAATCTCCTCATACGAGGATGACAATTCTCTGGGCGATGGCAACAACAGCGACAACGTCATCACCAGTGGTGCCCCTTTCATCGAGAAACAGAATTCCTCTTCTAACAAAGCCAATGATGGCGCATCCTCCGTTGACGCCAACAAGAAGACGCGGAGTAGCTAGACGTAAGAATATAACAAGTGGACTCTGGACGACAACCTCCCGCTGATGAGAATGAACAGGAAGCTCCTCAAGAAGAACCTAGGCACCACCATTGCCGCATCAAAGCTCCTAGAAGAATTGCAGATGGCGGATCCATCGATGATCCGTACCAAAGTGGACGCCCAATCTATTCATGACCACACGAGAAACCTCAAAATTAAATCTCCAAAATGAATGCTGCATGATTTTGGCTCGTGGTAGTGTTTATAGCCGTCGCTAGCTACTCCATTGACCTATTTGTAATGTTTATTATTTTTTAGATTCTTTGTGCTAATGTTGATGGTTAATAATAGTCATGTGGAATTTCACACAAAAAATGAATAGTTTAAACTCTCATATTCACTCATTTAGAAGTATCATAAAGGGGTATATCTTAGAAAATATTGCCCCGTGCTCCATACACGTATGTATGAGCTGGCAAATCAAATGCCATTAAAATCGCTTGAGGAGGCCCATTTACACACATACCACCAAAGTAATATATTTACCGTGGAGCAACATAAATACCGACCAACTGGATCTGGGGTCCTCATCGTTCACTGCATACACGCAACAATAACAGCAAAATGACCATGTCATCTTTGCTTACCAGCTTCATCCTTCTCCTCCTCGCCCTTGTCTCCACGGACGCTGCCACCATATACCACCTCAACAAGTGCCCCTACACGGTGTGGCCAGCCGCCATCCCGGAGGGCGGCGGGATCCGCTTCGACCCAGGCAAGTCGGCAGTTTTCCACGCACCAGCGGGCATGACGGCTGGCCGGATCTGGGGCCGCACTGGCTGCAACTTCGACGCCAACGGCCAAGGATCGTGCTCCACAGGCGACTGCGGCGGCGTCGTGGTCTGCACCCTCAGTGGGAAGCCCCCCGTAACCCTCGTCGACTACACGCTCGGTTCGGGCAGCGGCTCCGACTTCTACGATATCTCCCTCGTCGACGGCTTCAATGTGCCCATGAGCATCGCGCCTGTTGCTGGCAGCAGTTGCCGCGCGATCAGCTGCGCCGCGGACATCAACGCACAGTGCCCGCCGGAGCTGAAGGTGGAGGGGGGCTGTGCGAGCGCGTGTCTCAAGTTCGGTACTCCGCAGTACTGCTGCCCGGCGCCGGCTACTCCTGCTACGTGCCCGCCCACGGACTACTCTAGCTTCTTCAAGAGGCTCTGTCCCGACGCCTATAGCTACGCCTACGACGATAGGAGCAGCGCCTTCACTTGTGCCGCTGGAACGGACTACTGTGCATAGATCTGGGGACCATTGTGCATGCATGCTTGGAAGTTTTGTTTCGATTTTAATAAATATACTGAAATTAATGACGTTCACTATAACACCCAGATTAGCTCTACAAGAAAATCTCTACAGTAAAACTATTCAATGTATACAAATTCCTCGACGAGGAAACAATTCCTGGACGAAGAAGTATTTTTTTTGGGAATCCTGAACTTTGAAGTTTTTTTTTGGGGGAATCCTCAACTTTAATTTGCTTTGGCAGGGATATATATGCAACAAAGATTTGACTAAAGGCCCATGGCCTGGCCCAATCCCTGCTGCAACAACAATCTGTTTTCTTTGGTTCTTGCTAGCCTATTTGCTCGGTACAGATGCAGCACGGTGTTGGTTTTTGTTCTGAAATGTACGCCCGGAAGGAATACCAAAGCTCTATTCATATGTCAAGGAAATACGCAGAACAAAACATACAAGACGAGCATGTCGAAATTTTGATAGAAGCATCATATAAATATATGCATTTTACGAAAATGTTCACCAATCTATTAAGAATCAGCAATAGTAGTACAAAAAACCTAAAAGCAATAGAAGTTACAACGTCACTAGACCATATAGCAAAGACTACTGTAATAGGAGTGAGGCGAAGGTGCCATAGTTAAATCTGAGATTCGTTTTAAATTAACCGGGTGAGTTGGGTCGGTTCCTACGTGTGGCCATGTAGTTCGGTTCAGGTGTTAATGGGCTCACTGTGACATGAGTTTCGTTTAGATTGGTTTCCAATAGCAAATGGTTGGTTTGGTCGTGTATGGGTCCATAGTTCACACATGTTTGTGGCTTTCGTTCCCGTTCCCGATATATACATTCCTCCTTACGTGTTGGCCATGGTTGAGACCGCAAGGGCCCACACTCTCATCCGGGTCACCGCCCCGCCTCGGTGACATCTGCCGCCACCACTCGTGTGTGGCTCAACAATCCTGCTTAGCTGGCCGACCGTCAGCCATGTCGTCACCACTCGGACGATTTTTTTTCTTCAAAATGGGCTCTTTATTACTAAATAGTAATGTTTACACCTGGCTTCTGCATAGATAGGATGCACACAGCCGATCAACCACAAACTAGTGACCAAAGAAAAAATATCAGTATTACAATCCATATTATAAGATAAAAACGGTCTCGACCTATGGCAGATCTATCCGCAGATCACGCTGCCATCCATATCGGGAAAAAATATCCGTCAGCCATGTCTTCACCACTCGTGGGAAAGCTACCATCGCCACTTGTGTTTTGCTCGCCGGACGTAGGCGCTACCTCCTTGACACATGGCACACTGGCACAACACACGCAACATGCCGTCAGCAGCCGGCGTGGTTAACCACCTCTCGTGATTTGAAAGACCAGAGACGCGGTTGAACTATTCTCAAACCATTTCATAAAAAGGTTTCAACCAACATATCAGTTTTAGTTCGGTTTGGGCCAAAATCAAGTCAGTTTGGTTATGGTTGGGCCGACGAAAATATCAAATGGTTTTAGTTCGGTTGGGCTGCCACATTTATCCACGCGATTGTTGTTGAGGTATGGTGTAGTTATCAAGACATTCTCACGTTTAGCCACAGTCCTCGCAGCTCCATCATCACGGCTGACAAAACTTGTCATAGTAGAGTTTACAGAAGACTAATGGGTTATTGTTCGTGCTAAGGCCCCAGAAGGACCTATGCATCAGAGAAGCAACCATCCGAAATGATTTGAACAGTAGATCCCTAAGAAGATAACTTAAAATGACACAAAGCGAGAGGAGAAAACCACGACGATCCCAATACATCTGCTAGACACACAAATCCATGAGCCCTCCACAAGAGACGGGTGCACCAACGAAGTAAGAATAGGACAGATGAAACTTATTCAACCTTCAGGATATCGTTGATGTCTCACAATTCTAAGGAATACACATACAAACAAGAAAAAGAAACATGAATCCTCCCACCTTCGGTGTGTTAACGTACAAATGTTGTTAGCAAATAAGTTGTACACTATGTTTGGCTTCTTAGTTCTCCTGTGTATTGTACCTCGCTCTCTGATCATCCATTAAAATAGTAGATTTTCTCTAAGAAAATTCACATATGTAGAACATTTGATGAAGTAACATATGTTCGTAAATTTAGAGAATCAACTTTGAGGCACAAGATCTAGCAAAGCCATCAGCTGTTCATCGGTTGGACGCCATTTGCACGTACTTGAGCCTCTATATTTTACTACCATCCCTTCTATTTTAATTGTAAAATAGAGTATACATGTTCTCTTAGAAAACTAGAATTATTAGGTCTTGAATCTCTTTTCTCGTGTAACGAGGTACTAAAATCATGCATCCTCATTAACCTATATTCCTAGTTTTAGCCAATAAATTGGAACACGAGGGAATCCACCTGCTCTCTGCAGCTGTTGGTGCACACAACCATATATTATTGCAAAGTATTATCCAAATATAGTCTGAATAGGCTCAAGTGAGAAAAATGTATAAATCCAGAAGAAGATTAAAGTAAATACTTATGCATTGCTAATCCTTTTTGTTTGGACGCCAACCTTATTTGTTGAATATACGGAGCGCAACCGTCTCCAGTCGGCTATGCCCAGAAACCAATGTATCACATGCCTCTGCACGATGAACTAAGGACCACTTGTATGGATCTGGTGTGGGTAGATATATGGATAACATGCTGCAAACTGGAAACTTTCTTGTTGTTAACAACAATATAATTTTGATGATTCCTAATTTCCTAACACAAAGTCGCAAACTCCCACTTGTATGGATCTGGTGCGGGTAGGTGGTGGAATAATTTAGGCAACAAATCCTATAGGCCATAGTTTTGTGCTAACAGACACAAGATAAATAAATGTTGCATTGTTTCTATTCGATAGACGTTTCACTAGATTGTCCTTTGTTAGAATCGCCCTTTTGCTAAGAAACAACAAGATCCTTATCTTTAATGGTACATTTAGTTTCCAGATAAATTTATTACAAAAAATTTACATACTTTTATCATATCAAGGTACACGAATTTGCCTTGAAATCTCCCATGAGGAATATTGATTCTTCCATTGAAACCGAGTAGGGTCATTCGATAATCTAGAGACATCGTCCTTTGAGGTAGATACAAAAAGAAGGCCCGTTTGTCCCTAGTCAGCGATCTTCTAAATGGCATATTTAAGAGAAGTTCCTAACACATCAGCTATAGTAGATTTCTTCCTCCATACAATTTTCTACACTGAATCGCATTGCCTATGGTATTTTAGGATAATAATAACTTGTATTGACTTGAACAATAGTACAAAGTTTATATATAAGAGAGGATGGGGGCAGACGGCCTAGGGTTAGGCCCTAAACCGACTTAGGACTAGAGTCCTACTCTAACTCAAACTCAATTCTAATACCCCCACAGTGTTAACGTCGGGCGCCACGATATTGAGACTGGAGCGAATATCTGTAAATGCTGAAGTGCAGAGACCCTTGGTGAAGATATCTGCAAATTGATCGCTGGTCGGAACATGAAGAACGCGAACCTCGTCGAGAGCAACCTTCTCTCGAACAAAATTGAATATCAATCTCTATGTGCTTGGTGCATCGATGCTGAACCGGATTAGAGGCCATGTAGACTGCAGATATATTGTCACAATAGACAATGGTAGCATGCTCAATTGGTTGATTAAGCTCGGCAAGGAGCTGACGTATCCCGACCGCTTCGGCCACTGCATGAGCAACCGACCGGTATTCTGCTTCCGCTGATGACCTGGAAACTGTAACCTTCCTTTTCGAAGACCAAAAAACAAGATTATCACCCAAATAAACACAAAAACCAGATGTGGGTCGTCGAGTATCTGGACAACCTACCCAGTTTGCATCAGAATAAACTGTCGAGCTTGTAGGAGTAGAAGAATTAAGAAGTAGACCATGGTCGAGAGTGCCTTTGAGATAGCGGAGAATTCGTTTGACATGAGAAAGGTGGGGAACACGAGGATCATGCATATACAAGCAAGCTTGCTAAATAGAATAAGAAATATCAAGACGAGTGAGAGTAGCATATTGTAGTTCTCGTGTGATATTGTGATAGAATGTAGGATCGAGAACGGGATCACCATCTATCGATAGTTTGGCGCTGATGTCAACAAGGGTACGGCTGGGGTGATTGTCAAGCATGCCAGCACGAGATAAGAGATCGATAATATATTGGTGTTGAGAAACAAAGAGAGTGGAAGAATTTGGAGAAGCGGTAACACCGAGAAAATGATGAAGTGGTCATAAATTAGTCATAAAGAATTCCTAATTGAGAAGGGTGATAATATGGCTAAGAAAGGAGTCGGAGGAGGTGGTTACAACTATATCATCGACATAGAGAAGAAGATAAGCGGTTTGAGTAGAAGAGCAAAAAATAAAGAGAGAGGAATCAGATTTAGAGGGAAGGAAACCTATAGTTTCAATAAATGTGGCGAAGCGTTGAAACCACGCACATGGTGCTTGTTTGAGACCGTAAAGAGACTTTTGGAGAAGACACATAAAGTAAGGATGGAAAGAATCTAAAAATCCGGAGGGTTGTTGACAATAGATGGTATCATTGAGAGTGTCATGCAGAAAAGCATTTTTAACATCAAGTTGATGAATTGACCATGATGAAGATACAACAAGACCGAGAATAATGCGAATAGTACTTGGTTTGACAACAAGGTGAAAAGGTTTCATCGAAGTCAATCCCTTGCTGTTGAGAAAAACCCTGGTATACCCAACGAGCCTTGTACCGTGCGGGAGACCGATCGGAATTATATTTGTGGTGAAAAACCCACTTGCCTGAAACCACGTGGTGCCGGGAGGTTTAGGAACAAGAGTCCATGTATTATTTTGAAGGAGGGCATCAAACTCACCATTCATGGTAGAATTCCAAAGAGGATCTAGAAGAGATCGTTTGTAGGAGATATGAACTGGGGAAATATTTGGGGTGGCATTGAGGTTAAGAAAACGGCGAGGAACATGAAAGCCCATTTTACCATGAGTACACATGACATGATCGTTAGCGGGAATAGTGATGGGAACAGTGTCAGGAGGAAGTTGTGGATACTCGGAGTACTAGCGGCGCTAGCGGGAGACAATGAAGGTGTGTCTGTTCCTGCAGAGGACGTGCTGGTGGTGGGTGAGGACCCGACAGGAGATCCTGCCATGACAGGAGAAAGTGGTGTGGCAGGCTGCCGTGGAGCCTCGGCAGACTGGTTGGCTGCCGCAACACAGGTGACCGCGGACACGAAGGTGGGGATAAGGGGGCGCGGCGTGATCGTATGTTGTGTAGGCAGGGAAGAAGTAGGCATAGATGACTGGATGATAGAGTATGGAAAATTATTTTCGTCGAAGATGACATGACGTGAGACAAGAGCACGCCCAAAAGAGGGGTCGAAATATCGAGAGCCTTTGTGATCGTCGGAGTGTCGGAGATAAATGCATGGTAATGAGCGAGGAGAAAGTTTGTTAGGGGCGGTGGAGGCGGTGTTGGGAAAACAAAGACATCCAAAAACACGCAATTCGGAATAGTCAGGATGATGTAGGAAGAGAGACTGAAAGGGAGTATATAGTGGACACATTTTGGTTTGGTCAGATGTTGAGGAGATATGTTGCCACGCGAAGGGATTCAACCCAAAACCGAGGGGGGAGAGAGGCTTGGATAAGTAAAGTACGAAGTATGTCATTGATGGATCGTAAGGATCATTCGGCTTTACCGTTTTGAGAAGAAGTGTATGGACAAGAAAAACGTAAGAGAATTCCTTGAGAGAGAAAGAAAGATCTATTTTAGGTGTTGTCAAACTCTCGGCCTTTGTCACATTGGATAAAACATATGGGAAGGCCGAAGTGTGTATGAACATATCGTCGTAAATTTAGAAAAATGAGTCCACATCGGATTTGGTGCGAATAGGAAAGGTCCATATGTAGTGAGAATAATCGTCAAGAATAACAAGATAGTATTTGAAACCAGAAACCGTAGGAAGCGGAGAGATCCATATATCACAATGCAATAACTCAAACAGAAAAGTACTATAGGTAGTTAATGCGAAAGGTGATCTAACATGTTTGCCGCATTGACAGGCATTACAAATAGAGGGATCATGAGAATAACTAGAACTATCAATTGGGAGATGATGGTTGTGATATACAACACTTTTTAGCTATATAAATTGTGTCATTTTCTTATCACATCATGCTCCATCTAACTATTGCTATGCCTGATATGCATGATTACTTGTTTTTATTAAATTCAATATGAGCCTTGCATATTTAGTAGTTTAGGTAGAATTCCATCCCTCTTCCTTGTCTTTGAAATGTGTGTAGGTGTTGATGATGATTATGGATGAACAAAGGCAAAAGGAACAAAGAGAGCATAGTATGGAGGAGCTGCAGGGACCAGACTTAGCTATTTGAGGTGTTGGAAAAGTGGAATTTTCCAACTTCTCAAACTAAAGATCTAAGACCACAAGGTTGTAGCCCTCGACGATACGAAATCAACGATCGACACCCAAAACGGAGTTTGTATGAAGAAATGTCGGCCAAACTACTAAAGGGACAGACACTTTAACGAACAACTATACGGCTGGAGCTATATTTTGGCCATATAGCTCTAGGGTTGGAATCGAGCCGGCTCGGGCAGGCTCGTGGATCAGCTCTTCAAAGCTTGCAAAAATTGAACCGAGCCTGGGCTCGGCTTGGTGCTGGGAAACCATTGGAAAGAAGGCTCGCGACTCGGCCCGGGAGGCTCGCGACTCGGCCCGGGAGGCTCGCGACTCACTCGGACGGCTCGACGAACCCTCTGAAAATATCCCAGTATCCCACCTCATCTTGATTTCTCCTCGCCCCCGACCCTTTCTGGCTTTCTCCTCGCCCCTGTCTTCCTCCTCCCCGTCGCCCGCCGCCACCAACGCTGGCTGCCGCCACCGACGCCGGATGCCTCCTCCAGCTCCAGGCCTCCTCCTTCCCTTCTTCTAATTTCCATGGCGCGACATCTGCATCTGCTCCCAGACTGATTCGTCGCGGCTTCGTCCAGCTAGGGTTAGGGTTAGCCCTCCGGCGGTCGGCCGGTCCGCCCGCCAGCTCCGGCCCACCCTCCGCCGGCGGCGACGTCGCCCAGCTTCGGGGCCTATCCCAGCTACGACGCAGCCATGCAGGCAGACACCTCAACAGCCATCAGGCCAGTCAGTACGTCCATAGTACTCAGTAGCAGAGTAGCTGGGCGAGAATACAGTAAGTACCCATGGAAAGGAACTGGGAGTACCCTCTTATAGTTGCAATAGTAGTCGCTGAAGTGTTGGCTCTTAAAATAATGTCGATGAATACTTGTACTAGGAGAATTTGATCATAAAAAAGAGATTTTTTCCTGTATTTCAATGACCACATGACAGCCGTATTTTGCCAAAAAGTAGAGGAGATGATACAATACCAAAGTATCACGTGACACTTTGATTGGAAAGAATTGTATTATAGGTAAAGTAAGGTGCAGGTCTAACCCTATGCTAAATGACATGAATCATGATTCCTCCAGGCAAAAAAGAAGTGGCAGTAGCATCATTGTTCTAACTTGTAAAAAAAGTTCTACGTCTGATCTTATTTGGAATTTGCAGACCTTTTGTATCGAAATTCAAGATGAATTGTAGCTAAAGCAAGTTCAGACATGCCAATATGGCATCAGTTAGAACATTCATGTGTATATCCTTCTTCGATGCATACATTCCAAAATCTAAGGATTGTCGTGGCAGTTAACAAATTGACAAACAACAATGGTGGGGCGTTGAACTTCTTCATGTATGCCACTGTTATGATTATTAATACCGTGTGAGACTTTTTAGAGTATGTAATGAACCTATGTATGCTCAATTGTCCTTTATAATTTTGAATCGTTAGATTTTCATCGAGCCTTCGAGCCGGCTTGCAAGCTTCACCGAGCTGGCTTGTCGAGCCTCGAGCCTAAGTAGCAAGGATTAGGCTTGGCTTGTCCGACCTCTGAGCCGGGCCGAGCCCGAGCGGAGCCTTGTCGAGCCCGAGCCAAGCCTCGAGCCTCAAGCTTTGAATCCACCCCTATATAGCTCCATCCGTATAGTTGACAAAAAGGTTGGAAACGACGGGATTTCGTACCAGAAAAGCTCCAGAACCTTCCCTAAGTTATATGACGGTATTGGGGGAACCCTAGGGCACCCCTAAGGCCTATATAAAGGAGGGAGGACCCAAGAGGAAGCATCCATCAACCATATACAAGATCTAGATCTCATCTACCGCCTCCACGGTGGCGCCCTACCGCCGTGCCGCCTCCATAGCCTCTACAGCTCCACCAAGATCTAGATCTCCATCAACACCATCAAGCCATCCAAGCAATAAGAGGAGGAGAAGGAGGACGCCACCATCACCACGTCGACGCCTCCATCATCACGCCATCATCACCATCTCCATCGCCGCTACTCCATCCTTTCTCATCATGATCTTCATGATGGGTTGTAACATGGCTTGAACCCCCTTTTATTAATGTTATGATGACTTGAGTAATCGAAGTGTGGCGTGTTATTGTTAATTAATATGTTCGTGCTTTCTCTTTACATTGTTCTATTCATGGTATTATTCTAGTGATTGTAGACTTCCAATCCATTGTTGACGAGTTTACTAGGGATTCACAGAGTGTCACAAAATTTATCATTAGTCTCTACTCATTCCATGGGCCTGACAAGTCCGTGGGTAGAACTAATAGGATATTTTCTATAAAGTGATTTGCGGAGGCAATAGAAGCTTAGGATGCACCGCCCATTAAGATTTAATTTCCTCAAGATCACTCATGATATAGATAGGTATAGTGTTGCGAATTGCTTGACCCCAAAGTGACATATGGGATATCTTGTGACTAGCACACTTGTTTACGAGTACGGTTGTCCATAGAACTTAATGCCTTTGCCCTGGTTTACCTTGATTGGTCTTGTTACCTTAATACACTATTCTCTTACAGATGACCCATGTCCAGAGAGGGTGTGGACAATTGAGTTGTATAGTTTCCACTTACCAACGGTGGGAGACAATGGTATATGAGGGACCACCACAATTATAGTTAATAGCTATTCCATAAGCACTTATCATGCACACAAGTATACACAACATTACTTAAAGAATCGTAGAATTAATATTTCATCTCATTGCATTTATCTGTTTTCAGTTTTTAGTTTTGTTCCAGTTCTAGTAGTAGTTATTACAAAACATCTTAAATTCATTTATCCTAGCAACTTATAGAATAGGCTATTTCCAAACCACGGTTTGGGTGCGTACGTGGTTGCATTGACAACGCAACTGCGAGGGTCGTGTTCACCGAGCTCCCATCAGGACAAACTCTTAAATATTTGTTGCTGCAAGTACTGCAATAACCCTGCTTTGGTGCAGGAACGCAGTCACATCAAATTGGAGCCGTTGTCGAGGAGCAAAGCGTTCGGTTATCTACTCGCAGATAGTTTATTTCCATTTGTTGCTATTATCTTACTTCTTTCTTTTATATTTAAAATAATAATAAAATTACAAAACCAAAAATTTATAAAAACTGTTGCTACTAATCATCTCTTCCGAGATAATTTTTTTTTCAAGAGATGATACAAGCATTGAAGGAGATAAAGGATTCAAGTTCATCAAGCCTGGTCGCTAGATATGAGCTGATGAAGAAATTGCCAGACCACATGGAAAGGCATTCATTATGGTTGTGTGCTAATGATGGATCTTATTGCACAATTTGTATAACAGATGACCACCTTAATTTTCAATGCAAGTGTTCCAACAATCCTACTCTAGAAAATTATAATAGAGATAAATGCTATGCTAGTTTGGAAGTACTAGAATACGTTATTTTCAAAGGTGCATCTGAAGTAGTATTTAGAGTGTGAGGTATTGATGTTGAAAGTGAAGCACTTGATGGAGTTTTTAATTTAGTATACCTTATATACCTCTTTTGCGACAATAATTTAAGTTATAATGCATTGGTATATTTGAAGCAGTCTAAAACTGCCATGGAGAAAGATAACCTTTTGCAGGATTCACTAAAGAGCGAAGAGGAAAAGGAGCACAAGGAGGATGAATAGATTAATCACCCGCTCAAACTTTTGACTCCTACTCTTGATTCAATCATTGCTATTAAAACACTAGTTGATGAAAAGGAGGAACAAAAAAGTGAGGTTGACAAAGAGAGTCACACTACAACTTCTGTTTGTGATGCCTCTTACTCTAGTAATGATTTTTATGATGCTAAAACTATTGATAATTGTTCTGCGGAGACCTTGTTCCTAGACACTCATATGGAGAGCATTAATAATAATGAACTAGAGATAGAACCTTGTTATACTAACATGCAGGGTCCTGGACTCCCTGCTATGAAGGAAGAATACTATGAAGTGTTCCCCTACACAGGCAACCAAGGTAAAGATTTAAGAATTTTGTATGAATCTCAAATCCTCTCATTGTAGCTATACTTAGAGGCATGTTCACCAAGCTTGGAGCATCAACACTCGCTTGAAAGCGAGAACTTGTTCATCTACATGATGCTGATGCACCGTAAGCGGGTACGACTCCGAGTGAACTGTACTTCGAGATGCTCCAAGCCGGTATGTGCAACCGCACCTCGAGTCGATATCCCTTGGGATCCAGGTGGGTAATGTATGGAGCATCCTAGCCTGGCTTTATGGCTTTAAAGAGAGCGCTTCCCGGGAGGCAACCTGGAACTCTGTAGGCATTTTTCTTAGTTTTGTGTCTTGAATCTAGTTGCATTCATGTTACATTGGCACTTTTATTCTTCACATGTCTTGGTATTAGAGTAATCTTGTGGTAGTTTTCAGAAGGTAGAATTTATTGTCACTATATTATGTGTTTCATAAACTTGGTAAAAAGGAAGAGAAATTCAGTTTTAGGTGAATCCTTCAATTATATGTATTTGTTGGTCAAAAGTTAAAGTTGTTATTTTACCGTCAAAACAAGGTATATCACTAAGTTACAGGAAAAGAAGGAATTAACGAAGAAATAGAATTTTTTGATGTACACAGAAGGTTTAACGACCAACTGTACGGCGGGAATAAAAATTCCGGCCGTATAGTTTTGGTCGTATAAATATCTTTGCCATCGAAAATTTGTCTTTCATATGTACTAAGAGTTTAACGACCAACTATATGGCGGGAATAAATTTTTTGGCCGTATAGTTGCGGTCGTATAGAGATCAGTGCCTCCGTACAAATTCTTTTCTAATATACTGAGAGTTTAAAGACCAACTATACGGCGGGAATAAAAATTCCGGTCGTATAGTTTCGGTCGTATAGATATCTACGCCTTTTTATATTTTCTTTCCCAAGGACAGACAGTTCGATGACCAACTATACGACAATAATATTTTGTTCCGGCCGTATAGCTGCGCCCGTAAAGTTGGGAAAACCCCTCAAACGCCAACTTGAAGGTAACCATTGCTAAAAATTTCATTCTATCTTCTTCCTTCTTCTTCTAAAAACCTCGAAGCACCACCTGGGAGCTTCTGCCATGTTTTAGAGAAGCCGAGCATATGTAAACAATAAAGTTCTATCTCAGAAATTCCTTAAGTTGTAATTCTCTTTAGTAGCTCATGTTTTCTTTTTGTTTTCTTTCATTAGTTGGGTGAACGAACTTCGTTCATATACTGAACTGTTGTCTTTTATTTTCTGTGTTATTTTTGCAGGGACTTGAACCTTGTGTGAGGACGTGTACGGTAGTGCCAACCATGCAAACACTCGTATGAGACACTTGGTTTCTTCAATTGAATGTTTCAACAATCAATGTCTAGTAAAACCTTCCAAATCGGACTTTTTTAAATAAGCAGATAGGGGCTGCACACTCGTGTCTCGTATCCTATTTCACTTGCACTTTATCACAATCTAGGAGAGGCCTCTTCTAGAACTAGTTTGTTGACTTAAGTATGGTGCTTAGGTTGATGAAACGACTCAGTGGGACTTGTATTTTTATCACTTGTGAGCTAAACCCATGTCCTCAAAAACACAAAAATATTTTGTCTTCTTTCTAGTATTGTTCCTACCAGGTTCTTAAGGAAGGCATACACCGTATCGTGAAGCACTCATTGAAGCAAAGGTTCTTTTCCCATCAAAGTAGAGGTTAAAAGCACCTCAACGGTAAATTATGTCACCCTTGCTTTAACTTAAGCTTGGGGAGGTAACCACTTCTTATACTCTCTTTTGATAACTGCATTTTCTCTTTTGTTTTTGTGTATCTCTCTGCTTTTGAATGCTTGCTTAGGTGAGATTTTGTTCATATTTATACAAGGGATATACTTGCTCATGTTAGGCCCCATAGGAGACAAGCCATAACTTTGATTGTTAGGGTTCACAGCATAGAAAACAAAATTTTCCTACGATGAGAACTATACGCCAAGATCTATCTACTAGATACAAGCAACGGGTGGATATACATCCATAGAGAACTTACCCTCGAAGACAACAAAGCTTTGTGAACGAGATGTAACTCGTGGATGATGTAGTCGTACACTTGCCGATCTCAAGATCATGATGAAGTCTAGCAGGTCCGGCTCCAGCACGTCCATCAGATCCAGCTCCAGCAAGTCCAGCACCACCAAGTCCAGCACCGTAAAGCAGCGGTGCATCCGTGATCGCACACACGTCCGGTACCCCGACAACATCCATCCCTCGCTCCAGCAAAGCAGTGGAAGCAACAACTCCTTTCCAGATAAAGCCACCGGGAACATGTATCTCGCTAATCCGAGACCATGGGGAATAATACTAGAGGGGGAGAGACATCCTTCACGAGGAGGTGTGAGGAAGAAGGAGTGAGAGGGGGACCTTTTATAGGAGGAGGGGAGAGTGTCCCTTCACCTCCCCCATTCATGTGGTGGTAACCCCTCCACATTAAAATGCCCCTTCACATTCTCTTTTAAAGTCTCCACTTTAAATGCATTAAATTTCTCCAAATTTAATGCTCTCTCATTTAATAAAAATATTTTATTAATTTTATTCAGAATTTTGTTAATTAATTTAATTAACAAACATACACATAAACCCCTTGCAACATTTCAATATTACATGCAGAACTAATTTCAGCAATTTCACCCGAAACAGTTTCGGTGTCTATTGAAATAATTCCAGCGCTTTCTTAAATCTTTATCTGAAACATATTTGCTCCAAATGGTGTCGGTATCCCTTAAGTGTGTTAGCCTATAGTTCGCGAATAATGCAGACATGATCGAGACCCCTCTCCGATCAATGATCAGCAGCAGGACCTGGAGATCCGTACTGACTCCCACACATTCAACGATGACTTATGTGACGGTGAGAACCTTTAACGCTAGTAACTAAATCCCTTTGTCTCGCGATATATTACATGTCCGAGATTCGATCATCGGTATCTCCATACCTAGTTTGATCTTGGTGCCGACATGTATTCTTTTCTTGTTCCCGTGATATAACATGCTAGTGATCACATCACTTGCTTGCAAGCTATTTCAATGTGATATCACCGAGAGGGCCCAGAGTATATCTATCCGTCATCGGGATGGAAAAATCCCACTCTTGATCCATGAGCCACAACATAACACCTCTGTAGCACTGAACCCACCTTTATAGTCACCCTATTACGGTGTGACGTTTGGTGTTATCAAGATACTCTTCCGGTGTTAGCAATTAACATGATCTCATGGTCTAAGGACTAAGATTACTTCGTATGATGTTATAGCAATTCAAACATAATGACTTTTATCGTAATGCTATACTTCGGATGAATGTTCATAACATCATTCCACCAATGTTGTGACCTCGTTATTAACAACATCCAATGTCCATGATCAGGAAACCTTGATCATCTTGTTAATCAACGAGCTAGTTTATATGAGAGGCATTACTAGGAACTTTATATTTTGTTTATTAAACACACATGTATTAACGTTTCCAATTAATACAATTATAGCATGCAAAATTAACATTTATCATAAACATGGAATAAGATAATAACCACTTTATTATTGCCTCTCGGGCATATTCCCTTCAGTCTCCCACTTGCACTAGAGTCAATAATCTAGTTTGAAAAACTTTGCGTATTGAACAACTATGGCTTTTTGGTGTTGCATATACGCGATTGCTAGTGGTTAACATAATCTCCGGATCTGACAGTTTCAGGTCCGTGTGTATTTGCATGTCTTTGCATCTCTACGCCTCACTCATTCTCAAATGAGATGGCACTGTATAAATTTGGTCCTTTGGTGAGACCTTTAGTTCGTTCGGGTTTAAATATGTTGATATTATTGTCATATAATATATCTTCATAGTATTGGCCCACTTTGAACCACACCTAGTTTGATAACAAACTACATAACACAAATGCCCTCCTTTGCTGCTACTATAGCAGTCATATTCTTACCCTTTTGTTGTAGTATTCGTCACAATGTTTCAACTTTGGAACTCATCCAAATCCATCATGGAACATTCTTTCAATTATATTGTGCCACCCATAGTCTAAATTGAAATAATTTTTTTATTTTGTATCTTGTGACAAAACTAGTATCAATGTAACACTTTACAATGAACTCTTTTTAACTATTTGTCACTTATACATGATATATTCTTAGTTCTTCCAAAGATCATAAGAATATCTTTACTATTGTCCAATGATCATCTTATGAATCATCCTGGTATATGCTCATAACATTTAGAGCATAGGACATATCTGGATATATACATATCATGGTATAATCGATCAAAATCTTCATGTGATTTTACTCACCAAGTGTGAAAACACTTGAATCTTGATACAATCTTTTCCATGCATCAAGAACCTTTCTTGTTGTTTCCATATTGAACCCTTTCAATATCTCATATATGTATGCCTGGCACAACCATATTAGCGCTTCAATCTATCCATATAGATATTGATGCCAAATATTCCGGTTTTGCCCAAGTCTTTCATCGAAATCTTATTTTAATGAAATTCTTAACTTATGTTAATACAAGATACATCATTTCCAATCAACAATATGTCCTCTACATAATGTATTAGAAATATGTCTCAGATGAAATTTCTTGCAAATGCAAGCATCTTCATCATCTCTGATGAAATTAAACTCCTTTAACATTTTCATCATGGTGAAGATTCCAACTCCGCTATGCTCACTTCAACTATTGAAGTTTGCATGCCCTTTTAGCACCATTTGAATTAACAAAACCCTTCGGACCATGTCATGTACACGTCCTAGGTAACCATTCTATTATAAGAACCTTGTTTTGTTTATTCAACTATCAAACATCAAATTATATGTAGTGGTTGCTACATTAATCCTTAAAGACTAAACATTGCTATGAAAGATCAAATCTTGTCATAGTAGACTACATGAACATTGTTGTAAACTTCTTTCCGACATGTCGACTATTTCATTGATGTTAAACATCCATGTCTATTTCTTTATAGATCCAAACACGACCGATAGGTTTTATGCCTTTTCAGAGGGTCTTCCAAGTTCAGAAACTTGATTCTCGTGAATGGATACTATCACGGATTCTATGACTTATAGTCATTCTATGGAGTCAGGTCCCATCATCGCTTCTTTGCATGTAGTCGGTTCATCATTGTCAAAACAATAACGACTTGCTTATCAAATCACACTATTTGATTCTTACTGACCCACACGGTTCAATAGGAACTCTAATCTCCGATATTACACCCTTTGTAATCACGGGAGCCATGAGCATTGTGGCTGCCACCGGGACACTTTCCGGCGCTGTGCTACTTAGCACATATAGCTAAGGTTCAAAAACCTTATCAAAGTTCTATTGTCCTCTCACTTAACTTTTCACGAAAAATTCCTTGTCAAGATACTTGACGTTCCAAGTAACAAACTCTTTTGTCCTCGGTGTTATGGAGAAATTCCCAACAAATTCTTGGGGATAACCTACAAAGAAGTGCTTATCCGACTTTGGTTGTAAACATTTTACTCATACATAGCATACCAAAATTTAAGAAAAGACAATTTGGGTTTTATCCCAAACCATAACTTATATGGTGTCATTTCAATGGATCACGATGGTGCTCTTTTCAGTGTAAAAGTGGTAGTCTCTAAAGCTTCAATCTTTAAAACATAATGGCAGTTTTATAAATGACACCCTTGATCTTACCATGTCAAACATGGTTTGATTTCATCTCTCGATTATGCCATACTCCTATGGTTTACCGGAAAACACAAATCATGGAACAATTCCTCAAATCTTAAGTGTTTTGCTAAACATGTAACTCAAATATCTTCCTTTATGATCAAATCATAAGCTCTTTTATTTTCTTGTTACAATGATTTTTCACTTCATCTTGAAAGTCTTTGAACAATTTTCAAATGTTTCATACTTCTTCCTTATTAACTAAATATATAGATATATTCACTCAAATTTCTGGAGAAAGCATATAAAGCAAAAAGATCCATCGCATATGGCTACATATAATGGACTATATACATCAATATGTATAATATCCAATAAGTTAGTCATCCGTTCCTCTTTGGCCTATGGACGGAGTTTCAATTATCTCGAGGAAAGTCTCACAAGCGTCAATTCATCAAATCAAAGACTCCAAAAATCCATCAACATGGAGTTTCTTCATGTTTACTTTCCAATATAATTCAAACAGTGATGTCACTTCATAAGTGGTCTTCCAATCATTTTTCTTACGACATTTTAGCAATAATGTTTATGGATGTGATTTCTCCAACTAGACTTGTAAAAGTTCATCCATCCTTTATGGAATATGGTAATTATTTGAACAACCATTGTTCTCGTAATACTAGAATAAAATAACAATTATTAAAACAAATCTTGAAGGCTAGGTTTGAAGACAACGAAAAACACAATAACAGTTTATTTGTTTTCGATGAACATCATCACTTATTTTCTTGCCAGTTACTTAGGCAGTTGCAGTTCATGAATTGTGTTGTTCTGTATGATACTTCATACCAACCAATTCGGTATCCAATACCTAAGAACCACATTGTTTAACAAGCAAGGAATACAACCATAACATGTATATCTTCTATATACCTAAGCTGGATATTTCCAACCTTTTCTTTTCTGCCAAATATTTTATAGATTCTCTTTCAGCAATTCCTTTTCTTTTTAAAAGAATCTATCAACATCAATAGTGGTGTCATTCACATGACTCATGGTACAAAGCTTGTATATAGTCAAATACTAATACCTTTGGACTTGCACTTTGAAGTGGATCACCAACATCAAATGTTTGGCATTCTTTCAAAAAATCTATTCTTTAGTAATCTTTTAGTGTAGTAAACATTTTACTTACATCTTCTATTCATCCTTATCACGACAACTTTCATGATCAAGCTACTATAGCCTGTAAGGAAGAATCGCGAGTATAATGTTAGTTCCCAAAACTTTTTTGGGGATCCGGATGCTTAGCATCTCCATCCTTCACAAATTCTCATACAATATGAGAACATGTATTTTGCAAAATTATACTCTGTCATAATGCAACCAAAAACATTGTTCTAGATATCACAATATCTTTCACACATGATGGTTTCTGAAACAATTTTCAGCTCCTATATAATCTTGATATTAAAACAACTTTTGAATATCAAAAATCATGGAGGCAAACATGATACTTTAGATACTAACATTGGAATTCTTACTCTTGATTAAATACTACTTATTAAACTTCATGGAGTAAATAGAGTTTGTTGAAAGTTTGCAATAGGACTTATAAACTTTAAATTGACATTCAAAACAATACAATACCAGTTCGTAAAGTAAATATCCAGAATTCTATAGTTCTATTATCTCAATTAAATCTAAGCATAAGGTAGTGAACAGACGCTAATGACTACAACAATTTTTGCAAATTCACTTCGATTTAGTTTATGACAAATTGAGTTCGACTAATCCAAATTAGAAATGAACTCCCACTCAAAAACAACATCCCTCGTGCCTTTTTGGTGATTACATGAACCAAATCCACTACACCAAGTCCGATCATCACGTGAGTCAGTGTAGCTTCAAAGGAGAGCATCAATATGGCCTTCATATCAACTATATGACTCATGCTTACCCTTTCGGTCCGTGTTCCGAGGACATGTCTGTACATGCTAGGCTCGCCAAGTAAGAACCTTAGTACTCGCGTGTGTAAATTTGTCTTACACCCGTTGTATGAAAGCGTAGAGTCGAGTACACCCGATCATCACGTGATGTCTCGAAACATGATCCATAAAACGGTACATACTTAAGGAAGAACACATTTTATTTTGATATTTAAATGAGGGATCATCTTATAATGCTACTAAAACTCCAAACTAGCAATGTAAGATGCAAACATCCAAGTGTAAAGTGGGATGATATGGTCCATGCATTTGATCTCTATCATATGCATCGTGGTATGATCTCTATCATTCCTTTGTGTGTAAGGTCAAGGTCTATGGAACTTACACGTTAGGTGTGTTGTAAGAGTTATCATACATCTACTTACAACATTACCATATCATGACACTAGCCCAACAACAATCTAAACTAGACGCCTCTAATTTATCCATTGCAAGTTTTACGTTGCTTAGGGATTTTGGAGATAGAACCGGTCTTACCTACGAACATGGAACCACAACGGCGATAACCAAGTTATTAGCAACTCGTTGTAAATCAGATATTGACTATAGTAGGAGAGACAGACACCCGCCGGCCACTTATGCAAAACTAGTTGCTTGTCAGTCGTGGAACCGGTCTCATGTGCGATGACATGTAAGGTTGGTCCGGGCCGCTTCATACCACTATGCCACCAATATCCAAAATACATAGAAGATGCAATAACATGATCATCATCGCCCACATATAAACAAATGTGTACTACCCGTGCAAAGCATGTATGCATAGATCAGGCTCTGATACCACTGTTGGGGTTCGCAGCATAGAAAAACAAAATTTTCCTATGAGAACTATACGCCAAGATCTATCTACTAGATACAAGCAACAAGTGGATATACATCCATAGAGAACTTACCCTCGAAGAGAACAAAGCTTTGTGAACGAGATGGAACTCGTGGATGATGTAGTCGTACACTTGCCGATCTCAAGATCGTGATGAAGTCCAGCAGGTCCGGCTCTAGCACGTCCATCAAATCCAGCTCCAGCAAGTCCAGCACCACAAAGCAGCGGTGTATCCGTGATCGCACACACGTCCGATACCTCGACAACCTCCGTCCCTCGTTCCAGCAAAGCAGCGGAAGCAGCAACTCCTTTACAGATAAAGCCACCGGGAACATTTATCTCGCTAATCCGAGACCATGGGGAATAATACTAGAGGGAGAGAGAGATCCTTCACGAGGTGTTGTGAGGAAGGAGTGAGAGGGGGGCCTTTTATAGGACGAGGGGAGGGTGTCCCTTCACCTCCCCCATTCATGTGGTGGTAACCCCCTCCACATTAAAATGCCCATTCATATTCTCTTTTAAAGTCTCCACTTTAAATGCATTAAATTTCTCCAAATTTAATGCTCTCTCATTTAATAAAACTATTTTATTAATTTTATTCATAATTTTGCTACTTACTTTAATTAACAAACATTCACATAAAACCCCCTGCAACATTTCAATATTACATGCAGAACCAATTTCTGCAATTTCACCCGAAACAGTTTCGGTGTCTATTGAAATAATTCTAGCGCTTTCTTAAATCTTTATCTGAAACATATTTGCTCCAAATGGTGTCGGTATCCCTTAAGTGTTTCACCCTACGGATCGCGAATAATGCAGACATGATCAAGACCCCTCTCCGATCAATAATCAGCAGCGGGACCTGGAGATCCGTACTGACTCCCACACATTCAACTATGACTTATGTGATCGTGAGAACCTTTAACGCTAGTAACTAAACCCCTTTGTGTCACGGTATATTACATGTCCGAGATTCGATCATCGGTATCTCCATACCTAGTTTGATCTCGTTGCCGACATGTACTCTTTTCTCGTTCCCGTGATATAACATTCTAGTGATCACATCACTTGCTTGTAAGCTATTTCAATGTGATATCACCTAGAGGGCTAATACATTGCAAATGTATCTATAATTTTTGATGTTCCATGCTTGGTTTTATCCACTTTCTTGTGCTTGTTCCAACTTTGGAGTACTTTTCTTATGATTTCTTGGACTAACCTATTAACAAGAGCCACAGTGCCAGCTGCCTATTTTCTGCTGTTTTTTGGTTCCAGGAAAGTCAGAAAATGAATATTCTCGGAATTGGACGGGACAAAAGCCAAAGTGCGTATTTTTTCGGATGTCATCAAGTGCCAGAGTACGAGACGGAGAGGGGCCAGCGGGCGGCCACACCACCTGGCCGCGTGGCCAGGCCTGGCCCGCGCCAGGGGGTAGTGTGGCCAGCCCAAGCACCCCCTCGGCCTCCCCTTCCGATTATAAGATGCCCTCGGGACGTAAACCCTAAGTACCTGATCAAAAATCAATGAAAGAGTCTGTAGCCACCGTCATCTCCATCCCAAGATAGGGAGGGATCTGAAGCTCTTCCCGGCACCCTGCCGGAGAGGGGAATTCACCCTGGAGGCCTTCTTCATCACCATGCAAGCCTCCGGTGTGATGCATGAGTAGTTCATCCTTGGACTACGGATCCATGTAGTAGCTAGATGGCTGGTTCTCCTCCTTTGTGCTTTCATGTTTAGATCTTGTGAGCTCCGTTCATGATCAAGATCATCTATTTGTAATTCTACATGTTGTGTTTGCGGGGATCTGATGGATATTGAGATACTATTTCAGATTGATTATTGATTCTATCATGTTTTGGTTATTTGAGATCTTGCATGCTTTCCGTTGTTAGTAGCTATCTTGGCCAAGTAGATGCTAGGAACTCCAAGAGTTCGTATTTATGCTCGATAGTGGGTTCATGCCTCTGGTAATCTTGGGAAGTGACAGAAATCTCTAAGGTACTAGATGTGCTGTTGCTACTAGGTAGAAAACAACAATCCTTTGTGCATAGAACAATCGTATTGTTTACTTTACACGCAGTTCGTAAAGCAATAATGTGTTGCTTGCAACTTAATACTGGAGGGGGTTCGGATGATAACCTGAAGGTGAATTATTAGTCATAGATGCAGTTGGATGGCGGTCTATGTATTATGTTGTAATGCCCAATCAAGTCTCAAAGGATTCAAGATGATTAGTATATGCATGTATTGATTTCTTGGTGTTTGTCAATTGCCCCGCTGTAATTTGTTCACCCAGCATGTTATCTGTCTTAAGGAGAGCCACCTCTAGTGAACTATGGATCCCGGTCCTTTTTCTTTACATACAATCTACAATCTTTTACTGCTTTGTGTTTACTTTCTGCAAACTTTTACTTCTTTCCATTCGATACGTTTAATCCTTTGTTTTCCGCAAAACACGGTGAGATTGACAACCTCATCGCAAGTTGGGGACAAAGTTCTGTGGTTGTGTTGCGCAGGTCTCCACATTGCTACTAGCACCGGTAGTGCGCCCTGCCAAAGCTCAGCTAGTAACACCTTTGGGGTGTTTCCTTGCTCCTACTGGTTCGATTAAACCTTGGTTTCATAACTGAGGGAAAACTTGCTGTTGTGCTCATCGTACCTTCCTCTTGGGGTTCCCAACGAGCTCTACGTCGAACGACGAGCACATCAAGATTTTTCTGGCGCCATTTTCGGGGAGTCAAGGACATCTTCACAACGGGAGTCCCTCATAACCAATCTCTTTACTTTGTTGTTTTTGTTTTGCTTAGTTTTCTTTTTTGCTTAGTTTGCTTGTTTCTTTATCAAAAACACACAAAAAATTAGTTCTACAAGTTTGCTTTCTTATTTGAAAAACACAAAAATATTTGTTCTTATCCTAAGTTGTCACTATGTCTAGCCTTGCTCTTATCACTATGTCACCCGAGGAAATGATTTTCACTTTTAAACAAGGAATTGAGGAAAGTTTTAAGGAAGCTTGGTCTACAATCTCCGATCTACATGAAAAAACTGAGCCTAAAATGACTCAAAGCTTGTTCCTTAGCAGTTTTTACCTTGGAATTACTCTTTTCTATAGATATGCTTTAGATGCTGTTGTGGGAGGATATTTCCTCCATTGTAATGAGGATGATGCTATTAATGCTATAAATAAATTGATCCTCACTTACAACTTGCCTAGCCAAACTGTACTTCTTTCACAAAAATATTTGCTAGGTTGGACACTCTTGAGGCTAGCACTACTAGATTAGAAAGTTGCTATAATACGCTTAGGGAGCATCACGATTATGTTCCAATAAACTCTGAACCATCAAAGTGGTTCCCTACAGTGAAGATTGAGATGAACACTGAAACTTTTCAAGCTCGTTGTGATATCATGTCTAAATTTTGCCTTATGCCCAAAGATATTTATAAATCTCTGAATACTTGGGGGATCATTGAGGGAGGAAAAGAAATATCTCTTACTAATAATACTACCATATTACCTCTTGGAATAGCTGAAGGAGTGTTTACAAAGATCCTTGGGAAAACGATTTCTATTAATTATCTTGTTATTGAATGTGCAAGAAAAGGACAAATTACACTTGGAAGGTCCCTATTAGAACTCCTTGGAGCAATAATAGATGTGGGAAAGGGGACCATGCACCTTTCTTCTCCACAAAACAATCATATTTTCCGCAAGGTTAAGAATAAAAGTAAGAGAGGTAAGGGCAAGAAAGTTGGTTTTAATACTTCTTCATTTGAGAACACTTGATTCTTTCTTTGCTTCTTATGCCTAACTTAAAGGCGTTAAAGAAAAGTACTTATTGGGAGATAACCCAAAAGTTTTAGATGAGTCTTGGAAGTTATTACCTCTGTAATAACCTCTCCTTATCCTTTTTATTTGCTTTTTGTGCAAAGAGTAACCTCTAATGAGAGTGAAGTAATGATTGGGAAAGTTGCTGTCCCGAAACAGATTTTTGTGCTTCACCGTAAAAATTTGTGAGAGAGCTCCGTATGTCGGATGGATCTGTAATTGTTTTTACTTCTGCCCCAGGTTGTTATCTAACTTTCTTTAGTTCAACACTTTTTGATTCCAGCAACAGAAGGTCTTCGAAAAAATTCGTCTTTACCTGCTGGTCTGTTTTGACAGCTTTCTGCCATTTTCTGCATTTGCTTCTTGTTGGTTCCTTCATTGAGTTATTTTGGGGAACTGAGATTTTTGAGGGAAGCTCTACAGTAGCTAGTGTTCTAATAGAAGTTTATTTTGTGTTATAACTGAACCTTAAGACTTATTTATCTTGAGTGCACTAATGTTGCTAATGAGATTGTGTGAAGTTTTGTATGAAGGAAAAATTTCAGGTGTATGGAAGGAATGAGTAATGAGATGAAGGATGGACTAAAGCTCAAGCTTGGGGATGCCACGCGTGTCACCCCAAGAAATATCTAAGAAGTACAAGCGTCAAAGCTTGGGGATGCCCAAAGCATCCCCTTCTTCATCAATAAAAATTCCAGGTTTCTTCCAAACGCTTCATTTTTATTGTTTCATGCACAATTGTGTTTTTTTGGAGCGTCTTCTTTTTCGTTTTCGTTTTGGTTTTTAGTTTGATTTGTTTGCTTAGTTTTCTGTATAAATTGGTTGGACCCCCTCTTTCATACATTGGTTTGCAAATAGTTTGGTTTGGTTTGGAAAAGAGTAGGAAAGTTCATACTTATGTGGTAAAAAGAGCTTGTTTTTGACTGTGGCCTATGCTTTGTCATGCCATGCTTGATATTGTTTTGGCTTTATGCTTAGTATTATTTTCTGTAGCATGACTTGTTAAAAACAACTGAGGTTTCTGAATGTGCCTTGGATGAATCATACGTTGTTTTAGCATATTAAAGCATAGTATAGTGATATTCTCCTTTGATGCTTTATTTGGGTTGACTTGGCACATGCTCACACCATGTTATGACTATCCAAAGTCACCATAGCCTTTATGATCCTTTAGTTTTCAACTTGTAATATCACTTTATGCTTTGATCAATGATGTTTTGTCGCTCTACATGATTATGGCCATTATTGCTCTCTTAGTTTGTCGCTCCCAGTCTTTTGCTAGCCTCCATAACCAAGTATGAGTTCCACTCATGCATCCAACTCCCTAAACCAAGTTATTCCAAAGAGTCCACCATACCTACCTACTAGCTTATGCTATTCCAAGTATATTCATTCTTTTGTTTAGCTTCCACTTGTTATGATAAAACTAGTGATTAAAGCTCTCACGAACTTGATGGCACACTTTACTTTATTGCCTCTAATAAACTTTAACCATTGGGTCCTTCTTTGTTGCGTATATGCTTGCGCTTTATAAGTTGAAATTAGAATAACCATGTACCATGGGGAATGCTTTCAACATTGCACTTGTACTTTGTACCCCGTTGATATCATGTTCTTTTGCTTACGGATCTCGGCGGTGTGAAATAAAAGTGGAACTTGTAAGATCATGTAGTTGGTATGTGTGTTAGAGAAACGCCTGGGCCGCTAGCCTAAGCCATGCCTAATCATGGTGGAAACTTGCAGCATCACCATAATGAGCACTCTATGAAGGATCCTCAATAAAAACCTATGCAAATAGCAAATAAAAAGATCGCTGAGATGCTCATTGTCTGCTTGCCTTGTCATTTTGATTATGGGAAAGCTCTCGTATCATGTGGAAGGGGTACCCCATTGGCGGTTCTTAATGATACACATATACTTACAGTGACAAGAGCTTACTCGTGACTAAAGTTGAGTAGCATGAGGATCGGTCTTCGTATGTAAGGGGCATGAGATTTCGGTTTATAACTTGTCAAGCATATCCTCTTAGTTGTGTCACTTTAACCTTAATCACCTTAAAGATGCTTATGATAGGGGCAATGAGAGCTGAAAACTACAAGTACCATAATTTTTGGAAGCTCTTTATGAGACTTGAATCCCTACTTCCTTTTACAAAAGGCCTTTCTTCCACCATTATATTGAGTCTCCACCTTCTATCTTTATGCACCTACTTTGAGAGCATAGTGGCCATTCTTAGTTCTATGTGCATTGTCCCAAGACTAGTTGATTGATGCATAACTTATTATTGCTTGTTTTAAACTATTGTATCTAGTCACTCTTATGAACTTTGAAGGTGCCCTATGCATTTATATTTGCTACTCTATTGAGGGACAAGCTGAATACTACTATGCTATGTTTTCTTTATGTGAAACAAAAAAACGTCTTGCAAAGCATTGTTATTCATGAATCTTTTGTTTGTGCCTTTTCATGTTGCATCATAGTTTCTTTGCTTATTGCTAGAACTTTGTCTTTCATGTTATGATTGAAGTACTATGATCCCAGCTTTGAATGTTTTGCAAATACTTTGATCAAGTCTTTGATGGTGCATGTCACCTCAAAAATTATTCTTTCTTTTTATCACTTACCTACTCGAGGACGAGCAGGAGTTAAGCTTGGGGATGTTGATACATTGCAAATGTATCTATAATTTTTGATGTTCCATGCTTGGTTTTATCCACTTTCTTGTGTTTTGTTCCAACTTTGGAGTACTTTTCTTATGATTTCTTGGACTAACCTATTAATAAGAGCCAAAGTGCCAGCTGCCTGTTTTCTGCTGTTTTTTGTTCCAAGAAAGTCAGAAAATGAATATTCTCAGAATTGGACGGGACAAAAGCCAAAGTGCCTATTTTTCCGGATGTCATCAAGTGCCAGAATACGAGACAGAGAGGGGCCAGAGGGCGGCCACACCACCTGGCCACGCGGCCAGGCCTGGCCCGCACCAGGGGGTGGTTTGGCCAGCCCAGGCACCCCCTCGGCCTCCCCTTCTGACTATAAGATGCCCCTGGGACGTAAACCCTAAGTACCCGATCAAAAATCCACGAAAGAGTCTGTAGCCGCCGTCATCTCCATCCCTAGATCGGGAGGGATATGAAGATCTTCCCGGCACCATGCCGGAGAGGGGATTTCACCTTGGAGGCCTTCTTCATCACCATGCAAGCCTCCAGTGTGATACATGAGTAGTTCATCCTTGGACTACGGATCCATGTAGTTGCTAGATGGCTGGTTCTCCTCCTTTGTTCTTTCATGTTTAGATCTTGTGAGCTCCATTCATGATCAAGATCATCTATTTGTAATTCTACATGTTGTGTTTGCGGGGATCCGATGGATATTGAGATGCTATTTCAGATTGATTGTTGATTCTATCATGTCTTTGTTATTTGAGATCTTGCATGCTTTCCGTTGTTAGTAGCTATCTTGGCCAAGTAGATGCTAGCAACTCCAAGAGTTAGTATTTATGCTCGATAGTGGGTTCATGGCTCTGGTAATCTGAGGAAGTGACATAAATCTCTAAGGTACTAGATGTGCTGTTGCTACTAGGGAGAAAACAACAATCCTTTGTTAATAGAACAATTGTATTGTTTACTTTACAGGCAGTTCGTAAAGCAATAATCTGTTGCTTGCAACTTAATACTGGAGGGGGTTCGGATGATAACCTGAAGGTGGATTACTAGTCATAGATGCAGTTGGATGGCGGTCTATGTATTATGTTGTAATGCCCAATCAAGTCTCAAAGGATTCAAGATGATTAGTATATGCATGTATTGCTTTCTCGGTGTTTGTCAATTGCCCCGCTGTAATTTCTTCACCCAGCATGTTATCTATCTTAAGGAGAGCCACCTCTAGTGAACTATGGATCCCGGTCCTTTTTCTTTACATACAATCTACAATCTTTTACTGCTTTGTGTTTACTTTCTGCAAACTTTTACTTCTTTCCATTCGATACGTTTAATCCTTTGTTTTCCGCAAAAGACGGTGAGATTGACAACCTCATCGCAAGTTGGGGATATAGTTCTGTGGTTGTGTTGTGCAGGTCTCCACGTTGCTACTAGCACCGGTAGTGCGCCCTGCCAAAGCTCAGCTAGTAACACCTTTGGGGTGTTTCCTTGCTCCTACTGGTTCGATTAAACCTTGGTTTCATAACTGAGGGAAAACTTGCTGGCGTGCTCATCGTACCTTCCTCTTGGGGTTCCCAACGAGCTCTACATCGAACGACGAGCACATCAA
The DNA here is from genome assembly GCA_910589775.1 of Avena eriantha. Taxonomy (NCBI): domain Eukaryota; kingdom Viridiplantae; phylum Streptophyta; class Magnoliopsida; order Poales; family Poaceae; genus Avena; species Avena eriantha. The sequence continues at coordinate 102,420,107 of OU342743.1, read as the reverse complement.
TGGCCCAAAGTATATCTATCCGTCATCGGGATGGACAAATCCCACTCTTGATCCATGAGCCTCAACATAACACCTCTGTAGCACTGAACCCCCTTTATAGTCACCTTGTTACGGTGTGACGTTTGGTGTTATCAAGATACTCTTTTGGTGTTATAGCAATATAAACATAATGACTTTGATCGTAATGCTATACTTCGGATGAATGTTCATCACATCATTCCACCAATGTTGTGACCTCGTTATTAACAACATCCAATGTCCATGATCATCTTGTTAATCAAGGAGCTAGTTTATATGAGAGGCATTACTAGGAACTTTATATTTTGTTTATTAAACACACATGTATTAACGTTTCCAATTAATACAATTATAGCATGCAAAATAAACATTTATCATAAACATGGAATAAGATAATAACCACTTTATTATTGTCTCTCGGGCATATTCCCTTCATTGATGCACTTTGTTCAACTTTTATCTAGCTTGTGAAAAATATTGTGATCCTCTAAATATACATTGCCATCTTCTCTACATTTTGAAAAAATATAATAAAGAAGTTCTTCAAAACTTGCTAGTTGACACTATTCAGAATTGTCTTAAGTGAATGGTTATGGAGTAGCACGACCCCATAGTGTTGGAAATGATGGACTTAATAGATGCTTACTGAGTGAGTTGTCAAATAAGAAATGACGTTTCAAAGTTTCGAGATTACATATGCCAAAATTTTGTCTTGAAAATCAAAGTGCGATATTCCTTTTTGCGTGTCTTGCGCCACTGTCGCACAACATGGGATGCTAACAACTCCGCTGGCCTTTAAACAATCCAAAAGAGGTAACTCTTGGAGTTTGGCTATGAGTTGCCCAACATATGTAGCAAAAATGCTATATTTGGGTATGCATTGGTATTCTCATGGGCCTGCGTTTAAAGCAAAAGTTGGAATACTCCTCTGACCGCTATGAGAAATCATTATACCGAAAAGGGAATCCTTGGTAATGGTCATGAGTGTCCTTCCTAGCCTGCACAGTCTCGATTGAACATATTGTTGGAGATATGCCCAAGAGGCAATAATAAAACGGTTATTATTATATCTTTGTTTTTATGATGAATGTTTACATTCCATGCTATAATTGTATTATTAGGAAACACTAATACTTGTGTGTTTTGTAAACACAAAATTGTCCCTAGTAAGCCTCTTGTTCATACTAGCTTGTTTATTAATAAATGATCATGGTTTCCTGATCATGGACATTAGATGCTATTAATAACAAGATCATATAATTAGGAGAATGATGTGATGGACACACACCCGTAGTAAGCATAGCATAAGATCAAGTCATTAAGTTCGTTTTGCTACATGCTTTCAAATACATAGTAACCTAATCCTTCGACCATAAGATCATGTTAATCACCATCACCAGATGAGTACTTTGATGACATCAAACGCCTTTTCGTAACTAGGTGGTTATAAAGGTGGCATTAGCTATTCTAAAAGTATGTGTTTATAAGCGCATGGATCAAGACAGGGATTTGTCCATCCAGAAACCTGCATCCACAACACCGAAGAGCCGTAGGAGGAATAGAGTTAGATCTAATCTCCAAACCCTTCTCCACCACCGTAGCCATATTCCACCACTTGTAATAGTAGATCTCATCATCTATTGGCAACATTGTAAAACTATTCGATATTAATCTTATGATTTCCATTGCAATGTTTTTGATTGTTGATTTCATCTCTATGCGGGACTGACATGGCTATACCCTGCAGGTACTCGAGTCTTGTATATACGGCCCAGATACGGGGGAAGCCCACGGTGTTGCCACGACCCAATGAAGACTTTGAGTGGCCTACGGACTACCGATAACTTGCGAGATAAGAAGAAGTCTAAAGATAGAAAGTTTGAATGACAAACCCTAAACAGTAACCAACTGAACCTGCTACCTAAGACCTGGCCTATCTATATAAAGGCTAGGAGGGGCGGCGAGGAAGACACACGCAACCCTAGTTTTCCACAACCCTCGCCAGATTGCATCTGCGCACCATTGTAATCTTCGATTCCTTCGTTAATTCCAAGAGCAGACAAGCAGAAGTAGGGAGCTCTACGAGGCCTGAACCTGGGTAAACCTTGCGTCCCTGTGTGCTTGTTTGCTAGCCAATTAATGCTTCCAGCGCTCCCTCCTTCTCCAAAACCCAAGTCCATAACAATGGGCATTGATGAGTTAAACCCTCGTAAATTGGCGCCGTCTGTGGGAATCGGGAGTGTTGATGTAGCGACTTCTTCGGACTCATCATCCGCGATCTACAACTACGCAACAACGGAGATTCGCCAGCTCTTCGGCGCATTCGACTTCACCGTCCACACGCCTGCCTTTCGAGTCCGTGGGCGATAGGGAGCTTCCGCTTTCAAGTTAGTTAGATGGGAATGCTTGGCATGCCTGACCAGCCGATGGTATCCGCGATTTCTCCAGCATCATGGTTCCCGCCACCAATCGGCACCCTCAGCGAGGTCAATACCTCAGCAACAGCTGAGAGCACGGACAGCGACAGCAGTCATGAATCCGATCTGGGCGGCTTAGCAACGGAACATGGAGTCTACGGCTCCGGATCCGAGAGTTGCGGGAGTAACAGCTTCCCTAGCCACTTCATGTGCACCATACTTAACATTGGCGACTCCAACGCTAATCGCGAAAACTGTGGCAATGGATATGGCACCGATCCACCTAACGGTGGCATCCCTAATGGCGGACCTCCCAACGGCGGCCCCACCAACGGTGGCAACAGTGCGCCCATCAACAATGGAGTGGCAGTCGAACCCCCAACCATGGTGAACGAGCACACTGGCGAGCGTGTCGTGATCAAGCTCAGCGAACTTGAGTGGGCTCGCTGCCGAGACGCCTTGCGAGGCAATCCTCTGCCCCAGGCACACCACAAGAACTGCTGATGGGCTATCATTGGCTGCTAAAGGAAGAGTACACACGCCAGCTACAAACAATCGCGCAACTCGAAGCGCGTAAAAAGACGTCAGACAAGTCGAGCCTTTGAAGGGCTAGGCTCTCCTCCCATGGAGGATCCTCCTCCAAAGGCAACGAATACGTGGCCAACAAGAGACGATCTCGAATGCCCCACCTCACCGAGCAGGAGCGCATAGAAGCTGCGAAAGTCCTCAACTTCAGCTCTATGACAGTCGACACTCGGGGCAACGTGGTCCCGAAGACGCCGCAAGCAGCGGTGACAGCGGCCAGTTGGAGATCCCTGAGCTGCCATGCACAGATCTACAATTGCAGGCTTGGGACTAATCGATGCCGGTCTCGACAAAGAGCCGACGCTGGAGCCGAAGAAAATCAAGGCTCTTGCAAAACGCTATTACTCACCCTCGTCCAGCGATGACAGTCACGATCTATCTCGACGTCGCCGCTCACGGCGACACGACCACGACTACGACGCGCGTGATGACATCATGCAGCGCAAGATCGACAAGTCAAGGGCACGACGTGCCTGATCGACTGACTCACAGGACGAAGACATGGAGCTCTCCGGCACCCGATGCTTCAGCAGAGCCATCAGGCAGAAGCGAATGCCCAAGGGGTTCAAACTCCCCTCAGGAAACCCAAAGTTTGACGGCCTGCAGGACCCGAAAATCTGGTTAGAGACCACATCTCCTCCATCAGGCTCCATGGTGGGAGTCGAAGCATGGCCATGCAATGCCGACAACTATAGCTGCAGGGCACCGCCCAAGCTTGGCTCAATAACCTCCCGCGTGGATCCATTCGCAGCTAGGATGAGATGGTCTACAGCTTTGTGCGCAACTTCAAGGGAACCTACAAAACGCCCGTGTCAATCGGAGAGCTGAGATGCTGTCGGCAAAGGTCAGGTGAGTGATTACGCTTGTACATTCAGAGGTGGTCCATCATCAAGAACTCCACAGAAAATATCTCGGAAGACCGGGCGATTGACGCATTCAACGGCGGTGTTCGCCGCATAGAGCTCAGGCAGGAGCTGGGCCGGTCGAAGCTCAAAACCATTAACCACCTGATGGAAATCGCGAACCGGTGGGCAGATGGAGAAGATTCGGTGAAAAATCGTGTTCACTCCGACGACGAAGCAGAGCTCGAGCGCAGACGTGATCGCCGAAGCAAACTTCGAATGCGCATCTACGATGACCGCGACGACGTCAACATGGTCGCAGCCGACTACGCCGACAGGTGTGACGACAATCGCAGCGGTGGACACCGTGACTCCGGGAAAACCACGCAAGTATGGTAGCACCACACTCACGAAGAGGCACCCGTGACAACAATCAAGGACAAACTGTCCGGGCCGTGCAATGTGCACTTCTACATCGACAAGCACGACGCTAAGAAGAAATCCAGCCACCTCCTCAAGGACTGCCGCGAGTTCCTCAAACTCCACGAGGGTCTAGCGCGGATCAATCGTGACACCGTCAACAGGGGCTACGGAGTCGCCCCAGGCGCTGTAGCACATGGAGCTCCTCCTCCACCACCTGGAGTGCCACCGCCCGTGGCCACACCGGTCCACTATCAAGGTGGCGAGCCATACCCATGGCCTGTGGGCAACATGATGATCCAAAAGGGATGCCCCTCGAATCGGGTGTAGAAGGCCATCACTCGCCAAGTCAACTTGGCGACAAACTCACCACCATCCACCACTGAGTACCTCAGTGGAAGCGACTCCTGCATCACCTTCGACAAGCGCGACCACCAGCGTCAAGTACCCCTCCTAGGCCATTGTCCCCTCGTACTTGAGGCACATATTGGAGGCTTCGACATGAGTCGCGTTTTCATGGACGGTGGAAGCGGCATTAACCTTATGTTCGTGAGTACCTTCCGAGCAATAAGGACCCCTCTGACTTGCCTAGAGGTCTCAGACACGATATTCCACGGCATCGTCCCAAGCAAGGGCATATATCCCCTTGGCAAAATCAACCTGGACGTCATCTTCGGCACGCTGGAAAACTTTTGACGTGAACTCATCGACTTTGAAGTCGTCGATTGGCCCTCACAGTACCACTGCATCCTCGGACATGTCGCGTTCGCCAGTTTCATGGAAGTGCCGCACTACGCCTACCTGCATATGAAAATGCCAGGCCCCAACGGCGTCATCACAATCAAGGGGAGCTTTGAGAGGTCCGACAGTTGCGACAGGGAATTCAATAGAATCTCCTAGTCCTTCGGCATGCAAGAAGAACTCGCAAGATTGAAGGAGTTGACAGACAACTGTCTGCATCCCCTGAGCCGACCAAGTTCACCTGACATGTCCTTTGACTCGTCGGTGCACATGAAGAAAGTTCAGGTCCACCCATCGGACCCAGGCAAGACGGCCCTCATCGCCAACAACTTGAGTTCCGCATAGGAACTCACGCTCGTCGAATTCCTCCGTGAGCATTGGGAATCTTCGCCTGGAGTCCAGCGGACATGCCAGGAGTTCCTAGGGAATTCGCCGAGCATGCACTCAATGTCAACCCAGACGCAAAGCCAGTCAAGCAAACAATTTGGCGACTGTCTGAGCGAAGAGGAAAAGCGGTCGGAATGGAGATCAACAGACTCCTCGATGCCAAATTCATACACGAGATCAAGGAAAGCACTTGGCTCGCCAATACAATGCTAGTACCAAAAAAGGACACGGATATCCTAGGAATGTGCGTAGATTTTACCTCTCTGAATAAGCACTGCCAAAAGGATCACTTCCCACTACCGCGAATCGACCAGATCATCGAATCCACCGTGGGATGTGAGCACCTCTGCTTCCTCGACGCCTACTCAGGCTACAATCAAATTCGAATTAAGGAGGAATATCAAGAGAAAATGGCATTTACAACGCCTTTTGGTGTGTTCTGCTACAACACAATGCCCTTCGGGCTAAAAAACACCGGAGTAACCTATCAGCGGTGCATGCAGGCTTGCCTCAAGAACCAACTTGGTCGCAACATCCATGTCTATGTTGACGAGATCGTAATCAATACCAAAGAGGAAGCCTTGCTAATCGAAGATTTACGCGAAACCTTTGCCAACCTCGACTGCTACCGGATCAAGCTCAATCCAGACAAATGCGCCTTCGGCATACCATCTGGGCAACTACTCGGGTATCTCATCTCCGCGAGAGGGATCAAGGCGAACCCGAAGAAAATAAAAGCCATACTGGCCATGGAGAAGCCGAAGAACGTAAGAGGTGTCCACCAGCTGGCTGGACGAATTGCGGCGCTCAGTCGATTCATCAGTCGAGTGGGTGAAAAGGCACTGCCCTTCTACCAACTACTCCACAAAGCTAACAAGTTCGAGTGGACCAATGAGGCATAGGAAGCATTCGAAGACCTCAAGCGTATACTGTCTACCTCACCAGTACTGGTGACCCACACGAAAGGGAACCACTGTTGCTATGCATCTCCGCCACGAACCAGGTGGTTAGCACGGTACTCGTGGTGGAACGAGCCAAGGAAAACAAGGTCCACGGGGTACAGCGCCCAGTCTACTACCTCAGCGAGGTAATCACGCCAACCAAACAGCGGTACCCGCACTACCAGAAGTTGGCATATGGCGTCTTCATGACAGCCAGGTCACTGCGCCACTACTTCCAGGAGCACCCAATCATGGTGGTCAACGACGCCTCACTTGGACATATCCTCAACAACCCCGACGCCACCGGACGAGTCGCGCTTTGGGGAATCGAGCTGTCTCCATGATACATTGCAAATGTATCTATATTTTTTGATGTTCCATGCTTGGTTTTATCCACTTTCTTGTGTTTTGTTCCAACATTGGAGTACTTTTCATATGATTTCTTGGACTAACCTATTAACAAGAGCCACAGTGCCAGCTGCCTATTTTCTGCTGTTTTTGGTTCCAGGAAATTCAGAAAATGAATATTCTCGGAATTGGATGGGCAAAAGCCAAAGTGTCTATTTTTTCGGAAGTGATCAAGTGCCAGAATACGAGACGGAGAAGGGCCAGGGATCCACCACACAACCTGGCCGCACGGCCAGGCCTGGCCCACGCCAGGGGGTGGTGTGGCCACCCTAGGCACCCCCTCGGCCTCCCCTTCCGACTATAAGATGCCCTCGGGATGTAAACCCTAAGTACCAGATCAAAAATCCACGAAAGAGTATGCAGCCTCCGCCATCTCCATCCCTAGATCGGGAGGGATGTGAAGCTCTTCTCGGCACCCTGCCGGAGAGGGGAATTCACCATGGAGGCCTTCTTCATCACCATGCAAGCCTCCGGTGTGATGCATGAGTAGTTCATCCTTGGACTACGGATCCATGTAGTAGCTAGATGGCTGGTTCTCCTACTTTGTGCTTTCATGTTTAGATCTTGTGAGCTCCGTTCATGATCAAGATCATCAATTTGTAATTCTGCATGTTGTGTTTGTGGGGATCCGATGGATATTGAGATGCTATTTCAGATTGATTATTGATTCTATCATGTATTTGTTATTTGAGATCTTGCATGCTTTCCATTGTTAGTAGCTATCTTGGCCAAGTAGATGCTAGCAACTCCAAGAGTTAGTATTTATGCTCGATAGTGGGTTCATGCCTCTAGTAATCTAGGGAAGTGACAGAAATATCTAAGGTACTAGATATGTTATTGCTACTAGGGAGAAAACAACAATCCTTTGTTCATAGAACAATCGTATTGTTTACTTTACACGTAGTTCATAAAGCAATAATCTGTTGCTTGCAACTTAATACTAGAGGGGGTTCGGATGATAACCTGAAGGTGGATTATTAGTCATAGATGCAGTTGGATGGCGGTCTATGTATTATGTTGTAATGCCCAATCAAGTCTCAAAGGAGTCAATATGATTAGTATATGCATGTATTGCTTTCTCGGTGTTTGTCAATTGCCCCGCTGTAATTTGTTCACCCAGCATGTTATTTATATTAAGGAGAGCCACCTCTAGTGAACTATGGATCCCGGTCCTTTTCTTTACATATAATCTTTAAACTGTTTACTGCTTTGTGTTTACTTTCTGCAAATTATTACTTCTTTCCATTCGATATGTTTAATCCTTTGTTTTCCGCAAAACATGGTGAGATTGACAACCTCATCGCAAGTTGGGGACAAAGTTTTGTGGTTGTGTTGTGCAGGTCTCCACGTTGCTACTATCACCAGTAGTGCGCCCTGCCAAAGCTCAGCTAGTAACACCTTTGAGGTGTTTCCTTGCTCCTACTGGTTTGACTAAACCTTGGTTTCATAACTGAGGGAAACTTGCTGCTGTGCTCATCATACCTTCCTCTTGGGGTTCCCAACGAGCTCTACATCAACACCCCCATCAAGCAATTTTCTGGGCGCCGTGCACTGAGCCATCAAGCAATTTTCTGGCGCCGTTGCCGGGGAGTCAAGGACATCTTCACAAAGGGAGTCCCTCATAACCAATCTCTTTACTTTGTTGTTTTTGTTTTGCTTAGTTTCTTTTTGCTTTGTTTGCTTGTTTCATTCTTCAAAAAACACAAAAAAAATTAGTTTTACTAGTTTGCTTTCTTTATCAAAAACACAAAAAAATTAAGTATCCTTTAGTTGTCACCTCTTCCTTAGCTCACCATGTTGATCCCTACATTCAACCTGAAAGACCTTCCAATTGGTAGTGGTTCTATAATTGGGAAAGATAACATTGAAGAATTCTTTAATCATGTTAGTAAGCATGAAGATACTGAGGATAGGTCCCTTGTAGAACTTGCTCCAAACTATGAGATTGCTGCAGCTTCGTTAATTCACATGTTAGAAGCTAGGTTTGTTAACCTCAACCCCTTAATGCAAGTAATGTTTCTTAATGCAAGTTCTATGATGTTGCCAAGGAAGCTAGAAAAGTCTTTGAATGTTTCAATATGCTAGGCTCATGTGTAGATGTTGTTGGTACACGAGAAAAGATGAACAAAACCGAACCTAATGGGGAGGAACCAAAGATACCAATACCCTTCAAACTAGTAGCAATACATGATGCCATAGAAAAGAAGCTTGATTGGATTGTTCCTGCAAACCCTTTTGATGAGAGTAGTAAACCTAAGAGCATTGAGAGAGGACCTCTAGAACTTATTTGGATGATATACCTTGCCTTGTTGAAAATATTTCTAGTATTGATCTTAATGCTTCTTCATTTGAGAATACTTGATCCTTTTTCTTGCTTCTTATGCATAACTTAAAGGCGTTAAAGAAAAATACTTATTGGGAGATAACCCAAAAGTTTTAGATGAGTCTTGGAAGTTATTACCTCTTTAATAACCTCTCCTTATCATTTTTATTTGCTTTTTGTGCCAAGAGTAACCTCTAATGAGAGAGAAGTAATGATTGGGAAAGTTGCTGTCCCGAAACAGATTTTTGTACTTCACCGTACAAATTCGTGACAGAGCTATGTATGTAGGATTGAGCTGTAATTTTTTTGTGATTCTGCCCCAAGTTGTTATCTAACTTTCGTTAGTTCAATACTTTTTGATTTGAGCAACAGAAGGTATTCGAAAAAATTCGTCTTTACCTGCTGGTCTACTTTGACAGATTTCTGCCATTTTCTGCCATTTTCTAGATTTGCTTCTTGTTAGTTACTTCTGGAGTTCTTTTGGGGAATTGAGCTTTTTTAGGGAAGTGATACAGTAGCTAGTGTTCTAATGGAAGTTTATTTGGTGTTAGAACTGAACATTAAGACTTATTTATCTTAAGTGCACTTATGTTGCTAATGAGATTGTGTGAAGTTTTGTATAAAGGAAAATTTTCAGGTGTATGGAAGGAATGAGTAATGAGATGAAGTATGGACTAAAGCTCAAGCTTGGGGATGCCACGTGTGTCACCCTAAGAAATATCCAAGAAGTACAAGTGTCAAATCTTGGGGATGCCCAAGGCATCCCCTTCTTCATCAATAAAAATCCCAGGTTTCTTCCAAACGCTTCATTTTTATTGTTTCATATACAGTTGTGTTGTTCTTGGGGCGTCTTATTTTTTGTTTTCGTTTTGGTTTTTCGTTTGCTTTTGTTTGCTTAGTTTTCTGAATAAATTGGTTGGACCCCCTCTTTCATACATTGGTTTGCAAATAGTTTGGTTTGGTTTGGAAAAGAGTATGAAAGTTCATGCTTATGTGGTAAAAAGAGCTTGTTTTTTACTGTGGCCTATGATTTATCATGCCATGCTTGATATTGTTTTGGCTTTATGCTTAGTATTCTTTGCTGTAGCATGACTTGTTATAAATAATTGAGATTTCTTAATGTTCCTTGGATGAATCATGCGTTGTTTTAGCATATTAAACCATAGTATAGTGGTATTCTCCTTTGATGCTTTATTTGGGTTGACATGACACATGCTCACACCATGTTATGACTATCTCAAGTCACCATAGCCTTTATGATCCTTTAGTTTTCAACTTGTAGTATCACTTTATGCTTTGATCAATGATTTTTTGTCGCTCTGCATGATTATGGCCATTATTGCTCTCTTAGTTTGTCGCTCCCAGTCTTTTGCTAGCCTCCACAAAAAAGTATGAGTTCCACTCATGCATCCAACTCCTTAAATCATGTTATTCCAAAGAGTCCACCATACCTACCTACTAGCTTATGCTATTCCAAGTATATTCATGCTTTTGTTTACCTTCCAAATTAAACTTGTTATGGGAAAACTAGTGATTAAAGCTCTCACTCATGCTCTTTTGTATATGGATGTCGTCGGTGTGAAATGAAAGGGGAGCTTGTAAGTCCATGGAGTTATGTATATGTGTTAGAGAAACGCCTGAGCCGCTGGTCTAATCCATGCTGACATGGTGGAAACCTGCAGCATAACCATAATGAGCTGTCTATGAAGCATTCTTCTTATAAAAAAAGAGTCCTATATTGAGAAAAAAAGAGAAAAAGAGATACTATGAAAAGAGGAAAGAGAGAAAAAAGCACCATATTCCCATGGTAAATAAGAAGAATGCTGAGATGCTCGTTGTCTGCTTGCCTTGTAATTTTGATATGGGGATTCTTCCGTATCATCGGGCAAGGGGTACCCCGTTGGCGGTTCTCTATGATACGCATATACTTACAATGACAAGAACTTACCGGTGACTAAACTTGAGTAGCATGAGGAGCGGCCCTCATATACAAGGGACATGAGATTTCTGACTTATACTTCGTCAAGCATGTACACCATAGTTTGTTCACTTTAACCTTAATCACTTAAAGATGCTTATGATAGGGGCAATGAGAGCTGAAACCTATAAGTACCATAATTTTTGGAAGCTCTTTATGAGACTTGAATCCCTACTTCCTTTTACAAAGGCTTTTCTTCCACCATTATATTGAGTCTCCACCTTCTATCTTTATGCACCTACTTTGAGAGCATAGTGGCCATTCTTAGTTCTATGTGCATTGTCCCAAGACTAGTTGATTGATGCATAACTTGATATTGCTTATTTTAAACTATTGTATCTAGTCACTCTTATGAACCTTGAAGGTGTCCTATGCATTTCTATTTGCTACTCTATTGAGGGACAAGCTGAATACTATTATGCTATGTATTCTTTATGTGAAACAAACAAACGTCTTGCAAAGCATTGTTATTCATGAATCTTTTGTTTGTGCCTTTTCATGTTGCATCATAGTTTCTTTGCTTATTTCTAGAACTTTGTCTTTCATGCTATGATTGAAGTACTATGATCCCAGCTTTGAATGTTTTACAAATACTTTGATCAAGTCTTTGATGGTGCATGTCAGCTCAAAAATTATTCTTTTTTTTCACTTACCTACTCAAGGACGAGCAGGAGTTAAGCTTGGGGATGTTGATACATTGCAAATGTATCTATAATTTTTGATGTTCCATGCTTTGTTATATCCACTTTCTTGTGTTTTGTTCCAACTTTGGAGTACTTTTCATATGATTTCTTGGAATAACCTATTAACAAGAGCCACAGTGCCAGCTGCCTATTTTCTGCTGTTTTTGGTTCTAGGAAAGTCAGAAAATGAATATTCTCGGAATTGGACGGGACAAAAGCCAAAGTGCCTATTTTTCCAGAAGTGATCAAGTGCCAGAATACGAGACGGAGAAGGACCAGGGAGCCACCACACCACCTGGCCACGCGGCCAGGCCTGGCCCGCGCCAGGGGGTGGTGTGGCCAGCCAAGGCACCCCCTCGGCCTCCCCTTCCGACTATAAGATGCCCTCGGGACATAAACCCTAAGTACCCGATCAAAAATACATGAAAGAGTCTACAACCGCCATCATCTCCAACCCTAGATCGGGAGGGATCTGAAGCTCTTCCCGGCACCCTGCCGGAGAGGCGAATTCACCCTAGAGGCCTTCTTCATCACCATGCAAGCCTCCGGTGTGATGCGTGAGTAGTTCATCCTTGGACTACAGATCCATGTAGTAGCTAGATGGCTGGTTATCCTCCTTTGTGCCTTCATGTTTAGATCTTGTGAGCTCCGTTCATGATCAATATCATATATTTGTAATTCTTCATGTTGTTTTTGCGGGGATCCGATGGATATTGAGATGCTATTTCATATTGATTATTGATTGTATCATGCCTTTGTTATTTGAGATCTTGCATGCTTTCCGTTGTTAGTAGCTATCTTGGCCAAGTAGATACTAGCAACTCCAGGAGTTAGTATTTATGCTCGATAGTGGGTTCATGCCTCTGGTAATATGGGGAAGTGACAGAAATCTCTAAGGTACTAGATGTGCTGTTGCTACTAGGGAGAAAACAACAATCCTTTGTTCATAGAACAATCGTATTGTTTACTTTACACGAAGTTCGTAAAGCAATAATCTGTTGCTTGCAACTTAATACTGGAGGGGGTTCGGATGATAACCTGAAGGTGGATTATTAGTCATAGATGCAATTGGATGGCGGTCTATGTATTATGTTGTAATGCCCAAACAAGTCTCGAAGGAGTCAAGATGATTAGTATATGCATGTATTGCTTTCTCGGTGTTTGTCAATTGCCCCACTATAATTTGTTCACCCAGGATGTTATTTATCTTAAGGAGAGCCACCTCTAGTGAACGACAATATGATCGCCTACCGCGACCTCTACGACACACTCAAAGGGGACTTCGACGGATGCGAGCTGCGGCACGTAGGCCACGAAAGCAATGAGGAGGTGGACGCACTCGCCAACATTGGCTCTACCTGCGCCCCCATACCACCTAGAGTATTTCTCGAGCGCATCTGCGAATGCTACATCAAGCCAAAGGCCGCAGAGAAGAAAATAAGCAACAACAACGGACTCGGGCGCTACGCCACCCAATGAGCCAATGGCACTCGACAACCTGGAGCTCGACACAGGACTCGAAGGACCAATGGCGATCATGATAATCAAACCCGCTTGGACTCAACCCTACATCACATATCTTGTCAGCAAGAGGCTCCCCGACGGCACGACTTACACGCGGTAAATCGCACGATGATCCAAGGCATTCGCCATCATCAATGGAGAACTATAAAAGTGCAGCATCACAGGAGTACTCCAACGATGCATCTCCAACGCTGATGGAAAATCCGTTCTCCTCGACATCCATGAGGGGACTTGTGGGCACCACGCCGGCAGTCGCACCCTCGTCGCGAATGCTCTACGAGCTGGATTCTACTGGCCTACGGCCATGCGTGACGCCAAGGAAATTGTCCAGAAATGTAACGCTTGCCAGCGATTCGCGGACAAACCACATGCACCTAGCGCGGAGCTCCAGCCAATACCATTGGCCTGACCCTTTGCGCAATGGAGACTCGACATGGTCGGCAAGCACCCAAAGTCCTCGCGAGGAGGCTACGTCTGCCTCTTGGTCGCAGTCGACAAATTCACCAAGTGGATAGAGGCCATGCTGGTGACTAACAAGTCAGGAGCCAGCGCATTCAAGTTCTTCAAGTCCATTGTCTATCGTTTTGGAGTGCCACACATCATCATTACGGACAATGGAACAAACTTTACCTCTAAGGAGTTATAGGGTTTCTGCGAGAACCTAGGAATCAACATAAGCTATGCCGCTGTAGCTCATCCGCAGACCAACAGTCAAGTTGAAAAGGCAATCATGATCCACCCAGAAGTATCCACTCGCCTGAAGCTTCTCTTGGGTCAGGTCATTCATGCGAATGGCGATCCTGTCCTTCTCATCCTACGGATGACGCGCACTGACAACTATACTAAGCAAGGGCACAAGTATCAAGACAACGAACTACCACGAGTGGCTACAAGAAAAGATAAGGAAGCAGAAAGCTAACACTTGAATTGGTCGCCCAGCTACGCCACCTCCCCTAGAAGATATTGCTCTTAGGTAGTGGCCTTCTCCGCCCTCGACTTCCATACATCCGCGTTACCACGGAGGAGGGGCAGTTCGCGCTCCAGCTTCTTAACGCGCTCATGTAGTCGCAAAAGCAGAGACAGCTCATCCACCCTTGAGCGTGACTGCGTTAAGGCATCATCAGTGGATGGCAGATTCCGAGGCTCACTCGGAGGACCAGTCGATGTGCCCTATCACAAGCTAAGCAAGAGATAATAAGAAGACCAAGCAATACATCGACAAAAACTCAAGTGCATTCAAGCATAACAAAGTATCAATACATACACCCGCCAACGACATGTTCTAGAGAAAAGGGTTCAAGCTATTAACGATTACAAATATGAATACTGAGGAGCATTCTGGCTTCTTCGACTTGGACTTCAGTTTCGGGGGCCTCATCGAGTCTATGGCAGTATTAGACGCCACATACTTCTCGCCGGCCCCTTACGCCGCAGCCTTTGCCGCCTTCTTGGCTCGCTGTAGGTCCTTAGAGTACTTCGCGACTTTGTTGATGAGTCGCGGCCCGTACTTGCCACAGGCAAATGCAAAAGGATCAAAAACTACCTGTTGACCATCCGCACCGACAGGCATCGCTTTGGAGACCATAGCAGGATCCACCACGACTCCATGGGCTTGAACCATCGCGAGTGACATAGAAGCGCCAGCCGCACGAGGCGATTTCTTGAAGCCTGCAGGAATGCCTCCAGCAAGGGACTCCACCAGATCATCTACGTTCTCAATCAACTCAGCTTCGGGCGCCAACTCCTCACGGAGGCGACTGAGTACACCCTTCGCTTGGTCAGCATCCCCTGGATGGAAGCACTCCGATCTTCAACTGCTACGACGGTGCCTGCCAAGGCATCATCACGACAGAGCGCCTGGGCGTTGAAGCTCAGACCGCTAGCATCTACACAGAGCAAAGTGTTGGTAAAAAAGGTCAGCACAATAACAAATTCGAAAAGAAACGCCACGACCGAAATCCAGATGAAGGAATACCTGAAAGAGCCTTGGCAATCGACAAGAGCTGTTCTTCGAACAACTTCTCCCTAGCAGTGATGGAGGCGCACAAATCCTCTTCACATTTCCACAGCGACTGCCTCATCGTGACCCTTCACCGCTGCGGCGAGCGTCTTTTCGAGGGAAGCAGCGGCGCGAAGAAGCGCATTATGCTCACTTGCAAAGCAAACAAAGATAGACCGTCAGTTGAGAATATCACAAGGATGAAGAAGAAATAGCAAAAAGCACTCACTTTCAACCATGCGATGGCGATTATCCAGCATTGCATGCTGGCGACCCATTGCGAGAACTTCCTCCGCAGGCGACCAGCTTCCTTCACAATAAGCTGCAACAGAAGAAACAACAAAAGGATCAGCATATAACATGAATGATTAACTCGACTACAAGAAAAGGTAACATCGCACATACGTGATCCTCCAGTGACTCCGAAGTCGATTGCTGCGCAGTCGTCCGGACAACCATCTCGTGCTCCACATCGTGTGGAGAACTTGATGAATTGTGCCCGGAGTGGGCCGCCAATGGAGGAGACGGAGTTCGTTCAGCCACTTCCTTGGCCTTGGAGTCCGTGACTCCAGATTCTTTAAAAAATTGGACGTCGCCAGAAGATGACGACGCTGGTTGACTATGGAACAAAGCCAACATCAGGAAAATGCAACTCCAAAAAAAAGAACAAAGAGAAGAATTGTATACATACCAATCAAACTTGTCAAAATCGAAGGTTTGGCCCTCTGACTCCGACGAATCCTTCGGCAGCGGCATCTTCTTGCGGGAAGATGGTGCCACATCAC
This sequence comes from Avena eriantha, assembly GCA_910589775.1. Lineage (NCBI taxonomy): Eukaryota > Viridiplantae > Streptophyta > Magnoliopsida > Poales > Poaceae > Avena > Avena eriantha. Next base: position 102,404,056 of record OU342743.1, on the reverse strand, counting down.
TCACAAGAACGGCAAGAATCAGTGACTCATCACCGATAGCTGGGCCTTCCACAGTCGAAGGAGACGATGCATCCGAATCTTTGCTGCGCGAACACTTGCGAGTGTCCGGACCACTAGACTCGGGGGCTTCCTCCTCCTCTTCAAATGGGACGGTCGACTCCGACTCGTCCTCCTCATCTACTTCACGAGGAATAACCCCCTCAGGAAGAGGGGGCAAACTAGGAGACACTTTCCAATCCTGCATACAGAAAACAAGTCAGCACAAGTCAAGAAAAAGAAGCACTCGACAAAATAAAGCTACTTCGTAGCACAATGATACCTCAGGAGGAGGGTTAGAAGCATCAAAAGGGGGCACAACTGGTTCACTGGGGAGTACATCCTTTGCAGTGTACTTGGTCAGCAGCCGTAGCCTCTTATCTACTTCACTCGCGGAAATGCCATAGGTAGATACGCGAGTGACATCGTCCGCACCAGCCCACTAAAACATAGGGTGGACTCTGGCCTTTAGGGGCTGGACACGATGGTGCAACCACATGCGAATGAGGGCACAACCTCCCTCTTCTTTACCCATGCAACTCTCGAGCTCGCAGACGCGCTCGTACAGCACATCTGTCTCCTAAGACTCGCCGAGCATCACCACGTTCTTCCAAGAGCGCCTCCTCCTACACGGCGCCACGGGATCTAAAGGTGCGAGTCCAAAGTGGGCTCCGTCGGCCTTCTGGTCACGGATGTAGAACCACTTGTCGCTCCACCCTTGGACGGACGCCATGAGCTTGATGTCAAAGTACGTGACGGAGGAGTCGACATGGATACCGCAGCCTCCTACATCATAGACTATGGAGCCAGACACCGACTGGCGCTTCAGCTTGAGGAGACACTTGAAGAGACCAAAGTGTGACTCGATTCTGAGCCAGCACTCGCAAAGCATAATGTAGCAGGCAATGTGGAGGGCAGAGTTGGGGGACAGCTAGTGCAGCTGGAGCCCATAGAAACAAAGGAGGCCCCTGAAGAAAGGATGCAGGGGCAGAGAAAGACCACGGATGATGCAGGCGTAGAAGACAGAGCTTAGACGACTTGATGATGGACGCGTGTCATGCGCCATTGGTGACGCGAGTGCCCGCGCCCTTCTTCTTCGTGGCAACGGCGGCGCTGGTGCCCACAGCGGTGGAGCCACCCTTCTTCTTGGCAGCAGCAATGGCGGCGGCGGACTCAGCAGCAACACCTCCCTTCTTCTTCCCCATCTTGCGGTGGCGACGAGAGCGAAGAAAATAACTCAGGAAAACACGGAGTTGGTCCAGCACCACGAACTAAATGAACTCTCGGAGGCAGAGAGCGGCAGCAATGGAGATGGAGGCACAAAGTAGAGAGGAAGCATATGAGAAATTACCGCAGTTGCGCTGCTACTTAACCCCTTGGAAGATGTAATCCAACGGCCAGCAGAAACCCTATCAGACACGTGGCACACATCGCCATCGACACGTGGAGCACCTGAAGCACGAACCGTCCCCCACTACCCTCGTTACGAGCGGAAATCGAGGAGGCACAGTTAAAACAAAAGATTACGCATGCCCGGTCAAGTCAAGGTCAGAAAATGGGACCCACTGCTCGTCACGTCCCGTCAAAACCGCTGACGCGGGCAACTGAGATCATCACATCGTCAGCACTGATGTCATCAAAGATTGAGCACTAGAAGACTTTGACTACTTTAGTCCTTGTTTGAGTCTTCGACTCCATTAAGCACTCGGGGGCTACTCCCATAGGGAGTGCTGGCCGCGCACCCTACGATTTTTTTTCTGCAGGAATATGGACATTCAAAGCATACCCAACCACTCGAATCCACGATTCGACTATCGACATGGGTTACTCCCATAGGGAGCGCCGAAAATTAATTCGACTGAAACAAGCAAACAAAAGACGACAGTAGTCGCAAAAGTTCTTTAGTCCCAGCCTGACTCTTCGACTCAACCAGGCATTCGGGTGCTACTCCCATAGGTAGCGCCGGTCGCGCACCCTATGATTATTTGTACATCGTACTATGTGTCGATAACATCCACACTCGAAGTCTATGGCGACACTGAAGGGAATATGCCCGAGAGGCAATAATAAAGTGGTTATTATCTTATTCCATGTTTATGATAAATGTTTATTTTGCAAGCTATAATTGTATTAATTGGAAACGTCAATACATGTGTGTTTAATAAACAAAATACAAAGTTCCTAGTAATGCCTCTCATATAAACTAGCTCGTTGATTAACAAGATGATCAAGGTTTCCTGATCATGGACATTGGATGTTGTTAATAATGAGGTCACAACATTGGTGGAATGATGTGATGAACATTCATCCGAAGTATAGCATTATGATCAAAGTCATTATGTTTATATTGCTATAACATCATACGAAGTAATCTTAGTCCTTAGAACATGAGATCATGTTAATTGCTAACACCAGAAGAGTATCTTGATAACACCAAATGTCACACCGTAATAGGGTGACTATAAAGGTGGGTTCAGTACTACGAAGGTTTTATGTTGAGGCTCATGGATTAAGAGTGGAATTTGTCAATCCCGATGACGGATAGATATACTCTGGGCCCTCTCGTTGATATCACATTAAGATAGCTTGCAAGCAAGTGATGTGATCACTAGAATGTTATATCACGGGAACGAGAAAATAGTGCATGCCGGCAACAAGATCAAACTAGGTATGGAGATACCGATGATCGAACCTCGGACATATAATATATCGCAAGACAAAGGGATTTAGTTACTAGCATTAAAGGTTCTCACGATCAAAGAATTCATCATTGAATGTGTAGGAGTTAGTATTGATCTCCAGGTCCCGCTTCTGATTATTGATCTGAGAAGGGTCTCGATCATGTCTGCATTATTCTCGAACCTTAGGGTGACACTCTTAAGGTATACCGACACCACTTGGAGCAAATATGTTTCATATAAAGATTTAAGAAAACACTGGAATTATTTCAATAGACACCGAAACTGTTTCGGGTGAAATTGCTGAAATTGGTTCTGCATGTAATATTGAAATGTTGCAGGGGGTTTATGTGAATATTTGTTAATTAAAGTAATTAACAAAATTCTGAATAAAAATAATAAAAGAGTTTTATTAAATGAGAGAGCATTAAAATTGGAGAAATTTAATGCATTTAAAGTGGAGACTTTAAAAGAGAATTGGAGGGGGAATTTTAATGTGGAGGGGTTACCACCACATGAATGGGGGAGGTGAGGAGTCAACCCCCATGGGGCGTCGGCCATGGGGAGGGGTACCCCCCTCCTCCTATAAAAGGCCCCCCCTCACACCCCTTCTTCCAGACACTTCCTCGTGAAGGATCTCTCTCCCCTTCTAGTATTATTCCCCCATGGTCTCGGATTAGCGAGATACAAGTTCCCGGTGGCTTTATCTAGAAAGGAGTTGCTACTTCCGCTGCTTTGTTGGAGCGAGGGACGGAGGTTGTCAGGGTACCGGACGTGTGTGCGATCATGGATGCACCGCTGCTTTGTGGTGCTGGACTTGGTGGTGCTGGACTTGCTGGAGCTGGATCTGAAGGCCGTGCTGGAGCCGGACCTGCTGGACTTCATCACGATCTTGAGATTTGCAAGTGTAGGACTACATCATCCAAGAGTTCCATCTCGTTAACAAAGCTTTGTTGTCTTCGATGGTAAGTTCTCTGTGGATGTATATCCACCCGTTGCTCTATATCTAGTAGATAGATGTTCGCGTATAGTTCTCATCGTAGGATTTTTTTTTGTTTTCTATGTTGCACACCCAACAGTGGTATCAGAGCCTGATCTATGCGTAGGTGCTTTCCACGGGTAGTACACATATGTTTATATGTGGGCGATGATGATCATGTTATTGCATCTTCTATGTGTTTTGGATATTGGTGGCGTAGTGGGATGAAGCGGCCCTGACCAACCTTACATGTCATCGTACATGAGACCGGTTCCACGACGGACATGCAACTTGTTTTGCATAAGTGGCTAGCGGGTGTCTGTCTCTCCTACTATAGTCATTATCTGATTTACAACAAGTTGCTAATAACTTGGTTATCCTCGTTGTGGTTCCATGTTCGTAGGTAAGACCGGTTCTATCTCCAAAATCCCTAAGCAACGTAAAACTTGCAATGGATAAATTAGAGGCGTTTAGTTTAGATCGTTGTTGGGCTAGTGTCATGATATGGTAATGTTGTAAGTAGATGTATGATAACTCTTACAACACACCTAACGTGTAAGTTCCATAGACCTTGACCTTACACACAAAGGAATGATAGAGATCATACCACGATGCATATGATAGAGATCAAATGCATGGACCATATCATCCCACTTTACACTTGGATGTTTGCATCTTACATTGCTAGTTTGGAGTTTTAGTAGCATTATAAGATGATCCCTCATTTAAATATCAAAATAAAATGTGTTCTTCCTTAAGTATGTACCGTTTTATGGATCATGTTTCGAGACATCACGTGGTGATCGGGTGTACTCGACTCTACGCTTTCATACAACGGGTGTAAGACAAATTTACACACGCGAGTACTAAGGTTCTTACTTGGCGAGCCTAGCATGTACAGACATGTCCTCGGAACACGGACCGAAAGGGTAAGCATGAGTCATATAGTTGATATGAAGGCCATATTGATGCTCTCCTTTGAAGCTACACCGACTCACGTGATGATCGGACTTGGTGTAGTGGATTTGGTTCATGTAATCACCAAAAAGGCACGAGGGATGTCGTTTTTGAGTGGGAGTTCATTTCTAATTTAGATTAGTCGGACTCAATTTGTCATAAACTAAATCAAAGTGAATTTGCATAATTTGTTGTAGTCATTGGCGTCTATTCACTACCTTATGCTTAGTTTTAATTGAGATAATAGAACTATAAAATTCTGGATATTTACTTTACGAACTGGTATCGTATTGTTTTGAATGTCAATTTAAAGTTTAGAAGTCCTATTGCAAACTTATAGCAATCTCTATTTACTCCATGAAGTTTAATAAGTAGTATTAAATCAAGAGTAAGAATTCCAATGTTAGTATCTAAAGTATCATGTTTGCCTCCATGATTTTTGATATTCAAAAGTTGTTTTAATATCAAGATTATCTAGGAGCTGAAAAACTGTTTCAGAAACCATCATGTGTGAAAGATATTGTGATATCCGAAACAATGTTTTTGGTTGCATTATGATAGAGTATAATTTAGCAAAATACATGTTCTCATATTATGAGAATTTGTGAAGGATGGAGATGCTAGGCATCCGAATCTCCCAAAAAGGATTTGGGAACTAACAGTATACTCGCGATTCTTCCTTATAGGATATAATAGCTTGATCATGAAAGTTTTCATGATAAGGATGAATAGAAGATGTAAGTAAAATGTTTACTACACTAAAAGATTACTAAATAATGGATTTTTGAAAGAATGCCAAACATTTGATGATGGTGATCCACTTCAAAGTGCAAGTTTAAAGGTATTAGTATTTGACTATATACACTTTGTACTATGTGTCATGTGAATGACACCACTATTGATGTCGATAGATTCTTTTAAAAGAAAAGGAATTGTTGAAAGAGAATCTATAAAATATTTGGCAGAAAAGAAAAGGTTGGAGATGTCCAACTTAGGTATATAGAAGATATATATGTTATGGCTGTATTCCTTCCTTGTTAAACAATGTGGTTTTGAGGTAATGGATACCGGTATTGGATACCGAATTGGTTGGTATGAAGTGTCATACAGGACATCGCAATTCATGAACTGCAATGGCCTAAGTAACTAGCAAGACAATAAGTGATGATGTTCATCGAAAACAAATAAAGTGTTATCGTGTTTTTCGTTGTCGTCAAACATAGCCTTCAAGATTTTTTTTAATAATTGTTATTTTGTTCCGGTATTACGAGAACAATGGTTGTTCAAATAATTACCGTATTCCATAATGCATGGATGAACTTTTACAAGTCTGGTGGGAGAAATCACATCCATAAACACTATTGCTAAAATGCCGCAAGACAATGGTTGAAATATCACTTATTAAGTGACATCGCTGTTTAAATTATATTGGAAAGAAAAAATGAAGAAACTCCATGTTGAAGGATTTTTGGAGTCTTTGATTTTGATCAATTGACGCTTGTGAGACTTTCCTTGAGATAATTGAAACTCCGTCCATAGGCCAAAGAGGAACGGATGACTAACTTATTGGATATTATACATATTGATGTATATAGTCCATTATATGTAGCCATATGCGATGAATCTTTTTTGCTTCATATGCTTTCTCCAGAAATTTGAGTGAATATATCTACATATTTACTTAATAAGGAAGAAGTATGAAACATTTCAAAAAATTGTTCGAAGACTTTCAAGATGAAGTGAAAAATCATTGTAACAAGAAAATAAAGAGTTTATGATTCGATCATAAAGGAAGATATTTGAGTTACATGTTTAGAAAAACACTTAAGATTTGAGGAATTGTTCCATGATTTGTGTTTTCCGGTTAACCATAGGAGTATGGCATATTCGAGAGATGAAATCATACCATGTTTGACATGGTAAGATCAAGGGTGTCATTTATAAAAGTGCCATTATGTTTTAAGGATTGAAGCTTTAGAGACTACCGCTTTTACACTGAAAAGAGCACCATCGTGATCCGTTGAAATGACACCATATAAGTTATGGTTTGGGATAAAACCCGAATTGTCTTTTCTTAAATTTTGGTATGCTATGCATAAGTAAAATGTTTAAAACCAAAGTTGGATAAGCACGTCTTTGTAGGTTATCCCAAAGAATTTGTTGGGAATTTCGCCATAACTCCGAGAAAAAAGAGTTTGTTACTTGGAATGTCAAGTTTCTTGGGAAGGAAATTTTCGCGAAAATTTAAGTGGGAGGACAATAGAACCTTGATAAGGTTGTTGAACCTTAGCTATATGTGCTAAGTAGTGTAGCGCCGGAAAGTGTCCCAGTGGCGGCCACAATGCTCATTGCTCCCGTGATTATAAAGGTTGTGATCTCGGAGATTAGAGTTCCTATTGAACCGTCTGGGTCGGTAAGAATCAAATAGTGTGATTTGATAAGCAAGTCGTTATTGTTTTGACAATGATGAACCGACTGCATGCAAAGAAGCGATGATGGGCCCTGACTCCATAAAATGACTAGAAGTCATAGAATCCGTGATAGTATCCATACATGAGACATCAAGTTTCTAAACTTGGAAGACCCTCTGAAAAGGCGTAAATCGATCGTGTTTAGATCTATAAAGAAATAGACATGGATGTTTATCATCTATGAAATAGTCGACATGTCGGAAATAAGTTTACAGCAATGTTCAAGGAGTTGACTATGACAAGATTTGATCTTTCATAGCGATATTTAGTATTGATGGATTAATGTAGCAACCACTACATATAATTTGGTATATGGTAGTTTAATAAACAAAAAAAGGTTCTTCTAATAGAACGGTTACCTAGGACATGTAGATGACACAGTCCGAAGGGTTTTGTTAATTCAAAGGGTGCTAAAAGGGCATGCAAACTTCAATAGTTGAAGTGAGCATAGCGGAGTTGGAATCTTCACCATGATGAAAATGTTAAAGGAGTTTAAATTCATCGGAGATGATGAAGATGCTTACATTTGCAAGAAATTAAGTGGGAGCGCTGAGGCATATTTCTAATACATTATGTACAGAACATATTGTTGATTGGAAATGATGTATCTTGTATTGACACAAGTTAAGAATTTCATTAAAATAAGATTTCGATGAAAGACTTAGGAAAACTTGGAATATTTGGCATCAATATCTATATGGATAGATTGAGACGCTAATATGGTTGTGCCAGACATACATATATGAGATATTGAAAGGGTTCAATATGGAAACAACAAGAAAGGTTCTTGCTGCATGGAAAGGATTGTATCAAGATTCAAGTGTTTCAACACTTGGTTAGTAAAATCACATGAAGATTTTGATCGATTATACCATGATATGTATATATCCAGGATGTCCTATGCTCTAAATATTATGAGCACATACCAGAACGATTCATAAGATGATCATTGGACAATAGTAAAGATATTCTTATGAGCTTTGGAAGAACTAGGAATATATCATGTATAAGTGACAAATAGTTAAAGGTAGTTCATTGTAAAGTGTTACATTGATACTAGTTTTGTCACAAGATACAAATTAAATTTATCTCAATTTAGACTATGGGTGGCACAATGTAATGGAAAGGATGTTCCATGATGGATTTAGATGAGTTCCAAAGTTGAAACATTGTGATGGATACTACAACAAAAGACTACAACAAAAGGCTAAGTATATGACTGCTATAGTAGCAACAAAGGAGGGCATTTGTGTTAAGAAGTTTGCTATCAAACTAGGTGTGGTTCAAAGTAGGCTAATACTATGAAGATATATTGTATGACAATAATATCAACATATTTTAACCCGAACAAAAAAGGTCTCACCAAAGGACCAAATTTATACAATGCCATCTCATTTGAGAATGAGTGATGCGTAGAGACGCAAAGACATGCAAATACACACGGACCTGAAAGTGCCAGATCCAGAGATTATGTTAACCACTCGCAAACGCGTATATTCAACACCTAGGTGTTGTATATACAAGTTTACAAACTAGATTATTGACTCTAGTGCAAGTAGGAGACTGAAGGGAATATGCCCGAGAGGCAATAATAAAGTGGTTATTATCTTATTCCATGTTTATGATAAATGTTTATTTTGCATGCTATAATTGTATTAATTGGAAACGTTAATACATGTGTGTTTAATAAACAAAATACAAAGTTCCTAGTAATGCCTCTCATATAAACTAGCTCGTTGATTAACAGGATGATCAAGGTTTCCTGATCATGGACATTGGATGTTGTTAATAACGAGGTCACAACATTGGTGGAATGATGTGATGAACATTCATCCGAAGTATAGCATTACGATCAAAGTCATTATGTTTATATTGCTATAACATCATACGAAGTAATCTTAGTCCTTAGACCATGAGATCATGTTAATTGCTAACACTAGAAGATTATCTTGAGAACACCAAACATCACACCATAACAGGGTGACTATAAACGTGGGTTCAGTACTACGAAGGTGTTATGTTGAGGCTCGTGGATCAAGAGTGGAATTTTTCAATCCCGATGATGGATATATATACTCTGGGCCCTCTCGGTGATATCACATTAAGATAGCTTGCAAGCAAGTGATGTGATCACTAGAATGTTATATCACGGGAACGAGAAAAGAGTGCATTTCGGCAACGAGATCAAACTAGGTATGGAGATACCGATGATCGAACCTCGGACATGTAATATATCGCAAGACAAAGGGATTTAGTTACTAGCGTTAAAGGTTCTCACGATCACAGAAGTCATCATTGAATGTGTAGGAGTTTGTTTGGATCTCGAGGTCCCGCTTCTGATTATTGATCTGAGAGGGGTCTCGATCATGTATGCATTATTTGCGAACCGTAGGCTAACACACTTAAGGGATACCGACACCATTTGGAGCAAATATGTTTTAGATAAAGATTTAAGAAAGCACTGGAATTATTTCAATAGACACCGAAGCTGTTTCGGGTGAAATTGCTGAAATTGGTTCTGCATGTAATATTGAAATGTTGCAGGGGGTTTTATGTGAATGTCTGTTAATTAAAGTAATTAAAAATTCTGAATAAAAATAATAAAAGAATTTTATTAAATGAGAGAGCATTAAAATTGGAGAAATTTAATGCATTTAAAGTGGAGACTTTAAAAGAGAATGTGAAGGGGCATTTTAATGTGGAGGGGTTACCACCACATCAATGGGGGAGGTGAGGAGTCACCCCCCATGGGGCGCCGGCCATGGGGAGGGGTACCCCCCTCCTCCTATAAAAGGCCCCCCTCACACCCCTTCTTCCAGACACCTCCTCGTGAAGGATCTCTCTCCCCCTCTAGTATTATTCCCCCATGGTCTCGGATAGCGAGATACATGTTCCCGGTGGCTTTATCTGGAAAGGAGTTGCTGCTTCTGCTGCTTTGCTGGAGCGAGGGATGAAGGTTGTCAGGGTACCGGACGTGTGTGCGATCACGGATACACCGCTGCTTTGCCGTGTTGGACTTGGTGGTGCTGGACTTGCTGGAGCTGGATCTGAAGGACGTGCTGGAGCCGGACCTACTGGACTTCATCACGATATTGAGATCGGCAAGTGTATGACTACATCATCCACGAGTTCCATCTCGTTAACAAAGCTTTGTTGTCTTCGAGGGTAAGTTCACTATGGATGTATATCCACCCGTTGCTCTGTATCTAGTAGATAGATCTTGGCGTATAGTTCTCATCGTAGGAAATTTTTTGTTTTCTATGTTGCGAACCCAACAGACACCGCCTCATATTTTTCCCTACAAAGAGACTGCGTCTCCTGGGTCACCCGAATCATCTTCGCGATGACAAAATTTTGGATGCCGGGCTTGCAGCGTGAAGATAAGACCTGAATAAGGCCTAGCAACGCATTTGCTGCGCACTACCAAAAATTTATCCGTGCCTACAGGTGCGATGAACATGCCTTGACGGACGTGTCGAGTGCTCACACCCATTTACCGGAATTCGACTCCTGTAAGACCTCCGCGGCTCGAGTCGAATTACACCAACACTTTTCCGAATTCGAGTTCGGGGACTCGAGTTCGAGTAGATTGCGTTGTTTTTCCCTAAGGTAGTTAACTGATACTGATACATCGGTTAAATCAGGCACGCACATCAACAAATCCCTATGACACAAACAGAGCACTCGAAAAAATACTCAGTCATACAGTCGAAAGGCTTCATAAAGTCCCAAGTCGAATCTGCGATTCCACTGGACACTCGGGGGCTACTGACATGGGTATACTCTGCAGGTACTCGAGTCTTGTATATACGGCCCAGATACGGGGGAAGCCCACGTCGTTGCCATGGCCCAATGAAGACTTTGAGTGGCCTACGGACTACCGATAACTTGCGAGACAAGAAGAAGTCTAAAGATAGAAAGTTTGAATGGCAAACCCTAAACTGTAACTGACTCGACCTGCTACCTAAGACCTGGCCTATCTATATAAAGGCTAGGAGGGGGCAGTGAGGAAGACACACGCAACCCTACTTTTCCATAACCCTCGCCAGATTGCATCTGCGCACCACTGTAATCTTCGATTCCTTCGTTAATTCCAAGAGCAGACAAGCAGGAGTAGGGATCTCTACGAGGCCTGAACCTGGATAAACCTTGCATCCTTGTGTGCTTGTTTGCTAGCCGATTGATGCTTCCAGCGCTCCCTCCTTCTCCAAAACCCAAGTCCATAATAATGGGCATTGATGAGTTAAACCCTCGTCAGTGAGTAATTCTCTTTGTGCTAAGGGCTTCGGTTTATCCATGTAGCTTTTATGCATGCTATTTATCATAGATGGGATCATGTATTAGTTTGTATGACATGATAATTATTGTATCCTCTCTTGCCTCAATCCAAGGACTTGTCAGGTACCCAAGACCCCGAGGATTGAGCCAGGTATAGGGAGTATGAGTAATGACTAATCTGTAGGTTGGGAACCCCAGTGACAGAAGGGGTAGTACGGCTGTATGTGAGGGATTTATTTGGGATTAACGGTGACATCACTATGCATATCATTAGTTATCTTTCTCCTATGGATGAGACTAGTAGGTTATTGGTATAAGCGGTTGCGGAGGCAATAGCAATTATGGATGCACTTCCCACATATAATTTTCTTGCTCTAACAATTACATTCATACTTTATTATTATCTTTTATTCCCATAAGATGTTTTGCATAGCTATAGGTGAAACTGAAAGCCCTAGGCCCTCTCTCTCCATCATCGACAACAACAAACTACAGCAAACTCTTGGTCCGGTAAAACACAAAAGGAATTCTAAAACTCCCGAAGGTCTGTTAAAGTAACTTCACTATGCTTTCTGCTTCCCGGGGATTCGATAACGTAGATCTACCAGGGAAAAGGAGCTATACTACATCTGTAATCCGGATCGCAGGTATCAATGGCATGCCGTATTGTGGCGCGTGGGGCGCCATGTAGGCCATCCGTGGACCTTGGGCGGTGTACACCTGCTACGGAGGTCGGGGTCCAAGAGGCCCTGGCGAGCCTATGGATGGACGAAGACTAGGACTCCATGTCGCAGTGTACGCAGGTGGGGTGCCGTAGGGAGAAGGAACCGACCAGGGCCTAGGCCATGCCTGAACGAGACCCATCCATGGATCGTGTTGCGGCTGCCAGGTTGGCGTGGGGGCCTCGACAGAGGAAGGTGTCAGCGCTGGTGGAGTCGGTGCTAGAGGGGCCGATGCTGGAGCAGGTGGCCGAGGCTGAGGAGGCCGATACATTGGGTTCTTGCCGCGGTAGTTTGGGCTCGGCCGCCATCCATGATGTGTCGTCGGGGGTGCAGCAGGAGTTTGCAGGAGTAGTGGGCGAGCCGTAGTGTGAAACACCTGAGGAGGATGAGAAGCCTTGCGTGCTTGATTCTGGGACTTGAGTTGCAAAATAGATCGCACATCGGCGAAGCTTGGGTAGGGTGTCAGTAGAGGGATGAAGGCAACTTTCTTCTCAAATTGTTTGCCTAGACTGATGAGGAGGGCGTTGATGAGGGCACGGTCGTCCACGGGATCACCGAGCTCCCAAAGTTCATCGCCGATGGACTTGATCCGTTGGAAAAAGATGGTGACGGGGGAATCGCCTTAAGTGCTGGTGCAGAGCTCGATGTGGATAGCGTTGACGCGCGAATCGGGGTTGTCCTGGAAAAGCTGCTGGAGGGCAGCCCAAAGTTGCGCTGCCATGGCGTCGTCGGTGGAGATTAGGTTGAAGAGCTCGATGGAGATCCTAGTGTAGATCCATTGGATGACGGTGAGGTCATCCTTGACCAAGCGCGGATAGGCGGGCCACGGGGTAGAGGCGAGGTTGATGTTATCGTGGAGGCCGCAGTGACCGAGATGAACGTGGAAGAGATGTCGCCAATGATAAAAATTGTGCTTTGTGAGATCTAGGACGATTGGGACGAAGGGAAAGACGTCGGCGATCGTGTCAGCTAGGGTAAGTGGTGGAGGCTGTGGGTTTTGGTGGGGAATTTGGTGGAGACTAGAGGCAGAGGAGAAAGATAGAGGAAAATAGAAACAAAATAGTTTTACATTGAAATTCATAATACTCAAATAAAGCTCCTAGTGTGGTGTTTCCTCCGTACCGCTTTATTTGAGTATTATGAATTTTGATGTAAAACTTTCACTAATAATTTACAAACAAAATGTTAGTTATATGCACCAAAAGTATAACATTGGAATCAACTATATATTTGCTAAATTACTAGTTAAAGTTTCACTTTGAAAGAAGCTCAAATTCTGCAGCTTAATTAGAGGGATAGAAGCACCACACTAGGTCTCGCTCCTGCGTCGCCCCCCGCGGGCGAGCAGGGTCTCCTAACCTTAACCGCCTCGTCCCACCTTCTCCCCGGGGCACCTCTGCCAGGTGGTGGCGAACCTCAGCGACGACCGTATCTTCCCAGCATGGAGGGCCCGCGAGCTGCGGCTGTGAAGGGTTCTCGTGGTAGAGACGGCGAGGCTCTGTGGTGCGACGACCATCTCCCATGGATGAAGACAGTGGCGGCCGGAGCTTCTTCGGGACATCCTCATCGGCGGGCTGGCAGGGCATACGAAGGCCTCCTCCGCCGGCGTCGGAGACGAGGGCCGGTCCTCCGGCAACCAGGCGTCGGCTGGCGGGTTGAGTTGGCCTAGGTTGCGCCAGGCCTGCCTCGGCCTAGATCTAGACCCATTCGGGCCAATCTGGGTTGGCAGGCCTGAGCTCTACGCAGGTTCTAGTGGCATCCAGGGCGTCTAGGAGCCCACCCCCTAGCCACCGAGTGGTTGGGGTGCCGGATCCGGGCACAGAGGCCTAGTTCTGGCGACCACCTGGTAGACCGGCTGCTCGGGTGATGCGAGTTCAATCACCGGGTGTGACCTGCTAGCTGAACCCATGTTGTCTGCCCGTTCCCTAGCTGCCTCGGTCCCTTCTTGTCCACTTTGATGGAAGTACTACTGTGGCGTCTGCGACGCCGTGGGAGAGATCTCGAATGCTAGGGCGGTGGCCTAGGAAGGTGGACTACACGGGTAGCTCGAGGGTGGGTGATGTGGCGGTGGTGATGGCCGTCTCTTGAAGCCATGAGGGTGGCAAGGAGTGGGTGTCGGGGGTTCCTGGTGTTTGCAGCGTCTCAGAATAGTTGATTCCTAGATCGTGTGGTGGAAGCTCAGCTCGGTGATGGCCGTAGTCTGAGGTCCCAGATGTGGTGAGGGTTTTTCCGGGAGAAATCCTAGTGCTCCGGTGCGAACGGTGGCGACGTTTGCGGGTGTCGTGACCCTCTTGAGGGCACCGTTGCGGCTACCTTCTCTGCACTAGGGCTCCAGGTGAAAACCCTAGACTATTGTGGTCTTAGTGACGGTGGCGCTTGTTGTGTCTTCACCTTATTGGGGGTGTTGTCGTGGAGCCCAGGTCTGCTTAGTCTCACGGCGTCTTTAGTGGCAAGCTCGATGCTTTCTATTTTTTGTTGTGTATCTTTTGATCTGCTTGTAAGAGGAATTCCTCATCACTTTGTATTGGTTTGGCTATTTGGCTTTATTTATAAAGTGGGCAAAAGCCTGAGAGAAGTTTCACTTTGAATGCATAATATGACTAGGCACAATGGTAGTAATATATGCATGTTGGTCTGTATAGTGTCATGTGTTGGTATGTGTGATATTATGGAAACAAAATATGTTCTCACTTTCCTTTATTACCAGCCATGTGACCAGTATGCTTAGGGAAAGAACAATAGTAGAGACCGTTGCCGGCTATATAAAACTGTCATGTCACCAATAACCAGCTTTATTATTACTCATATAATAGAGTTGGCTATAAGATTGAGTGTTAGGCTAGTATTTTTTCTCATCTTCTCTCATTCTCTTTTATTGCATTTCTTTTTCTAGGAGCATGCGTAGAGGAGGTTAGCGGTTGCATGAGAGACTACTCTTTCCATTTTTCCTTGTTTCTCTCTTCCGCATAGACAAAAATGCCATGTTAGCACCTTTAGCTTAATATTGTACTTGTTATTAGTTGAAATTGCATGATAATGCATGTTGCTAACTTAGTTACCCTCACTTTCACTATAACTAGTCTAATAAAACGGTATGGAGGGAGGATCCGTAATCCAAGTTATATTATGAAGACCACTTATTATAGTAATAAGTCTCAGTTGACTGACAGTCATGTGAAGTCATCCAATCTCAGTTGCAAGACTAAATTTACTACTAAAATATCTCCACTTCGAACTGAAAATTTTGGTTACAACCCTACTTACAACTGAATATCGCATTAGCAAATCCACCTACAGCTCATGGGATTAACAATCGTGAGGATAATGCAATGTTTTAGGAACTTACTCAACTCAAACTTATTTCTCACTCGATTAAGAATTAGAAAAACCCAATAAATAAACGTGCCTTGTGATACCTCAGCCGGCTCGATGCTTGTTGTGTGACCAAGAGCCGGAAAGCATTCAACATCTACTCCTCGCATGTGTGGTGGATCATGAGGTATGGGCCTTGACGTTGCAGAGGTGGGGTAAGTTGGAGTGGATTCCTATGGAAGACACAAACCTTCTTCATTTGTGGACGACGAGGTCATGCCCTAATGCCCATAGGCGCGATCATCTCTAGACGGCCATCGTTTTGGTATTTTGATTCCTATGGAAGCATCAGAATGATGTGGTGTTCAACGCTGAGAGACCCGCACAGTGAAGACAATCAAGACAAGGATCATGAGGGACATTGAGCAGTGGCGCTTAGCTAGGATTTTTTGTTATGATGTTTTTGGCTTTTTGTAGCTGGTGCTCTTGTTGATGTTGGACCTAGAGTAGACTTAGATGGTAAAGGAGCTGTCACCCTATGTTCACAGTGTAAACTTGTCGCATTGCGGTGTTGTTCATGTTGTGAGCAGTTCTTCTATGATAGAAAATAAATAAATAAACGTCATGTCTTGATGTACTCCCTTCGACCCAAATTAGTTGACTTAGATTTGCCTAGATTTATTTGTATCTAGACATGATTTAGTATTAGGTTCATCCGTATCTTGACAAATTTGAATCAACTAATTTGAGTCGCAGGGAGTACTAGAAAGAGCATCAGCACTACACCCGTTCAACATTTGACTAAAGCACTGCCATGTGGTGACTTGTATCCAGCTGCATACTTGAACCCTTACGTACGTTATGTTAGTCGTACGTATTGCACAGCTGCCGAACTCGACCGTGGAAAATGTGTGCCTAGCTTGGACACGTACGCAACCATAACCGGCTATAAATAGCTCCGATCCACAGCGGCAAATCTCCATCCTCCACCGCTGCACATCAGCACATGCACACTACCAACACCGCAACGGCATCATCCATGGCGTCCTCTCGTGTCCTCCAGCTCCTGCCCCTCCTCATGCTCGCCGTCGCCATCGCAACCACCGACGCGGCCACCATCACCGTCGTGAACAAGTGCTCCTACACGGTGTGGCCGGGCGCGCTCCCGGGCGGCGGCGTGCGGCTCGACCCGGGCAAGTCGTGGGCGCTCAACATGCCGGCCGGCACGGCGGGCGCCAGGGTGTGGCCGCGCACGGGGTGCACCTTCGACGCGAGCGGCCGGGGGCACTGCGTCACGGGCGACTGCGGCGGCACGCTGGCCTGCCGCGTGTCGGGGCAGCAGCCGGCGACGCTGGCGGAGTACACGCTCGGCAAGGGCGGGGCCAAGGACTTCTTCGACCTCTCCGTCATCGACGGGTTCAACGTGCCCATGAGCTTCCAGCCCGTGGGCGGCGCGGCGTGCCGGGGCGCGAGCTGCGCGGCGGACATCACCAAGCAGTGCCTGCCGGAGCTGAAGGTCGCCGGAGGGTGCGCCAGCGCGTGCGGCAAGTTCGGCGGCGACACCTACTGCTGCCGGGGCCAGTTCACCGACAAGTGCCCGCCGACCAACTACTCCAAGTTCTTCAAGGGGAAGTGCCCCGACGCGTACAGCTACGCCAAGGATGACCAGACCAGCACCTTCACCTGCCCTGCTGGAACAAACTACCAGATCGTGCTCTGCCCTTAATTCGATGAAGCATGGATGCATGCAGCATAAGTATAATAAATAAATAAGTTGGGTCTCTGATCAAAAGGTACTACTCCGTTTATCTCCATCAATAAAAAGTTGACTCAATAAGAAATTTCCGCGTACCAATACATTTTTCGAGAATACGATCACAAAGAATAGGTGCCAAGAGGCACAAACAACTTGCCGAGAGCGGCAAGGTCTTGCTGCCAACCAGAGGTGGCGGTTCCTCGCTTACAAAGGTCAAATATACTACAAGCAACAAAAAAGGCACCAGCTCCAGAAAGCTAAAGATGTCATTACGAAAAAACCTAGCTAGCGTCCACCTTTCATGCCCTCTATATCTTTGCTTTTGACGGTCTTCAAGGAAGGTGCCACACCGATGAAGACGACATTGTTAGGGTGGCAGCAAAGACACTAGGAGTAGAAGACAAGGGCAATCACTACTGGAAAGTTTATTTTTGGTGAGAATATGGATCGTTGCCGATTGCTTTTCTCTCCGGAACACGGCAGACAAACGTAACACGTCAAACTTTAGAAAGGCACAGGGAAAGATTACAAACATGGTAAAATACAAAAATTGCACACAACAAAGAAGAATACAGGGCAAAGATCCAAAAAAGCACATGGCAAAGAAACGTACACGATAAAGATCCAAAAAATGCACATGACAAAGAACGGAATATTTTCCATATGCCCTCTAACAGACACTCCGGAAAGAATTTTCCCGCCAACGGTGAGGCAAGGTGGTGGGGGGGATTACACAACAAAGATTTCCTCCTTTTTTTTACCCGAATGTTGAGGAGACATACAACTGGACTCACATTCCATCCTTTTGTGGAAGCTAGGAAATTTGTTTTTCTTGTAGAAATGTAGAACTTGACAAAATTAGGACTTGGCAAAAATTTGCTCCATATGGTAGCGCCGCATGGCCGTCCACATGTCACCGCGATAGGCTTTGTGGAAGATCTTCATCGTCCACCAATGCAGCAGATCTCCAGGCGTGTGTAGCTGTCCAATCTTGCCCAGCATAAGATCCGAGATTAATTTCTTAATTTTGACCACAAAGGGGGCACCGTACCTCGCCTGATGAGGTAGACGATGATGACGCGGAAGCCTCTCCCCGGTCCAGCACATGTTCTTGGCTGCTAACGACATGAAGAACTTGCAGCTGTACGGTGCCCGCGACCTCCATATCTATCTGCTGCAAGGCCGGTGCGAGCGTCGTGCCTACGAAGAAGACATTATACACCAATTTGGACAAGTACGGACCATCAGCTGTCCAATTCAATTATGCGGCTTATTTTACGAAACGGAGGTAGTACGCCATAGTACTTTTTAGGATGATATGCCTAGGGGCGGATCCATGTGCATCCTTGGGGGTGCACATCACACCAGGTAAAACTGAGTTCCTTCGTAAATTAGCTATTTTCCACCATGTGTGCAACCCCAATGTTAGATTCGCGACAAGCAATTAATGAAGAATGAAAAGGAAATCATAGCAAGGGGACACAGATTTAACATGGAAAAACGTATCGAACAAAGGAAGAAAAAAACCATGGGCACTAGCCAGCGAAACTTCACTATAACGGAAAGTTTTACACAACGACGCCGGGGATTTTCGTAGATGCAACTTATCCCAGCCGACGGCTTACAAGAGGTATATATAACGGTGGAAACCTAGGTCTTCAACGATCCGCTCCGCTTCGTCCCAAGCCTCCGGCGACTGGACTCACTCCGCTCTATCAGAGATTAGTCTCTTTAATTGAATTTGGATCATACTTCAACACCATAATACAGGTAATTTTGCATTTGGGGCACCACCGTGCACCCCGATTATCACTGCTCTAGCTCCACCACTGATAGTCCTGGTATCTATAGTCCTAGAAAATCCCATGACCGAGCAGTCCACGTCTAATCCCATGTGTACCACATTATTAATCATCATCTCTAGGCTACGACTAACGGTTAGATCTGCCATATAGTTACAGGCCTATTTTGGACTGCATTAATCATCATCCGATGGATGGAGAGAAAGCTGAGCTTGTTCCATGCATTAATATTCAGAGGAGAGAGAGAGAGAGAGAGAGAGAGAGAGAGTTGTTTGGTATGCATGTTGTTAGTGGATTGGATCAACACTGCATGTTTTTTCAACTTACTGAGTTTTAACCCTATCAACATAGTTTGTTTCAGAGAAATAGAACCCATTGGTTTCAGATAAATAAACAAAGGATTTCCGATTCGAGAGGGAAAAATAGGTAATGAAACAAAACGTTTCTCAATATAACTACCAATAAAAAAATGCTTACTTCATTTTAATTTAGTGGTCTAGGTTCTCTGCATCATAGGAAGTTTACCCTTTAGATCTTGTGTGAAATATCTATGTATAGTTAAGAAACACATTTCCCACACATTCAAGATATATATGTTATGTAATAATTTAATATGCCATGCTTTCATAATTACCCTAAGCATTCGAAGTTGCATCATATGGGGCCCTCCTGAATTGAAGGAGATGGAATACATGTTTTCTGGGATTCATGTGACTAGAGAAACAACTTCTATTCCTAGAGAGATATCAAGTAGCTTTGATGATGATGTCGACATGGAAGTAAATGAACCCGATGATGTGGAAGAGCTAACTCTAGGTTATCATCACCGAAGAAGAAGAACAAAGAAAAAGAAGGTAAAATATTGGGTAAGTGCGACAGCAAGCCCGTAGAAGATGAAGAAGACAACGGATCATTCTTGCGTGTCATCAAAAGGACATGTTATAATATAAAATGCCACATGTTGAGTAACATTGTTTCCAAGAATGATACTACTACCATGGATGAACTCCTTAATTTGATGGTGAATTATGGACCTGTTGAATGGAATCATTTGTTTCACACTTCCACCAAGATTGTGATGATGCCCCCATATGGTGAGCTATTCACGTTGATTAAAACAGAGGCGGGCCAATTTAATTGGCTTCGATCGGAGCACGAATAAATGAGAGAGTAGCAAGATGTATCCTTTTCATGAATGATAAGTGGTTGTTGGTTGGAACTACTTATGTTTCTATGTTTTGAACTATCTTTGTGTTTCATGCGTGGATGTGGTGAACTATTTTGGTTGTCATGTGTGGGTGTAATAAACTATATATGTTGGTTGTCATGCATGTGTAGATGTGGTGCACTAGTTTGGTTTTCATGTGTGGTTGTGGTGATGGGTTTTTCATACATGTTGGTGTAATTTGTTTGTTACTACATGTGGATTGTTGATTGTTGGCGCAATTTTTATACCATGCATGTTTATATATTATTTTGTTGTGTGAAGTACTCATGTTGTTGTTTCCATTTTTTGTAGATGTATGCAAGTTGTGATGTAAGTGATGATGATGCGAATGAGAGATTGAAGGAACTTGTCAAAATGTCTCATTTGTCATTTCAAGTTGCTATAGTGGCTCAACTAGGTAACAAGTATATTCGAACTTACTTGAAGAAGTATAGTGTTTTTGTATAGTACTGGATCGGTTCAATAGAACACACATTATAGATATATTAATGAATTTAACATACATGATCCAGAATTTGCAATTATTACATCTTCTCATAGCACAACGCTAGCTCAAATAATTAAAGTAATAGCGAAAAACGATAAACAAAGTAGAACTCCATCTTTCAAATGTGCCACGGGGGAACAAATATTGACTAGAGTCTCGCAACCTATACGATCACTCGGAAATCGTAATAAGCTGCAAGATTAGGTTGCAACCAACTGATTTGATCAATACTTTGATGTATTGGCAAGTAGGCTAAAACAGCCTAGAACATAGCTAGCATCTAGATGCATAATTGACTAGGTGGCGTTTAGGAGCATTTTCCCAAAGAAATAGGTTTATCCTAAAAATTTAACAAATCACTTTTCAATACATAAATAGGACATTGTGGTTGACAACATGTGGTCCTATTATTAAGTTCACCAACAAATTTGAAGTAATTAAGAAATTGGGATGTGTGAGAAATTACCATATCATCCAAATCTAGTTGCTCAAATTGTTTATAATCGGGTATATGTCTAATTACTTAGTTTTACACTGTGCATTGGTTTGTATAATTTACCCACGTGACCTAGTCATCCGTTTTATCACTACACTCATTTTCCTCCATGGTTGGAAGAAGTCCAATACAAGACTATTCAAGAATTAGGTTCCCAAATCCATCTATGCACCGTTCCAACCTACACTAATCGACATCTCTTGCTACCTAAGGTTCAGGTCACCACACCCTATCAGATCAAACCAACACTCATTCACATAAGCACATGGTTGCGTACAAATATATTTTTTGAGAATATGATCACATAGAAGTGGTGCCAAGAGGAACAAAAAAGCCTCGAAAGCGGCAAGGTCTTGGTCCCAACAAGAGATGGCAGTTCCTCGCTTACAAATGTCTAATATACTACAAGCAACAAGAAAGGCACCGTCTTTAGAAAGCCAAAGACGTCACGACGAAAAAATGTTGCTAGCTTACACCTTTCATGCTCTCTCTGATGTTTGCTTTGATGGTCACCAAAGAAGGTGCCACACACTAATGAAGACAACATTGTTGTGGTGGCACCAAAGACACCAAAAGAAGACGAGGGCAAACACTACCGGAAAATTCATTTTTGTGAATAAGACGACAGACAAACGTAACCTGGAAATCTTTAGAAAGGCACATGGGAAATATTACTAACATGGTAAAATACAAAATTTGCACACACCAAAGAACAATACACATCAAAGATTCGAAAATGCACATGGCAAAGAACCATACACGGTGATGATCAAAAAATGCACACGGCAAAGAAGCGAGGCCACGTCGCTTCTCCTACGCATCTAATGGCGGTGTGTCGGAATGAATCTTTTCAAAGTGCCCTCTAACAGACACTTGGCAAAGATTCTTCCACCAGCGGTCAGGAGACAGAGGGGGGATCCAGCCAAATATTTGTCGTGTGCGATTTCGTCCTTTTTGGCCCGAGTGTTGAGGAGACATATCACTGGACTCACATTCCATCATTGTGGAGGCTTGTAATTTTTTTATCTTGTAGAAATGTGGAACTTGACGATATCTAGGACTTGGCAAAATGTTGCTCCATATGGTGGAGAATGAACGTCCACATGTCAACGCAATAGGCTTTAGGAAGCAATAGGCTTTAGCGAAAGTCTCTGTCGTCCACCTGGCCCAATGGGAGGACTAGCGGGGCGGTTGCTCCGGGCTCGAGAAAACAAGGGTGCCCAAGTACGTGTGATATGTATTAGTACTGCTACTCTATTTGACCTGGTTAGCATAGGGAAAATCTCTGAGCAGGCCTAATGGATGATGCCGTATCGTGACAGTGGGACGAGCATAAGGGCCATGACCACGAGGATTCAACGAGTGTTGACTAGCTAGGCAGGTCTCGCCACAGTTCGCTCATAATTCCATTCATCTTTCACTAGTAGAAAATGGGCCTTTGGTTCGGGCCACTAGTCCCGGCCGTGGCTGGGACCGGGACTAATGGTCCGAACCAGACGGCCCGAGGAGGCCGAGGCACTTTGTTCCGATTCGTAAGGAACCATTAGTCCCGATTTGAGATACAAAACGAGACAAATGGGTCTGGGTCGGCGTGCGTGCTCCTGGCAGAACCTTTAGTTCCGGTTTGTATCTCAAACCGGGACTAATGTCTTGGCCCTATATATATGCACCCAACCCTCCACTCTCTCCTGTTTTTTTTCTATGTGAGAGGTGGGTATAACTTTGTGCTAACTTTTTTTCTTCATATGCACTAGAGGTATTCGGTGAAATGCCTGTTAGAGCGATGCCACTTGAGTTCACACAAGACAAAATATGATATGAGGTGCCAGATCGACACTTAAGGTTTCTCCTCTTTGTTTTGAAGTGTCCTAAAAGGTTAGCAACTATTTTCTCGTTTTGACTGCGCGGTACTAATTTAAGCATCATGATTGCGTTTGATATATATGCATGGTTGTATGATGCAGATGAGCCACCCATGGATGTACAGTAATCGACGCTCTGACGCTTACAGAGAAGTCGTGCATTCTTTTCGCCTTGTGGCCGAGGCGAACAAGAGGCGGGATGGTTTTATGTGTTGTCCATGTGTTGAATGTCGGAATGAGCAGGCTCACACTTCCTCAAGAGTCATTCAGAGCCACCTGTTTCGGTCCGGTTTCATGTCCGGCTATAATGTTTGGACCAAGCACGGAGAAAGAGGGGTTATGATGGAAGACGGCAATGAAGAAGAGAACGATGATGACAACTACCGATCTATGTTCCCTGAATACGATGATACCACAGTTGAAGATAATGAAGAAGAAGGGGGTGAAGAACGGGAACCAGATGAGCCCGTTGATGATTTTGGTCGGGTCATTAGTGATGCAAGGCGAGACTACGACACAGAAAAGGAGAGGTTGCAGTTCGAGCAGATGTTACAGGACCACAACACATTGCTGTATCCAACTTGTGAAGATGGCCAGAAGAAGCTGGGTAGCACACTGGAATTGCTGAAGTGGAAGGCAGAGACCGGTATGACTGACTCGGGATTTGAAAAGTTGCTGGTAATAATGAAGAAGCTGCTTCGAAGAAATAACCAATTGCCCTCCAGTACGTATGAAGCAAAGAAACTTGTCTGCCCTCTAGGATTAGACGTGCAGAAGATACATGCATGCCCTAATGACTGCATCCTCTACCGCGGTGAGAAGTACGAGAATATGGATAAATGCCCGAGATGCACTGCATTGCGGTATAAGATCAGAAAAGATGACCCTGGTGATGTTGAGGACGAGCAACCCAGGAAGAGAGTTCCTGCCAAGGTGATGTGGTATGCTCCTATAATACCACGGTTGAAACGTTTGTTCACAAATAAAGAGCATGCCAAGTTGTTGCGATGGCACATGGAAGACCGTAAGAAAGACGGGATGTTGACGCACCCTGCTGATGGTCGGCAGTGGAGAAAAATGACTTCCTGGACTTTGCTGGTGATGCAAGGAACTTATGGTTTGGTCTAAGTACCGATGGCATGAATCCTTTTGGGGAGCTGCAGTCACAGCACCTGGCCCGTGACTCTATGTATCTACAACCTTCCTCATTGGTTGTGCATGAAGCGGAAGTTCATTATGATGCCAGTGCTCATCCAAGGCCTGAAGCAACACGGCAATGACATTGATGTGTACCTAAGGCCATTAGTTGATGAACTTCTACAGTTGTGGGCCAAACCAGGTGTACATGTGTGGGATGAGCACAAACAACAGGAATTTGACCTACAAGCGTTGCTGTTCGTAACCATCAATGATTGGCCTGCTCTTAGTAACATTTCAGGACAGATGAACAAAGGATACAATGCATGCATGCACTGTTTAGTTGAGACTGAAAGTATATATCTGGATAAATGTAGAAAGAATGTGTACCCGTACAATCGTCGTTTTCTTCCGCCCAGTCATCCCTTAAAGAAGAAAGGAAAGCATTTCAATGGCAAGGCAGAAACCCGAACGAAGCCTGTCCCCCGTAGTGGTGCTGATGTATTTGGTATGGTCAAGGATTTGGATGTAATCTTTGGAAAGGGTCCTGGAGGACAACCTGTTCCGAAAGACCCCATTACCGAACACACACCCATGTGGAAGAAGAAATCTATATTTTGGGAGCTACCCTATTGGAAAGTGCATGATGTCCGCTCTGCAATCGACGTGATGCACCTGACGAAGAATCTTTGCGTGAATATTCTAGGCTTCCCGGGCTTGTATGGGAAGTCAAAAGATACCCCGGCAACACGGAAGGACCAGCAACATCATAAAGGATGAGACGGCAAGCATCCAGAGCAGTTTCAAGGGCTTGCCAGCTACGCTCTTACCAAATAAAAGAAGGAAATCTTTTTTGAAGTCCTTTTCAGTATCAAGATCCCGTCTGGCTTCTCGTCGAATATAAAGGGAATAGTAAATATGAAAGAGAAAATTTCAAAACCTAAAGTCTCATGACTGCCATGTGCTTATGACGCAATTGCTTCCGGTTGCATTGAGGGGAATTCTACCAGAAAATGTTCGACTAGCCATTGTGAAGGTGTGTGAATTCCTCAATGCAATTTCTCAGAAGGTAATCGATCGAGAAAGTCTATCAGGGTTACAGATTGATGTGGTCCAATGTCTGGTCAGCTTCGAGTTGTTGTTCCTGCCATCCTTCTTCAATATTATGACGCACCTCCTAGTTCACCTAGTCAAAGAGATTAGAATTCTCGGTCCTGTGTTTCTACACAATATGTTCCCCTTCGAGAGGTTCATGGGAGTCTTAAAGAAATATGTTCATAACCGTGCTAGGCAAGAAGGAAGCATCTCCAAGGGCTATGGAACAGAGGAGGTCATTGAGTTTTGTGTTGACTTTCTTGCTGACCTTAAGCCGATTGGTGTTCCTGAATCTCGGTATGAGGGGAGGATGACTGGAAAAGGCACACTAGGAAGGAAATCAATGGTATGTAGGGACGAGCATTCTTTCACTCAAGCGCACTACACAGTTCTACACAATTCCACCGTGGTGGCTCCGTATATCGAGAAACACAAGAATATACTACGCTCCAAAAACCTGGGGAAGCCTGAAACCTTGATTAAAGGGGAATACGAGAAGAATTTTGGCAGTTAGTTGCAGACACATCTCATGAATAACACCACTGTTGGAGACGAGTTGTACTCGTTGGCCAGGTTACCATCTTTGACTATATGTACTTTTAAAGGGTACGAGATAAATGGGAATACATTTTACACGATCGCCCAAGATAAGCACCAACCAAAACAGTGGTGTCCGCTTTGATGCAACAGATGACAATGGGCAGATTGACACATATTATGGGTACATAGAGTAGATATGGGAACTTGACTATGGACCTACTTTTAAGGTCCCTTTGTTTTGGTGCAAATGGGTCAAGCTGACAGGAGGCGGGGTACATGTAGACGAAAAGTACGGCATGCTAACAGTGGATCTCAACAATCTTGCGTACATGGATGAACCATTCGTCCTAGCCAACGATGTGGCTCAGGTTTTCTATGTGAAGGACATGTCTACCAAACCGAGAAAAAGGAAAGATAAGCAAAAGAGTACAGAATACGATGAGCCAAAGCTCCACATATTTCTTTCAGGGAAAAGAAACATCGTGGGAGTGGATGACAAGACAGACATGTCAGAAGATTACAATAATTTTCATGAAATTCCGCCCTTCAAAGTGAAAACTGACCCAAGCATCATGTTAAATGATGAAGATTCTCCATGGCTATGGTGCAGAAGAAAACCGCAACACTAGATGTTGGTGATGTGTAATGATGTATTAAACCTTTTATTTGAGAAATAAATCTATGTAATGTATTAAACCTTTTATTTGAGACATAAAGGTCCCCTTTCATGTAATACATCTTGCTCAATGAAACTTGACGTTGACGACCGGGTTCTGAGCCGCGGTAGGTGATCACAAAAAGAGAAGGAACCATCACAAGAGAAGGAACCCACAAACACTAAGGATACATAGCACAACTGAAAATTAAGATACATAGCACAACTGAATAGTGGTTCGTGATAGCCATCCATCGCTCCACACCTAGAGGGACAAGAGGGACCGGCACGCCTCTGACGCTTAGCATCCAGCCGGTGGGGACGCGGTAGCCCGGTGGGCAGGGGTAGTTCAAGGCGCAAAGCGCCTCCGCCTCCCGGGTGGTTAGAGATACGATGGAAGCCATGGGAAGAGAATGATGAGTCTAGATGTGATATGTAAATGGAGGCCAAGCGTACATATATATACTGAAAAAATGGCGGGAAGACAGAGGTGGGAACCGGTGAAAAGCGCGGGAAACTTTCATCCCGAGTGGGGGCTCAAACCGGGACAAAAGATGGGGGGCCTTATCTGGGGGAGGCTTATCTGGGAGGGCCTTATCTGGGGGATGACTAACCATTAGTATCGGCTGGTGGGTGCAACCGGGACTAAAGGTGGTTTTTGTGTCATCTAACAAAACTGTCGGTGGGATAAGGATGCATGGGTAACCTTTAGTACCGGGTGGGGGCTCAAACCGGGACTAAAGCTGTCGGTAGGATAAGGACGCGTGGGTGCACGCACTGCTCGATGAGATAAAGCATGTAGTGCACGACGCCCTGTCGGAGGAAGAAGACAAAGTAGAAGCGGCGCCGTGCCTATAAAAGGAGCATCGATACGCCATGGCAAGCAACTCAACAAGCCAACATGGATGGAGAGTTTCATCCCCATGGATGGAGGAAAGGGTTGGGAAATCTCCTGTGGCAGAACTTCTCAAAGATGCCCTTGGTGCACACGCCCTATGGCATCTTCGGAAGTTCTGCCGCGGAAAATATTTTCCTGCTAGCCCGTGAAAGACTCCATCTCCGCCTCCCTAGGGTTAGAGGTATGGTGGAAGCCGTGGGATAGAGTGGAGAGAGGCGGCAGATATGAGTCTAAACCCTAAACCCTAAGTCAGAGGAGGGAACCCTAAACCCTAAGTGAGAGGGGAACCCTAAACCCTAAACCCTAAACCCTAAACCCTAAACCCTAAACCAAAAACCAAAAACCAAAAACCCAAAACCATAAACCCTAAACCAAAAACCCTAAACCCTAAACCCTAAACCAAAAACCCTAAACCCTAAACCCTAAACCAAAAACCCTAAAGGGGCTATGATCTGGAAGAGAACGGGCGGGAAGAAAATAGGCGGGAAAAAATAAGGCGGGGTAGATGATCTGGGGCCCCCGGTCTAGGGTTTCGCCGAAGGAAGACCACCGGAGCGTCGAAATCACATGAAAATGGCAAAATGGTTAATAGTTTGACTAGTTAGAATAATTATTTTAGAAAACAGAAAATTGATTTGAATCACTTATTCAAAAATATGCAAAATATAATAGTTAATGCATTCTTAAATTGAAAATGGCAAAATGATTATTAGTTTCACTAGTTAGAATAATTATTTTATAAAACAGAAAATAGATTTGGATTACTTATTCAAATTCAAGAAGTTTTCATGTTGAGATTTTTCTCAAGTTCATAAGTATGCAAAAACTGTAAAATTCAAATGTTTAAAAAATATGCGAATTGAAATTTTTTTAAACAGGCGCGCCCCTGGGGTGAAAATTTTGAAAAAGGGACCTTTAGTCCCGGTGCGTGCTACACACCGGGACTAAATGTGTGGCGTTGGCGCGCACCTGTTGGGCTGGGCCGAAAACCCTTTAGTCCCGGTGGGTGGCACGCTCCGGGACTAAAGGGGGGACCTTTAGTCCCGGTCCATATAACGCACCGGGACTAAAGACCCTTTAGTCCCGGTTCGTTATACGGACCGGGACTTAAGGGCCCCCACTATACATTTGGCGCGCCCCTTCTTCTCCCCACGCAGAGCACCCCCCCACGCGCGAGGACGGCCTGACGCCGGCAGGCTGCCCGATTCTCCGGCCACCACCACCCCAACCACCGCCGCCACAGGCCCAAACCGCCACCGCCACTCCAGTCGCCGCGCGCGCGCCCGCGCCAGAGGTACCCCGCGCCGCCCCCCCTTCGCTCCCCCGTCCGCCTACACGACGGCGCGGCGGCGCCGACACTGTAGGCGAGCAGGCCGGGCCACTCCCTCCCCTTCGCTCCCCCCGCGCGCGTTGGCCGGCTGGCGCCTGGCTGGCTGGCGGCTGGCCGGCGGTTTTTTTTATAGAATTGTAATATTATTACTAGTGTAATATAGGAATTATTACTAGTGTAATATATGAATTAGTAGTAGTGTATATTAGGAATTATTAGTAGTGTAATATAGGAATTATTATTAGTAGTGTATATTAGGAATTATTAGTAGTGTAATATAGGAATTATTATTAGTAGTGTATATTAGTAGTAGTGTATATTAGTAGTGTAGTACTAGTAGTGTATATAGGAATTATTATTAGTAGTGTATATTATTGAATTGTAATATTATTAGTAGTGTATATTAGTAGTGTAGTATTAGTAGTGTATATAGGAATTATTATTAGTAGTGTAGCCGGACTTAGGGTTAGGGTGGTAGTGCTCGCGGGCCACCAGACTTAGGGTTAGGGTGGTAGTGCTCGCGGGCAGCCGGACTTAGGGTTAAGGTGGTGGTGCTTGCGGGTCACCGGACTTAGGGTTAGAGTGGTAGTGCTCGCAGGCCCCCGGACTTAGGGTTAATGTGGTGGTGCTCGCGGGCCCCTGGACTTAGGGTTAAGGTGGTGGTGCTCGCGGGCAGCTGGACTTAGGGTTAGGATGGTGGTGCTCGCGGGCCACCAGACTTAGGGTTAGGGTGGTAGTGCTCACGGGCCATCGGACTTAGGGCTAATGTGGTAGTGCTCGCGGGCCCCCGGACTTAGGGTTAAGGTGGTGGTGCTCACGGGCAGCCAGACTTAGGGTTAGGGTGGTGGTGCTCGCGGGCCACCGGAATTAGGGTTAGGGTGGTAGTGCTCATGGGCCCCCGGACTTAGTATTATTGTAGCAAATTGCGTGTTCATATTATTGTTTAGTATTATTTTATGCAGCAATATTGAATGAAAAATGTTATTGTGTGCATTTTGTAGAAACCTATGGATCCAATCTAGAGAGACCTAGCACAGGAAGAAATTCTCGAGGATATGATCAACGACACGCCCCATGTTGATCCACTCGAATCTCCGTCGATTTATCTGAACCCCTCCGGTGAGGGAGAGGAGGTCGACCGAAATGATCAAGGAGAAGCCGACGGCTCCGGTGGTGGAGAAGCCGACGGCGAGGTATATATATGAAGTCTGGTGACAGTAGATGCATTAACTGAGTTGTATATATATATAAATTGACGAATGTTTCTTCTCTTAGGCCTCCACATCGAGCAAAAAATATTCCAAACGAGGCCCGGCCAAAAAGTTGGACGCATGTACGCGTTATACAATTACGCAGGTATCACCACGGGGTGAACCGGTGGAACCCGAAAAGGCTAAAACTGTATTTAAACAACAATGCAGATTTATGGTTAGGGATCGCATCCCGATCACCGTTCGAGAGTGGAATAAGACCAAAGGGGCGAAAGAGGGTGAGTATGTCACCGACAGGTGCAAAGAGGGTCTTTGGAATGACCTCATGACACATTTCACCCTGCCAGAATGTGAGGATGATGCCGACACAGCTGCATTGAGGAAGAAAGTCACGCAGTGGACTCTTACGAAGATGGCCGAACTATTCAAGAACTGGAAGAAAGCATTATGGCAAAAATATCAGAAGACGAAGAAGACTCCCAAATTTGAATGCTATCTAACGAAGCAGCAGGCTAACAGGGATGCATTTGTGAAGTACAAGGAGTCACAACCTGCTATGGAAATGTCGTAAAAAAATAAGAAAAATGCCGCGATGAAGAAATATCACCATCACCTGGGGCCAGGGGGCTACACGGCTGCCATGCCAAAGTGGGATGCTAAAGAGAATGAGCTGCTTGCTAAAGGGATCACTCTAGAACCAATACACGAATAATGGGATCTGAGGGCAAGGAATTGGTTCCTTGGGCATGGGAGTGAGTATGAAGAAAGTACATGGGACCTTATTTGCAGTGATGGGATTAGGATACCCCGGGATACATGGCAGAAAGTGGTGAAGGAGATTAAAGCGGGGACAACAAAGTTCCGTCCCGATAGAGAGAAAGACTTGCTGACAAAGGTCCTTGGGAATGACGAACGCGGAGGACGTGTATGAGGCCTTGGCCCTAGTTATACGTGGGAGATGGGGTTTCCCAAAGACAGAGATACTTATAGGAGCCGAGAGAGAGCAAAGAGGCGACGACATGAGGAGGAGGGAGACAGGTTCACCGAGTTTCTAGGAACCCTTCGAATGCATCAGCAACAGATTGACGAACTTCGAGGAGCAGCACGCCTGCAAGATCCTGTACTCGATATTACCACCATCCCATCTCAGCAGAAAAGCAGTGTGGCTGAATCGGAGGTCCCTTCTGACGATGCACGTATGGTATATGGCGGTCCCGGCTACCCCGTGGATGGAATCAAGGAGCAGGCATCTTGTGAGCTCCATCAGAAGGTGAAGAACCTATCCATCAAGGTGGCGGTCGGATGTGCTTTACCTTGTCCACCTAGCGCACGCTGGCATGGTCGTGAGATTCCAGCTGGCTATGCTAAAGTTGGTGTGGACGAAATCGCAATGGGGTGGTACTGAATGGAGCTTGACATCCCTGGACCTGAAGGTGAGAGGACACTCGGAGAAGTCCTGGGTGGTATCATTCTATGGGACAAGAACAACATCAAGCTTCCAGGGTAGACGCCAAAGCCAACACCGCCTCCGAGTGGTCGCATGTCACCTTCACCTCCATCACCTCCAAGAAGCCCACCCCATGACTACGACCACCACAGCCCGCGTCCATCTCGATCTCCGCCGCAGCCTCCGATTAGTACAAAACGACGCAGGAGCCCAAAACGACAAATGTCGCCCCTCCCAAGAGTACCTCATAAGAATCTTCCTATCATACCTTACGATCATACTGACGAGGAAACCGACATGATCGTAAAGGCCGAATGTGTTGCACAGCTTCAAAAGAAGAAACCCGAGCCTGCCCCGGTATACACCAAGAAGCAAAAAGCTTATGCACTTTCTTTTCTAAACACAAAATCGCAATATGACTTGCACCATAAGCCAGATGACTATCGACGCACACTTCAGAAGGAAGTGAAGAAGAGCAAATCAAGTAGAAGTGCAAGCAGGAGCAAAACATCAAGTCAAAGTGCAACCAGGAAAAGCAAGGACGTCCCCCAGCTCGGGGAACAGGCCAAAAAATCGACCCCACCCCTCAAGGTGGTATCCTATGACACTCCCCAGCAGGATATGGAAGAAGCTAAGAAGCTTGCGGCCACTATGAAGTGACTGTTGAGGAATTGCTAGGTTCCTAGGACGACAAGTTACCCAAGGCTCAGGTAGTCCCTACATATGTCCCAGGGAAGCCTCTGGTCAGCTTTGAGCAGTTCCAACAACTGCCAACACAAATGCGCAGTTTACATAAATGGTACTTGAAAGCCGTAAAGGAGGAGAGAATAATGATCGTGGCAAAAGTCCCACATGACTACTACTTCCGAGAAGAAGAGGTCCATGTTGAGTTTCCAGAACTCTTCCAGTTATACACTTTCGATGCCCTCGACAAAAGTCTCATCAGTTGGTATTGTCTGTAAGTTGTTGAATTCATTTTCTATATATAAGTTGTTCATTTTTTTCAGTTTTTCAGTTCATTGCATGTAATTATCCTAATTATATCCTTTTGTACTCTATTATTATGCAGAATGAAGATCATGGAATGTAAAAGAAGGTCAATCTTCAGTGTTGGGTTCATTGACCCAGATAAAATACATTGTCAGACGCTAAAGGATAAACCCGAGGACACACAGGAAAACCTTCTAAGGTTTCTAACAGAGCAAAATTTCTGTGACCACATACTGTTTCCTTACAATTTCGCGTGAGTGTCTTACTCTATTGTACAAATTCTCTTTTGCTTACTCGATGTTAAGTGTAATTGATGAGTTACTGATGTATATATAAACGTGTACAGTTTCCACTGGATTCTCATGGACATTCAACTTGATAAGGGAAGAGTTGAAGTCATGGACCCATTAAAGAGACCCCTGGAACAGTTTAGGGACATGCATGACATGCTCTAGAGGTAATTTTCGCGGTACATCGGTCTCTTTCGTTGATTTCCTGAGATATCACGTAATAAATAACTCATTCATTCTCCTTACCGGGTAGGGTTTGGAACTAGTTCAAGAGTGTGGTTACGGGTGACTTTAGTGAGAAGCTGACGTTTAAGCCGGTCTCGGTAAGTAGTACGCTCATCTCTTTACTTCTAGTTTCAATACAATTATGATGCTGAATTATTATTTTGATTGAATTCTATTCTTGTAAAATGCGCGAGGAAGCCAAAGGGGACTAATCTATGTGGATTCTACGTTTGCGAGTTCATTCGCACGTTTACTAGTGAGCTGAATGATTATAGAGTCGATGTAAGCAATACATTCATACCATTATTTTTATTACCGTCACTTTTTGTTATCATGATTGATATTAATATTGATCTCCTTTTCTTATATAGTTCGAGAAAATGCGGGATCAGCTCCTACCACAGCAACGCGTAGTAGAAATTGCTGAAGAACTGGCAGGATTCTTGATGAACGAGATGATAGATGACACCGGCGAATTTAGTGTAAATAGGCGCCAATGATCCCCGGCCGTGTAATTGAATAGACGGGCTCTAGTCCCGATAATTGTGATCTCCATGTGTAACTATCATGTATATATTTGTATGCTCGATCTTAAGTATCTTATGTATGCACGAACATGTACGGTATATGGTAGCGTAGAAAAATATTTTGAAATGAAAAAAAAGATACAAATTCAATTCTCTGCCGCGGCAGAGAAAGTGCCTAAAATTCTGCCGCGGCAGAGAACCATTTGTCCCGGTTCGTAATACGAACCGGGACTAATGGGGAGGCACCCAACGCCCGCAGAGACAACCACGTGGATGCCCATTGGTCCCGGCTGGTAAGAGGGCCAGGATTAATGGGTGGGCCTTTAGTCCCGCCCCTCCAGTCCCGGTTACCAAGACCGGGACTAAAGCCCCTTACGGGCCGGGACTAGAGGCCCGTTTTCCACTAATGTTCGCAAAGGATTCGTTGTAAATCGCCCCCTCGAAGGCCCTGCCCGTTCCATGGCTTGTTGAGTTCATCAGGGAAACGATGGCCGCCTGGCACCAACAAGACTAGCCCATGTGCACCCTAGGGCAAATAAAATATCGTCAAATCGACCACCGCTACGGCACCACTGTCTAGATGTATGTCAACAATTCTCTACTTTATAGGTAGTCTATGGCCTAATTATTCCATGTTGTTTGATTGATCGTGGAATCGTAAATTTTACAAATGATGGGTAATTGGTAATTAATTGATTAATTGTTGTTTAGGGATCTATGATTTGTGAGTTTGACATGATGCTTCGTTAGACCTTCTTGATTTGATCTTGTAGGTTGTATCTTGACGGATGTTTTTGATCAATAATTAGTCTCTTTAAATTTCGACGATGTCATTTCATGTATAACTTCTAGATGATGTAGTGTTTAGAAAAATAAAAGGACCACCCTCCATTTCGAAAAAATAAAAACAAAAGGAGGAAAGATGAATGTGTTCTAGGAAACATTTCACATATATACACATGATTATAATTTTGATACTTATATTGACGGTTTTGAACTCACTAAACTCTTCGGCTATTGGATGTTGACACATGGAAACTATTGCAGTTGCATCGCGGTTGCAAATTTCTTTTTTAGTTACACTACGATTGCAACTGGTATTTTTTTCCGTTTTACACACCGTTTCGATTATTTACATTTTAGATTAAAAATTTAAGTTGCACATTGGTTTGCAATTGAATATCTTTTTGGCTGCGCCGTAGTTAAAACTAATTTTTTATTTTTGGTCTGAAGTTAATTCCCGTTATAGTGAACACCATGAGATCCCTTGTATTAAGGGGTCCCGAGTTCTAAGTTTGCCCCGGGCCCCCAATAACGCCGGAATCAGATCTCCAAGGGTGGGTAGCTAGTCCAAGTTTCCCCATCCGAGATATCAAGTCTGTCAGATGATGATGTCGACATGGAAGTAAATAAATTTGGTGATGTGGAAGAGCTAACTCCAGGTCATCATCACCATAGAAGAAGAAGAAGTTAAAATATTTGGTAAGCATAATACCAAGCCCATATAAGATGAATAGGACAGCAAATCATTATTGTGTTTCATCAAACAAACATGTACTAATACAAACGCTATATGTTGATTAACTTTGTTACCTATGACAATACTCCTGCTCTCGCTGAATTCCTTAATTTGATGGTGAATTATGGAGCCGTTGAATGGAATCATTTATTTCACACTTCCACCAATATTATGATGAAGCACCCATATGGAGAGCTATTCATGTTGATTA
The DNA here is from genome assembly GCA_910589775.1 of Avena eriantha. Classification (NCBI taxonomy): domain Eukaryota; kingdom Viridiplantae; phylum Streptophyta; class Magnoliopsida; order Poales; family Poaceae; genus Avena; species Avena eriantha. The sequence goes on along the minus strand of OU342743.1, from coordinate 102,368,917 downwards.
AAACAGAGGAGGGACAATTTAATTGGCTTCGATGGTAGGACGAATAAATAAGTGAGTACTAAGCTGTATTATTTTCATGAATGATCAAGTGGTTGTTGGTTGGAACTACTTATGTTTCTATGTAATGAACTATCTTGGTGTGTCATGTGTGGATGTGGTGAACTATTTTGGTTGTCACACTAGTAGAAACTAGGCCTTTAGACCCGGTTTGTAAGGACCTATAGTCCCGGATTGCAAACCGGGACAGCCAGATCGGGACTAAAGGTCTGTCCTTTAGTCCTGGCTCTGTTACGAACTGGGACTAGAGGTCCACCACGTGGCCCCGTGAGCCGCGCTAGGCTGGAGGACATTTAGTCTCGGTACATAACACGAACCAGGACTAAAGGTTCCCTACCGCAACAGCGTTTTGGGTCATTTGGCTGTCGCGGCAGGAGATGGGGTTTTAGGGTTTTGTGTTTTGTGTTCTATTATTTTCCATTCTGTGTTTTTATTACAAACAAGTTTTCGTATACATACACAACGCTACTACATAGTACTTGTACATGTTGATGCATATATAATATAATTTCCCTTAGAAGCATACATGCATAGAGGTTATTACATGGAGTCCCAACCGGGTCCAGAGCCTGTCTATTTGATTACATGGAGATCATTACATGGATGCTTTAGGGTCTATCTAGAGAGTATTCTCCGCATGGGTCTATGACCTCGTTGACCAAAAATCCAGCCAATTCCTCTTGGATTGCTAGTAGGCGGTCCTGTGGTAGGATCTTCTCCCGCATCGCGTCCAACTATAAAGAAGGAGATCATATGAATTAGACTCAACACAACTTATTGTAATAAAAATAAAGGGTGAATATATTGTTTACTTACTCGAACAGTTTCCAAGGGCTTCTCGGTAGTGATGCGAATGAACTCGCAAACGTAGAATCCACATAGATTAGTCCCCCGTGGCTGCCTCGCCCACTTTACAAGAATAGAATTCAATCAAATAAGAACTCTAGCATGATAAATAATGTACAGAAACTAGAATTAAAGAGATGCGCGGACCTAGCTCGTACTACTTACCGGGATCGGTTTAAAAATCAGCTCCTCACGCCATTGACCACAGACCTTGTTATTGAACCGTGTCCAAAACTACCCGACAAAGAAAATGAATGAATGAGTTAATAGCTACTTAATATCTTAGAAAGTGAACGAAAGAAACCGATATAGTACGATAATGGTTGAAATTACATCTAGAGCATATCGATAATGCTGCTATACTCTTCCATGTCTTTTTTAATGAGTCCATGAATTGAACTCTTCCCAAGTCAACAGAAATGCTTAGAAGAATCTAGTGGTAGCTACGCAAGGTTTACATATGTCAGTAAGTCATCATTTACACTGAACATCGAGTAAGCAAAAGTTGATGTGTACAAGACAATAACACACTCACTCGAAGTGGTAAGGAAATAGTATTACATTACAGAAATGCTGGTTCATGAAAAACCAGAGGAAGTTATGCTCGTTCTCCAGTGGCTTATCCTTTAGCACAACTCCATTAACTCGATGTGAGTCAATGAACCCAAATCCGTGGATAGGCTTTTTTTACATTCGAGAATCTTCATTCTGCATTATTATTGCATACAAAAGAATATAGTGAGTATACTTACCGGCAAAGAATTGAACAAGCTGAGCTAGAGACTTAATTAGATAAATAAAGTAATCACTTACAAAGAATAGCAACCGAGGATAAATTTGTCGAGTTCCCTTAGATTGAATAACTTAAAGAGTTCTGTAATTCAATAGGAACCTCGTCTTCAGTGAAGTAATGCTCTTTTTGAACTACCGCTATGAGCCAATATCGCTCTTTTTTGGTTGCTTCCATGTACCATACATGCAATTGTGCCATTTTTGTTGTTATATCCTGAAGCCTCTCAGAACATACCAGAGGCTCCCCGTGAACATATTGTTGTGCTACATCAGCCCTAGTGATATCAGCGTCGTGAATAATGTCATGAATAGACATATTACATTGCTCGGCCAATATCTTAGCCGTTTCCATATGCAAACGTTCTCCCCCATATAGTTGAGGTTCAAGTAACACCTGGAGCGTCGGGGGGGGGGGGGCGATTGGTTTGCTTCTTTCCCCAACTGGGAATGTCTTCTCTAATTCTTCCGCTACCACTTGATAGTTTTGCTTGTTTCCCAAGCTGGGGAAGGTATGTTGTGATGCTTCCGCTACCACTTGATAGTTTTGCTTGTTCCCCCTGCTGGGGAACGTCTTTTGTGATGCTTCCTCTACCACTTGATCTCTTCTGTTTCAGTGTCTTCTGAAGACAGCATGTATAGTTATCTAGCACATTTAACTGAGCTTGGGAGGGCTGTGTCAGTAATCTCCTAAAATGCTCCTTGATTTCCAATTTTATTTGGACCTCTGGCTCAGGTTGTTTCTTTTTAAAATGAGCATCCACTTCGGCACGTACAACCGCATCGGTCTCCTCATCGTTCAGGTCCTAACCCCTCTTGGGAGGAACAGACAGTACTCTTTGGAGGGGCGACAACTGTCTCTTTGGGCGTCGGTTATCCCTCGACGGAGCGGTGCTATTCTTCCACTTTTGGCCCTTAGTGGGTGGAGGCGGCTGCGTAGATTGAGATGGACTCTTGTTGAGGTCATGGATTGGACTTGGAGGTGGTGGGCTTTTACTAGGAGGAGACGGTGGCCTTGGAGGTGGACTTGGAGGTGGTGGACTTTTACTGGGAGGAGACGGTGGCCTTGGAGGTGATGGATTGTTTCTCGGTGGAGAAATTGGCCTTGGTGCCGAGGCTGGAAACTTGATGTATTCCATTTTCCAAAGAATGAAGCCACTCGTGACTTCTCCCAGTGTCGTCTCCCCTTCACCTCCAGGGATGTCAAGCTGTAGTGACTGACACAACGATTGAATTTCATCCACACCGACACGAGCATAGCCAGCTGGAATCGGACTGCAATGGTAGGTCGCTCCCGGTGCAGAAGGTAAAGCAAAGCCGACCGCCACCTTCATGGATATGTTCTTCAGTTGAACATGCATCTCACAACTAGTCTTCTCCTTAATTGCATACACGGGGTACACATCCATTGGTTCATCATTAGCGTGGCCCTCCGTGGACGCCACGCTGCTTTTCCTTTGAGATGGCCTGACCGTACTCTCTAGTGTAGGATCTTGCTGTCGGAGTACTTTAAGTTCATTAAGCTCCTTCCGATCATCCTGCAACATGGCTTCAGACCTCGTGAACCGCTCTGCATCCTCCTCTTGTCTCCACTTTGTTTTTCTCTATCGGTTTCTATAGGGGTCAAAGTCCTCGAGAAACCCGATAGCCCATGGACAAGAAGGTCCAAAGCCTCGTGTTCGTCCAACCTTTTCAGGACTCCCGAGGGCCTTTGTTAGCTCATCGTTCTCGCTGTCGGGAAAAAACTTTCCCTCTTGAACCTCTTTTATCACTTTAATAAGACCATCCTTGGGTCCAGCAACTTCTTTTTTTGCAACAATCTCGGCTGTTTCTGGGTCATACGATGCCCCATGCCCGAGTAACCAATTTCTTGACCTCAAGGGCCAACCATACATAGCTGGAGTGACCCCTTTAGCCACCAGGTCGGCCTCAGCTTTATCCCACTTAGGCATGACACTCTTGTAGCCATCTATGCCCATATGTTGGTGATATTTCTTTTTGGCTGCATTTTGCTTATTCTTTTCTGACATTTCCAGAACTAGTGCCGAGGTCTTGTATTGAACAAATGTGGCCTAGTTATCCCGCTGCTTCTCTAGTGGGCCAGTGAATGCAGGAGATAGTTGCAGTACAATCTTTTCTTCTAGTCCTTGAATAGTTCGCCCATCTTCTTAAGAGCCCACTCCTTGAGTTTCAACCTCATTTGCTGTGTGAGATCATCAGTCTCCAAGACTGGTAGTGTGAAATTGTCATGAGAGAATTCCACATCGCATCTTTCGCTCTGTCATCGACAAAACTATCCCCAGCTGGATCCCTTTTCTTTTCTGGATTATTCCTCTCTCACGTCGTGATCAGGACAGTGTCTCTAGAAATCACTCCACATTGATGTACAAATGCATTGACAGACTGTATGGGCTCCAATGGTTGACCCCGCACAGAGACTAAGTTAATGCTGAAACGGACATCAGCGGGGAACTTTTGGGCCGGGCCTCTTTTCCTTGTAGAATATTGGCCCGATGCGGAGGTCCAAGAGAAGAAACATTCGTTAGTACATATATACCAATCAATTAGTGCATCTATACTAGTGATCGGTCGGTAGAGGCTTTATATACCTCGCCGGACTTTGTGATTAAGGTGTCTCCAGCATCGTCTCCACTATGGTATCCCCCATCGTCTCCACCATGGTCTCCACCATCGTCTCCACTATCGTCTCCCCTAGCCAAATTAAGATACCGGGAGCCATCATCGTAATAAGAACCTCCAGTACCCTCATCTATCATGTTGAGAAGCTTCTCTTCATTCTGTCTACCGTCCATAGCTTAACTAATACAGAAAAAGATAAAACCGTTTTGCATTAACTAAAAGAATATTACAATTGCGACGACTCGGATACATAAAAAAGATTACGTACTAATAATGAAACAATTTTGCATTAATATTAAGTACAATAATATAAGATAAAGTACAATAATACATATCGCTAATATCGCGCTCATATCAATCTAGCGACGTCGGCTGTCGGGTTTTGTGTCACTGCAGCTGTACATCTAGAGAACCTGCCAGAGATTGGAGAACCTGGTCTCTAAAAGATACATATACCAGCGGACGTGCTCGTCCTCCTCCTTGACAGAACGACGTACCACCTCCTCGGGGGCTGGCTCCCTCTGCATCGCTCTTGGACCTCGTGGGCGCCACCAAAGAAGCTCCTGGTCAACGACGATACCCGAATTCCTCACCAAGGTACGAGTCCAGGCAGGTAGCACCTCCCAGTGCCAGCCCGGTGGAGCCCAGTCTCGGACATCCACGGACCCGATGGAGTCCACTAGTCCGCCGTTACTGTCGAGTGGACGACGAGGACGCGACATAACTAAACTCAATTATAACATAACATAAACAATTATAAACTCCGTCATAACATAAACAATTATAAAAACATAAACACTAAATTAAACCCTAAACTAAATCATAACCTAAATTAAACCCATAACCTAAACCACTAAGTAATTACCCTAACACTAACCCTAAACCTAACACTAACTAAACTCAACCTAATTATATTAACTGGTGCCACCATTGCATCGCAAAGGCTGAAGCCGGAGCTAGATACATGCCCTAACCTAAACTAACTATATAAACCTAAGCTAATACATGCCCTAGCTAAACTAACTATTGATACATTGCAAATGTATCTATAATTTTTGATGTTCCATGCTTGGTTTTATCTACTTTCTTATGTTTTTTCCACACTTAGGAGTACTTTTCATATGATTTCTTGGACTAACCTATTAACAAGAGCCACAGTGCTAGCTGCCTATTTTCTGCTGTTTTGGTTCCAGGAAAGTCAGAAAATGAATATTCTCGGAATTGGACGGGAGAAAAGCCAAAGTCCGTTTTTCACCGAGGGACACCTAGAGCTAGAATACGAGCGGAGAGGGGCTAGGGCCCAGCAACACCACCTGGCCCGCGCGGCCAGGCCTGGCCCGCGCCAGGGGGTGGACTGGCTGCCCTAGGCACCCCCTCGGCCTCTCCTTCTTCCTATATATTGCCTCTGATATGGAAACCCTAAGGACCTGATGAAAAATCCACGAAAGAGTCTGTAGCCGCCGTCATCTCCATCCCTAGATCGGGAGGGATCTGAAGCTCTTCCCAACACCCTGCCAGAGAGGGGAATTCACCCTGGAGGCCTTCTTCATCATCATGCAAGCCTCCGGTGTGATGTGTGAGTAGTTCTTCTCTGGACTACGGGTCCATGTAGTAGCTAGATGGCTGGTTCTCCTGCATTGTGCTATCATGTTTAGATCTCGTGAGCTCCGTTCATGATCAAGATCATCTATTTGTAGTTCTGCATGTTGTGTTTGTAGGGATCCGATGGATATTGAGATGCTATTTCAGATTGATTATTGATTCTATCATGTCTTTGTTATTTGTGATCTTGCATGCTTTCTATTGTTAGTAGCTATCTTGGCCAAGTAGATTCTAGCAACTCTAAGAGTTAGTATTTATGCTCGATAGTGGGTTCATGCCTCTAGTAATCTGGGGAAGTGACAGAAATCTCTAAGGTACTAGATGTGCTGTTGCTACTAGGGAGAAAACAACAATCATTTGTTCATAGAACAATCATATTGTTTATTTTACACGCAATTCATAATGCAATTATCCGTTGCTTGCAACTTAATACTGGAGGGGGTTCAGATGATAACCTGAACGTGGATTATTAGACATAGATGTAGTTGGATGTCGGTATATGTATAATGTTGTAATGCTCAATCAAGTCTCAAAGGAGTCAAGATGAGTAGTATAAGCTTGTATGCTTTCTCGATGTTTGTCAATTGCCCCGCTGTAATTTGTTCACCCAACATGTTATCTATCTTAAGGAGAGCCACCTCTAGTGAACTATGGACCCCGGTCCTTTCTTTTACTTTCAATCTACAATCAACTTTTTACTGCTTTTTGTTTACTTTCTGCAAACTATTACTTTCTTCCACTCGATACGTTTAATCCTTTGTTTTCAGAAAAACCGGTGAGATTGACGACCTCATCGCAAGTTGGGGACAAAGTTTTGTGGTTGTGTTATGCATGTATCCACGTTGCTGTTGGCACCGGTAGTGCGCCCTGCCAAAGTTCAGCTAGGAACACCTTTGGGGTGTTTCCTTGCTCCTACTGGTTCGATTAAACCTAGGTTTCATAATTGAGGGAAAACTTCCTGCTATGCTCATCATACCTTCCTTTTGGGGTTCCCCAACGAGCTCGATATATTTTGGGCCATCAACTATATAAACTAATACTAACTAAATTAACATAATACTAATTAACCTAATACTAACTATAAACCTAATACTAATTAAACTATACTAACTATAAATTAACCTAATATATATATTACATTATACTAACTATAAAACCTAAACTAATTAACAGAACATCGATCCCTCACCAGCAGGGGCGGCGCGGCGGGCGGGTAGGACGGACGACGGCGACTCGATCTCTCCTCGGCGCGGCGGGCGGCGGCGCAGTTTCTCCTTGGGGGCGGAGCGGCGGCCTCCTCCACGGCGCACGACACCGACAACGGCGCGGGGTTTGATCGTGTGGGGAAGAATCTGGCTCTCCGGGTCGTGGCTCGACCCAGGGTGGAGGTGGGGGTATTTATACCCCCCACCCTTTAGCCCCGGTTTGTGATACAAATCGGGACCTTATTCCCGGTTTGTATCACAAACAGGGGCTAAAGGGGTTTTTGGCCCTAAAATGAAGTAGTTTTCAAAAAAATATGTATTATATATCAAAAATTTCAGAAAAATAAGATCTGTAGTTTAAATCTATTATCATACTGTATTCTACAACTTAAATGAAAATATTTATTGTTTAACAAGTATTGTATTTAGTATAAATGTTAGAAAAATATAGTTTATTACATAAAAAACAGAAAAATACATATAACATACCAAAATATTCACAAAAAATAATATAACCATTAGAAATATAATATTTAATACTAAAACTAGTAATTAGGACTAAAAGAAATTTCCCGCCACATTTTCAGAGCCGTCAAGATATGCTTTCTCGCCATTTCTCCCCGCTTCCCGCCATTTCCCCCGCTTCCCGCCATGTTTTCCCGCCATTTCCCCCGCTTCCCGCCACATTTTCCGCCATTTCCCTCTATATGTAGGCCGACCGCCATGTCCATCAACACATCCACACCTTCTCTATCACAACAATGGACACCTCTTACTGGGCCTTTCTGACACTCGAGGACCCGAGGCGTTGTGCGCCTCCAGCTACCCATGCCCGCCGGCAGGATGCTGAGCGCTGGAGGGGTTCCTGTTCCTCCTATGCCTTAAGGTTCGGCCTGCCAGGCGGCCATCATGAACCACTACTACCTCGAACTCACACAAGAGCAGTGGATAGATCCCCATTGTGATCCCGACAACCTCGACACCTAGAATGCCTTCTTCGCAAAACGGCAGGAAAGGGAGCTCGCCAGGTACAAGGGTGACGACCCGCCCCCAGTGAACCACAACGAGGCCGGTCGCCGCCTATGGTGGGCGAACCGGACTATCACCTGTGTGATGTGCTACATCTCCATGGGAGACCATCCTCGCCTGATGTACCCGCACTTTCAACAGCCGTAGAGCCACAAGAATGGTGGCGGTGGTGAAGGCCGAGGGCGTACTGGGGTCGTCATTCGGGAGCCCCCTCCCCCACACATCGTGAATCTGAGGCCGGAGTGGCAGGTGACCCCTCCCCCGTTCCCCCGTGCACAAGCTGGGGAAGGGTTGAGGATCCAGCCGCGTGCTAGGAGCAACGACAATGACGATGATGATGACGATTCCGAAGACGACCCTGAAGCTGTGTACTACATGGCTAGCCATGATTATGACTAATTTTTACGTTTTAAAATTAATAAATGTCTTTGGTGTTGGCCACAGCAAGTTGCAATACTACCTATTGAGATCGAGACAGTTCATATCCATATATATATATATAAGAAAATCATTAAAAATAAAGGTTTAATATTGTACATCACCAACATCCAAACATCTCTATTGTTAGGGTTTTCTTCTAATCCGTAACCATGGAGCATCTTGCTTACTTAATGGGATGCTTGGGTCATCCTTCACTACGAAGGGTGGAATTTCATGAAACTTATCATAATCTTGTGATATGTCTGTCTTATCCTCCACCCCCATGATGTTTCTTTTCCCTGAAAGAACTATGTGGCGCTTTGGCTCATTGTATGATGTATTATTTTGCTTATCTTTCCTTTTTCTCAGTTTGGTAGACATTTCCTTCACATAAAAAACCTGAGCCACATCATTGGCTAGGACAAATGGTTCATCTCTATACGCAATGTTGTTGAGATCCACTGTTGTCATTCGGTATGTCTTGTCTACCTCAACCCTGCCTCATGTCAGCTTGACCCATTTGCACCTAAACAATGGGACCTTAAAATAAGGTCCATAGTCAAGTTCCCACATCTCCTATATGTAACCATAATATGTATCCTTTTTCCCATTCTCGTCTGTTGCCTCAAATCGGACACCACTGTTTTGGTTGGTTCTATTTTTATCTTGGGCGATCATGTAAAATGTATTCACATTTATCTCTTACCCTTGGAAACTCATTATAGTCAAAGATGGTGACCTGGCCATCAAGTACAACTGCTCTCCAAGGTTGATGTCATTCATGAGATGTGTCTGCAACCAACCGCCGAATGCCTTCATGTGTTCATCTCTAATCAAGGAGCCAGGCTTCCCCGGATTGTTGGAGTGTACAATATTCTTGTGTTCCTCGATATACGCAACCACCAAGGTGGAACTTTGCAGAACTGTGTAGTGTGATTTAGTGAGAAAATATCCGTCCATACATATCCTTGCTTTCTTCCCTAGCGTGCCTTTTCCACTCAGTCTACCCTCATGCCGCGATTCAAGAACACCGATGGGCTTAAGGTCAGGAATAAAGTCAACACAAAACTCAATGACCTCCTCGGTTCCATATCCCTTTGAGATGCTTCCTTCTGGCCTAGCATGGTTATGAAACATATTTCTTTTAGACTCCCATGAACCTCTCAAAGGGGAACATATTGTGTAGAAATACAGGACCGAGAATGTTAATATCCTCCACTAGGTGAACTAGGAGGTGCGTCATAATATTGAAGAAGGTTGGTGGGAACACCAACTCGAAGCTGACAAGACATTGAACCACATTTTTCTGTAACCTTGACAGACTATCTAGACTGATTACCTTTTGAGAAATTGCATTGAGAAACACACATAGTTTCACAATGGTACTCGAACATTTTCTGGCAGGGGTTCCCTCAATGCAATCGGAAGCAGCTGTGTCATAAGCACGTGGTAGTCATGAGACTTTAGGTTTTGAAATTTTTTCTCTACCATACTCCCTCCGTTCACTAAAAGGAATCTGGCTATATATGACCCTCTATTTTCGTCTCAGAATCGTCACAATAGTCCGTTTATGACGATTTTGAGATCGTCGAAAGCTGAGCGTCGCAAATAAACTATAACGATGTTTTAACTGAAATCGTCATAACCGTCTATGACGATATTGAATCGTCATAAGCGTTATGACGATCGCATATCGTCACGAGCAGTCTAGCCTCGCCAGGTCAGATCCCACGTGGCCGATCCTACGTGGCATAGAATCAGCCCAGTCCATTTGAAAAATTATATGGGCCAAGCCCAACAGTTCAGTCCAATAATATTTTCCTATCAATTCTGGTTGGTACTTGGGCCAAGCCCAACATTTTGGCCTTTTTTCTTTTAGGGCCATGGCCTTTTTTTAGGGCTGTGGACTTTTTACCGTCCAACTCTTTTTACTTTTAACCATTTTTTCCAAGAATTGTAAATTGCTCCAGTCCAATATATTTTAGTCCGTGGCTTTTAACAAGTAGCATTTGGATATACACACATGCATTACACAAATAATATTTTTGTAAGCACATCTCAAATCACATTTAATAATTGTAACCAAAATTATAACATATATTACAATCAGACGTAATTCACATAACCCAAGAATAGAAAACAGCTACAAAAGTACTGTGCAGTATATTACAAACATTCCAAAGTGCAAATCACCCACGGCCACAAAAATATGAATATCAACTCTTTGCTAAGTATGAAGCCTTCCGTTCTTCCATATTTAGCCTGCAGCTTATGTAAAAGAGTGGAAATGATGGTTATGGCTGTCAATCAAAGAAAGCAATATCTTCTAAAACTAACATATATCAGGTAGAAAGAAAATAAACATATGTGCATATCAATTCTGAAGCTATTAGCAAACATTATACGGGTGATACAAACCTACATCACTCTTAACTGGCACTCAAATATACAAATGTCCTAGTTAAGGAAATGCATGGCTTGGACATTAAAAATACCAAAAAGGAACAGCTAATGTACATCACACAAATTAGCTTACAAGCAACCAAATTTACATGTCACAAAGTTTCATGACTTCAAGCAACCCTGAATTCACAGTACAGGCATCAACACCCATTGTCATTACTATCACACTATGCATATACCTCTGGTTGATAACATGAGCAGAGCGAGAGATAAGATCTCATCCTTCAAGTCATAGCGTTAAGCATGTCAACTTTCTTTACCTATTCAAGGAAAGGGAGGGATGTCAGTGCAACGGGACTATCGCAACTACTATTCAGTTATTACTAGTTTCACATTCCAATATGATGTGAAATGCTACTTCAATTTTTATAATATAGCTAGAACATACGTCGAATGTCCATTATAATTAAATTTTATAATAATAAAAGAGCTTCAACCTGTAACATATTGAGCCTCTGAATTTGGTTCAGTAGAAGATTATAACAAGAGTTTTTTGTGTGTTCCACAAAACAATAAGATCATACTTCTAACTATGAATTAATTTCTTGCTCCAGGAAAATATGTTACAGGATGACACCTTATGAAAATGCATAGAAGGGTTATAGCAGGAGATTATTGGAAAGGTACACTACAAATGAGCATAACTACCATCAAAAGTAATTAAGGTGTTTTAATACACAATAGCAGCAAAATCCTAGCAGCAACAACAATTTAGCAGAACCTGAGGCGGAGAGGGTAGGACAGGCAGATACCTGGGGCATAGGCGGGGTCGGAGGCGATGAACTCGTCGACGTCAGCATCGGAGAACTTGGCGAGGGGTTTGTCGCAGCCTAGACCAGCACGTGGAGCGCGTCCAGATCCCGCCCCGTAGGGTCACGCCGCACCACCAGCCCCGCCACCACCGTCAGGAGTCGACGGTGAGCGGGAGGCGCAGGCGCCGACGCCGCACATCATAGAGGCCAAACAGAAAGTAACATGAAATGGTGACCATAAAATAACATCATAGAGGAACAACTAGATCCTAATACAAATATATTTAGACCATAGCTTCAACATCACAAACGAACTCTACAAAATATGAGGACCACATGTGCAGAATCATCGTGTTGAAACAAAGTTATTTCTAGTTTCTGAACATTCTATAATTGGATTATGCAATGGAACCTACACGTCATTGATAACTACAAACTACATTGCTCCTTAGCAAGCTAGAGGTCATTTGCTAGCTTACTCCTACTGTTTTTTCATCATGTACGAGATGCTCAACTACCCACCAACCCAAGATATATACAGTGTGATGGTCACCATGTCAAAACTAAATAAAGTGCGATGCAGACACAACCACATAAATATAGAGGTGCCTAGTGGACTACAATAAACAGGGATAGCTCATCCGCAACAACATGTACAATTCGGAGCCTACTATGCAACACAAGGGCATTCCCACAACACATAAGGTGATCTCAATAGTTTTGTCTCAACTTACAAGTTCCACTAATCTAGTGCTCTAATTAGATTGCTGGTACAACATAGTACAACACACTCTAAATTCTATACATCACCATCAGTGGATATGACATTGTAACGGTGCAATATGGTTTTGTTTTGAAACGGTAAGCTAGACATGCATCGGCCAGCCATTGTAATGGTGCAGTATGGTTCAGACTTTGTAACCATAGAGATGGACGGTGAGATTATCTGGCTGAGAATAGATGATGATGTGGATGACCTGCATGCTTAGATAGACAAACATAAATAACTCTTAGTTGGGTTCTACTTTATAATAAGATATAGATAGCACATAAAAGGTGTATTCGATAGCCTTCTACAGGATTAAAGACCACTTCTAAAAACATATCCCCTCAAGAATGAATGCTTTAATATTGCATTGGTTAGAGAACAATGTTACCAGAAGTGAGAAACACCGCCTCTACTTCTAAACATAAGTAAATTTGGCTATGTGCTCTATACAAAATAAAAGGAAATACAAGTTTAACACAAAAATATTCACTAATTATACATCGGCTCTTATTATTGACTTATAACCATGATATAAGAGCTAGTAGAATAAGACATCTGGTTTTACTGACTTACTATAGCCATGATATCAGCTATGAGACTTACCAAGACAAGAAAATCCAACAGCCGAAGAGGCCAAAACAGCAGCGGTTGGGAAGTTATTGTATGATGCTATGTGCACATGAAACTTCTCCCAATCCTATTTCTTGATCTTGATCCCCTTTTTCTCATCCTCGAGCCCGCTTCCTGATCTCCCTCAAGCAGCTCAATCTCCCACTAGACAACTCGATCTCTTGCTCAATTCCAAACCAAACAGATGATTAACTCATAAATACCATCCTAAAATATAACAAGTTTCCATGTTATGTTACATCCAGTTGTCCATAATCATAGCTTGACTACAATAAACTAGATGCTAGTGCAGACAAAATTAGAAACAGAAAGGTCCCTTCTAGTTTTTGTTACATGGCAATGATATGTAACGATCCAGAACAAGGTAACTTAGTAATTGTGTCAAAGTTATTCATATTTACTAATGTGTTTGTCACACTACCAAGATTAAAGATAAATAGAGCCTAGGCAGAACCTATGCAGAACCTAAACAGATCCTGGTACAGGTTAAAAGGGAAAATAAAGCAAGTGACCATTTTATTGGAGTAAATACCACTACCGAAGAATTAGATGATCCATAGGACATATTCAGGTCCAGGCTAAATACTTATGAAGACGAGAGTGTTTCAAGTATAAATATATTAAGATCTTGCTTTACCTAGCAACTAGTTGTTATAGAAAAAGTTGTATATAGCATAGCAAATGTAGATATGTCCGAAAACAATGATAGAATAACACAGGGCAAAGTTATGTTGGCACTTCCTCTATGACACATACTTAACTAAATGACCTAGATTGCACATCAAGGATATGACCGACAGCATATAACTAGATAAGCAATCTGACTGCAAATTACCCTGGTGGCACATACAAGCACATCAAGAAAGGAATCAGAATAAGGTGAAGTTATTAAATTCTACGGAAGCTATCTGCATACAAGCAGCCAGATGGTACCACTGCATCCAAACTAGTACCAGTATTGCGTATGTATGATTGGAAGTAGCAACTCGCAGTGGTGGAATCAGAATAAGGTGAAGGTGGGAAGGGAGCGTGCAGGTGTAGTACGTACATGAGGATGTTGAGCGGGAGTACCTTAGCGTTGAAGTCAGCGGTGAACTTGTGGACGGAGGCCATGGAGGAGAGGTCGAGCTCCATGATGTCGAGGGTTGCAGAGGGGGTGTCGACGAAGACGGCCTTGCGCATGGAGTCGGTGGTGGCGATGTTCCTCGAGGTCATGCCGACGTGGGCCCTATGCTCTGCCAAGACTCAAGTCGTCTCGTCGCCGATCCCGCTGGACGCCCCTGGGTTCCAGAATCGGGTCCGTCAACAAGTAGGCGGTGGTGGCAAGGGGAAACTAAGGAGACGGGAGGGGCGTTACCGGTGATGATGGCGGTTAGGCCTTGGGTGACCTGGTCGACGGTGGAGGCCAGGAGAAGCCTGAGGAGCCCTTGCGGCTGAAGATGCACGACAACATATTGGTCCCTGGCAGCCACGAGGTCTTGGTCATGGCCCTTCCTAGGAGGAGATCGGCGATGGGGGTCGCTGTGGATGGGAGGGGGCGAGCGGATATCGGCATCGGCGATGGGATCGGGATCGGTATTCAGGAGCAGTGGGGGTGGGGGTGGGGATGGCGGCGGAGGGATGAGGAGTCTCCGCGATGTGGTAGACGTGGACCTAGGGTTGGATGTGCGACCTGCCAGGTCATCGATCCACAACAAGTTTCCACAGATCGCCATCCTATCCGTTCATCAAGTTCACATCCAATGGCTACTATTGTCCTTCTGTTATATCCCGCTCAGCCTTAGGAATTATGACGATTCCATCCATAGAAATTACGACGCTCTATAGAAAAATCGTCATAGTTTAATAAGGATTTGGCCCTGCCAAACGGCTTACGACCATCTGGTGCAGAATTGTCATAGATCTATGACGATTTTATTCACAGTCACTATCAAAAGGTCACAAGCTGACACATTTCTTGTAGTGGTTCCTTAATATAAGGTGATGGGTTCGTCGCATGGAAAACAAAAAAATTCTACCGCAAGAACGAACAAAACCCAGATCTAATCTAGATAAAAGCCAAGATCAAATCTATTAGACATGTGCAACGAGATAGATAGGAACTAACCCTCGTAGATCCGAAAGCGTTAACAAGATTAGATCTCGTGGTTGATGTAGTCGATCACTTGCCGATCTCAAGATCGTGTGGACGATCCTTCCGGCGTCGCGTTCCGGCAGCGCTTCCGCAGTCGGTCAAGTGGACGATCCTTCCGGTGCCGCGTTTCGGCAGTGCTTCCGTAGTCGGTCACACGTGCGGAGTCGAAGCAGACCTTCCTCTCCTCGTTCCAGCGAGCAGCGGAGGTAGTAGATCTTCTCCACTGAATCCCAGCAGCACGACGGTGTGGTGGTGGTGGTGGAGTAGAGAATTCTGCAGGGCTTCGCCTATGCCTATGCAGAATAAAGGAGGAGCAGAGAGGCGGCAGAGATTGGGAGTTATGGAGCAGGGGGTGGAGGGGGCGCCCCTGCCCCTCTATTTAAAGGGGGTGAGGCGCCATGGGAGGGGGAGTCCTTGTAGGACTCCCCTCCCTCTAGGGCCGGCGGATTGGGGAGGGGGGGAGGAGTCCTCCTCCCCCACGACTCCTAGTCTTGACCCACCAGGACTCCTTGATCCCTTCTTTGGTTTTCAAGCAAACTCCAAGAAACCTTCCAGAACCTTCCAGAACATTCTGAAACCTTCTAGAACCCTCATACAAATACTCCGGTACATTTCCTAACGCAGAAAATGATCCCCAATACTCAACGATGACTTCGTGATCGATTGAACCATTTACATACGAAACCAATTCCCTTTGTCTCGCGATAAACTTATCCGAGGTTTGATCGTCGGTATCTCCATACCTATTTCTACCTCCTTACTGATAAGTACTCTTTACTCGTTCCGTGATATGTCATCCCTTGTGACCCAGTCACATGCTTGCAAGCTAACTAGATGACATTTCACCGAGAGGGCCCAGAGCATATCTATCCATCATATGGATGGACAAATCCCAATCTTGGTCCATGCGCTTCAACACATACTTTCAGAATACCCAATTACACCTTTATGACCACCCAGTTACGAAGCGGTGTTTGATGTCATCAAAGTACCCATCTGGTGATGGTGATTAACACAACCTCATGGTCGAAGGATTAGGTTACTATGCATTTAAAAGCTTACAGCAATATGAACTTAATGACTTGATCTTATGCTACGCTTACTATGGGTGTATGTCCATCACATCATTCTCCTAATGATATAACCTTGTTATTAATCACATCCTTATGTCCATGATCAGGAAACCATGATCATCAATCAATCAACAAGCTAGTTCAACAAGAGCCTTACTAGGGACTCTTACATGTTTACAAAACACACATGTATTAGTGTTTCCTAATAATACAATTATAGCATGGGATGTAAACATTCATCATAAACACAAAGATATAATAATAATCACTTTTATTATTGCCTCTTGGGCATATCTCCAGCATAAGGTGTATAGTTTTTTGTGAAAATTCCATAATATGAGGTGCATAGAGAATTTTTGGATTTGTTCCTCTTATTTAGGAGGTAATTAATCTGATCAGGAGAGAGATGATACCTAGATTTCGTATGTTCCCTCTACATAACGTCAATCATCTGGGGTATTCACGTCCTAAAGCAATGAAAATTCCTTTCCCATCCTGTGCGCTAATATTCGTGCAAGAAAACTATACACCTTATATTAAGGAACGGAGGGAGTATTTATTATTCCCTTTATGTTCGACGAGAAGTCAGACAGGACCTTGATACTCGAAAGGACTTCAAAAAAGATTTCCTTCTCTTCTTTGGCAGGAGCGTAGCTGGCAGTACCTTCAAACAACTCTAGTTGCATGCCGTCTCGGTATTTCATACGTTGTTGGTCCTGCCGTGCTTCCGGTGTATCTTTATTCTTGCCATACATGCCCAAGAAGCCTAGTAGCGTCACGCAAAGATTCTTCGTCAGGTGCATCACGTCAATTGTAGAGAGGACCACTAGGACTTTCCAATAGGGTAGCTCCCAAAATATAGATTTCTTTTTCCACATGGGTGCGTGTCCGACATCGTCTTTCGGAACAGATTGTCTACTAGGACCCTTTCCAAAGATTACTTTTAAATCCTTCACCATATCAAATACATCATCACTAGTACAGTAGATAGGCTTACACCGACTGTTGCTGACTCGTGTATTAACGAGCTCGTTGGGGAACCCCAAGAGGAAGGTATGATGAGCACAACACTAAGTTTTCCCTCAGTTATGAAACCAAGGTTTAATCGAACCAGTAGGAGCAAGGAAACACCTCCAAGGTGTTGCTAGCTGGACTTTGGCAGGGCGCACTACCGGCGCCAGCAGCAATGTGGAAACCTGCACAAACACAACCACAGAACTTTGTCCCCAACTTAGAGTGATGTTGTCAATCTCACCGGTTTTGCTGAAAACAAAGGATTAAACGTATTGTGTGGAAGAAAGTACTAGTTTAAAGAAAGTAAACAGAAAACAGTAAACAATTGATTGTAGATTGATAGTAAAAGAAAAGACCGGGGTCCATAGTTCACTAGTGGTGGCACTCCTTAAGATAGATAACATGTTGGGTGAACAAATTACATCGGGGCAATTGACAAACATCGAGAAAGCATACAAGCATATACTAATCACCTTGACTCCTTTGAGATTTGATTGGGCATTACAACATTATACATAGACTTTAATCCAACTACATATATGACTAATAATCCACCTTCAGGTTATCATTTGAACCCCCTCCAGCATTATGTTGCAAGCAACAGATAATTGCATTAAGCATTGCATGTAAAGTAAACAATACGATTGTTCTATGAACAAAGGATTGTTGTTTTCTCCCAAGTAGCAACAGCGCATCTAGTACCTTAGAGAGTTCTGTCACTTCGCCAGATTACTAGAGGCATGAACCCACTATCGAGCATAAATACTAACTCTTGGAGTTGCTAGCATCTACTTGGCCAAGATAGCTACTAACAACAGAAAGCATGAAAGATCATAAATAACAAAGACATGATAGAATCAATAATCAATCTGAAATAGCATCTCAATATCCATCGGATTCTCGCAAGAACATGTATGATTACAAATAGATTATCTTGATCATGAACAGAGCTCAAAAGATCTAAACATGATAGCACAAAGGAGGAAAACCAGCAATCTAGCTACTACATGGACCCGTAGTCCAAGGATGAATTACTCACACATCACACCGGAGGCTTGCATGGTGATGAAGAAGGCCTCCAGGGTGAATTCCCCTCCCCGGCAGGGTGCCGGGAAGAGCTTCAGATCCCTCCCGATCTAGGGATGGAGATGTAGCGAAAGGGGGGCAGAGGGGGTGCCTAGGGCGGCCAGACCACCCCCTGGCGTCAAGTCAACCCAAATAAAGCATGCGCCAAGTCAACCCAAATAAAGCATCTAAGGAGAATACCACCAATACTATGCTTTAATATGCTAAAACAATGCATGATTCTTCAAAGGCACATTAAGAAATCTCAATTATTTATAACATGTCATGCTACAGCAAAGATAACTAAGCATAAAGCAAAAACAATATCAAGCATGGCATGACAAAGCATAGGCCACAGTCAAAAACAAGCTCCTTTTACCACTTAAGCATGAATTTTTCCTACTCTTTTCCAATCCAAACCAAACTATTTGAAAACCAATGTATGAAAGAGAGGGTCCAACCAATTTATTCAGCAAACTAAGAAAACCAAGCAAACGAAAACCAAAAAAAAGGGAAAAAGAAGATGCTTCAAGAACAACACAACTGTGCATGAAACAATAAAAATGAAGTGTTTGGAAGAAACCTGGGATTTTTGTTGATGAAGAAGGGGATGCCTTGGGCATACCCAAGATTTGACGCTTGTACCTCTTGAATATTTCTTGGGGTGACATGGGTTGGCATCCCCAAGCTTGATCTATACTCCATTCTTCATCTTATTACATCATTCTCTCCATACACCTGAAATTTTCCCTTCATACAAAACTTCACACCATCTTTATTAGCAACATTAGAGCAATCAAGATAATAAGTCTCTGGGTTCAGTTTCAACACCAAAGAAACTTCCATTAAAACACAAGCTACTGTAGCACTTCCGTCAAAAAGCTTAATTCCCCAAGAGAACTCAAAAAGGAACCAACAAGAAGCAAATGCAAATAATGGCAGAAATCTGTCAAAACGGACCAGCAGGTAAAAACCAATTTTTTCGAAGACCTTCCATTACTGAAATCAAAAAGTGTTGAACTAACGAAAGTTAGATAACAACATGGGGAAGAAGCACAAAAATTCATGCCTCAAAACAACGTACAGAGATTTTACACGAATTTGTACGGTGAAGCACATAAATCTGTTTCGAGACAACAACTTTCCCAATCATTACTTCTCTCTCATTAGAGGTTACTCTTGGCACAAAAAGCAAATAAAAAGGATAAGGAGCGGTTATTACTAAAGTAATAACTTACAAGACTCATCTAAACCTTTTGGGTTATCTCCCAATAAGTACTTTTCTTTAACGCCTTTAAGTTAGGAAAAAGAAGCAAGAAAAAGAATCAAGTGTTCTCAAATGAAGAAGCATTAAGATTAATACCAGAAATATCTTCAACAAGGCAAGGTATCTCATCCAAATAAGTTCTAGAGGATCCCCTCTCAATGCTTTTGGGTTTGCTACTTTCATCAAACGGGTTTTCATTAACGATCCAATTAAGATTCTTTTCTATGGCTTCGTGAATTGCTACCAGTTTGAAAGGTATTGGTATCTTAATTTCCTCCCCATTAGGTTCGGTTTTGTTCATATTTTCTCGTGTACCAATAACATCTACACATGAGCCTAGCATATTAAAATGTTGAAAGACCTTTCTAGCTTCCTTGGCAACATCATAGAATTCTTTAAGCAAAGTTTCTAGAATAAAATCTCTCTTTTCAGGGTCCTCAATTTCTTTAAGTTTAAAAAACATCACTTGCATTAAGGGGTTAAGGTTAACAAACCTAGCTTCCAACAACTGAACCAAAGAAGCTGCAGTAATTTAATAATTTGGAGCAAGTTCTGCAAGGGATCTATCCTCAATATCCTCATGCTTACTAACATCATTAAAAAAATCAATATTATCTTTTCCAATTATAGACCCACTACCTATTGA
Organism: Avena eriantha; assembly: GCA_910589775.1. Lineage (NCBI taxonomy): Eukaryota > Viridiplantae > Streptophyta > Magnoliopsida > Poales > Poaceae > Avena > Avena eriantha. The sequence goes on along the minus strand of OU342743.1, from coordinate 102,348,516 downwards.
AAGGTCTTTCAGGGTGAATTTAGGTATCAACATGGTGAGCTAAGAAAGAAGTAACAACTATAGATAAACTTAATTTTTTTGTGTTTTTAGTAAGGAAAGAAAACTAGTAAAACTATTTTGTGTGTGTTTTTGATAAAGAAACCAGCAAACAAAGTAAGAAATAAACTAAGAAAAAAAATAACAAACTAAAGAGATTGGTTATGAGGGACTGCCCTTGTGAAGATGTCCTTGACTCCCTGGAAACGGCGCCAGAAAATATACTTGCTGACTCGTTTATTAACGAGCTTGTTGGGGAACCCCAAGAGGAAGGTATGATGAGCACAACAGTAAGTTTTCCCTTAGTTATGAAACCAAGGTTTAATCGAACCTATAGGAGCAAGGAAGCACCTCCAAGGTGTTGCTAGCTGGACTTTGGAAGGGCGCACTACCGGCGCCAGCAGCAACATGGAAACCTGCACAACACAACCACAGAACTTTGTCCCCAACTTAAAGTGAGGTTGTCAATCTCACCGGTTTTGCTTAAAACAAAGGACTAAATGTATTGTGTGGAAAAAGGTACTAGTTTGCAGAAAGTAAACAGAAAACAGTAAACAATTGATTGTAGATTGATAGTAAAAGAAAGGACCGGGGTCCATAGTGCACTAGTGGTGGCTCTCCTTAAGATAGATAACATGTTGGGGGAACAAATTACAGCGGGGCAATTAACAAACATCGAGAAAGCATACAAGCATATACTAATCATCTTGACTCCTTTGAGATTTGATTGGGTATTACAACATTATACATAGACCGTAATCCAACTGCATCTATGACTAATAATCCACCTTCAGGTTATCATCCGAACCCCCTCCAGTATTAAGTTGCAAGCAACAGATAATTGCATTACGCATTGCGTGTAAAGTAAACAATATGATTATTCTATGAACAAAGGATTGTTGTTTTCTCCCTAGTAGCAACAGCACATCAAGTACCTTAGAGATTTCTGTCACTTCCCCAGATTAGTAGAGGCATGAACCCACTATCGAGCATAAATACTAACTCTTGGAGTTGCTAGCACTCCTGACTCATAGTTGATGTAGAGCTCGTTGGGAACCCCAAGAGGAAGGTATGATGAGCACAGCAGTAAGTTTTCCCTCAGTTATGAAACCAAGGTTTAATCGAACCAGTAGGAGCAAGGAAACACCCCAAAGGTGTTACTAGCTGAGCTTTGGCAGGGCGCACTACCGGTGCTAGTAGCAACGTGGAGACCTGCAAAACACAACCACACAACTTTGTCCCCAACTTGCGATGAGGTTGTCAATCTCACCGTGTTTTGTGGAAAACAAAGGATTAAACGTATCGAATGGAAAGAAGTAAAAGTTTGCAGAAAGTAAACACAAAGTAGTAAAAGATTGTAGATTGTATGTAAAGTAAAAGGACCGAGATCCATAGTTCACTAGAGCTGGCTCTCCTTAGATAGATAACATGCTGGGTGAACAAATTACAGCGGGGCAATTGACAAACACCGAGAAAGCAATACATGCATATACTAATCATCTTGACTCCTCTGAGACTTGATTGGGCATTACAACATAATACATAGAGCGCCATCCAACTGCATCTATGACTAATAATCCAACTTCAGGTTATTATCCGAACCCCCTCCAGTATTAAGTTGCAAGCAACAGATTATTGCTTTACGAACTGCGTGTAAACTAAACAATACGATTGTTCTATGAATAAAGGATTGTTGTTTTCTGCCTAGTAGCAACATCACATCTAGTACCTTAGAGATTTTTGTCACTTCCCCAGATTACCAGAGGCATGAACCCACTATCGAGCATAAATACTAACTCTTGGAGTTCCTAGCATCTACTTGGCCAAGATAGCTACTAACAATGGAAAGCATGCAAGATCTCAAATAACAAAGACATGATAGAATCAATAATCAATCTGAAAGAGCATCTCAATATCCATCGGATCCCCGCAAACACAACATGTATGAATTACAAATAGATGATCTTGATCATGAACGGAGCTCACAAGATCAAAACATGAAAGCACAAAGGAGGAGAAACCAGCCATCTAGCTACTACATGGATCCGTAGTCCAAGGATGAACTACTCACGCATCACACTCGAGGCTTGCATGGTGATGAAAAAGGCCTCCAGGGTGAATTCCCCTCTCCGGCAGGGTGCCGGGAAGAGCTTAAGATCCCTCCCGATCTAGGGATGGAGATGACGGCGGCTACAGACTCTTTCGTGGATTTTTGATCGGGTACCTAGGGTGTTCGTCCCGAGGGAAACTTATAGGCGGAAGGAGAGGCTGAGGGGGTGTTAGGGCTGGCCTCACCACCCCCTGGCGCGGGCCAGGCTGGGCCGCGCGGCCAGGTGGTGTGGTGACCCCCTGGCCCCTCTCTGTCTCGTATTCTGGCACTTGATCCCTTCTGGAAAAATAGGCACTTTGGCTTTTGTCCCGTCCAATTCCGAGAATATTCATTTTCTGACTTTCCTGGAACCAAAAAGCAGCAAAAAACAGGCAGCTGGCACTGTGGCTCTTGTTAATAGGTTAGTCCAATAAATCATATGAAAAGTACTCCAAAGTTGGAACAAAACACAAGAAAGTGGATAAAACCAAGCATGGAACATAAAAAATTATTGATACATTTGCAATGTATCAACATCCCCAAGCTTAACTCCTGCTCGTCCTCGAGTAGGTAAGTGATAAAAAGAAATAATTTTTGAGGTGACATGCACCATCAAAGACTTTATCAAAGTATTTGCAAAACTCAAAGCTGAGATCATAGTACTTCAATCATAACATGAAATACAAAGTTCTAGCTATAGGCAAAGAAACTATGATGCAACATAAAAAGGTACAAACAAAAAATTCATGAATAACATGCCTTGCAAGACGTTTGTTTGTTTCACATAAAGAAAACATAGCATAATAGTATTCATCTTGTCCCTCAATAGAGTAGCAAATATAAATGCATAGGACACCTTCAAAGTTCATAAGAGTGACTAGATACAATAGTTTAAAACAAGTGATGGCTCTGTGTATGGTGCCCAGAAAAGTGCTGGTGCATGGTTGATGTAGAGCTCGTTGGGAACCCCAAGAGGAAGGTATGATGAGCACAACAGCAAGTTTCCCTCAGTAATGAAACCATGGTTTAATCGAACCAGTAGGAGCAAGGAAACACCCCAAAGGTGTTACTAGCTGAGCTTTGGCTGGGCGCACTACCGGTGCTAGTAGCAACGTGGAGACCTGCACAACACAACCACATAACTTTGTCCCCAACTTGCGATGAGGTTGTCAATCTCACCGTGTTTTGCGGAAAACAAAGGATTAAACGTATCGAATGGAAAGAAGTAAAAGTTTGCAGAAAGTAAACACAAAACAGTAAAACATTGTAGATTGTATGTAAATAAAAAGGACCAGGATCCATAGTTCACTAGAGGTGGCTCTCCTTAAGATAGATAACATGCTGGGTGAACAAATTACAGCGGGGCAATTGACAAACACCGAGAAAGCAATACATGCATATACTAATCATCTTAACTCCTCTGAGACTTGATTGGGCATTACAACATAATACATAGACCGCCATCCAACTGCATCTATGACTACTATCCACCTTCAGGTTATCATCCGAACCCCCTCCAGTATTTAGTTGCAAGCAACAGATTATTGCTTGACGAACTGCGTGTAAAGTAAACAATACGATTGTTCTATGAACAAAGGATCGTTGTTTTCTCCCTAGTAGCAACATCACATCTAGTACCTTAGAGATTTCTATCAGTTCCCCAGATTACCAGAGGCATGAACCCACTATCGAGCATAAATACTAACTCTTGGAGTTGCTAGCATCTACTTGGCCAAGATAGCTACTAACAATGGAAAGCATGCAAAACCTCAAATAACAAAGACATGATAGAATCAATAATCAATCTGAAAAAGCATCTTAATATCTATCGGATCCCCGCAAACACAACATGTATGAATTACAAATAGATGATCTTGATCATGAACGGACCTCACAAGATCTAAACATGAAAGCACAAAGGAGGAGAAACCAGCCATCTAGCTACTACATGGATCCGTAGTCCAAGGATGAACTACTCACGCATCACACCGGAGGCTTGCATGGTGATGAAGAAGGCCTCCAGGGTGAATTCCCCTCTCCGGCAGGGTGCCGGGATGAGCTTCAGATGCCTCCCGATCTAGAGATGGATATGACGACGGCTGCAGACTCTTTTGTGGATTTTTGATCGGGTCCATAGGGTTTTCGTTCCAAGGGCGACTTATAGGCGGAAGGAGAGGCTGAGGTGGTGCCGGGAGCCACCACACCACCCCTTGGCGCGGGCCCAGCCTGGCCGCGCGGCCAGGTGGTGTGGCCGGCCCCTGGCCCTTCTCCGTCTCGTATTCTGGCACTTGATCCCTTCCGGAAAAATCGGCACTTTGGCTTTTGTCCTGTCCAATTCCGAGAATATTCATTTTTTGACTTTCCTGGAACCAAAAACAGCAGAAAACAGGCAGCTGCCACTGTGGCTCTTGTTAATAGGTTAGTCCAAGAAATCATATGAAAAGTACTCCAAAGTTGGAACAAAACACAAGAAAGTGAATAAAACCAAGCATGGAACATCAAAAATTATAGATACATTTGCAATGTATCAAAAAGCAATATCAAGTTATGCATCAATCAACTAGTCCTGGGACAATGCACATAGAACTAAGAATGGCCACTATGCTCTCAAAGTAGGTGCATAAAGATAGAAGATGGAGACTCAATATAATGGTGGAAGAAAAGCCTTTTGTAAAAGGAAGTAGGGATTCAAGTCTCATAAAGAGGTTCCAAAAATTATGGTACTTATAGTTTTTAGCTCTCATTGCCCCTATCATAAGCATCTTGAAAGTGATTAAGGTTAAAGTGACACAACTAAGAGGATATGCTTAATAAGTTATAAACCGAAATCTCATGCCCCTTACTTACGAAGACCGATCCTCATGCTACTCAACTTTAGTCACGAGTAAGCTCTTGTCATTGTAAGTATATCTGTATCATTAAGAACCGCCAGCGGGGTACCCCTTGCACATGATGCGGGAGCTTTCCCATAATCAAAATGACAAGGCAAGCAGACAATGAGAATCTCAGCGATCTTTTTATTTGCTATTTGCATCGGTGTTTATTGAGGATGCTTCATAGAGTGCTCATTATGGTGATGCTGCAAGTTTCCACCATCATTAGGCATGGTTTAGGCTAGCAGCCCAGGCGTTTCTCTAACACGCATACAAACTCCATGATCTTACAAGTTCCACATTTATTTCACACCACCTGGATCCATAAGCAAAAGAACATGATATCAACGGAGTACAAAGTACAAGTGCGATGTTGAGAGCGTTCCCCATGAAACATGGTTCTGCTAATTTCAACTTATAAAGGGGAAGAATATACACAACAAAGAAGGACCCAATGGTTCAAGTTTATTAGAGGCAATAAAGTAAAGTGTGCCATCAAGTTCGTGAGAGCTTTAATCACTAGTTTTCTCATAACAAGTGAAAGGTAAACAAAAGCATGAATATACTTGGAATATCATAAGCTAGTAGGTAGGTATGGTGGACTCTTTGGAATAACTTAGTTTAAGGAGTTGGATGCATGAGTGTAACTCATACTTGGTGGTGGAGGGTAGCAAAAGACTGGGAGCGACAAACTAAGAGAGCAATAATGGCCATAATCATGCAGAGCGACAAAACATCATTGATCAAAGCATAAAGTGATACTACAAGTTTAAAACTAAAGGATCATAAAGTCTATGGTGACTTGAGATAGTCATAACATGGTGTGAGCATGTGCCAAGTCAACCCAAATAAAGCATCAAAGGAGAATACCACTATACTATGCTTTAATATGCTAAAACAACGCATGATTCATCCAATGCACATTAAGCAATATCAATTGTTTATTTCAAGTCATGCTACAGCAAAGAATACTAAGCATAAAGCCCAAACAATATCAAGCATAGCATGACAAAGCATATGCCACAGTAAAAAACGAGCTCTTTTTACCACATAAGCATGAACTTTCCTACTCTTTTCCAAACCAAACCAAACTATTTGCAAACCAAAGTATGAAAGAGGGGTCCAACCAATTTATTCAGAACACTAAGAAAACCAAGCAAACTAAAAACCAAAACAAAAACAAAAAAGAAGACGCTCCAAGAAAAACACAACTGTGCATCAAACAATAAAAATGAAGCGTTTGGAAGAAACCTGGGATTTTTATTGATGAAGAAGGGGATGCCTTGGGCATCCCCAAGCTTTGACGCTTGTACTTCTTGGATATTTCTTGGGGTGACACGCGTGGCATCCCCAAGCTTGAGCTTTAGTCCATCCTTCATCTCATTACTCATTCCTTCCATACACCTGAAATTTTTCTTGCATACAAAACTTCACACAATCTCATTAGCAACATTAGTGCACTTAAGATAAATAAGTCTCAAGGTTCAGTTCTAACACCAAATAAACTTCCATTAGAACACTAGCTACTGTAGCACTTCCCTCAAAAAGCTCAATTCCCCAAAGGAACTCAAGAAGGAACTAACAATAAGCAAATGCAGAAAATGGCAGAAATCTGTCAAAACAGACCAGCAGTTAAAGACGAATTTTTTCGAAGACCTTCTGTTCCTCAAATAAACAAGTGTTGAACTAACGAAAGTTATATAACAACCTGGGGCAGAAGCACAAACAATTACAGCTCAATCTGACGTACAGAGCTCTCTCAGGAATGTTTATGGTGAAGCACAGAAATCTGTTTCGGGACAGCAACTTTCCCAATCATTACTTCTCTCTCATTGGAGGTTACTCTTGGAACAAAAAGCAAATAAAAAGGATAAGGAGAGGTTATTACAGAGGTAATAACTTCCAAGAATCAACTAAAACTCTTGGGTTATCTCCCAACAAGTACTTTTCTTTAACGCCTTTAAGTTAGGCATAAGAAGCAAAGAAAGAATCAAGTGTTCTCAAATGAAGAAGCATTAAGACCAAATTTTGTTTTCATAGGAGAAGCAAAAGAAATATTTTCTCTCATTTTAGGGAAGTGTTCTATACCTTTCTTGTGTGGGATTTGATATTTAATGGTGCCTTCTTTCATATCAATGATGGCACCAATAGTTCTAAGAAAAGGTCTTCCCAAAGTAATAGGACAAGAAGCATTGTATTCAACATCCAAAACATAGAAATCAACAGGGACATAGGAATCGTTTACCATAATAAGAACATCATTAAGACTCCCCATGAGTTTCTTTTTAGCATTGACATCAAGTGGGACATTCAAATAACAATCTTCAAGAGGAGGCAAATAAAGCATATCATAAATCCTTCTAGGAATAATAGAAACACTACTATCAAGATCACACAAAGCTTTGAAATCAAAGTCATTCACTTTCATATTAATGATGGGTTCCCAACCATCTTCTTGCTTTATAGGAATAGAAGCTTTATGTTTCATCTTTTCTTCTTTAATCTTTATGAGAGCATCAGTAATGTGTTTTGTAAAAGCCATGTTCATAGAACTAGCATTAGGACTTTTAGCAAGCTTTTGTAGGAACTTAATAACTTCAGAGATATTACAACCATCAAGATCAAAATCAACTTTATCATCTAAAGTGGTAGAACTATTACTAGCCTCAACACTCGTGGTGGTAATAGTAGAAACACTAATGTTTCTAGCAATTTCATCTTCTCTTTCCCACTTAGCATGTAATTCAGCTAATAGTCTAACATTTTCATCAATTCTTACTTGTATAGCATTAGTAGCTGCAAAGGGATTCTCATTAGTTTCGGGTTTAGCAGCCATTTTATTCAAAGTAGATTGAGCTTCAGCCAAAGATGCTATATTTCTTTCAGCATTAGAGAGTTTTTCCTCAATAGTTTTATTGAAAGCAGTTTGTTTACTAACAAACTCTTTAAGCATAACTTCAAGTTCAGAGGGAGCACTCTTATTATTGTTGTAAGAATTTCCATAAGCATTACCATTGTTGGGAGGATTTGGCTTATAATTGGTGTTACCAAAATTGTTCCTATAAGCATTATTACCATAAGCATTGTTGCCAAAATTGTTATTTCTTATGAAGTTCACATCAACTTGCTCTTCTTGAGCAACCAAAGAGGCTAAAGGAACATTATTTGGATCAATATGGGCTTTTCCATTAACAAGCATAGACATAATAATATCAATATTATCACTCAGGGAGGAGGTTTCTTTAACATAATTTACCTTCTTACCTTGTGGAGCTCTCTCAGTGTGCCATTCGGAATAATTAACCATCATATTATCCAAAAGTTTTGTTGCAGCACCCAAAGTGATGGTCATAAAGGTACCTCCAGCTGCTGAATCCAATAGGTTCCTTGAAGAATAGTTCAATCGTGCATAAAAAGTTTGGATGATCATCCAAGCAGTCAGTCCATGAGTGGGACAATTCTTTACCAAAGATTTCATTCTTTCCCAAGCTTGAGCAACATGCTCATTATCAAGTTGTTTCAACTTCATTATTTCACTTCGCATGGATATAATCTTAGCAGGAGGATAGTATTTTCCAATAAAAGCATCTTTGCACTTAGTCCAAGAATCAATACTATTCCTAGTTAAGGAATTCAACCATTCTTTAGCTTTTCCTCTCAAAGAGAAAGGAAACAATTTCAGTTTAATAATATCACCATCTATATCCCTATGCTTTTGCATCTCACAAAGTTCAACAAAGATATTTAGATGGGAAGCAGCATCTTCATTACCAATACCAGAAAATTGTTCTCTCATAACAAGATTGAGCAAAGCAGGTTTTATCTCAAAGAAAGTATTCTCAGGCACATGTGGAGCAATAGGTGTGCTCATAAAATCATTGTTGTTGGTGCTAGTGAAGTCACACAACTTAGTGTTTTCAAGAGTAGTCATTTTTTTGGGTTTTCAAATAAGAAAGCAAACAAGTAAAACTAATTTTTTGTGTTTTTAAAGAACCAAAACTAGCAAACAAAGCAAAAAGAAACTAAGCAAAACAAAAACAACAAAGTAAAGAGATTGGTTATGAGGGACTCCCCTTGTGAAGATGTCCTTGACTCCCCGGCAACGGCGCCCGAAAAAATCTTGCTGGCTCGTAGTTGATGTAGAGCTCGTTGGGAACCCCAAGAGGAAGGTACGATGAGCACATCAGTAAGTTTTACCTCGGTTATGATACCAAGGTTTAATCGAACCAGTAGGAGCAAGGAAAAACCCCAAAGGTGTTACTAGCTGAGCTTTGGCAGGGCGCACTACCGGTGCTAGTAGCAACGTGGATACCTGCACAACACAACCACAGAACTTTGTCCCCAACTTGCGATGAGGTTGTCAATCTCACCGTGTTTTGCAGAAAACAAAGGATTAAACATATCGAATGGAAAGAAGTAAAAGTTTGCAGAAAGTAAACACAAAGTAGTAAAAGATTGTAGATTGTATGTAAAGTAAAAGGACTGGGATCCATAGTTCACTAGAGGTGGCTCTCCTTAGATACATAACATGCTGGGTGAACAAATTACAACAGGGCAATTGAGAAACACCGATAAAGAAATACATGCAGATACTAATCATCTTGACTCCTCTGAGACTTGATTGGGCATTACAACATAATACATAGACCGCCATCCAACTTCATCTATGACTAATAATCCACCTTCAGGTTATCATCCGAACCCCCTCCAGTATTAAGTTGCAAGCAACTGATTATTGCTTTACGAACTGCGTGTAAAGTAAACAATACGATTGTTCTATGAACAAAGGATTGTTGTTTTCTCCCTAGTAGCAACAGCACATCTAGTACCTTAGAGATTTATTTCACTTCCCCAGATTACTAGAGGCATGAACCCAATATCGAGCATAAATACTAACTCTTGGAGTTGCTAGCATCTACTTGGCCAAGATAGCTACTAACAACGGAAAGCATGCAAGATCTCAAATAACAAAGACATGATAGAATCAATAATCAATCTGAAAAAGCATCTCAATATCCACCGGATCCCCTCAAACACAACATGTATGAATTACAAATAGATGATCTTGATCATGAACGAAGCTCACAAGATCTAAACATGAAAGCACAAAGGAGGAGAAATTAGCCATCTAGCTACTACATGGATCCGTAGTCCAAGGATGAACTATTCACGCATCACACCGGAGGCTTGCATGGTGATGAAGAAGGCCTCTAGGGTGAATTCCCCTCTCCGACAGGGTGCCGGGAAGAGCTTCAGATCCCTCCCGATCTAGGGATGGAGATGACGGCAGCTACAGACTCTTTCGTGGATTTTTGATCGGGTACCTAGGGTGTTCGTCCCAAGGGAAACTTATAGGCGGAAGGAGAGGCCGAGGGGGTGCCAGGGCTGGCCTCAACACCCCCTGGCGCGGGCCAGGCTGGGCTACGTGGCCAGGTGGTGTGGTGGCCCCTAGTCCCTCTCCGTCTCGTATTCTGGCACTTGATCCCTTCCGGAAAATAGGCACTTTGGCTTTTGTCCCGTCCAATTCCGAGAATATTCATTTTCTGACTTTCCTAGAACCAAAAACAGTAGAAAACAGGCAGCTGGCAGTGTGGCTCTTGTTAATAGGTTAGTCCAAGAAATCATATGAAAAGTACTCCAAAGTTGGAACAAAACACAAGAAAGTGGATAAAACCAAGCATGGAACATCAAAAATTATAGATACATTTTGGAATGTATCAAGCACCTACTTGGCCAAGATAGCTAGCAACAACGGAAAGCATGCAAGATCACAAATAACAAAGACATGATAGAATCAATAATCAATGTGAAATAGCATCTCAATATACATCGGATCCTCGCAAACACAACATGTATGATTACAAATAGATGATCTTGATCATGAACGGAGCTCACAAGATCTAAACATGATAACACAAAGGAGGAGAACCAGCCATCTAGCTACTACATGGACCCGTAGTCCAAGGATGAATTACTCACGCATCACACCGGAGGCTTGCATGGTGATGAAGAAGGCCTCCAGGGTGAATTCCCCTCTCCGGCAGGGTGCCGGGAAGAGCTTCAGATCCCTCCCGATCTAGGGATAGAGATGACAGCGGCTGTAGACTCTTTCGTGGAATTTTGTTCGGGTACTTAGGTTTCTGTATCGGGGCGTCTTATAGGCGAAAGGGGAGGCCGAGGGGGTTCCTAGGGCGGCCAGACCACCCCCTGGCACGGGCCAGGCTTGGCCGCGCCGACAGGTGGTGTGGCGCCTCCCTGGCCACTCTGTGTCTCGTATTCTGGCTCCGTGTCCCCCTCGGTGAAAAGCTGACTTTGGCTTTTGTCCTGTCCAATTTCGAGAATATTCATTTTTTGACTTTCCTGGAACCAAAAACAGCAGAAAACAGGCAGCTGGCACTGTGGCATCTTGTTAATAGTTTAGTCCAAGAAAGTGTATAAAAAGTACTCCAACATGTGGACAAAACATAAGAAAGTAGATAAAACCAAGAATGGAAAATCAAAAATTATGGATACGTTAGCAACGTATCAGTTGTCTGCCTTACCATTGAAATGCTTACCTTTATTTCTTAGGGTGTGCGTGGGTGGAAGAAAACGATGATTTTCCGGGTACACATTCTTCTTACATTTATCAAAATATATACTTTTAGTCTCACCTAAAGAGTGTGTGCATACATTGTATCCCTTGTTTGTTTGTCCTGAAATGTTACTAAGAGCAGGCCAATCATTGATTGTTATGAACAACCATGCTCGTAGGTCAAATTCCTCCTACGTGTGCTCATCCCACACATGTACACCTTGTATGTGCCACAACTGTAAGAGTTCTTCAACTAATGGCATTAGATACACATCAATGTTGTTGCCGTGTAGCTTCAGGCCTTGGATGAGCACTAGCATCATAATGAACTTCCGCTTCAAGCACAACCAAGGAGGAAGGTTATAGATACACAGAGTAACATGCCAAGTGCTATGACTGCAGCTCTGCTCTCCAAAAGGATTCATGCCATCTGTACTTAGACCAAACCATAAGTTCCTCGTGTCACCTGCAAAGTCTGGGAACTCTCTCTCGATTTTTCTCCACTATGACCCATCAACGGTGTGTCTCAACATCTCGCCTTTCTTACGGTCTTCCATGTGCCATCGCAACAACTTGGCATGCTCTTTGTTCCTGAACAAATGTTTCAACCGTGGTATTATAGGAGAATACCACATCACCTTGGCAGGAACCCTCTTGATGCGGCGCTCGCCCTCAACATCACCAGGGTCATCTCGTCTTATCTTATACCGGAATGCAGTGCATACTAGGCATGCATCCAAATTCTCATACTCCTCGCTGTGGTAGAAGATGCAGTCATTAATGCACGCATGTATCTTCTGCACCTCTAATCCTAGAGGCTAGACAAGCTTCTTTGCTTCATAGGTAGTGAAAGGAAATTCGTTATCCTTTGGAAGCAACTTCTTCATTATTTTCAACAACTTTTCAAATCCTTCGTCAGTCACACCATTCTCTGCCTTCCATTACAGTAATTCTAGTGTGCTACCCAGCTTTTTGTGCCCATCTTCACAATTTGGGTACAACAATTTGTTGTGATCCTCTAACATCTGCTTGAACTTCAACTTATCCCTTTCAGTTACACATTCTTCCTTTGCATCAGCAATAGCCTGACTAATCATCATCATGCAGATCTGATGCCCGTTCTTCATCTTCTTCTTCATCATTGTCTTCCATTGTAGTACCATCGTATTCAGGGGACATAGTAGGGTAGTGGTTATCATTCTCTTATTCTTTGTTGTCTTCCATCATAACCCCTCTTTCTCTGTGCTTGGTCTAACAATTATAGCCGGTCATGAAACCGGACCGAAACAGGTGGCTCTGAAGGATTCTTGAGGAAGAGTACTCCTTATGATTCCGATAGACACCACATGGACAAGCCATAAAACCATTCCGCTTATTTGCCTAGGCCACAAGGAGAAAAGAATGCACGCCTTTAATGAACTCACTAGAGAGTCGGTCAGCGTACATCCTTTGTCGGATCATCTGCATTATATAATTAAGTACATCAAATAGAATCATGATGATAAAATTAGTACTCGTCTAAAAACAAAATTAAAGCAAACAACCGGGACTAAAGATATGATGAAACTTTAGTCCCGGTTGGAGGCACCAACCCGGATATACGTGGATGTGGCGACAATATGTCGACACGATTTCCTTAGTGGGCAGCACTAAGCCAGTAAATGATGACATTGTTTTGTGTGGATGGCAGCACAATGCCAGGAGTGAGTGTCGACATTATGTCTTCAATGTCCGACACTATGTTGTGCTGCTTAATCTATAAATAGGTATGCGTTCTTGTGAAGAACTGCAAGATGGTGTACGAGAGCAGGGACACCACTACGGCGGAGCTTCTTGAAGATGTCTTAGGATCTTGTCCTCAGACATATTCGAGGAGCTCGCCGTAGAGGCACTCCCTAATATGTGAATTGTTTTAGTTACCCAGCGTATTAATCTATAGCTAGAGAAGTTATTAACTCCAAGATGGTGTGAGAGGGACACCACTACGGCGGAGCTTCTCGAAGATGTCTTAGGATCCTATACTCAGACATCTTCGAGGAGCTCGCCATGAAGGAGCTTTTCGAAGATGTACTGTGATATCTTCTTATCAAGCTTTTATGAATTAACCCTATCTTTGTTACAATTTTTCAGTTTGCTGAAGGCAGGTAGAAGACGAAGAATGGTTATTTTACCCAGCTAGTTAGAATAATGAAGTCATGCATGTGTGTGCTTATATGAATCAAATTTCGAGACTATGTGCCAAAACAAGATATAGATAGACTCCACTTATTGAAAATGATATTTACCTTGGAGTTCATTACACTAATACAAGATAGATAGAATCTAAACATCGATCTCATGTTACCATTGCAAAAATTACTACCAAACTAAATCCACAAATCCATCTACAAGATAGATCATGAAATAAGCTAATATAGCAATGAGACTTGAAAGGATGAAGTTTCTCACCTTTTAAACCTTTGGATAGATGGGGAACTACAAAATGTTGACAAATCTTGAGAAAAAATTGGGATTGAACTCGAGCTTGAAGCAAGAAAGAGAGAGGAGCCACCATCTTGAAATGCTATCTCGGACAGGTGGGGGAAGAAGATATAGCCAGGCCTTTAGTCCCAGTTTGTGTCTAGAAACGGGACTAGAGGTCCAACTTTAGTCCCGGTTTGTATAACAAACCGGGACTAAAGGGTCTGGCGCTGGACCTAGCCTGCCTGAAACCGTTTAGTCTACAGGAACCAGGACTAAAGGGTCTTTTCGAACCGGGACTAGTGTCTGCCGCCCCCTGTGGCCAGATAGAGCCGTTGAGACCGGGGCATTAGTCCCGGTTTGTAGCAAAACCGGGACTAATACCCCTGCACCAAAGGCCCGTTTTCTACTAGTGTCATGTGCAGATGTAATGAACTATATATGTTGCTTGCATGCATGCGTGGATGTGGTGAACTAGTTTGGTTGTCCTGTGTGGTTGTCGTGATGAATTTTTCATACATGTTGGTGTCCTTTGTTTGTTACTATGAGGATTTTTCATTGTTGGTGCAATATTTATAGCATGCATGTTTATATATCATTTTGTGTGCGTGGAGCATTCATGTACTTGCTTCCATTTTTTGTACATTATGCAAGTTGTGATGTAAGTGATGATGATGCAAATGAGAGCATGAGGGAACTTGTGCAGATGTCTCATTTCATATTTTATGTTGCTATGGTGGCTCAACTATATAACAAGTATAGTCAAACTTACTTGAATAAGTATAGTATTTGTGTATAGTGATAATCCATGGATCGGTTCACTAGTACACACAATATCGATAGATATCAATGAATAATAGTGGAACATGAGTATAACATACATGATCTAGAATTTGCAATTATTACATCTTCCCAAAGCACACCGCTATCTTAAATAATTCAAGTACGTGCAGAAAACGATAAACAAAGTAGAACTCCACCTTTACAATGTGCCATGGGGGCACAAATGCTGACTGGAGTCTCACAACGTATAATGATCACTCGTAAAAGGAATAAGTTGCAACATCAATGGCTGTAGTCAAACAACTTGGTCAATACTTTGAATGTATTGGCAAGTAGGCTAAAAGCGATTATAACAGACTTAACATGTACATGTATAATTGACTAGGTGTATAATTGACTAGGTGGCGTTTAGAATCTTTTGCATAAAGCAATATTTTTATCCTAACATTTTTAATAAAGTAGTTTTCAATACATAAATAGGACATTGTGGTTGACAACGGGTGCTCCTACCCAGTTAAGTTCACCAATTAATTCTAAGTAATTAAGAAATTGGTATGTGTGAGAAGTTATCATTGCTTCCAAATCCAGTTGCTCAAATTGTCCATAACTAGATATATGCTTAAGTACTTAGTTTAACACTCTGCATTGGTTTGCATATTTTATCAATGTGACATGGTCAGCCGTTTCACACTACACTCATTTTCCTCCATGGTCGGGAGTAGTCCAAGAGTCAAGACCATTCAGTAGGTAGTTTCCCAAATCCATCTATGCACCCTTGCAACCTATACTATTCAACATATTTTGCTTTGTAGGGTTTAGGTCACCACAACCTACCAATCAAACCAACACCCGTTCACATTGGCACATGGTTGCACACGTAAGCTACCAAACAAAGCAACCAATCCCTTCTCTTAGTGACCTGGGTGTGGCTTTTTGCAGTAGTGCACAAAGCATAATTGCATAGAGATGCCCCAGTTATTTTGCTCTACAAACTAATATTATCAAACCCATTCCAAACCTAGGATATTCATTAAATTTAAAGTTGCTTTGACATATGATCAAAATATAAGCTTCAAAATCAAATTAACTTTAATGATGAAATCCATCCCCATTTCTTAAGCAAAGATAACAAAATATACCACACGATAGATGAAGCTAATAATCCTATAAATAAAAATTCCTACAAATGCAATATCTACAAAATCATCTACAGTGCATTGGAATATTATAGAACATGTATGAACAAGATAGCACCACTTGCCTTAATTGTTGAAGTTATTCTTACAATCATTACAAATGCAGTAATTGCATTCCTAGCAATCTAACATTTAAAATAAAGCACAATAAACAAACCATAAAAACCCTTGCAAATATGCAACAATGCAACAGTACAATGATGAACCATGCATGCATGATGACTTAACAATTAAATAATATTACATATTTAGTTCTCTGATTATTAAACATACACATGATGTATGACGACGAACATAAAGAATACATTTTATATTTTAAAACAGAAAACATGTGAATTATAGGGTTTAAATCTTGCTATAAAACATCCGGTAATAACTATGTTAAATAATTTTGATTATAATTTCTTTGGATAGACATTTTAATTTTGATGTAGATGCAAAAAAATTCAACTCAATTGGATTTAAAGATTAAAAGTTGTGATTTAAATAATATAACATACACTATAAATTTGGAACAGTGGATGGCTCTCACATACCTTGTGCAGTTACAGAATCCGAAGTCATGAACCACATAGGCCGGCTTGGACATACTTCTCAAAATATGATGGCCATTTGTGACTTCGATTTAAGTTTTACTTTGATTGTTATTAGATGGACAGGTTCGTACATGCCACAAGGATTATAAATCATTGCTTGGTGAAGCATCGACATAAGTTTCCATTTCCTCCACAAGGATTATAAATCGTTGCTCTCTGTCATAAAAATTACTTCCAAATCTTATTGTTAATCCCAACGTGGTTCCTATTTGTAGGCAAATACTACCTTGTACATTCCAGTTATCCAAACTAAAAAGGGTACCGTTCTCCGTTTCTAGGTGTTCCCTTTGCCCATGTTTGAGGACTGTCAGTGGAATCTCAACCTCCTAGATTCCTCTAGACATGGTTGAGAATGTGGTATGGTGTTAGACTTTATATAGGTTTGTAAGTGCATACGGTGTGGCGGTGGGACATGGCTTTTTATATGAATTTCGAAATGTGGTATGGCTTTTTATAAGAAAACCCATTTGTCTCCCAGGTCTAAATGCATCTATTATGAAAATTGCATTTTATATGAATTTCGAAATGAGAAAAAATCCAAAACGAAATCCCGAGTGTGCATCCAGACATGCTTTGTCCTCACACTAAGTTTTGCTGTGAGAAGACATTTTTTGACGTCTGTACCAAAAGATAAAAAAATGTCTAGTGAAAAACTATTTTGCAACACCAAAAATTGTCGTTTTTACTCAATCCACATAAAATGTCTTTCTTTCATGAAACTTGGTGTACGAACATGGAATATTAACACGTAGACCAGGATATTTATTTTTGAAATTCTCAATATTTTGAAATATATGTTTTTGGCAGTGGGTGCATCTACCACCTACGAGTCAAAGTGGATTTCAGGCGGTGCATGTATTATACACATGCACAACTTCATATATGAAATAGACACCACCCTTAAGGGTTGAGCGCTGTTCCCCAAGTCTTATAGCTACTGCACCTGTTTCCATGGTGGCCACCCATAAAAACCAAGGTCGTACTAAAGCTTTAAGCATGTAGGAGCTGACTTTCCCCTTCCTATTGTATGCTTCATGAAAAAATAATTGATCTATAAAGTGATAGTTCACATTCATATTTTATTACAAATTTCCTAAACAAATTTTCAAGTACTCATTGCTTGAATGTCGCATTTCTTTTTTGCACCACAATCGACTATGGGTTTTCTTCTTGCGTTGACATATAAACTTTTTCATTTTCATTACATAAGGACAAATCCTTCCCAATTTCTTGTTTCCCTCGGAATCTTCAGCATGCATGGTACTGCAAAAGAGAAATCAGAATCAATGTAGTATCTAACTAATAATTTGAATTAAGAGAAATTACTCACTTGTTATCTCACAAATCAATGAGGATATTCTGATCAAAATTTATGTACGCGTATCCAAATTTTTTTGAAAGGGGTCGAATTAATGAAGATATTCTAATTGTATGCAAACCATTTTTTTTTGATCAAATGCTACATGGAGACGCTCCACCACCAGTATCTTGCAAATCAATGAAGATATCAGTATGCAAATCCAGTTACGAATTAATGAAGATATTCTGATCAAAATATAGGTATGCAAATCCAATTTTTCTATGTGGAGACGCTATGCTGCCAATATCTCACAAATCAATGAAGATATTTGATCAAAATATAGGTATGCAAATCCAATTTTTCTGAAAGGGTTCTAATTAATGAAGATATTCTGATCAAAAAATAGGTATGCAATCGAATATAGGTATTCTGATCAAATGCTACATCGAGACGCCCTCTCGCCGTTATATCATAAATCAATGAAGATATTCTGATCAAAATATAGGTATGCAAATCCAATTTTTATGAAAGGGATCAAATGAATATATATTATTACTAATTACTATCTTCCTCCCAATATAATTAACATATTCTTATTAATATCTAAATCCCTGTATGCATATCATCTAACTAGCAACTAATGCACCCATGTTACATAAATAGACACTCAAACACATCCCACTTTCTCAGCGAAATTCACTTAATCGTGGTTCTTGCAAGAAGGAAAAAAGTATTTCATCACGGTGAAATCATGTGGTCCAAGATGGCAGCAACAACATTGGGCTTGCTGCTACTAACCTCTTGTGAGCACTCTCAAAATATATCTCTACTTCCCTTAATACTCATCAATGTTATTGTGAACTCAATATTTTTCTCTTGATGACATGTTACTTCCCTTTATGCATTCTGAAAGCATGTTGAGCTGATCGCATCTTGTTATTTTTTGGTTGGTAAAGCAGGTGTGGAGGCAAAGATATGCGAAGGGCCAAGCAAAACATTCAGAGGTGAGTGCAGCCCAGATGGGGCGAAGCGTCTTGGTTGCCTCGGTGCTTGCATCGATGAGCACTTCGCCGGCGGAGATTGTACCGTTGCAGGTACATGTTACTGCACTAATGGTTGTCATGATGGCAAATAGACCCACCGAAAAGCAAGGTGCTGAGTAAAAGGGCATCACGATCAATGTTTCTCAGTGTATTATGCTTTAAGATTTTTTCAGTGTATAATGAGATAAGGTGAAAACCGTTCTTCACTGGAACTTTGAACTCAGAGATTCAGTTTAAGTTTGACTATTTAAATATCTATATATGTTTACATAGAATCTGCGGGTTCGAAACCAAGAAATGCTTAGGTCCAGTTGCAGGTTGACTTTGATTCCACACTCAACTTACCGAGCATGAGGTTTCCTTTATTTATGCTCTCATGTATGATAAAAGGAATGCAAAGAACAAGCCATGAAAAAAAGTTTTTAATATATCATCACTGGCATGAGCAAAGAATTAAAGTCTAGAAACGGGAAAACTGAGGTCCACGGGTAAGCAACGGTAGAGATTCGACTATCTAAAATTAAAGGATTCAGTCATAGAGATTAAATTATCCCCTTTATGTAAAGACCTCTCTTTTCCATACACTTATGCTTCACCTAGATCAAGCCTTCATAGCGATTTCACCAATACAGTGTGCAAGTTATGCAAGACGGAGGAATCATGGGTGTCTATGTTCTCTATTGGTCTCTATGATTTGATACCAAAAGAGAACGTCTACGGACCTTCCACCAGTGTTGCGGGGCTTGATTTCCCCGACATCCTAGAGATGCCAAATATGGACTCTGAATTTGGAAATTCAGAAGAACAAATTTCGTTCAGTCAGTGTAAAGTGTTGCCCTTTTATCTCATTTCTTCTCTACCATCTCAGAGCCGAAACAAGGACGAGCCACGGAGATGGCCATCCCACTATCTGGAGCATTGCTATGATTTCGCACAGATCTTACATTCATCCAGCTCGAATCAGCTAACTGAAAAGTAGGAAAACTCTAACTGAAAATGACCATGTCTGAACTAACTGAATTCAAGCAGTAAGTCCTGAATTATGGTAGCATCAATGACCCTCCAAAGTCTTCCGTGCGTTCCGGGTGACAAAGCGGGGCAAATCTACGACGAGCAAGACATGGCACTATCCATGTGGCAATAAGGCCTTCTCCAATGCATTGAATCTTAGCGCATTATTCTCCTTAGTGATATATTTTCAAAAAAGAGCTAATAACACTCTTAGTCCCACAATTTGCAGACTAGGTACAAATTAGTCCCACAAGTAGCAAATGTCTACTCCGCAGTCCCACAACTCGCTTAACCGTAACAAACCCGTCAAATCAGTCTAAAACCGTGCCACGTTGTCAAACAGCCAGCACCGGCACTTTGCAAACAGGTGCTTGTACCAAAATATCATAGTGGGCTGGTCCTTCCACGTGTTATGGGGAGGGCGGAGCCGTCGTAAGATTAAAGCGGCAACCGCTTTAGCTCGATCGCTAATTTCACGCCCAGTTTCCTTCTCTGGTGTTCTTGGTTAGTTCCGTGGCTGCCCAAGATCCACACAACGCCGCCTCCTTCTCCCTGCCGTTCGTGGTTGCTTTCACAAAGAGATGCCGCCGGACCTGAAGTGCCACGAGTGGAACAAAGATCCCCCGCAGTACGATACGACTGAATCTTCTCTCCTAAGCTGCGGATGATCGAAGTCGTTAGCCGATGATCGGGAGGGATTCTGAGCGTTGGGGAAGTCGAATTAGTAGTTTGCATTGCAAAATAATAGAGCCATTGTAGTTTATGAGCTGTTCATGCCTTGTTACTAATGGCTCCGCCTCTTAGTTTTCGAGCAGATTACTGTTTGTTTTTGTTAATATGGGTTGCCCTAATAGATCAAATTCAATTGACTTATTACGTACTGATTTCTGTTGAAGATGTGTAGGATGATGATTAGTAGAATTGGGAAATAGTGATTTGTAACAGTTTGGCTAAAGTCTGAACTGTTACCTGAAATTTTTGTTGATGGAAAGTCTTTTATCTGAACTTTTATATGAACAAGCTACTGATTTGTTGTCAGTTTAGGAGCAGTTCATGTATGCTTGCTACTATGTCCCTACGTCCATATATAAGTGTTAGTTTTGGAGCAGTACCCGATTTGTTGTTAGTCTATCTGGACTTCTATATGACTGTAATTGTACAACCTTCAACAAGAAGAAATAGATAAATCAGAGAGTGCTGCTATTGCTGCTTAAATTAAGACGATGAATTGAAGGAATGTTTTTGTTTTGTGTTTATGTCGACAATACCAAGTGATCCTTAATGCTGGTGTTAGACATTCCACGGTCGATTCTTGAAACGTGCATGATATGTTGCTTTTGTTCTCATTAACTAATGCAATGATTGAACTGAAGCTAGAGGTCTTTTCGCATGCACATTTTGGACCGTGAGCCTCTCCAGTAGCCATCAACTATGCCTCTCAGACAACACAAATATCTTGGAAAGTTTGGGACTCCGAAATTCTGTTGTGGATCAGCTCCTGTACTTTATATAGCTACACTTTTTTTGCCTTATTCTTTGGTCCATGTACTCCTTACCTCTTGAATGTGTTCTGAACTTCTGATATGTCAGCTTCTCAGCCATGAATAATGAAACTGAGAAGTTTAGCCTAAAAAAACATTTCATATCAGTTTTGTAAAAACACATTTAGGAGACCAAAATGGCTCTAATCATTTAAAATATGTAACCATGTAGATGAGTGCTTCCATGTCTGCATTTTGTGCAAGTTACTGCCATGTTCTCTCCTTAAATATTAAACATACAGTGTGTATTACATGTTTTCTCTGTCTGAATTTGTGCTCTTTTGTCAGTGTTCAATGCAGGAGGAAATTCTGATCTTTTTTCAGTGGAAGTCTGCCACAATGGTTTCTTTTGTGTACTAAGAGAGAACTTGACCTATATGTGTGCATCTACTGCTATATTTGACAATTTCAGTGCTCATAGTTGGTCAGCCGCTAGTATTGATGAAATACTAAGATATCTGCGCTGTCAGAGGGATGGAATACTTGTGCTGTATTGGTGTTTGCCAGGGAAAGACATTACTGATGGTTTAGTACCAGTTGACAGGGAGGCACACTTTGCTGAGATGGTTAGACTTAGCGGGTCACATAAGACACTTGTCTTATATATCGATCATAAGAATTTTCTAAAAAACTTCAAAGATAGTGTGATCCGCACTGAAGGGCCTTTCATTCCTGGTATCATCAGCCCTCGGAGAGTTCCGTGGACATCTAACCTTGTAGCAGAGCAAGTTCAGCCAAACGAGGTTTTAGCAGAGTAAGTGGAGCCCTTTGTTGATGGGGTTTTATTTGAAGATCATGTGCAGGCTGATGGTGGTTTAGCAGAGAAAGTGCAGCCCTTTGTTGGTGGGTTTTTAGAATACCATGTGCAGCCAGATGGTGGTTTAGCAGAGCAAGCGCAACCCATTGTTAACGAGGTTTTAGATGACCATGTGCTGCCATGACCATGTGCTGCCAGATGGTGGTTTAGAAGAGCAAGCGCATCCCGTTGTTGACGAGGTTTTAGAAGGCCATGTGCAGGTATATTGGTTTAGTTATTGTCGTGTTCTATCCTTAAATGTTAAACGTATAGCATGCAATATACTGACAAATTCTTTATATTATTACAGCAAGTGCAGGTTGATGGCAGTGGCAATGACACTGATTGCAGTATCTATGACAGCGACTACGATGCCGAAGATGGGGATGATGACCTATTTGCAGACAATGTGGACACAGAAGTGAATGATCATAATGAGAAAGAAATTGTAGAAGAAAATGAAGATGATGAGGCTCTTGAGGATGAAGACCTCAATATGATAGGAGAACAAAGAGAGAAGCTGAAGCACAAGATTAGGGAATTCAATCCAGAGGTTGACATGGATAACCCAATCTTCAAAATAGGAATGGTGTTTAGCGGTGTTGAGGAGGCAAGGAAAGCTCTAGCATCATATACTATTAGAAACAGAGTAAGGATCAGGAAGATCAAGAATGACAAGAGAAGGTTGGAAGCTATTTGTGATGGTGATTGTGATGGAGGATGTAATTGGTACTTTAGAGTTGCAAAGGACAGTAGGTATGGTGGCTTTGTACTAAATTCATATGAAGGGAATCAAAAATGTGAGAGAGTGTGGGAATTGAGAGCACACACTGCAAATGTGCTCAAAGATAAATTTATTAATGAATTTAGACATAATCAAAAGCTTGATTTGAAGGGTTTTGAAGCAAAGGTGACAAGGGAATACAATATGAGCATTGAGAGGTGGAAGTTGAGGAGAGCCAGGAAAGCAGCTTTGTTGGAAATCCATGGAGATGAGGAGGAACAATTCAGGCTGCTGCATGATTATGGGGAGGAGCTTAAGAGGAGTAATCCTGGCTCTACATTCTTTTTGTCAACAAATTCTGTGAATGATCTCGGTAGTCCGGAACACAAGGAACATTTGGCCACTTGCTACTGGAGTTATGATGCTTGCAAAAGAGGGTTTCTAGCAGGTTGTAGGCCATTAATATGTATTGATGGTTGCCACATAAAAACCAGATACAAAGGATGTCTGCTTACAGCTGTAGGGATTGACCCAAACGATTGCATTTATCCAGTTGCATTTGGTTTAGTTGAAGCGGAATGTACAAGCTCTTGGGAGTGGTTCCTCACTAACCTAAAGGACGACTTAAACATTACCAACACCTCACCATGGACCATAATGAGTGAAAAACAGAAGGTTGTGTTCTATTTCCTTATTTCTTTGAGTGCATGAAAATATTAGTGAAATGTCCACTAATTCCTCCTAATTTCTTTGTCTACTTGATTGTAGGGTCTCATAAATGTTGTAACTAAAGTGTGGCCTGATGCAGAGCATAGGTTTTGTGTCAGGAACTTGCTACAGAATTTCCAAAAGGCGGGTCATAAGGGAGAAACCTTAAAGAATGACTTGTGGGCAATAGCTAGGTCAACTAGTGTTGTAAAATGAGAGAAAAATATGGCAAAATTGAAGGCTGATAAACCAGAAGCTTATGTGTCGTCGTGGTGTCACGGCAGATGCCATGGATAGGCTAAAGGTGGGGACTAAATGCACTAGGGGAATCCAGGGAGGGACAGTGTGGTGATTCCACACACTGTTGCTTTGTACTCGATTCACTTCCACAGTTTACAAGTGCTCCTTGAGCTGTATTGGGGAGAGGAGGAAGAAGAACTCTCTTACTCTCACCACTAGCTGGCCCTCAAGAACACACTAGTCAACCACCACTCACTAGAGATCAACCCCTTCTACTGAGACCCTAGTCCTCCTTATATAGGGGTAACTAGGTCTCCAATTAGGGCATACGTGGAGGCATATTCTAAGGAATCTGCCTCCTCCCAAAATAGTAAGCCGACTGGGTCATTTTTGCCCAGCGTCATCCATGCAGAGGCTACGTGAGCCTCTGCGGCGCCTGCGTCATCCGACATAGGCATCTTCACCTTTGTTGGCCACGCCTCGGTGGTCCAGGCCTCTGTTTACTTCGCTCACGCTCTGCACACAGTGGTCACCCTTTGACCAGCGAGATACCTTCCTTCTCTTACAAGCTTGTTATAGCCCGACCACACCTGTACCTGCATATAAGTTAGATACTTCTTATCGACATACGGCATAAGTCGGTTGAGACCCAATTAGGTGGACATCCCCTAGTCTGGGTTACTCCGTGATTCGGCATGCCTTGAGGTGACTCGGCCAGCACTTGCTTTGACATTGCCGTACCTCGGCTAACTTGGCCTTTATACCCCGGCGTGACCCTACCCGGGGGTATCCCCCCAACATTATGAGTGGGTTGAGAAGTTAGTGCCAAGTACGTGGATAAAGGACTTTTTCCTAGAATTTCCCAAGTGTGACATGTTACTGAATAATCATTCAGAGGTGTTCAACAAGTGATTTATTTTGTTTCACATGAAGTTCTTTCTTTAACCTACATTTAACAAGTATGGCTTCTAATTCTTCTTTTACCAATGTTTTGTTCGACAACTACATCAATGAAGCCAGGGAGCTTCCTTTCTTGTCCATGCAAGAATCTATCTTCTACGAGATACTTCAAAGAGTGCATGGAAAAGAGAAAGATAGAATGAAATGGACTGGAAGAATCTGTCCAAAAATAAAGAAAAAACTAGACAAATTTACTGAATGGAGTACTCAATGCAGAGTCACACCTACCGGCAACAAGATATTTCATGTCAGCTCACTAGAGTTAGAGCAAGGGTACACTGTCGACTTCAACACAAAAACGTGTGACTGTAAGAGGTGGCAGCTAACTGGGATTCTATGCCATCATGCAATAGCCTGTTGTAGGAATGATAGGATTAACCCTGAATCCCTACTCCATAGTTGTTATACAATTGATACCTACTTGAAAGCTTATCAGTTCAAGTTGGCTCCACTTAGAGGCAGACCATTTTGGAAAAAGATGAATGGTGTGGTTATTTATCCACCTTTGTTTACCAAAGTTATGGGCAGACCCAAAAAGAACAGGAAAAAAGCACCTGAGGAAAAAAATGAAGAAAGGTATCAAAATAATTACAAAGTCTGGAGTCACTATGCACTGCTCTGTTTGTGGCAAACCTGATCACAATAAAAAAAGGTCACAAAAAATTTGTTGAAAGACAGTTAAAAGAGCAGAGAGAGCTCATTTTGCAGAAAGATGATGATTTAGATCTCCCTTACATTGTAGAGGTACATTGCTTCCATAAATACAAATTCCTTATAATATTAGAGCACCATTATGCCTTATATTATGCCCTTTTAAATGTGCAGCATGTAATTTCACACAGAGCCAACCCTATTATGGATCCTACACATCAACAGGAAAGCATGGTCTACAATTTGGGGCAAGAAGTAATGATTTACTCTCTTTTCACATATACGTTTTGTTATTTGCAATTTCTCATTACATGATTATTTGCACACAAATTTTACAGGAGCAGAATCTTGTGGCAATTAGTAGGGTACTTGGCCCTTTGCCTGAAAATGCCTTTGTGGCAGATGCTACAGATACTATTCCTGAAACTAGAGTAAGGATCACAACAGCTTCAACTAGAGGAAGTTTGGGGAGAAGATCCAGAGGTAGAGGTGCAACAAATAGAGAAGCATCTAAAGGTAAAGCACCAGCAGAGCAACAAGAAAGCAGCAGTAGGTGCAGAGGAAGAGGAAGAGGAAATGGCAAGAAAAGATTTGTTGATGCAACTACAGGTGCTAGTGCACAAGGTACTCAAACTATTGGTGCTGACAGAGCAAGACCAGCTAAAAGAGGATACAAAACAGGCCCCGGGAGTGTGCACTACCTATTGTTTGGTGATGAGCAACCGAGAGGCGAAATACCAGATTTAAATGCAGAAATTCTTCCTGATTTAAATGTGGAAGAATTTCCTATCAGTCAAAATGCACCAGTTGTTGATGATTCATAGGGGTTAGTATCATTTAGGCATTTCAATCCATGGCTTGTTCTAGATTTTGTGTCTTCATGGATTTCTTCGCACATTGTTACTCTAGATTGGTGGCACTATACATTTCTTAATTCTTGTGACATTCTTTATTATGTTTTATCTCGTGAGATTTGGTGTACTGCTCATGTTAAATCATGTCCATATCTCCTATGTGTTAAAATCGTGAAAGATTTGTCCAACTTGCTCTGCTCATGGCGGCCAATATGTGAAC
Organism: Avena eriantha; assembly: GCA_910589775.1. Lineage (NCBI taxonomy): Eukaryota > Viridiplantae > Streptophyta > Magnoliopsida > Poales > Poaceae > Avena > Avena eriantha. The sequence continues at coordinate 102,321,861 of OU342743.1, read as the reverse complement.
TCCAGTGGCAAGCAAGGTTGGAAGATGTATAGTAAGTATATAATTTGAATCAATTATCAGTTTGCATACTGCGGTGCAAAATTAATATTACCAGCTACAACCAGTGTTGGAGAATGCTAACAGTAACTTAATCTTCAATCTTGCATTACATGTCCTTGCCTTTTTCCAGTCTTACAATAACTTGGTTAGGTCAGAACTGATTTGTACATGGCAAAAGGAACTTTTATTCTGATCAAGCACAGTACAGTGATTGCATTTAAAGATCAAGAAAAGTACACTGATTTCATATAAATATCAAGCACACTACACTGTTTTCATACAAAGGAATTACAAAGTGCACTAAATACACCATTACATACTACCCGACGTTCTAGTCATATTCACAGTTCACACTAGCAAACACTAGAAAAGCTCCTTCCTTCTTCTTCTTTGTAATTTCAGTTGAAGACCCAACACAGCACAGTACACTGCTTTCATTTATAGATCAAGCACACATACAAAGCACAGTACACTGCTTGACATTCTAGTTATATTCACTACAAATCAACACTATAAAGTATTCCCTCTTCCTCCTCTTCTTCTTCTTCGTCTTCGTCTTCTGCTGCTGCTCCTTCCAACTTCTTCTCTGTAATTACAATAAAAATCAGCAAAGTTAAGTTGGTTCCTAAAAATATGGACAAATTCGAATAGTTAATTAAGATCAAAATTGTATAGTAGCAATACATATCGTCAGGCTTTTGGTTAATTACCACGTCAATCCAGCCCACTTTTTTATGGTCACTTTTAAAAACTGCTCAACTAATGTCATCCTCTCACATTTATAGCAAAGCCTGCTTGTGGAACAATATTTTTTAAGAAAATAAATAATATGGACGTGACTAACCAAGCCATTACTTGGCCCTAACAACTGGTACATTGAACATGAAAACAAGTTGCAATCTCGGTCGAACGGAATACAGTGCAGCTGGAAGTGTATCAACTTCCATATATATACATGAGGTTATGCAGTATCATTGTAGAAAAAACAAACTGGCAGTCTGACAATCAGTAACATATAGTAGAATTCCCACAGATAGAAGGGCCAGTAGAGCCATACATCAACAGTAGAGCTGCACTTGGTTTGGCTAGCAAAACCAACCACAAATTCCTAAACATCGTTGTTCTAAGAAGACTGCAGTATAGGATACAGACTATCTGAACGTTTGGTGTAAGTTTTGTTCAACACACGGACATCAATATCAACTACTGGTAGGCCTACAAATGAAATGAGCCACGAGGATCACTAAGAAAGTTCAGTGTACCAAACTGACCAGATTTTTTAGAGGTTCATTAGCAAAAAGACAGAACTGGAGAAGGCAGATTACCTTATTCATACAACTTCGGATCAATGTGCTCCCAATTCTTCTCCTCCCTTCCTCCTCTGTATCCGCGTCAGGCGCATCCGCGTTCCCTCGACTCGCCTCTACCTCCGCCGCACCCACCTGCCTCCGACTCGCATCTCCTCCGCCGAATCGCCTTCGCCTCGCCTCTGCCTCCGCACCGCCGATGACCTGCAAGCAGGAGCTGGGACACGGGCATGGCCCTCCACCTCGGTCCAGCACGACGAGGAGCACGGGACCTAGCCCTGCTTTACAGCGAGTCCTCACTCCGCTCCGCCATGGCCTCCGATTTCCCTGTCGTCGCCGCTCGGGTTGACCGCTAGCGATATGTGGACAAGGGGAGAATGGTAGGGGTGCAAGTGAGAGAGCACATTTTTGGAGGGTTTGTTTTGCAAACTGCCGGTTGGTCACATTTTTGCCAACGAGCTGTGCAGTCTCGCCCGGTTCGTCCCGGTTCGTCGTAGAGTAGCGAGTTGTGGGACGGCGGAGTCGAGGTAGACAACTTCTGGGACTAATCAGTACCTAACCTGCAAGTTGTGAGACTAAGCGTGTTAATACCTCTTTAAAAAACAACTATATGACGTATTATAATTTCTTAATGGCTGTATCTAGTAAGATTGCATTTAATATTTGGCGAGGAGCAATATTTGTTGCCTATAATAACGTGAAAGGATTATATGTTAGCTATATTGACACAACATTACTCACTTTCCTTCCGAACTATTGTGTCAAATAAGCACTTTACTAATGATAACCTGCTAAGAAACTTGCAATCCTAAGCCACAACTCCGAGAGGCCACATGGCAGCAAGGATCGACGACAACTCTAGGCTACAGGCATATCATGAAGGCATCGGAGGTTGAGGTTGGGGCGTTGGGCACCTTACAGATTCCGATAGCCTTATCTGCTTGGCGTGCTATCATCGTCTCCACGGTCATACTGAGAGTCTTGGGCTATGACATTGGTGCAATGCAAGACAGCACGTCTTCACCATAGCACAGAATCAGATGGTTGATGAGCTCAGCGATCATTCTTGGCATTGGCCTCGACTGGCAGAACGTGTGCCAGAACCACCCCATGGTTGATTAAGAATTTGGCAGGAGGCTCAGCAGCAAATGTATTCGGTGCGAAATTGATCCGATGACTACGTAATGATGGAAAGGCTAAACAACTTCCTGGCATCTCACAATCTTAGTATGTTCTTGTACGTAAACGCGTGATTTGTTGTAGCTAGTGAGCTAACTTTTCCTAAAGTAGTAGAGGTGTACATGATGTGATGGTAAGGGAAAATAATCGATGGAAAAAAGATGCATTGTGGGAGATTTATAATGATGAATACAAGACTTTGGGAGGCAGTGGATGGAAACCATAATGAAACTGGTACAGAACACATATGCGGGTCCATTGTCAGATAACATCACTAAGAGCATCTCTAACCAATAGCTTATAGCTTGCAGGAGTAACAACCCAGTATCTTTCGGAGGGATATATTTGCTCCTCTAAAAAGTGCGATTTCTAATTGCACCCCTAAATTTAACTCGCTAAAGCTCACATTTGGTTCACACATTCCGTTTGAACATTTTCTATGCGTCAACAACTTGACTCAAACATGACTCATACCAGGATTCAAACCCTAGTGACCAACTTGATTCAAACAAGGACTAAAGTAGATATAAACATGATTTAAACTAGGTGCAAACTAGATTATATAAATTGATCAAACAGTGCTAGAAGGAACTAGACACTTTTTTGATATAGTAGAAGCGGGTCGGTGCGAGAATTCCGGAAATTCGTCCCTGACAAGGATCGAACTCCGGTCATGGGGATGCGCCAACTGCAACCCAACCACTAGGCTATTCCCTCGTTTTCTAGATTATATAAATTGGAATTTAACTAAACTAGAAATCAAAACTGCCACCTCTCTTGGAGCTGCTGCGAAGTAATCCCCTAGGAATCTCTCTGTCGAGGAGTCATTGTCACTGGTTAAGTCGACGACAGTGGTGGAAGACAACCCTGGAGTGGAGGAAGCCGACCCTATGGCGGTGGATGCCGACGACCCTATGGTAGACAGGTGGCGGCTCCTCCTCGACGCGCTGCAGATACTGGGGGCCAAGCATCTCCATGTAGGGCTCATTGTGTGCTCCGTCTCAAGGCGCTCGCGGGCCTCATGGTCCTCCGGCAGCTTGTGTATGGAGGCCGACGGGGTCCAAGTCCTGCAAGGCACCGTCCAACAAAGTGAAGTTCATCAGCCCGACATCGCACCCGTGGAGGTGGACATTCTTGATGCCATGCGCCCATGCCACATGTGCCACCGAGTGGTAAGTACTACTCCCTCCGATCTATATTACTTGTCACTAAAATAGATGTATCTATTACTAAAACATGTCTAGATATATCCATTTCAGCAACAAGTAATATGAATGGGAGGGAGTAGTACATATGTTCTAGTAAGTGTTGATGTTGGTGAAAGCCGATTGGTAAGGACCTGTTGCGTGCTTTAAGGTAATTGTTGCTTAAGCACTCTTGCTGTAAGGTGAAGTATAAAAAATCAAGTATAGTGCCTATTAATGTGCCCTATGAAATATCTAGCCTCCACTTTTGGCGGTGGAACAACAATGACGCGAAGCAGCACCTGAGCAAGCAACTACGACTCGCAAGGCCGATTGTCGATCAAACAACAGGCAATAGGATGTTTCCAAGGCAATATAGAGGTTGCAGGGAATATAAATGGTGCGCGAAAACTAAAGCATCGTAATACGGGTAGCAATAGATCAACAGGAGGAAGTAAAGAGTATAAATGCAAAATAGGTAGAAAGGGAGAGGATGCTCGCCTGGGAAACACTGTCGAAGATTCACCGGAGATCGGGTCGACACTCGCATCAACACATCGGCCTAATCCGTGAAGAAACGAAACACTAGAAGAAACACCGGATGCACTATTTAATACTAGGGCAGAAGATGGGGCATGATGCAGGTATGGTGCACATGGCAAGGATGCGATGCAATTATGCAATATTAAGCGGAACCGAGGTCCCGACAATTAATTAGAAGGTTCATGTTGTTTATTTACCCCGCAATTTAAATGTCATCTTAACAAGGCAAAACATGGCATCAGTTCGCTACACAAATTTAAATGGGGCCAATATAAGGCTAGAATAGCCCGCATATGGTCTCCATATTTAATTTAGGTGAATTATCGAATTAGCCCCAAACACCCATAATATGCATGTGACATGAATGATTTAATATGCAACAAGGTAGATATCATATATTATAAAAATATGGTCTCGGAAAAGGGGTCACACATAGGGGCTCGGCGATCTTGGGGTCGACGGGGTTCGGTCTCGGCGGGATCAGTCTTCGGATCCGTGCACAAGACCTTCGGTCATCAGATCTGTGTCAGCGCACCCAGGGTCTCGACGTCTTCGGGTCCGGGGTCGGAGTGTCTATAGTGAACTTGCTCGGTGCCAATGGCCTACGGGTGTCATCTCGAAACCCATCGGGGCTCCTCGGTATTAATCTTGGTCGGCACCATCTACAGAAGATAACCACATCTTCAGTCTTCAAACTCAAAGTATCACCTTATCAGAACAGTAGTACCACAATCTCACATACACCACCATACCAACACGAGTAGAGCATCACTTATATTGACTTGGGTTCATATAGTCGTGCGTTCGCGCGTAGACACACATGTGGAGGGCCCGCGTTCGGGGTGCTGCGGGGCCGAGCGTGGCATCAGACAAGGACGGGGAGGACACGCGGCGGCGCTACGGTAGGGCGCTCAGAGAGGTGGTGACCTGAGGTGGCGGAGCAGAGGAGGGTCGGGTCGGCGACGAGGAGGAGGCGTGGGGCCTGTGCAGGGTGCTCCGGTTCGAGGATGACGAGGCGATACTGACCGCATCAGTGCTTGGCACGGAAGACAGGACGCAGCCGTCGCCATGGATGCAGGATGCGGGTGCCCGGGGTCAAGGGAGAGCAGGCCCAGGGTGGCATCGGCGACAGGTTTGTAGGGACCTCGAGGCGGAGGCCACGGGCGAAGCAGGGACAAGGAGGCAACGGTTTTAGGGTGGCGGTGGTCGGCGCAGTTGGCCCGCAGAGGTCGGGCAAGGGCACGGGGCCGAGCTTGCTGGAGGAAGGAGAGACAGGGTAAGGTGGGGAGAGTGAGGGCGGCGTGCGACGCGAGCTAACAGAGGAGGCGATAGAAGGGGTTGGGGTCTCGATCGAAGGAGAATCAGAGAGAGGGGATCGTAGGGGAGAGAGGCACAGCAAGGGGAGTGGTGGGGCCGTGGGGCTCGCGTGGTCACGCGTCTTGTAGCGAGCGAGCGTGTCAGGCGGGTGGGTTCGATCGAGTCGAGAGGAAGCGAGGCGTGCGGGGTTGGGCTGGCTCGCGCGGGCGTGAGCGGTGGGGTTCCTGGCGGCTGGGTGGGTAACGGGGTGGTGGGCTGCTGCTAGCTGGGCTTTTGGGCCTGCCCGGCGGCTGCCTCCCCGATTAAATATTTATTTTATCTGTTTTAATCTTAAAGTCTTTTGTCAATAGTTTTTAGACAAAAGATCCGGATAAGTCCAGGGTTTTACATTGAAAATAGTTTTAGGCAAACAGATGCATGATGATGACGATGCTCAAATGCAATGTGGCATGATAACATGAGCATGCAGTCATGATGATGCACAAAACAGAAATAACAAGCAATTTTCTAGTAGTGGTTTTACCAGGGTGCTACATTAGGGGTGATTGTTAGCATCTATATGGAGTAGTATCCGAGTAGGTTTGGTGTAGCCGGTAACGGTAGGAATTAGGAGTCCTAATTCTACTAGGCTAGATACAACAAAACTACTATATATACATGTATAGTACCACAGTGGTTGAGCGATTGAGAGATAAAAAAAGATAAGTCATGATACATGGCTGTGGTAAATCGTCTCACTATGGTGCTAGTACTAGTCGATCAGGATAACTACGTGTAGTGTTTATACTAGTTGATCATGTCGATCAGGATAGCTTAGCTAGCTTGATACTTGTGTGTTTCGCTCGGTTAAAGGAATCAGCCAGCGGCAGATCGACTAGAAGAGTTAGCTTTGCAAGCTGCGTCTCATCGAAAAGTACTCGGCATGTAACGTCCCGGCGAAAGTACTGCCGGGTCTAGACCAACATTCGATGCATTCCGGGTGACAAAGCGGAGAAAATCTATGACGAGCAGGACATGGCACTATCCATGTGGCGATAAGGCCTTCTCCAATGCATTGAATCTTAGCGCGCTATTCTCCTTAGTGATGTATTTTAAGAAACATATATCTAATGTGTTATATTTCTTAATGGCTGTGTCTAGTAAGATAGCATTTAATAATATTTGGCTCATGTGCATATTGGAGGAGCAATGTTTGTTGCCTAATGGTTTTTTTCTGGCTCATGCATAACGTGAAAGGATTATATGTTAGCGATAGATACAACATTACTAGCTCTCCTTATGAACTATTGTGTCAAATAAACACGTTACTAATGATAACCTCCTAAGAAATTTGCAATCGTAAGCGACAACTCCGAGAGGCCACATGGCAGCAAGGATCGACGGCAACTCTAAGCTACAGGCATATCATGAAGGCATGGAAGGTTGAGGTTAGGGCGTTGGGCACCGTACAGATTTCCGATAGCCTTATCTGCTTGGCGTGCTATCATCGTCTCCACAGTCATACTGAGAGTCTTGGGCTATGACAACACGTCTTCAATATAGCACAGAATCAGATGGTTGATGAGCTCAGCGGTCATTCTTGGCATTGGCCTCGATTGGCAGAATGTGTGCCAGAACCACCCTATGGTTGATTAAGAATTTGGCGGGAGGCTCGGCAGCAAATGTATTCGGTGCGAAATTGATCCGATGACTACGTAATGATGGAAAGGCTAAACAACTTCCTGGCATCTCACAATCTTAGTATGTTCTTGTACGTAAACGCGTGATTTGTTGTAGCTAGTGAGCTAACTTTTCCTAAAGTAGTAGAGGTGTACATGATGTGATGGTAAGGGAAAATAATCGATGGAAAAAAGATGCATTGTGGGAGATTTATAATGATGAATACAAGACTTTGGGAGGCAGTGGATGGAAACCATAATGAAACTGGTACAGAACACATATGCGGGTCCATTGTCAGATAACATCACTAAGAGCATCTCTAACCAATAGCTTATAGCTTGCAGGAGTAACAACCCAGTATCTTTCGGAGGGATATATTTGCTCCTCTAAAAAGTGCGATTTCTAATTGCCCCCCTAAATTTAACTCGCTAAAGCTCACATTTGGTTCACACATTCCGTTTGAACATTTTCTATGCGTCAACAACTTGACTCAAACATGACTCATACCAGGATTCAAACCCTAGTGACCAACTTGATTCAAACAAGGACTAAAGTAGATATAAACATGATTTAAACTAGGTGCAAACTAGATTATATAAATTGATCAAACAGTGCTAGAAGGAACTAGACACTTTTTTGATATAGTAGAAGCGGGTCGGTGTGAGAATTCCGGAAATTCGTCCTTGACAAGGATCGAACTCCGGTCATGGGGATGCGCCAACTGCAACGCAACCACTAGGCTATTCCCTCGTTTTCTAGATTATATAAATTGGAATTTAACTAAACTAGAAATCAAAACTGCCACCTCTCTTGGAGCTGCTGCGAAGTAATCCCCTAGGAATCTCTCTGTCGAGGAGTCATTGTCACTGGTTAAGTCGACGATAGTGGTGGAAGACAACCCTGGAGTGGAGGAAGCCGACCCTATGGCGGTGGATGCCGACGACCCTATGGTAGACAGGTGGCGGCTCCTCCTCGACGCGCTGCAGATACTGGGGGCCGAGCATCTCCATGTAGGGCTCATCGGTGTGCTCCGTCTCAAGGCGCTCGCGGGCCTCATGGTCCTCCAGCAGCTTGTGTATGGAGGCCGACGGGGTCCAAGTCCTGCAAGGCACCGTCCAACAAAGTGAAGTTCATCAGCCCGACATCGCACCCGTGGAGGTGGACATTCTTGATGCTATGCGCCCATGCCACATGTGCCACCGAGTGGTAAGTACTACTCCCTCCGATCTATATTACTTGTCGCTAAAATAGATGTATCTATTACTAAAACATGTCTAGATACATCCATTTCAGCAACAAGTAATATGAATGGGAGGGAGTAGTACATATGTTCTAGTAAGTGTTGATGTTGGTGAAAGCCGATTGGTAAGAACCTGTTGCGTGCTTTAAGGTAATTGTTGCTTAAGCACTCTTGCTGTAAGGTGAAGTATAAAAAATCAAGTATAGTGCCTATTAATGTGCCCTATGAAATATCTAGCCTCCACTTTTGGGTGTCCATGGCTTTCCCTTGGGGACTACCATAACTCTAATTGAGAATCTCATGCATTTAGTTGCGAGGTTGGAAATAAGCCTCACTTGCATATCTAGTTTGCTATCCGACCGTGTCCTCCCTTATTTGCCATTGGTCGTAGGCCAAGCCACACGGCAAAACACGACACTGGCGTGCGCATAGACGCACACCACCCGGCAAAATAATAAGGCACGGAAAAACTAAGTCCGTCCACACGGCAAAGAAGTACGCACGACAACGACTCGCGGAATCACATCGAAAATAATAATTGCACGACAAAGTATAAGAATTATACATGGCAAAAAATCGCGCACGGCAAACTTCCACACCACGCGGGTATCTCGCCGAACCTAACGGGGCCGTCATCACGGGTGCCTCACTATGCCGCACAACAAAGTTATATTTTTTTTCAATTTTCCAAACACGTGAATTCTTCCCGCCAAAATACGTGCGTTTTGCCCCACGCACGAAGTTTCCCGCTAAAATAGACTTTGTGGCATGTACACTAACAGACCGCACGGGAAAGAGTTACCCCATGAGCAAACCAACAAAGCGCATGGAAAACTGTTTTTTAACTTTTTTACGCACCCATAGTTGTGCTTTGCTGTCCTTATATATACCCATTTCTCATAAGCATAATTTTCAGCGCTTGGCCTAGGGCCACATGCAACTTTCTGTGGGATTCCGGCACGCCGACGGTCATTTCCAGAGAAACCCTAGTCTGTGGGCCTTTGGGTCTCTACCCTCGTAGCTTTCTTCGTACGAGAGTTAACCAATAGATTTTTACCTTCGTTTTGGTCTGGTTGGGTCATAGAAACATGGAAACACCAGGATCCCACCACTTTCCATCAAGTTGACCTGTAGAGGGGGAGTTTCCTCCTACAGGGTCTAGCACATCGGCAAGCATCAACGCATGCGCGTGAAGACAGTCAAGCTCGAGAGGTAGACATTGCATCTATGGACCTCGTACCACATTTGTGCATGTATTCTAGGGCCACATGCAACTTTTTGTAGGATTTTGGCGCTCCGGCAGCTTTTTCCGGTGAAACCCTTGTCCGCGAAACATGTGGTGTGTCAGCTTGCCGTGAGTTTGGCAGCGCTGCACGACAAACTGACCTATTCTTTGCCGTTCACATTTTCGCGGCGCACGGAAAACTGACGAACGAGGACGCACGACAACGTTTCATTACACGGAAACTGACAGGCATGGAGACGTCATTTGACATGCTGATCGTGATGCTACTTTACTTTGCCATGTACCATACCAAGGCACATGGCAATGGCGCTACTGTGCATAGTGGCGAGAACGCACGGCAAAGATAGTTTGTCGTGTCGTTCTCTTTCGTGCACGTTTTTTCGTGCGCCGGTACACGATAAATGCATTGCCGTGCGAATTTTATAGTTTGCCGTACAATAAATGCCGCACGGCAAAGAGCCAGTTTCCTAGATTGCGAGGGGGCAATACTTCCGTTGATTGACTCTACATTATTCTGAATTCCCACCTTCTTACTTTGTCCTTTACAAATTCCGTCAGGTATCATTAAACCAAGAGAATCCCTAGGAAGTGCTTATGCACAGATAACATGGATACCATAAATCATCTCTGGAGCGTAGGAATTGTTATGCAGGCCTAAATATAAATAAAGGGGCCTAGTTAATTTCGAGCAGATGAATGAAGCATTATTGATGAAGGACCTTGATAAGTTCTACTATAGAGTTCATGTCCCTTGGGTGCTTTTAATTTGGCCGAATTATTTCATTGGATGAGATACGTCATGCTCCGAAATTGTGTGGATCTATTTGGTGGAGAGATATTTTCAAACTTGTGGAGAAGTACAGTTTAATCTTCTGAATAAAGCTTGGCAGGGAAGACAGTTTCTTATGGATGATAATTGGAATTTCAATGGAGAAAAACAACCACTTTCACATAGATATCATGGACTGTTTTGCTATACCTTCTCGGTATATTTGCCAGTTGTGACTTGTATGATTTGCATACTAGTTATTGACGGAAACAAATTCTAGCAAGGACAATAATTGACAACTCCCTTCGTTTGTTGTTAAGAATTTCTTTTAATGATCTATTAAAATTTTCACCCAAAGAACCATGAATGGAGTACGGTAGTCCAAATGAGCATATGAGGAAACAAGGTGCTAATTACGGATGAAAACTAAATAACCTAATGTCTATGCAAGTACGGGGTAATTAAACTGTAACCCTGGTTAGAATAATATTGAGCTTCCTTTTCTTCCTAGACAGTGTAAAAACTTCTAAACTGGACCTGCATTCATCATCGATTGGGGAAATGCGTACAACAACCAGGATCTCCATTGTTGGAGTTAAGAACGGATATTTGCACTAGTCCGATCTGTATAGGAATCCTAATTTTACCTACTCATGCTTCTATTAGCTGGTATATACTATAAGTGTATACATTACAAAATTGTGAGAAATAAGGGAAGTGGTGCTACGAGTTAACCAGGTTTTCACTACTTGGCAGCAAGATGCAAGAGATCTGCACAAAATTCTCAACAAATGCACTGCATATTCTGGCTAGACTCTCTCACGTTGGCCAGACCCTACCTTGGACGAGTAGTTCTTGCGAGTATCAATGGAGATAAAGAGCGTACAAACTGTTCTGATGTGCGTATGTCGGGCATAGAGATCATCTTGTCTATCAAATAACGGAATGTCAACTTTCTGTCACCTCTCGTTCCTAAGCAGATATAGATGCTATTTCGGCCAGCAAAGGGCGAGAGAGAGAGAGAGAGATCATAGACAAGAGGTACTATCGCCTAAATCTGCAGTTAAGCAGTAGACGAGGAACGGAAGACAGTTTCTTATGGATGATAATTGGAATTTCAATGGAAAAAAACAACCACTTTCACATAGATATCATGGACTGTTTTGCTATACCTTCTCGGTATATTTGCCAGTTGTGACTTGTATGATTTGGCATACTAGTTATTGACGGAAAAAAATTTCTAGCAAGGACAATAATAGACAACTCCCTTCGTTTGTTGTTAAAATTTTCTTTTAATGATCTATTAAAATTTTCACTCAAAGAACCACGAATGGAGTACGGTAGTCCAAATGATTATACGAGGAAACAAGCTGCTAATTACGGTTGAAAACTAAAAAACCTAATGTCTATGCAAGTAGGGGGTAATTAAACTGTAACCCTGGTTAGAATAATATTGTGCTTCCTTTTCTTCCTGGACAGTGTAAATACTTCTAAACTGGACCTGCATTCATCACCGATTGGGGAAATGCGTACAACAACCAGGATCGCCATTGTTGGAGTTAAGAACGGATATTTGCACTAGTCCGAGCTGTATAGGAATCCTAATTTTACCTACTCTTGCTTCTATTAGCTAGTATATACTATAAGTGTATACATTACAAAGTTGTGAGAAATAAGGGCAGCGGTGCTACGAGCTAACCAGGTTTCCACTACTTGGCAGCAAGATGCAAGAGATCTGCACAAAATGCTCAACAAATGCACTGCATATTCTGGCTAGACGCTCACACGTTGGCCAGACCCTACCTTGGACGAGTACTTCTTGCGAGTACCAATGGAGATAAAGAGCGTACAAACTGGTCTGATGTGCGTATGTTGGGCATAGAGATCATCTCATCCATCAAATAACGACATGTCAACTTTCTGTCACCTCTCGTTCCTAAGCAGATATAGATGCCATTTCGGCCAGCAAAGGGCGGGGGAGAGAGATCATAGACAAGAGGTACTATCAACTAAATTTGTAGTTAAGTAGTAGACGAGGAACTGGAGATATATAGGCCAGCGCGAGAGGATATGGTATATATATTGGTCCGAACGAGGATGCATTACATATATGTGTACTTTAGGTAATTGAAGGTGTTGGTTGAAATATGACCGAAACTCGCTATTGAAACCTGCATATATCACCCAAATTTGGATGGTCTGATGTAGTTCTGAGGACCACATGATTTCACTAATAACTGTAAGAAAAGTCAATGAGCATGCCCAAAGAAAGATCAGACTTACTAATGGGTGCCAAATCCTTCAAATAATGTGACAACTGAATTTAGCAAATCGTAGAAAGGAACAAAACCCCGAAACTCCGCAATAGTATCTTAACTCTACCACGGGAAAAAATGTGACAAATGAAGTGTGGCAACGGAGTGCGTCAATTTGACTTTGAATATTCGATTACATACTTCAAAGTTTCAAAAATATATCTAAAAACAGATGTACAAATAACCAATGATGATATACTTCAAGGGCAGGTTTGCTAGCCTACACACGATCGTCTTCTCCCTCTAGTTGTGCCCTAGGGTGCATTGCCAATCCATAACAAGTTTTTCGCTATGTTCTGTAGCCCGTTTGATTTTCTTGGTTGCATGGATTGCAACAGATGTGCAACCTGTTTGGTTGTCTGGCTTTTCTAGCAGCTGCAACCAACTACTATTTCGTTGTCTACAGGTTTTTCCACATTGGACAAACATGGAAAGATACACTCACCTCTTTCAGAAGTGGCGAGGTTACCATAGCACGCGAACACAGAAGATGAATAGCTATAACTACATCATCAACATAGGAGGTTCATGAATAAAGTGGTTATGTTTTAACCAGTGCATCACATTCCACTTGATTGGTAATTCACATCACACACCTGAATCAAAAGAACTGGATCCTTACAACATCCAGTATGCAAACATGGACTACTACTAGCTAGAACTACATCATCATTGTCCTCACCTACCAGCGTCGGAGGATCATGCCACAGGGACATGCATTACTCGGTAGCAAGATGCACCATTTGCACAACATACTCGACAAATGTCCTGCAAAGTCTGGCTAGACACTCTCAAGTTGTCCATACTACATCTGGGGCTCCCCCCCCCCCCCCCCCCTATCCCAGAGGTGAAATGGAGGCAAAGATCGTATGAACTGTTCTGATGTGCTTATGTTGGGCATAGGGCTCATCTCTGTAGAAATTGTTGATCCCAGAATATTATGTGTTGTATTGTAATGATCCTTGTGGGGGTTTATATAGAGTTACACGGGGTAGGTGGAGACTTGGAGTACAAGATGTAAGGTCCTAGTCTATCTCTAGCCTATACACGTATACGTACTCTAACATCCCCCTCAGTCGGAGCGGGAGTGAAGTGGACGCTTGCGACTGGATTTGAAGTCTTGCGCTTCCGTCGTCTTCACCTCCTTGTCATCATCACCTGCGTGGACATGATCATGGCTGGCACCTAGGGGCGGTGACTGCGTCCCCTTCTGGTGTCTCTCTTCCCTCCCGCAGTCACAGCGGGAGTGGCGTGGACGCAAGTGACGACGCGGACGCTACTGACTGGACATCTTGAGTTGCTGTAGACGTTGTTCTTGATGGCGATGTCAAGGTAACCGGTCGTGATGTAGCCGTGGTCGAGGTTGTCGTGGTCATTATAGCCGCGCCGGAGGCGCAAAAAATTGCGCGGTTTTTGTCGTAGGGTTGTAGGTTTTTGTGTGCGGCAGCAGCAGTGATCTGCGGCAGCGGCGTGTTCTTATGCGGTAGCGGCATGGATCTGCGGCGGCGGCGGGTCTTTGTGCGGCGCCGGCGGGGATCTGCGGCGGCGGCGGTTTTTTGGGCAGCGGCGGCAGACATCTGCAGCGACGGCGGGTTTTGTTGTCGAGTTTTGTCATATTGCGGCGGCGGCAGGTAGCTGCGGCGGCGGCGAGGTTTTAACCAGGCGGGCGAGGCGATCGTGTGATCGCCCTAGCAGAGCGCGAGGCTGCGGTGGTGGCGGTTTTGGACCACATGATGCAGACCTTGGCGATGATTTTTGTTAGCGATGTAGAACTCGACGAAGATCTTGGTGTAGTCGTATAGCTTGACGTAGATGTTCGGGTCAATGTAGCTGGCTTGATGCAGTCTTGATATCGGTGTAGTCGCGTCGATGCAATGCAGATCCTGGTGTCGGTGTAGTCGCGTCGATGCAATGTAGATCTTGGCGTTGGTGTAGTCGTGCCTCTCGGATTAGATTTGCTCCCGGACCAGCTCCATGTCGCAGCTGGTAGAAGTGTATATATACCTTGCTTTCTAGTGCTTGGAGTCCAGCAATGCACTTGAAGGATGAAGGCGATGAAGAATCTTGCGGTCGGAGCGGCCGTCTGGACTGCAGGCGTGCGTGTGTTCTGCTAGCAGAACCGTCGTTGCATCATGGAAAAACATGTATAGGTTGCATGTTGCTTGATCTTGACGTGGTGCTCCTTGCCTTGGGATTTGATCTCCATGCGTGTGGGCGTCCGTGTGCTTTGGAATTGCACCAGATCGACTTGTTGCTGGATCCGCTCGTGTAGCCAGGGGACGCACGCCTTCGGACGCGAGACTAGATTGGATCTTGCTAGAGCCGCCGGATGATTTGGGTCCTGAAACTAGGGATTTATTTAGCTAATTGAATCTAATCTACAAATTGGGAAATTTTGAGATTGGATCTAATCTAGTCTAAAGAACCGATCCGATCTTTGATCGAGACCAGGTGCCGCCGCCCCCGCGGAGATGATCTCTCCGGGGGCGGCGCGCTTTGCGGAAGTGGAGAGAAACCTAGGATCGGCGCCGTGAGGCTAACCGCTCTGATACTATGTAGAAATTGTTGATCCCAGAATATTATGTGTTGTATTGTAATGATCCTTGTGGGGTTTATATAGAGTTACACGGGGTAGATGGAGATTTGGAGTACAAGATGTAGGGTCCCAGTCTATCTCTAGGCTATACACGTATACGTACTCTAACAATCTCGTCTATCAAATAACGGCATGTCAAATTTCCGACATTGGGATATACACCCTCCGTTTTAAAATATAATATGTTTTAGATTTTTCTGAAACACATATATCTAGACGCTTTTAGCGTGTAGGTTCGTAAAAAATTAGTGGACATACACACTAAAAGGTGTCTAAATACATGTGGTTTTGAGAAATGCTAAAACATCTTATATATTGCAACAGCGGGAGTTGATGTTATCTTGGCTGGCAATGGGTAGGCGGAAGAGATCATAGACAAGAGGTACTCTCAACCAATTCAGCTAACTAGATTCGTAGTTAAGTAGCAAATGAGGAACTGGAGATATATAGACCAGCGCGAGAGGATATGGTATATATATATAGGTGCGTATGAGTATCCATTTCTTGACCGTGTACTTTAGTGGTTGAAATATGACCCAAACTCACAAATGAAACCTGTATATATCAGCTGACTTTGGTTGTTCTGATGTAGTTTTCAAAACCACATGTTTTCACCAATAACTGTAAGAAATTGCAAAGAACGACTTACTACATAGAAGGAGCTGCAGACATGGAGTGACGTGGCGGCACCTGGACCCATGGGATCGGTGGATTTGGTCCCCCGAGGAAAGTTCAAGGCTCTTCCTTTGTCTCGACATGCTCCTAAACAGGAACGTGCTAGAAGCCCAAACACGGCGCACCAGTACATACTCCACTACTCGGCGAACTCGGCGAGCAGCCGTGAACCGAGAGAGCTGTTTTCTTGTGCACGGAGGGAGCAGCCGCTTATAGCCCGCATGGTGATACGGGCTGATGGTCCAGCTTGGCGTACACGGTAGTGCATGCTCTCCCTTTTCCTGAAGACTCTCCTGAACAGGAACGTGCCAGACGCTGAAAATACGGCGCACGAGTACATACTGAACTACTCGACATACGTTGAGGTGGCAATTCGGCGAACAACCCTGAACCCTGAGAGCTACATTTTTTTTGGATGACTCGTGTCATATATCACATGAAGGTGTGAAAAAATCCTGATATCTCTTAATCCTAGCTTGGTAACAGGTCGTTCTAATTTGGTAGCGATGGCGAAGAAACTACAGAATTATAGAGAACCCCTTGCTCAAAGCCAGGTATGTAGGTATGCAGCAGAGACTAGAAGATGAAATTGTAGAAGGAAGATATATATAGCTGAGTGTGTCGATATGTTCTTGATGGTCCCCACATTCGCTAAACTGAAGGTGGTGGGTGAGATATAACTAAAACACCGGCAAACAGGTACCACGTGGTAATTGAGATGGATGTTACCTATACTAGAATGTACCCTTTTTTGTAGCGAAAAGTAGTATAGCATATACTCTACTACTCCCTCTGTTCGACAATCTAAGCTGTTTTAGACATTTTGTTAGTTCAATTTCGCACCGTTAAATATTCTTCAAACTTTTCCGTAGTTTCCCGAAATACTCCAGCTGGAACTATCATGCACGTTCGAGCGTCGGGCTCACTCCTCTCGCTAGCATCCCTTTCCTCCCACCCTAATGCCTCGCTCCCCATCCTCACCGATGTCTCACTTTCCGCCCCTTGCCAACATGCTCTTCCGTTCTCACCAGCATCTCCGTTCTCCCCGCACATGTCTAATCCCACTCGCCGCCGCCGCCGTATAATCAAGTCCGCTCCCATCGCATGCGTAAAAAGAGGGCAAAGTCAAATCTTTGAACTTTCTGCGCCCGTCACAGATCTATTGGCGCAGCTCCCTCGATCCTGGCCAACCGCACCGCGCTGGTGGCTGAGGCGGCTCGGTGGATTTCTCCCATGGGCACCCCCCAACAAGGGCTGGAGAATCTATGTGTTGCGACATCCAACATGAAAATACAAGATTCCAGCCTAGACATGTTAGCCTGTTTCAGTGCTAGCTTCAAGAAAGTTGAGATGCGCTTAATCGGTTTCATTTTATATTTTCTACAAAGTGTAGATATGCTCGCATTAATGCCTTTGCAAGTTGTAGTTGTTCTCACAACGCGTTGTTTCATCGCTGGTTGATCTCCCATAAAGAAAAATGAACTTGTTAGAAATACTCCAAATGCAAATTAAATGCAATATTACAAGGAGTATTGTCTACTAAAACATAAATGTAGAAAGTACATTTGCTTGCTGAAAACTATAATGAAGAAACATAGACATAGTCTAGCATGCTAGGATACGCAGGGTTCGTTATACCCCGTCATCACTATCACTTTCAATCGCACCGACATAGTCCTCATATCTAAAGGGAAATTTCGGCAAGATGGTCGGGTCAAGGTGATGCTCGGCGAATAAACATCGAGCATTGTCACTACTACGGTAGGAAAATCATAACAAAGGTGTTCCACCTTTGTGTGATAGGATTAACTGTTTCAAACCGTTGCTTCTGATTAGTCCCCTCCTATCAAAACAGATGGCTGATACAATTAGTAAGCTGCTGGGCTGCGGAGGAGTTCTGAGAAGAATATGAGCGACTGCATCGACTGGAAGTTTGCCAAATGTTATTTCGTTCTAGTGAAGCTCGTGTAATTTGCCAATGTTATTGCGTAAAAGACAAGATTGTGAATGTAGAAAAGGGTATAGGGGAGTTCTAGACTAGTGATTGGTCCCCACTTCATTAATATTTAACCACGGCAGATGCAATCTACCACCTCTTGGTGACTCCTCATGAGAAGACGCAAAGATTTGGCTTCGATCACTCTACTTGTCTCTTGGAAAATTTGTAATGAGCACAATACAAAAGTCTTTCGCCACAACCAAACCTCGCCTTCAATCATCTTCAAACAGATTAAAAATGAGACAAGGGCGGTAAGCGCACAAGTAATTTTATTCCAGGAGACTAGAACTTTGTTGTAATATGGAACCTTTTGTTTTCCGTGTTCAACTCATTTCTTAATTAATAGATCGCGGCAAAAAAAAACTAGCCCCCATTTCAACAAAAAAACTTGTGACCTATTAAAAGTTTCACCCACAGAATGGCAAATGGAGTACAGTAGGCCAAATGAACATACACGGAAATGAGGTGCTAATCATGGATGAAAACTAATAAAACTTTAATGTGTATGTATATACAAGATAATTAAGTTCCGACTCAGTTAAAAAAAAAAGTTACCTTGTCTGTTTGGACAATGTTAATACTTCTGAACTGGATCTCCATTCGTCACCGATTGGGGCAAGTTGCATCGACACAATTACCAATATCGCCATTGTTGCAGTTAAGCACAGATATATAGACTAGTATGAACTATATAGGAATCTTAATTTTACGTAGTCGTGATTCTGTTAGCTCCTATATTCTATATGTGTATAGAGTAAACAATTGTGAGCAATAAATACAAGAATCAGGCATGAAAAATGTCGCGTGTTCTCTTCTTGTGTTCGTCCCGGATCTAGTCCATGTATGGCCATAAGTACTAACGGATCTAATCCATGTATGGCCACAAGTACTAACTTGCACGGATATTGTCATTGTCAACACCGTATCGATTCATATCATGCTTTCTTCCTGTATTCTCTAGCTAGCTACTCAATACATCCCAAGTCCAGCAATGAGTACTAACTTGCATATCTCCAATCAAAAGAGAGAGGGTTGGGCTTGCTTTCTGTCTGGCGTGTCCACTACCCAGACCGTAATCTAAAGAGTTAACCAGGTTTTCAAGTCATGCTGCCGGTCACTACTCGGCAGCAAGATGCAAGATGCTAGCACAAAATGCCCTATAGAGTCTGGCTAGACGCTCTCACATTGGACAGACCCGTCACGGACAAATACCTCCAGCGAGCATCAATGGAGATAAAGAGCATGCTAACAATTTTGATGTGCTTACATCAGGCATACAGCTCATCTGGTCTATCAGATAACGACATGTCAAATTTTCGACACCTCTCATTCCTAAGAAGATATATAGAGTTATTTTGGCCAGCAATTGACGGGGGAAGAGATCATAGACAATTGGTACTCTTAACTTATTCAGCTAAATAAATATGTGGTTGAGTAGCACACGAGGAACTGAAGATATATAGGCTAGAGTGAGAGGATACGGCAGAAATGGTGTGTATATATATAGCTCAGTATGAGGATGTATTTCTTGATGGTGTGCTTTAGGGAATTGAAGGTGGTGGTTGAAATATAACCCAAACTCACAAATGAAACCTGCATATGGCACCTGACTTTGGATGGTCTGATGTAGTTTTCAGAACCACACGCTTTCACAAATAATAGTAAGAAAAAGGCAATGAGCATGCCCAAAGAAAGAGCAGACTTACTAATGGGTTACAAATCCTTCAAATAATGTGACAACTGAAGCTTAGCAAACTAGAGAATGAAGCAACATCCTGAAACTCAACAACAGTATTTTAACTGTCCAATGGAAAACACGCGAACATAACGAATCTCTTCATATTGAGAAAATTGCAGGAAGCTACCACTATTGAGGCTAAAAATACTAGTTTTCAAGACTTTTGCAAAAAAGTACCGTATCCATGCCTTGTTTTTGCAAAAAAACTAACAATTTCACGTAACAATCGACGAGCTAGCTATCGGCAAAGTACAGAGCACGTGTCCTCAACATCCTCATAGGCCACCGAGAAATTCCGTGCAAGCTGTATCATTGTGTCCTTTGTAAGCAAGTCAGTCGCCCGGCGCAACCGCAAAGTTAGTTCTTACAAATGGTGCAAAAGAGCACAATGTTCCAATCTTCCAACATGAAATTCCAAACTAACTTTGCTGGCACAGCCGAGGCCCCATCCACATCCAAGAATCATCAGACAGGAAATACAAAAGTGGGACTTGAAGATTCAAGTACTCTTGGTTAGACAAAGTTTGTAAATGCCTTCCTGCAGCGGAACAGACCGTGGGCCATAGGAGCAGAACACAATCTCGATAGTAGGGGCATTAAATATTCCTGACACCTCACATACGTAAGAACATTATATCTCCATGATTTATCGACCAACATATGAGAATGAGAACATGGAAGACCAATAAGAACATGGCTTTCAAGTATGCCTGGCCCTCTTAACCGGTTTTCTACTTGTGTGGCGTGATGATGTAGTGGAGAAATAAAAATAGATGGATATAGGAGAGTGACGTGAAGATATATATCATGTGGAGTGAATGTGGTGGATGAAATATGATGAAGATTCATTATTTATGGATGTCAGCGTGATCATGATAGATAGCCGCAACCTTTGTTTACGCTTCAAGTTGTACTTGTACCGTTATGTAAGCTATGGATAGATGGATAGCATAATTGTAACTACTCTTCCCAAAACACATCTAGACCTACCCAAACTACGAAGATAGCTTCCTCATCCTCATCGACCGCCGGTTCTCCCTTCAGAGTTATGAACATCATCGAGGGGGGGGGGGGGGATCGAATCGATCGTATTTCCTGTTCTCCGAGCTAGGGGATGTTTTCCCCGCTTGCACTACTTCTCGTATGTTGCATTTATTCGTTATATGACTTCTTAGTACAACGATCATAGTTTGATGGCATATCAGCCAGATGTTACGATGGTCACTCAAGCATGTCCACATAGTGTTGAACGTTTTCATAGGTATTTTCTCCTTTGGTTTGGGTTGTACCGGTGCAAAATGGCTAACTTCGTAAGCTAACTTGTTTTGCATTACTCATCAGTTATTTCGTAAGCTAACTTGGCAGAAGCTAACTTGGCTTTCTTCGGTGTACCTATCTTCCGAGTAGTACTAGTCGACGGAGCGGTGGTCTTCCTCTTTTGACCCTAGGTCTTAGTTGGGTGAGTCGGCTGACGCGCTGGAGATCGAGATGGACTCGCATCGGGTCCCTCTCGAGGAGGGGTCGACTTAGAGGTGGATTGATACTCAAAGAAGTCGGTGGCCTTGGCGCCGAGTCTAGAAACACGATGTTTTCCTTATTACATAAAATGATAACATGCGTGACTTATCCCAGTGGCGTCTCTCCTTCACATGCAGGGATGTCAAGCTCTAGTGTCTCATATCCCTTCAGAACATCATCCACCCCGACACGAGCATAGCCAGCTAGAATCTAACAGCCATGAAAGCATGCTCCAGGTTTAGAAGGTAAAGCAAAGTCGACTGCCACCTTCATGGGTATATTCTTCAGTGACTGATGTAGCTCACAATTTCTCCTCTTCATGATATCATGCATGGGGTAGTAGGCCATCAGTGAATCATCCATGAGTGCATCATCATCCTGGATGCTCGTGGAAGCCACGTTGATTTACCGCTGAGATGGGACGCTACTATCGAATGCGGGATCTTGCTGCCGCTGAGATGCCCTTTGCAGGCTAATTGCGTCCAGTTGCTCCTGCTGCCACATTAATATGTGTTCAAATTCCTTGTTCTTTTTTTTCTATCTTCTGAAACAGGTCTGCCTCCTGCTTCTTTTTCTCTGACGGCTTCTATAACAGTCATTCCACTTGGGAAACCCAGTCCTCCATGGAACAAGACCTATGCCTTGTGTTCGTCTTGGGTGTACAGGATTCCCGAGGGCACGTGTCAGCTCCTCGTTCTCTCTCTCTCTCTCGGGCTAGAACTTACAGGCTCGAACATCGGTTATTAATGTAAGAAGTTTTTCAGAGGATTCTTTAATTTGTTTCATTCCAATAATCTGCCTGGATCTTCTTTTTCAACCTCCTTCCTGGACCAGGGCCCGGGAGACATCTATTACAGACGACATGTGTAAAAGTTCGGAGGCACTTCCATTAGTGGTGTTGGACACTCAAATCCTTCTAGACCTCAAGGTCTGCTATGCTCATATTCATCTGCAACGTTTCTGTGAGAACGTAATCCCACTTCCCATCTTTAAATTTATGAATACAGTATCCCGCTCGTTACTTGGTTGGTGCGTTCTCGTAGTAGGAATTTTTTGTTTTCTATCACGGAACTACTTCAGTGTCTCCATCACATCACTCAACTAATGAAATGACCTCGTTGTCAATTCGCATAAATATACCATGATCAGGAAACCTCGATCATCAATCGCACAAGTAGCTAGTCGTATAGAGGATAATAGAGACTTTGATTTGTTTACATACCACATGTGTACCATGTTTCTGATTGATACCGTTATAGCATGGTATAAAACTACTACGAACTAATGACATTTGACAATAAAACCATCTTTATTGTTGGTCTCTAGGGCATATCTCCTTCAACCTCATGCTCAAAAATTGTATTGTCTTTTTGGTGGAGAGATATTTTCAGAGTGGTGGAGCAGTACAAATTTATATCCTCAATAAAGCCTACTAGGGAAGATAGTTTCTTACTTTGAATTGATAACAGAGATTTGAATGGAGAAACTTAGCCTTCTCGACATATTTGCTAGTTGTGAATTTTGTATCAGGGTATAGTATTTATTGACTTAAAGTAACAATTCCGATCAAACACAATAATAGACAACTTAATTTGTTTGTTTTAGGAATTACTTTATGTGATTGTCCAAAGATTTGACAAATTGGCGAAGATGGACCATGGATAGTTAAAATGACCTCAATGATGAGATGGGTTCCCAGCGTGTTGTATTCTCATGTTCGATCGCTAGCTAGCTAATCAACACTCCTCGGATATAGCCATGTATGGACACGGGTACTAACTTGCATATCCAATCAGAACAAAGTGGGTTGAGCTTGCTTTCTGTCTGGTGTGTCATGTGTCGAAGCCACAATCTATGGGGAGCGGTGTTACGAGCTAACCAGATTTCAAGTCGTGCTACCGGTCACTACTCGGCAGGAGGATGCAAGAGGTCTGCACAAAGTCCTCAACGAATGGCTGGCAGAGTCTGGCTAGAGGCTATCACGTTGGCCAAACCCCATCACGGATAAGTACCTTCAGCGAGCGTCAACGGAGATAAAGATCGTACTGATAGTTCTGATGTGCTTATCTGAGGCATAGAGGTTATCTGTTCAGTCAAATAACGGTAGGTAAAATTTCCGACACATCTCGTTCCTAAGGAGATACAGATGTTATCTTTGCCAGCAATGGGCAGGGTGAAGAGATCATAGACAATAGGTGCTGTCAACTAATTCAGCTAACTAAATTTGTAGTTAAGTAGCCCAAGATACGTAGGCTAGTGCGAGAGGATACGGTTTATATATACATAGTTCCGCATGAGGATGCATTTCTTGATGGTGTGCATTAGGGAATTGAAGGTGGTGGTTGAAATATGACCCCAACTCACAAATGAAACCTGCATATATCACCTGACTTTGGATGGTCTGATGTAGTTCTCGGGAACACATGCTTTGACTAGTACTAGTAAGTAAAGGCAATGAACATGCCCAAAGAAAGATGAGACTTACTATATGGAAGCAGTTGCAGGCAGTGACATAATTTTGGACGTGTGGTATCGGCAGATTTGATTCCCTGAGGGATGCTCAATGCATGCTTTCCATATATATTTGCTCATCGGATGGTCGTAGGCGAGAGATCATAAGAACATGCCTATAAAGTACTGCACATATCCCGTGCTGACTAAGATTGTCTCCGCGATGTATAAATACAAATATACACTGAATAGCAATGGAAAATAAGTTAGAAACATTAATTGTTATACTCTAAAATCTGTAGAATTGGATCATTCAGAAGGTAGGGTTAGTCACTACAATATTTGCGAGAACACAACACATCAAACTCTTGTTTAGCTCGGTTCAAACCCGATGCTGTGAGATCCACCAATATGCCACGCCTGCAGAGACAAAAAAATAAATAAATCAAAAGGTAACTCCTTTAATTCATTTGTGGGTCGTCCAGGCCGCACGGTGGAGGCAACGCGAACGCTTTCTTGTGATCGACCAGGCCATGCTGCCGGTCTGAGTGCCTACTCTAGCTTGCTTGAGCGCAGCTGCATGCCGCCTCTGCCCCGCGTGTGTGCGCTGCTCTTTCCGGCATGCATGGGCTATGCCTTCACGCGCATGCACAAGATGCACACGATGCTGTACCTCCTCTGACTCTCTCTCGAGCGGGGGCTCGCGTTGTAGTTTACCATCGTCCTGCACCGCCTCATGGTCCGAGGATTCTTTCTTCTCAGTCTTCTCGACTGCCACAAGCTAACGAGTTGAGCGACAGTAATCTAATAGTGTACAGTACTTATTAGACAAGAATCCATGCTACAATAAATGGCAGCATATACATCACCACGACATTACAAAGATCCTTATCCTAAGAAGCATGCATGCACTACGGCATGAGCACAGCGCTGATAGAAAGGACTATCGTCAAACCAAGTGTCAACATAGTGGCTTCCGAGATCCCACACTGTGTTGTGCCGCGTGGCTCGGTAGGCTAAGTGATAAGAGAAGGGCACGCTCGCCGGTGGGGCGGGTAAGCCCGTGAACAAGGTGCGCCCTTTCGCAAAGGTGAGAGACCGTAAGAATACACCTGTAAAGTACTGCACATATCCGGTGGTGATTGAGATTGTTTCCACGATGTATGAAAACACATATACAACGAATATCAATGGAAAACAAAACAGAAGCATTAATGGTCATGCCCTAAAATTTGTAAAAGTGGATAGTTTGGAATGTAGGGTTAGTCAACAGAAAATGGAACTCTTGTTTGGCCCAGTTCAGGCCCTGATATTGTTATCCAGGAGCTTGAGCATGAGCCGGTTGCAGTCATGACTTATTACTAAAGGTACGTCCTACCCGCATAAGAAAATGGTTACCCCCTAGCAAATAATTACAGTTAATTATTAACCATGGGCTGTATAAGGGTATCTTTCCTCTCGCGGCGTAGCCGACATTGAGATTCTTTCCTGTTCGCGGTCGATCCCTTGGGTGATCAGTGCTTTGCCCAGGTCTAGTGACCCTTGCGGTTCATCAACTTGGAGTATTGGTAGTCGGGGCCTGCCCAGGTGCCTCGATACTCATGGCGGAAGATCAATCGGGAAGATCCGCTGATGCGGGCGGAGGAGAAGATATTGCGGCGATGATGAAGCAGTTGGGCCTCAAGGAGGAAGATCTAGACAACGTGGTTTTCGAGGAGGAGGGGCCACCGCTGGCGGATCTGACTAGGTGGTTGGCTATAGCTAGGTTTTGTACCGACGTGGAATACTCTAGCTTCTAGCTCTATAAGAACATGAGATCAGCCTAGGATTTGGAGCAGGAGGTGAAGAACTGATCATTGGAATCTGCACACGTTTCAATTCTCCTGTTTGGGGGACTGGGAGAGGGTGATGGAGGGAGGCCCTTGGACCTTCCGCGGAAATCCTATCTCCATTGTTCCTTATGATGTGTTCACAAAACCATCAGAGATGGATCTTACGAAAATTGATATATGGATTCAAATACATGATCTACCTATTGGATACGCCCCCATGCTGAAACCCTTGTCACCAAAGGTTGGAGACTGGATAGCGTCAAAACCCTTATCTAATTACTTTGAAGGTAACTTTTACCGGGTTAGAGTTAAGCTGGATGTAACAAAACCCCTAAAAAGAGTGGTCTCTATGATTCGTGCTGGAAAAAGGGAGCTCTTCTTAGTGAAATATGAAAAACTTCCAAACTGGTGCCAGGTATGTGGTCTGTTGGGCCATGAATATAAATATCATGGTGATGGCATGCATCCCCCAAAGTCTTTGGTTTTCAAAGATCCCCGAGCTGGTTGGTCAATCGGGGGTGGCGGCAGGAATGGAAGAGGAAGGGGAGGTTTTCCTGGTTCAGGCAGAGGAGGTTTTCGTGGTGGACGTGGTATCGTGAAGAATAGCTACCATGAAGATGGGATGGAGGAGGGAACGGATGATATTTCAGAGGATGATAATGATCCAAGTAGGAAAAGGACATCAACTATTAATGGTATGGGCGGAGAGATGGTGAATAATCCTGATGATAATTCCACAAGTAAGGTTGGAGCTTTGGTCTTGCAACTCCAACCATCTTCTCCACGCAGCCCAATTATAGTGAGGGATCCGAAGAGACTGAGAACTAAGGAAGATGGTACTACTGATAAAGCTAAATCGGCGGGCTCCAGTGAGGAGCGCCGCCGGGATCAATGAGAATCTTAGGAGGGAATAGTCGGGGTTTGGGGAATGACCCGGCAGTTCAAGCGCTTTTGGATGTCCAAAGGCGAACCAACCCCGATGTGTTGTTTTTGTCGGAGACACACCTGGATAGCTATCCGGCTGAATGTTTGGACAGACGATTAAAGATAGATATAAAATTGTTGATCCTAGTAATGGTAGAAGTGGGGGTGTCTTACTTCTTTAGAGAAGGGAAATAAAGGTGGAGCAAATTTTCACTGCTCCTAAATACATTGATGTGAAGAAAGTGGAAAGACCTGATAAAATCTGGAGCTTAACCGGAATTTATGGTGAACCAGGATGGGAAGACAAGCATCTCACGTGGGATAAAATTAGAGAGCTCCATGGTTAATAAAACATGCCATGGGCGATCATTGGAGACTTCAATGAAATTCTATACTCATATGAGAAGGAAGGGTAATCTAAGGCCACAAAGTTGCATGCAAGCTTTTAGACATGTTATCACAGACTCCAACCTTATTGCTATTGGCTTCCGCGGTGAACCATTTACTTGGAAGAGGGGCCGAATACGGGAGAGGCTCAATCGCGTCTTGGTCAATGATGCTTGGTTCGAGTTGCACCTTGAAGCGTGTTTACAAAACTTGGATTAGATCGGACCACCACCCCCTTTTGCTAGAAACAGAGCCTCATGCAATACCAAACCGACGCGGCTCGTCTAGATGATTTGAAGCTCGCTAGCTACAAGAAAACAACTTCCAGGATGTGGTCCAACATGCATGGTGAGTGGCGAATGCCTCTTTACCTGATGGTGGAGTGCTTGGAAGGCTTGCTCATATGCATGGCCCGCTTCATGCCTGGGATTCTGCATATCTCAGGAAATCTAAGAAGTGTCTTCATCAAGCGCAATATAAAATGGAGAAGGCGCTTAATGCTCGATGAATTCTGAAAACAAAGAGATTACAAAGGAAATGTCTGAACTGGTCAGGTTACTTCCAGAACAGGAAGAGTTACACTGGCTCCAAAGGTCGCGTGCTAACTGGCTAATGCAAGGTGACCGAAACACAGTTTTTTCACCAATTTGCAACGGAACGTCGCAAGAGGAACTACATAAAACGCCTGAAAGGACCAAATGACCAGTGGGTCGAAGGTACCGAGCCTCGAAAACCAATTATTTTCCAATATTTTTCTGACATGTTCCCCTCTGAGGTCCAAGAAATTGATATGGGCGGTTCTGGACAAATTTATTCCAAAGGTATCGACTAAGATGAAAGGGAGATTATTGATAGATTTTACAATTGAGGAAGTAAAGAATCTTGCGTTCAGTATTGGGGATTTTAAAGCCCCAGGACCTGGTGGCTTACATGCGATTTTCTACGAGAAATTTTGGGATTTATGTGGTGAACAGATAACATCTGAAGTTTTGCAGGATCAGAATACAGGAATTATCCCTTAGGGGTGGAATGATACTGTTATTTTCCTTATCACGGGGGTGGAGTGCCCAGAACTGGTCTCCCAATTCTGGCCTATAAGCCTCTTCAATGTCATATACAAAATTATATCTAATATGCTTGCCTTTAGACTCAAACAAATCTTACCCGATGTCAACTCCCCAATGGAGAGCGCTTTGTCCCTAGACGGCTTATTACAGACAATGTTTTTGTTGCTTATGAGACTATCCATGCTATCAAGAGAAAGAAGAAAGGTAATTCTGGTGCTTGTGCTTTTAAGCTAGACATGCATAAAGCATATGACCATGTTGAATGGATTTTTCTGGAGAAAATGACGAGGAGACTGGGATTCTCTGATAGATGGGTGCCTCTAATGATGGCTTGTGTAAAGTCGGTAAGGTATCAAGTCAGGTTTAATTCGGAAGAAACTGAGATGTTTACTACTACTAGGGGCCTCGGTCAAGGAGATCTTCTATCCCCATATTTGTTATTGATATATGCGGAAGGTCTATCTAGCCTCTTACTGCATGAAGAAGGAGTTGGTGGCATTGATGGGTTAAGAGTGTGCAGAAATGCACCATCAGTCTCTCATTTACTTTTTGCTGGTGATTTTCTTATTCTCATGAAAGCGGATATGAATAATGCAACTTCCTTGCAACGAGTGTTGGATACCTATTGTGCAACTTCCTTGCTATCCTGGTATATGCTATGTCAGTTTTTCAGTTACCTGTTGGAATCTGTAAAAGAATGACTGAGGCAATCTCTCAATTCTGGTGCGGCGACAATGAGAACAACAAGAGAATGCACTGTTTGCCATGGTGGAAACCGTGTTACCCAAATAAAGATGGAGGTATGGGGTTTAGGGATTTCCACTCTTTTAACTTGGCTATGCTAGAAAAGCAAGTTTGGCGCCTTATCTCTGATCATGTGTCCTTTTACGCTAAGGTCCTGTGATCAAAGTACTACCCACATGATGACATCTTGGAAGCATGTCCAAAGGCTGGCTCATCATTTCACATGGCAGAGCATAATGGCTGTGCTAACTATGTTTAAAAAGGGCTATATTTGGCGAGTAGGCAGCAGCGAGAAGATCAACATTTAATCGGACCACTGGATCCCACCGAGCGCTGGTCGGAAGATCATATCCCCACAAGGTAATTCTATACTTACAAAGGTGTCTCAACTGATTTGCCCGAAATCTGGTTTATGGGCTGAACAGCTTCTTCGCAGTTTGTTTTGCATGGTTGACACCAACAGAATTCTTCAGATTCCCCTAAATAATACTTGATTGGAGGACTTTATCGCCTGGCACTATACAACGGATGAGAGGTTTATTGTTAGATCGGCCTATCACATCCAATGGAGACCCGGTTTGGGACTACTGAAGCAACCTTTGCTTTACCTAGATCATCAATAAATAACAATGTTTGGATAACTCTATGGAAACTAAAGATCCTGAGTAAAATTAAAATACTTGCATGGAGGGCGCTGCATGGAATCCTGCCACTTAAATCTATCTTGGCGAATAGACATATAGGCTCTACTGGTACTTGTCCTATCTATGCTAATGTAGCTGAAGATATCTTACATCTTTTATTCATGTGTGCACTTGCACAAGCTTTATGGGAATCCCTGGGTATTCAAGGACTGATCGAGCATGCTTGTGCGCGTAAACTCTCGGGCTCAACAGTTTTGGAGACTCTTATCACTCAAACAAACAATGTGCTGCCAGGATTTGATCAAGTGGGACTAAAGGAGGTGGTTGTTATTTCATGCTGGTACCTTTGGTGGATGAGGCGGCCACACACAAATGATGAGCCCGCGCTGCCTATTATCAAGTGCAGGATGTCTATTTTATCTATTGCTGCCAATGCAAATGTTTCCAAGTCTAACTAGGAGGCTACGCATATAAAATGGACTAAACCAGAATCTAGACAAATGAAGGTAGATGTTGACTGATCTTTTCATTATGATTGTTGTTCTGGTGCTGCAGGGGTTATAACATGCAATCATGAGGGATGATTTATTGCGGCGGCTACTGTTTACATTCCAAATGCGGCTTCTCTGTCTTCTACTGAAGCGATCGCTATGAGGGAAGGTCTGGCTCTTGCCAACCGACTGGAGTGTAACAACATAGTGATGGAATCAGATTCCTTGGAGAATGTGGAGGCTTGCAATGGTGCAGATGCTTGGTGGGGTGAATGCTCTGCTATTCTTGCGGAAGTCATCGATGTGGTGTCAATGGTTGGAACTATCTTATTCAAGCACTGTCCAAGGGAAACAAATGAAGCTGCTCATGAAGTAGCTAGGGCTTGCTTTTGAGATAAAGTTCCTTGTAGTTGGGTCGATGAATCCCCTAAGTTCCTTCTACAAACTCTCCTTAAGGATGTAACTCTGATATGATTGTGGAGCGGCAAGTTTCAGACGCACTCTTTTCCTTCCAGGGTACCTAAGGGGACTGGAAGCTTTTTAATGAGGAAGCTTTATTGCTTAATATAATATGGTTTCATAAAAAAAACCACGGGTTGTATAACTAGTTTGGTTAGTTAAGAAGGAATATTGTCACATTGGAAAAATGCATAGTTAAGTCCAATAGCCTAGTTTCAAAAGAAGGGTTCAATAGTCTAGGAGTGGAGCCATGCACAGAGGGAAGAGCCGCATATAGCTTGCAGGGAGATACGGGCTAATGGGCCAGCTTGGTGTACACGGTACTGGAGTTCTTCCTTTTGCTGAAGATACTCGTGAACAGAAACAAGCCAGAATCCCAGAACAACCCTGAACCCGGAGAGCTGTGTTCTTATCGACAACTGGTGTCATATATCATGTGAAGGTGTCAAAAAAACCTGACATCTCTTAATCCTAGCTTGGTCAAATCGTTATAATTTGGTAGCAATGGAGAAGAAACTACAGAATTATGGAGATCCCATGCCCCTAGGTTACATCCAGGAATGCAGCGGACCCTGAGAAGATGAAACTGCAGAAGGAAGATATATATGGCTGGTCATGTCGGTTGTTCTTGATGGTGCCCACGATAACTCGACTTAAGGTGGTGGGTGAGAGATGATCAAAAGACAAGTAAAATACTTCATTTTATTCGCCAGGAAGATGCAAGAGACCTGCAAAAAATGATCAAGAAATGCCAAGCAGAGTCTGGCTAGACGCTCTCGCGTTGGCAAGACCCTACCAGTGACAAGTACCTCCAGCAAACATCAATGGAGATAAAGAGCATACTAACATTTCGTTTTCTAACCATTCAGGAGAGACGCATGTGATATATTAAAAAGAGGAGACCAAAGAATGGCCAAAGTACATATTATACAACCCAACATGACAGCATACTACAGAAAAACACGTCCACAGGTTTGCTTCTTTCATTACTTGGTCGATGATTTTGGGAAGGTCTCTATATGTATTCTCAAAGACCCGGTTATTCCTTTCCCGCCAGATCGACCATATGACCAACATTACTACTGAGTTCACGCATAGAGCTCATCTTGTCTATCAAAAAACGTCATGTCAAATTTCCAATACCTCTTCTTCCTAAGTAGATATAGATGATACTAGCGAAAATGCCCGTGCGTTGCATCGGAAGAGGCGAAAAATTCAACTTTTGGACACAAAACATCGGCACGATCCAAAATTTGCCCAAAAATCGATCAGCCCAGCACTACGCTCTAATCCCTCACAACTCAAGTAACATGATCTGACAGTGTGCTCACATGGAACATCGTCGATATTATGTTACGTCTAACACCCTTTTTCTTCAGAAGAAAGATCTGTATGAAGATATACCTTGAATTAAAATCGTGAAAAGTGTGCTCCAGCAAAATATTGGTAGCTCCATGGCTGACGTTCTCGTATTGCAATTTTATCATCCAATGTTGTGGAAAGGATGGAGGCTGTCCGTTCTGGAATATCCGGATCGATCAAAGCAACACACCCTAGTCCGTAGAGGGCCAGCAGCAGGAGAATCCCGTTCCGACAAGCTGATTGCCGACGCCCCACGCCTCCGATCCGGCTAGGAGCACCTGCTGCCTCCTGAAGTCGCTTGCCCACGCCCGCAAAGAACCTGGCCGGACGAAGCGGCATCTGAGTGTGCTTCTAGAGATAAAGCTCGGACGCGGCCAATAATAAGTAGAAAAAGAAACAAAGTGGTATTTTAACTTACCGGTGGTACGGTGGGTAAATTTCTCCAAACTGGCAGGGTAAATTCGTCAAAAAAAAGCGGAACCCGTAAGAAACACTTCTTACTTTATTATTAGGTATAGGTATAGATTTTGGCCAGAAAAGGGCAGGGAAGGAGATCATATAAACAAGATGTGCTCTCAACTATAATAGCAATAAAAGGCAATGAACATGCAAAAGAAATATCATACTTACTATATGAGGTGTTTTATGGTACCCTCAAATAAATTACTGCCGTCCATTTTCGTATATCCAAAGGCCCATACCAATTTATACTAGTGTAAAAAAGTAACTAGTACAATTTATACTACTCGCAGAACACCGCGCAAAAAAAAAACGTGCACGAGTCGTAGACAACCCCGGCTCAAAAGGCCTCCACCGGCCCAAGAGAGTCCAAAAAGCTCTGGCTGCAATATCGTTCAGAGAAAAATAATTCCTAAACCTACATCGAGCTTGTCTAGGAATCCTGCCGATAAATGGGCCGCCGAGGGGCCCTCCTCCAGCCCTCCGTCGCCTCCCTCACGTCGCCGGGTCAATAGCTCATGTGCGACATCTTTCCTTAGAATTGGATAGAACAAGACATAGCTGAAGGAAATGGCTACCATGCGATGTTTCTTTGGTAGAAAATAGCCCAGGGCCACATGTGCATTAAAATGGTCGTTAAGGACACATTTAACTTAGTTCCAAGATTAGGTTAAGACAGACCGGTCGGTTGGTACAGCCAGTCAAACAAACCGCTTCAGACCGAGCGCGCGCGCGCGTCACACGTACTGTAGCTTCCCCGACAGCGGCGGCGGACCTCACCCATCGTTCTCATCTTCGACGGCGGCGACAGCGCAACATTCTTTGAGGCGGAAGCGATTTAGTTCGACGGCGAAGGTGGTGAGTGCCATTTGCAACCTAATTCCTGTCTCATTCTTCTCAAATCGAGATGTGAGCGTGCCCATTGATGCTAGATTGTGGAGGCCGGGTGTGCTGAACGAGGGAAACGAGATGGAGCCACGAGAGGGGACTTCTAATCGGTATATCCCGCATTTCTAACACTTGATTTCTGTTTGGTTTGGCTCCTTGTTCGCTTCCGCGAGCTCACAGTGGCCGCCAAAAACAGGGGAGACGATGTTGCACGGCACACCTTCGAATTTTGCATCAAATTCTTTCCCTCTAGGGTTGTGTTAGTTGATGGCAGCATGCAGGTAACTGAGAGAGACACAATTGTTAAATGGGAGGTGGAATTGGAAGATGTTTATCCCCAAGAGCTACAAAGCATGGAAGAGGAGGCGGTGAGGAATATGGTGGACAAAATTGGGGAGAGTGTAGTTTCGGGGCCAGAGCAAGAAGTTTCTTTGTTACGATTTGATGATTGGAATGGTGAGTATGTTAGGATTGAGACAGGGGAACAGATGGTTGATGAAATCGATGAGCAAGACGGTTGGAGAAGAAAAAGTGCTATGTTTTTAGCAGAGCTCATTGATCTGAAATCTGATTCGAGGGTTGGATATGTGCCCTCGAAGTTGGCTTCTCAGATGGTTGAGGATGATTGGGCTGCACAAAGGCAAATAATGCCTATAGTTACTGAGTTGGCAGTGTTAACAATGGAGGCTGCAGATGCTAATGCACAAGGGGAGGTTGAAAAGATTGTAACTGTTGATTGGAATTCAGTTCAGATAACTGCCCGGACTGATTTGGTCATTGCACCAATGTCTGACATTGAAATGGCAAATCTTTTTGGCATTCCTATAGATGATAGAGACAAGGAGAGGGATGAAGCTGCAAATGATGGTGACAACCATTCAAGAGATGAAGAGGCAGATATAGATCCAGAGTTGTTGCAATATGTTGCAGTTCATGTAGATGATGCACATGATGATGAGCTAGTAACATTTTATGACAAAGAGAACCCAGTTATTAAAGTTGGGAGATTGTTTCCAAGCATGGATGAATTCAGGATGTGTTTCGGGACATATGCAGCCAAACGTGAGTTTGCTACCAAGACTTTGTAGACTAATAAAAACAAGTTCTATGCAAAATGCATAGGTTATGATGGTGGTGCGAAGCCTTGCAACTGGTATATATCTGCTAGATGCCAACCTGATGGAAGGACAATAAGAGTGAATAAAATTCCAAAAGCTCATACTTGTATTACAACTTCTCAAAAAGTTACAAAGATGACATCACAATTATGGGTTGCAGAAAAAATCAAGCCTATTTTAGCCACAACACCAAACAACACTGCAAAGAGACTAAAAACGGACTTGGAAAAGCAGTACCCCATTAAGCTGAATTATACTACAGTGTGGAAGGCAAAGCAAAGGGCAATGAAGGAGCTATATGGTGATTGGGCAGATACCTTTCGAATGCTTTATAACTTCAAAGCAGAAGTAGAGAAGAGGTCACCTGGCAGTGTTGTGGAGATAGATATTGAGGTAACAGCTGATGGGAAAGTCTTCTTCTCTAAATTCTTCATGGCTTTAAAGCCTTGATCGATGGCTTGAAAGCAGGGTGCCGTCCATATTTGAGTATAGACTCATCATTCTTGACTGGCAAGTGGAATGGTCAACTAGCAGCATGCAATGCTTTAGATGGACACAATTGGATGTTCCCTGTAGCTATTGGCATGTTTCAGTCTGAGTCAGAGGCATCATGGACATGGTTCATGATGCAGTTGAAAAGATGCATAGGGTTAGTCTCTCCTTTGGCAGTGCACACAAATGCATGTAAAGGTTTAGAAAATGAAGTGAAAATTGTTTTCCCTCATGCTGAGCAGAAGGAGTGCTTCAGCCATATGTGGATGAATTTGATCAAAAAATTCAGAGGAGATGATTTTGGGCGCATGTGGCCAGCAGCAAGATCTTACAACAGATAGACACATTCATATCACCTTGAGAAGATTAAGGCTGCATGCCCTGAGGAGGATAGGGTCAAGTTTTGTACATGGTTGGACACCTACCATTATCTTTTATGGTACATGTCAGGTTTTAACACTGCCATCAAATGTGATCATATCAACAATAATTTGGCAGAAAGTTTCAACAACAAAGTGAAGGAGTTAAAAGACTTGCATGTCCATGACATGGTTGACCAGATTAGGATTATGATCATGAGGTTCTGGGAATTGAGAAGAAGGCTTGGTGATGTTCTTCAAGGAGATAAGCTTCCTGATGTAGTGCAGCAGGTGTTCAACAGGAGCAGAGATCTTGCATATTTGTGTGTTGAGAAATCCTCATTGTGGGTTGCTGAAGTTAGAGATACAAAGACTGGCAGGAAGCATGTTTTTGACACTCAATTGCATGAATGCACATGCCTTTAGTGGCAACACACTAGGAAGCCTTGTGAGCATGCCATACTTATCTTGGCCTCCAAACATAAGCTAAATATGCACCCATATTTGCCTGAGTATTATTTTGTAGCAAAATTCAAGGCTGCATATGCAACACCAATTCCAGCACTTACAGACCAGTCTCAGTGGCCTGAAGTGGACATTCAGTTCTCCTCGTGTCCTCCATTGATGAAAAGAAAGGCTAGGAGGCCTAAGCATACTAGATTCAAGGCTTGGTTTGAGAAAGGTGGGAGCAGCAAGAAGGGGAAAAAAGATGATAGGAAAGATGGCAAGCCAAAAAGGGCCCAATAAGGTAACAATAATAGATGTAAACGCTGTGAAGAACTTGGACACCGAGCTGGCTCTACCAAGTGTAGATACACTGCTGAAAAGCCAAAGTATGTTCATCGAAAATCTCTGTATTTCTAATTGATGATTTTTCTCCCCCAACTAACTTGCTAGTTTTCAGGAGGAAGCATGGAGAGAAAGCCCCACCTCTTGTTGTTGAAGAATGTTGGCCAGTGAAAAAGGCAAGAATCAATGGCTCAAGAAAGAAGAGAACTAACCAAATCATGTTTGGTGCTGCTGAGGTGCAAATTGAACCTGTTAATGCTGTTGAGGATGAAGTGCAAACTGTTGAGGTGCAATCTGAACCTGTTAATGCTGTTGAGGATGAAGTGCAAACTATTGAGGTGCAATCTGAACCTATTAATGCTGTTGAGGATGAAGTGCAATCTGAAACTATTGCAGATGATTTGGCTGTTGTCCTGCCATGCGAATCTGCTTTGGCAGCTGTGTTACCATCTTTGGAGGTTGTGCTACCAAGTGTTGAGTTGCAAACTGAACAATGTCTGCAGCTTTTGTTGTCATCTACTCAATCTACAGAAGTGCAAACTGAAGAAGTTGGAAATGGTTAGGTGCATAAGTTGAGGGGGCCTAGTGGAGTTGGCAGGAAAACCAAGAGCATCAACAAACTGTGCGATGTGGAACCAAGTAGTGGAAAGAAGATGAAAAATCGAGTGGTAGAAAGAAGCAAAAGAAATAGAGTCGAAATCATTCAACTATGATGTGATTTGATGTGAAAACTTAAGTTTGTTGTCATTTGATGTGAAAACTTATGTTCTCTGATATAAAACTTGATTGATGTAATGGGTTATGTCATTTCATGTGAAAAGATATGTGCTATGCTGTTGATTTGACTTGATTCAAATTCAAATTTGAGCCTATCTACAATATTTTTGGAGTTCATTTGTTTGTTATGTGATGTTGCATTGTTGTATGTACTACTATGCACTTTAGTTAATAAATCCAAACCTTTTTGCGAAGTCGAACTCATAATCACTGAAATGTTGTCCAAACAGGCTCCAAGCCTTTTTCAAAAATAAATTAATAATATGAATACTTATTCAAAAAAATGTGAGACTTCGTATTGATGCTATATAGGTAGAATATAAACTAAGAAAATCTTTTTGGGTGATTTTGAGAAGGTCGAAAAAAACTTGCTTAGAAATGGGGTCGTTTTCCCTAAACCCTAAACCCTTTAATACAAAGTCAGTAATAAAACAAGATTAAAAGTTGAAAATGCAAAAATAACTCCAGATCCTCCTTAGTCACTCCAAAATGAAGCTAAGGTGAGGTTTTTTGATTTTTTGCATTTTCAAAACCTCAAACCCTCTTCTCACTCCTTTGAACTCTATGAAACCTTAGTCGAGATAGTCCAATTTGTGAAGGTTTTTTCGTGCAAAGATCATTAGATCAAGTCTATCATTTTGTATCATACGTATGTAACATAGCAGAATATGTGTGCAAGTTTTACATTTTTTCGATTGTTTTTAATTGGTTATGCACATTTGAAGTTCGGTCAAACCTTTCAAAACCCCTTTGACTGCCTCCAAACCCCATCTAACCCTAACGCCAAACGTCGACCGTCGATCTAAACCTAAGGCCAAACGTCAGCCGTCGATCTAACCCTAATGCCAAACGTGCAGCGTCGATCTAACCCTAACGCCTAATTGTGGCCGCCGGATAAGCCTTCTAGAAGGATTCCGCGGGTGTAGCTGTGGGCGATCCGTGGGAGCCCTGATTCTCCAATCTGATTGGCCACCGTTTTTTCTTCGATAAACAGATAACGTTGACCGGGGGAGCATCTGAGTGATCGTTGGGTCGATCGGACCGGGCCGAGCTGCCACGACGTGCTCTGTTGGCATGCATGCGAGAGGGAGGGCTGCCCGCGACGTGTTGGCATGCATGCAATAGCGTCGCAGCCTAGCTATTCTGCTCGTGAACGACGCAGGCTGATTTGCATGCACGCAGTGACGCAGTAAAGCAGCAGCAGGGGCGCAGCGTATAGGTACGTCACATCTAAGCTATTTAAACCATTTTAACAATTGCATGCGCGCAGACACGGGACGGACGCGTTGGTGCAGTGCAGCTCCCTTTCGCAGTGTCACACGCGGTGGAACGGTTTCTCACACGACAGCCTTACCGTCATGAGCCAGAACGAAGCATCTAGCTTATGCGCTCGTGTCGCTTTGGATTCTCTGCCCGCCGATTTAATGCACTTATGCCACCACGAACGGAGGAGAGAAAATGAAGCATCGTGTACATTAACCACGGCTGCAATGCGGCTATATAAGGGGCACCATTTCCTCATCCCTCTCCCCTCACACTCATCTCTCAAGTCGCCCCCGGTTCTTCCTTTCGAGCCAAATCCACCACTCGAGCAACCACTCCACTTTCCAAGCCACCATGCAGTTCACCGGTCCTACCTACCGCCGCCCTCGCACCGTGCCGGAGTTGCAGTACCCGACGGGCAGAATCGTCGAGAGCAGCCTCAGGGTGTGGGTGATATCGAGGTGGAGGGGCCCTTTCGAGTTGGCTCGCTTCTTCCTCCGTTCCGACTATCGACACCTCCCTGCGGGCACTCCGCCCATGTTCCAGCTCCACGAGCACTACGACGGCGGCCACGACAACTTCGCCATCGGCCTGTACGTGACTTTCACCAACCCCTACGACGCCTACCACCTCCTCGGCCAGGTGTTCTGGTGTGCATGCGAGTTTATCGCATTCACCACCTACAATATCTTCACAAATTTTCACCATATCTTCCTCGAGCCCAACGGCATGCACACCCTCCCCTACCAGATGTCGGAGAGGACGAGTGAGAGGCGCTGGCTAAGGAGGGGCCAAGGAGCGCTGGCCGAGTCTTTCTATCTAGACTGTGTTGTGTTCGTTGGGGCGTGTGTGCCCGTGTCTAGTTTTAAATATTTTTGTTTTATGTTTTATGTTGTGTTGGTTGGGGCGTGTGTGCCCGTGTCTAGTTTTAAATATTTTTGTTTTATGTTTTATGCACTATATCTTGTAAGAGGATGCCCCGTAAGGAGATGCTATTTAGGGTATCTGGTGCCCCTCTATCGTGTTATCTATGTTGGTCGTACTATTATATTAATATTTATTCGTTCCTAAAATTTCTTTATTACATTCTATTTACATTGTTAAACTATGTGACCGTGTGTAGTAAAAAATGCACTGAAACATGATCCAATAATATATTAGTATTTATTCGTGTCTAAAGTTTCTTCATTTTATTCTATTTACATTGTTAAACTATGTGGCCGTGTGTAGTAAAAAATGCACTCAAACATGATCCAATCATAAACTTTGTGCCTATATTGGCACACTATGTCTTCTTTCTTTGAGAGGGGCACAACCATTTTAGGTAGAAACACACGTGTAAAAACTTTAAAAACACCATAGCATGCACAAACCAAAAGAAATTTAAATTGTTACTTCGAGTGCACCTTTTGCTAAAAAAGTGCTAGTCGGGTTTTGGTTC
Source organism: Avena eriantha (assembly GCA_910589775.1). Lineage (NCBI taxonomy): Eukaryota > Viridiplantae > Streptophyta > Magnoliopsida > Poales > Poaceae > Avena > Avena eriantha. The sequence continues at coordinate 102,282,590 of OU342743.1, read as the reverse complement.
ACAAAGACTGCTAACTAGAACCAACCTTTTATTTCGGCCAAAACAACACGCGGGTGCACCCTAGCAGCAAGACACGATAAAAGAGCCAAAACAATGTGCGGGACAACTCAAATAATTTGAAGCTTCCTGTAGTCATATTTGTGAAATAACGAAAAGACAAAAAAGATATATCTATGTGAATAACCGTGTGCACTTTTTTTGCACTAGCTACACTTCTTTTATCAATGGGCCTGGCTATGTTCTATTCGTCCCTGCGTACGTTATAATTGGGCCTGGCCTTTTCTGGCAACTGTCAACCAACTTTTTTTACCTTTCCTCCCTCTACCACTGAACTCTACACTCTGCCCACACCCCACTGACGACGGACTGAAGAAGTGAAGAAATGAAACAGAGTGAAGAAGACATGCCGAATTTGTGCAGCACAACACTTTTATTCAAACATCTTTTACGATTACAAGTGATGCACAAGCTAACTTCACCAGTGATAGCCTTCACTAACGACTAATATCATCACATAAACAAATGCGAGAGCAATTACACAAACATAAAAAAGACCGGCCACCAAATTGTCCTGCTTCTTCAATTCGATGGTTTTCTTCATCTAATTGTTCAGGTTCTTCAGCTCTGCCGTCACTGCCGTCACTCCTGCATCCCCCACAGTAGCACCAATGGAATTGCCAGATCTAGACAGGCTCGATCCAAACTTCTCCGCCTCCAACGGTAAATCGATCTCCCCTGATGCGCCAGCCAGTTGAATCCGATCTATGTACTCATCTAGCCACTCAAAATGGGCGCATTGATTCAATTTCTGAAATCAGAAAGATGAACCCTAAATCCCAAATCGGATGAAAAATATGAAATTGGGACAAAAAAACCAAAATTGGCAGATTGAGAAGTAAAATCTGACCTTCCCCTGCTCTGGTTTACTCTTGCATTTCACGAATTCCTGTCCAAGGTTGCCATTCTTGTTGGTCAATGTGACCAGCCGCTTCAGGGGCGCAGTACGTGGGTATACAGGGCAGCTTGTCATTGGCACTGCGCCATAGCGCGGCCATGTGCGGCGGGAGGCTGAAGTGGAGCTCGACATGGGAAGGTCGTGGCCCGTTTGCCAGCCGTTGTTGCGCGTCGTCGCCGGAGAAGAAGAACAACAACAGTCGGGGAGGGAGGATGGGAAGGTCGTGGTAGGGCTCGGGCGCTGCACGGCTCGGGTCCTCTCTTGTACCAATGCTGAGCTAGATAAGTTAATGGGTCCCACGCTGTGGGTCCCACCATCGGGAGGCACTCTGTGGGTCCAGCGCTCAGGTCCTTACGTAGTGGGTCCCGCTCGGCTCACCTGATTCAAGTTGTCAACATGTGTCTTTAGATTAAGCAGCAGTGTTGCATCTCGGCTATTTTCTATCAAAGAAACGTCGCATGGTTGTCATTTCCTTCAGCTATGTCCTGTTCTATCTAATTTCAAGGAAAGATGTCGCACAGGAGCTATTGACCCCACGTCGCCGCCGCGTTCCAGTGCACCTCGTCGACGAGAGCGCACCCTCGCTTCTTTTGCGAGTTCCTGCCACTAGCAACGAATTGGTAAGGAGGCAGTCGTTGTTGACCTGAAGTGAGGAACTGCCAAGCGGCAGATGCAGCGGCCATGGTGATCCATCACCCTGGCGACGACAAGGTCGAGCGCCTCTGCTGGCTGGCCACCGCGGCAGACTTCATGCGCAGGATTGCATGGCACTACGTCGCGCTCGTCGTCCTCCACGTCTCCGGTGCTGGAGGCGGTGGTGGAGATGCCAAGACCGACCCCGGCGTTACCAAACTCGCCTGCGTGAGTGCCGCAGAGAGGCGGTCACCAAACTTGCTTCTGTCGGTGCCGCCGAGAATGGAGAGGGATGGAGGCGACAGTTTGGTGGAGCTGCTATGAATGGGGAGGATGCCGACAACGGTCGCCTGCTCTGCGCGCGTCTCCGGTCTTAATCCTTCCCGGTGCTCCTCTGCGTGCTTGTTGGAGGCTGGTGCAGACGCAAATCATCCTGACGAGGTGACATTCCCTCTTCTTTTTCACCATATCATAGTTATGTTGCCAATTTCGGTTGTGTGCCATCGGGAATTGTAGAAAAAGAAACAATATATATCCCATTTTGTATACTGGAGCACTCTTCTGAATTTAAGAATTGGTCGATCTGATTATGTTCGGTAGCAAATATGCTATGGCTGCTGTGCCTGAAAATTACTGACAGAACTGAAGAAATATAGAAGCTGAAGCTTATAGCCGTCTAGCTTTTTAGTTTGATTGGACAAGGCTGATTTTATTTTACTATATTTCAGTCAGACGAGGTTGGCATGCATGAAATCTCTGGATCTGGATGGACACAAAATGTAAGTCTGGGCATATCATTTAATTTCTCTTGAGCTCGCGGTAGCATGAAGGTTAATCCCTTTGTTACTGAAATATATGTTACTTGTACAGTGGCAACGGGCTGAGTTTTTTTCACTTTATTTCGGTCAGACGAGGTTGCCATCCAATATTAGAGATGGATGGACACAAAATGTAAGCTTGAGCATATATGTCATCACTTCTGAACTCGTGGCAGCATGTAGTTGTTGAACTCCCTTCTTACTGATATATGCATTTTGCTTTAGGGATGAATCAATCTGAATTGTGGGGAAGACGTGTGCAGATAGCGTTGATATCATCAACACTCAGCATTAGTGAGCTTCAGTTGTATGGTTTTGCGGTCTTGCCTCTATTGTTTCAGCAATGTTTCCATAGAAGAATTACAGAGTGATGTTTCTTTCAGCATATATTGGCTAAACGTAATGCTTGTATAACAAATTCTTATTGGGATACATGTTATCAATTTATCAACCTTCTCCGCTCACCACACTTGATTTTGTGAAATCCTTCTAGTACAGTGTTCTGTTCTGTACAATCGCGACGTCTTTGTGCACCAACTGAAATGCTTTCCTAATTTAAATTGATGCTGAGGCAGTGGTAGTTGAGCTGTGTAAACCCATCTCGTGTATGTTCGTTTGTAACCTATGCCTGTAAATATTCCTGGTTTCTAGTTGTCCGAGTGCAGGAAAAGAAATAGAACTGAATTCACATTGGAGCGAGACACTGGCTACTATCGATTTATTCACGCCGAAGGAGCCAGTTGGGCCTGCACATGGGTGGCGACGATGAAGCATAGGTCGACGCCAGCAGGCATCATGCAGGCAGGTGCCTTGCAGCTCCTCCCTTTCAAACCCCGTTCGGAGCCTTATTTGAATCGGCTGCGAGGCCTTTGTCGTCGGCTGAGTGCAGTTGCGGTGGCAGCCTCCATCAACAAGCCATTATTTCTATCCTCCATCAACAAGCCATTATTCCTCACCCTGGCAAGCTCGTCCAACAAAGCCCTTCCGTTGCACATACTAGTTTTGTCGTATCTGAAACTGTGGAAGGTGTCGTTCGAAGAGCTGGAGGAGGGGAAGGTCAATATCTTCATGGAAAGGATGACCTGTAGACTAAAAATTCCCCTGGCGCTCCCGGCGATTTAAGCTGCACTGGTTTTGAGTGGATCTCCACTTGGAAAACTACAGCATCTCGAGCTATGGAGGACGTGCATCGATGGATCATCTCTAGGCCCATCCTGAGAAAGAAGATTCAATCCATGGTGTACTAGTCTGCTCCCTTTTCACCTTTGCTCTTTGTCCTAGACTATAATGCTCTTTTGAAAACCTGTAGTTTCCTGGTAGTTTATCTCCTCCCTGCTAGGTTGAGACTCTTTTTAGCTACGGAAAAATGTACATGTGCATAGATTCCTTTCAGGATAAGAGTTTAACTCTGTTCCTGGCTTTTATTTTTTCTTTGGATTCAAAACCTGGTGGTTTCATTTTCAGTAATGGAACGGCGGATAGAGTCCCTTTTGATTAAAAAAATATATTTCTACCGGCGGATGTGCTAGGCTGCAAGATATGAACCGAGCGGACCTTGAGTAGTCTCGCAGATTCATCTGTTCAGATGGTGTCCTTCATGAATAAGTACAAATTTCCACCATCGCAGTCTCGCAGATTCATTGCATCCTTTTAGGACTTGGGAGTTGCGTCGCAGCCAACCATGAGCACCATGCGGATACAGCTTGTCCGTCAGAGCCAAGTCCCGTTTATATGACCCAAACTATAGATTTGCCATGTCTATTGTCTACATGACGAGACTGAAAGCTAGTGGTGGGTCAGCACACCGTCTTTCTCAAGGCCCGTGTGGGTCCTCCAGGCATCTCCATCTTGCAGCATCCGACATCTTATGTGACAATGCCTCCTAAAATACTCGGGCAGATAGCACCGAAGTTGTGCACTTGCTTCTGAGTGCACTGAATTGAAACATGTCATCGGGAACCCAATTCTTGACACATCTCATTCCTAACTATGTTCGCCATGTAAATCACGACTAAGGAGGTACAAATTAAATAGCAGGGTGAGACAGATCCCAAATCTCCATATCCTAGTGTGTGGTGTTGTGTTATGTACTAGTAGAGGAGGTCTATCTCATATGGTTAAATAAAATTGTCGTAACCATATGTAATGTAGGCATGTGGTGGGTGAGGCTCCACACATTGTAGCGAGGCCTCGAAAATCCATATCCTGGTGTGTGGTAAAATCCTCCATAAATAGGCCTCGAAACTACATGCATTGTAGCGAGGACCACACATGGAGAGTAGTCTTGCTCCGGTAGATAACCAGGAAATAAGAAGAATTTTTATCAATAAAAATCTTGGCATTTCTTCATAGCCATAGTGTCGTGGTGGTGTCACGGCAGATTCCATGTGTAGGCAGAAGATGGGGACTAGTATGCGCTAGGGGAATCCAGGGAGGGATAGTGAAGTGATTCTCCACACAAGAACTTGTACTGATTTGCTTCCTAGGTTACAAGTGCTCCTAGAGCTGTATTGGCGAGAGGAGTAATAAGAAGCTCTCTTACTCTCACCCACTATCCTCACCTGAAACCCTAGACCTCAACCAAAATGTCCAGAGAATCAACCGCCAACCCCTTCTATAGAAGCCCTTGCCCCCCTTTTATAGGGGAGGCTCGGTTTCTGCCTAGGGCACATGTGGAGGCATATTCCTAAGAATATGCCCCCTCCCAAAGTGGTAAGCCGACCAGGGTGCTTTTTCCTCCGCGTCACACATGCTTTAGCTACGTGAGCCACGCCCCGCCCCTCGTCAGCTACGCTTTAGCTCGTCAGCTGACACGGGCGTCGTCACGCTTGTCGGCCACGCCCCGGTGGTCCTGTCCTTGCTCGCTTCGCTCAGGCAGTGCGTACCGAGGCTCCTTTTGACCAGTGAGATTCCTTCCTTCTCCTAGAAGCCTGCGGTGACCCGAATGATGGTTCATCCGGCCACGCCCGTTCCTGCATACAGGTAAAACATGCACTTCCGACTTACTGCTTAAGTCGGATGAGACCTAGTTAGGCGAACGCCCCCAGGTCCGGATTACCCCGTGACTCGGCCTGCCTTGAGGTGACCCAGCCAGCATCTGCTTTGGCCTTGCCGAACCTCGGCTAACTCGGCCTTTATACCCCGGCGTGACCCTACCCGGGGGTATCCCCCAACATTAGTCCCCGAAGCTGGTGCGGTCTTAGTTGCCTTGGCCGCTAAGGCCACACCAGGTTCAATCTTGTGGCCCGGTCGTTATTGCCGAGTTACCTCTTTACCTCGGATTGTATGGATTTACGTTCCCTTCGCACATTTCAAGTTTTCACTTGCCGGCCGGGTTACCACAGTTCCATCCGAGTCTTGCTTCCTTCTCTCATACGCTAACCCGTGCGAACGGTAATTATTGTGTTGTCTTATTTTAAGGGACGGTACAGTAATCGCCGCAGTAACCGTCAGTCATCACTGTGCGCGGGTCACGTCACGCCTGCCCCCTCGTTTACCGCATCAGTGCGTCACGTCCCAGGATCCTTTATGCCCTGAGGCCTTCCGTGTGGCTCCTTTCTGATTGGTCCGGACGGGTAATACACGGCCGCGGCGTGTGGCCGGTCCACCGGGCGCGATCCCACTCACCGCTTACGTGGGGGTTAAATAGCGGAGGCGTGCGTTCCTTAGGATCTTTCCCCTCCGCACGCCCCTGCCTGCTGCTTCTCTCCTTCGTCTTCCTCGCGACTACGCCACCGCCAATACTGCTATAAAACAGCGTCGCCGCCGCACTTCTCCGTTCCACCTCTACGTCTCCATCACTGCGACGCCAATCTCCCGCTACAGGTCCTCGCCAATCCAAGCCGCTGTCCCCCGCCGCCTCCAGCGCCAGCGAGGGCTTCGAGGAGTAGATGACTGAAGAAGAGCTCGCCATTGCTGAGCAAGAGATGGAGGAGGACGCCACCGCTGGAGACCGCGGCGCATGGGCCGGCTCCTGGGTCTGCCAGGACGATCTGCATTGGCTCTACCGGACCAGACGCCTCCCTGCCGGTGTCGCCGCTCGCCTCGCCTATGCCGAGCTAGCTCCTTCGCCCAACCCCGGGGAGTTCGTCGTGTTCCTGTCTCATTTCCAGCGGGGCTTCGGACTCCCGGTGAGTGACTTCTTCCACGATTGGCTCAGCACCTACCAGCTCCCGCCTCACCATCTTCCGGCCAATGCCATTACTTCCCTCTTTGCTTTTGCCTCTACGATTGAGGGCTACACCGGATTATGGCCCACAAAGGAGCTGTGGATCCGGTTTTTCGCCCTTCGCCGCAATGTTATCCCCGACATTCATGCTGACCCGGAGGAGAAGCAGATCACGCAGTTCGGAGCGGCCTCCATCTCACCCCGGAGGTTTTCTGTTTTCCCTCGGGTCACAGGGCTAGAATCTTGCAAAGGTTGGGCCCGGACGTTCTTTTATGTCCGGAACACAAGCACCGAAGATTTGATCCGGTTGCTTCCATATACTCGGGGTCGCCCGAACCCGGATCTGTGGGACGCCGTTCCGAAGAAACCTACGGCCCTGGCCAACCAAGTGAGCAAGAGGTTCGCGGAGCTGAAGGAGCTCGGGTTGCGCAAAGAGGATGCGATGATCACTTTCGTGCGCAACCGAATCTCCCCTCTCTAGAAGCGCACCCACAAGGTGTGCCATATGAGCTACGGCCGCGATCCCAACCGGACTTCATCTTTCGAGCTGAACAACACGGAGATCTTCCGCCGGGTTAAGGCTCTTTTCACCACTCAGAAGGATTTCTCCCCTGATTGGACTTGGGGGATTGAGCACTTCTACCGTGACCGGCTTCCTCCCATGGTGAGTTTCATATAGCGAGCTTACCCCGGACCAGATACTTGTCTATTATTGTTGCATTTCTGATTCGTCCGTTTATTCTTTTCCTCAGCTATTCCTTCAGCAAACGCTCGAGGACGGCACTGATCTGACCCTTAAGTGGGCACCAGACCGTGAGACTTCGGACGTGGAGGAGCGGAACCAAGAGATGTTTCTCCCCATGACCGACACCACGAGACGACCCACGGGTAACTTCTCTTCTACTAGACATTGGCCCGATGATGAAGATTACTCGGATATCGAGATAATTGAACCATTTGAGGCTGTCCCCCTTTCTTTTGCTTTTCCTCCATCAGCTCATGCCGGTGGCCATGTCCACGAGGATCCTCCCCTCGCCACAGGCGAGCCAGTTCCGGTGGCGCCGAAGAAAAAGCGCGTGGCCTCCTCAAGCTCTTCCTCCGGAACTTCCGAGCCCGCTAAAAGGCGCAAGAAAGACCCAGCACGAAGGGCTCGGAAACCCAGAGTAGCCGACACCTCGGATGTGTAAGTCCATCTTTCTTCTGTAACTCGTTTTTCCTTACCTCGTCGTAACTTTCCTTCTGACGTTACCTGATCTCACAGGGCTCCGGTGGAGGTCCCTCTGAGTGGGTCCAGTATCTCATCGCCTCTCCGGGCTAGCCCCTCGCCTCGTCGCGACGACGAGCCACGTCCGCTGAGCCCCATTCCGGAAAGCTCTGCGGCCGCTCCGGATCAACCTGGGGCAGGGAAAACTGGCCCCACCAAAACAACGGCAGCCACTACCTCGGTGACGCCACAACCAGCAGCCTCCAAAACTACTTCGACTCCAACATCTGTTCCAGTACCAGCAGCCAAAACAGCACCAGCTCCAACCTCGTCAGCAGCACCAACCCCGGCAGCGAAAACATCAGCGCCGGTACCAAGTCCAGCAACGAAAGTAGCAGCGCCCAGTTCCTCTGCATCTTCCGAGTCTTCCCAACCTCGGCAGGGGAAAACCGCTGCTACGGCTTCTTCTTCCCAGCAAGCCAAGGGTAAGAAGACTCAAGATGTTACCAAGCCCAGCACTGCCGAGCCTGGGCAACGTACCCTTGAGTCCATGCTCCCCAAGAAGACACCAGCGGCAAAGGACGCTCCTGCCGAGCCAACTGAGTCTCAGCAGTTGGTTCTGCATACCAGCCCGGCCCTTGCCTTGGTGGAGAGGAAGGAAGCACACGCTAAGGGTTTGGTGGCGCCACATATGCCCTCAGGCGAACGGTACCCCCCGAGCCTTATGGAGTTCTTCATGAACTGGAACAAGGCCGAGGTGATCCAGGAGTCTGATCAAGTGAATACCGCCGCCAAGGCCTTTAACCTCGCTGGACGAATGATGGAGGTACGTTGCTCTTTCCTTTGCAAATTGTAGATAATAACCATTAGTCCCCGAGCCTCCGGGGGAGTAACCTGTTACTCGGCCGGATGCTCTTTTATAGAACTAACATAGCTCCATAATAACTTCGAACATGCACACACCTAGAGCCGGGTTAAGTTCCACTTGGCTCGGATTTTAGTACACTTCGAATATGCACACACCTAGAACCGGGTTAAGTTCCACTTTGCCCGGATTTTAGTACACTTCGAACATGCACTAGGCTGACGTAAGTTTTTGTATCTTTTTTAGGTGACCACCAACCGCCGAAGTGCTGAATTCCAGCGCTTGTTGGATACACATAAAAATCTTCGCACGAAACATGCTACACTCATCGCTGAGCACGAGAAAAGGGGTAAATTTCTTTCTCACTCCTTTCCTCATTTTTCTTCCACTCCACTCGCCGAACTAATCTGATTGTTCGGTTTCTGTAGCTGGGGTGGAAGCTGAAAACAAGATCATGTGAAAGAACTTGGAGGAGATCAAGGGTACGTCCTTCTTATCTATTCCTACTGTGCTTCTCATCCTTTTACCTCCTTGGCTCGACAAATATTCATACCTCGGCTCTGCCGGGCCAACACACGGTCTCAGCATTGCTTGAAGAAAGTGTGCATGTGCCTGACATGATGCTGCATTTTCTCGAACAAGCAGGACAGCATCAAGCCGACCTGAAGAAAAAAGATGATGAGCTCGCCCTCCTCCGGACCAAAGATGATGAGATAGCCAAGCTCAAAGCTGAAATGGCTAAAATGAAGGCGCAGCACCAAACCGAGCTGAAAAGGGTTGGCCAGGACTTCACCGAGGAACGCGAGCGCCTCCAACTCCAAAGTGCTAAGGATCGCGAACTCCTCCAGGAAGCCGAGGTCAAACTTGGGTCGGCAAATGCTGAGCTTGAGTAGCTTCGGAAAAGGCGTGATGCTTGCATCAAGGAGCTGACCCGGATTCACAGTCACATCACTCGTAACTTCTTTTCCCTTATCCACCTTAGCTCTCCGGGTTACGTCTCATGTCTTATTTTCTCAACTTTGTCCTTTGCCTTGTTTCCCAGGCCACTTTCCAGAGGGTACGGCCATTGCCCGTGCTGGTGTTGCTAATTTCCGCCGAGAGAGAGGCACTCTGGTCACTGCTGAGGGTGAGGCCATTCCCTATGACTCGGAGGACCTGTTGGTCAGCCTGTCATCTCGCGTGGAAATTATCAAGAACTACAGCCGGGACCTCCTCGACGTTTCAGTCCGGATCTTCCACGCCTTCTGGCCCGCCGATGACGCTCCGGAGAGGATCACGCGGCTCGCTGAAAAGCTTGCAGAAGTTGAGACCCAGCTTGACCTCTGGCGAGAATCCGCTGGCCGTGCTGCTGCCAATACCGTCCTTCACCATGTTTTGACGTGGTACGAAAAGATAGATCTCAGCCTCCTCGCACGGCTGCGCACCGGGTCCAAATGGACAGATGATCCGGAGTGGGTAGCTCGGCGCCAGGCTTGCGCCCATAGTCTCATTGAATATGCTCCCATTCATGAATGGACTGAGGGTCCGAGCTTCCTGGAAGCCGCAGGCGAGGATGACTTAGGTGAATCGGAGGAGGACACAGCCTCGGATATCGAAGAGGGCGATGATGAAGCCGAACTTCGTCCTGCTGCTCCTAAGTCAAAAAACACTCGAAAATCCATGAGATCCCCGGTATGCCGGGTGGAACTGTATTCCAAATACATGTGATATTTTGCTACTGAATACTTATGCCGGATTAATGTGGGCGTAGTCCTCAAGTTTCTTTTTCTTGTTCGTTCAATCTTTTGGCTCGGATCGTGTCTACCTTGATTCGGTTTTACAACTTACGAATCCGAGCCTAAAAATTGTCTTAACAATACTGCGAAACTTTTAGACTTAGCTCGAAAATAAATACGGGATTAGTTCGGAAAATAAATGTCGGCTCGAATAAATTCTTTTCCTTAGCCGTTTTTCATGTGCTATGCAATTCCAAACTTGTTCTCTTGCTTGCCATGAAGCCAATTCTTGTTGGACAGCAGCAAATCGAAGAGTTGGGTTTTTGGTGCTCACACACTACTAATCCGAGCTAAGTAGAATAACCTATTCCAGTCGATGCACAAATAACAAAAGACAACAAATATTATTAAGGCACTCCCCGAGTTACTGCTCGAGGTGCCAACATTTTATTGATAGACTTATTGCCAGCATACATACCGACACATGAGAAGACTCGGATACATACACTTCTTCGCTAAGTGTAGAAAGGACGAAGGAGAGCTACATTCCATGGACGTTTAGATTCCTCACCGGACCTGTCCGCCTTTTTCTTTTCCTGTGGCTTTGCATCTATAAGATAGTAAGAATCATTGTGCAATGCTTTGCTCACGATGAACGGCCCTTCCCATGGGGGGGGATAGTTTATGCATTCCAGTAGTACGTTGTACCAACCGGAGCACCAGATCGCCTTCCCGGAAGACCCGGGGGCACACTTTCCGGCTATGATAGCGTTTGAGATTTTGCTGATATATGGCGGATCTGGACAGTGCCAGTTCTCTCGCTTCTTCCAGCAGATCAACATCATTTTGCCGGGCTTCTTCCACTTCGGCTTCTGTGTATTGGGTGACTCTAGGCGAATCATGCTCTATGTCGGCTGGTAATACAGCTTCTGCCCCATATACCAGAAAAAATGGCGTATAGCCTGTTGATCGATTCAGAGTTGTTCTTAAACTCCATAGTACTGCTGGTAGTTCTTCTATCCAGCACCCCGCTGATCTTTGTAGCGGCTCGATGAGCCGGGGTTTTATCCCGGATAATACTAATCCATTGGATCTTTCCACTTGCCCGTTCGATGCGGGGTGGGCTACCGAAGCTACGTCAAGTCGGATCCTCTTATCCCGGTAGAAACGAGCAAACGCTCCTTCCACAAAATTTGTGCCATTATCAGTTATGATACTGTGTGGATAACCGTACCTCAAGATGATATCTTTGAGGAAAGTTACGGCCGTAGCTCCATCACATTTTCTTATAGGATTTACCTCGATCCACTTTGTAAACTTGTCCACCATCACCAAAATGTGAGTCATGTTTCCTTTTGCTGGTTTGAACGGGCCCACCATATCCAGGCACCATACGGCATATGGCCAAGTGATTGGGATGGTCTTGAGTTCCGACATTCGCATATGCGTCTTTGTGGCGTACCTCTGACAACCATTCCATTTTCTCACCAGATCTTCTGCTTGTTCTAAGGCGTTTGGCCAGTAGAATCCGTGTCGAAAAGCTTTCGCTACCAAGGCTCGGGATGAGGCATGATGCCCGCACTCCCCCTGATGTATATCTCGGATGATTTCAAGCCCTTCATCCGGGTCAACACACCACTGGAGGACATTGGTCACACTTCTTTTGTATAGCTCGGAATTGATGATCGTGTAAGCCTTTGCCCTCCTCTGTGTTTGCCTGGACAACACCTCTTGAGTGGGTAACGTTCCATCTTTCAGGAATTGAAATATAGGCAGTGCCCAAGCCGGTATTTGCCGTACGGGGAACACGTCCTCGTTTATCTCCATATGATCCACCGGCATAACTTCAACCGGACTACGCTGAGCAGTCCCCAGGCTTTGCGAAGGAGTCCCCGGGTTTGCCGAAGCAGTCCCCGGGTTCCGCGCACCATTTCCCGTGTCAACGTCCATGGGCGCTGCTCCGGACTCTGTGTCCACCGGGACGTAGATGGACTCGGATTTCGGGGATGGCCTGATGGATGGCTTCTTGAGGTGCTCTAATGCTACACCGGGAGGAATTGCTTGTCTGGTTGACCTGAGCTTCGACAGCATGTCGGCAGCCTCATTTTCCCCCCGGGGTACGTGATGAAATTCGCATCCCTCAAAGTAACCCGAAATCTTCTGCACGTGGAATCTGTATAGTGCCATGTTTGGATCAAGAGCGTCCCATACTCCGGACACTTGCTGCACCACTAAATCCGAGTCGCCAAAACATATAATCCGACGTATACCAATTTCCTTTGCTACCTTGAGCCTATGCACAAGTGCTTCGTACTCAGCGACATTATTTGATGCGGTGAAGTGGATCTGCAACACGTATTTCAACTGGTCCTTCTTTGGCGACGTGAGTACGACTCCGGCACCTAACCCGGTTTTGGTTTTCGATCCGTCAAAGTGCATCCGCCAATAATTCGGATCTGGAAGTGGTGGTTCGTACTGTACCTCGGCCCAGTCCACGAAAAAGTCCGCCACAGCCTGAGACTTTATGGCTTCTCTTCGGTCATACTGTGGGGCGTAAGGAGCTAGCTCAATTGCCCATTTTGCAATTATGCCGCTTGCATCCTTGTTACTCATTATCTCGGATATAGGGGCCTCACATATGACCCGGATGGGATGCTCCTCAAAGTAGTGCTTCAGTTTCTTGGCGGCCATGTACACGCCATACGCCCCTTTTTGATAGTGCGGGTAGTTCTGCTTTGAGGTTAACAACACTTCACTCAAATAATACACCGGCCTTTGCACCGACTTATCCTCCTCATCATGCTCCACCACTATCACTGCACTTACAACTCGGTTGGTTGCGGCTATATAGAGCAACATTGGCTCTTTTGATAGTGGGGAGGCTAGCACTGGCGCCGTGGCTAACATTTTCTTTAGGTGGGTAAATGCCTCATCCGCCTGTGGCGTCCAAATGAACTTATCCGACTTTTTCATGAGTTGATAGAGAGGCAATGCTTTTTCTCCTAACCGACATACAAACCGACTTAACGAGGCCAGGCAACCTGTAAACTTCTGGACATCATTAAGACACTTCGGCAGTTCCATTCGTTCGATGGCTCGGATCTTGGTCGGATTAACTTCGATACCTCGGCTGGAAACCAGAAAGCCGAGCAATTTTCCAGCCGGGACACCGAAGGTGCATTTTTCCGGATTAAGTTTCATCCGCAATCTCCTTAGGTTTGCGAATGTTTGCCTGATATCGTCAAGGAGCGTTCTGCTTTCCTTTGTCTTGATAACCACATCATCCACGTATACCTGTACATTTCGACCTATTTGGTCATGCAAACATTTTTGCATGCATCTCTGGAACGTTGCACCTGCATTACGTAAACCAAACGGCATGGTGCGATAGCAATAAGCCCCATACGGGGTAATAAACGCAGTCTTTATTTGATCATCCGGATTCAAAGGTATCTGGTGGAAACCGGAGTAAGCATCGATGAATGACAACAGTTCACATCCTGCAGTTGAGTCTATGACCTGATCTATTCTTGGCAGCGGGAATGGATCTTTCGGACACACCTTGTTCAGGTTCATGTAGTCGATACACATGCGCCAAACCACTGCCACGTTCAGATCATCTTTCTTATTTTCCACCAGCACCGGATTAGACAGCCAATCCGGGTAAAGAACTTCCATGATAAATCCTGCAGCTAGCAACCGTGCTATCTCATCCCCAATGACTTTTCTCCTATCTTCGGCGAAGCAGCGGAGAGGTTGCTTCACCGGCTTAGCTCCGGGTCTCACATTTAAAGAGTGCTCGGCCAACTCCCTCGAAACACCTTGCAAGTCCTGTGTGGACCAAGCAAAAATGTCCCGATTCTCACGGAGGAAGCTGACGAGCTCGCTTTCCTATTTGTCACTTAGTCCGGCACCAATTGTTACGGTGCGCTCTGGGAACATGTCATCAACAGGGACCTTCTTGGTATCTTTCGTGGCCTGGAAGGAGATAGTCCCACGGGGGTTACTTAGCGCCGGCATATACTGCTGCGCGGACTAAGCCAATGCCGCCACCTCTTGAATTTTTCTTTTCTCCTGCGCGATCACAAGTGATTCGGCTAAGTTTGATCCGGCCGACGCACACTCCATGGAACGTCGGAAGTCCCCAGCAATCGTAATTACTCCGTTTGGTCTGGGCAATTTCATTTTCAAATAGTTTATATGACAGCTTGTCATGAATTTGCTCAGCGCTGGCCTTCCGAGCAATGCATGATACGCGCTTTCTAAGTTCACCACTTCGAACTCCAAATTTTTAGTTCGGCAATTATCCCTCGTGCCGAACAAGACATCGACCCGGACCTTGCCTATGGGCTCGCAAGAAATGTCGGGCACAATGCCATGGAAAGTTGTCCTCGTGGCCTGGAGCATGTTCTCCGAGATACCCAACTTGCGCATTGTGTCCGCGTACATGATATTTATGCTACTGTCATTGTCGATCAGTACCTTTGAGAATCTCACGTTGATGTTAGGCCCAATGAATGTTGGATCTAGCACCAACGCATACGAACCAGGGCTCGGCATGAGCTTGGGATGATCCCTAATGCTCCACGTGATTTCCTAATCTGACCAAGGCATGTACCTCGTCACAGCCGGCATTACCGCATTCACCTCCATATGCCTACGCTGCAAGCTTTTTCTATCAGTTTCTTCCGTGGTAAATACATAGTAGCTCTGGTGATGCTCCCTATACTCGTTTCTCCCCTCATTTCCGGGGTGCCTCTGATCCGGCTGCTGCTGATTTTCTACTTGGTGCATCGCATCCCATCTTTCATTGTTATCATACCTCGGCGGAGGGGGAGGTAACATCAGCTGCTGCGCGTTCGCTCCGGAGAGCAGTTGCTGCCGAGGCTGATCATTCCGGGGTGCCTGAGCATTCCCCGAACCACCTTGCTCGATCTTGCGCATCCACTCGCATTCCCTCATCGTATGACCCGCTGGGCTGTTTGGATTTGGCGTGTGAAACTTACACGGCTGATCCAACATTGACTCGTAAGTATACCTCGGACGGTCTTTCCTTTCTTGCCATTGCTTCTTTTGCTCTGGTGTCCAAGTTTTCTTCCCATCGTTCCTTGGGGTCCACTGACCTCTAGTTTTCTGGCGCTGACTACCCCCTGCTCTGGGTTGATCTTGACTCACGGCCACTACTTGATGCGAACCGTACCGATGGTCCGGTCGATCATCTCTTCTTTTTCCTCTGTAATCATTTCTCCGGGATGATCCGGATCCATCCCTCTGATAATACTCATCGCTTGACTCGTTCAAGGCGAGCCTCGGTTGGGTCGGGTCACCCAATGCATACGAATCTGCGATCCGGATCATCTCAGCCAACGTTGCCGGCATTTTCCGTTGCAACTTCATCCATAACTCGCTTCCATACCTGCACCCCTGTGCAAACCATGCTATGGCCTGTGATTCTATCACGCCCTCACACGAATTTCTCACGGTACACCACCGGGTCAAGAACTCCCGGTCCGTCTCGTTGGGTCGCTGTTTGCACATGGCTAGGGTCTGTGGCCTATTTGGCCTTTGATACGTACTCAAAAAATTGCTGATGAAAATTTCCTCGAAATCGATCCAGCAGTTGATGCTTCCTGGCGGCAAATTGTTCAACCACACCCTTGCCGAGCCTTCCAACATCTGGGGTACATATCGTACGGCCCATCTCAGGTTGCCTGTGGCAATTTTTCAGCAGTAGCGTAGTTTATCAGCCAATCCTCTGGCTTTGTACTTCCATCATAGGTCTTGGTCCCCCTGGGCAATTGAAAGTTTGGGACTGGTGGCTCTTTCATGATCCGGGGTCCAAAACATGCTGGACCCGGCGGACCCTGACATTCTATCTGTTCCGACCTGTATAGTCGATCCAGTTTCAACCTTGCATCGTCCGACATCAAATCCCTACTTCCCAGTCTCGAACCTATCACATGATAGTCTGGTCTTGGATATCCCGTATTTGCCATCTCCGAGTCACCGTCGTTATACCGGTTTTGTTCCTGCGACGCACCTTTCTGTTGCATACCTCGGCCGACACTATGCTCTTGCCTCGGCATGTTCCGCTACTGCGGTCATCTTGCCCCTGCTGAGTTTTGCTGCCCGGCATTGCCGTTGACAACGTTCCTCCGACCGGCATTGCCTTGGTCACGGTTACCTTGGTTGGCTTCGCCTCGGCTCACACTCCGTCGATCATCATTTTTCTATGCTTCTTTTTCTTTCCCCGCCTGTGTCGGGTCATACGGGACAATCTGTTTGTTCCGTCTGGCCGAGGTTACCACCATGAGGTGACGACGCAGCTCCCGCGGAATCTCCGGGTTACCCATTGCCGAATGGACTATCTTGGAGGCACCAGCTCTCCCCGGGTTTGCCCTGAGCAGTTCCTCGTTTTGCCTGTTCGCGAACCAGCTCGTTAACCCAGTTTTGCTGCCTTTGCCGGGCTTCACCCGTCAGTCCCTCTAACTCGGATGCGGCTGCATCCACCGCTCTGAGGTTCTGGGCCGGGGTACTATACCTCGGCAGCCCCACAGAAAGACAGTTCTCTGATTCCTTGATTTCGACATCACCTTCTCTGTTCATTTCGCTCATGAGATTCCTCCCTTTAAATTTCACAGCATCAACTTTGTTCGCCTTTGCGTACTCACGCAGCGTCATGTTCAACGACCGCTGGGCCTCGGCTATTTTCTTTGCGCCCTCAAGTATTTTCTGCCGAGTTTCTTCCAGCTCGGCATGTGCGCGAGCCGGATCTACCGCTGCTACTACAGGGTTTGCCAAGCTATCTATTGCCTCTCTCAGCGCGTTTTCCGGCCTCTCTAGCGGAGGACCCCTACCTTTCCTTGGTGCCTTGGGTGTCACCTCCGGATTTGGCGCCGGATCCTTGCTCGTAACCGCTCCCGGCGCTATCATCATTACCTCCGCATGGTCTGGGGAACGAGCGATACGTCCCCCGCGAGCCGCAGTGAGGGGCGGTTCGCCTGCTTCGACAACGTGGCGCGGATGAACGCCTGCCACGTCCACCACGACGTAGACCTTGTGTGCGCCGAGCTTGAGGAAGACGCCGTTGCGCGGGAGAGGGCGCGTGCCGAAGCAGCCTGCGTTGTCGCTGACGAAGTCCCGCGCTTCAAAGTGCTGGACGAGCCCGGAGACGATGCGCTCTCCAGTGGCGATGAAGCTTCCCGTCCGGATCTTGACCCCTGCTAGCGCCTTACGCCCCACGGTGGGCGCAAACTGTCGTGGTGGTGTCACGGCAGATGCCATGTATAGGCAGAAGATGGGGACTAGTATGCGCTAGGGGAATCCAGGGAGGGATAGTGAAGTGATTCTCCACACAAGAACTTGTACTGATTTGCTTCCTAGGTTACAAGTGCTCCTAGAGCTGTATTGGCGAGAGGAGTAATAAGAAGCTCTCTTACTCTCACCCACTATCCTCACCTGAAATCCTAGACCTCAACCAAAATGTCCAGAGAATCAACCGCCAACCCCTTCTACAGAAGTCCTTGCCCCCCTTTTATAGGGGAGGCTCGGTTTCTGCCTAGGGCACATGTGGAGGCATATTCCTAAGAATATGCCCCCTCCCAAAGTGGTAAGCCGACCGGGGTGCTTTTCCCCCCGCGTCACACATGCTTTAGCTACGTGAGCCACGCCCCACCCCTCGTCAGCTACGCTTTAGCTCGTTAGCTGACACGGGCGTCGTCACGCTTGTCGGCCACGCCCCGGTGGTCCTGTCCTTGCTCGCTTCGCTCAGGCAGTGCGTACCGAGGCTCCTTTTGACCAGTGAGATTCCTTCCTTCTCCTAGAAGCTTGCGGTGACCCGGATGATGGTTCATCCGGCCACGCCCGTTCCTGCATACAGGTAAAACATGCACTTCCGACTTACTGCTTAAGTCGGATGAGACCTAGTTAGGCGAACGCCCCCAGGTCCGGATTACCCCGTGACTCGGCCTGCCTTGAGGTGACCCGGCCAGCATCTGCTTTGGCCTTGCCGAACCTCGGCTAACTCGGCCTTTATACCCCGGCGTGACCCTACCCGGGGGTATCCCCCCAACACATAGCGACCAGATAATGGCAAGCGCTTCCACCCTAAATGGAATTATGTATTTAGCGGCAATCCCATGTAACCAATTACCAAATACATTGGTAAGGGAACAGGGAGGAGATAGTATAGAAGTTACTTGGATGATTGATCATATAGAACAAGCGAAATTACATTGAAGGAATAAATGTTTGATTGTCTCATCTTGATGAAAAAACCGCATTTCTTACTTCCTTGCGAATTCCGTTTTACAAGATTGTTGTTCGTGAGAATAATCACTCTATGTAAGTACCATGCGAATACTTTCGTCTTTAATGGAATATTCATCTTCTAGATTTTCTTATTATCATCAATTGGAATATGTGATTGAATCATCACCTTATATATGGTATCTACCGAGTAGTCTGACCAAGCCATTTATCCTCGCAAAAATGTATCTATGATCTGTTCTTGATATTAAAGGACCTTATTGGAAGAAATGATTTTTTGGAAGCCATGAGGAAAGCCCAAAAATGCGAAACTCTGGGCCTCCATAGCATTTGAGATACGGCTTTTGAGCCAACATATTTCCTCCAAAGAATGGTTTTCCACAGACCGTCCTCTCTGAGAAGCATATTTGCTAGAAAGGTGGTGTTCTTTACCTCTAGGTCATGTATACCAAGACCACCTTGGTCTTTTGGTCGGCAGACCACACTCCATTTGGCAGTCAATATTTATTTTTCTCACTATCCCCTGCCAAAAAAACCTTGAACAACAATAATCAAATACAACTTAGGCCGCAACCTTCTTCTTTCCTAGCTAGGCCTGGTCTATCGACCAGCCCTCCAAGACCTTCTTCTAGACCATATCCTTCCAACCTTCCAGCACCGCATGGGAGTACTCCTGGTGGAGCGGCCGATGATATTGTATCTTGGCTTCTTTTTTCTGCTCCAATTATTGGGATGGACGCCCCTAGACCTCCCGGTGGAGCTCCTCCTAGCGAGACTTTTTCTTTTAGTCCGCCTCCTTCTGGTGTTTCTAGGCCACCAACCCCTGGACCTACCCTTTGTCCAAGATCCTCAGATGGAGGATTTCTTCCTGGGTCAGAAGCCTTGGGCTACATCTTCTCTATGGCTCTCAGTTCTCTACGTCTCCCACATGAGCGTTCGATGTTGCTTCTACGATGTCAGAACAACCACACTTTGTTCATCAACCTTCTTTTCACTACAATCATTAAGCGATGACACAACTTCTTGATCCAGGGTGCCACATTGAGCGATGTAGGCAGTCCGAGTACTTTCCGGATGCGCTTCTGAGCTTGTGGCAATCTCCTGCTCCTCAAAAATTGACATGATCACATCGACATCATCTGACACCTTGGTCGCGGTACTTGGCATTGCCACCCACGAAGCAAGCGGGGTCACTCTCGGATTTACCAATGTCATCTCCGACAGCCTCCTGCTATCCTACATGATCACTTGCGCATACTACATTAAGCTGGATCTCGACGGGCGCTCCCCCATTGGTGTACAACTTTGGTTCTACCATGTCGCTCATCAACACTATATTCTTTGCCTGCATGACATGCTTGTAGCTTTTCGGCACTTCCTAAACAAAAAAGTCCCCTTCATATAGTGCCTTGATCACCCCCACAACTCCTTTGCCAACGACTTCTTATCGAAGGTTCTGTATACGACGTCGTTGGGTAAGACTTAGTAGAGTGCTAGCAACAACACCAGATGATGCTTGCGGTACTTCGTGGTTCCTTTTGCATACTCCGTAGCGCCAATGTTGACCGCACCCCAAACACCATAGGCTTTGAGAGCGACACTCATCTTCACCGCCCATAAGCCGTAGTTCTCGCGGTCGAACATTGGATACGCCACCGATGCCTCTTCCGCTTCTGTTGCCATCATTACTTTCGTGGTGTCGGATACTTAACGGCCAATTTGATCTCCTGTTACTCAAAAACCAAATTGGCTCCAGCTCCAATTGTTGGCCTATACCTGACAGTACTTTCGCCAGGACTTTACGACGACACAATCATCAACAACCCATAACCTATCGAATACTTTCCGACAAAATTTCCCTTGCAAAACGACCTAGTTCGTAGTGCACCTGGCCGGTACTTTTGGCCTATACACACCACATGCAGCTAGCTCGGTCCGCAGATTGATTCATGCAAGGAGACACGCGGTAGTAGATACTAGAGTGAATCGATTCTGCCTAGCACACACACGCACACAATATGCTGGGACTAGATTAGATTGCCACACGTGCACATATCGCATGTCTTTTCAATTATTTTCTTTATTTCTGTCTGGGTCGCACAGTGATTACAAGAATACTACACGTGTATATATAGCATTTTTTATAGTAGCTAGTCTAGTAAAATTACGACTCCTAATTTCTACACTAATCGGCTACCCAAAACCTACTCCGGTACTACTCCGTTTACACGCATCCATTGATTATATCTAACATGCTGGATATGGTTTGGGTTTCCCCGGTGAAGATGCTCTAATACGTTGTTGAAGCGATAATGCACTAAAGGGTTTACAGAATGTGACAGCTTATATGATGCTCCGTTCATACTAATAGATGAAACAATTAATCTATCCACGTGGCAAGGATCATATCTAGGCACTGTCACTACAGCTAAATGCGTAGTTGCTATGTATCAGAAATGGTTACTTTTAACAAAGTACTCCCTCCATTTCAAAATATTAGATGTTTTAGATTTTGTAAAGAAAAATGTGTCTAGACACTTTTAGTCTGTAGATTCAGTGTATATGTCTGTGAACCAATACAGATCTAGATACATTCGTTTCATAAAAGCCAAAACATTTTATATTTCGAAACGAATGGTGCACATTTTACTACTTGTACTTGAGTGAGTAGTATAAGTTTCATCCAACCGTTCATTTGTTTGAGTACTTTCAACATTTCTCCATCCAATAGTTTTTGCCTCAAACATAATGCGTTCCTCCGCGACAAGGACGCCGTCGCCGTCCTCAAGCCTGGATGCGACTGCACAAGATTAGCTATGCCATTCCGGTTCAGCTAGCTTCACCAAGGCGTTGCTTATTATGCCCTTAATTAATGATTCATGCATTTGTAGTACTCTGCAATAGAACAAGGATGTGAAAGTGGGTCCAACACTTTAGAATAGTCAAGCATGTATCTCTGGCTATCTAGTCATGTCTCGCCGATAGGTGTGTCCAACCACCGGTGAGCTGTTTGAATGGCCCCTATTTATGCACATGCCCAGTAGGTACTTATCACGAAGATCCACCAACCATTCGTCCTCTCGAACCTACCTCAATCATATCTTGCTTGCCTGATGATCAGATCTTAGGTGGCTGATACCTTCCATGCTGATCACGAAGCGGATCCTAGTGGCTGGAGAGGCGGAAGAAGAGAACCACAACAACGATGACACGACGAGCACCCATGGGTGGGCGACTAGACCTGCGTTAGGCCATGCCAACAAGGGGGAGACGTCCTTGATGCACTTCAACACCACGTCGATGGCAAGGTAATGTCAGAGCAGCACCCATACATGGCGGCGCCATCCCACCAAAACCCTAGACTAGGGTTAGGTTTGCGAGAGGCCGCTAGAGAGCTGGAGAGGCTAAAATGAGCGGTGAAAGTGTAGAACGGAGTAACCGGAGGCGATTGAGTTGCATGGAGGCGTTCGAGGCTGCCAGATGTAGTTAAAATCGGCCGGCGAGGAAAGGGTGACGCGCAGTCACCAGCAAATGCACGGGATTAAGATGGTGAGAGAGGGGTGTGAACCAGTTCAGTTAAACTGAACCGATTCAACTGGTTTGACCCTTTGGGTCTAACCAGTGGGACCAGGAGCAAAAGGGTAATTTCATAATTACTCTAAAATTCCAATTAATAAAAACTTATAAAAATATTTGAAAAAAATAAATTAGAAAATTTTAAAATAGAGTTTATGTTATTATTAAAAATACTTTTGTATGACATAATTCCAAGTTGTTTAATTGACTTGAAAAATACTCTTAAATTTGTCAAAACACTCTAAAAATATTTTAAGCCCATATAATATTTCTTAATTTAGAGGAATATTATTGGCAACTTCAAAACACACATTTTGAATTATTAAACATAATTTTCTTAAGATATATGAAAAAATCTAAAGTGAAATTCATATATATTATTTTTAAATGGTAAAGTGAAATACAAATAAAACCATAAAATCTAGAGAAAATATAACACAACACATCAAGACATTGTACTCATATGATTGCATTAGAGAATCAACTAGTCTTTACCGAAACATTGTTCTTATCGGACAATGATTGCTATTTCCAAAACATGAGGTCAAGGATCAAGTAGAACCTTTAAACTGTATTATCCCGTAGTTATTAGGCAAGTTCAATCTTGCACATCCTTATATTATATATATAAATACTTTTCAAAAGCCTCGCAAATGGAAAGAATTTTTTTTTGAATGAAATGAATCACGAATTGATAGGAAGTGAATCAGGGGTGGAATACATCATAGGAATTAAGATTTCATTGTACCTCGAAATTACCTAGGATGTAAACAGAAACTAGTCAAATATTCCAAGGCATCGTGTAAACCACGCTAACCACTGATCTTGGAATAGTATGAGCGAGTCAGAAGGTTTTTATTTGTTCTCTATACCTTTGGGTGACTAGATCAGGTTGTATTCCGGGGGAGGAATGGCAGTTGGTGGGAGCTCATAACATCGCCGTCTTGTACTGCGAGATGACAACTCTAGTATCTTAGATGGGATAGAATTTCAACAACGATCGATAGCTAGGTTTAATGCAACGGGTAGGTCATGGTATTTGGTAGAGCTTGACATGACTTACGGAAACTTGGTAAGATGCCTCAGACCTAAGGACGTGTGATAAGTGCAATAAGGCTAATGGCGTTTTTGTAAAAAGTAGCGCACCTCTTAAACGTGTATAAATGTGACATGTTACTCCTATTCGGACTCCCTATTTGGGGAATAGATTGTGAAAACAACATGGAAATGAATTTAATAAAGTTCTAACAGCCCGTGAAGACTAACAAATATAGTTTTTCTAAACCAAAACTTATATTTTCTAAAAACCCTTTTCAAAAATGAATGAAACTTGCATGATTGAACAAGATTACACATCACACATTGAATTATAGACTTTGTCTAGTATGCTTGTACTCAATCGTATATTCCTAAACCCTTTCTTGAATTTGAGAGTATGTATGGTACCTTGATGTATATATTATATTGTATGGCTATATTTTATAGTTAGATCTATATGTTATATTGTGCATGACTAGATCTATTTATTTCCAAATTTATATGGTTTCTTATGCGTACAACGATCTATTTCTGCCACAACTTCATGTGGTTGCATATGTGTGCAATGATTCCATTTTTATGTGGTTGCTTATGCGTGCAATGACCTATTTCTGCAGCAATTTTATATGGTTGCTTATGTATGGAATGATCTATTCTATTCCATATATATTAATATTATTTCAATTATACTTGTATAATTGGGATCCTATTTGGTAACACTATATAGAAGACGCCAACGTGATTTCGTCATCAAAGTAGCCTCAGTGTAGTTGTCATTCCGTTGGGTAAGTCCACTAATCATTTATCTTGTATTGTTGTTTTTTGAATGTTGCAATATCCTCCGTGTATGTGACAATATCATATTGCAAATAGTTATAGGCAATTTTATTTCGAGGAAAATAATTGCACTTCACTTAAGGAGGTGAAGAATTGTACCTCACTTGAGGATTCAAGAATTGCATCTCAATAAGTCGGATGTAAGGGCTTCGTGTTGAAACCATCGAGTCTTGAGAATATGGTGGTGATATTATCCGCGAGGAGCCTCTCAGAATGATAAAGATTTATCCAATAAAACGAGATTAAATACTTTGGGTATCTATCTCATTTGTATCTGTAACAATGAATCCATGTATAAATACATGTATATGAGGTGTATGGATTATGCAAACATATATCATCCTATTAGAAATTGCTGCTTAAGATGGGAAGAGATCTGCATTATAAGAACATGTACATAAGTACCTATCAACATACGACTGGTTTATTTAAAATAAAACGTTTGTGAAAAAAGATGATCACATACTACAAAAAAATACCATTTTGCGATAATCTGAAATCACAGACGATAAACATAGGAACTTCAAAATATTCGTAGACAGTTGGTTTCAGACAAGTGTGTTCCCATTCGTACACAATTCACGAAACTTTGCGCGTATTAGAGGCTCATCGTCCACATTAGGGTAGCAACTATTCGAATCACCATATGGGAAAGACGATTTCCATCGTGTCCGAAGACCCGATCTATACTAGTGGTAGTTATGGGCTACCGGAAATATTGGCAAAATCCAATAAATAAAAACCACAAGTTTGCAGCGTATCAAACTCAGAAAATAAGGCTAGGCAAAAACTCAGACGCCAACTTTCCTTTACCTAGTGTCAAAACGCAGACAGTCAGAAAACGCTATACCAAGTGTCACGTAGTCATACTCGATAAAAAAATTGGCTTGACGGCCAGCCAATGGAGATGGAAGGCCATGCCTCCCTTTCTATGCGAGCTCCAACATCAGTTACATATTTTTAGCATCACAGACTGGGATGTCACAACTAGTTGAGAAATATTATCTCCAGTGATGTCTCGGGAAGGCCTTGTACGTTTGATATCACATGCCCAGGCCTTGTACGTTTGATATCACATGCCCTCCAGGATATGCCCGGTCTAATCCAACAGATTTGTATTCTATGAACACAAATAACATGAGTCCTTCTAAGATATAAAAAATACGGTTGATATTGGTTATAACCATAGGAGGACAGAGTGAATGTCATGTAGGATATCAGAATCCACCTTGGATATACCAAGTCTCGTACAGATGATTTGTATTCGACGAATAGAGAGAATACATCATAACAGTAGACATATAACAGGAAAATAACAATCACAATTAAATATTTTGACGAGGGGTAATCTCGGCAATGTCCATTGTTATGGACTTAGCGTTTCGGGAAATATAGAGCTCCGGTGATTTCGGCTTATCATACAAACAAGGGAGTCGATGCCCATCTAATTATTGAAGAAGATGATTACAAAATCTTCGGTTCGCTAGATGCAATCTAACTCACGACGGGTGTGGTTTGCTGAAAGTTATGGTGCACTCTCCGTCGGCTCCTCTCAGCTTTTATATGAGAGGATGGGTCTTGGACTCGAATACGGATAGGTTACAGGTTTGATTTACAAGTCTACGATCACCACGTCTTGTTCTTGAGCTTCGGATGCTTCCAAGTGTCTTAGTTCCTTGTGGGACTCGTGGGCCGTACTTTGGGTACCCACCAGGTATACCAATCATTGGAACCTAATAAGTCATACAGGTACTGCTATGAACTCCCTAGGGGATGCCATTCAATCCTTCTAAGAAAGGAAGTAATCCCCTAGGGCTAGCTGTGTGTTTTGAGAAGCACCGAGTGACTGAGTGATGATGAGCTATGTGGCCTAGGTGGGTTATATGTATGGGTCACGAGGGATGAGATAGATGGCGAAAGTAGAGGGCTGGAAAGGAAGATTTCAGAAGAAATTGCAGGAAAGAAAATAGGTAAAATTACATGTTTGCCGAATGTATTTCATGAGACACTTGACAAACAAAAAGAAGGAAGCAAAGGTTGATCTGAAATGTGTGCGGAGAATTTTGCGTCAAAAGTGCAATATGTTTCCAAGGGCTCCCTCCATCATGCCCCGTCAAATGCGGCTGGGGCTACCATGTAGTCCAAGAATTTAGCGAATATTGTTTCTTTACCGAGTGTATTTTACATATTTTCGTGTATTTTTTCCATGGATGTTGGCCGCTTGTTTTTTGCGGATACTAGGCAAAGCTATTATTCGTAAAGTTCTGCTTATAGACACATTATCTGGTAAACGGCTTCTTCACATTATCTGGTAGTTAGCGTACACATTGCGTATATAGGGTGTCTGTAACTGTCCACAAAAATCTCCGCTTGTTGTTTTATTTTGTACATCATCGTATGTTGCAATGACATCATCACTACATCTTCTTCACTCCATGTCACTTTCAATTCATAAATGTTGCATAACATTTCAAAAAAAATCTAGTGCGTGCTAAAACCTTTACTTAGTTCTGTGTTTTGTTAAAAGCCTAAGTTGGTCTCCCCTTTCTCTCTTATCTCTAAATACTTAAAACCCTAAGACCTAGCTATTTAGAGTTACTCAAAATATTCCATAAGGTTTATACCACTTCCCAATCCTTTTCACTACAAGAAAACTGACATGTAGAGACGGTTTCATATAGACGACTTTCACAACGTCTCGACATTGCGGGCCCTGCTGCATATAAAGACGTTCGTTGAGACGTTCTAATGTGCGTGCTAAAATGTTATATTTAGACAACCTTAAAAATTAATTTGCTAACTCAATATTCGATTGAGTCCTAATTTGAGACGATTTCGGATAGCGTCTCAGCCCTCATGGCCCATCCGGCCAGCCCATTAAAAAACCCTATCCCCACACCCCACTATCCCTGCCACACGTAAGAACTGCCATCTTCTACCTTTCAGGTTCGGCTTATCGATCTTGCGGCTCCCGGCGGCTAGTAGGCCACGCCTCGGTACTTCCCGGTCGCCAGCGGTACCCCTCTCGCCGCCAGCCGGAGATCCCCATGACCCCAGTCCGGAGAAGTATTCGATACCATTAACATGTGGCCAACGTTGCCCGCCTCCCGCGCCGGGGCATTCGAGGCAAGGGCAGCGTGGCAGACGGAAATCCATCGCCCTCCATTGCCGGCAGGCAGGTAACCCCACGATCCTCTCTTTGTCAAGAAAAAATGATCTATGTTAACTACTCGTTCACGCCTCAGGATATTTTGCAGATCCTTCAGTCTGTACAGCTGATCTAAGCAATTAGTTAAGAGACGAATCTAATTCTGGGTCTTGGAAAAATTCCATGTTGTTCTCTATCAGAATGATGGGATTCAGGTTTTTATACGTGTCTCAGAAACTCTAGTACGAGGGCTGTAGGAATACTATTACAAAGTACGTCACCTTCCCTAGTATTGTTCACTGTTTGGCTCAAATTTCGTGCGGTAGCACATTCATACTACTAATATACTTTGGATATCTTCTAGAGTATAATATCTTGCAGATTCAGTTTCAAGTAAAGTTGACTACAGTTTATTTGTGCAGTTGTGCTGCCTTTGGGCCTTTTGGTGAGACTATAATCAAGTCAGCACATTAGCTTGTCAATTTGTTGCATCATACGAAAGCTTAATTCATTGCATTTCATTTGTAGATATTGGATGAGTATACACATCGTGGAAATGTTCAGGAGATGATTTTTTTCCAAATGGAGAGGAATTCATATTTATATCAAGCAATCGATGTCCAAATTGTTAGGTGTGCAATTAATGCTCTTCCCAGCCATTTTCCTTGGAACTATAACTGCGAACAATGTAGCATCTTGTTGACACATAAGTTTCAATATGTATAGATCAACTAATTAATTCGTCATCCTCAATTTCTATTGGACTGAATATTACTGTTGTTGACAGACATAACTAGTCAATCCTAGTCTTTTCCACGAAATCTGAGTTCTTTATAGCTGAAATGCATAATGATGGAAGTGTAACTTCTATTGAATGATGGTATCAGTACATATTGTTTCTTCGGATTTGTCTAGCTCTGCTTCTCTTCTATTCATGCTCCCTTTTCTATTGTTTGTGTGCTTATATCGCAGGATTCAGAGTATAAGGCCAATTGTTCTGTTCAGATGATAGCATGTTTCGCAAGGAAAATAATCTAGAAGAAGAATGTGTTTAACTTTATACTTACTCCTATTTAATTATGTTTATACATTGTCTAGAACATCATGTGAATGACCTTCATTCAGATTTAAAAAATATATTTATATCATCATTTCTTGTGCATTTAGTCATCAAACATAGAATATGGAGAAGCTTATATACATTTATATTTGAACCAATGTCGAACATGTAAACATTTATGTATGCATGTGCTTGTCTTCAACCAGGATAAAGTTTCTACAGTAAATACCACAAATTGTACATTCGGCATAGGGTTGTCTACTAGTAGAATTAACATTAACACCCAATGATATTATTAATCTTTTCGTTTGGCTTTTCTTTGCAGAATTTTCCAGCAGCAAAGATGAAAGATCATAAGTATCTACAGAACTGTGAACATGGAAGCTGGTGTGCCATTATCTGTGGATGAAGACTAGTTAGAAAATTTATAGATAAATTAGATTTTTTTTCCACTTATATTTCAATGTCCTAGTAGCTAGTATTAGAAATTTGATCCGTGAAGTATGTATTATTGTGTATAGGTGCAGAGTTCAGTTGTAAACTATGAGTACCCTTATTAATATAATTTAATTTTCTCTAAAGTACTTTTTTTTTGGAATTTTTCTACCTTTCCATGATTTATTGATAATGAGAAAATAATTGTGGTGAATACGTATATTTACCTAATGCATATAAGATGAGTGTACCTCATATATACAGATGCGTAGGAAATCATATACGTAAGACCGTAATGTATATATATGAAGAAAGCATCTCTAACATCTGTTGCGCAAATATTGCGTGTCTATATGAATAGAGACGTTACAATCGGGTATCTACTAAAATGTCTTTACATGCATAGCCATGCTTTCCGGCGTCTCTATACTATGTAGACACGATTAGCAAAGCGTCTTTATGTTATTTGAGACGGTGCATAAGAAGACGCTCCAAAGACGTTTCATATGAGCGGCTCTACGGAGCTCTAGAGTTGAAATAACACGTCTCTAACCTTCAAATTTAGCGTCTTTAGGTGTCTACCACGTGTTAGTGTTTTGATATGTGTGATTTTGTTGATTTCTAAACCTTGGATGTTCCTTTCAATTATTTTGAAACTCTATCTGTTCTCTCTAATAGAAAATGTTTTTTTGGGACAGAGGGAAGCCAAGCAGCCATCTCATTTCCTGGCCCAAAACCATCTGAAACCCCTTTTCCTCATTTAGCCCACGACATAACAACCCCACGCCATCTACTTCCTCTACTTCTTATATGGCACAGTGGAGAGGTTTCCACATCACCCGGTAAGGTGATGGGACAAGTCCCTACCACCCACTTCCCCTTTATAAATTGCTCCCCATTCCCCGCAACCTTGGGTGGCCTAGCTTCCTCCTCCCTAGTTTCCCTACACCACCACCACTCTCCTCCCTCTCACTGTTAATTCTCCTCCACCACACCAAGAGAAAGAGAGTAAAATTTCAAGCGGGACGGACAAGCCGCCTATTCCGTGTCCATAAACCGACATAACCCGCTAATCTATACCGATTTGTCAAGTCCGGGCTAAAATGTACTAGCCCATCTAATCCCGTGGGCAACCCACATCTCCCACTAACTTCTGTCTCGTACTAGTGCCTCTTCTCACGCGACTCAGAAGCAACCGCCGCTTTATCCATTCATCCCCAGGTCTCAGAGTCGCCACTGCCGCCATCTTTGTCCCACCCAAGGTCTCTGCAAGGCCGCCCCTTCTACATCCCTCCCAAATTGTTGAGCTTCATCGGAGCAGACTTCCGCATTATCTCCTAGATGGGGTAGGTATCGGTGATGGCTCGTTCCCGCGAGACCAAGAATACCTATATCGTTTGTTGCTTACTCTATGTTGACGACACTTTATTTCAACCTTTAGGACGTCTATGTTTGCTCCTTTCCATGCTCTCCTGCGTACAACGTAGCTTAAAAGGCCGTCGAGGACATTTCAGTGTTGTATTTCCACTAGTACCATGGTTATTTCAGGGGGCTTTGTGTTCTTCGTGTTATTGTGGCGCACCGACATCACTATCGTGCAAACATGAGTACTCGCAAACTCGACCACATTCTGATGAAAACAGTGTGAGGACAAGTTAGGTTGATCCGCTTGTCACGTCCAATGACTTGGAAGAAGACGAATGTGGGGCGATAAGCCCTATTGGACACTCACAACAAAGAGACGGACAATCTTGAGGCTAATTCCCATGGTCAGCACACGGGGATGAGACAAACGGCCACCCTGCGATCCATGAGAGCGAGGAGGACACTCCTGCTTACATGCCTATCCTTTTTGTAGTATAGGAAGAGTCGTTGGGTTCTAGAACGAATTTTTCATTCTGTTTTCTTTTGATCCCAATATGTAGTGTGTTCTACATTGTAGAAGAAAAAAATCTACGATAACTATATCATTTAGATGTCTCTTGCATTCCCAATTGTTTGGTATTACTTAGTCCCTCTGTTCCACAATATAGGCCTGTTTAGCAAGCTAAATAGCTTGCTAAAAAAGTCTTATATTGTACAACAAAGTGAGTATAATAATGAGGACATTACTCTCAAATTGTTTTTGTCCATTCATTTTTGTCAATCCCGACGTCTAGATTAGTTTGTACTGGTGCTTAAAACATAGGTAGTATAAGTTGTACTAGCGTCCAGAACATCAGTATTATTAGTTGCTGAAGGTGTAAATTTGGCAAAGTTAGACAACCTGCGCTAATTCTGACCCATATGTTACGATTAATTCGTAGTAATTCATTCTTCTTCGACGACACATCAATGTCATGCAGTCAAGGTGATGGCGAAAGCTACCATGAGATCGGCCATCAAGTGGCCCACGGATACAAGTTGGTGGAGACGTGGTTCTGTCGGTCAATCTATCAATGCTGAACAGTTTGCAAATATGGCGGGCACCTTAGCTTCATCGTTAAGAACAACTTCGGAAGAACGTATAGGCGCAATCACTGACGCTTCCATCAAAATTTTGGTAGGCATGTTTTCTACAGAAATTGATCATTATTTGCTGGCTTAGCTATTTGTTTGCCTGAATGCGGTCATCTCGTCCGAATTATGCTTCCATGGTGTAATTTCCTATGGCCTCGTTCATAGAGGCCTGGATTGATTTGGTTTTTGGTCCAATCCAGCCTAATCGAGCTCGGCAAGATTCAGCCATGAGCAGCCTCCGTGCATAATGTGGGCCAAAGAGGAATGTGCTACTCCGTAGTTGTTATACTTCGGTCATCAGCCTAGGTGCAGAACTGATTCAGCCATGAGCAACCTCCGTGGCTAAGATGAGGGCTGGGATGGTAGGACCCAGGGCGGTGGCACCATAAGTAAGGCATGCAAGAAGATACGCCACTGTCTACTTCGCTCACATCTGGTAGCTGGTTTGTTGTGTCGCTTGTTGCCTCGAACCGGTGGCCTTGAGACATATGACCAGGGATTAAGTATGCATATGACCAATTGACCGGTGGTTCCCGATCTTATGTCTCATACAGCCTGAAGACTATTCACATGATCTGTATTCTAAGGATGCTCAAAATTTTCGTGTAAGCCTGTGCAAACCTGGTTTGATTGGTTTGGTCAGTTTTGGCTAGTTCAAAATTTTGTACTAACTCCAGAGTTTAGATTTCACTTGTGAAGGAAAATGAACTAAGAGTATATATGGCCGGTTTGTCTAGTTTGGCCGGTTCTAGTCTTTGCGCAGGCTTAAGTATAATCCTGACACCTCACATTTCTAACTACGTCGATCTGTATGCTATATTTGCGCCTGGGTGAGGAAGTGATAGTAGAACGAGTAATGGAGAACGCAATGTCTCATCAGCTATTTTTGCCCTGTAGCCGAGCCACATAAATATTTAGAATTATATAGGATCGAGGGACGTTTATAATGTGAAACAACACATGCGCATTTGGGACGTTGGTACTCACATCAATGTAAACCCAAGGCCCTAAAACGTTACAACTACTTGCATTATAAGATTTGAAAGATGGATCGGTTGCTAGGTCCCTGTTCTAGGAATTCCGTGTACACATAATGCAACTGCGCTAATACTTGTAAGATTTGGCTGTTCTAGGCATAGAACTCATGAATTCTGATACAAACATGACAGAAACTCATGAAAATATTTGTCTATGCGTTGTGCATGAGATGCCCACATGTCACCGGACTATTTTATATTCTGATCTACTCCCTCCGTTCCAAAATATAAGATGTTTTAGCTTTGTCAATAGAGTGTATCTAGACCCTTTTTAGTGTCTAGGTTCACTCCAAATCTAGATGAACCTAGACACTAGAAGCGGTCTAGATACACACCTTTCACAAAACTAAAACATTTTATATTTTGAAACGGAGGGAGTATGTAAGATTAGTTCAGTTATCTCTCCAAGTTACCTAGGCAGCTACAGAAATTGCGGTAATCCCAGTTACAACAATAAATGCTATTATGTCAGGTCCGGTGTATAATAGTCAAATTGGAAGCACTCAAAAGTCACGGATTTCGGCTTCTTCGAGCGGATGATTTAACAGCACATGTGCAGGAATCAACATATTATCTTCGGTGGCATGACTGTTTCGGGTATAGTATAGTCCTAACACCTCACATTCATAACTTTGTCAATCTGTATGGTATAAATGAGCCCAGGTGAGGAGATAATGGAGCAAGTAAAAGAGAACATGATATGAGCTCATTTCCGATGTATGTCCTGTAGCCGAGCAGCGGACTTTTCTAAAGAAATATTGGACAAAGGGATGCTTATATAATGTACTACCAGTACTACAGGATTTGAGAGATCGATTGCTAGGATCGTAGGCACATCTACTGTAGATAACATCAAGTCATCCTTAATATAGCCGCTAGGGCCTCTCAAATATAAGAGACTACAAAATAATATAAATCAAATAGATACAACTATTCACAGCTGGAAAACGTGAGATCCAAGTCTATCAGCACACGATTTGACAGGAGGATATAGCTACAAGACCCTAACAGAACTAACACAACCTGTTTAACAGCCATGTTGTCTTATTTACGGCCTAGCATGGGTAACCGAGAACCGGCTCGATCCCTTAGGAAGTAGCCATATGATTGAGCAGCACATAGCATGCAACTCTGACAAGGTATTTCATACGTTGTTGAAGGGATAATCCCAATTACTGAAGGGATAACATAATTTGCTAGCTTATGATGTTCCATTAATACTAGATGATTTTCAGAGAAACAATTAATATGTCCATGTGGGAAGCAACATATCTAGGCACGATCACTATAAGAAAATGCGTAGGTGCTAGGTATTGGAAATACCAGCGAAAGCCAATCAGATAATCTGGCAATGCATCCTCATCATCTATATATGTGGTATCTGATAATGTTTTTTTAGAAATAACCGTAAGGCTGTCAAATTCCATATACCTCAAGACATTATAAGAAATAGAAATCTCTTATTCATTTCTTACAAGATTAATGCCTACACTATTCAATTTAGAAGACAAAGTTGGTGTTGAAAAAGAGAGAAAGGATTTAGACTTAGGGGATGGGGGTATACCTGAGTAATCAAGGATATGATCTGCCATCATGCGCATGGCTCTCTTACCTTATATACTGGATTTCTGGGATATTTACTCGTACAAGGAAGACTAGATAGTCTTACGAAAGTCTAAGAAAATATTAATGGCGTGAGTAAGCACGGGGAGCAGTAACTCACTAAGGTCTTACTTCCGGATGAGTTATTTTCCTCTATATTGAATCAATTTCTTAACTAAAAATGGTCAGTTGATAGCTCTTTAAACTGTTCTCCAAATGGTGAGGTAAAATCTATGAGAATCATCCAAGTAGATCGTCTAGCACGTCTAGGACTAGCACGGTGGGTAATATCAGAGTGGGTAGTACTATGCACATGTTATAGTGGATGATACTACATCTACGATACATGGTAACTATACGAGTACCATTGCATCATTATATTTACTGATTTCTAGAATTTCAATAAAATTTCTTTTCACTACACGAATCGCAAGCTACGCCCAGGGCCAAAAGTTGTCGGCGTAGCCCCGATCCCCGTCGGCGTAGGCTACGTCGAGGGCTACCCTCGGCGTAGCTCCTCGGCAACGATCTCCCTCGGCGGAGCTCGAGGAGGCCATTGGCGTATGGAAAAACCGTCGGCGTAGGCTACGTCGACGGCAGCCTACCGTCGGTATAGCCTAACGACCGGTTGCAAAAAAAATTCATAAAAAAATTCAAAAAAAATTTAATTTTTTTCTCTATTTTTTTAATGTTTGAATTGTTTGACTCGTTAATCTCTCAGTTGGAACAATTTTAACACTAATTACACTTAATCTTAGATCAAATTTTACTTATGATAAAACTTGCCGGTCAATCACCCATCACGCTTAACTTCTCTGTTCCTTCAAAATCTGTTCCCGCAAAGCAGTTTATACATTGTTGTATGATATCAATCCTATTAACTCTTATATCATCATGTCACATGTTTGTATTTTTTGAAATTACAAACAATTATTTAAGTAAACAACAATGAATAAGTAAAAATATTATTGAATTCAAATAAAAATATAATGATTTTATTTATTTTGTATTTTTCTATTTAATATGGAATCCAAATATGATATCCATATCAACTTATAACTAATTATGACGTGATTCTAGCTATAATTTCATTTGCCCGTTTAAAACGGCAGACATAAAGATTCTTAGTTCGGGGCTGAGCCTCGCTAAACCTTAAGTGGATCTGATGAAATAGCATATTGTGAACCTAAAAATTATTTTTGTAAAAAATCATGAGCATCAAAACATGTACATGTAGTTCATATCTGGCCACTTCCTGTTGATTCGGTAAATTTGTCTTTTTCATCACGGATGGACGGAAAGGTTTGAGATCCCCATGTTAGCACATTGTGCGTGTAAGGTGGTTAGTATTTTTAAAAAATGGGGTGGTAGCATTTTGAATTAGCCGTTTGGTGGTTGTTTCACAAAACCCCCCGTTTTTGCGCTCGGAAAATGGAAACTGGCTTTTTGGTGCGATGAAAAAGAAAACTTCCTCCTACAACATTTTCCGCCATCCCATTATGCACATGTATGCACAGTATAGACACATTATCATAAACTATGCCTTGATTCTAGCCATAACATGGTCATTTGACCCGAAAGTCAAGAAACCTCGAATGAGATAGGTCATTTTGTAAAGGTTTTTTGAGACATAATCAATATACCAAGCTTGATACTTTTCCTTGCAACTATATCACATAATATGACACCACGCGAAGGTTTCGCATTGTTTGGGTCCTTTTT
The DNA here is from genome assembly GCA_910589775.1 of Avena eriantha. Classification (NCBI taxonomy): domain Eukaryota; kingdom Viridiplantae; phylum Streptophyta; class Magnoliopsida; order Poales; family Poaceae; genus Avena; species Avena eriantha. The sequence continues at coordinate 102,247,010 of OU342743.1, read as the reverse complement.
GAATTTTTATGCCCGTTTCAAACTATCGTCAAACTTTGTCGAACGACGGGCATGAAGATTCTTAACTCGGGGCTGAGCCTCACTAAACTTGAAGTGGATCTCTGATGAAATAGCATGTTATAACCTAAAAATGACTTTTGTAAAAAATAATGAGCATCAGATCATGTACATGTAGTTCATATCTGACCCACTTCCTACCGATTCGGCAAAAAAATTTCTTTTTCACCAGGGATGGACGAAAATATTTAATATCCCCCTGTTAGAACATTATCCATGTAAGGTGGTCTAGTATTTTTGAAAAATAGGGTGATAGCATTTTGAATTAGCCATTTGGTGGTTGCTTCACAAAACCTCCCATTTTTTGCGCTCGGAAAATAGAAAATGGCTTTTTGGTGCGATGAAAAGGAAAACTTCCTCCTGCAACATTGTTCGCCATCCCATGATACACATTCATGCACAATATGGACACATAATCACAGACCATGCCTTGATTCTATCCATAACATTGGTCATTTGACCTGAAAGTCAATAAACCTCGAATGAGATAGGTCATTTTGTGAAGGTTTAATTGGAGACATAATCAATATACCAAGTTTGATATGTTTCCTTGCAACTATATCACATAATATGACACCACGCGAAGTTTTTGCATTGTTTGGATCCTTTTTGAATTTTTTATGCCCGTTTCAAACTATCGTCAAACTTTGTCGAACGGCGGGCATGAAGATTCTTAGCTCGGGGCTTAGCCTCGCTAAACTTGAAGTGGGTCTCTGATGAAATAGCATATTATGAACCTAAAAATGATTGTTGTAAAAAATAATGAGCATCAGATCATGTACCTGTAGTTCGTATGTGACCCACTTCTTACCGATTCGACAGAAATTTGTCTTTTTCACGAGGGATGGACGGAAAGGTTTGAGATCCCCCTGTTAGGACATTATCCATGTAAGGTGGTCTAGTATTTTTGAAAAACTTCCTCCTGCAGCATTGTTTTCCATCCCATGATTCACATCCACGCACAATATGGACACATTATCACAAACTATGCCTTGATTCTAGCCATAACATTGGTCATTTGACCCGATTGTCAAGAAACCTGGAATGAGATAGGTCATTTTGTAAAGGATTTTTGAGACATAATCAATATACCAAGTTTGATATTTTTCCTTGCACCTATATCACATAATATGACACCACACGAAGGTTTCACATTGTTTGGATCCTTTTTGAATCTTTTAGGCCCGTTTCAAACTATCTTTAAACTTTGTCGAACGGCAGGCATTAAGATTTTTAGCTCGGGGCTGAGCCTCGCTAAAATTCAAGTGGATCTCTGATGAAATAGCATATTATGAACTGAAAAATGATTTTTGTAAAAAATAAGGAGTATTAGATCATGTACCTGTAGTTCATATCTGACCCACTTCTACCGATTCGGCAGAAATTTGTCTTTTTCACCAGAGATGGACGGAAAGGTTTGAGACCCTCCTGTTAGGACATTATCCATGTAAGGTGGTCTAGTATTTTTGAAAAATGGGGTGGTAGAATTTTGAATTAGCCATTTGGTGGTTGCTTCAGAAAACCCCCCGTTTTTTGCGCTCGAAAAATGGAAAATGGCTTTTGGTGCGATGAAAAGGAAACTTCCTCCTGCAACATTGTTCGCCATCCCATGATTCACATTCATGCATAATATGGGCACATTATCACAAACTACGCCTTGATTGTAGCCATACCATTGGTTATTTGACCCGAAAGTCAATAAACCTCGAATGTGATAGGTCATTTTGTGAAGGTATTTTTGAGACATAATCAATATACCAAGTTTGATATTTTTCCTTGGAAATATATCACATAATATGACCCCGCGCGAAGGTTACGCATTGTTTGGATCGTTGTTGATTTTTTTATGCTCGTTTCAAACTATATGTAATGTTTTATGTTTTACTTTTTATTTACAAATATGTAATATTTTAATGTAGATATATAGATCTTATTTTTCTGCAAATTTTGATATGTTATTTGTATTTTTTGAATTAGAATGATTTAGTTATGATTTTCCAAGATTAACGAGGTAAAAGGGAAAATAGCTATGCCGAGGACAGCCGTCGGCGTAGGCTACGCCGAGGGCAGCCGTCGGTGTAGCTCTCGTACGCCGAGGGCAATTCTACGCCAACGGCCAGCTTCCTGGGACGCCCAGCTCGTGACCTACGCCGACGGCCCCAACATTTGGCCGTTGGCATAGCTCCCGGCCGTCGGTGTAGCTATCTATTTCTGTAGTGTTTCAAGATTTATTTGACATTAATGTTTCTAATTATACGTGTTATGTTACTAACATGATCTCTTTCATTATTAGTTACATTGACATATCTGTTTTTGCATGCAAATAATGCATGATAGCAGATTACTAGTATCTAAGGTACCTTTATTGTGGGATGTCTCACTTCTGGTCATGTTAGGACCGAGGCGAGTCCCACAATAGGAGTTCATGAGTCTCTATCCGATTACCATCGCACCTGTGCCCTGTCCGAAATGTCTCAGCTTTTCTATTCTTCATTGCATTGATATTCCATACGGTAAACCATTTGATTACAGATAACTTAACGATAGAAATGGGTCCACGCCATCTTACGAACACTTGTCGGCCTCCCCTGCTTTCCGGCCATGAATGTATGATGTCGTGCAACCCAGCGATACTCACATTTCAGTATAAGAATGGTTTAAAAGAATAGAGAATGGCATGACAAGTTAAGATGGCATGTCCATGCCGTTTGTTTTATAGCTGTAAAAGTAAACTAAACTAAGTTGTAGGTGACATGATTTTCTGAAGTAACACGGCAGGACACAGACACGGCAACAGGGAAGCGCAACCTTTACTCTAAAACATTTGAGAGAGTTGTGGTCATAGTTGGAGAGAGGGGTGGGAGAGAAATGGCAAGACATTTTTCTGAATGTAATTGAAGACTCAACTTCAGTGGACACAGCTGTCAAACTTTATTCTAAAAAATCGACAAACCAATGAAACACGTTATCTGCACAATGATAAATTTGGTAACTACAGGTATATTTGGTCAACCTTGAACACAAGTGGGCGAGCAAACGAGCAGAGCCTCTTGCTCAGCAAAACTTACACGGACTATCCGGTGGGGATTCTTCATGCCATGCAATATACGACTTGGGCCAACACTTGCATCGTCAGCTATTTGACATGTGTTCCTTGAAGCCTTCCATTCTTAACTACCACTAGTTTCCCTTGTTGTCTTTCTAGGTTGTCGATGCCATCCTTAAATATGAGAGCTAAAATGAGCACTGTGGTTGAGATTCAAGCTAGACGAGTGCAAATGCAAGAGGAGAAGTGTCTCCTTTTTAACTAGGCAGACATGACGGTAATGTCGGTAGGGGAGTAACAAGGGGAAATCATCCACACATGCACTTCAATTAAGTCCGAATATTCGTGCTCTCGAATTTAGTGTTACTCTGCTGCAAGATAAAACATATGAAAGAAATATGTCCTTTTTTCCCAATAGGGAGATCCCCGGCCTCTACATCCTGCACACAACCTTTATTAGAAATAAGTTTTGAGTACACAAATCGCAAAAGTCGCAAAAGGTAAAGTATTACATATCAAGGATCAGATAAAGTTGATATAAACACTAACAATCTGAAGCAAGCTAAGGGTCTCGCAAGAGAGCACATCGAGAAACTAGACATATGTGGATCTACTAGAATGCCGCTACAAAACCAGGCTGAAAATTTCCGAAGCAACCGCCACGAGAGAGCTGCACCTAGGAACCATGGGTTGTTGTTGATGCTCTCGGAGGAGAAAAGCGCAGAGCTAAATCCAGTGCGACAACATATGAATAACCTACCAAAAATATGGAATCCCGCCTTGTTAAAAATAACGTTATTTCGACATTTCCAAATGGACCAACATAGAGCCGAAATGCCTATACGTATTCTGTTTTTGCTCGCTTTATCCACTCCGTTAAGAGAATTCCCAAATATATTAGTCATATTAAATAGAGGTGGGAGATTGTAGGTCCACCAAGCCGCCACTCCACCACGCTATAGCCGTCCTAGCCGTCCTAGGTCCACCAAGCCGCCACTCCACCACAGTGGCCGTCGACGTATGAATATGCCGTCGGCATAGGCTACGCCGACGGCTTTGCCTTCGGCATAGCCTAATGACCTGTTGTAAAACAAAATTCAATTTGTTTTCAATTTTTTTAATCTTTGAATTGTTTGACTCATCAATCTCTCACTTGGAACATTTTTAACATTAATTACACTTAATATTCAATCAAATTGCAGTCTTGGTCAAACTTTCCGGTCGGTCACCCGAGCTCACACTATATCACCCCCCCAGCACACTTAACTTCTTCGTTCCTTCTGAACCAGTTCCCGCGAAGCAATTTGTATCTTGTTGTCAATACTATGATATCCATCCTATTAATTCTTATATCATTATATCACATGCTTTTATTTTTTGAAATTAAACAATTATTTAAGTAAAAAACAATGAATAAGTAAAAAATATTATTGAATTCAAAAAAAATATAATGATTTTACTTTTTTTGAATTTTTCAATGTAATATGGAATAATTAATATCTTTAAATCCGTAAATTGGAATTCAACAAATAATATATCTAAATTGATTGTAAAAATAAGAGGAATCCAAATATGATATCCATACCAACTTATCACAAACTATGAAGTGATTCTAGCCTTGCTAAACTTGAAGCGGATCTCTAATGAAATAGCATATTGTGAACCTAAAAATAATTTTTCCAAAAATCGTGAGCATTAGATCATGTAGATGTAGTTCAAATATGATCGACTTCCTAGCGATTCGGCAGGAATTCGTCTTTTTCATGAGGGGTGGACAGGAAGGTTTAAGATACCACGGTTCGGAAATTGTCCATATAAGGTGTTTTAGTATTTTTGAAAAATAGGGTAGTACCAATGTAAAACTTTCATTTGGTGGTTGCTTCCCAAAACACCCCTTTTTGGCACTCGGAAAATGGAATTTTTTTTTGGTGCGATAAAAAGGAAAACATCCTCTTGCAAGATTGTAAGCCATCCCAAGATACACATGCGTGCATAATATGGGCAAATTATCGCAAACTATGTCGCGATTCTGGCCTTAACATTGGTCATTTGGTCCGAAAGCCATGAAACCTCGAACATAATATGAATTTTCGAGATACAATCAATATACCAAGTTTGATATTTATCCTTGCAACTATGTCACGTAATATGACATCACACGAAGGATTTACATTGTTCGGACTGTTTTTGAATTTCTTAAGCCTGTTTCCACATTTTCGTGTTTCAAACTATGGTCAAAACGGCGGGCATGAAGATAGGGCATGAGCCTCACTAAACATGCATTGGATCTCTAAATAAATATCATATTGTGATTCTAAAAATGATTTTTTCAAAAAATCATGAGCATTTGATCATGTACTTGTAGTTCAAATCGGACCCACTTCCTACCGATTTGGTAGACATTTATCCTTTTCACGGAAAGGTTTGAGATAACCCGGTTGGGACTTTTCCATGTTAGATGGTCTAATATTTTTGAAAAAATGGGGTTGTAGCATTTTGAATTATGCCTTTGGTGGTTTCTTCACAAAAGACCCGGTTTTTGGCACTCGTAAAATGGAAAATGGATTTTCTGCGTGAGGAATGAAAAGGAAAACTTACTCCTACAACATTATTCGCCATAACAAGATACACATGCGTGCAAAATATCACAAACTATGCAGCGATTATGACCATAATATTGGTCATTTGATCTGAATGCCATGAAACCTCGAACATGATAGCTCATTTTAAGGACTTTTCGAGGTTCAATTATTACCAATTTGGTATTTTTCTTGAAACTATACTTCATAATATGACACCACACGAAAGATTTACCTTGTTCGGACCACTTTTGAATTTCTTATGCCCATTTCCAAAATTTCCCGTTTCAAACTATGGTTAAAACGGCGGGCTTGAAGATAGGGGATGAGCCTCGCTAAACTTGCATTGGATATTTGAAAAAACATCATATTGTGAGTCTAAAAATGATTTTTTTTTAAAAATCATGAACATTAGATCATGTACCTGTAGTTCAAACCGGATCCACTTCCTACCGGTTTAGTAGATATTTATCTTTTTTACCCGGGGTGGACGGAAATGTTTGAGATACCCCGGTTGGGACATTCTCCATGTAAGGTGGTCTAGTATTTTTGAAAAATGGGGTGGTAGCATTTATAATTATGCCTTTGGTGGTTGCTTCACAAAACACCCCGTTTTTGGCACTCATAAAATAGAAAATGGCCTTTCCGTTCGACAAAAAGGAAATCGTCCTCCTGCAACATTGTTCACCATCCCAAGATACACATGCATGCACAATATGGGTACAATATCACTAACTATTTCATGATTTCTGGCCATAATATTGGTCATTTGATCCGAAAGCCATGAAACCTCAAACATGATAGCTCATTTTGAGAAAGAATTTTCGAGATGCAATGAATATACAAATTTTAGTAATTTTTCTTGCAAATATGCTATATAATATGACACCATGAGAAGGATTTACATTGTTCTGACCGTTTTTGAATTTCTTATGCCCGTTTCCAAAATTTCCCATTTCAAACTATGGTCAAAACGACGGGCATTAAGATAGGGGATGAGCTTCGCTAAACTTGAATTGGATCTCTAAAGAAACGTCATATTGTGAGTCTAAAAATTATTTTTTCAAAAAATCATGAGTATTAGATCATGTACATGTACTTCAAACTAGAGCCACTTCCTACCGATTCAGCAGACATTTGTCTTTTTTCATCTGGGGTGGACAGAAAGGTTTGAGATACCCCGGTTGGGCATTGCCCACGTAAGGTGGTCTAGAATTTTTGAAAAATGGGGTGGTAGCATTTTGAATTATTCCTTCTGTGGTTACTTCACAAAAGAACCCGTTTTTGGCACTCATAAAATGGAAAATGGCTTTTCAGTTTGTGGGCGAGCCCCCTTGGAAGAGGGTTCTTGCTAAGGTGATGTGGTATGCTCCTATAATACTACGGTTAAAACATTTGTTCAGGAAAAAGAGCATGCCAAGTTGTTGCGATGGCACAAAGAGGAATGTAAGTCAGACGGGATGTTGAGACACCCTGCTGATGGGTTGTAGTGGAGAAAAGTCGATAGAGAGTGCCCGAAATTTACAAATGACGCAAGGAGCTTAAGGTTTGATCAAAGTACAAATGGCATGAATCCTTTTGGGGAGCAGAGCTCTAGTCATAGCACCTGGCATGTAAGTCTATGTATTTATAACCTTCCTCCTTGGTTGTGCATGAAGCGAAAGTTCATTATGATGCCAGTGCTTATCCAAGGTCCGAAGCAACCCGACAGCGCATTCATGTGCACCTAAGGCCACTAGTTGAAGAAGTTCTACAGTTGTGGCGGGACGAAGGTGTATGTGTGTGGGATGAGCATAAACAAGAGCCATTTTACCTATGAGCGTTGCTGTTCATAACCATCAATGATTGGCCTGCTCGTAGTAACCTTTTAGGACAGTCAAATAAGGGATACGATGCATGCACACACTGTTTAGATGAGACTGAAAGTATATATTTGGAACATTTTAGAAAGAATGTGTACCCGGGGCATCGTAAATTTCTTTTGGCCAAGCATCCCTTAAGAAAGAAATGCAAGCATTTCAATGGTTAAGCATGTCACTAGTCGAAGCTTAAGGAACATACTAGTGCTGATGTATTTGATATGGTCAAGGATTTGTATCAAATAGTAACCTTTGGAAAGGGTCCTGGCGGACAATCTATTCCGAAGGACACTAACAGACACGTACCCATGTGGAACAAGAAATCTATATTTTGGGAGCTACCTATTGGAAAGTGCTAGAGGTCTGCTCTGCAATCGACATGATGCATGTGACGAAGAATCTTTGCGTGAACTTTCTAGGCTTCTTGGGCGTGTATGGGAAGGTAAAAGATACACCGGAAGCACGGCAGGACCACCAACGTATGAAAGACCTAGAAGGCATGCATCCAGAATGGTTTAAATGTCCTTCCATCTATGATCTTAACAAACAAGAGAAGGAAATCTTTTTTGAATGCCTGAGCAGTATGAAGGTCCCATCTGGATTCTCGTCAAATTTAAAAGGAATAATAAATATGGGAGAGAAAAATTTCCAAAATCTAAAGTCTCATGACTGGCACGTGATTATGACGCAATTGCTTCGATTTCATTGAGGGGGCTTCCACCAGATTATATTCGAGTACCCGTTGTGAAGCTATGTGCATTCCTCAATGCAATCTCTTGGAAGGTAATCAATCCTAAAGATGGAGCATAGTTACAGAATGATGTGGTTCAATGTCTTGTCAGTTTTGAGTTGGGTTCCCACCATTCTTCTTCAATATTATGACACACCTTCTGGTTCACCTACTCAAAGAGATTTCCTTTCTCGGTACTGTATTTCTACACAATATGTTCCCCTTTGAGAGGTTCATGGGAGTCTTAAAGAATTATGTTTGTAACTGTGCCAGGCTAGAAGGAAGTTTCTCCAAGGGCTATGGAACAAGGGATTTTATTGAGTTTTGTGTTGACTTTGTTTGTGACCTTAAGCATATTGGTCTTCCTCAATCGCGGCATGCATGGAGACTAAGTGGAAAAGACACTCTGCGAAGGAAATCAATAATATATAGGGACCTGATACGTCTATTACGCATCACTATTCTATGTCATAAGTCACTATTATTCATTGATATATTTCGTATTGAGAGGTGATACTAATGTTATTTCACCTGTTTTTGCATTGTTGATGACTTTTGGAGCAAGGACCGCTACAGTCAGGATTCTGATGGAAAAGGTGCTGTTTGGAGGCAAAATTCGCGAAGATCAGAAAATCCGGGAAAATATATGGAAAATCCTATTTTTCTAGAAGACGAAGGAAGCTAGAAGGGGGGCTAGAGATGGGCCACAGGGGGCCCACACCACCCCCTGGTGCGGGCAGCCCTAGGCCGCGCTAGCAGGTGGTGTGGCCGCCCTGGCCCACTCCAGGCTCTCCCCACTGGCGTATATCATCCTCCCGAAACTCTAAGACTCGGGGATGGACCACAGAAAGATTCTGCCACCTCTGCGGGGCGGAAAACACCGAGAGAGAAAGATCTCTCCAGCAGACAGATTTTTGTCGGGGGAATTCCTTCCTGGAGAGGGGAGATCGTCGCCATCAACACCACCATCAAGGTGGACTTCATCGGGATCATCATCATCATCACCCCCATCATCACCATCAGCACCCTCATCACCATCTCCATATTGCTCTAACAATTGGGTTGAATGTTGCATAGTTCATAGGGGAAACATTCTCGCTGTTGATTACTCATTGTAGTTGATGCGATTGAGTGAACCATTGAATTATTTTCTATGTTCAGATTGTTATACATCATTATTCCATATCTGATCATGATCCATATGATGTCTTGTGAGTAGTTCATTTTGTTCTTGAGGACATGGGAGAAGTCATGTTGTTAGTAGTGGAATTGTGTTGAGAAATATTCAATAGTTTGATATTTAAGTTGTGGTGTACTTCTTCTAGTGGTGTCATGTGAACATCGACTACATGACACTTCACCTATATGGGCCTCGAGGAATGCATTGTGTATTTGGCTACTAATCGTAGGGGTTGCCGAAGTGACAGAAACCTGAACCCCCATTAGGAAACCATTGCACAAGGGACGTAAGGGTCTTAGAGTTTAAAGCTGTGGTTAGGTTTCTACCTTAATTACTTTCTTGTACTTACGGATGTTTGTAAGGGGTATAATCACAACTATGTATTAGTCCTAGGAAGGTCGGTACATTAGCACAGGTTCACCCACACAACACTTAGCAAGCTAAAGAATATTAATCAACTATATGAAGCGAAAGCACTTGACAATCTTCCCATGTGTCCTCAAGAACGTTTGGTCATCTTAAGTAATACAACCGGCTTGTCCTTAGCTTCATAAAGGATTGGGCCACTTGCTTCATTTATTCCTACTGTCTTTTATTTACTCGTACTTTGTTTACTTGCTTTATCAAAAACCGCTAAAAATCCGATTGCTAAGTATTTGCAGAGAATTCCTGATCCATACCACTAGCCAGCACCTTCTGCTCCTCGTTGGGTTCGACACTCTTACTTATCGAAAATACTGTGATACACCCCCTATACTTGTGTGTCATCAAGACTATTTTCTGGCGCCATTGCCGGAGAGTGAAGCACTATTGGAGAGTGGAACTGGTAAAGGAAACTTTTACTGTGAGTATTTTTTACTTCTGCTAGTTGCTTTATTTTCATTATGGATAATTCGCTGAGTTTCTTATTTGGTAATGCTACTACCACTGCTAAGGTAGTAGATAAGCCACCCCCTGCTGAGAATGATGTTTTCAAAATACCTACAAGAATTATTGATCGTGTTATGGATAACTACTATGTTGGGGATGGAACTGTCCATCCAGGTGATCATTTACTCTTTATACACAAATTATGTGGGTTGTTCAAGTGTGTAGGTATTACTACAGATCAAGTTAAGAAGGAGTTATTTTCATTATCGCTGAAAGGTAGAGCTAAGGAATGGTATAAGCTGCTGAAGAATGGTCAAGCTCTAGAATGGGAGGAAATAGTACCTCTCTTTTATTCAAAGTTTTATCCTCCTAGTGAGATTCGTAAAGATCGGAATCAAATATACAAATTTTGGCCTCTTGATGGAGAGAGTACAACTCAAGCTTGGGGGAGATTGAAGTTACTAATGCTCAAATGTCCCATTCATGAGCTCCCCAACAATATTATTATCAATAACTTTTATGCAAGGATTTCTCTTCATGATAAGGATTTATTGGATGCTTCTTGTGCTGGATCATTCACTCGTATGGAAAAAGAAGCTAAATGGGATCTTCTAGACTGTATTCAAGACAATGTTGAAGCTTGGGAGAATGACAAAGGTAGAAAGTCAAGTATAAATTATGATTATGAATGCATTGAATCTTTTATGGGAACTGATGACTTTCAAAATATTAAAAATGCTTATGGTCTAGACTCTCAAGCTATGGCTTCTTATTTTAAGGCTTTTGCTTCCTACATTGAAGTGCCTAAAAAGAAGTGGAATAAGTATCATGAACCTTATAAAGATATTTCTATGAGTGTTCCTTCAAGAAATACTGAAGTTTATACTGCTAATCATGTTTTACCTAAACCTTACATTGAGAAAATGCCTTTCCCAGTTGAGATAAAGGAACATTCTATGATAGCTAGTATGGTTAATGAAAGTACAAGTAAAGCTGTTGAACCTGATAAACAAATAAATGATGAACCTATAATAGCAAATGTGAAAGACTTTGTCACTTAATATGTAAAAGAGGGACACAATATCCTTTGTAAGGATATCCCTAATATTGTTTCACGAAGTAGTGTTATGAGAGCTAGTATTCCTGTGTTTTCTGTTAGAATAAGCGATCAGTGCTATGATGGTCCTTGTGATAGTTATATTGTTAAGTTTATGCATGATATTGTACTACGAGAGAGGGAAAAGTGTTCTTATGTATCTCAATAGTCTCAAGTTTCCTTGTTTTATGCTGAAAGTTTTTATGTTGCACTTCTTTTGCCTTCTTATGCTAGTGGTTTCTGGTTTCAACAACTTGTTTGTTTACAAAATTCCCTTGCAAAGGAAGTGGGTTAAACTTAAATGTGTGTCTTTTTGCTTCTTAATGCTCTCCTTCACTTCAATTCATATTCCCATGTGAGCATCTTCAAAATTATCATGCCCATCTTAATGGCTATAAAGAAAGAGATTTTTGGGAGACAACCCAATTTGTTTTTGCTTTCAGTTTGTTTGTGTTTCTTTGAGTCTTGGAAGTTATTACTTTGGTAATAACCTCTCCTTATCCTTTTTGTTTGGTTTTTGTGTCGAGATCAACCTCTAATGAGAGAGAAGTAAGATTTGGGGAAGTTGCTATCTCGAAATAGATTTTTGTGCTTCACCGTAAAATTCGTGAGAGATCTCTGTATGTTGGTTTGAGCTGTAATTGTTTCTGCTTCTTCCCCAGGTTGTTATTTAACTTTCGTTAGTTTTGCACTTTTTGATTTGAGCAACGGAAGATTTTCGAAAAAATTGATCTTTACCTGCTAGTCTGTTTTGACAGATTTTGCCATTCTTGCATTTGCTTCTTTATTCGATTTCCTTTTTTAATTCTTTTTGGGTTTTCGAAAGGAGTTTCTACAGTAGCTCATGTTTTGATGGTTTTCAGTTGAAGTTGGACTCAAAAGGTTTTATCACTTCACTTATACTAATGTTTCTAATGAGAACTCTTTGAAGTTCTGTGTGAAAGAAATTTCGAGGTAGTGTAGTTAATGGTGTAATAAGGAAGAGAAGGGTTTTATGACTCAAGTAATAAGTGTATGAAGATGAAGATATCGATGATATTCAAGTGATGACTCCGGAAGAATCTACTAGATACCAAATCCAGAGACCTACAAAGTCCGTTTTCAAATAGGTAACAGTTCTGGTAAGAAAAGTTCCGCGAAACTACAATCCAACTATATTTTTGCAGTTTTCAGTCAATAAGGGAAGCTACGAATCGAAAAAGGGACAGAAAAGGAGCCAGGGTGGCTCACACCACCCGGTGGCGCGGGCCCTCCCCTGGCCGCGCCACCAGGTGGTGAGTCCACCCCGGACTCCACCTCCGACTCGTTTTCTCCTAGTACCTTCCTTTTGATGTGAAACTTGGTAATATATAATCCCCCGGATCTCCTAAGGTTCGTATATCATGTTTTCGTCATGTTTTTGTTTCGATCTGTTTCTGCCAGGACATACTCTTTGAAAGTTTAGAAGCACCATGGTGTCTGCCAAGGATAAAGGGAAGGAGCCTATGAAGGAAGACCTCCAAGACCCTGGGAAGGAGAAGGAGATCAAGAGTGAAGGTGAAGAGGAGCAAGGCCAACATCCGCACAACGGCACTACCATTGCAAGCATTGGAGTGGTGACAAAAACTGCCAGTTAAAAGGACTGCATCGATGCAGACTGGGGGGAAAGCTCCTCGTCACAGTTTGGCTCCACAGTCACTTCCTCCACACACCAAGAATCCTTTCCATACCCTTATCCATGAGCAGCAATACCTGAATATGCCCAAGGGGAAATTACCCTCCAATTGGGATTTGCCTTGTTATAGCCATGTAGGAAAAGAAGTCTTCAAGGAGGAAGAGTGGGGAAAGAATAGCAAGGGCTGGAATTCTAAACCCGACATGATCATGAGCCGCATTGCGCAAAACTCACAGCTGATACGTAATCTCACCTTCGAGATTGAGGACTTGGGGAAACTTATCAGAGAGCTCATCGAGAGGATACCACCACCACCAAAGGAGTAATTCGTCATCAGGTTTGGCATCCCCTTGGTTTGTTCCAAGCTTGGGGGAGTGCCGCGGTATCACATCACTATCTTCTATCTTTTTACCTTTTTAGTAGAGTCATATCTTGAATAGAGGAGTTATTATGTAGTATGGTTTGCATTATGGAAGTTTCTCCTCTCTGGTTAGATATGTATCCCTTGGTGTGAGTTACCGTTATGGATTATTAATGAGAAGTTCTATCATTCACTCGTTTGCATAGCTTATATTAGTTTTCAATTCATGGTTATATGATTGATCTTGTTCTTAGTATTGGTATCACTTTTGGATCATCGGGTTAATTTAGTTGGTTTTGGCAAAGCTGGCTCGGTCAGTAGCACACTATTTTTGAGAGTTGAAAGAAAAATATAAAAGTACTCTAAAGAATTATAATTTCATCATCTTTCTTTCTTGATTTGCTGATAAGTTTAGTTTTCTCTAGTTAATATCTTTTGTGCTTCCAAGGAATATTGCATGTTTGTCTTTATCGCTTGTATGTTTGTTTGTTTCCTTCAACTCTTATACTTGCTACCCAGCCTTGCTAGCCAAAAACCTGTACTGAGAGGGAATTCTTCTCGTGCATCCACTCCTTTAAACAAAAACATTTGCCATTTGTGTCCACCATACCTACCTAGTAGCATTATTACTATTCCAAGTAAATTCTTGTTTTGTCTACCTCCCAAATTAAACTTGTTATGTGAAAAGTAGCGATTAAAGCTCTCACGAACTTGATGGCACACTTTACTTTATTACATTTAATAAACTTCAACCATTGTGCTCACCTATGTTGCATTATGCTTGCGCTTTGTAAGTTGTGAATTAGCAGAACCATGCTGTCATGGGGAACGCTTTCAACATTGCACTGGTACTTAGTACCAAGTTGATATCATGTTCTTTTGTCTATGCATGTCGTTTGTGTGAAATGAAAGGGTAGCTTGTAAGTCCATGGAGTTATGCATGTGTGTTAGAGAAACGCCTGGGCCGCTGATCTAAACCATGCTGACATGGTGGAAACCTGCAGCATAACCATAACGAGTATCTATAAAGCATTCTTCTTATAAAAAACGAGATAGAGATTGAGAAAAAGAGAAAAAAAAGATATTATGTAAAGAGCAAAGAGAGAAAAAAGCACCTTATTCCCATGGTAAATAAGAAGATTGTTGAGATCGTTGTTTTCTGCTTGCCTTGTCATTTTGGTATGGGGATTCTTTCGTATCATCGGGCAAGGGGTACCCCGTTGGTGGTTCTCTATGATACACATATGCTTACGATGACAAGAACTTACCGGTGACTAAACTTGAGTAGCATTTGGAGAGGCCCTCGTATTCAAGGGACATGAGATTCTCAACTTACAACTTGTTGATGCATATCCTCATATTTGATCACTTTAACCTTAATCACCTAAAGATGCCTATGATAGGGTCAATAAGAGCTGGAAGCTAGTAAGTATCATAATTTTTGGGATCTCTTTATGAGACTTGCAATCCCTGCTTCCCTCTTTGAAGGGCCTTTCTTTTACTTTGTAGTTGAGTCAGTAAACCTATTCCCTTCTATCTAAGCAAGTATTTTGAGTTGTTGTGTTTCATTCATTCATATGATGATTTATTCAATCATGTTTCTTATGTTCCTTGTTTTGCACATTGCTCTTATCTTGATGTTTACTACTTTGAAAGCTATCATTTGAAAACCAGTTATTTGTGAACTCCAGCAAATTATCAACTATTCTTCGACCAAGAGCTAAGTTTGCCATTACCAATTATGATTTACTTTATGTATCTTTATTGTGTTTCCTTTACCCATTACAAGTTGAGTTATATAATAGTGAGTTGTCTTCTATTATGATCTATCTATTGATGAATGTGATGCTTCTTGTCCGTATTCTTTTATCGACTCTATACTCCATAAACCTGAGGCCATGTTTATTGAGCTCAGTTTCGCTTGGAGACAAGCGAAGTCTAAGCTTGGGGGGAGTTGATACGTCCATTTTGCATCACTATTCTATGTCATAATTCACAATTATTCATTGATATATTTCATATTGAGAGGTGATACTTATGTAATTTCATTTGTTTTTGCAGGGTTGATGACTTTTGGAGCATGGACCACTGCAGTCAGGATTCTGATGGAAAAGATGATGTTTGGAGGCAAAATTCGCAAAGATCAGAAAATCTGGGAAAATATACGGAAAATCCTATTTTTCGAGAAGATTCAGGATGCTAGAAGGGGGGCTGGAAATGGGCCAGAGGGGTCCCACACCACCCCCTGGCGCGGGCAGGCCTAGGCCCCGCCAGCAGGTGGTGTGGACGCCCTGGCCCACTCCAGGATCTCCCCTCTGGCGTAAACCATCCTCCTGAAACCCTAAGACTCGGGGAGGGACCACAGAAAGATTCCGCCGCCTCTGCAGGGCGGAAAACACCGAGAGAAAAAGATCTCTCCGGCAGACAGATTTCTGCCGACGGAATTCCTTCCCGGAGAGGGGAGATCGTCGCCATCAACACCACCATCAAGATGGACTTCATCGGGATCATCATCATCATCACCACCATCATGACCATCAGCACCCTCATCACCATCTCCATATTGCTGTAACAATTGGGTTGAAACTTGCATAGTTCATATGGGAAACTTTCCCGGTGTTGATTACTCTTTGTAGTTGATGCTATTGAGTGAACCATTGAAATATTGTTTATGTTCAGATTGTTATACATCATTATTCCATCTCTGATCATGATCCATATGATGTCTTGTGAGTAGTTCGTTTTGTTCTTGAGGACAAGGGAGAAGTCATGTTGCTAGTAGTGGAATTGTGTTGAGAAAGATTCAATAGTTTGATATTTAAGTTGTGGTGTACTTCTTCTAGTGGTGTCATGTGAACGTCGACTACATGACACTTAACCTATATGTGCCTAGGGGAATGCATTGTGTATTTGGCTACTAATCGTAGGGGTTGCCGGAGTGACAGAAACCTGAACTCCCGTTAGGAAACCATTGCACAAGGGACGTAAGGGTCTTAGAGTTTAAAGTTGTGGTTAGGGTTCTACCTTAATTACTTTCTTGTACTTAGAGATGTTTGCAAGGGGTATAATCACAAGTATGTATTAGTCCTAGGAAGGTCGGTACATTAGCACAGGTTCACCCACACAACACTTAGCAAGCTAAAGAATATTAGTCAACTATATGAAGCGAAAGCACTTGACAGTCTTCCCATGTGTCCTCGAGAAAATTTGGTCATCTTAAGTAATACAACTAGCTTGTCCTTAGCTGCATAAAGGATTGGGCCACTTGCTGCATTTATTCCTACTGTCTTTTATTTACTCGTACTTTGTTTACTTGCTTTATCCAAAACCCCTAAAAATCCGTTTGCTAAGTATTTGCAGAGAATTCCTGATCCATACCACTAGCCAACACCTTTTGCTCCTCGTTGGGTTCGACACTCTTACTCATCGAAAATACTGTGATACACCCCCTATACTTGTGGGTCATCCGGACCGACATTCTTACACTAAAGAACATTAAACATTTCTATAGAATCGACCTTGGCGGCTCCGTATATTGAGGAACACAAGAAAATTGTACGCTCTAACAACCCCTGGAAGCATGACGACTGTATTAGAAATGAACACATGAATACTTTAGGCGGTTGGTGCAAGTACATGTCAACAAAAACAACACTCTTGGAGATGAGTTGTACTTCTTGTCTAGGTCACAATCTTCGACTATATCAACTTTTCCAAGGGTATGAGATAAATGGGAATACATTTTACATGATCGCCCAAGCTTAAAAAGAGCACCAACCAAAATAGTGGTGTCCGCTTTGATGCAACAAACAACAATGGGTCAAATACCACATATTATCATTACATAGAGGAGATATGGGAACTTGACTATGGACCTACTTTTGAGGTCCCCTTATTTCGGTGCGAATGGGTCAAGCTTACAGGAGGCGGAGTAAAGATAGACGAGTAGTATGGAAAGACAATAGTGGATCTCAACAATCTTTCATACTTAGATGAACCATTCGTCCTAGCCATGATGTGGTTTAGGTTTTCTATGTGAAGGACATGTCTACCAAACCGAGAAAAAGGAAAAATAAGCAAAAGAGTACATCAGACGATGAGCCAAAGTGCCACATAGTTCTTTTAGGGAAAAGAAACATCATGGGAGTGGAGGACAAGACAAAGATGTCAGAAGATTATGATATGTTTCATGAAATTCTGCCCTTCGAAGTGAACACTGATCTAACAACCCTGTTAATTAATGAAGGTGCTCCATGGTTGCAACACAATTAGCAAGGGACACTCGTGAATAAATCATGTGTAATAATGTATTAAACATTTTATGTAACTATGTTCTGAAAACTCACAAGAAAACATTTATGAAATGTATTGTTCCCGAGCATTCTGAATAGTTCCCAAGACAACCTCTTCATTGAACTGATTTTCTAATCTGGATATCAACTCACAAGAATGCAAGAACATATTCATAGTGCGGGGGGGGGGGGGGGGGGGTTGTATAGAAACCAGCATGCAAGACATGCATTTGTTAGTCATAATCAATTATATCCCTATAGTACACAGCTTTAGGGTCGTCTTTGGAATGGTCATCGTCATCATCGTCATCGCTAGGCACATGCGGCTGGATACTCACAACGCACGGGGAGGGGGCACCTTCTACTCTGGCCTCGGATTAACGACGTATGGGGGAGGGGCACATTCCACTCTAGCCTCAGATTCATGACAGGCGGAGAGGGGTCTCTCAGATGACGATACCGCTATGCTCGCGGACTTCACCATCCCCACCCTTCTTGTGGCTCTTCGGTGGATGAAATTGGGGGTACCGCAGGCGAGGATGATCTCCCTTAGCAATGTAGCGTATCACGCCAGCGATAGTCCAGTTCGCCCACCAAAGGCGGCGGCCAGCTTCGTTATGGTTCATCGGGGGTGGGCTGTCACCCTCGTACCTAGCGAGCTCCCTTTCTCGCCGGCTAGCGAAGAAGGCATTCCAAGTGGCGTAGTTGTTGGGATCCCAATGGGGATCCATTCGCTGTTCCGACGTGAGGTCGAGGTAGAATTGGTTCGTGATGGACGCCTATAGGGCGGAACCTTGAGGCATAGGAGGGACAGGAACCCCTCCAGGCTCAACATCCATTCACCGGCCAGCTGGTAGCCCGGCGGGCATGGGTAGCTGGAGGCGCACAACACCTCGGTGCGGTGTCCATTACTGTGGGAGAGAAATGTTTGGATGTGTGGACGGCCATGGTGGTCGGCCTAGATATAGAGGGAAAGGGAGGGAAAACATGGCGGGAAACAGAGGGAAATGGTGGGAAATCATGGCACGTGGCTTGAATGCTCTGAGATTGGTGGGAGATATGTTTAGTCCTGGTTGGTGTCTCTAACTGGGACTAAAGATGAACCTTTGGTCTCAGCTAGAGATACCAACCTGGATTTAAGGGGTTGCGGTAGGCTGGGGCCAGCGCGAACCATGTTTAGTCCAGGTTGGTGTCTCCAATCGGAACTAAACGTGGGTGGTGACATTATTTTGGTGGGTGGTGGCACTATGCCAGTGAGTGTCGACACTATGTCGTGATTGGTGACACTATTTCAGTGGGTGGCAGCACTATGACAGGGCTGAGTATCAACATTAAGTCGTGAGTGTCGACACTATGTTGTGCTGCTTAATATTTAAATAGGCATCCTTGTGAAGTTATCAACTACAAGCTAGATGTTGTGCGAGAGCATGGACACCACTACGGATGAGCTTCTCGAAGATGTCTTAGGATCCCGTCCTAATACATCTTCGAAGAGCTCGGCATAGAGGCACTCCCTAGTATATGCAATTAGTTAGCTCCCCGACATATTAATCTAGCTAGAGAAGTTATAAACTGCAAGATGGTGTGCGAGAGCAGGGACACCACTATAGCGGAGCTTCTCAAAGATGTCATAGGATCCCGTCCTCAGACATCTTCGAAGAGCTCGCCATAGAGGCACTCCCTAATATGTGAAATTAGTTAGCTACCCGACGTATTGATCTAGCTAGAGAAGTTATAAACTGCAAGATGGTGTACGAGGGGAGGAAAATCACTATGGCGAAGCTTCTCGAATATGTCTTACGATCCCTTCCTCAGACATGTTCGAGGAGCTCTCGCCGTAGAGGCACGCCCTAATATGTGAAATTAGTTATCTCACTAGCGTGTTCATGTTCTTGGTTCTTGCTTGTTGCAATAGCCGATGATCAAAATGTTAGGGCGCCACTATACATGTGTGCCTTCATTTCAGATGTGATCCTGGGGGCGGTGTGAGAGATCCTTGTGATATGCACAATGACATATTTGGCTCGCTTGGCTCGCTTACTCCGTCCTTGAGATTTCTATGTCCAACATAAGTATGAGACCCTATAGTACGTGATCTTCCAAGTTTTGGTTCTTATTTTTGTTGCAATGGCCAATGATTAAAATGCTAGTTTTGGTTCTTATTTTTGTTGCAATGTTAGTGTAGATGCAACTAGTTTTTTACGTTGAAAGTTTTATCAGATTCATAAGTATGCAAAAGTTATGATTTAATGCATTTTTAATTTAAAATGGCAAAATGGTTAATAGTTTTAATAGTTAGAATCCACATTTTTAATGTGCCAAAAGAAGATATAGATAGAATCGACATATATTAAAAATGAGATTGAGCTCGGAGTTTATCACATTAATACAAGATAGATAGAATCCAAATTAATAGTTTGTAAAAAAACCCTTAAATTATACTTTTATTAGATATATATTTATTTTATGAACATTTTGATATGATATATATATATTTAGATAGATATTCTTTTATTTAACATTGTAATATACCAGGAACCGGTACTATAAAAGTTTGTAGAAAAAACTTAAAAAATAATTTCCATAAGGACCTTTAGTCCCGGTTCATGCCAGGAACAGGTACTAAAGGTGGGGAGTTTTGGCGGCCTTTTGGCTGCTACCAAAAACCTTTAGTCCCGGGTCGTGGCATGACCTAGGTCTAAAGGTCCCATCTTTAGTCCCCGCTCATGCTACCACCCGGGACTGAAGGACCTTTAGTCCCAGGTCATTCCACGACCCAGGACTAAATGTCCTGACCCAAAAAATTCGTGCTCTCACTACTAGGAAAATGAATATAGCTAGACAAGATACTCTGTGGTGCATATGCTAAACTATGTGACATAGATAAATATCAGTGGCCAACTAGGGAAAATGCGCCACAGAAACTAAATAATTCTATGGCGCATTTCAGTATCCATGCACCACATAAGTTATGCGGGACCCGCCAACCGGGGTGGGGCGATCCACTTTTTGTGGCGCATAATGACATATGCGCTAGAGAAGTGATAAGATCTAAGGCGCATATTTCCTTATGAGCCACAGAAAGTGGAGGCTGGCCCCACCACAAAATCTTTTTGACCCACATTCTGTGGCGCATAGGTGACTATGCGCCACAGAAATGTTTGGTTTCTATGCAGCATATCCACACATGAGCCACATAAAGTTGACCTAGGTCCCACCACTTTAAATTGCACCACCTTGTTATGTGGCGCATACTGCAATATGCGCCACAGAAATTTGAACATCCGTGGCGCATAACAGCAATATGTGCCAAAGAACAAGGCGTCCAGATCCATGTGCAAAAAGGTGGCAAAAGCTCACCCCATCTATCCACCACCACCCATTTCACATCTCTTCTTCCTTTCTACCTCCTCCCAGCTCGTCTTTCCCCTCCCTCCCACCCCATTTTGCCGATAGTTTCTCCATTTTCTTGTAACTAAACCTACTTTATTTCATAGATTGGTAAGTGGAAGCCTCCCCCAACTTGTAGATCTAAAAGTTCCTTACTTTTCTCTCTCACATCTCTATTTGTTTACTAATTTCCTGTCCACCAACTTGTAGATCTATCTGTCCACACTCTCTCATGGTGTAGTCTCATCTCGCTATTATTGAGTCTACTAGGTGAGTACTTGGCCATGAACATGTAGGTCAAGCTTGGCATGTGGGCGGTGTGTGCGATGCATGGCGAGGCGATGCTTGTGTAGTGCATGAAGGTTTGCATTGTGAGGAAGTTTTTTGTTGCTTGCTTGTTGTTGTCCCGGCCGGTGTGGTGGATGGATGTTTGCCGAAATGTTGATTCGTTTCCATTTTAGCAAATTTTTGCACTACCCATATGTGTCCTTATTTTAGGAATGGTCATGCCGAATTTTTCCGGCTAGCATTCATGCATGTGTGTGTGTTCTAACCTGGTCATCATGATGTGCGAAGGTCAAATTGCTAGGTACAAGAAAGATGCGAAGGAGGACTGATGACCCACAAGTATAGGGGATGTATCACAATATTTTCGAGGGAAGTGAAACCCAATTTATTGATTCGACACAAGGGGAGCCAAAGAATATTTATAAGCCTTAACAACTGAGTTGTCAATTCAGCTGCACCTGGAAACAATCTAGTAGGAATAGTAAAGTAATAGTAGTAGTATAGTAAAGACAGTAGTAACAATAGTAGTAAACAATAGGATTCGAGTGCGGTAGGCATAGGGATGGATGAACGGGCGTTGCATGGACAAGACAATTCACATAGCAATCAGAACATAGGGCAATTGCAGATAAATAAGATAAAGCATCCAAGTACTACATAATCCTAGGCATGTGTTCCATATATGGTCATACGTACTCGCAATGAAAACTTGCACAACATCTTTTGTCCTGCCAGCCCGTTTGTAGCGGGGCCTCAAGGGAACTACTGGAAATTAAGGTGCTCCTTTTAATAGAGCACCGGAGCAAAGCATTAACACTCCGTGAACACATGTGATCCCCACATCAAAGCCATTCCCGCCGGTTATCTTGATTTGTGTCAGTTCGGGGCCATTGGTTCCGGACAACAATGTGTGTATGCAACTTGTAGGTTAGACCATAAACAATACTATCATAATGAATCAATAACATGTTCAGATCTGAAATCATGGCACTCGGGCCCTAGTGACAAGCATTAAGCATAACAAGTCACAACAAAGTCAGAAAGCACTAATAAAAGATACTAGGCACCATGCCCTAACAATCTGATGCCATTACATGAACGATATCATCCAATCCCTACCATCCCCATGGCCTACGACGGGGGATTACTCACTCATAGATGGGGGAAACATGGATGGTCAATGGAGAAGCGATGGTGATGATGATGGCGATGATCTCCTCCAATTCCCCGTCCCGACAGGGTGCCAGGACGGAGTTTCTGGTGCTGTTTCATGGAATCTGGTGGTGGCGGCGGAGCGAAACTCCTTCTGGAAAAACGTCGAACCCCCCTGGGTTTTTAGGTCAGAAGGTTTGTCATAGGCGAAGAGAGAGACCGAGGGGGTGCCTGGGGGGCCCACACCACCCCCTGGCGCGGCCTGGCCTAGCCCGCGCCACCAGGTGGTGTGGCCACCCCTGGCTCTTCTCCGTCTCGTATTCTGGCTCCTGGAGTCTTCGGGTGAAATAGGATTTTTGGCATATTTTCCAGGATTTTTCCTGATAGTTGATTTTTTGCACAAAAAGTAGACACCAAGGCAATTCTGCTAAAAATAGTGTCAGTCCGCATTAGTTGCATCCAAATCACACAAGCTTAGAGGAGAAACAATAGCAAAAGTGTTCGGGAAAGTAGATACGTTTTGGATGTATCAACTTCCCCCAAGCTTAGCTTATTGCTTGTCCTCAAGCAATCTAGTTGAAAACTGAGTGCGATAAAAGAACTTTCACAAACACATTTGCTTCATATGATGTAAATATTCTCAGCACTGTGGTCAACTTCTTAGATAGTTCATAATAAAGAGTATGCAACCAAGTTTACTCAATAGGCATTGCAAGCTATGAAGATATTCCAACTAAAAAATAATAATTAGCATGAAGTATAAACATAAGAAACATTACAATGCTCATAAAAAGGTATGATAGAGTGGTATCTCGCTTGCCTTTGATTATGAATATCAAGGCACCTCTGAAGTTCAAGTGATGACTAGAAGTAAAGATATCAAGGATAGAAGCATCAAAGTCATAACACAAATAATCAAGTAATGGGACAAGCACAAAGAATGACAACTAAGCTCTCAAGAAGGTGCTCAAAGAATAAATGGAGACTCAACAAGTAAAGGAAAAGGTTTTGAATAATTTTGAAAGGCTTCCAAAAGATGAAAGTATGATACTCGTTAGCTTTGAGCTCTCATTGCCCCTATCATAAGCATCTTTAATGTGGTTAAGGTGAAAGTGAGGTCCAATCTGAGTTATATTCTTGATAGACTATAAACTGAAAATCCGAAGTCCCTTGATTACGAGGGCCGCTCCTCATGCTACCGAACTTTAGTTACCAGTAAGTTCTTGTCATCGTAAATATGTGCGTATCATAGAGAACCGCCAACGGGGTACCCCTTGCCCGATGATACGGAAGAATCCCCATATCAAAATGACAAGGCAAGCAGACAATGAGTATCTCAGCAATCTTCTTATTTATAATGGGAAAATGGTGCTTGTTTCTCTCTTTCCTCTTTTCATAAATCTCTTTTTCTTTTTCATTTTCTCAATAGCTATCTCTCTCTTTTTTATACGAAGAATACTTCATAGATATCATTATGGTTACGCTGCAGGTTTCCACCACGTCAGCATGGATTAGACCAGCGGCCTAGGCGTTTTTCTAACACACATACATAACTCCATGGACTTACAAGCTTCCCTTTTATTTCACACCGACGACATCCGCACACAAAAGAGCAAGGTATCAACTGGGTATATATTTACAAGTGTTGAAAGCGTTCCCCGTGACAGCACGGTTTTGCTAATCCCCAGCCTATAATTTGCAAGCATATAACTTTCATGGAGAATCACAATGGTTCAGGTTTATTAAGTGCAGAAAATAAAGTGTGCCATCAAGTTCGTGAGAGATTTACTAACTAAGTTTCTCATAATAAGCAAACATTTTATTCGAAAGAAAACAAGGCATATTGAATATGCACGGAAATAGCAAATGATGCTAATAGGTAGGTATGGTGGACACTTTGAAAATATTTGGTTTAGGGAGTTGGAAACTTGAGTAAAACATACTCAGTGTAAGTGAAGGCAAGCAATAGTAAGGGAGCGACAACCGAGAGAGCAATAGCTGTCATTATCATGCTTGCAACAAAACAGGACTACTCATGGCATGAAAGTGATTCAAGATCCTCAAGGCAAAATAATTCATCGAGGCTTAACTGATTATTACAGTCATGTGCATGCGTGAGCATGTGCCAAGTTAATTCAAATGAAACATTCAGAGGAGGATACCACGGTGTCATACCAATTTATGAATAGAGCAATGCAAGCAAACATTCATAAGACATGCTACAAACTATTAGCAAGCTGGAGCTAATCATAAGAAAGCAAGAACTACTAAGCATCCAAAGATAACATACACCCTACACGAACAGACTAAGCATGCCCACAGTGATGAGTATATGTACAAAAATGAAAAACAAATAGAGTTCGTTACCAGCCTCTTACCATGCCTCAGGTTGTCATTAATCCTCATTATTGCTCTTCAGTTGTGTGGCTTGAATAATAATATGAAACCAATATCCACTGAGGACTGCTAAACCCTGTAGCAAACTCACAAAACCAAAGAAGAACGACAAATATTTTTGGTGTTTTCGATTTAAAAAAAACAAGAACCAAAAGGGAAAACAAGCAAAGCAAAATCCTTTTGGTTTTTTCGAATGGTTTTAAACAAAGCAAAAAAGGAAAAACAAACCAAGGCAAAAATAAGTAGCAAACCAAAGAGAAACAACAGAAATATTTTTCGTCTTTTTGTGTTTTAGAAAGCAAAAGCAAAGAAGAACGAAAACTAAAATGAGAACAAAAACATGAATATACAAAGTACCGATGCAACATGATATGGAGATGAGGGCGGTGTCGGCGTACCTCCACCCAAGCTTAGGCTTTTGGCCTAAGTGGGTATCAATCCCAAGATGGCCAGGATGAAGTGTCGCTGTGGTATGACGAGGAGGTACTCGCGTCCTGGTGCGAGCTCGAGTACGTCCCTCTGTAATGTGTGGAGTAATCATAGGAGGGCACATCCTCCTGATGCTACTCGTGGAAACCCATCAAGCGAAGCTTCTCGTCCACCTCCTCCTTGGAGCGCGACCACGGTCTCCTGTGAACATTAAACAAAGAAGGCTGTGGCAAAAGGATCTCCCTTTCATCCCCATCAGTGAAAAGCATCCTATATACTAGACTGTTCAAATCAGAAGCAGCAGTGACAAAGTGATGAGTTTTCATAGCAACAAGGTCAAGCCTCTATGGTGCCATTATAGCATCATTTGGATCCACTATAAGACCCAATGCATTGACTATACGCGAGGAAATGATGCCCCCATAGATAGGTCCCCTAGCAGCTAGGCGGCGAGCAATAAGCGAACCAAGGTTGTACTGAGTATCATTGTTAAGCGTAGCAGCAAGGAAGGCTAAATGATAGTTGGAGATATTACTTTTCTTATCCCTACCCAGTACACTAGTAGCAAGATAATATGCAAAGTATCTAAGAGCGGGGAGTTGGATATTTCTTATATTTCCGTGTTGCGCCACGTGGTCATCATCATTGGTCACCCCTCGGTAAAGCTCCAACAAATCAGCGGGTCGTCCTTGAATTTTCTTGACAGTCCCTGTCATGCGTACACCTACAATACTGCAAAATCTCTCCAAAGGCATGGTGAAGGGTAGATTATAGATTTTAAAAGAGACAGTTGACTGATAGGATGTGTTAGTAAACGTGAAGCTCTCAACAAAATTTTTGGTGAGCATAGCATATTGCTCACTCTCATCTTTCATATATGAGGTCAAACCAACCCTCTCAATCATTAGCAAGAAATCATCATGAATACCTGCAGCTTGTAAGAAAGTAAAACAAGGAAAAGAGGATCGGTGAACATCCCCATCATCCCTTTCTCTACCAATACGAGTTGCAATGAGATATTTGTTGTATGATGGCCTAAACTGGGGGGCTGATCTTGAGGGCCTCGACCTCCTAGGTACATCACTCTCAAATATCTCTCCAAAAGTATGGTTGTTCATGCTTAGTATTTGATACGTCCATTTTGCATCACTATTCTATGTCTTAATTCGCTATTATTCATTTATATATTTCGTATTGAGAAGTGATACTTATGTTATTTCATCTGTTTTTGCATGGTTGATGACTTTTGGAGCATGGACCGCTGCAGTTAGGATTCTGATGGAAAAGGTGTTGTTTGGAGGCAAAATTCGCGAAGATCAGAAAATCCGGGAAAATATACAGAAATCCCTATTTTTACAGAAGACTAAGGATGCCAGAAGACGAAGTGGAGATGGGCCATAGGGGGCCCACACCACCCCCTGGCATGGGCAGCCCTAGGCCACGCCAGCTGGTGGTGTGGCCGCCCTGGCCCACCTCTGGCGCTCCCGTCTGGCGTATATTATCCTCCCAAAACCCTAAGAATTAGGGAGCGACCATAGAAAGATTCTACCGCCTCTGCGGGGCGGAAAACATCGAGAGAGAAAGATCTCTCCGGCAGAGATTTCTGCTGGGGAAATTCCTTCCTGGAGAGGGGAGATCGTCGCCATCAACACCATCATCAAGCTAGACTTCATAGGGATCATCATCATCGTCACCACCACCATCATCATCATCAGCACCCTCATCACCATCTCCATATTGTTGTAACAATTGGGTTGAATCTTGCATAGTTCTTACGGGAAACTTTCCCGATGTTGATTACTCTTTGTAGTTGATGCTATTGAGTGAACCATTGAATTCTTGTTTATGTTCAGATTGTTATACATTATTATTCCATCTCTGATCATGATCCATATGATGTCTAGTGAGTAGTTCGTTTTGTTCTTGAGGACATGGGAGAAGTCATGTTGTTAGTAGCAGAGTTGTGTTGACAAAGATTCAATAGATTATTATTTAAGTTGTGGTGTACTTCTTCTAGTGGTGTCATGTGAATGTCGACTACATGACACTTCACCTATATGGGCCTAGGGGAATGGATTGTGTATTTGGCTACTAATCGTAGGGGTTGCCGGAGTGACAGAAACCTGAACCCCCGTGAGGAAACCATTGCACAAGGGACGTAAGGGTCTTAGAGTTTAAAGTTGTGGTTAGGTTTCTACCTTAATTACTTTCTTGTACTTACGGATGTTTGCAAGGGGTATAATCACAAGTATGTATTAGGCCTGGATGGGTCGGTACATTAGCACAGGTTCACCCACACAACACTTAGCAAGGTAAAGAAGATTAATCAACTATATGAAGCGAAATCACTTGACAGTCTTCCCATGTGTCCTCGAGAATGTTTGGTCATCTTAAGTAATACAACCAGCTTGTCCTTTGCTGCATAAAGGATTGGGCCACTTGCTGCATTTATTCCTACTATCTTTTATTTACTTGTACTTTGTTTACTTGCTTTATCAAAAACCCCTAAAACTCCGTTTGCTAAGTATTTGCAGAGAATTCCTGATCCATACCACTTGCCAGCACCTTCTGCTCCTCGTTGGGTTCGACACTCTTACTTATCGAAAATACTGCGATACACCCCCTATACTTGTGGGTCATCAAGACTATTTTCTGGCGCCGTTGCCGGGGAGTGAAGCACTATTATAGAGTGGAACTGGTAAAGGAAACTTCTGTTGGAGATATGCCCAAGAGGCAATAGTAAAAGTGGTTATTATTATATCTTTGTGTTTATGATGAATGTTTACATCCCATGCTATAATTGTATTATTAGGAAACACTAATACATGTGTGTTCTGTAAACATAAGAGAGTCCCTAGTAAGCCTCTTGTTGAACTAGCTTGTTGATTAATTGATGATCATAGTTTCCTGATCATGGACATTGGATGTGATTAATAACAAGGTTATATCATTAGGAGAATGATGTGATGGCCACACACCCATAGTAAGCGTAGCCTAAGATCAAGTCATTAACTTCATATTGCTATAAGCTTTTAAATGCATAGTAACCTAATCCTTCGACCATGAGGTTGTGTTAATCACCATCACCGGATGGGTACTTTGATGACATCAAACACCGCTTCGTAACTGGGTGGTTATAAAGGTGTCATTGGGTATTCTGAAAGTATGTGTTGAAGCGCATGGACCAAGATTGGGATTTGTCCATCCATATGACGGATAGATATGCTCTGGGCCCTCTCGGTGGAATGTCATCTAGTTAGCTTGCAAGCATGTGACTAGGTCACAAGGGATGACATAACATGGAACGAGTAAAGAGTACTTATCAGTAATGAGGTAGAACTAGGTATGGAGATACCGACGATCGAACCTCAGATAAGTATAGTATCGCGTGACAAAGGGAATTGGTTTCGTATGTAAATGGTTCTATCGATCACGAAGTCATCGTTGAGTATGTGGGAGCCATTATGGATCTCTAGGTCCCGCTGATGGTTATTGATAGGAGATGTGTCTCTGTCATGTCTACATATTCACGAACCGTAGGGTGACACACTTAAGGTTCGAAGTTGTTTTAAGTAGATATGGAATGTGCGTTGGAGACCGAATGTTGTTCGGAGTCTCGGATTGGATCCAGGACATCACGAGGAGATCCGGAATTGTCCGGACAATAAAATTCATATATTGGGAATCATTTTCTGAGTTAGGAAATGTTCCGGAGTATTAGTATGAGGATTCTAGAAGGTTTCAGAATGTTCCGGAAGGTTCTGGAAGATTTCTTGGAGTTTGCTTGAAAACCAAGAAAGGGATCAAGGAGTCCTTGTGGGGCAACACAAGGAGTCGTGGGGGAGGAGGACTCCTCCCCTCCTCCCCAATCCGCCGGCCAAGGAGGGAGGGGAGTCCTACTAGGACTCCCCCTCCCATGGCGCCCTCCCTCCTTTAAATAGAGGGGTGGAGGCGCCACCCCCTGGCCCTCCTCCACTACTCCAATCCTAGCTGCCTCTCTCCTCCTGCTTTCTTCTGCTCAGGCTTAGGTGAAGCCCTGCAGAATTCTCTACTCCACCACCACCACCATGCCGTCGTGCTGCTGAGATTCCGTGGAGAAGATCTACTACCTCCGCTGCTCGCTGGAACAAGGAGAGGAAGGTCTGCTTCGACTCTCCACGTGTGACTGACTACGGAAGCGCTGCCGGAACGCGGCGCCAGAAGGATCGTCCACACGATCTTGAGATCGGCAAGTGATCGACTACATCAACCACGAGATCTAATCTCGTAACGCTTTCGGATCTACAAGGGTTAGTACAGATCTATCTGGTTGCACATGTCTAATAGATTAGATCTTGGCTTTTATCTAGATTAGATCTGGGTTTTGTTCGTTCTTGCGGTAGAAATTTTTTGTTTTCCATGCTACGAACCCATCAGTGGTATCAGAGCCGTATCTATGCGTAGATCTGTTGCACGAGTAGAACGCAATGGTTTTGTGGGCGTTGGTGCTTGTGCCGTCTTTTGCATTGTGTACTTTGCATCTTGCGGCATGGTGGGATGAAGCGGCTCGGGCTAACCTTACATGTCATCCCACATGAGACTTGCTCCACGCTTGACGTGTAACTTGCTTTGCACAAGTTGGTTTGTGGGTGTCTATCTCTCCCACCATAGTATAGATCCAATTTACACTTTGCACTTGATAGCACTTGTATCAACGTTGTGGTTCAGTTTCGTAGGTAAGATCCGTTCTTGTTCGAAAGCCCCAAACCACGTAAAACATGCATAGAAAATTAGAGGCGTCTAACTTGTTTTTGTAGGGGTTTTGTGATGTGATATGGCCATCATGTGATTGTGATTATATTTAATGTATGCAATGATCCTTGTTGTAATATGGCAACCGGCAGAAGCCTAATGGTTGTCTTTAATTCTGTTAAGACTTGCG
Source organism: Avena eriantha (assembly GCA_910589775.1). Taxonomy (NCBI): domain Eukaryota; kingdom Viridiplantae; phylum Streptophyta; class Magnoliopsida; order Poales; family Poaceae; genus Avena; species Avena eriantha. The sequence continues at coordinate 102,216,709 of OU342743.1, read as the reverse complement.
TGTCTATTCATCTTGTAATAGCTTTATTCCAAGTAGTTGTAATAGTTGCTAGTGATGATGGACAACCATGAAGCGGTGCCACTGACCTTGACGCAATGCTGGTGATGATGGAGATCATGTTCGTGCTTTGGAGATGGAGATCAAAGGCGCAAGAAGAAAGGGCCATATCATATCACACTAATTATGAATTGTCTATGATGTTAATCCTCTATGCATCTCGTATTGCTTAGATCGCGATGGTAGCATTATAAGATGATCCCTCTCACTAAATATCAAGTAATAAAGTGTTCACCCTTAGTAGGCACCGTTGCTAAGACTCGTCGTTTCGAAGCATCTCGTGATGATCGGATGTGATAGATTCTACGTGTGCATACAACGGGTGCAAGCCAGATTTGCACATGCGGAAACTAAGGTTATCTTGACGAGCCTAGCATGTACAGACATGGTCTCGGAACACGCAATACCGAAAGGTAGAGCATGAGTCATATAAATGATATGATGAACATGAAGATTGTTCACCGATGAAACTACATCTTCTCTCGTGAAGATCGGACTTGGTGTAGTGTACTTGGTTCGTGTAATCACTAAGACAATGTGAGGGATGTTGTTTTGAGTGGGAGTTCACCTAGTTAATTTAAGAATTAAATTTGAACTCAATTTATCATAAACTTAGTGTAAACTACTTGCAAATTTGTTGTAGATTATGGCGACCCCCTCCATCAATTTCAATGCGTTCCTAGAGAAAGAAAAGCTTAAGAAAAATGGAAGCAATTTCACGGACTGGTTCCGTGGACTGAAGATCGTCCTCAGGGCTGGTCAGTTGACCTATGTGCTTGAAGCACCGCTAGGTGACCCACCTGCAGAAGATGGCACTGATGACGTAAAGAATGTTTACGCCACTCGGAAAAATCATTACTCCACAGTTCAGTGTGCCATCCTGTACGGTTTAGAAGCGGAGCTCTAGAAGCGTTTTGAGCACCATGACCCGTTCGAGATCATTAAGGAGCTCAGGCTAATTTTTGAGACTCGCGCGGCCATGGAGAGCTATGAGGCCTCCGAAAAGTTCTTTAACTGTAAGATGGAAGGGGGAAGCTCCGTTAGCGAGCACGTGCTCACCATGTCTGGGTACGCAAACAAGCTCCAAGAGTTGGCGATATCGATTCCTAATGAGTTAGGGATTCCCCGTCTCCTCCAATCACTGCCACCGAGTTATAACAACTTTGTGATGAACTACAATATGCACTGCATGAACAAGACGTTGCCTGAACTATCGTCCATGCTGAAAACTGCTGAAGTGGAGATCAAGAAGGAGCACCAAGTGTTGATGGTCAATAAGACCACCAATTTCAAGAGACATGGCAAGCCTAAGAACATGGGAAACTTCAAGAAGGATGGCAAGAAAGCTGCCGCACCTGCAAAGAAGCCCAAGGCTGGTCCCAAGCCTGAAACTGAGTGCTTCTACTGCAAAGGTGCTGGTCACTGGAACGTAACTGCCCCAAGTACCTGGCGGATCTGAAGAATGGCAACATCAAGAAGAAAGGTATATTTGATATATATGTTATTGATGTGTATCTTACTAGTAATCGTAGTAGTGCCTGGGTATTTGATACTGGTTCAGTTTCTCATATTTGTAACTCGAAACAGGAGCTGCGGAATAAACGAAGACTGGTAAGAGACGAGGTGACGATGCGCGTTGGAAATTGCTCCAAGGTTGATGTGATCGCCGTCGGCACGCTCCCTCTACATCTACCTTCGGGATTAGTTTTAAATTTGAATAATTGTTATTTGGTGCCTGCGTTAAGCATGAACATTATATCTGGATCTTGTTTATTGCGAGACGGTTACTCTTTTAAGTCCGAGAATAAACGTTGTTCGATTTATATGAGTAATATCTTTTATGGTAATGCACCTGAGATGAATGGTTTATTCTTACTGAATCTCGATAGTAGTGATACACATGTTCACAACACAGATGCTAAACGAACAAAATTGAATGATAATTCTACATACATGTGGCACTGTCATCTTTGTCACATTGGAGTGAAGCATATGAAGAAACTCCATTCTGATGGACTTCTTGAATCACTTGATTTTGAATCACTTGAAAGATGCGAAGCATGTCTAATGGGAAAAATGACTATTGGAATCACTTGAAAGATGCGAAGCATTCTCTGGAATAATGGAGCGGGCTACAGACTTATTGGAAATAATACATACCGATGTGTGTGGTCCAATGAGTGTAGCATCGCGTGGTGGATATCGTTATGTTCTCACTTGCACAAATCAGTTACACCGATGCTAGTTGGAACACCGATCCGGATGACTCGAAGTCACAGTCGGGATACGTATTTATTTTGAATGGTGCTGCAGTGAGCTGCAGGAGTGCCAAGCAAAGCGTTGTGGCGAAATCTTCAACTGAATCGGAATACATAGCTGCTTCGGAGGCTGCACAAGAAGCCATATGGATGAAGGAATTCATTACCGAACTTGGCGTGGTTCCCAGTGCGTTGGACCCAATGGCCATCTACTGTGACAACACAGGTGCCATAGCTAATGCACAAGAGCCAAGGTCACACAACAAGATGAAGCACATCAAGCTACGTTTCCACGCTATTCGCGAGTATGTCCGAGATGGTGACATAAAGATTTGCAAAGTACACACTGATCTGAATGTGGCAGATCCATTGACTAAACCTCTCCCTAGAGCAAAGCATGACCAGCACCAGAACGCCATGGGTGTTAGGTATATTACCATGTAATCTAGATTATTGACTCTAGTGCAAGTGGGAGACTGTTGGAGATATGCCCAAGAGGCAATAATAAAAGTGGTTATTATTATATCTTTGTGTTTATGATGAATGTTTACATCCCATGCTATAATTGTATTATTAGGAAACACTAATACATGTGTGTTTTGTAAACATAAGAGAGTCCCTAGTAAGCCTCTTGTTGAACTAGCTTGTTTATTAATTGATGATCATGGTTTCCTGACCATGGACATTGGATGTGATTAATAACAAGGTTATATCATTAGGAGAATGATGTGATGGACACACACCCATAGTAAGCGTAGCATAAGATCAAGTCATTAAGTTCGTATTGCTATAAGCTTTTAAATGCATAGTAACCTAATCCTTCGACCATGAGGTTGTGTTAATCACCATCACCGGATGGGTACTTTGATGACATCAAACACCGCTTCGTAACTGGGTGGTTATAAAGGTGTCATTGGGTATTCTGAAAGTATGTGTTTAAGTGCATGGACCAAGATTGGGATTTGTCCATCCATATGACGGATAGATATGCTCTGGGCCCTCTTGGTGGAATGTCATCTAGTTAGCTTGCAAGCATGTGACTAGGTCACAAGGGATGACATAACATGGAACGAGTAAAGAGTACTTATCAGTAACGAGGTAGAACTAGGTATGGAGATACCGACGATCAAACCTCGGATAAGTATAGTATCGCGTGACAAAGGGAATTGGTTTCGTATGTAAATGGTTCTATCGATCACGAAGTCATCGTTGAGTATGTGGGAGCCATTATGGATCTCTAGGTCCCGCTGATGGTTATTGATAGGATATGTGTCTCTATCATGTCTACAATTCACGAACCGTAGGGTGACACACTTAAGGTTCGAAGTTGTTTTAAGTAGATATGGAATGTGCGTTGGAGACCGAATGTTGTTTGGAGTCTCGGATTGGATCCAGGACATCATGAGGAGATCCGGAATTTCCCGGAGAATAAGATTCATATATTGGGAATCATTTTCTGAGTTAGGAAATGTTCCGGAGTATTAGTATGAGGATTCTAGAAGGTTTCAGAATGTTCCGGAAGGTTCTGGAAGATTTCTTGGAGTTTGCTTGAAAACCAAGAAAGGGATCAAGGAGTCCTTGTGGGGCAAGACAAGGAGTCGTGGGGGAGGAGGACTCCTCCCCGCCTCCCCAATCCGCCGGCCAAGGAGGGAGGAGAGTCCTACTAGGACTCCCCCTCCCATGGCGCCCTCCCTCCTTTAAATAGAGGGGTGGAGGCGCCACCCCCTGGCCCTCCTCCACTACTCCAATCCTAGCCTCCTCTCTCCTCCTCCTTTCTTCTGCTCAGGCTTAGGCGAAGCCCTGCAGAATTCTCTACTCCACCACCACCACCACACCGTCGTGCTGCTGAGATTCCGTGGAGAAGATCTACTGCCTCCGCTTCTCGCTGGAACGAGGAGAGGAAGGTCTGCTTCGACTCCGCACGTGTGACCGACTGCGGAAGCGCTGCCGGAACGCGGCGCGGGAAGGATCGTCCACACGATCTTGAGATCGGCAAGTGATCGACTACATCAACCACGAGATCCAATCCTGTAACGCTTTCGGATCTACAAGGGTTAGTACAGATCTATCTCGTTGCACATGTCTAATAGATTAGATATTGGCTTTTATCTAGATTAGATCTGGGTTTTGTTCGTTCTTGCGGTAGAAATTTTTTGTTTTCCATGCTACGAACCCATCAACTTCTACTGTGAGTATTGTTTACTTCTGCACTTGCTTTATTTTCGTTATGGATAACTCGCTGAGTTTCTTTTTTGGTAATGCTACTACCACTTCTAAGGTAGTAGATAAGCCACCCCTTGCTGAGAATGATGTTTTCAAAATACCTACAAGAATTATTGATCGTGTTATGGATAACTACTATGTTGGGATGGAACTGTCCATCCCGGTGATCATTTACTCTTTATACACGAATTATGCGGGTTGTTCAAGTGTGCAGGTATTACTAAAGATCAAGTTAAGAAGAAGTTATTCTCATTATCACTGAAAGGAAGAGCCGAGGAATGGTATAAGCTGCTAAAGAATGGTCAAGCTCTTGAATGGGAGGAAATAGTGCCTCTCTTTTACTCAAAATTTTATCCTCCTAGTGAGATTCATAAAGATCGGAATCAAATATACAACTTTTGTCCTCTTGATGGAGAGAGTACATCTCAAGCTTGGGGGAGATTGAAGTTATTAATGCTCATATGTCCCATTCATTAGTTCCCCAACAATATTATTATCAATAACTTTTATGCAAGGCTCCCTCTACATGACAAGGATTTATTGGATGCTTCTTGTGCCGGATCATTCACTCGCATGGAAGAAGAAGCTAAATGGGATCTTCTGGACCGTATTCAAGACAATGCTGAAGCTTGGGAGAATGACAAATGTAGAAAGTCAGGTATAAATTATGATTATGAATGCATTGAATCTTTTTATGGGAACTGCTGTCTTTCAAAATATTAAAAAAGATTATGGTCTAGATTCTCAAGCTACTGCTTCTTATTTTAAGGGTTTTGCTTCCTACATTGAAGTGCCTAAAAAGAAGTGGAATAGGTAGCATGAACCTTATAAATATGTTGCTAAGAGTGTTCATGCAATAAATACTGAAGTTTATACTGCTAATCATGTTTTACCTAAACCTTACACTGAGAAAATGCCTTTCCCAGTTAAGATAAGGGAACATTCTATGATAGCTAGTATGGTTAATGAAAGTATGAATAAGGCTGTTGAACCTGATAAAAAAATGGTTGATGAACCTATAATAGCAAATGTGAAAGACTTTGTTACTAAGTATGAAAAAGAGGGACACACTATCCTTTGTAAGGATACCTCTAATATTATTTTACAAAGTAGTGCTATGAGAGCTAGAATTCCTGTGTTTTCTGTTAGAATAAGTGATCATTGCTATGATGGTCCTTGTGATAGCTATATTGTTAAGTTCATGCATGATACTGAAGGTTATTATGAGAGAGGGAAAAGCTTTCTTATGCATCTCAATAATATCAAGTTTCCTCGTTTTATGCTGAAAGTTTTTATGTTACCCTTCTTTTGCCTTCTTATGCAAGTAGCCTCTAGTTTTAACAACTTGTTTGTTTACAAAACTCCCTTGCACAGGAAGTGGGTTAGACTTAAATGTGTGTGTGTTTTTGCATCTTCAAAATTATCATGCCCATCTTAATGGCTATAAAGAAAGAGATTTTTGGGAGACAACCCAATTTGTTTTTTGCTTTCAGTTTGTTTTTGTTTCTTTGAGTCTTGGAAGTTATTACTTCGGTAATAACCTCTCCTTATCCCTTTTTTTTTGGTTTTTGTGTCGAGATCAACCTCTAATGAGAGAGAAGTAATATTTGGGGCAGTTGCTTTCCCGAAACAGATTTTTGTGCTTAACCGTAAAAATTCATGGGAGATATCTGTATTTCGGTTTGAGATGTAATTTTTTGTGCTTCTGCCCCAGGTTGTTATTTAACCTTCGTTAGTTTTGCCCTTTTTGATTTGACCAACAGAAGATTTTTGACAAAATTTATCTTTACCTGCTGGTCTGTTTTGATAGATTTTGCCACTCTTGCATTTGCTTCTTTATTCGATTTCCTTTTTGAATTCTTTTTGGGTTTTCGGAAGGAGTTGCTACAGTAGCTTATTTTTTGATGGTTTTCAGTTGAAGTTGGACTCAAAAGTTTTGATCACTTCACTTATACTAATGGTGCTAATGAGAACTGTGTGAAGTTTTGTGTGAAAGAAATTTCCAGGAAGTGGAGATAATGGTGTAATAAGGAAGAGAAGGGTTTTATGACTCAAGTAATAAGTGTATGAAGTTGGAGATATTGATGTTATTCAAGGAATTACTCCGGAAGAATCTACTGGATACAAAATTCAGAGACCTGCAGAGTCTGTTTTCAAATAGCTAACAGTTCTAGTAAGAAAAGTTCCGCGAAAATACAATCCAACTATATTTTTGCAGTTTTCAGTCAATAAGGGAAACTACGAAGCGAAAAAGGGACGGAAACGGAGCCAGGGTGGCTCACACCACCCTGTGGCGCAGGCCCACCCCTGGCCGCGCCACCAGGTGGTGAGTCCACCCCGGACTCCGCCTCCGACTCGGTTTCTCCCAGTACCTTCCTTTTGATATGAAACTTCGTAATATATAACCCCCCCGGATCCCCCGAGGTTCGTATATCGTGTTTTCGTCGTGCTTTTGTGTCGATCAGTTTCTGCCAGGACATATTCTTTGAAAGTTTAGAAGCACCATGGTGTCCGCCAAGGATAAAGGGAAGGAGCCTATGGAGGAAGACCTCCAAGACCCCGGGAAGGTGAAGGAGATCGAGAGTGAAGGTGAAGAGGAGCAAGGCCAATATCTGCACACGGCCACTACCATTGCAAGCATTGGAGTGGTGATGAAACCTGCCAGGGTTAGAAGGACTGCACGGATGCAGAATGGGGGAAAAGCTCCTCGTCACAGTTTGGCTCCACGGTCACTTCCTCCACATGCCAAGAATCCCTGCCATACCTTTATCCATAAACATGCAGGAAAAGAAGACTCCAAGTGAGAAGAACAAAAAAGGAATCACAAGAGCTGGGATCCACAACCTGAAAGGATTATGAGCCGTATTGAGTACAACTCAGAACTGATTCGTACTCTCACCTTCGAGATTGAGGACTTGGGGAAACTGTCAAAGAGCTCATCGAGAGGATACCACCACCACCGAAGGAGTAATTCGTCATCAGGTTTGGCATCCCCTTGGTTTGTTCCAAGCTTGGGGGAGTGCCGTGGTATCACATCACTATCTTCTATCATTTTACCTTATTAGTAGAGTCATATCATGAATAGAGGAGTTATTGTGTAGGATGGTTTGCATTATGGATGTGTCCCCTCTCTCGTTAGATATGTATCCCTTGGTGTGAGTTGCTGTTATGGATTATTAATGAGAAGTTCTATCATTCACTGTTTTGCATAGCTTATATTAGTTTTCAATTCGTGGTTATATGATTGATCTTGTTGTTAGTATTGGTATCACTTTGGGATCATTGAGTTCATTTAGTTGGTTTTGGCAAACCTGGCTCGGTCAGTAGCAACACTATTTTCGAGAGTTGAATGAAAAAGATAGAAGTACTCTAGAGAAAAATAATTTCATCATCTTTCTTTCTTGATTTGCTCATAAGTTTAGTATTCTCTAGTTAAGATCTTTTGTGCTTCCAAGGAAGATTGCATGTTTGTCTTTATCACTTCTATGTTTGTTTGTTTCCTTCAACTCTTATACTTGCTACCCAACCTTCCTAGCTAAAAACCTGTACTGAGAGGAAATTCTTCTCGTGCATCCACTCCTTTAAACCAAAACCTTTGCCATTCGTGTCCACCATACCTACCTAGTAGCATTATTGCTATTCCAAGTAAATTCCTATTTTATCTACCTCCCAAATTAAACTTGTTATGCGAAAATTAGTGATTAAAGCTCTCACGAACTTGATGGCACACTTTACTTTCTTGCATTTAATAAACTTGAACCATTGGGTCCTTCTTTGTTGCGTATATGCTTGCGCTTTATGAGTTGAAGTTAGCAGAACCATGTATCATGGGGACCGCTTTCAACACTTCCTTGGTACTTGTACCTAGTTGATATCATGTTCTTTTGCTTATGGATCCCGGCGGTGTGAAATAAAAGTGGAACTTGTAAGATCATGGATTTTATATGTGTGTTAGAGAAACGCCTGGGCCGCTAGCCTAGGCCATGCCTAATCATGGTAGAAACTTGCAGCATAACTATAGTGGGCACTCTATGAAGCATCCTCAATAAAAAACATATGCAAATAGCAAATAAAAAGATCGCTGAGATGCTCACTGTTTGCTTGCCTTGTCATTTTGATTATGGGATAGCTCCTGTGTCATGTGCAAGGGGTACCCCGTTGGCGGTTCTTAATGATACACATGTATTTACAATGACAAGAGCTTGCTCATGACTAAAGTTGAGTAGCATGAGGATCAGTACTCATAAGTAAGTGGAATGGGACTTCAATTTATAAATTGTCAATTATATCCTCTTAGTTGTGTCACTTTAAACTTAACCACCAAAAGATGCCTATGATAGGGGCCATGAGAGCCGATAGCTAGTAAGTATCATAATTTTTGGGAGCTCTTTATGAGACTTGTAATCCCTGCTTCCCTCTGCGAATCTTTTACTTTGTAGTTGAGTCAGTAAACCTACTCCCTTCTATCTCAACAAGTATTTTGAGTTGTTGTGTTTCATTCATTCATATGATGATTTATTCAATCATGGTTCTTATGTTCCTTGTTTGCACATTGCTCTTATCTTGGTGTTTACTACTTTGAAAGATATCATTGAAAACCAGCTATTTGCGAACTCCAGCAAATTATCAACTATTCTTCGACCAAGAGCTAAGTTTGCAATTACCAATTATGATTCACTTCATGTATCTTTATTGTGTTTCCTTTACTTATTATAAGTTGAGTTATATAATAGTGAGTTGTCTTCTATTATGATCTATGTATTTGATGAATGTGATGCTTCTTGTCCGTATTCTTTTATCGACTCTTCACTCCATAAACCTGAGGCCATGTTTATTGAGCTCAGTTTCGCTTGGGGACAACCGAAGTCTAAGCTTGGGGGAGTTGATACATCACTTTTTGCATCACTATTCTATGTCTTAATTCGCTATTATTCATTTATATATTTTGTATTGAGAAGTGATACTTATGTTATTTCATCTGTTTTTTGCATGGTTGATGAATTTTGGAGCTTGGACCGCTATAGTCAGGATTCTGATGGAAATGTGCTGTTTGGAGGCAAAATTCGCGAAGATCATAAAATCCGGGAAAATATACGGAAAATCCTATTTTTCCAGAAGACTAAGGATGCCAGAAGACGGAGTGGAGATGGGCCACAGGGGGCCCACACCATCCCCTAGCGCGGGCAGCCCTAGGCCACGCCAGCAAGTGGTCTGGCCGTCCTGGCCCACCTATGGCTCTCCCCTCTGGCGTATATTATCCTCCCGAAACCCTAAGACTCGGGGAGCGGCCATACAAAGATTCCGCCGCCTCTGCGAGGCGGAAAACACCGAGAGAGAAAGATCTCTCCGGCAGACAGATTTCTACTGGGGGAATTCCTTCCCGGAGAGGGGAGATCGTCGCCATAAACACCATCATCAAGCTGGACTTCATCGGGATCATCATCATCACCACCACCACCATCATCATCATTAGCACCCTCATCACCATCTCCATATTGCTGTAACAATTGGGTTGAATCTTGCATAGTTCTTAGGGGAAACTTTCCCGGTGTTGATTACTCTTTGTAGTTGATGCTATTGAGTGAACCATTGAATTATTGTTTATGTTGAGATTTTTATACATCATTATTCCATCTCTGATCATGATCCATATGATGTCTTGTGAGTAGTTCGTTTTGCTCTTGAGGACATCGGAGAAGTCATGTTGTTAGTAGCGGAGTTGTGTTGAGAAAGATTCAATAGATTGTTATTTAAGTTGTGGTGTACTTCTTCTAGTGGTGTCATGTGAACGTCGACTACATGACACTTCACCTATATGGGCCTAGGGGAATGCATTGTGTATTTGGCTACTAATCGTAGGGGTTTCCGGAGTGACAGAAACTTGAATCCCCGTTAGGAAACCATTGCACAAGGGACGCAAGGGTCTTAGAGTTTAAAGCTATGGTTAGGTTTCTACCTCAATTACTTTCTTGTACTTGCAGATGTTTGCAAGGGGTATAATCACAAGTATGTATTAGTCATGGATGGGTTGGTACATTAGCACAGGTTCACCCACACAACACTTAGCAAGCTAAAGAAGATTAATCAACTATATGAAGCGAAAGCGCTTTACAGTCTTCCCATGTGTCCTCAAGAACGTTTGGTCATCTTATGTAATACAACCGGCTTGTCCTTTGCTGCATAAAGGATTGGGCCACTTGCTGCATTTATTCCTACTGACTTTTATTTACTCGTACTTTGTTTACTTGCTTTATCAAAAACCCCTAAAAATCCGTTTGCTAAGTATTTGCAGAGAATTCCTGATCCATACCACTAACCAGCACCTTCTGCTCCTCGTTGGGTTCGACACTCTTACTTATCAAAAATACTGCGATACACCCCCTATACTTGTGGGTCATCAGTATTCTGAAATTTAAACACCTATTAAACAAGTAATTGCAAAGTAAATATAATGAAGGATTCTACTCATAGGGACTTGTAAGAGGCCTAAACATGCATCAAAACTATATCTCTAAGCATCAAACAAGCTTACAAGCTCTGATAATGAGTCACCTACAATAGCAAAATATTCCATATATAATCCACTAAACACAAATCTACTTGGACAAGGGGAGGAGTCACATACCAGGGAACAAATGCTCCAAATTTCAGCAAGAAAGATGGGCTGAGCAAGGAGATCGAAAAAAATCGAGAGCAAGCACAACAAGAACGTGATTTTGAGCAATGAACTAGAGCTTACTCGGGATTTGAGAAGAAAGTGGCAGGTGAGAGAGTTAGTGGGGGCCAGGGGTAGCCCACACTAGGGCATGGCGCCACCCAGGTCAGGCCGCGCCACCAGGTGGTGTGCCTGCCTGGTGGGTACCCCTGGTACCTCCCAGGTACTCCTCTGCCCCTTTTTTCACGCAAAAATTTAATATGAATTTTCTAGAATTTTTCGAGACACTTTATTTTTGGGCATTTTCAGGCATAGAAGAATGATTTTCTGACAGACAAATATATATATTTTTTCTTTTGGAAACATGATGCAAAGACAAAACAAAGCTAGAACTACCGAAGTTCTAAGACACACTAACATGCAAGCAACTAACAACAAAAAGAAAACTAAACGAAAGCAAAAACTGAAATGCATAGGATAGAAGCAAACGGAGATAATCATAGTGAAAACATTGTTTTGTTCAATGAAATCCTTTTGTTAACAAGGTTGATCAGGTTTTGCTACCAAAACAATTCCATATGAGACAAGACTTTGTATTCCAACCTCAACCTTGATAGCAATAGTTCCAATCATAATAGTTTCAATTTTTTCTCTTGGTATGGGACAATATATTTCTCCAACTTGAATACCCTTAACATGTTCAATGGAATTCAAACCATAAGGCCATTCAATCTTCTTGGGGAAATAGACACTATGTTCCTTGTCATTAACATTGAAAGTCACCTTTCCTTGATTACAATTGATAACAGCTCCTGCCGTATTAAGAAAAGGTCTCCCAAGAATAATGGACATATTATCATCTTCAGGAATTTCAAGCACAACAAAATCAGTTAATATCAAGCAATTATGAGCCACTTGAACAGGTACATCCTCACATATACCCACATGAATAGTGGTAGATTTATCAGCCATTTGCAAAGATATATAAGTTGGTATTAATATTTCTAATTGAAGCCTCTTATAGAGAGAGAAAGGCATAACACTAACTCCAACTCCCAAATCACACAAAGAAGTTCTAACATAACTTTTCTTAATAGAGCAAGGGATAGTTGGAATCCCTAGGTCTCCAAGTTTCTTAGGAACCTTACCATTGAAGGAATAATTAGCAAGCAAAGTAGAAATTTCTTCATTAGGGATCTTCCTTTATTCGAGACAATATCCTTATATACTTTGAGTAAGGAGGCAAATTAATAGCATCAGTCAAAGGAATTTGCAAGAATAAAGGCTTCATCCACTCACAAAACTTATTATAATGTTCATCTTCCTTTGACTTGTGTTTCTTATCAGGGAAAGGCATAGGTTTTTGGACCCAAGGTTCTCTTTCACTACCATGTTTGTTAGCAATAAAATCCTCTTTAGTGTATTTGGTATTCTTCGTGTGGTTTTCAGGTTCTTCTTCAACTTTTTCTTCATTAGGAACATCATTTTCTTCATTACCACTTTTAATTTCAGCATCAGAGATAGATATACTATTAGGATCTATAGCAGGTTCAGAGGGTTCTACGACAGTTTTATGTTTCTTTTTCCTTTTCTTACGAGTAGAGCCACTATTTTCAGCTTGTTGAGAATCCTGCTCAATTCTTTTGGGATGCCCCTCAAGATATAGAGGATCATGGGTAGCAGCTCCACTTCTAGTTCTAATTTCATAAGCATGTTTTTCTTTGGCAGCATTAACTAGCAAGTCGTTTTGCACTTTAACGAGTTGATCTATTTGAGTTTGAACCATTTGAAAGTGTTTAACAATCATTTTAACATGATTAGAGGTTATTTCCACAATATCTTTCTACTCAACAATAGCTCTAGTGTTTTCCATTAGATGATTTTGCACCCTTTTATTAAAGTTATCTTGCTTAACAATAAAGATATAAATTCTTCTAAGCATTGATCAGGAGGTTTAGAGTAAGGGATATCACCTTCATCAAAGTATTGGAGAGAGTATACCTCGATAGTGGATGAGTAGGGAATAGGCTTACATAATTCTTCAATAGGAGGTAAATTCTTGACATCTGCAGCTTTAATTCCCTTCTCCTTAAGACATTTCTTAGCTTCCTTCATCACTTCATCATTTAATTCAATAACTCCCCTCTTCTTTGATGTTGTAATAGGCACCGGAATAGAAGGTTCAGGTACAATTACTTCAGGTATAGCTTGGTTAGGAGGAGTCCAATCTTCATAATTCTTACTTATTTTAGCCATTAATTCCTCAGCTTCCTTAGGAGTCCTATTCCTAAAAACACAAGCAGCACAACTATCTAGGTATGTCCTAGATTCTTCGGTTACTCCATTATAAAATATATCAAGAAGCTTATTCTTAGGTAATGGACTTCCAGCCTGTGCATGAATCAAAGCACAAAACCTTGCCCAAGATTCAGGCAATACCTCTTTTTCTCCCTGTTTAAAATCAAAAAGTTCCTGCAAAATAGCATGTCTAGCACTAGGAGGAAAATATTTCTGCAGGAAAGTACTAATCAAGCACTCGCGGCTATCAATAGATCCAGGAGGTAAATTATTAAACCAAGTTTTAGCTTCTCCTTTTAGTGAAAAGGGGAAAATGTTAGCAACAAAGTAAGTATGCATCTTAATATCATCAGAAAACAAGCCACTCATGGTAGAAAGTTCATTCTTATGTGCTACCGCACTTTCATTCTTAGTCCCACAAAAAGGTTCTTTCTCAACAATAGCTATGTAAGATAGATGGAGAGAGAAATCATAATCTTTATCTGTAATGTTTATGGGAGAAGCAGAAAACTTAGTAATAAGAGACAATTTGGGTCTAATAGTACGCCTCTCAAGGAGACTCTTAGCAGCGCTCCTATCATGGGTGTTTTTTACATTCTTTAATAAATTCATCGGTCATCTCAACATAACCATCTTCAATATCATAACTCTCACTAGACTCAGGTGAACTAACAGGTGTGGTAGTGTCTTCATTAGGAGTTTCGGTATTTCCAGCGATAGTTCTAGCAATCGTAGCATCTAGGAAAGGACCTAATGAACCACTCTTATCAAGCATAGTAGAAGCAGTATCATAAGCATCAGAAGTTTCAGATTCAGCAGTAGTAGCAGTGTGTGTAGCATGTGTATGTGGTGGTGTAACAACCTTGCTTATAATAGATGGTGAATCAAGAACAGCAGAGGTGTTTAGAACCATACCTCTTCTTGTAGTGGATGGTAAAATACGAAACTTGCCATCACGAGACTTACCCATGATGGATGGATAGCAACGAACAATAGAGAATCCAAGTGAACTTGATAAATAAAGCTATGCTCCCCGGAAACGGTGCCATAAACTAGTCTTGATGACCCACAAGTATAGGGGGTGTATCGCAGTATTTTTGAGGGAAGTGAAACCCAATTTATTGATTCGACAAAAGGGAGCCAAAGAATATTTATAAGCCTTAACAACTGAGCTGTCAATTCAGCTGCACCTGGAAACAATCTTGCTCGTAGCAGTTTATCAGTAGCAACAGTTTTGTAGTAGGAATAGTAAAGTAATAGCAGTAGTAAAGTAAAGACAGCAGTGACAATAGCAGTAAACAATAGGATTCGAGTGCGGTAGGCATAGGGATGGATGGACGGGCGTTGCATGGACAAGAAAATTCACATAGTATTCAGAACATAGGGAAATTGCAGATAAATAAGATAAAGTATCCAAGTACTAGATAATCCTAGGCATGTGTTCCATATATAGTCATACGTGCTCGCAATGAGAACTTGCACAACATCTTTTGTCCTGCCAGCCCATTTGCAGCGGGGCCTCAAGGGAACTACTGGCAATTAAGGTGCTCCTTTTAATAGAGCACCGGAGCAAAGCATTAACACTCCGTGAACACATGTGATCCTCACATCAAAGCCATTCCCTCCGGTTATCTCGATTTCTGTCACTTCGGGGCCATTGGTTCCGGATAACAACGTGTGTATACAACTTGCAGGTAAGACCATAAACAATACTATCATTATGAATCAATAACATGTTCAGATCTGAAATCATGGCACTCGGGCCCTAGTGACAAGCATTAAGCATAGCAAGTCGCAACAAAGTCATAAAGCACTAATAAAAGATACTAGGCACCATGCCCTAACAATCTGATGCCATTACATGAACGATCTCATCCAATCCCTACCATCCCCATGGCCTACAGTGGGGGATTACTCACTCATATATGGGGGAAACATGGATGGTCGATGGAGAAGCAATGGTGATGATGGTGGCGATGATCTCCTCCAATTCCCCGTCCCAGCAGGGTGCCAGAACGGAGTTTCTGGTGCTGTTTCGTGGAATCTGGTGGTGTCGGCGGAGCGGAACTCCTTATTGAAAAACGTCAACCCCCCCGGAGTTTTTAGGTCAGAAGGCTTCTTATAGGCGAAGAGAGAGACCGAGGCAGTGCCTGGGGGCCCCACACCACCCCCAAGCACGGCCTGGCCTGCCCGCGCCACCAGGTGGTGTGGCCACCACCTGGCTCTTCTCTTTCTCGTATTCTGGCTCATGGAGTCTTCGGGTGAAATAGGATTTTTGGCATATTTTCCGGGATTTTCCCTGATAGTTGATTTTCTGCACAAAAAGTAGACACCAAGGCAATTCTGCTGAAAACAACGTTAGTCCGCGTTAGTTGCATCCAAATCACACAAGTTTAGAGGAGAAACAATATCAAAAGTGTTCGGGAAAGTAGATACGTTTTGGACGTATCAAGGACTTGATTCTGAATGACAAGACCATGATCAATGTCCATGTCGAACATGCAAACTCCAGCGTTGGATCGATCCTGATTCTGATCAATTGGAGGGTCACCTTCTCAGGCGCGGTTTCATGCGACCTCAATGAGGCGCCAATAGGATATGGTGGTTACGAAGACGTGGGAGGGCGAGAAGACGAAGAGTCTCCCAGGCATGATCATCGTGACGAAGAAGATACCGGCGGGCATGATCAGCATGATCATCATGAAGGAGATCTCGAAAGGCATGATCATCATGAAGAAGGAGATACCGGTGGGCATGATCATCAGGAAGAAGGAGAAGACAAGAACACACAGACGCTGCTAACTTCAGCCTTGCAGGACCCTCATGTTCAAGAACTGCTCCTCAAGGAGACGAGCAACACCAAAGATGCAGCTAGTGAGAAAGCCAAGCTGGCCCAAATGGAGATAGATGGGATGACTCCATTGTATCCTGGGTATCGCCCGGAGGATACACGATTGAGTGTAATGCTCAAGGCTCTGGAGATGAAGGCCGAACACAAATGGACCGATGTGAGCTTCAACACGAACATGGAATAATGGCACGACCGACTTCCCAAGGGGAACACATTGCCAACAAATATCGAGGAGGCCAATAAAATCGTATGCCCTCTCGACCTACCACACATTAAATACCACGCATCCATCCATGATTGCACACTTGAGGAGAACGAGTACGTGGATAGAACCACATGTCTGGTGTGCGGCCAAGGACGGTAAAAGAGAGGGAACAAGAAAGTTCCTCGAAAAGTGGTACGGTAGTTTCCTATCACCCCCACCCCCCGTCTTTAGTAATATTTCGCAGATCATAAGGAAGCGAAGCTCATGCAATGGCACGCGGAAAGGGAGAAACCCGAAGATGATCCCGAGAAGGGAAACATCCTGACACACCCTTTAGACTCTAGCCAGTGGAATGCATTGGACATCGAGTTTGAAGAGTTCGAGGGCGATGCAAGGAACGTCGGGTTGGGTATGAGCACCGATGGACTCAATCCTTTTGGAAACCAGAGTAGCACGCGTAGCACCTGGCCCGTGTTTGTATGGCTGTACAACCTCCCCCCACGCTTGTGCACGAAGCAAAGGTACGCACACATGAGCATTCTTATTCAGGGGTCGAAACAACCAGGTATCGATATGGATTTGTATCTCGGGTTGTTGAGAGAGGAGTTAGCCAGCTTGTGGGAGACACCGGCCCATATGTGGGACGCCTACACTAAAGAATATTTCCCACTGAGAGCCGTGTTGCTCCCGACGGTGCAGGACTATCCTGGTTATGCATATGTATTGGCCTAGGTGACCCCCGGACATGATGCATGCGTCAAGTGCATGGATGAGACACCGCATCTCTAGCTACCAAGGGATCTCGGGTCTTCGAAAACCGTGTTCCAAGGTACTCGAAAGTGTCTCCGCATGGATCACCCGTGGAGAAAACGTGGTGACCTATTCAATGGTGAGGACAAGCTCGAAGGAGCTCCGCGTCCGAGGAGTGGCGAAGAAATCGAGGAGCTTTTGAATAATTGGGTAGATTGCCCTGCGCTAGGAAAAATGACCGAGGACAAAGCCGCTGCTGGGTGTATGGAAAGCAAGGTATGTATTCTGGGACTTGCCATACTAGAAGGTCCTCCACACTCCCCATAGGTTCGATGTAATGCACATCACAAAGAACGTTACCGAGAGTCTGCTTGGCACTCTACTGAACATTCCGGAGAGGAACAAGGATGGGTCAAAAGCAAGAAAGGACCTTAAATTGCTTGGCATCAAGAAAGATCTTCAGTACCCTGAGAGTGATGATGATGATGATTATACGAAAGGGACTCAAGGTCGCTGCGAAAGAGTTCAGAAGAATGAGGTGGTGCTTTGCGCTGCATGCTTTACTCTAAGTCTAGAGGAGCTCGAGCAGTTATTCAGGTTCCTCCTAGGAGTGAAAGTTCCTCACGGTTACTCGGGGAAGATAAGTAGATATCTAGACGTGGCGAAGAAGAGGTTCAGTGGTATGAAGTCTCACGACTGTCACATGCTGATGACGCAGATACTCCCCATTGCGATCCGCGGGATAATGGATGAGCATGTCTGTGAGACGTTGTTTGGCCTCTACAACTTTTTCGACGTCATATCTAGGAAGTCGATCGGTGTGAAGTAGCTCGACAGGCTACATGAAGAGATCGTGCCAATCCTATGCAAGCTCGACATTTACTTCCCGTCCACATTCTTCAACATCATGGTTCATCTGCTTGTACATGACGTGGATGACATCATCTAGCTCGGGCCGACATTCCTGCACAACATGATGCCGTTTGAAAGGCTAAATGGTGTCATCAAAGGATTCGTTCGCAACAGGTCCCATCCAGATGGAAGCATAGCCAAGGGCTTTCTGATCTACGAGTGCATCTCCTTCTGCTGAATTATCTAACCACCAAGATTTGTGCTAACTTTTTTCCTCTTTTTAATAGAGTGCAACCATGTCGGGCAACAATGAGGCCGGCCCTTCTAAGCTGAGCGTCGAAAGCCAAGCTAGATAGGCCAATGAGTCATTATGGCGGGGGTCCCAACATCAGGAGGAGGAGGAGGAGATGAGGATCACACCACCATCGAAGTAGGAGGCGACCGCCGCGAGAGGTACTGGGGGCAATGAGGGAGGAGATGCTGATTACGAGGGGGACGAACATGACTACGATGAAACTAGTAAACACGGCGGAAAATAGGATGACACCACTGATGGCAGCACCCGCACCGATGGCGGCGAGCACATGGATGGCGGTAGAGGCAACCCGACCGCTTCTCAAAAGAAGAAGAAGAAGAAGGAAATGAAGGATCAAAATTTGCCAGTGCTCACCACCGTCTGCGATGAGTTCATTGAAATCACAGAAAGTGGCCTACCCATTGCGCTAGAGGCGTTTGCCAAAGGGTACGTCCTGCAACTCGGGTGCATCTTACGGGAAAGCATGTCGATCAACATGAAGAACATCAGACATGCTGACAATGCAGCTTTGGTTGATAACCTCCTTAAGAAGCTTCACAAGCGATACAGATTCCCATAGCTATTTAGAAACCTGTCAAGAAATAACTCGGTGAAAAAACTAGCCCTCACAAAGATGAGCAACGCCTTGAGCAGCTGGAAATCCCGGGTAAAGAATAGCATTAACAAAGATGAAAGCTGGGAGGTTATTAGTAAGAAAAATCCGATGCTCAATGAAGAGGAGTTTAAGATATTCAAGGAGGATATAGCTACCGAAGACACTATAAAATGGACTAAATGTGGCAGGAGTATGCAGGAACAGAAAATAGGTAACCACCACCTTGGAAGCGGCGGTTACAGAGGGAAACATGCCATTTGGGACAAGGAGGACGCTGAGCTTGAATGCCTGGGTTAAGACAACCCTTGGCTTAAAATCACGGACTTGCAACTTAGGCACTTTGTCTGGGCCCTCTACTACCTGGACAAGGAAATAGGGGAGTTCATCACCAACAATCTGGAGGTGAAGGAATTCAAGAAGAAGGTGGTAAGGAATTTATCACTGATCTCAAGTCTATTGCGTTCTAATTAAACTAATGAAGCAAAGAATCTAAATGGGTTGACCTTTCCTTGTCTCTTCAGGAGGATGAACTGAACGCTCCTGCCGAAGAGTCGTCCTAGGATTGGACGGAGCCGTGGGACACTGTTTTCAAGAGGGCGACAAATGCTTACAAGAAGAGGGACATGGGGTTGCCGCCGTCCTCACCTAACCGTGTGTCCGGCTTCGGTACAAGCATGAAGTTCAAGGAGTACTACAAAGAGGACGCCGGGAAAAGAAGGGAGAGGAAGAGCTATTGAAGAGCTGAAGATGAAGGTGCAGACACTGGTGGAGAAGGCAGTGGACGAGAAAACAGTCGACAAGATAGTGGAAGAGAAGCTCTGCACGATGATCCCTCCTGAGTTTTTCGAGGGGCTAACTGCTTGGAATGCGGGAGGTCGACCGGGGCCGATACATCTACCCAGCTTAAGCGGTAGCAACTCGAGCATCAACGTTAATGTGTCGCTAGACCTGGTGACCCCGACGGCTGTCAACGACGGGATGAAGTGATGTCTACGCACACTTCTATTCTTGTAGACAGTGTTGGGCCTCCAAGTGCAGAGGTTTGTAGAACAGCAGCAAGTTTCCCTTAAGTGGATCACCCAAGGTTTATCGAACTCAAGGAGGAAGTGGTCAAAGGTATCCCTCTCAAGCATCCCTGCAATCAAGATACAAGAAGTCTCTTGTGTCCCCAACACACCCAATACACTTGTCAGGTGTATAGGTGCACTAGTTTGGCGAACAGATAGTGAAATACAAGTAATATGGATGATTATAAGTGGTAATTGCAATCTGAAATAAGAGTGGCAACAAGAAAACATGTAATAGGACTGATTGTAAACGGTGTTTCAATGCTTAGAAACAAGGCCTAGGGATCATACTTTCACTAGTGGACACTCTCATATAAATATCTTCTCTTCATCATGCTACCCTAAACTACTCTCCGGTTGGACGATGTAGGGATATAACAGCACACCTCAAAGGTCGCATTCCCCATCTATATAACCCCTCACTGTCACCATGAGCCCTAGATGGTTCCAAAAAACACCACAATCTCATAGATACATCCAACTCAAATTATACTCATGATAAGTATTTATGTAACCTTAGCCAAAGTGCCACACGGTGTGCACACTATCAACTTCACACACATGGGGATAAGCAGAGATTCATTAAAGAACTTGAGTAGCAGAATAGATCTATAGATTACAAAGCTCATGGTCTCATAAGATCATGCATAGAGAGAGGTGAACACATAGCTACCGGTAGAGCCCTTAGCCTCGAGAGAGAACTACTCCCTCCTCATCATGGGAGTAAGCAACGACAATGGAGATGGCGGTGTGCTGACTCGTATATTAACGAGCTCGTTGGGGAACCCCAAGAGCAAGGTATGATGAGCACAACAGTAAGTTTCCCTCAGTTATGAAACCAAGGTTATCAATCTAGAAGGAGCAAGGAAAGACCCCAAAGGTGTAGCTAGCTGAACGTTGGCAGGGCGCACTACTGGTGCCAGCAGCAACGTGGAGACCTGCACAACACAACCACAGAACTCTATCCCCAACTTGCGATGAGGTTGTCAATCTCACCGGTTTTGCTAAAAACAAACGATTAAACGTATTGAATGGAAGGAAGTAATAGTTTGCAGAAAGTAAACACAAAGCAGTAAACAGTTTGTAGATCGAATGTAAAAGAAAGGACTGGGGTCCATAGTTCACTAGAGATGGCTCTTCTTAAGATAGATAACATGTTGGGTGAACAAATTATAGCGAGGCAATTGACAAACATCGAGAAAGCATACAAGCATATACTAATCATCTTGACTTCTTTGAGATTCAATTGGGCATTAGAACATTATACATAGACCACCATCCAACTGCATCTAAGACTAATAATCCACCTTCAGGTTATCATCTGAACCCCCTCTAGTATTAAGTTGCAAGCAACAGATTATTGCTTTACGAATTGCTTTTAAAGTAAACAATACGATTGTTATATGAAGAAAGGATTGTTGTTTTCTTCCTAGTAGCAACAACACATCTAGTACCTTAGAGATTTCTGTCACTTCCCCAGATTACCAGAGGCATGAACCCACTATCGAGCATAAATACTAACTCTTGGAGTTGCTAGCATCTACTTGGCCAAGATATCTACTAACAACGGAAAGCATGCAAGATCACAAATAACAAAGACATGATAGAATCAATAATCAATCTGAAATAGCATATCAATATCCATCGGATCCCCGCAAACACAATATGCAGAATTACAAATAGATGATCTTGATAATGAACGGAGCTCACAAGATCTAAACATGAAAGCACAAAGGAGGAGAACCAGCCATCTAGCTACTACATGGAACCATAGTCCAGAGATGAACTACTCACGCATCACACCGGAGGCTTGCATGATGATGAAGAAGGCCTCCAGGGTGAAATCCCCTCCCCGGCAGGGTGCGGGGAAGAGCTTCAGATCCCTCCCGATCTAGGGATGGAGACGACAGTGGCTACGGAGTTTTTCGTGGATTTTTGATCGGGTACTTAGGGCATCTGTATCGAAGGCAATATATAGGTGGAAATAGAGTCCGAGGGGGTGCCTGGGGTGGCCAGACCACCCCATGGCGCGAGCCAGGCCTGGCCGCGCGGCCAGGTGGTGTGGCCAGGCCCCAGCGCCTCTCTGTCTCGTATTTTGGCTCTAGATGTCTTCCGGTAAAATAGTGACTTTAGCTTTTGTGCCGTCTAATTCCAAGAATATTCATTTTCTGACTTCCTGGAACCGAAAACAGCAGAAAACAGGCAGTTGGCACTGTGGCTCTTGTTAATAGGTTAGTCCAAGAAATCATATGAAAAGTACTCCAAAGTGTGGACAAAACACAAGAAAGTAGATAAAACCAAGCATGGAACATCAAAAATTATAGATACATTTGCAATGTATCAACATCCCCAAGTTTAACTCCTGCTCGTCTTTGAGTAGGTAAGTGATAAAAAGAAAGAATTATTTTTGAGGTGACATGCACCATCATAAACTTGATCAAAGTATCTATAAAACATTCAAAGCTGGGATCATAGTACTTCAATCATAACATGAAAGACAAAGTTCTAGCAATAAGACAAAGAAACTATGTTGCAACATGAAAAGGCACAAACTAAAGATTCATGAATTAAAAAAAATGCTTTGCAAGACGTTTGTTTGTTTCACATAGAGAAAACATAGCATAATAGTATTCAGCTTGTCCCTCATAGAGTAGCAAATAAATATGCCTAGGACACCTTCAAAGTTCATAAGAGTGACTAGATACAAATAATTTAAAACAAGCAATATCAAATTATGCATCAATCAACTAGTCTTGGGACAATGCACATAGAACTAAGAATGGCCACTATGCTCTCAAAGTAGGTGCATAAAGATAGAAGGTGGAGACTCAATATAATGGTGGAAGAAAGGCCTTCATAGAAGGAAGCAGAGATTCAATTTTCATAAAGATCTTCCAAATATTATGGTACTTATAGCTTTCAGCTCTCATTGCCCCTATCATAAGCATCTTGAAGTCATTAAGGTTAAAGTGAACAAACTATGGTGTACATGCTTGACGAAGTATAAGTTGGAAACCTCATGTTCCTTGAATACGAGGGCCGCTCCTCGTGCAACTCAAGTTTAGTCACCGGTAAGTTCTTTTCATCGTAAGTACATGTGTATCATAGAGAACCGCCAATGGGGTACCCCTTGCCCGTTGATACAGAAGAATCCCCATATCAAAATGACAAGGAAAGCCGACAACAAGCATCTCAGTAATCTTCTTATTTACCATGGGAATATGGTGCTTTTTCTCACTTTCCTCTTTTCATAATCTCTTTTTTTCTCTTTCTCTTTTTCTTTCTCATATAGGACTCTTTTTTTATAAGAACAATGCTTCATAGACAGCTCATTATGGTTATGCTACAGGTTTCCACCATGTCAGCATGGATTAGACCAGCGGCCCAGGCGTTTCTCTAACACATATACATAACTCCATGGACTTACAAGCTCCCCTTTCATTTCACACCGACGACATCCATAGAAAAAAGAGTATGATATCAACTAGGTACAAAGTACCAGTGCAATGTTGAAAGCGTTCCCCATGACAACATGGTTCTGCTAATTCCCAACAAATAAGTGCAAGCATATACAACATAGACGACACAATGGTTCAAGTTTATTAAGGGCAAGAAAATTAAAGTGTGCCATCAAGTTCGTAAGAGCTTTAATCACTAGTTTTCTCGTAACAAGTTTAATTCGGAAGGTAAACAAAAGCATGAAAATACATGGAATAGTGATGACCCACAAGTATAGGGGGTGTATCGTAGTATTTTCGATAAGTAAGAGTGTCAAACCCAACGAGGAGCAGAAGGTGCTGGCTAGTGGTATGGATCAGGAATTCTGTACAAATACTTAGCAAACAGATTTTTAGGGGTTTTCGATAAAGCAAGTAAACAAAGTATGAGTAAATGAAAGAAAGTAAGAATGAATGCAGCAAGTGGCCCAATCCTTTATGCATCAAAGGACAAGCCGGTTGTATTTCTATAGATGACCAAACATTCTCGAGCACACATGGGAAGACTGTAAAGTGCTTTCGCTTCATATAGTCGATAAATCTTCTCTAGCTTGCTAAGTGTTGTGTGGGTGAACCAGTGCTAATGTACCGCCCCATCCAAGACTAAATACATACTTGTGATTATACCCCTTGCAAACAACCATAAGTACAAGTAAGTAATTAAGGTAAAACCTAACCACAGCTTTAAACTCTAAGACCCTTACGACCCTTGTGCAATGGTTTCCTAACGGGGGTTCAGGTTTCTGTCACTCCGGCAACCCCTACGATTAGTAGCCAAATACACAATGCATTCCCCTAGGCCCATATAGGTGAAGTGTCATGTAGTCGACGTTCACATGGCACCACTAGAAGAAGTACACCACAACTTAAGTAACAATCTATTGAATCTTTCTCAACGCAACTCCACTACTAACAACAAGACTTCTCCCATGTCCTCAAGAACAAAACAAACTACCTACAAGACATCATATGGATCATGATCAGAGATGGAATAATGATGTATATCAATCTGAACATAAACAATAATTCAATGGTTCACTCAATAGCACCAACTACGAAGAGTAATCAACACCGGGAAAGTTTCCTCTATGAACTATAGCAAGATTCAACCAATTGTTACAGCAATATGGAGATGGTGATGAGGGTGCTGAAGGTGATGATGGTGGTGATGATGATGATGATGATCCCGATGAAGTCCAGCTTGATGGTGGTGTTAATGGCGACGATCTTCCCTCTCCGGGATGGAATTCCCCCGGCAGAAATCTGACTGCCAGAGAGATCTTTCTCTCTCGGTGTTTTCCACCCCGCAGAGGCGGTGGAATCTTTCTGTGGTCGCTCTCCGTGTCTTAGGATTTCGTGGGGATGATATACGCCAGAGGAGAGAGGCTGGAGTGGGCCAGGGCGGCCACACCACTCCTAGGCGTGGCCTAGGCCTGCCCACGCCATGGGGTGGTGTGTGCCCCCTGTGGCCCACCTCCACTCCATCTTCTGGCATCCTGAGTCTTCTGGAAAAATAGAATTTTCCGTATATTTTCCCAGATTTTCTGATCTTCGCGAATCTTGCCTCCAAACAGCACCTTTTCCATCAGAATCCTAACTACAACGGTCCATGCTCCAAAAGTCATCAATCATGCAAAAACAGATGAAATAACATAACTAACACCTCTCAATACGAAATATATCAATGAATAATAGTGAATTAAGACATAGAATAGTGATGCAAAATGGACGTATCAACTCCCCCAAGCTTAGACTTCGCTTGTCCCCAAGCGAAACTGAGCTGAATAAACATGGCCTCAGGTTTATGGAGTGAAGAGTCGTTAAAAGAATATGGACAAGAAGCATCACATTCATCAAATACATAGATCATAATAGAGGACAACTCACTATTATATAACTCAACTTGCAATGAGTAAAGGAAACACAATAAAGATACATAGAGTAAATCATAATTGGTAATGGCAAACTTAGCTCTTGGTCGAAGAATAGTTGATAATTTGCTGGAGTTCACAAATAGCTGGTTTTTCAATGAAAGCTTTCAAAGTAGTAATCATTAAGATAAGAGCAATGTGCAAAACAAGGAACATAAGAACATGAATGCATAAATCATCATATGAATGAATGAAACACGTCAACTCAAAATACTTGCTGAGATAGAAGGGAGTAGGTTTACTGACTCAACTATAAGGTAAAAGAAAGGCCCTTCAAAGAGGGAAACAGGGATTGCTAGTCTCATAAAGAGCTCCCAAAAATTGTGATACTTACTAGCTTTCATCTCTCATTGCCCCTATCATAGGCATCTTTAGGTGATTAAGGTGAAAGTGAGGTCCAGTCTGAGTTATATGCTTGACAGACTATAAACTGAAAATCCCAAGTCCCTTGAGTACGAGGGCCGCTCCTCATGCTACTCAACTTTAGTTACAGGTAAGTTCTTGTCATCGTAAGTATGTGTGTATCATTGAGAACCGCCAACGGGGTACCCCTTGCCCGATGATACGGAAGAATCCCCATATCAAAATGACAAGGCAAGCAGACAATGAGTATCTCATCAATCTTCTTATTTACCATGGGAAAATGGTTTCTTTTTTCTCTCTTTCCTCTTTTCATAGTATCTCTTTTTTTTCTTTCCTTTTTCTCAATAGCTATCTCTATTTTTTTTTATAAGAAGAATGCTTCATAGATATCATTATGGTTACGCTGCAGGTTTCCACCATGTCAGCATGGATTAGACCAGCGCCCTAGGTGTTTCTCTAACACACCTACATAACTCCATGGACTTACAAGCTCCCCTTTTATTTCACATCGATGACATCCGCAAACAAAAGAGCAAGGTATCAACTGGGTATATATTTACAAGTGTTGAAAGCGTTCCCCGTACCAGCACGGTCTGCTAATCCACAGCCTATAATTTGCAAGCATATAACTTTCATGGAGAGTTCACAATGGTTCAGGTTTATTAAGTGCGGAAAATAAAGTGCGCCATCAAGTTCGTGAGAGCTTTAATCACTAATTTTTCACATAACAAGTTTAATTTGGGAGGTAGACAAAACAAGAATTTACTTGGAATAGCAATAATGCTACTAGGTAGGTATGGTGGACACAAATGGCAAAGGTTTTGGTTTAAAGGAGGTGGATGCACGAGAAGAATACCCTCTCAGTACAGGTTTTTGGCTAGCAAGGCTGGGTAGCAAGTACAAGGGTTGAAGGAAACAACCAAACATACAAATAATAAAAACAAATATCCAATATTCCTTGGAAGCACAAAATATCTTAACTAGAGAACACTAGACTTGTGGGCAAATCAAGAAGGAAAGATGATGAAATTATTTTTCTTTAGAGTACTTCTATCTTTTTCTTTAAACTCTCAAAAAGGTGTTGCTACTGACCGAGCCAGGTTTGCCAAAACCAACTAAATTAACTCAATGATCCCAAAGTGCTACCAATACTAACAACAAGATCAATCATATAACCACGAACTGAAGACTAGTATAAGCTATGCAAAAGAGTGAATGATAGAACTTCTCATTAATATTCCATAACAGCAACTCACACCAAGGGATACAAATCTAACGAGAGATGGGACACTTCCATAATGCAAACCATACAACAAAATAACTCCTCTATTCATGATATGACTCAATTAATAAGGTAAAAAGATAGAAGATAGCGATGTGATGCCGTGGCACTCCCCCAAGCTTGGAACAAACCAAGGGGATGCCAAACCTGATGACGAATTACTCCTTCGGTGGTGGTGGTATCCTCTCGATGAGCTCTCTGATAAGTTTCCCCAAGTCCTCAATCTTGAAAGTGAGATTACGAATCAGCTGTGAATTTTTCTCAATGCGGCCCATAATCATGTCGTGTTGAGAATTCCAGCTCTTGCTATTCTTTCCCCACTCTTCCTCCTTGAAGTCGTTTTTTCCTGCATATCTAGAACGAGGCAAATCCCAATTGCAAGGTACTTTCCCTTGGGCATATTCTGGTATTGATGCTCATGGATAAGGGTATGGAAAGGATTCTTGGTGCGTGGAGGAAGTGACCAGGGATCTGAACGGTGATGAAGAGGCTTCCCTCCAATGGTTGGGTTTGCCACCACTCCAATGCTTGCAACGGTAGTGTCGGTGTGCTTTGCCTCCTCTTCACCTTCACTCTTGATCTCCTTCTCCTTCCTGGGGTCTTGGAGGTCTTCCTCCATAGGCTCCTTCCCTTTATTCTTGGCGGACACCATTGTGCTTCTAAGCTTTCAAAGAGTGTGTCCTGACAGAAATAGATCGAAACAAAAACACGACAAAAACACGATATATGGACCTCGGGGGATCCGGGGGGTTATATATTATGAAGTTTCATATCAAAAGGAAAGTACTGGGAGAAAACGAGTCGGAGGCGGAATCCAGAGTGTCCACACCACCTGGTGGCGCGGCCAGGGGTGGGCCCAGGCCACATGGTGGTGTGAGCCACCATGGCTCCGTTTCTGTCCTAGTTTTCTTAATCTTTGGGTAGAATTTTGAAACCATACCTGCATGCATATTTTGTCTAGTATTCACTGTACGATGCACTTACAATAGTCTACACGTTAGATTTCTTTTTTTTTCACAGCATCTGTACTAGACTAGACGCATATGGTTATATATATCCTCCTTATAGATATTTTGGAATTAATTGAATGATAGGATTTTGATTTAAGTAGTTGATTATAATCTTAGTACAGTTTGGTATTTTCTGTAGACTTTCTGATCAGTTTTGTAGCGATTAGATTTGTTGTTACGAGAATAAGATTATATTATTACTAGCTATTGATTTATTGCTTAGAAGATTATCTTGTTTTCTTATATCTCGATGATATGGTAGTATGCACTATAGCACTGTTATTGTTGCATTTAAATGGCATGCTACTGTGAATACTAGTATTTGATAATTGCATGACCATGGATTAATATATGTTCCTCATCATCGCATGCGCACCTGTCTTAGATTCGGCATGCATGAATGTGTATGTATAGTATGTTCATCCTCATTTTTGCATGCATGCATGTGTAGGGTACAGTAGCTTGTTGCATGCGGTTGATTATTTAATGTGTGCAGATCACTAGCTTTGTGCATGTTCTCATTTCTTAGTCATGTAGGCTTAAGAATTTTGCCTCGCATATAGTTTGTTGCTATTTCAGTGCATCGTATACTAAAAACCATGTCACCTATAGTGATCGTAGTATGTATATATTATTTTTTCTTAATATATTTTATTAAGTTAAAAACGTAGACCGATCGTATATCGAACCGTCCGAACATTGTCAGTCTATTTGATTCTTTTTATTGGGATCTTTATATTGGATCTTATTTGTGGTTATTCAAAATATGTATTTATGTGTGTTTCATTGTTATAAGGAGTAGGGAGTGACAGGTTCGAGCAGAATCGAGATTACGAGGAAGAACACTTTCACGACAACGAAGGCATGCCCCTTTAATAATTCACCTATGTTTTACAAGTGCATGTTATTATTGTTTTAAAAATATTACTGCTATTTTGGTTACCCACATACCTTGATAGACCTGTCACCATACACAACCCTGAGTAGAGATTATATATTAATCCTGTAGAGTAGAATTGCTTAGCCATGCTATATAAAATTTAGGGTACTTGATCTCTCCTCTTCGGAGGAATCGGATGACCCTTGGGTCAGATATACCCTTATGAAACTGGATGAGCTCGCTGAGCTAGCCGTTGTTGCTTCCTCTACTCTATTCTACTCTGGGTGAAACTTACCATCTAAACACTGGCGCGGGCGACAGCTGGATCAAAGGAAGGAGCGATTGGCTGCCCTTCACTAGATGAAGGGGGCAATCCATCGTCCGTGCCGCATGAGGGCCTAATAAGCCTTGGATTTGAAGATTGTGACCACCGTACAACCACATACTATAATGGGCACTGGCTTGGTCAAGTAAGTTAGTCAGCCTTGGGTGTCGATGTCGCCGTACCGCTGATGAGGTGTCTGCCTGCGGGGGAGCCTTGGACCGGTTTGAGGACGTACTCTCAGTTCCGTGCGCCATACCCGGTGGGCATGTCACATCTTTGGGGGATCTAGCTAAAAGACGTTGTCACAATCCCTCTGCCAGTACACCAATTGGTGTGTATTAAACCAAACACGGTTGGTGGGCGTCAGGACGGGATTGTGTCATGTGGTAAAAGTGTACAATCTCTGCAGAGTTTAAACTATTTGAATAGGCGTGTCCACGGTCATGGACGACACATGAATATTTCTTGACATACGGGAATCTGTCTTGCTACTTCCCTCTTTGCCCCTATCCTTATCTTGGATTCTATGAACTATGTGAATTGCCATAGACAATCACACTATTGAGAAATACCACATTGAAGATAAACATGTTTTTATCTAAAACCGCTTTTATCAAAACTACTATCAATTGCAAATAAAATTGGCTTTTATGCAAAAGAACCATATGACCTCCACATAAAGCCACATGTAGATATATCAGGTTTTGCATAAGGGGTATGTTGAGTACGTCATGTACTAATGGCAATATTTTTGTTGAATTCAGAATACGATGAAGGGGAGGACTATGACTACTATGATGATGCCGATGAGTGAGGACTCATGGACTACATCGACTGCCTGTGGCTGTGATGGAGTCACTACACGTTTTATATTTCCGCTGTGCTTTCTGGATGTAATAAATGTCAGTAGACATTTTACTATGTTGTTATCCAGACTTTGTAATAAATTACTTTTGTACGTCTGCAATGATATACATTTCGCTGTGTCGTCAACATTGATCTTGGGATTGACGAATAAACACAGGGGGGTCTGGAAGTTAAGTTCCGGTCCTCACAGAAGTGGTATCAGAGTCGACGTTGACCTAGTCACGTGGCCTTAGATAGAATGGAAAGCCTTTAGTACGCGTATATTACTAAAAGCATATGTTACAAAAACAGGATTCCTTATTGTTGCTCGTCTATTCATATAGATTTTACAAAATTTTGTTACTGATATTCTTCTCTTATTCAAATGTGCGTAGATGGCCGTACCTGCGACACGCCGGATTGAGGAGTTTGGGAACCTTGGTCGGGAGTTTCGTGACATGCTGACGAGGTTGGGTTACGACCGTGACCCTGAAGCAACTCGATACACCTTTCGGAATGTCTGGGATGAGGAGACTATGAGAGTTACCTTGGTGGTGTTTCCGAACCTATCACTTCGTGGAAGACGTGCAGGAGCAAGAGGACACCAATTCACTGCTGGTGGTGAGGACATTGTGGATGCCACCATCCATACCATTCACCAGGCGATGCAGAGGATGGCCGGCATCTACCAAGATGAGTTGCGCAACACACAGTTTCGGTACTTTGCCTACCGAGATGAGGGAGGTGCGCTCCGTCAGAACATGATGTACCAGAATGAGGATGATCCCACACTCACTCGCATGGCATCGCTCAACTTCGGACTAGATAATCGCTTGGTCGCAGTCACCTGTATGCTAGAGGATGCACGTCATCTTATCCATCACTATCAGGACCGAGCTCAGACCTTGGAGGAGAGATTGGTGGAAGCTAATACAACTTTAGCTGCCGTCAATGCTGCATGTGAAGCTGCTGAAGCTGCTACTGAAGATGCCATCGCCGCGGTGCATGTGGCCGAGGCCGCTACGGAGACCGCACTGGCAGTCAATGACGGCGGTCAAGGACAGGGACTGGAACTACCGTAACCTGCACCTGATGCACAACGTTGCAGGACATTTTACGACAATGCGAGCGGTACCCGGTACCATGTGCGTGTGCGGGTCACAAGGAAGAAGAAGTGTCAGCGTGCAGCGAGGCGTCGTCTTTCTCTCCAGGATATTGCACCGATGCTCGTACTTCCCGCACCACCATCAGTACAGCAGGAGCCTGCTGATCATTCCCAGGGAGAAGAAACAGAGCCTGAAGAAAGGATTCCAGTAACCTCGGACGAGGCGGAGTCTAGCTTCAAACCTGATCAGCCGAATGCAGGATCGCATGGGTACCAGGACGAGTAGACTGCAACAAACCATGAGAGAGCCCTTATTTAATAATATGTGAGACGTTAGCTATTTTAAATAATTGCATGTGTGTGAGTAGACTATACCGATCTATATGTGGTATAGCTACTACTCTATCTTGAACCTTTTGTGTGTGAGATTTTAAGATGAATTTGGTTCTTGTTTGGATTTCTTTGATGTTACAATTTGATGTTTCAATTGTTTATCCGTGCAAGTTTGGTTTTGGGGTAGTTTATTTCCCTCTCTTCTATTCTAACCTTGAGCGACAACAGGATGAACGCCAACCGGGGTCGTGGTCACGGTGGACGCGGACGTGGACGCGGTCGTGGACCAGCGTTCGAGGAGAACTTCGCTGAGGGTGAAGTACATGACACTGATACCGATACTCAAGATGAGGGACAGCATCCCCCGCCGCCACCGCCACCTAACATGGCGCAATTAATGTTTATGCAAACACAGTTGTTGCAGCAGATGGCCGCCAACATGGCGAATCAGAACCAAAACCAAAACCTAAATCCGAATCAATGTCATCATCCTCCACCACAGTCCAAGCTAGCAGAGTTCATGAGGACAAAGCCACCTACTTTCGCAAGGTCACCAGACCCTATTGAAGCTGATGATTGGCTGAAGGACATCCGTAGGAAGGTCAATTTGGTCAATGTTGATGCACAAGACCGTGTGAAGTTTGCGACGCACCAACTTCAGGGTGTAGCTGCAGATTGGTGGGAGAGCTTTCATGATGCACATGATGATGCTGAGGCAATCACCTGGAATAAGTTTTCTGAAGCTTTTCGTACTACACACATTCCAGCTGGTGTCATGGAGCTGAAGAGGGATGAATTTCAAGCTCTAGTCCAAGGAAAGATGTCAGTCTCAGAATATTGGGATCGTTTCACTCAGTTGTCACGCTATGGGAAAGCAGATATTCCCACTGAGGCCGACAAGGTTGCTAGGTTCCTAAGGGGATTGAACCCAGGTCGGAAGGATAGGTTGGTATCCCATGACTTTCCAAATTTCCAGAGTCTGGTAAACAAGGCTATTCTCCAAGAGAACTCAAAGAGAGAGCTAGAAGAACACCGTAAGCGCAAGGCACCAAAGGGTCATCATGGAGCAGGAAGCTCACGCCAAAAGAACAATAACCACTCGGGTTATCGTGGAGTAACTGCCTAGTCAGCAAAGCCTAGTCACAACTTCCAGCATAATCCTTATCGTACAGCAAGAGCTGAAGTTGGAGGAAACCATGCCAACACTACTGGAAAGGCATGCTACAATTGTGGCGTAGAGGGACACTTTTCTGCTGCATGCCCGAACAAGAGGAACACGGGGCTGACACCAGTGAAGTTCAATTTGGGGTTTTCTGCCAAGACACCAACAACAGGACGTGGGCGAGGCATACTGCCTACACCAGGAGGCGCACCTCATGCCTTTGGACAGACAAGTCGTGGCCAAGTCAACCATGTCGCGGCCGAATAAGCTAATGAATCCTCAGATGTTGTTCTTGGTATGTTCCCAATCAACTCATGTTATGGTTCAATACTTTTTGATTTTGGAGCGTCTCATTCGTTTGTTTCCAAGCAATTTGGTGAAAAACACCATTGAAAACGGAGGGTATGAGTCAGTCAATGGCAGTACAATCACCTGGGGAATTCTTATGTCAGGTTTAAAATGCCCTAAAGTGATCATAACGATCGAGGTAGTAGAGTTTATAGCAAACCTCATAGTGTTAGACTCTAAAGGGTTAGATGTCATTCTAGGCATGAACTGGTTACGGAAACACAAAGCTATGATAGATTATGGCCTTAGAGCCGTATCCTTAACCAGTACTGAAGGAATTGTGGTGAATTACAAGCCTGTTAGCATCAAAAACTGCAGTAGAAAGTTTGTTGAACAGCTTGAAGGAGATGGTTGTGTCAGATGTTAGGGTGGTTAAGGAATACCCAGATGTTTTCCCAGAGGAGTTACCAGGTCTTCCACCAGATCGTGAGATAGAGTTTGTAATTGAGTTAGTGCCAGGCACTCCCCCTATTGCAAAAAGACCATATAGAATGCCAGCAAATGAGCTAGCTGAGATGAAGAAGCAAATCCAGGAACTTATAGAGAAGGGATACATTAGACCGAGCACATCGCCTTGCGGAGCACCAATGTTGTTTGTAAAGAAGAAGGATGGTTCCATGCACATGTGTGTGGACTACCGTGCTCTGAATGAAGTAACCATCAAAAATAAATACCATTTGCCGAGGATCGATGATTTGTTTGATCAGTTGAAAGGAGCTTCTGTTTTCTCAAAGATACATCTCAGGTCAGGATACCATCAGTTAAAGATCCGACCAGAAGATATACCGAAAACAGCTTTTGTTACTCGTTATGGCCTGTATGAGTTTCTAGTGATGTCATTTGGACTCACCAATGCACCATCTTACTTCATGAATCTAATGAATAAAGTGTTCATGGATTGCTTGGCTAAATTCGTTGTTGTGTTCATTGATGATGTACTAATCTACTCTCGTAATGAAGAAGAGCATGAGAAACACCTACGGATTGTTCTAGAAAGGCTTAGAGAACATCAACTTTATGCAGAATTTAGCAAGTGTGAGTTTTGATTGAAACAAGTAGATTTTCTTGGTCATGTCATTTCAGCCGAAGGAGTAGCAATGGATCTAGCTAAAGTATAAGCAGTACTTAGCTGGAAGCAACCAAAGAATGTGTCAGAGATACGTAGCTTCCTCGGACTGGCAGGATATTACCGCCGCTTCATTGAAGATTTCTCAAGAGTCGCGAGACCGATGACACAGTTGATAAAGAAGGAGAACAAATTTGAGTGGACACCAGCATGTGAGACCAGTTTTCAAGAACTCAAGAGGAGACTGACTTCCGCTCCAGTGCTAATTTTACTAGATATTCGGAAGGATTTTGAAGTTTATTGTGATGCTTCCAAATAGGGTTTGGGTTGTGTTCTCATGCAACAAGGCAAGGTCGTAGCATATGCATCGAGACAACTACGTCCACATGAAGTGAACTATCCCACACATGATTTGGAATTGGCTGCCGTAGTACATTCTTTGAAGATCTGGAGACACTACCTTATTGGTAACCGATGTGAGATATATACAGATCATAAGAGCCTAAAGTATATTTTCACTCAACCATATTTGAATCTTAGACAGAGTAGATGGATGGAACTAATTAAGGACTACAACATTGGTGTAAATTATCACCCTGGTAAAGCCAATGTCGTAGCTGATGCGTTGAGCAGAAAGGTTTACTGCAGTAATCTTATGATTCTGGAAGCTCAACCATAACTGCATGAGGAATTCAGGAAGTTAAACTTGAATGTGAGTCTCGCTGAGAAGGAGGATGTGTTAGAAGTCAAGTTCACTGCAGAGGATCAAGTAAGAGAAGGTTAGAAGAACGACAAGGGAATCGAAGAGATTCGATCAAAGATCAAGTTAGGAGAAGCACCTGACTACAATGAGGATGAAAAAGGAAATATTTGGTTTCAGAAACATTTATTGGTGCCAGATCAAAAAGAACTTAAGGACTCAATCATGAAAGAGGCACATGAGTCATCATACTCTATACACCCGGGAAGTATGAAGATGTACCATGATCTCCGAGATAGTTTCTGGTGGTCTAGCATGAAACGTGAAATTGCAGAGTATGTATCTCGTTGTGATGTATGTCGAAGAGTCAAGGACGAGCATCAGAAGCCTGCAGGACTACTTCAACCACTTAAAGTTCCTGAGTGGAAATGGGAAGAAATCCGGATGGATTTTACCACAGGACTTCCGAGGACGTCATCAGGATATGACTCTATTTGGGTTATCGTAGATCCATTAACCAAGTCAGCTCACTTTATTCCAGTGAAGACTTCTTTAATGGGGAGAAATTGGCTGAGTTATATGTGGCTAGAATTGTTTGCCTACATGGAGTTCCAAAGAAGATTGTGTCTGATAGAGGTACTCAATTCACGTCAAGTTTCTGGAATAAGATACATGAAGTCTTAGGCACACAGTTGAATTTTAGTACAGCTTACCATCCGCAGACTGATGGACAGACCGAGCGAGTGAACGAAATATTGGAAGACATGCTTTGAGCATGTGCTTTAACTTGCAAGCGCACTTGGGAAAAGAGTCTGCCATATGCTGAATTCTCTTACAACAATAGCTTTCAGGCAAGCTTACAAATGTCTCCATTTGAATTCTTGTATGGAAGAAAGTGCCGCACGCCACTAAATTGGCATGAAGTGGGAGAAAATCAAGTTTTTGGACCCGAGACTCTTGAGGAGGCAGATAAGAAAGTAAAGATGATTCAGGAAAGATTGCGGGCTGCCCAATCTAGGCAGAAAGTCTATGCCGATAGACGCCGTCATGATTTAGCATTCAAGAAGGGGGATGATGTGTACCTGAAGGTATCCCCACTTCGTGGGATGCGCCGTTTCGGGCTAAAAGGAAAGCTGGCACCCCGATATGTTGGACCCTTTACAATCACCGCCAGGCGTGGAGAGGTTGCTTATGAGTTAGCATTACTTGAGAAATTATCCAAGGTTCATAACGTATTCCACGTGTCTCAACTGAAGAAATATTTTGATAAGCCAGAGGAAGAGGCTCAGAAAACTTCTTTGGATGCCATAGAAGTTCAGAATGATTAGACTTATGAGGAATATCGAGTTAAAATTCTTGATGAACAGTTAAGGACCACTAGAAGAAACGTGATCAAGTTCTGCAAAGTTCAATGGAGTAACCATAGCGAGGAGGAAGCGACTTGGGAACGAGAGGATGCCCTTCGTGCTGAATTTCCAAATCTTTTCTCTTAGGCCGAATCTCGGGGTCGAGATTCCTTATAAGGTGGGTTGAATTGTAGCATCCTGATTTTTTTTACGAGTTAATTTTTTTTAAGCAAGAGATGCTCCAATGCAATTAAATAAAAATATTTTATTAGGAGTTTATAAAATAACTTGCTAGAACTAATCTGATGTTTGAAGGGAAAAAAGAATTTCTTTTAGTACTGTTAATTGGATGTGCTTTTAAAATTGCCAATTTGCTTCTTATTTGACTATTTTCAAACAAACCCTTTTAGCCTAAGCACATGCATGCAATTGCATGTCCAATTAGTGTATATATATACGTTTAGGTTAGCAACCCATCTTTTTCTCTCTCTTCTTTACTGTGCATGCATGTCAGACTCAGGACTGTAGCATATACATATATATGCCTTTATCTCTCTAATCTCTCTCTAGACCCAAGTGTATATATATACAAGCCAAGCATGTCAGACCCTAGTTAGTGCACCATATACGTATATCTTTTTTTTGCCAGACGACGACCCAGCCTAGCTAGTGGCCAGAGCGCATGGTTCGACCTCGCACGAGTCACAGCCTCACCAAAGCATGTCAGCACTGTTCGGCTCCCTGCACGCGTATACAGCAGTTCAACAGGCAGCTAAAAATGCCACAACTCACACTAGAAATTGCCCCACCGTTACCTTGCACTAAATCTCCACTTTGATCACATCTATTCGAACGCACCATTTCACCTCCTATATAATCCCATATGGACACCCTGCGTCTGCTTTTTCAACTTGCACACAGCCATACGAGCCTGACTTCAATCCAATTTCGCAAGATCGTCTTTCCGGCAGTTCCGGCCACGAGGGATCCAACGACCACGCCACCATAACAAGGAGGAGAAGGGGTGATCCCCGGAAGCAGGCACTCGAGTTTCTGATCATCCACAAACGTACCACACCACTCCTTCAGTTCGGTTCATCATCTTTGTTAGACGATTCCGTCTTACTCGGTGAGCTTTGTGAGAAATCCTTATATCCACACTTTAGTTGCACAAATGCCTACCTACTAGACAAGGTCCCTGGAAGTAACTTTGTATTTTGTCGCAGGGCCGTGAACCGAATGCCATCCGTGGCATCGATATGTTAGATTAATGCGCACCCTGTTCCAGCTTGATCCCAACACCAAAAAGTTACCTAATGATCTTAGAAACCTTACGTGTCCTAGTTTTGTTAATCTTTGGGTAGAATTTTGAAATCATACCCGCATGCATATTTTGTCTAGTATTCACTGTACGATGCACTTACAATAGTCTACACGTTAGATTTCTTTTTTTTCATAGCATCTGTACTAGACTAGATGCATATGGTTATATATCCTCCTTATAGATATTTTGGAATTAATTGAATGATAGGATTTTGATTTAAGTAGTTGATTATAATCTTAGTACAGTTTGGTATTTTCTATAGACTTTCTGATCAGTTTTAATCGTCCATGTAGCGATTAGATTTGTTGTTACGAGAATAAGATTATATTATTACTAGCTATTGATTTATTGCTTAGAAGATTATCTTGTTTTCTTATATCTCGATGATATGGTAGTATGTACTGTAGCACTGTTATTGTTGCATTTAAAAAGCATGCTACTGTGAATACTAGTACTTGATAATTGCATGACCATGGATTAATATATGTTCCTCATCATCTCATGCGCACCTGTCTTAGATTCCGCATGCATGCATGTGTATGTGTAGTATGTTCATCTTCATTTTTGCATGCATGCATGTGTAGGGTACAGTAGCTTGTTGCATGCGGTTGATTATTTTATGTATGCAGATCACTACCTTTGTGCATGTTCTCATTTCTTAGTCATGTATGCTTAAGTATTTTGCCTCGCATATAGTTTGTTGCTATTTCAGTGCATCGTATACTAAAAACCATGTCACCTATAGTGATCGTAGTATGTATATATTATTTTTTCCTAATATATTTTATTAAGTTAAAAACGTAGACCGATCGTATATCGAACCGTCCGAACATTGTCAGTCTATTTGATTCTTTTTATTTGGATCTTTATATTGGATCTTATTTGTGGTTATACAAAATATGTATTTATGTGTGTTTCGTCGTTATGACGAGTAGGGAGTGACGGGTTCGAGCAGAATCGAGATTACGAGGAAGAACACTTTCACGACAACGAAGGCATGCCCCTTTCATAATTAACCTATGTTTTACAAGTGCATGTTATTATTGTTTTACAAATATTACTGCTATTTTGGTTACCCACATACCTTGATACACCTGTCGCCATACACAACCCTGAGTAGAGATTATATATTAATCCTGTAGAGTAGAATTGCTTAGCCATGCTATATAAAATTTAGGATACTTGATCTCTCCTCTTCGGAGGAATGGGATGACCCTTAGGTCAGATATACCCTTCTGAAACTGGATGAGCTCGCTGAGCTAGCCGTTGTTGCTTCCTCTACTCTATTCTACTCTGGGTGAAACTTACCATCTAAACACTAGCACGGGCGACAGCTGGATCAAAGGAAGGAGCGATTGGCTGCCCTTCACTAGATGAAGGAGGCAATCCGTCGTCCGTGCCGCATGAGGGCCTAATAAGTCTTGGATTTGAAGATTGTGACCACCGTACAACCACATTCTATAATGGGCACTGGCTTGGTCAAGTAAGTTAGTCAGCCTTGGGTGTCGATGTCGCCGTACCGCTGATGAGGTGTCTGCCTGCGGGGGAAGCCTTCGGCACAGATGGGGGGACCGGTTTGAGGACGTACTCTCAGTTCCGTGCGCCATACCCGGTGGGCATGTCACATCTTTGGGGGATCTAGCTAAAAGACCTTGTCACAATCCCTCTGCCGGTACACCAATTGGTGTGTATTAAACCAGCGGCGGCTGGTGGGCGTCAGGACGGGATTGTGTCATGTGGGAAAAGTGTACAATCTCTGTAGAGTTTAAACTATTCGAATAGCCGTGTCCACGGTCATGGACGACACATGAATCTTTCTTGACATACGGGAACCTGTCTTGCTACTTCCCTCTTTGCCCCTATCCTTATCTTGGATTCTATGAACTATGTGAATTGCCATAGACAATCACACTATTTAGAAATACCACATTGATGATTAACATGTTTTCATCTGAAACCTCTTTTATCAAAACTGCTATCAATTGCAAATAAAATTGGCTTTTATGCAAAAGAACCATATGACCTCCACATAAAGCCACATGTAGATATATCAGGTTTTGCATAAGGGGTATGTGGAGTACGTCATGTACTCATGGCAATATTTTTGTTGAATTCAGAATACTATGAAGGGGAGGACTATGACTACTATGATGATGCCGATGAGTGAGGCCTCGTGGACTAGACTGCCTGTGGCTGAGATGGAGTCACTACGCGTTTTATATTTCCGCTGTGCTTTCTGGATGTAATAAATGTTAGTACACATTTTACTATGTTGTTATCGAGACTTTGTAATAAATTACTTTTGTACGTCTGCAATGATATACATTTCGCTGTGTCGACAACATTGATCTTGGGATTGACGAATAAACACAGGGGGGTCTAGAAGTTAAGTTCCGGTCCTCACAATCTACGGCAACAAGAATATGAGTATAGCCTTTCGAAGGAGGGAAAGGACCCATAAAGTCAAATACCCAACAATCAAAAGGTTCAATAACTAGAGAGTAATTCATAGGCATTTCATTGCGTCTAGAAATATTACAAACACGCTGACATTCATCACAAGATTAAACTAATTTTCTTGCATCTTTAAAAAGGGTAGGCCTGTAGAAACCTCATTGTAGTACCTTTTGTGCAGTTCTATCTCCTGCATGATGTCCTCCATAGGCGCTCCCATGACATTTACGCAATATTTCTTTTTGTTCATACTCTGGAACACATCTTCGCATAATACCATCAACCCCTTCTTTGTATATGTGTGGGTCATCCTAAAAATAATGCCTCAAATCATAAAAGAACTTTCTTCTTTGCTGAGCTGAAAAAGTTGGAGGCAAATACTTGGAAACAATAAAGTTAGCACAATCAGCATACCAAGGGCTTCCTCGCGAGCTCACCCCTACTGTGGCTAACTGTTCATTTGGGAAACAATCATTAACACACATAGGATCAAAAGAGATGTTTTCCAAATGAGATAAATTAGCAGCTACAGGGTTTTCAGCACCCTTCATGTCTACTATGTGTAGATCAAGCTCTTGTAAGAGCAGTACCCATCTAATAAGTCTAGGCTTAGCGTCCTTCTTCGTCATAAGATATTTAATAGCAGCATGATCAGTATGAATGGTTACTTTTGAGTCCACAATATAGGGCCTAAACTTATCACAAGCAAAAACAACAGCTAGGAATTCCTTTTCAGTAGTGGCATAATTCCTTTGAGCAGCATCTAGAGTCTTACTAGCATAATGAATAACGTTTAACTTTTTATCAATACGTTGCCCAAGGACAACCCCTACAGCAAAATCACTAGCTTCAAAGGGTAAACTCCAATCAGGTGGTTGAACAATAGGGGCCGTAGTTAAAGCCTTCTTAAGAGTTTCAAAAGCCTCCCTACAATCAACATCAAAAATAAAAGGTACATCTTTTTGAAGAAGATTAGTGAGAGGTTTTGATATCCTAGAGAAATCTTGAATAAACCTCCTATAGAAACCAGTATGACCAAGGATACTACGAATACCTTTGATGTCTCTTGGACATGGCATCTTCTCAATTGCTTCAACCTTAGCTGTATCAACTTCTATGCCTCTCTCAGAAACTTTATGCCCAAGAACAATCCCTTCATTGACCATGAAGTGACATTTCTCCCAATTAAGAACAAGATTAGTTTCTTCGCATCTCTGCAAAACTTTATCAAGGTTGTGCAGACAATTATC
Organism: Avena eriantha; assembly: GCA_910589775.1. Taxonomy (NCBI): domain Eukaryota; kingdom Viridiplantae; phylum Streptophyta; class Magnoliopsida; order Poales; family Poaceae; genus Avena; species Avena eriantha. The sequence continues at coordinate 102,175,360 of OU342743.1, read as the reverse complement.
AAAAGAAGTTCCATAGACAGAAAAGTCATCCATGAACACTTCTACAATCTCCTCACAAAACCATAAAAGATAGCAGACATGCACCTTTGAAAAGTAGCAGGAGCATTACATAGACCAAAAGGCATACGTCTATGAGCATAAGTTCCATAAGGGCAAGTAAAAGTAGTTTTTTCTTGATCTTGTTGTTTAACAGCAATTTGAGAGAAACCAGAATAACCATCAAGAAAACAAAAAATGCGTCTTTTTAGACAACCTTTCCAACATTTGATCAATAAAAGGAAGCGGGTAGTGATCTTTCTTAGTAACTTTATTGACTTTCCTAAAATCAATGCACATCCTAGAGCCTACCACTGTTCTTTGAGGAATAAGCTCATCATTATCATTAGGGACAACAGTAATACCTCACTTTTTAGGAACACAATAAACAGGACTAACCCATTCACTATCAGCAATAGGGTAAATAATACCAGCATCAAGGAGTTTCAATACCTCATTCCTTACCACTTCCTTCATCCTAGGATTTAAACGTCGTTGGTGCTCCTCTATAGGCTTCGCATCTGGTTCTAATGTTGATAGAGTGCTGACATATAGTAGGTGAAATCCCTTTTAAATCCTCCAGAGTATAGCCCATAGCTCCTTGATGTTTCCTCAAAACTTCCAATAACCTTTCTTCTTCCATCCCTAAAAGTTTAGCGCTAACAATAACATGATATATCTTTTTATCAACAATATAAGCATATTTAAGATCATCAGGGAGAGGTTTTAGATCGAAAACAAGATCCTTTTTAGGTGGCATCGTGGTACCCAAGTCTTCTACAGGCAAGTCGTGCTTAAGCATCATTGGTTGATCACGGAGAATCCTGTCAATCTCATTCCTTTCTTCCATGCAAATTTCACTTTCATGATCTTCCATAAATTGCTGCAAGGCATTGTTGGAGCAAGAGAAATAGAAGCAAGTTGTTCAACCCTAAATTCTTCACTATGGGTTTCCTTTTGCAAGGTTCTTTAGCAAATTTCGAAAAATTAAACTCGTAAGATTCCCCATCAAACTTAGTCAAGCTTTTCTCCCTCTTGCAATCAATAATAGCTCCACAAGTACTCAAGAAAGGTCTACCAAAAATGATAGTGTAGGTTTTACTAGCAGCCGAACCAAGTACTAGAAAATCAGCAAGGTACTTAATCTTACCACAAAGAACTTCCACATCTCGTACAATACCAATTGGAGAGATGGTCTCTCTATTAGCAAGGTGAATAACCACATCAATCTCTTCCAACTCGCAAGGACTGATTTCATGCATAATTTCTCTATAAAGCTCATAAGGAATAGCACTAGAACTTGCACCAATATCACATAAACCATAATAGCAATGATCACCAATTCTAACCGAAAGCACAGGAACACTAGCCTTTTTAGTTCTATTGGGATGTGAAACAATATTAGAAGCATCCTCACAAAAGACTATGTGCCCATCTTCTACGCTTTTAGTGACAAGGTGTTTCACAATTGCTACCACAGGTTCAATGTTTATTTGTTCGTTCGGTTTTACAGTTCTTTTTTCTCTTTTGGTGATTACATTAGTTATCATAGGATGGTCCTTTACCTTTTCAGGTAAGGGAATCTTCTCGATATAAGGTTCGGGTAAGATAGGATCAATAATGCAATAATCAGCACTTCTAATAGGAGCATAGTCAACAATATCTTTGTAAGGTGCATGGTATTTGTTCCATCCCCTTTTTGGAATTTCCATATAGGAGGAAAAAGCTCTAAACCAATTCGTAATAACTTGCAAATCAACACCATAAATATTACTAATATTTTGAAAGTCATTAGTTCCCATAAAAGATTCAATGCATTCATAATCATAATTTATACCTGACTTTCTACCTTTGTCATTCTCCCAAGCTTTAGCATTTTCTTGAATACGGTCCAGAAGATCCCATTTAGCATCTTCTTTCATGCGAGTGAATGATCCAGCACAAGAAGCATCCAATAAATCCTTGTCATGAAGAGAAAGCCTTGCATAAAAGTTATTGATAATAATATTGTTGGGGAGCTCATGAATTGGACATTTGAGCATTAGTAACTTCAATCTCCCCCAAGCTTGGGCTGTACTCTCTCCATCAAGAGGCCAAAAGTTGTATATTTGATTCCGGTCTTTATGAATCTCACTAGGAGGATAAAACTTTGAATAAAAGAGAGGCACTATTTCCTCCCATTCTAGAGCTTGACCATTCTTCAGCAGCTTATACCATTCCTCAACTCTTCCTTTTAGTGATAATGAGAATAACTTCTTCTTAACTTGATCAGTAGTAATACCTGCACACTTGAACAACCCACATAATTCGTGTATAAAGAGTAAATGATCACCGGGATGGACAGTTACATCCCCAACATAGTAATTATCCATAACACGATCAATAATTCTTGTAGGTATTTTGAAAACATCTTTCTAAGGAGGTGGTGGCTTATATACTACCTTAGAAGTGGTAGTAGAATTACCAAATAAGAAACTCAGCGAATTATCCATAACAAAAATAAAGCAACTAGCATAAGTAAACAATACTCATAGTAGAAGTTTCCTTTACCAGTTCCACTCTCCAATAGCGCTTCACTCCCCGGCAACGGCGCCAGAAAATAGTCTTGATGACCCACAAGTATAGGGGGTGTATCGCAGTATTTTCGATAAGTAAGACTATCGAACCCAACGAGGACCAGAAGGTGCTGGCTAGTGGTATGGATTAGCAATTCTCTGCAAATACTTAGCAAACAGATTTTTAGGGGTTTTCGATAAAGCAAGTAAACAAAGTACGAGTAAATGAAAGACAGTAAGAATGAATGCAGCAAGTGGCCCAATCCTTTATGCAGCAAAGGACAAGACGGTTGTATTTCTATACATGACCAAACGTTCTTGAGGACACATGGGAAGACTGTCAAGTGCTTTCGCTTCATATAGTCGATAAATCTTCTCTAGCTTGCTAAGTGTTGTGTGGGTGAACCTGTGCTAATGTACCGTCCCATCCAAGACTAAATACATACTTGTGATTATACCCCTTGCAAACATCCATAAGTATAAGAAAGTAATTAAGCTAAAACCTAACCACAGCTTTAAACTCTCAGACCCTTACGTCCCTTGTGGAATAGTTTCCTAACGGGGATTCAGGTTTCTGTCACTCCGGCAACCCCTACGATTAGTAGCCAAATACACAATGCATCCCCCTAGGCCCATATAGGTGAAGTGTCATGTAGTCGACGTTCACATGAAACCACTAGAAGAAGTACACCACAACTTAAGTAACAATCTATTGAATCTTTCTCAACGCAACTCCACTACTAACAACAACACTTCTCCCATGTCCTCAAGAACAAAACGAACTACTCACAAGACATCATATGGATCATGATCAGAGATGGAATAATGATGTATAACAATCTGAACGTAAACAATAATTCAATGTTTCACTCAATAGCATCAACTATGAAGAGTAATCAACACCGGGAAAGTTTCCCCTATGAACTATAGCAAGATTCAACCAATTGTTACAGCAATATGGAGATGGTGATGAGGGTGCCGATGGTGATGATGGTGGTGATGATGATGATCTCGATGAAGTCTAGCTTGATGGTGGTGTTGATGGCAACGATCTTCCCTCTCCGCGAAGGAATTCCCTCGGCAGAAATCTGTCTGCTGGAGAGATCTTTCTCTCTCGGTGTTTTCCGCCCCACAGTGGCGGCGAAATCTTTCTGTGTTCGCTCTCCGAGTCTTAGGGTTTCGTGGGGATGATATACGCCAGAGGAGAGAGGCTGGAGTGGGCCAGGGCGGCCACACTACTCCCAGGCGCGGCCTAGGCCTGCCCGCGCCATGGGGTGGTGTGGGCCCCCTGTGGCCCACCTCCACTCCATCTTCTGGCATCTCGAGTCTTCTGGAAAAATAGAATTTTCCATATATTTTCCCGAATTTTCTGATCTTACCGAATTTTGCCTCCAAACAGCACCTTTTCCATCAGATTTCTGACTGCAGCGGTCCATGCTCCAAAAGTCATCAACCATGCAAAAACAGATGAAATAACATAAGTATCACCTCTCAATACGAAATATATCAATGAATAATAGTGAATTAAGACATAGAATAGTGATGCAAAATGGACGTATCAAATATCATATGCTAGTAGGTAGGTATGGTGGACTCTTTGGAATAACTTCGTTTAGGAAGTTGGATGCATGAGTGGAACTCATACTTGGTTGCGGAGGCTAGCAAAAGACTGGGAGTGACGAACTAAGAGAGCAATAATGGCCATAATCATGCAGAGCGACAAAACATCATTGATCAAAGATAAAAGTGATACTACAAGTTGAAAACTAAAGGATCATAAAGGCTATGGTGACTTTGGATAGTCATAACATGGTGTGAGCATGCGCCAAGTCAACCCAAATAAAGCATCAAAGGAGAATACCACAGTACTATGCTTTAATATGCTAAAACAACGCATGATTCAGCCAAGGCACATTAAGCAATCTCAGTTGTTTATAACAAGTCATGCTACAACAAAGAATACTAATCATAAAGCCAAAACAATATCAAGGATGGCATGCCAAAGCATAGGACATGATACATTGCAAATGTATCTATAATTTTTGATGTTCCATGCTTGGTTTTATCCACTTTCTTGTGTTTTGTTCCAACTTTGGAGTACTTTTCATATGATTTCTTGGACTAACCTATTAACAAGAGCCACAGTGCCTGCTGCCTGTTTTCTGCTGTTTTTGGTTCCAGGAAAGTCAAAAAATGAATATTCTCGGAATTGGACGGGACAAAAGCCGATGTGCCTATTTTTTCGGAAGTGATCAAGTGCCAGAATACGAGTCGGAGAAGGGCCAGAGGGCAGCCACACCAACTGGCCACGCGGCTAGGCCTGGCCCGCGCCATGGGGTGGTGTGGCTAGCCCAGGCACCCCCTTGGCCTCCCCTTCTGACTATAAGATGCCCTCGGGACGTAAACCCTAAGGACCCGATCAAAAATCCATGAAAGAGTTTGTAGCCGCCGTCATCTCCATCCCTAGATCGGGAGGGATCTGAAACTCTTCCCGGCACCCTGCTGGAGAGGGGAATTCACCCTGGAGGCCTTCTTCATCACCATGCAAGCCTCTGGTGTGATGCGTGAGTATTTCATCCTTGGACTACGGATCCATGTAGTAACTAGATGGCTGATTCTCCTCCTTTGTGCTTTCATGTTTAGATCTTGTGAGCTCCGTTCATGATCAAGATCATCTATTCGAAATTCTGCATGTTGTGTTTGCGGGGATCCGATGGATATTGAGATGCTATTTCAGATTGATTATTGATTCTATCATGTCTTTGTTATTTGAGATCTTGCATCCTTTCCATTGTTAGTAGCTATCTTGGCCAAGTAGATGCTAGAAACTCCAAGAGTTAGTATTTATGCTCGATAGTGGGTTCATGCCTCTGGTAATCTGGGGAAGTGACAGAAATCTCTAAGGTACTCGATGTGTTGTTGCTACTAGGGAGAAAACAACAATCCTTTGTTCATAGAACAATCGTATTGTTTACTTTACACGCACTTCGTAAAGCAATAATCTTTTGCTTGCAACTTAATACTGGAGGGGGTTCGGATGATAACATGAAGGTGGATTATTAGTCATAGATGCAGTTGGATGGCAGTCTATGTATAATATTGTAATGCCCAATCAAGTCTCAAAGGAGTCAAGATGATTTGTATATGCATGTATTGCTTTCTCGGTGTTTGTCAATTGCCCCGCTGTAATTTGTTCACGCAGCATGTTATCTATCTAAGGAGAGCCACCTCTAGTGAACTATGGATCCCGGTCCTTTACTTTACATACAATCTACAATCTTTTACTGCTTTGTGTTTACTTTCTACACACTTTTACTTCTTTCCATTCGATACGTTTAATCCTTTGTTTTCCGCAAAACACGGTGACATTGACAACCTCATCGCAAGTTGGGGACAAAATTTTGTGGTTGTGTTGTGCAGGTCTCCACGTTGCTACTAGCACCGGTAGTGCGCCCTGCCAAGGCTCAACTAGAAACACCTGTGGGGTGTTGCCTTGCTCCTACTGGTTCGATTAAACCTTGGTTTCATAACTGAGGGAAACTTGTTGCTGTGCTCATCATACCTTCCTCTTGGGGTTCCCAACGAGCTCTACATCAACACCGCCATCAAGCATTTTTCTGGGCACCGTGCATTGAGCCATCAGGCCACAGTCAAAAATAAGCTCACTTTACCACTTAAGCATGAGCTTTCCTACTCTTTTCCAAACCAAACCAAACTATTTGAAAACCAATGTATGAAAGAGGGGGTCCAACCAATTTATTCAGCAAACTAAGCAAACCAAGCAAACGAAAAACCAAAATGAAAACGAAAAAGAAGACGGTCCAAGAACAACACAACTGTGCATGAAACAATAAAAATGAAGCGTTTCCCAGAAACCTGGGATTTTTATTGATGAAGAAGGGGATTCCTTAGGCACCCCCAAACTTTGACGCTTGTACTTCTTGGATATTTCTTGGGGTGACACGCGTGGAATCCCCAAGCTTGAGCTTTAGTCCATCCTTCATCTCATTACTCATTCCTTCCATACACATGAATTTTTTCGTTTAGACAAAACTTCACACAATCTTTATTAGCAACATTAGTGAACTCAAGATAATAAGTCTTTAGGTTTAGTTATAATACCAATAAAACTTCCATTAAAACACTAGCTACTGTACCGCTTCCCTCTAAAAGTTCAATTCCCCAAAAGAACTCAAAAAAGATCCAATAAGAAGCAAATGCAGAAAATGGCAGAAATTTATCAAAATAGACCAGCAGGTAAAGACGAATTTTTTCGAAGACCTTCTGTTGCTCAAATCAAAACGTGTTGAACTAACGAAAGTTAGATAACCACCTAGGGCAGAAGCAATAAAATACACGCCTCGAAAGGATGTATAGAAATCTGTTTCGAGACATCAACTTTCTCAGTCATCACTTCTCTCTCATTAGAGGTTACTCTTGGCACAAAACGCAAATAAAAAGGATAAGGAGCGGTTATTACAGAGGTAATAACTTCCAAGACTCATCTAAAACTTTTGGGTTATCTCCCAATAAGCACTTTTCGTTAACGCCTTTAAGTTAGGCATAAGAAGCAAGAAAAAGAATCAAGTGTTCTCAAATGAAGAAGCATTAAAACCAAATTTCTTGCCCTTACCTCTCGTACTTTTATTCTTAACCTTGGGGAAAATATGATTGTTTGGTGGAGAAGCAAGGTGCATGGTCCCCTTTCCCACATCTATTATTGCTCCAAGGAGTTATAATAGGGACCTTCCAAGTGTAATTTGTCCTTTTTCTACACATTCAATAACAAGATAATCAGTAGAAATCATTTACCCTAGGATCTTTGTAAACACTCCTTCAACTATTCCAATAGGTAATATTGTAGCATTATTATCAAGAGATATTTCTTTTCCTCCTGTAGTAAGCCCCCAACGATTCAAAGATTCATAAATATCTTTGGGCATAAAACAAAATTCAGACATGATATCACATCGAGCTTGAAAAGTTTCATTATTTATATCAATTTTTACTGTGGGGAGCCACTTTGATTGTTCAGAATTAATTGGGACATAATTATGATGCTCGCTAAGCGTGTTATAAAAATCCTTTAAACTAGTAGTGCGGGTCTCAAGAGTGTTCAGTCTAGCAAATATGTTTGTGAAAGAAATATTAGTTTTGCTTGGCAAGTTGTAAGTAAAGACCAATTTCTTTATAGCATTAAGAACATCATCCTCATTGCATTGGAGAAAATCTCCTCCCACAACAGCATCTAAAGCATATCTATAGCAAAGAGCAATTCCAAGGTAAAAACTGCTAAGGAACAAACTTTGTGTCATTTTAGGCTCAGTTTTTTCATGTAGATCAGAGATTCTAGACCAAGCTTCTTTGAAACTCTCTTCAATTCCTTGTTTAAAAGTGAAAATCATTTCCTCAGGTGACATAGTGATTGGGGCAAGGCTAGACATAATGAAAACTTAAGATAGGAACTATTTTTTGTGTGTTTTCAATAAAGAAAGCAAACTAGTGAAACTATTTTTTGTGTGTTTTTGATAAAGAAACAAGCAAACAAAACAAAAAGAAACTAAGCAAAAAAAATAACAAAGTAAAGAGATTGGTCATGAGGACTCCCCTTGTGAAGATGTATGTGACTCCCTGGCAACAGCGCCAGAAAAATACTTGCTGACTCGTGTATTAACGAGCTCGTTGGGGAACCCCAAGAGGAAGGTATGATGAGCACAGCAGCAAGTTTCCCTCAGTTATGAAACCAAGGTTATCAATCCAGTAGGAGCAAGGAAACACCCCAAAGGTGTAGCTAGCTGAACGTTGGTAGGGCGCACTATCGGTGCCAGCAGCAACGTGGAGACCTACACAACACAACCACAGAATTCTGTCTCCAACTTGCGACGAGGTTGTCAATCTCACCGGTTTTGCTGAAAACAAAGGATTAAACGAATCGAATGGAAGGAAGTAATAGTTTGCAGAAAGTAAACACAAAGCAGTAAATAGTTTGTAGATTGAATGTAAAAGATAGGAGTGGGATCCATAGTTCACTAGAGGTGGCTCTCCTAAAGATAGATAACATGTTTGGTTAACAAATTATAGCGGGGCAATTCACAAACATCGAGAAAGCATACACGCATATACTAATCATCTTGACTTTTTTGAGATTCGATTTGGCATTACAACATTATACATAGACCACCATCCAACTGCATCCATGACTAATAATCCACCTTTAGGTTATCATCTGAACCCCCTCCAGTATTACGTTGCAAGCAACAGATTATTGCTTTACGAATTGCGTGTAAAGTAAACAATACAATTGTTCTATGAACAAAGGATTGATGTTTTCTCACTAGTAGCAACAGCACATCTAGTACCTTAGAGATTTCTGTCACTTCCCCAGATTACTAGAGGCATGAACCCACTATCGAGCATAAATACTAACTCTTGGAGTTGCTAGCATCTACTTTGCCAAGATAACTACTAACAACGGAAAGCATGCAAGATCACAAATAACAAAGACATGATAGAATCAATAATTAATCTGAAATAGCATCTCATTTTCCATCGGATCCCCGCAAACACAACATGTAGAATTACAAATAGATGATCTTGATCATAAACGGAGCTCACAAGATCTAAACATGTAAGCACAAAGGAGGAGAACCAGCCATCTAGCTACTACATGGACCCGTAGTCCACAGATGAACTACTCACACATCACACCGGAGGCTTGCATGATGATGAAGATGGCCTCGAAGGTGAAAACCCCTCTCCAGCAGGGTGCTGGGAAGAGCTTTAGATCCCTCCCGATCTAGGGATGGAGATGATGGCGGCTACAGACTCTTTCATGGATTTTTGATCGGGTACTTAGGGTTTCTGTATCGGAGGCAATATATAGGCAGAAGGAGAGGTCGAGGGGGTGCCTGGGGCGGCCAGACCACCCCCTAGCGCAGGCCAGGCCTGGCCGCGCGGCCAGGTGGTGTGGCCAGGCCCCAGCCCCTCTCCGTCTCGTATTCTGGCTCCAGATGTCTTCCGATAAAATAGTGACTTTGGCTTTTGTCACGTCCAATTCCGAGAATATTCATTTTCTTACTTCCTGGAACCAAAAACAGCAGAAAACAAGCAGTTGGCACTGTGGCTCTTGTTAATAGGTTAGTCTAGAAATCATCTGAAAAGTACTCCAAAATGTGGACAAAACACAAGAAAGTAGATAAAACCAAGCATGGAACATCAAAAATTATAGATATGTTTTCAATGTATCACTGTGGAGTCGATGGAGATGGATCTGAGGGCACTTCCCCGTCCCGGTAGGGTGCCGAAACAGAGACTTCTGTCCCCCAAATCTCCTCTTCAGTGGCGGCAGTGCTGCGGAACTTTTCGTGGATTTCTGATCTTGTACTTAGGGTTTTCATCCCGGGGGAATATATAGGCGAAGGGGCGATGCTAGAGGTGGGCCACGGTGGCCACAATACCTGGTTGCATGACCAAGGGTGACCTGTGCCACCCTAGCGTGTGCGTGCCCCTAGCTCCCCTCCGTCTCCCCTTTGGACTCCGTGTCGTGTCGGGGAAAATAGGAACCTTAGCTTTTGTTTCGTCCAATTCCGAGAATATTTCTTTTATGAAACCAAAAACAGCAGAAAACAGGCAACTGGCACTGTAGCATCTTGTCAATAGGTTAGTTCCAGAAAATGTATAAAAATGCCCCAAAGTGTAGAACAAACATAAGATAGTTGATACAAAACAAGCATGGACCATAAAAAATTATAGATACGTTTGCAGGGATTCAAGTTTCATAAAGAGGTTCCAAAAATTATGGTACTTATCAGCTTTCAGCTCTCATTTATCCTATCACAAGAATCTTTAGGTGATTAAGCTTAAAGTGAACAAATATGAGGATACACTTGACAAGTTATAAGATGAATATTTCATGCCCTTTACTTATGTGTACCGAACATCATGCTACTCAACTTTAGTCACAGGTAAGTTCTTGTCATTGTAAATACATGTGTATGATAGAGAACCACCAATGGGGTACCCCTTGCCCGATGATACAGAAGCTTTCCCACATCAAAATGACAAGGGAAGCACACAATGAGCATCTTAGCAATCTTTTTGTATGCTATTTGCATAGGGTTTTCCCTTTTTCTCTTTTTTTTCTTTTTTTAGGATGCTTCACAGATTGGTCACTATGGTTATGCTGCAAGTTTCAACCATGATTAGGCATGGCTTAGACTAGCCGCCTAGGCATTTCTCTAACACATATACGAACGCCATGAGCCTTACAAGCTCCCCTTTCATTTCACACCGCTAGGATCCATAAGCAAAAGAACATGATATCAACTAAATAAAGTGCAATGTTGAAAGCGTTCCCCATGGTAACATGGTTTTGCTAATTCACAACTTACAAAGTGCAAGCATATACGCAACATAGATGGGCACAATGGTTCAAGTTTATTAAGTGCAAGAAAGTAAAGTGTGCCATCAAGTTTGTGAGAGCTTTAATCACTAATTTTCACATAACAAGTTTAATTTGGAAGGTAGATAAAAACATGAATATACCTGGAATAGCAATAATGCTAATAGGTAGGTATAGTGGACTCTTTGGAATAACTTGGTTTTATTTGGAGTTGGATGCATGAGTGGAACTCATACTTGGTACATGTGGAGGCTAGCACAAGACTGGGAGCGACCAACTAAGAGAGAAATAATGGCCATAATCATGCAAAGCGAAAACATTATTAATTAAAGCATAAAGTGATATTACAAGTTGAAAACTAAATGATCATAGAGGCTATTGTGACTTGGTATAGTCTTAACATGGTGTGAGAATGCACCAAGTCAACCCAAATAAAGCATCAAAGGAGAATACCACAATATTATGCTTTTATATGCTAAAACAACGCATGATTCTTTCAAGGCACATTAAGCAATCTCAATTGTTTGTAACAACTCATGCTACAACAATAATCACTAAGCATAAAGTCAAAGCAATATCAAGCATGACATGATAAAGTGTAGGCCACAGTCAAAAACAAGCTCCTTTTATACCACTTATAAGCATGAACTTTCCTACGCTTTTCCAATCCAAATCAACTTATTTGAAACTATGTATGAATGCGGGGGTCCAACCAATTTATTTAAGCAAACCAAGCAAACAAAAACTAACAAAAAAAACAAATACGCTCCAAGAACAACACAATTGTGCATGAAACAATAAAAACGAAGTGTCTGGAAGAAACCTGCGATTTTTATTGATGAAGAAGGGGATGCCTTTGGCATCCCCAGGATTTGATGCTTGTACTTGTTGAATATTTCTTGGGGTGACACGGGTGGCATCCCCAAGCTTGATCTTTTGTCCATACTTCATCTTATCACATTGTTCTTCCCTACACATTAAAATTTCCTTCATACAAAACTTCACACAATCTTCATTAGCAACATTAGTGTACTTAAGATAATAAGTCTTTGGGTTTAGTTAAAATACAAGTAAAACTTCCATTAAAACACAACATATTGTATAAATTCCTTATAAATGCTCAAATGATCAAAGAGAACTCAAAGAGAAAGACATTAAGAGGCAAATGCAAATAATGGCAGATATCTGCGAAAACAGACCAGCAGGTAAAAACCGATTTTTCCGAAGACCTTATGTTGCTGAAATCAAAAATTGATAAACTAATGAAAGTTAGAAGCACAAACAATTACAGCTCTATCCGACGTACAGAGATTTTTCATGAATTTGTATATCGAAGCACAAAATTCTGTTTCTGGACAACAACTTTCCCAAGTCTTATTTCTCTCTTATTAGAGGTTATTCTTGGCACAAAAAACACAAAAAAGGAAAATGAGAGGTTATTACTGAGGCAATAACTTCCAAGACTCCACAAAACAAAAATAAACTGAAAGGACAAATATAATGGCTTATCTCCCAAAACCTCTTTCTTTATAGCCATTAAGATAGGCTTGATAATTTCAATGATACTCACATCAGAAATATGAGTTGAAGTGAAAGACAGCATCAAGAAGCAAATATGGAACAAATTTAAGTCTAACCCACTTCCTATGAAAAATAATCTTGTAAAGAAACAAGTCATGAAAGAACAAAGCAACAAGCATAGGAAAGCAAAACAAGTGCAACTTCAAAAAATTTAACATAAAGAGGGGAAACTAAATATTATTGAGACACATAAAACCATGTTTCCCTCTCTCATAATAACTTTCAGTAGCATCATGAATAAAATTAGCAATATAACTATCACATAAAACATTCTTATCATGAGCCACATGCATAAAATAATTATTACTCTCCCTATAAGCATAGTCATTATTATTAATCGTAGTGGGAGCAAATTCAACAAAATAGCTATCATTATTATTCTCATCACCATAATCATCAAATATAGGAGGCATATTGTAATCATAATTAATTTTCTCCTCAATAGTAGGTGGACTGAAAATATCATACTCATCATTGTAATCATCATATATCGGAGGCATAGTATCATCAAAGTAAATTTTCTCCTCCGTGCTTGGGGGACTAAAAATATCATGCTCATCAAAACCAGCTTCCCCAAGCTTAGACTTTTCCATAGAATTAGCAATAATGGTGTTCAAAGAATTCATACTAGTAACATTGCTATTAGCATGCAAATAATAAGAAGGCTATGAGCCAGCCTCCTCCGAAGAGGATCCGGGCTCAGGACGCCGTCATCGTACCATCCAAACAATATGGCTCGCCTCGAGTGCATGTAGCTGGTGATCCGATATTGACTCCAGATCTGCTCCACATCGCGGTTGGACCCATGTTAACTTTGCATGTGGGTGTCAATACACTAGAGGGCATTCTTCACGGTCAAGGTGCCATTGGACGTGGGCTTCGTCGATGAAGCCCCCTCGGATCTATTATTCCTAGCGTATGAGGACATCTTCAAGTTGTTTCTCTCGAAACGTCTGGACTATAACTTGGTTCGCCTATACGCGCTCAATCTGGCAATCAAGATCAAGAGAGACAGAGTACCCCGGAAGTCGCAATAGTGGATCCCTACTACATGCGGGATAGCCCGTTGGTCGAAGGATCAGAGACACGGACCAAGGCGACGGCGTACCTCGAGAAGTTCATGGTGGACAACAAGAGGAAGGACACACTTCTTTTTCCTTTCTTTCCCAAGTAAGTACGCACTCGCTCATCACTGCCATAACTTATGTATTTCTTATAGATTTCTTCCTTTACTCTTTTTCCAACATTCCGTTCCAATTGTGTTATGCAGCAACAAATACTACACACTCGTCGTCCTTGCCCCGAGGTATTCGGTAGCCACGTATTTCGACTCGGGGAGTTTGACGAAGAAGAAATACTACACCAGAATAAGGGGTGTTTTCAATGCAGCTCTCGAGGGCTACGCCAAGAAGGGATGCACCTTCGTACATAAGGGGGAATGTATCAAGGATGCCAAACACGTGTTCAAGCACATGCTCGAGTTCCCCTGCGTCAAGATGTCGGCTACTAGTTGCGCCAAAGAGGCCTTCTATGTCCTCCATCACCTTAATGCCTATGTTCGGGATTGCCACAACCTAATTCTTCCATCTAGTTTCCGAGGATGGGCTGAAACTTTGGCACAAAGCAACGATGATGATCTTAGAGAATACTTACATCGCATTCAGATGAAGTTGTTGCAAATCATCATTGAAGATGTCAACACAAGGGGGGGATACAACAAGCCAGAGGGTTGAGTAAGAGGGAGATCAAAGAACGCCTTTGTAAGCAGGGTGACACAAGGACGTGGATGACGAAAGAGGGCTATCAACCGTTCCCGAAGCCGAGCGATAAGAAGAAGTCTTCATGATCAATGTGTGCCTAGCATGATCGAGTGTGTGTATATTCTTGAAGGACGCATGTAGTGTGTGTGTTATAAACTTTACTACCTTGTAGTCGAAACGGTCGTTTTTGTTAGACTTCAATAAATTGTGGTCGTGTTATCGTTGAACTTATTACTTCTATGATGATCACGATGCTATCTTTTAGGTTTATGGATCCTTTGTTTTATATTTTGTGAACATATATATATGCATGTGAACCCTTTATTAATTCTTTTCGTTGCATGTTTTACTAATATGCCTTGTCGTCTATAGAGATGGCGATGAGGTGGTATGTTGTATATATGGGTAGGGTTCCAGGAGTATACGAGAAGTGGGAGGACTATCATAAACAAGTGAACAAGTTCAGCGGCAACAACTATAAAGGATACCCGACTAGAGAGGAGGCGGTAACCAAGTGAAGGAACCACATATGGAAGAAGAACCGGATGAAGATATTGGTCGGGCTCATGCTCTTACTCAGCATCATCACAACTGTATTCTATTTGATCCTAGTGTAGGCGATGCCAACTTCATATTTGTAATGTGTGATGATATGAACTTTGTATTCGGCACTTGCGTAAAAATTCGGCACTTGACACTATCTATATGTATCTTGATCGGTATCTAAGTGTGATGACATTATACTTGTGTTTGTACTATGTGTCAGTTTTCATCTACTACATGTACAATGTGCTGTTTATACTGATCTAGATAAATACTGTAGAAATCCTGTGTAAATACCTGATTATATACCAGAACGTATTTTACTTTGAATACATGTAATACAGTCAGGGGCACATCTAGAAAATGTATCTGTGGCGCATACACATACTGTGGCGCATGGGGCTGTATGCGCCACTGAAAAATATCCCTGTGGTGCATATCCAGAAATCCGCCACAGAAGTCTGAGATTTCTATGGCCCATATCTATATGCGCCACAAAAAGCAAATATCAGTGGTGACGTAACAGTGGCATATCACATATGCGCCACAGAAGAGGGATTTCCATGTGCCACTGAAGAGGTGTTTCCTAGTAGTGTCTTCTCCTCTTCCCCGTCCCCCATCTCAATTTTGCCAAGTTTCGACGCAGGAGGCGTCGCCGAAGAATCGATCGACACCGGCAGGATGCCCAACTCCGTTGTGCCGTCCTCCTCTCCATCAATGTCCGCCGTCCACCGTCGCCGTCCTCGCGCCGCGTTGTCCTCGCGCTGCGCTCGGCCACCGTGCCACACCACCACCACCGTCGGGCCCTGCAAGTAGGTGTGCCCCTGGATATCCTGCCCCATGTTTAGTAGTTGTACTAGATAGGCAATTAGCTAGGTAATTAATCTAGGTTTTAGTAGTATTAGTAGTATTATTGGTAGTGGTATAGTAGTATTAGTAGTAGCAATATTATTAATAGTAGTAGGCATATTAGTAGTACTAGTAGTAATATTAGTATAGGCATATTAGTAGTAGAAGTAGTATTAATATTAGTAGTAGTACGTAGTTGCTAGGCATATGTATTGATTTAACAAAAGATATGATATAAAAATGTGTATGTATATATCTTTGTGTTTGAACAAAAATAATTATTATAAAAGTGTATGTATTGTAGTGTGTGTATACATAAACAAGTGTAATTATATATAACAAAATGTATGTATACATAAGAAAGTTATTTATTTAGTTATTTTCTTTCATTTGTTTACTTAGTTATTTTCTTAATTTGTTGTTTAGTTATTTTCTTAGTTTTTAGTTACTTTACTTATTTAGTTGTTCAGTTATTTTAGTTACTCAATTATCTTAGTTACTCAGTTATTTTAGTTAGTTAGTTTTATAGTTACTTAGTTGTTTACTTAGTTATTGTATTTAGTTATTTTACTTACTTTATAGATTATTTAGTACACATTTGATTTTATTTCGCTAGGAATTTGTTATCGGTGGTGATGCCCATCTCGCATCCTCGTTGTTGACTCAGCGGCAACGACTGAGTACTGGTCTCCGCCGGGCATGATCGATACTGGGCTCCGCCGGGTTGTCACAGTGAGGTGCTACCTTCCGGGAGGCGTAACTTAGTGAGTAATCCGGGTCCCATTGTCAACCCAAAGCTTCTTTGCTAGCGGTTGCATGGTCCACTAGCGGTGCAGAGGGAGCCAGTCCCCGAGGAGGTGGTACATAATCGTGTTAGGGAGGAGGACGAGCACATCCGTCACTACATGGCTGTGTTGGATGTCATGGTCTCCAATACCTGATAGATTTTTCTGGGATCTCACCCGAGCTATGATCCTATGATGATTCCTTCTCTTTGGGTGTTCACCGCCCCCGGCTCAGGACCCGGGAAACGACGTCCACTTTGTGTATTAGTGACATCGATATGTATTAGTGATGTCTTATTCGAGATGTATTAATTTACTTATTGTTTCTTTAGGGATCTGATATTATTGTTGCATTAATCGGAATATTAGTGATGTAATAACTTTACTTATTGTTTCATTAGTACTGTTTTATCTTCTATATTAGTGAATCTGTTGACTTCAATAGCAGAGAAGGCGAGGAGGATACGTCATACGGAATACCATTGGTGGACAAGAAGACGGTGGATCATATCAGGGTGGAGACGATGGAGACGAAAACGGCTCACAGTGTTTGAATGAGTCCGGTGAAAGAATGAAGATAGAACAGAAAACAAAGCGCCAACGAGTTTTGATTATGATGACGGCTCGCAAGAGATCGCATATTAATTATATATGCATCAATGTGTACTGTGTATGTAGTATCGTAGAATTTGTGTATGGAAACATGTTTGAAATTATAATGAAATACAAATTAAAAAAGGAATGAAATGGAAAAAATAAAACGAAAAGGAAAACACGAAATTGTGACGCGGCAGAGAAAATACACGATTCTCTGCGCGGCAGGAACGCTTTACTCCCGGGTCGTGTTATGGCCCAGGACTAGAGTTCCTCCATCCCCGCCGCATTGCCGCTGCCACATGGTGGCCTCTAGTGTAGGGGTTTGCGTATGAAAACAATAAAATTTTACCCTACACCCCTGAACCCCTGATGTTGCCAGGACCTATCTATTAGTAATGCAGTAACGGGAGGAGCTTTTTGCGAACTTACCCTTGAAGACCGAAAAGCATTGTCAACGCTCATGAGAGTGTGGTTGATGTAGACGAGCCGAAGCAAACCTCAAGGTTGTGATGAAGTCCTTGCACTCCTGTGGCTCGAACGATTTGAGTGCCTCAATATGACACCTCGTGGGGATTTACATGCATCTGATGCCTGACAATGACTCCCGCTTCCCCGATCCAGCAGCAGTTGTGGAGTAGAGCTCCTGGATTCGTATCCCGCAGGACGACGGTGCTCCGTGGTGAAGATGTCTCTCGTTCGCGCAGTCCGAACTTGGGACCATCGTCACGGGAGAGAGAGAGTGAGAGAGAGAATATCAATTGGAGCTCTCCCCCAAAGTGTGGAAACCTTTATTGAATATTATGTGTATTTATTTGGCCAAATACCCTCAGTATATATAGGGGAAGGGGAGGTACTACCTCCCTCAAAGTCTCGGGGTGGGACTAAAAGAGGGGAAGAGGGGGAGGGGAGGCGCCACCGCCCACCCCCATCGGCCCCACATGGGGGGATGGCCCACTAGGGTGTCAGCCACCCCCTTGGCCCCTTTCTCCTCCTCATGGGCCCTTCTCCCTCCGGAATTGGCCCATTAAGCCTTTTGACCTTTAAAGTGATTTTCTCTTTTATTCAATAATTATGAATAAATGATTAAATCAATATTTACCATTCATTCACATATTATTCAATCTCCGTGGTTATGAAACACCTTCCATCTCCACTCTGGACATCCTCCAGACTTACCGAAACCCTTCCAGCTTTCTCTCTACCCTTCTTCGGTGATTCTAACGATCCTATAAACACTCTCTAAGCATCATCAAGCCCATAAGCATGATACCCCACGGTTCGGGAACACTCCAGACATGGTCGGGAGACTCCCGGACCAATGATCGACAAAGGGACCTGGATGGCCATGTGACCCCTCTGCATTCCACGAAGATCTTTCGTCGTTTGAACGGGGACAATCGTGTCTTATTCCTTTTGTCTCCCGATACTTGTATTTCTCGAGATCTGGTCAATGACATCACCATGTCGGGTTCAATCTCGTTACCGAACAATGCTACTGAACTCGTTCCGACAAGTGATATCCCTATGATCAAATCACACGTTGCGCAGCTATTGCATATAACTTCTCCGAGTGGGCCCTTAAGTATCATTCTGCCATGTGGACAGACAAATCCAGCTCTTGACATATATTACCTCTACGGTTCCTCCGAGTACCGAACACACCTTTATAATAATTGTGTTACCAAGTGACGGTTGATGCTATCTAAGCACTCTCGGGAGACACTGATTGATATAGCCTCATGGTCTAAGGAATAGTCTACGAGGATCCATTCTAATCATCGTAACTTGAACTTCGTGACATGATCGGGTCACGATGTTTAGGTTGGGTATTGGTTCATCATCTCATTCACATAATGAGTTGACTCCATTTCCAACTGGCATAAATGCCACATGATCAGGAAACTTTGATCATCTGTTGACCAATGAACCAGTGACTAGAGTTTCACTAGGAACCCCTGGTTGTTTATATATCACACGTGACATTTCCTTTCAATACAGTTATAGCATGATATAAAACTTAATCATAAACTTTATGAAATATGATAATAATCCTTATTATTATTTGTCTCTAGGGCATATTTCCAACTTGCACTAGAGTACAAATAAACTAGCTACATTTGTTCTTAATCATTGGCACTGTATTTCCCGGTACCCTAAACATGCTTGCTCATGGAAGAGGTTGAGTCTTGGGCCTGTACTTTATAGTCACAAATCCTTTGCAACTTACTAATGTCACATTGATTGACATTAATAATTTATCATCATATGAGAACATCTTTGTGTATGCGTCGTCGTTATGGCAGCAGAACGAGGCCATATTCCAGGAGCCTAAACTGACTTTAGATCAACCTCGAGGGCTTTCTCATGGGCACTGTGCCTGGGACACATCATTCTACATTAAAAGTGAACTAGCCCCGCCATAATATTATACATCACTTTAGATGGTACCCTTATCTATTATTATAAATGTAATTATCGAAACACGAGTGCACCCTGTGCATCTTTCGATATTTTTTTTCACCTTGCTTCCTACTTTACTTTAGTTTGTATTACAGGAGTTTCCAACATATACCCTTATAACATAACCCTTTATGCTTTAAGATATGTCATCCTTTATGGATTTGGAAAACATGTCTACAGTTCTCTATTAGACACTGTAGACAAATTTAGCTCAATGTTATGTGATTCAAACTTAATCACTTTTTAGACGTTCCTTATTGGATCATATATATGATGTTAAGTTATCATCTTGGTTTTCTAAGATAGAACCTATGTCTCAACATAGTGGATGATGATCATCATTTCCTTTCTTTCAACCATTGATGTTAAACTTAATACTATTCTTGATTTGAGTTATCAAGGACATGTTCCTTAATTAACTTCTATTCTGAAACCCTTTTCAGAATCCTTTTAAGGAATACTACATAATATTTTAATATTCTTATTATCAACTTATACTCCCTATAAACCATTATTTATCGGTACTTGCGCTTTTATTCTCATTGTGTCATATACACACTTAAGAATTACTCCTTTAAGCTCCTATTCAAAATATGTCCCCAACATATTTGGGTATGTTTCAGTACTCTTACTCAAACTATGTTCCTACATATTTGAATTTGAGACTTATATTGCTCCCACTCAGAATGTGTTCCCAACACATTTGAGCTCGAGACTTACATTGCTCCCACTCAAAAATATGTCATTCACATATTGTTTTAGGAACACTTTCATAGCTCCCACTCAATTTCATGCAAATTGCATATCCACTGACTATTTTCAATGACTCCAAAATCCTTTGATCAAATATCAAACTAGGAGATTTACAATGAGATACTAGTACTTTACTAGTATTAAATCCACCAGACTTTCAGCACACTTTAATCAAATTCATTTGAATTTATCCAATACTTGAAATCGTGCTTTTTTCATTCACCCCTTTTTCCACTGTAGATTTGCAGTCATTTGGGAAAATCCAAGTAACACCTTTACTTGTAAGATTCAGCAACGAATTGCTTTCCAATCTCAAGGGAATTTTGCTATAGGATTTCTCATAACTTTAGCTTACCAGTATTTCCTTAGTAGTTCGTAGGTATGTCATATTCCGGTAATCATCAAAAATTATTCATAAATGTCTACATACAAGATATGGGCTATATTTTGAATCCTACTTCATGTAGTGAAAATATCAGTGGGGAAAACACAATGATCACTATCAATGATTCTTTCCTTTATGAGGAGAATCGTTTAGGAACGCTTTCCGTTGGGCTTCTCAACACTCTGATGCAGGGATTTGAATCCTCATCATGTTTTTCATTATCTTCCATTTGCTCCATAATCCAGAAATATCACCGAATGTGAACTTTCTCAAGAATGCACAAAAATCCAAGCAATACTAGTTTTGCTTTCCTTTTTGGTTTCAGCTATGGATTTCGTATTCAAAGTTTCCAATGAATACTCTACAAGGACTTATTCACTATTGTTTTGGTTATATCGAATAACCCCAAAACATCCATGATGATCCATACTAGATATGGAGCCGATCTCACGAATCAAGATGCTTCACTATATGTTTTAATTGAGTGCTAACTATTTCTAACTAATGGTTTCTACATCTACACTACATCGATTTATTTGGTGCCATCTATTCACCCACTTGATATCAAATATCATATTGTGATGCTTTGCATTTCAAACGCATTGCATTTCACAATTTATTTTATGCCAATCTTCTAAAATTGAATTTCATTACTATTGATCAAATCGTAGTAATAAGATTATTATTTATCTTAAATACCCTTTGTTGATGAAATAATTTGATCATATCAAATAGTTTCATATTCATGTTTCCTTTGGTAAACTTCTTTACACATTTAAACAATCATATAATGATAATCACCATTTTGTTAAAGTACATTACATCGAATAAGTATTCTCTTTAACAATTCATCAAATACTTTGTATTCAAGTAATACACGGTGTTCAAGTTATTTTGCCAAACTTAGGCATGATTCATATGTGAAAGGAACACAGGTGTCTTTCACATATTATCAATATATCTTTAAATGTAAACAATGGTTTCATTTAGTAATGAACATATCAGGCATCACCAGGATCATCTTGTTTGATCATCGCCCTCAACATCACTAGGATCATCTTGCTTGATCTTATACCTCAATGCACCGCATACCAGGTATTCTTTCTTATTCTCGTACTCCTCACCGTGGTAGAGGATGCAGTCACTAATGCATGTATGTATCTTCTGCACCTCTAGTCCTAGAGGGCATACAACCTTATTTGCTTCGTACGTACTCAAAGGCAATTCGTTATCCTTTGGAAGCTTCATATTCATTATTTTTTAGTAGCTTCTTAAATCCCTTGTCAGACAAACTATTCTATGCCTTCCATTACAGTAATTTCAGTGTGGTACCGAGCTTCGTGTTCTCTTCGCAATTTGGGTGCAACAACTTTGTGTGATCATCTAACATGCACTTCAACTTCAACTTCTCATTTTCACTTTCGCATTCTCTCTGTGCATCAACAATGGCCTGGTGAACATCATCAATGATCTCATCTGGTGCCTCTTCATCTTCAGCTTCACCCGTTGCAGTATCACCGTATTCAAGAAACAAAGGATAGTTGTCATCATCCTCTTATTCTTCATTGTCTTCCATCATAACCCCTCCTTCCCCGTTCTTGGTCCAACAATTGTAGCTGGGCATGAAACCAGACCGAAGCATATGGGTGTATCATAATCTTTCGGAATGGAGGCAAAATTTAGACAGCTTAAAATTGCAAATGCAGACCAATTACCCGAAGGACACGTCCCCGCGGAGAAAACCCCAGAAAATCAGGCATATCACACAAACCCAAAGACAGCCTATCCGACCTCCAACATTGGTCCCACATAGGAATGGAGCAAGACAACAAATAGAGTACCTCAATACATAAGCTGCAAAATTCTAGAACGTGCTTTTGACTTCTACGCATTTTATATTCAATAAGGCCAACTGCCAGGCGAGCACGCCAAATATGTATCTTCTCTATGATTCGACAATAAATAAAGACAAATTCCCCAAAACTGGGACTTAATTATTTGGCCATCCTATTCATCAACCCGATATTCGGGGGCTATATTATCCAATGACCATTCATCAACATCACCCAAGAATCAGGAGCTTCGCCGAATAAATACGAAGGTCGTCAACCATAATATGATGGGCTTTTGACCCGAATAGCTGACTTAGCCCTAGGGCGTTAGGCGAACGAAAGGGTCTCGTGCAACAACAAAAATATTTCATACAAGACTACAACATTACACTTCAAAAATTACAAATTTACAAGTATACAAGTCCACGTAACATGCTTTGTTCTATAATAAAAACATTAGATGGCGAAATTCAAAAAGAAATCTTCGTCATCCTCCATGCATCGGCGGAGATTCTAATAGCAAGCCTTCGGGCAGCTTCACAATGAGGTTCCATATGATTAATCCCACCCAAAGGAGGAGAAGGCAGACTCCGCGAAACAGCATCCAAGTCGAGCGTCGGATGGTGTACATGCACCCACAAAAGAGAAAGCTTGGCACCTTCTATCAAGTGAAGCTTCACGAATTGATAAATCCGCTCGACATGCCGAAACTTTGTCATCAAATCAGCAAGGCTTTGCGGCTGAGGATCACGAGGGAACATAGCATTATATACAATAGAAAAAGCTCTGCGGCAGCACTCGACAAACTGCTCCACCTCTGATACACGATCTTGAAGCAAAGCCATCGAGTTGGCATGACGATGAACAATCCAAAAATCAGTCTCAGAATTTTGTGAAGCAGCCGCAAGAGTGTGGATTCGATTGTGCACACGTTGGGTTTCCTCCCTCTCGCACAATCGAATACCTAAAGTAAAAAAAGAAGAGGGAAAAATCAACCTCTACGAATAAAGAGGAAATGCTAGAAAATAAAGCGGAAGACTTACACACCATCTTCTAACTCGCCCCAGAAATTCTACCAAAAAATATGCTTCCCGATCCAGGACTTTGCGCGTCTTCGACTGACACACATGCACCATCACCTGGACAACCCAAAGTTCGCCTTCAAGTATTTTCACCTACTCAATTTTCTCTGTATATAGTGGCAGATCAACCGCACGAACAATAGCAACCTCGGACGCACCCAACCCAGACGAAGATGGGTTCGTATCCATGTCTAAGTAGGAGCAGATGGAGTCGTCGAATCGCAGAATATCTGGATGGGAAGACGAAAATGCAGGACCTTCAGTATACAAGGATAATTCAGACACATATGCAAAAGAGTTGTTTCTCCGCAAAAGCAGAACTTAAAGAAAAGAAACCAAGTTCATTACAGCAGCAGAATGAAAGACACCTATAGCTACAAAATAAACTATCGGGCAGTTTTCTCTGTGGACAAGGTGGCGTTGGCAGATGGAGTGCCAGCTGCAGGAATAACTAGCGCAACACTCGATGAGGGGGCACCAGCCGAAGAAGGGGCAGCTTATTTTTCTGGCCCCGTGCCTATGCTCAATAGAAGCTGAGAGTACTTCTTGTCCTTCTTAATGAAAGGCTTCAAATTGACTGCCTGGCCATTTGAGATGACTGGGATAGAGAAGCTAACCTTCTACCAGTCGACCTTCTGGTCGTGCGCCATGGCTAAGGCTATTGAAGTTTCTGCACCCCTCCTCGATTGTGTCACGCTGTAGCCAACAAGTGGGCTCGGATCAGCACCGAAGACAGCAACGAGGTCGTTCAAATCAGCCGGCACCTCCTTCGTCGGGATGATCTCGGCATCCAAGCTCTTGAAAGCACGGTGTGAGCGGATAAGAAGACTGCACCCTTTTATTTCCGTCCAACACCAATTTCTGGCCAGTAAGTTGTGCAAAATACAAACACCCATAGAATCAAGGACCAAAAGAAAATATCCTAAGCAAAACAAGAATCCTCTTTTCAAATATAGTAAACTCACGAGTCAATGAAGTATCGAGGGTCTCCAAGCGCTTCCGAAAATCTGCAACCCGTTCAGCGAGGGCAGCAGTTTGTTTCTCCCTCTCTTCGGCATCAACTTTGGAATTTTGCTTGGCCTCCTCTAGAGCTTTTTCGGCAACCCGCAGTTTGGCCTCCAAATCGTCAGCATGCTTCATCGCCTCATCCTGGATAACCCCGGACTCTTTGGCAGCAGCTGGACAATCAAAAGGGGCTGATAATTAGTACGAGAATATAATTTTTTAAAGGACAACAGAAACAAACCTTTTAATTCTTCGGCTTCATTACGGATCTTGATAAAGTGAGAGGCCATATCAACCATCTCACGCATCAAAGCCTGCCAAACACAAAGAGAAGAACATCAGGAAAATAAGAGTAAAGGAGATATCACCACACAGGATTCTCCAATTAGAAGTTGCAATTGCATTATCCAAAGAAATACTTACGTCCTGCATGTCAACTTCGACAGGATTCTCGGATATCACCACACACTGGCCCGCATTTTTTCTCATTTTTTGCGGCGGCGTCTTGGGCGAATGGACAATATCCTTAAAGACCATCTTTTCCGCAGGAGATGCATGTGTTTCCTTTGGATCCGATGATGGTTGAGGATATCTAATTGGAGGTGGAGGAGCAACATAAGTACCAAGGGGAGACATGGGAAGGTATCCCTCCTCAGCACCACTACAAAAACAACGTGGAAATTCTGTAAATTTACCACACGAAAATATTAAAAGAAGACAAAGATACTTACGAAGAAACGTCCTGCGTAAAGCGGAACAAATTCATCTCTGGAGGAGCCGACGAAACATGGATGTCGCAGATGCTTCGAACTAGTGGACTCATCCGAGTCTTCAATTGGGTCGGATGCATCAGGGCACTTCCTTTTTTCACTAGCTGGAACCACTTGAAAGTCTCCAGACCGATTCGAATCCATGCACTGGAATGTGATGAAGATTCAGCGACAGACGCCTCTATTTCTTCATCAGCAACTGTTCTAGCTCAGTTAAATCGAAAAAGTGAGGCTGGTGGGAAGCTCTCCGCTTTTGGGGAGAAGAGGAAGCAAAGATAGATGATCATAATCCTGCATGATGAAAGATCAACAATCAAAAGACTCCAATAAAAACTTACTTCTCAAAGGCACTCCAATAAAAGCTCCACACAGCAATCGGAGGGAACGAGTTTTTCTTGGTCAGCGTGGTGAAGTTCCGAACCCTTTTTTCGTACACCTTTAGGGTAAGATCATCCGGTGAAATTATCATCGGGTCATTCTTGCCGATTTAGGCCCACATACGGGAAAGTCTCGCCTGAAGGGCTAGACGTGGATCCAAATAAAGTATGCTAGAATTTGTAATCCTGACAATTCCTTGCCAATCTCTTGACGCAACATTTCTGTGCGAGTGATTAGGGGTTTGATCTCCGCATTTCTTCAGGAGTTGGGTGCTGATCCCATGAATCAAGGTTTTGGCATGTTTTCTTGGGGTCAAAAGGTGCCAA
Organism: Avena eriantha; assembly: GCA_910589775.1. Lineage (NCBI taxonomy): Eukaryota > Viridiplantae > Streptophyta > Magnoliopsida > Poales > Poaceae > Avena > Avena eriantha. The sequence goes on along the minus strand of OU342743.1, from coordinate 102,149,262 downwards.
CCCAAAAGATTGACCCTTAGTTTTTTGGTCCCTGATGTAAAACCAATTGGTTTTCCATCCTTGGACATAATCAGTAATTTTGAAGTCAAAATAGTCGACTTCGGGAGGAACATACAAAATGGCGCCACCGACATCATGACAAAATGGCGCCACCGACATACTCTTCCTTCATAGTCATGTTTTTGCATCTAGGTAAGCGTGCAAACGCGAAAGCAAGTTTACTTTCACTACACAGTTAATTAACCACGACTAGCTTGAGTTACGAGAATTAATGAAGTACAGTACAATAAGATATGATCCATTCCGATTGTACCATGGAGAGAGATCATCCAAAATAGAACGAACATTTTTGCAAATATGGATCTATTTTCACGTGCACGACATGTTTTTGGATAAAAAAGTGCTTTTTTGCAACATCTAGAAACCATTCTAGTTTAATAGTGATAATGTTCGGTCTGAAAATCTTGTAAGAGTACATCCTAAATCTGCACCGTCTGTGCTACAAACTCGTTACTTAGAGACTGTGCCTAGATAGGATTTACCCCAAATATACAAACCACCGGATGTGTTTATCACCCTCAGGCGGTCGTAATTTTTTGGCCGCCTCTAACTTTAACCTCAGACTCTTGTTAATCTGCACCGTCTCTAGTACGAGTTCCCCCCTTGGCCGCACCTTAAAACAAACCGCCTCTAAATTGAACATGAGACGTCGGAAATTATAGGCCGTCTATCTATATCACTCAACCACAGTTAGTCAAAATATTTATCGCCTCAAGGTGTCTACTGAGGCGGACCATTATATCACCCACCTCGAAAACTGGCATCGTGCACATTCCCGAGGTAGCATACGCGTGTTGTTAATGCAATGAGAAAGTAGAGATCGTGCACTACCCCCCCCCCCCTCCCCCAAAGCCACATGAGTCCACACCCACATGTCCACTCGAGGACTACCAGCGTTCCCGCGTATATATATAGGCCTACTCAGCCTTCTTCTAACACGAGCATTTTCCCCAATCTGTCTAGTCACAAAACCCCAATATGCACCTTCGCACGCATCGAAGCTCCTTCGCTTGCACCACTGACCTCCCCAGCTGCGTCATGAAGCGTACACATGGAGACGAGTCAGAGGTGAAGCCAGTTGGAGGCGCAACAGCAGATGTCTCGGTCATCACCGAGCAGGTGGTGGCGGCTTCTTCGGGAACGCACGCCGCTCGTCACCGTGCCGTCGAGACTTTGGGTTCCGTCTAGCCAGTCATCGTCGCTGTCGAGCAGCAGGTGGCCGACAACATTGTGTTGGCAGCAGCAGATCTAGATGAGGGGCATGCGGTAGTCGGAGGCAACCCGATACTCTACATCAACGACCCCATTTTCCATCAAAAAATCCTCTACGCAATCACGGAGAAGGACGAGTTTGAGGAGGAGGTCTCCGATGAGGCGTCTGAGGTACTACTTTGGTAGCTTCTCTAGCCACAGCCGCAAATTTCACTATTTATACGTACGATCTGCTCAATCGTTTATAGATTCTTTTGTTGTTGATGTAGAGAATATATATGGTGTGACCCGTCGATTGTTTCGGAGATTTCATTGGATCTTCTAATCAGTTGTCTACTAAATTTACATTTACTAAACTTGTCATTGTCCATATGGTTCTTCTTGTGTTGTAAATTTAATCGATTTGTAACATTCGATTTTAGGGGTTTTAGGGATTGCTACCTGAGTGTTCATTTCGATACACAACCTACATATAACATTACATTTATATTCCTTATTGAGGGCAATGATTCAATTTTGCCCTAAAACAATGCAAGGGGAGACACATATGATGGTGTCAGATTTTTTTAGGGATGGTTAGTGAACCTGAGGTAATGTACTACAATATAAGTTGTGCAATTGGTAATTTGGTTTGATAACTCCATCACTCAAAAAATTATGAGGCCTAAGACTTATTCTACATATATGAACTATGATCTTTGAATTGTTTCTCACTAAGGCCGATGATTGAAATTTTCCCCAAAAGTTTGCAGTGGTGACACACATTTGTTGGGACAGATAAGTTAACCTGATGCAATAGTACACAAACAATGTAGATTGTGTTGTTGGTACTTTGGTTCGCTTACTCCATCTCAGAAAAAACTTATGAGGCCCCCAGATTTATTCTACATTCAGAGAACTATATCTTTGAATTGTTATTGCATGCATTCTTAGTGTATAAGAATTACATTTCAGTTTCTCACTTATGCCGATCATTGAAATTTGTACCAAAAGAGTGCAGTGGTGACACATTTGTTCGTGTCATTTTTTAGGGATGGGTTAGTGAACTTGAGGCAGCAATGTACAGAAAAAATATAGGTTGTGATATTGATACTTTGGTTTGCCATCTCCACCTCTGAAAAAATTATGAGGCCCTTGATTTATTCTCATATGGAACTATATACGATATTTGAATTGTTTCTGATCTTTGAATGATTCATATGATGCATATGTATATGCATGTTTTTGACCAGAAGTTGTTTCTACATGTACGTGAAGATTGTTTGGTTTTTGGTTATTTATAATTACAATATTTGGGATTGTTTTTGTACCTGAATATATATATATATTCCTGAATATTATTTCATAGAATTACATTACAATTTTTTTATTGTGGTCAATGATTCAAATTTGCCCCAAAGAGTAAAGTGGCGACACATTTGTTGGTGTCTTTTTTTAGGGATGTGTTAGTGAACCTGTGGCAGCAATATACACAAACAATATAGATTGTGTTGTTGGTACTTTGGTTCGCCTACTCCATCTCTGAAAAAATTATGACGCACTTGATTTATTCTCATATGGAACTATATATGATCTTTGAATTTTTCTGATCTTTGAATGATTCGTATGATGCATATCTATATGCATGGTTTTGATCATAGGTTGTTTCTATATGTACTTGAAGATTGTTTGGTTTTTTGTTATTTATAATTACAATATTTAGGATTGTTTTTGTACCTGAATATGTACATCCATGAATATCGTTTCATAGGATTACAGTTCAATTTCTTATTGTGCCCAATAATTCAAATTTCCTAAAGAGAGACAGACACATTAGTGTCAATTTTTTTTAGGGATGAGTTAGTGAACCCAGGGCAATGTACAAGAATAATAGGTTGTGCGATTGGTACTTTGTTTGCTTACGCCATCCCTGATGAAACTTATGAGAGCGCATACTTTGTTCTACATAAAACTCTAATCCAATTAAATGTTATTTTGTTTCGATACATGAAATTATATATGAACTGATCAAACTATTGTTGAGATGCATTATCTTTTATATCAATTTAATATTGTCTTACATACATTACCAATTCTTGAGTTTTGATACAATTCAATCATATGTATGAGTTCTAAGTTATGTTCTATAAATCAATATGAGGATTCTGATGACGTGGACTCTAGCGAGTACTCCAGGGATAATAAGCGCAGCTGCATGCTGAGGCGGTTACGGTATGGGAAGATTCCTTTCCACTGTAGGGAGACTGTTTTTCCTTTCTATGCCAGAGTCATCAATACGGACATCGACAACATGATCAGGCACGCGGTGGACGTTGGCAAAAGCCAAGGTGCGGCACATAGCCTGCGGCAAATTCCTCCTGGAATATGTTAGGACTGACTTGTTTCCCCTAGAGTAGGCTAATGCATGCTCCTGCTGCTTCCTCTGCTAAGGCGTCTTCGTGTCCCTCCTACTGCTGCCCCTGCTAGGGGTCTCCGTGTCCCTCTTTCTATTTCCCCTTCTTATATTTTGTTTAAGTTAATTATTACATAGTTGCATGTAAGACAATATCCAAGATGTCTCTGGTTGTTGTTGAACTATTAATTATAAGTACCTTGTCTATATATATATTAGTCTACTCCTTTATATGGAGTTTCTTAAATTTTTAGTGTTCAATTACATTACTGACCATGCTCATGCACACTACCAAATATTTATAGTGCTGGATTATATAGTGTTCAATTATATTAGTCAAATTCAAAACAGTTGCACCTTATTGCTCTACAACATGTATGAACCTCATGTACTCTTAGGACTCAATTTCACTCTTCGATGTAGATATGTACTACGCCATATTTCCTTCAATGTATGAACCTCATTTGCTCTTAGGACTAAATTTTACGCCAGCAAGCATGTGTAAACACCTTACTTTACCTCTAAATTAAGAATTATTCTCAAAATTTAGGATTAACAAAATCTAGAGTGATGAATATATCTGGATGTACGAATATTCACTCATTGAGATTTCCTTCAAAGAATACATGAAAAAGGTTTTATTGGTGAAAATTTCATAATTAATTAACTAAATGATCTCACTTCGTCATTAAACATTTGAATTAGTCAAATTCAAAACACTTATACCTTGTTACTCTGCAGCAAGCGCATGAACACTAGTCATCATGCATTTCAGGGTAAAGATGCAAGGTTTGTACTATGCCAATTATTTTCTTCAATTATGAACCATTTAGCCTTAGAGGAATAAATTTCACTCTAGCAAGCATGTGTACACAATTTTCTTTGCCTTCAAATTATGAATAATTCTCAAATTTTAGGATAATCAAACGCTGGAGTTCCGAATATATCCAAAGTTATGAATATTAGCTCTTTTCAAGTTACTAGTAGTCTTAGCTAGGGAAGTACTTGGAGGCAAAATGTCAAATACGTAGAACGGATGTTCTTAGAGACGTTTTACACATGCAGCAGTCTGAGGCTAGTACTTGGCGGTAAATATCTAAAAATAGTTGGCCAAATATTGCAGATTTGTGCCACTTTTGTTCTACCCCGCCCGCCGCCGCCCACCACCACTGCCTCTGGTGCCCTGCGGTGCAGATGCTCCCCCAAGCCTCCGAGGACCCTTACATCGTCCAGGTAAGTATAAGTGCATACTAAACCCCCAAAACCCTAAATCAACATCTTCAATTTAGGAATTTTGCCATGAAATTTGGCATTTTTCTTCTCGAATTTAAGGCTCAGGGTTACCGAGATGCAAACACCCCATGGCGCCATCGGGAGAGCCTCCCCCAGCCGGCCTGCATCTGTCCCAACTCTTTTCCCCTAGTATAAATCTCACAATCTACAATTTTCACTTCTAGCAATAGAGATTTAATTGTCACTTCATTGGTCTCTGTATCTATTTTAATTGTCACTTTATTAGTCTGCTTCCATATTGATTGTATTAAGAGGCTCTATGTTTAGATCTATTTAACAGATGTAAACCTGAAGTGAAGATGAAGTGACGCTCTCTTGTGATGACAATTTTCGCATTAACTTTGATGGTTTTGAATCCCAGTCAATAGATGAAGAGACCACCGAGAGGAATTGAGTTTAGAGGTATCAAAAGAACAAAATTGTAGTCATATGTTCTGTATGTGTTTAGACGGTAGACATTAATATTCCACCACATTGAAATTTTTATGTGTTGTTGCATCAGGGCCTCAACACAAGGGGGACATTGATTTTGACAAGTAGAGCTATTTTGGAAACGACATGTATCTGAAATAAGCTCATGTAGACTTCCTCTTAGACTGGTGTGAACCCGAATTTCCACCAAAAATCAAGTACTACGTCTACAGGCTTCCCTATTCATCTGCCATGAAAAAAAAGTTCAAGATGGTAAGATAATATATTCTTGATCATGTTATCAATAAGCTACCCTGTGATATTTAAATGCTTCCAATATTCACAAGCATGATAATTCTTCAATCCGCTGTACTTGTCTAGACATTTGGAACTGAGTTCACAAGAAAATACCTAAATAATCGCCTTGATGAACCTATTGATGTCCATGTTTGCCAAATGAAGAGCAAAAAGCCAAAGATGGTTAGGATGAAGATGGGAGCTAGGTCAAATGCAATCTTGACAACTGGATGGAGAAGGTTGTGAGAAGCTTCAACCTAAAGCGGGAGAGCATTGTCCTTTTTTTGCTTTAATGAAAAAGATAATGGAGAGGTACATATTCTAGTTCGGCAAATTCCACCGGGCAGCCCATTATAAATGCAGTGCTGGTTTGTTAGAGAGTACTAATTATGCTAGCTGATGTATTTATGGACTGCACTTTGTTTGTACTGACATAACATGTAATGGCTAAATTTGTATGGATTTCCCCAACTATTTGGCTAATGTCACCTTGATCGAGCTGCTATAAGTTCTTTAGTTAATGTGTCTACTAGTCTTCTGAATCATGATTATGTGCCATCTCAGCTATGATCGAGTTTGAATTAGGATGCTATTATTTTAAATGGTTTACACACACTAGAGACAGTCACTTTAAAAGTCGCTTCGAGGCACACTAGTTCTGGAGACAGTCACTTTAAAAGTTAGAATCTGACTCTGGTTGCCTGACTATTTGTAACATCCCAAAAATAATTACCTAAAAATCATCATCATAGCATTCATATCATCATGGCATGTACTACTTTGCATTTGGTTTGTCCTCCAAAATTTTGGTGAAATTTAGAGACTTTTTGGAGCTCTTTTGCTAAATTCAAAAACCTAGAAAAGAAATACTAAAGGAAAAAGAAAAGGAGGGAAAAGGGAATTCAAACAGCAGCACTTCTTGCCTTTTCGGCCCAATCTGGCCCAACCAGCCACTTACCTCCTGGCCCCATGCCACGTCGATGAGCCCTCAGTTTCTTCCACGCGACCGGCCGGCACCACCTCCCCTCCTCTGCCGTTACCAAGTCCGGCCGAATTCGAGCGTTACCACAATTAAACTGCCACCACCACCGCCCCTTCTTAACCCCCTCCCCCTCCTCGACAGATTCCCCCAGCCATAGCCCCTAGAGATCCCTCAGGCTCCCCAATTACCAGCTCAAACCGCCGTCGTCCGAAGCTACTTCGGCGACGATACTGGTGAGCTCCGGCCACGCCGCGCCCTTCTCTCTGCCCTGTCTTGATTGCCGGGTCCTGGCGCGTGTTTTAACCCCGGCCACGTGCATTCTCTTGCCCCAGGTCGACGACGCAGTCAACTTCGACGAACTCGCTCTTCCGCCGTCGTCCATCGCTTTTTCTGGTGAAGGTAGGGTTTCCGCCGCCCCTTTTTGGCCTCTGCTATGTCGTGATGATTTGGGCGCGTCTCACTGACCCCTCTCCTTGCTTATTCGAGTTCCAGGCCATCGTCTCCGACACAGAGCCGCGAGCTCCACCGTCGACGCAACTCCGGCGAGGGATCGAGGCTGAGCCAGAGCACCCCCCACGCCACCGTAACCTCCATCTAGACCGCCACGACCTCCTCGACCTCTGCTACGTGTCCACGTACTCCCTGCCCCTATAGAACCGCCAGAACACCATCGGTCGACGCTCCGCCGCCGCGCACAATTGGTCAGCGCCGCCCGTCTCCGGAAAGGCCGCTAGGGACCGTTAGATCTATCGTCTGCGGCTTGGATTAGATCGGCGACCGAAGCGGTACGGGCAAATCAGGTCCGTCCGTATGTCACTTAAGATCCATCGGTCCGCAGCAGTCGATCCGACCGAACCGGTACGGACCAATAAGGTCACGCCACGTCGCCCAGGTTATTTGTTTAAATAGAAAATAGACAGATTTTGTATTAAACTTAGAAAATCAATAACTTTTGATCCACAATTCAGAAAAATGCAAATTTGGTGTCTATGGATGCAGAAAAATAAGACCTTTATTATAGAGGCCTTGTTTCACACTTTTTCTTCTGAAAATTCTAATTATAGGCAGAACCGTTTTAGGAGTATTTTGCTCATAAAAATTATTCCATAAATTGTTTGGGGGTATTTCCTATGCCTTTAGATAGGGTATTTTAACCACTATACTGTACACTCTGTAAGTTTTAGAGTTGTGATCACATCATTGAATTTTGCATGCATTCATTTTTTTGTAATGTTTTATTGATTGAATTATTGTTGTTGTATTGTTCTTTGTGTAGATTGTGTGGATTGTGAAGTTTGTTGCTGTGAGGATTGTGCCTATTCCCCTAGCTACCAAGGCAAGTGATATTTCATCTCATGTCCTATTATTTTCACTATTGCACTAGTGTTATTTTGGTAGATCTTGGCATGATAGGATTATTTATATGTTACTATACTATGCTATGCTACCCTATAGACTATATCTTGGTAGTATATCCTAGTTGAAAGACTTCGTATGCTAGAGTGCTTAGCCGTGCTATTAGAATTTGTGGGTGGAAAATACATATCAAGATAGTGTGGAAACATATTATTTTGTTTGATTAAGATCACAACTAATATTAATGAAACACCTGGGTGGAATTGGACTTGTTTGGATTATGTTGAGTGGTTACTCAGGGGCCATGTCTATGGTCAGCTGGTATATCACACTTGTGGATGGCCACCCAGGAACAAAGAGATTGGAGACGTTCTTTTCACGAAGCTTCCAGTGCAGCCACATGGCATATGGGCTCTGCCTTGACCAACTAAGTTGCAAGAACTCAGCCAGACGGACAGAAGGTGGTAGTTATGATAGGATGGAACGCGTCTGTGGTGGTCTGAGGGATTTCTTCTAAAAATTCTTGTCTCGATGCATGTCGAGTCTTGTGGGGAAAGTGCACCACCTCTCGAGAGGGTAAAACTAAGTACTTAGCCGTGTCCCTGGTTATGGACAATTTCTGAGCCTCAAGACAGTGAAGCAGTTCAATAATCTCCTCATCCAAATTTCTCTAAGTTAAAACTTGTGGGTGAACATGGGTAGAGGTTCAGTGATGTCTATCATTGGTACCTTAGTGTTTGAATGAGAAAAGTTACTCTTCAAAAACTATAAGTTAAACTAGCTTTTAGCAAAGTCAGCCAAAACCCCACTTTGCCATATATTCATGTAGTTGTTGGATTATACTAAGTATCTATGGTATCACTTGCCAATACAATTCCAAATGTATTGACCCTTGTGGCTGTAACTTATTATGTTGCAGGATATTCCGATGATGAGTAGGGTTGCGGGTCTACACTCGACATGTTTGCCTGTGGCGCATGAAGATAAAAGACTCTATTACTATGATATGTAATGTGAACCTTAAGTATCTTAGCCTTGGGCTAAGTGAGTTGTAAGAACCATTATATTCCTGGATATGCGATGTAACAATGACCTTTGTTTCTGTGTAATTCATCTTAAACTGTGGGTGCTAGCATTACGATCCACGGACTAGCACTGCAATCACAGGGATCTTACCTTATTATGGTGAGATCTTACAGATGGTATCAGAGCACTGTGTTGCATGTAGGTTAGTGACCCTAGAATGGATTAGAGTAAGGAAACCCCTTAGGAAAAATAACTTTATATTCAAACTTTACACTTGTCTTTTCATCTCGTAAAACTTTCCCTGATTATCCTTTCTCATCTATTTTTGTAGATGTCCACCATCAACGAATCTGTCAAGAAGGGACCCCTGATGACTATGACCCTTGAGTGTGAGACAGAATTTCCCAAGGCACTCAAGAACCGCATGATCGGCTTGGGAATGAATGGTGAAGCCGTGTATAAGGGATTTCCTGTGATAGATGAAGGACAAGAGTATTGGTGGGTTCAACTCCATTTGTACAAGAACAACGAAGATGATCCCATGGGTACGGGATTCTGCATGTTCACCAACTCTGAAATGCGCACGTCATTCTTTGACTCTGCAAGGTATGCTGCGTGAAAAGCCATTGAGGAACTTAGGGAAAGACTCAAGTATAGAATGCTCAATAATCAGGAGGATCTCAAGGAGGAGAAACGTCTTGTCCAAGACTAAAAGGCCACTATAAAACGCCTAAGTAAGGATATCATAGGCCTAGCTTTGGAGCTATGCGACCAAGACAAGCAGATTGCTGCCAAGGATGCCCAGATTGCTACCTTGGTTAAGAAGGAGTGAGATACTAGTTGGACCACCACCCTTGGCATTTTATCACGTTAGTATTTTGATCATACCAACCTATGTGGTATGGCAAAAATAAGTTATGTGTGGAACCTTGACTTCTTGAGTTGAATAATGTATTGCTACTTGGAATGTTTTGTTGGTTGATTTTTATTTTGTGACTTGTGTTTTCTTTCTCTAGACTTGTGTTGTTACTAATTTTCTCCATACTATGCAAAAGATGCTGAATTTTGTCTACAGCACGGCCGAGGATTTCAAGGGGACTTGCTGTGGGACTCGTATGTTGGAGCTCGTTGGTGTGCTCGCTCTTCCAATCCCTACCATTCAGGGACTTTAGTTGAGGAAGTTTCAGAGGAAGGACTTATGGGGATTCAGAGTTACCCAGCCAGGACGTGAGACAGAGCCCCAAATTGGGGAGATTGCCTTCAAGATACTCCATGATGCCATGGAGAGGGGCCTCGATGTCGCTATGCAGGAGCTGTTGGGACGCCTATGTGGACGTCACTCTTTTGAGATCAGGAGCCACTACTTCCACTTCTTTGGGAGGCGCGACGAGGACGGAGAGCCTATTGTGTTGGACGAGGCCACTAGGGAGTCTATCAAGCCCATGCGTCGCTACCTCCAGGACTTAGAGAGCCTTATCAGACACCTTGATACTTATAGGACTAATTTGATGGTTAGCAACGATGAACAACGAGTCCAACTTAAGGAGAAGGACAAGGCCTTCCGAGAACAGGAAAATCGAATCAAGGAAATGGAGAAGTTTGAAGACCAGGAGAAGAAATTCAAGAGCCAAGAGAAGAGAGTTAAGGAGAAGAACAAGAAGATTAGAGACTTGGAGACCGAGTTATAACTTGAGGACATTGAGCCAGAAGAAGATCACGAGGTGATAGAGAGGGTACGCACGCAGAAGAGGGAATTGCAGGCAAAGATCGATGCTTTGACTACAAGCTTGGAGGAATATAAGGCAGGATTCGCCACAGCAGGACTTGCACTAGTGGAGGAGGAAGTCGACATGGAGGAGTAGTGATACTTATCCATCTATCTATCATTTTAATATTATCGAGTTGCATAGATCATACCGACTTGTGGGTGACTATGCTAGTATATTTATTTTCGCAAACTCTGTTATTGTTGTGATGTTGAACCTGCATTTGCTTGTTTGTTTGATTGTTGTTACTTTATTGGGTTATCTATTATTACTTACCCTTATTAAACCCACAGATGCCTCCCCGACGCAACAACGAGGATAACAATGACAATGGCAATGGAATGCAGCAAATGATAGCTGCATAGACTCAATTGATGCAAATGATGACTCAATTCATGGAGAACCAGAATCAGAACAACAATAATAACAATAAAAACAACCAGAACAATCCACCACCTCTGGATATGCTGTCCAGATTTCTAAGGCTGAGACCTGCTAAGTTCTCTGGTACTACTGACCCCATGGTAGCAAATGATTGGCTATGCTCTGTGAATAAGGACCTAGTCACAGTTGGATGCACAGATGCAGAAAAGGTAAAATTTGCAGCACACTTATTGGAAGGTCATGCAGCTACTTGGTGGGACAATTTCCATGTTACTCACCCTATTGAGGAAGTAACTCGGGCAATGTTTGAGGATGGATTTCGCACCACTCACATCTCTTCTGGGATAATGGGGTTGAAGAAAAAGGAGTTTCATAACATCAAGCAACGCCACCGCAGAATTTCTGAGTACATCGAAGAGTTCAATAATCTGTCACGTTATGCACCAGATGATGTTGACACTGACACCAAGAGAAAGGAGAAGTTCCTGGATGGGTTGAATGATGAAATTTCTATGCAACTATCTGTTGCCTATGTTCCAACCTATCAATCTTTGTGTGATAAAGCTACCATCCTAGAAAACAAGATGAAGCAAGTGGAGGGTAGAAAGAGAAAGCACCATTTTGATAAGTTTGGATCAGGATCACCTCACAAGCGCTCTCATGGTGAAGGAAGTGGGAGTTCAGGATACCACAAGAACGGGAATCATAATAACCATCGTATCAATAACCACCACCATGATGGAAACAATCCTCGTGGACATAACAAAAGTGGATTCAGGAACAACGACAATGGTCATGGAAATCAAAATAGCCAGAATCGTCACACTCAGCCAGCAAAGAAAGACATCAGTCGGGTAGAATGTTTCAAGTGCAAGAATACAGGGCACTATGCTAATGAATGCCCAGAGAAGAAGACTGATGGGGGTAAGCTGAACCCATTTCAAAAGGGTCACGTGATTCACATCAATGTGGAAGAAATTCAAGAAGGATTTGATGCCATGATCGGTAAGTTCAAGAATAACTCCTTTCCTGCACTTATTCTTTTCGATACTAGCGCATCGCTTTCATTCATTTCAAGAGCATTTGTAATCAAAAATGAACTCTCCACTGAAACCATTGGATGTCCCATTAAGGTAAGCTCCCCAGGTGGAGAAATGATAGTAAATTCGGGGTGCCGACAGATAATCCTAGAAATTGGGAAGAACAAGTTTCCGGTTAATTTAATAATCCTAGAGTCCCAAGGATTAGATGTAATATTAGGGATGGACTGGTTGACCCGTTATGAAGGAGTGATCGATTGTGCCAAACGAATTGTTATGCTCACCACCCTAGAAAAGAAAAGGATCAGGTTCAAGTCTAATTTTGGACCCAAGGGGAGCAAGGTTAATTCTCTTAAGGGGGTTAGCCTAGACAGTGTGCCAATAGTGAAGGAGTACCCAGATGTGTTCCCCGAAGAATTACCTGGCATGCCACCAGATAGGGATGTGGAGTTTCTGATAGACCTACTGCCAGGAACTGGGCCTATAGCAAAGAGACCTTACAAAATGTCGGTGGACGAATTAAAAGAACTCAAGAAACAGTTGGGAGAACAGTTGGAAAAGGGATTTATCCAACCAAGTTCGTCGTCTTGGGGAGCACCAGTTTTGTTTGTTGAGAAGAAGGACCGAAGTCAAAGGCTGTGCATAGATTATCGTTCGCTTAATGAAGTAACCATAAAGAATAAATATCCCCTGCCTAGAATAAATGATCTCTTCTATCAGCTAGAGGGAGCATGTGTGTTATCAAAAATTGATCTTCGATCAGGATACTTCCAACTAAAGATTAGAGAACATGATACCCAAGACCGCATTTACCACTAGATATGGGTTGTATGAATATACAGTGATGCCATTTGGATTGACTAATGCACCAGCCTATTTCATGAACATGATGAATAAGGTATTCATGGAATTCCTTGACAAGTTCGTAGTGGTATTCATCGACGACATCTTGGTATATTCTAAGAGCAACAAAGAACATGAAGAACACCTATGCCTCATTCTAGAGAAACTCAGGGAACACAAAATTTAGTGGGTTTTCTTGGAAACATAGTATCTGGTAATGCGATAGCTGTTGATCCAGCTAAAGTGGCAGCTGTGATAGAATGGGAACCTCCTAAATCGGTTAAAGAAATCCGTAGTTTCTTAGGCCTAGAAGGGTACTACCGGAGGTTCATTGAAAATTTCTCTAAGATAGCAAAACCTATGACTGATCTGCTAAACAAAGAGAAGAAGTTTAATTGGACAGAAGCTTGTGAAACCATCTTTCAGTAGTTGAAGAATAGACTAGTGTCAGCACCAGTGTTATGTCTGCCAGACCTTGAGAAAGACTTTTAGGTCTATTGTGATGCATCTCACCAAGGACTAGGAGGTGTACTAATACAGGAAGGTAGAGTTGTAGCTTATGCATCAAGGCAACTAAAAAATCATGAAGTGAACTATCCTACTCATGACCTAGAGCTGGCATCAGTTGTACATGCCTTAAAAACATGGAGGCATTATCTTATGGGAAAACGTTGTGAAATGTTCACTGATCACAAGAGTCTGAAATACATTTTTACACAGAAAGAACTCAATATGAGGCAAATAAGATGGCTAGAACTTATCAAAGATTATGACTTAAGTTTGCAATACCACCCTAGAAAGGAAAATGTCGTAGCCGGTGCATTAAGTCGCAAGGTTTATGTAAATGGCCTCAATAAAGGAGAATTGCCGGAGGAGTTATGTGCCCAATTTAGAGAGCTGAGACTTGAAATAGTGCCTGAAGGGTACCTTGCATCCTTGGAAGTGCAACCCACCCTGATGAACAGTATTCAAGAAGCCCAAAAGATGGACAAAGAAATAGAAGAAATCAAAAGTAAAATTTGTGAAGGCAAGGCAAAAGGATTTCATGTAGATGAACAAGGAACCTTATGGTACGAAAAACGTATTTGTATTCCGTAGGATCTTGAGCTCAAGAAGTTGATCTTACAAGAAGCGCGCAACTCACCATATTCAATTCATCCTGGCAACACCAAGATGTATATGAACGTTAAGGAAAGATTTTGGTGGAATAATTTAAAGAAGTATATAGCAGAACACATTGCCTTGTGCGACGTGTGCAGTCATGTAAAGGCAGAACATCAGAAACCGGCAAGATTATTACAACCCCTGCCAATACCTGATTGGAAATGGGATAAAATTGGTATGGATTTTATCACCGGGCTACCAAGGACTAAATCTGGATACGATTCCATATGGGTTATCGTTGACCGCTTGACAAAACTGGCTCATTTCATACCAGTAAAGACCACTTATACGAGTGCAAAGCTAGCCAAGATATACATGAATACGATTGTATGTTTACATGGGGTACCTAAGAGTATCGTGTCTGATAGAGGAACTCAGTTCACTTCGCACTTTTGGCGACAACTTCACGAGTCATTGGGAGCTCGATTAGAATTCAGCACTGCATTTCATTCGCAAACTGATGGGCAGACAGAAAGGACCAATCAAATATTGGAAGATATGCTAAGAGCATGTGCGTTAGATTATGGATCTAGTTGGGCTGAAAGTCTACCATACGCAGACTTTTCCTACAATAACAGCTATCAATCAAGCATAGAAATGGCTCCGTTTGAATTCCTTTATGGAAGGAAGTGTACTACACCGTTGCTATGGAATGGAGTAGGAGAAAGAAATGTGTTCGGGCTAGACCTAATCAAGGAGGCTGAAGAGAAAGTCAAGATGGTAAGCGATAGCCTAATGGTAGCCCAATCTCGGCAAAAGAGCTATGCCGATCCAAAACGTAGAGAGGTTATCTATGAGGTTGGTGATAGAGCTTATCTCAGGGTATCACCACTTCGTGGTGTGAAGACATTTGGAATCAAAGGAAAATTAGCACCACGCTATGTAGGACCTTTCAAGATTTTAAGCCTCAAAGGAGAAGTGGCATACGATATGGAATTACCAGAATCTCTGTCAGCAGTTCATAATGTTTTTCATGTCAGTCAGCTAAAAAAGTGTCACCCAGAGATGGAAGAAACTTAGTTGAAACACACTATACCATTAGAGGAAGCACAGCTAGAGAATGATCTCACTTATGAAGAGAAACCTATTAAGATTCTGGAGACAGCAGAAAGAATTACCCGTACCAAGACAATCAAATTCTGCAAAGTGTAGTGGAACCATCACACTGAATCAGAAGCAACATGGGAGCGAGAGGATGAACTTCGGAGAGATCACCATCACCTATTTGCTAGCCAACCCGAATCTCGAGGGCGAGATTCATCTTAAGGGGGTTAGATTTGTAATATCCCAAAAAAATTACCTAAAAATCATCATCATAGCATTCATATCATCATGGCATGTACTACTTTGCATTTGGTTTGTCCTCCAAAATTTTGGTGAAATTTAGAGACTTTTTGGAGCTCTTTTGCTAAATTCAAAAACCTAGAAAAGAAATACTAAAGGAAAAAGAAAAGGAGTGAAAAGAGAATTTAAACAGCAGCACTTCTGGCCTTTTCGGCCCAATCTGGCCCAACCAGCCCACCCGGGCCTCCCTCTCCCCCTCTCTGTCTTTTCCCACACCCCCTCTACTCACCCCCACCCACTTACCTCCTGGCCCCACGCCACGTCGATGCCACCTCAGCTTCTTCCACGCGAACGGCCGGCACCCCCTCCCCTCCTCTGCCGTTACCAAGTCCGGCCGAATTCGAGCGTTATCGCAATTAAACTACCACCACCACCGCCCCTTCTTAACCCCCTCCCCCTCCTCGATAGATTCTCCCAGCCACTGCCCCTGGAGAGCCCCCAAGCTCCCCAATTACCAGCTCAAACCGCTGCCGTCCGAAGCTACTCCGGTGACGATTCCGGTGAGCTCTGGCTACGCCGCGCCCTTCTCTCTGCCCTGTCTTGATTGCCGGGTCCTGACGCGTGTTTTAACCCCGGCCACGTGCATTCCCTTGCCCCAGGTCGACGACGCAGTCAACTCCGGCGAACTCCCTCTGCCGCCATCCATTGCTTTTTCCTGTGAAGGTAGGGTTTCCTCCGCCCCTTTTTGGCTTCTGCTAGATCGTGCTGATCCGGGCGCATCTCACTGACCCCTCTCCTTGCTTGTTCGAGTTCCAGGCCGTCGTCTCCGACACAGAGCCGTGAGCTCCGCCGTCGACGCAACTCCAGTGAGGGATCGAGGTTGAGCCAGGGCACCCCCCCCCACGCCACCGTAACCTCCATCGAGACCGCCACGACCTCCTCGACCTCTACTGCGTGTCCACGGACTCCCTACCCCTGTAGAACTGCTAGAACACCATCGGCCGACGCTCCGCCGCCGCACGCAGCTGGTTAGCGTCGCCCGTCTCCGGCCAGGCCGCTAGGGACCGTTAGATCTATCATCTGCGGCTAGGATTAGATCGGCGACCGAAGCGGTACAGGCTAATCAGGTCCGTCCGTTTTTCACTTAAGATCCATCGGTCCGCAGCAGTTGATCCGACCAAACCGGTACGGACCAATAAGGTCATGCCACGTCGCCCAGGTTATTTGTTAAAATAGAAAATAGACAGATTTTGTATTCAACTTAGAAAATCAATAACTTTTGGTCCACAATTCAGAAAAATGCAAATTTGGTGTCTATGGATTCAGAAAAATAAGACCTGTATTATAGAGGCCTTGTTTCACACTTTTTCTTCTGAAAAATTGGAATTATAGGCAGAACCGTTTTAGGAGTATTTTGCTCATAAAAATTATTCCATAAATTGTTTGGGGGTATTTCCTATGCCTTTCGATAGGGTATTTTAACCACTATACTGTAGACTCTGTAAGTTTTAGAGTTGTGATCACATCATTGCATTTTGCATGCATTCATTTTTTTGTAATGTTTTATTGATTGAATTATTGTTGTTGTATTGTTCTTTGTGTAGATTGTGTGGATTGTGAAGTTTGTTGCTATGAGGATTGTACCTATTCCCCTAGCTACCAAGGCAAGTGATATTTCATCTCATGTCCTATTATTTTCACTATTGCACTAGTGTTATTACACTTGTGGATGGCCACCCAGGAACAAAGATATTGGAGACGTTCTTTTCACGAAGCTTCCAGTGCAGCCACATGGCATATGGGCTCTGCCTTGACCAACTAAGTTGCAAGAACTCAGCCATACGGACAGAAGGTGGTAGTTATGATAGGATGGAACGCGTTCGTGGTGGTCTGAGGGATTGCTTCTGAAAAGTCTTGTCTCGATGCATGTCGAGTCTTGTGGGGAAAGTGCACCACCTCCCGAGAGGGTAAAACTAAGTACTTAGTCGTGTCCCCGGTTATGGACAATTTCCGAGCCTCAAGACAGTGAAGCAGTTCAATAATCTCCTCATCCAAATTTCTCTAAGTTAAAACTTGTGGGTGAACATGGGTAGAGGTTCAGTGATGTCTATCATTGGTACCTTAGTGTTTGAATGAGAAAACTTACTCTTCAAAAACTATAAGTTAAACTAGCTTTTAGCAAAGTCAGCCAAAACCCCACTTAGCCATATATTCATGTAGTTGTTGGATTATACTGAGTATCTATGGTATCACTTGCCAATACAATTCTAAATGTATTGACCCTTGTGGCTGTAACTTATTATGTTGCAGGATATTCTGATGATGACTAGGGTTGCGGGTCTACACTCGACATGTTTGCCTATGGCGCATGAAGACAAAAGACTCTATTATTATGATATGTAATGTGAACCTTAAGTATCTTAGCCTTGGGCTAAGTGAGTTGTAAGAACCATTATATTCCTGGATATGCGATGTAACAATGACCTTTGTTTATGTGCACTTCATCTTAAACTGTGGGTGCTAGCATTACGATCCAGGGACTAGCACTGCAATCACAAGGATCTTACCTTATTATGGTGAGATCTTACACTATTGGAGACGGTCCCTAGAATAGGCCGTCTTAGGTTGAGGAGTTCTAGCAAGCAGTCAGAAATATTGGCCGTCTCCAACTCGTACATGTTAGAGGCATTTTCCTTTTTGCACCGTCTGAGGTAGCGTATCTTAGAGCTGAAAAGAAAATCCGGCTCAGGTAGTGTGCTCTTAGAAGCTATGCACTTGAGCCGGAACGAGAACCCGACTGAGTCCTATGGGAAATTGACGTCTCTAAGTAACGTGTTTCTACTAGTGTGTCTTACTTTTCTTTTACAGATTGCATGTCACCAATAGAGACCTGTTTTTAGAGGTGACAAACCTAGTGTAGACTGGGAATACCTCAACTCGAGAAATGGGAGCATAAGACACTGAGCCAAAGAAAAATATACCAAAAATAGCTTCTGACTTAGAATAGTACAAGATGCATGAGCTACAGTGGCCTCAAATGTTAACAAAACTAAGCAAACAGAGATGAGCGAGATACACCACCTTATCTATTGATATCTGCATTGCAACATATATAAACAATGCATGAAAAGTACCGGGCCCTCACATCTTTAAGAATTACTGTTGCACATGGAAGATCATGATGTAATAATTTTAGTTGCATGTTATATCCACAAATAATTCCCCAAATCAGTAACCTACATACTAAGTATAAACAGTTCAAAATCACACAAGGAAAAGAAGCAGTGAAAACTTACTCCTTCTATTCCCTGATTTAGTTTATCCAGAGAAGCACAAAACCCATAGATAAATCAGCCAGTGGCTACACCAACACCCCAAAACAAAATGACTACATGTGACACCTTCTTTCATAAATACATGGATGCCTTATGTGAGGTGTAACACACCATCGTACGTCTCATCACCATTGACGACTGACAGTAGACAAGATGACCAAGAGGATGCACATGTGGAGGGCTGACCTCGGCTCATTGTACTCGTCCATCTCCATATGTGTGTGGCATGTTGACTTTGGTCTGGTTTATCCATGCCTCGACAAAAATGAATTTTCTAACAGCCAGCCCATGCAGGATAAATAATGCTCAAAAGGTTTAATATCTCAGTGTCTTGTTTTTTAGTGTAACATGAATTAATATGGACATAGGTAGCTCACTTACAGTAAGCTCACCAAAATCCCTACCGTGCCAATTTCACTACATTGAGTACCAATTTCATTGGGATTATTAACCTTCACAAATCCGTTGTACCAAACATTATGTTAGAAGTTCACTTCCACTTAAAATAAAATAAAAATTAACTGTAGAAAATATACAACACATGGTAGACTTATAGTTAGATGCTCCAAATCCCGGCCCTGTGTGTATCCTCCTCTATTTCCAATAATGGTAACTTAGCACATATGCATGTGTCTTCGTATCAGATCATGAGAAGAAGTACTTGTTCATATGGAGAGCACATCAGTTACATATATTTCAAACATACTTGTCCTTCCTACAATGCACCACCATTATGTGTTAGTGAAAATACAACACTTTCAGTTCATTGTTTCAACATTATCTATACTCTTTTTAATATACCGAGCGATGGGAAATACATGAATTTAGTAAGCCATAATTATAAATCACCAAAGCCTCACGAAATCAAGTGAAGCACATAAGCATGGAAAGGCGAGAAAAAGGCTCTAGCAGTAATTACTTGAAGAAAATATTTCAGCACTACATGCATAAGCATACAATATGTTATGTTATAGATCATTTGGGAGAAAAATACAGAGAAAACTTGGATTTGAATTCCGAAAGTTGAAGGCCCACCTAATTGACATACTGATATGGCGCCCATTATAATATCTTATTGCAAATTTTGGGCCACAATAAGAGGCAAGGGATCTAGTTTTATGTTGGGCAGAAACTACTATAGTAGCAATGGAAGGCAACCCACGGAATGTAGAACACATGCCCAATGGAAGAAAATATATAGTAATGCCCCAATTCAAAACTATCCAGAAAAATATCTTATCAACTAAGTCTTATTTAATAAGGAAAATAAAATTCAGTACCACTTGTATGTGCCCTTTAACTGGGATGTGTAAGCAACTTTTAGCTGATCTTGAATCATTATATGGGAGCTATTTTTGATCTTTGGGATTTTTATATTATTAGACTCTTGGATTTCTGCTCTTGTTTAGCTAGTATTTTCCATAAGGATTCTTTCTCTTGGTTCTGTATATAGTGTATGGGCTCCGCGTGTGAAAAATATATCTATTAGTAATGCAGTAACGGGAGGGGCTTTTCGCGAACTTATCCTTGAAGAGCAAAAAGCATCCTCAACGCTCAGGAGAGCGTGGTTGATGTAGATGAGTGGAAGCCGACCTCAAGGTCGTGATGACGTCCTTAAGCTCCTACGGCTCCAACGACTTGACTGCCTCAAGTGTGACACCTAACGGGGAGTTACACATGTCCCGATGCCTGACGATGACTCCCGCTTCCCTGATCCAGCAGTAGTTGCGGAAGTAGAGCTCCTGGATCCGAACTCCACAGCGCGACGGCGCTCCGCGGTGAAGATGTCTCTCGTTCACACGGTCCGAACTTGGGACCACGGTCACGGGAGAGAGAAAGAGAATATCAATTGGAGGTCTCCCCAAAAGTGAGCAAACCGTTCTTGAATATTGTGTGTATTTATCTAGCCAAATACCCCCACTATATATAGGGGGAGGGGAGGTACTACCTCCCTCAAAGACCCGGGGTGCGACTAAAGGAGAGGGAGAGGGGGGCCGCCGCCGGCCAGCCCTAGTGGCCCCTACGCGGGGGGGAGGGGGGGCTTGGCCCAGCCGGTCACCCCCTTGCCCCTTCTCCCCTCTTGCCTTTCCCTAATGGGCCCTCTTCCGTCCAGAATCGGCCCATTAAGCCTTTTGACCTTTTCAATTGATTTTATCTTTATTAAATAATTATGATTAAATCAATATTTAACATTCACATATTATTCAATCTCCGTGGCTATGGAACACCTTCCACCTCCACTCCGGATAACCTTCAGACTTACTGAAACCCTTCCGGTTTTCTCTCTTCTATTCTTCGGCGATTCTACCGATCCTATAAACACTCTCTAAGCATCATCAAGCCTTAAGCGTGATGCCCCATGGTTCGGGAACACTGCAGACATGGTCAGGACACTCTCGGACTAATAATCGATAGAGGGACCTGGATGGCCATGTGACCCCTATGCGTTCCACGAAGTTCTTTTGTCGTTTGAACCGGGACAGTCGTGTCATATTCCCTTTTTCTCTCGACACTCGCATTGCCCGAGATCTAATCAATGAAATCACCTTGTCGTGTTCGATCTCGTTTCCGAACAATGCTACTTGACTCGTTTGACAAGTGATATCCTTGTGATCAAATCACACGTTGTGCAGCTATTGGATATAACTGCTCCGAGTGGCCCCTTGAGTATCTTTCTGTCACTTGGATGGAAAAATCCTGCTCTTGGCATATATTGCCTCTACAATTCCCCCGAATACCTGAAAGCACCTTTATTGTCACTGTATTACCAAGTGATGTTTGATGCTATCTACGCATTCGCGAGAGACAGTGATTGATATAGGCTCATAGTCTAAGGAATAGTCTACGAGGATCCATTTCTAATCATCGTAACTTCAACTTCGTGACATGATCGGGTCACGATGTTTAGGTTGGGTATAGGTTCATCATCTCATTCTCAGAATGAGTTGACTCCATTTCGAACTGGCATAAATGCCACATGATCAGGAAACATTGATTATTTGTTGACCAATGAACCAGTGACTAGAGTTTCACTGGGAACCCCTGGTTGTTTATATATCACACGTGTATTGATGTTTCCTCTCAATATAGTTATAGTATGATATAAAACTTAATCATAAACTTTACGAAATATGATAACAATCCTTATTATTATTTATCTCTAGGGCATATTTCCAATAGTTTCCCAGTTGCACTAGAGTACAAATAAACTAGCTGCATTTGTTCTTAATCATTGGCACCATATATCCGGTACCCTGAACATGCTTGCTGATGGAATAGGTTGAGGCTTGGTCTGTACTTTACAGTCCCAAATCCTTTGCACCTTACTAATGTCACCTTGATTGACATTAATACTTTGTCATCACATGATAACATCTATGTGTATGCATCGTCGCTATGGCAACAGAACGAGGCTGGATTCTAGGAGCCTACAGTAACTTGTTGGGTCTGTAGCATAGAAAACAAAAAATTTCCTACGATGAGAACTACACGCCAAGATCTATCTACTAGATACAAAGCAACGGGTGGACATACATCCAAGGAGAACTTACCCTCGAATAAAACAAGTTTTGCTAATGAGTAGGAACTCGTGGTTGATGTAGTCATACACTTGCCGATCTCAAGACCGTGAGGAAGTCCGAGCGCCGCAACTCAGTAGCGCATCCGTACTCGCACACACGTTCAAGCCACCGGACAACCTCCACCTCCTCGCTCCAGCGATCCAGCGGAAGCAGCAACTCCTTCTAGACGAAATGCCACCGGGAACATGTATCTCGCTAATCCGAGACCATGGGGGAATAATTCTAGAGGGGGAGAGAGATCCTTCACAAGGAGGTGTATGGAAGAAGGAGGAGGAGGGGGGCCTTTTATACGAGTAGGGGGGTGCCCCTCCTCTCCATGGCCAGCGCATGGGGGGTGACCCCTCACCTCCCCCATTCATGTGGTGGTAACCCCTTGATGTCTACGCACTTCTATTCTTGTAGACAGTTGTTGGGCCTCCAAGTGTAGAGGTTTGTAGAACAGCAGCAAGTTTTCCCTTAAGTGGATTACCAAAGGTTTATCGAACTCAGGGAGGAAGTGTTCAAAGGTATTCCCTCTCAAGCAACCATGCAATCAAGATACAAGAAGTCTCTTGTGTCCCCAACACACCCAATACACTTGTCAGGTGTATAGGTGCACTAGTTTGGCGAAGAGATAGTGAAATACAAGTGGTATGGATAATTATAAGTGGTAACGGTTATAGAAAATAGCTTGATGGCGTGGAAAATACTAAAGGCAAACTGAAATAAAGATGGAAGCAAGCAAACATGTAACAGATCTAGTTGCAAACCGTGTTTCAATGCTTAGAAACAAGGCCTAGGGATCATACTTTCACTAGTGAACACTCTCATATAAATATATTCTCTTCATGATACTACTCTTAACTACTCTCCGGTTGGCCACTCTAATCCATGGTAGGGCTATAACAGCACACCTCAAAGTAAGCCTTTCCCATCTAGATAACCCCACACTGTCACCTTAAGCACTAGATGGTTCCAACAAACACCATAATTTCATAAAGACATCCAACTCCAAATATAACTCGTAACAAGTATTTGTAATCTCTAGCCTAAGTGCCACCATGGTGTGCACGCTGTCACTTTCACACACATGGGGAGAGCAGAGATCTATTAAAGCACTTGAGTAGCAAGGTAGATCAATAGATTACAAGCTCATGATCACAATATGATCACGCATAGAGAGAGAGATGAACATATAGCTACCGGTAGAACCCTTAGCCTCGAGAGAGAACTACTCCCTCCTCATCATGGGAACCAGCAACGGTGATGGAGATGGTGGTGGAGATCGATGGAGATGGCTCCGAGGGCACTTCCCCGTCCAGGTAGGGTGCCGGAGCAGAGACTTTCTGTCCCCCGAATCTCCCCTTCGGTGGCGGCGGCACTGCGGAACTTTTTGTGGATGGAGGCTTGATGATTTAGGGTTTTTGTATCGGGTGGCTTCTTATAGGCGAAGAGGCAAGGTCGGTGGGCGGCCAGGGGGCCCACACCACCTAGTGGCGCGGCCACAGCTAGCCCGCGCCACCACATGGTGTGGCCACCCTGTGGCCCCTCTCCGTCTCGTGTTCTGGCTCTGTGAGTCTTCCGGTAAAATAGGAACTTTGGCTTTTGTCCCGTCCAATTCTGAGAATATTCATTTTCTGACTTTCCTAGAACCAAAAACAGCAGAAAACAAGCAACTGGCACTGTGGCAGTTGTTAATAGGTTAGTCCAAGAAATCATATGAAAAGTACTCCAAAGTGTGGACAAAACACAAGAAAGTAGATAAAACCAAGCATGGAACAGCAAAAATTATAGATACATCTGCAATGTGTCAACATCCCCAAGCTTAACTCCTGCTTGTCCTCGAATAGGTAAGTGATAAAAAGAAAGAATAATTTTTTAGGTGAGATGCACCATCATAAACTTGATCAAAGTATTTGTAAAACATTGATAGTTGGGATCATAGTACTTGAACATAGCATGAAAGACAAAGTTCTAATAATAAGACATAGCAACTATGCATGCAACATGAAAAGGAACAAACAAAAGGTTCATGAATAACAATGCTTTGCAAGATGTTTGTTTGTTTCACATAAAGAAAACATAGCATAGTGGCATTCACCTTGTCCCTCATAGAGTAGCAAACATAAATGCATAGGACACCTTCAAAGTTCATAAGAGTGACTAGATACAAATATGTTTAAGACAAGCAATATCAAGTTATGCATCAATCAACTAGTATTGGGACAATGCACATAGAACTAAGAATGGCCATTATGCTCTCAAAGTAGGTGCATAAAGGTAGAAGGTGGAGACTCAATATAATGGTGGAAGAAAGGTTTTCAAAGCAGGAAGCAGGGATTCAAGTCTTATAAAGAGCTTCCAAAAATTATGGTACTTATAGCTTTCAGCTCTCATTCCCCTATCATACGCATCTTGAAGTGATTAAGGTTAAAGTGAACAAACTATGGTGTACATGTTTGATGAAGTATCAGTTAGAAATCTCATGTCCCTTGAATACAAGGGTCGCTCCTCATGCTACTGAAGTTTAGTCACCGGTAAGTTCTTGTCATCGTAAGTACATGTGTATCATAGAGAACCGCCAACGGGGTACCCCTTGCCCGATGATACGGAATAATCCCCATATGAAAATGACAAGGCAAGCAGACAACAAGCATCTCAGCAATCTTCTTATTTACCATGGGAATATGGTGCTTTTTTCTCTCTTTCCTCTTTCATAATCACTTTTTTTCTTTTTCTCTTTTTTCTCAATATAGGACTCTTTCTTTATAAGAAGAATGATTCATAGACAGCTCATTATGGTTACGCTGCAGGTTTCCACCATGACAGCATGGATTAGACCAGCGGCCTAGGCGTTTCTCTAACACATATACATAACTCCATGGACTTACAAGCTCCCCTTTCATTTCACACCGACGACATCCATAGACAAAAGAGCATGATATCAACTAGGTACAAAGTACCCGTGCAATGTTGAAAGCGTTCCCTATGACAGCATGGTTGTGCTAAACCCCAACAAATAAGTGCAAGCATATACAACATAGATGACACAATGGTTCAAGTTTATTAAGGGCAAGCAAAGTAAATTGTGCCATCAAGTTCATGAGAGCTTTAATCACTAGTTTTCTCATAACAAGTTTAATTCGGAAGGTAAACAAAAACATGAATATACTTGGAATAGCTTAAGCTAGTAGGTAGGTATGGTGGACTCTTTGGAATAACTTGGTTTAGGGAGTTGGATGCATGAGTGGAACTCATACTTGGTTGCAGAGGCTAGCAAAAGTCTGGGAGCGACAAACTAAGAGAGCAATAATGGCCATAATCATGCAGAGCGACAAAACATCATTGATCAAAGCATAAAGTGATACTAAAAGTTGAAAACTAAAGGATCATAAAGGCTATGGTGACTTTACATAGTCATAACATGGTGTGAGCATGCGCCAAGTCAACCCAAATAAAGCATCAAAGGAGAATACCACTATACTATGCTTTAATATGCTAAAACAACGCATGATTCATCCAAGGCACATTAAGCAATCTCAATTGTTTATAAAAAGTCATGCTACAGCAAACAATACTAAGCATAAAGCCAAAACAATATCGAGCATGGCATGAAAAAGCATAGGCCACAGTCAAAAACAAACTCTCTTTACCACTTAACCATGAACTTTCCTACTCTTTTCCAATCTAAACAAAACTATTTGAAAACCAATGTATGAAAGAGGCGGTCGAACCAATTTATTCAGAAAACTAAGCAAACAAAGCAAACGAAAAACCAAAATGAAACCGAAAAAGAAGACGCTCCAAGAACAACACAACTGTGCATGAAACAATAAAAATGAAGCGTTTGGAAGAAACCTGGGATTTTTATTGATGAAGAAGGGGATGCCTTGGGCATCCCCAAGCTTTGAAGCTTCTACTTCTTGGATATTTCTTGGGGTGACACTCGTGGCATCCCCAAGCTTGAGCTTTAGTCCATTCTTCATCTCATTACTCATTCCTTCCATACACCTGAAATTTTTCCTTCATACAAAACTTCACACAATCTTTATTACCAACATTAGTGCACTCAAGATAATAAGTCTTTAAGGTTCAGTTATAACATCAATAAAATTACATTAAAACACTAGCTACTGTAGCACTTCCCTCAAAAATCTCAATTCCCCAAAAGAACTCAAAAAGGAACCAACAAGAAGCAAATGCAAATAATGACAGAAATCTGTCAAAACAGACCAGCAGGTAAAGATTAATTTTTTTGAAGACCTTCTGTTGCTCAAATCAAAAGGTGTTGAACTAACGAAAGTTAGATTACAACCTCGGGAAGAAGCACAAAAATTCACGCCTCAAAAAGACGTTCAAAGATTATACACGAATTTTTATGGTGAAGCACAACAATCTGTTTCGGGACAGCAACTTTCCCAATCATTACTTCTCTCTCATTAGAGGTTACTCTTGGCACAAAAACCACACAAAAATGATAAGGAGAGGTTATTACTGAAGCAATAACTTCCAATTCTCAACTAAAACTTTTGGGTTATCTCCCAATAAGTACTTTTCTTTAAGGCCTTTAAGTTAGGCATGATAGTTTGAGAAGATGCTCACATAAGAAATATGAATTGAAGTAAAAGAGAGAATCAAGAAGCAAATTCAAAACACATTTAAGTCTAACCCACTTCCTATGCATATGAATCTTGTAAATAAACAATTCATGAAAGCACAAAACAACAAGCATATAAAAGCAAAACAAGTGCAACTTCAAAACTTTCAACATAAAGAGGGGAAACTTAATATTATTGAGATGCATAAAACTATGGTTCCCTCTCTCATAATAACTTTCAGTAGCATCATAAATAAAATTAACAATAAAACTATCACATAAAACATTCTTATCATGAGCCACATGCTTAAAAGAATTAATACTCCCCACATAAACATAGTCATTCTTATTAATTGTAGTGGGAGCAAATTCAACAAAATAGCTATCATTATTATTCTCATCACCATAATCATCAAATATAGGAGGCATATTTTAATCATAATTAATTTTTCTCCTCAATAGTAGGTGGACTGAAAATATCATATTCATCATTGCAATCATCATTTGGGGGTATAGTATCATCATAAGCAATAGAATAGTTATCTTCCAAAGTGTGTTCATTTGTAAACATATCATCATTGGAAGGAACATGGATAACACTAATAGTACAACAATTAGCATCATTTTCATAATTGGTACTAAAGAGATTTTCAATATCAAAAGTAGTGTGTTTTTCCCAATCATGATCACTACTATAGGTAATAGGCATAGGAACATCATCGAGTTCAGACTCATCAAAAACTATAATAGGAGCAACATGCTTAGGGGAAAATACCGTTTCCTCTCTTCTTTTACTCCTCCTCTTCTTCTTTTTCTTCCTCTCTTTAGGAGGGAGAGGCTTGAACGGAAGCTTCTCCATATACTCTAGTTTATTGTTAGAGACAATAGAAGAAACTATGGAGGATTCCTTCTATTCATTAATAAGATCAAAACACGTATTATTCCTATCATATTTTCATAAAATCTCATCTTCTATAATATTTTGTATGTAAGTATTTGTGTGACATTTATCAACACAATAAAGATGACAACCATGCAGGACACTATTCATATCAAAAGCACTCATATCTACAAAAGAGGTTTTTCTTGATAACTCTTCACATCCCAAAAATAATGTAAGTTCATCATGCTGATTAGGAGTGATCATGTCATCACAATACAAACTTGCAGTACTCATTGGATTAGAAGGGCTATTATTATGGCCTGAGCATCGAAAATTGAAATGACCCACTTCAAAGCAAAGTTCACAAATAAAAGGATAAAGGGCACAATCTTTTTTACCAAGATCATTTAAAGCCCTATACCACATTCTAGTTTTTTCATTCCTGTGGGTGATACAATATTCTTCTTCAATTTGATTATTCTCACAAGGTCTATGTATTCCACAAAAATTAACATGCTTATAAGAAATAATACTTTCAGAGGTTTGAGCATGTTTATTGCTATCATTAACAACAATTTCATTTTCCATGCAAGTGTCTTTAAAAGGCTCATGATACATGTCCCACTTTTCTTTAGGAGCATTAATATGAGAAGCAAAGGTTTTAAAACAATAAATAAGAATTTTAGGATCAAGACCATATTTAGCACTATGCTCTTGAAAATCATCAGTTTCAGCGAAAGACATAATGCAATCATACTCATAGTTTATACCTGGTTCTTTACCTTTGTTGTTGTCCCAATCTTCGGTATTGCTTTGAATTGTTTCAAGAAGATCCCACTTAGCTTTGACCTCCTTACTCGTGAAGGATCCCTCTAAACAGGTATCTAGATAGTCCTTTTAATGTCCTGAAAGCCTTGCATAGAAATGATTAATAACAATATTCCTGGGGAGCTCATGAATGGGACATTTGAGCATTAGTGACTTCAATCTCCCCCATGCTTGGGCAATACTTTCTCCATCATGAGGATGAAAATTATAAATATAATTCCTATCTTTATGAATTTCATGAGGAGGATAAATTTAGAGTAGAAGAGAGATCCAAGTTCCTTCCACTCCAAATGATGAGGATCATCTAGTAGCTCATACCACTCCCTTGCCTTGCCCTTAAGAGATAAAGAGAATAGCTTCCTCTTAACTTGGTTCATTGAAATACCTGCACACTTGAACAACCCGCATAATTCATGTATAAAGAGTAAATGATCACCAGGATGGACAGTTTCATCTCCAAAATAGCAGTTATTCATAACATGTTCAAGAATTTTTATAGGTATTTTAAAAGGGATGCTTTCAGTATGGGGATTTAAAATATCACAAGTATCATCAAAATTACCACATATGGGAGATAAAGTATCATCAGAGCAAATTTTCTTCCTTAAAACTAGGGAACTAAAGAGATCATTTTCATAAGAACCAACTTCCCCAAGCTTAGACGTTTCCATAGCATTAGTAACAAAGGTGTCCAAAAGATTCATACTAATAACATTGCTATTAGCATGCAAAGAAAGTTCCATGGGTTTTTTAATTTTCTTTTTAGACAATTCATGTTCTAACTTAGGAAAAATACTAAAAAGCTCTCTAATTTTGTTGTTGTTTTTCATTAAGCCTAAGTAGTGAAAACAAGAAACAAAAAGACAAAATTGCATAATCTAAAGGAAATAAATTCGAGCACTCACACCGGAGGATGTGAGTACCTTTTACCTTACGTCCCCGGCAACGGCGCTAGAAAATAGCTTGATGTCTACGCACTTCTATTCTTGTAGACAGTTGTTGGGCCTGCAAGTGCAGAGCTTTGTAGAAGAGAAGCAAGTTTTCCCTAAAGTGGATTACCCAAGGTTTATCGAACTCAGGGAGGAAGTGGTCAAAGGTATTCCCTCTCAAGAAACCCTGCAATCAAGATACAAGAAGTCTCTTGTGTCCCCAACACACCCAATACAATTGTCAGGTGTATAGGTGCACTAGTTTGGCGAAGAGATAGTGAAATACAAGTGGTATGGATAATTATAAGTGGTAACGGTGATAGAAAATAGCTTGATGGCATGGAAAAGACTAAAGGCAAACTGAAATAAAGATGGAAGCAAGCAAACATGTAACAGATCTAGTTGCAAACCGTGTTTCAATGCTTAGAAACAAGGCCTAGGGATCATACTTTCACTAGTGAACACTCTCATATAAATATATTCTCTTCATGATACTACTCTTAACTACTCTCTGGTTGGACACTCTAATCCATGGTAGGGCTATAACAGCACACCTGAAAGTAAGCCTTTCCCATCTAGATAACCCCACACTATCACCTTGAGCACTAGATGGTTCCAACAAACACCACAATTTCATAAAGTCATCCAACTCCAAATATAACTCATAACAAGTATTTGTAATATCTAGCCTAAGTGCCACCATGGTGTGCATGCTGTCACTTTCACACACATAGGGAGAGTGGAGATCTATTAAATTACTTGAGTAGCAAGGTAGATCTATAGATTACAAGCTCACGATCACAATATGATCACGCATAGAGAGAGAGATGAACATATAGCTACCGGTAGAACCCTTAGCCTCGAGAGAGAACTACTCCCTCCTCATCATGGGAACTAGCAACGGTGATGGAGATGGTGGTGGAGATCGATGGAGATGGCTCCGGGGGCACTTCCCCATCCCGGCAGGGTGCCAGAAAAGAGACTTTCTGTCCCCCGAATCTCCCCTTCGGCAGCGGCGGCGCTCCGGAACTTTTCGTGGCTGGAGGCTTGATGATTTAGGGTTTTGGTATCGGGAGGCTTCTTATAGGCGAAGAGGCAAGGTCGGTGGGCGGCCAGGGCTAGCCCGCGCCACCACATGGTGTCGCCACCCTGTGGCCCCTCTCCGTCTCGTCTTCTGGCTCCGTAGTCTTCTGGTAAAATAGGAACTTTGGCTTTTGTCCCATCCAATTCTGAGAATATTCATTTTCTGACTTTCCTGGAACCAAAAACAGCAGAAAACAGGCAACTGGGACTGTGGCAGTTGTTAATAGGCTAGTCCAAGAAATCATATGAAAAGTACTCCAAAGTGTGGACAACACACACGAAAGTAGATAAAACCAAGCATGGAACATCAAAAATTATAGATACATTTGCAATGTATCACCCCTCCACATTAAAATGCCTCTTCACATTCCCTTTTAAAGTCCCCACTTTAAATGCATTAAAATTCTCCAAGTTTAATGCTCTCTCATTTAATAAAACTCTTTTATTAAATTTATTCAGATTTTTTTTAATTACTTTAATTAAAAAACATTCACATATAACCCCTTGCAATTTGTCAATATCACATGCAGAACAACTTTCTGCAATTTCACCCGAATCAATTTCCAGTTTCTACCGAAACAATTCCTGCGCTTTGCAATTCTTTCGTCTGAAACATATGTGCTCCAAAATGGTGTCCGATAACTCACCCTACGGTTCGTGAATAATGTAGACATGATTGAGACTCCTCTCAGATCAATAGTCAGAAGCGGGACCTAGAGATCCATACTGACTCCTGCATATTCAACGATGACTTCTGTGATCGTGAGAACCTTTAACGCTTGTAATTTAATCCCTTTGTATTATATATAATTCATGTCCGAGATTCGATCATCGGTATCCAAATACCTAGTTTGATCTCGTTACCGACATGCACTCTTTTCTCATTCCCGTGATATAACATTCTAGTGATCACATCACTTGCTTATAAGCTATCTCAATGTGATATCACCGAGAGGGCCCAGAGTATATCTATCCATCATCGGGATTGACAAATTCCACTCTTGATCCATGAGCCTCAACATAACACCTTCATAGCACTGAACCCATCTTTATAGTCACCCTGTTATGGTGTGACGTTTGATGTTATCAGGATACTCTTTAGGTGTTAGCAATTAACATGATCTCATGGTCTAAGGATAAAGATTACTTCGTATGATGTTATAGCAATATAAACATAATGACTTAATCGTAATGCTATACTTCGGATGAATGTTAATCACATCATTCCACCAATGTTGTGACCTTGTTATTAACAACATCCAATGTCCATGATCAGGAAACCTTGATCATCTTGTTAATCATCAAGCTAGTCTATAAGAGAGGCATAACTAGGAACCCTTTTTGTTTATTAAACACACATGTATTGATGTTTCTGATCAATACAATTCTAGCATGCAAAATAAACATCTATCATATATAAGGAATACATAATAAAAACTTTATTATTGCATCTCAAGGCATATTTCCTTCATAACTTTAGATCAACCTCGAGAGCTTTCCCATGGTCACTGTGCCCTGGGACACATCATTCTACATTAAAAGCAAACTAGCCCCGCCATAACATTATACAACACTTTAGATGGTACCCTTATCTATTATTATAAATGTATTCATCGAAACACAAGTGCACCCTGTGCAACTTTCGATGTTTTGTTCACCGTGCTTCGTACTTGACTTTAGTCGGTGTTGCGGGAGTTTCCAACATATTCCCTTATGACATAACTCTTTATGCTTTAAGATATGCCATCTTTTATGGATCTGGAAAACATGTCTACAGTTATCTACTAGACACTACGTACAAACTTAGCTCAATGTTCTGTGATTCGAACTTAATCACTTTTCAAACATTTCTTCTTGGATCATATATTATGTTAAGTTATCATCATGGTTTTCTAAGATAGAACTTATGTCTCAACATAGTGGATGATGATCATCCTTTTCTTTCTTTCCACCATTGATGTTAAACTTAATACTATTCCTAATTTAAGTTATTAAGAATCAGTTCCTTAATTAAATTCTATTCCGAAACCCTTTTCAGAATCCCTTAAGAAATACTACATAATATCATAATACACTTATAATCAACTTCTACCCCTTATAAATCATTATTTATTGGTACTTGTGTTTTTATTCTTAACATACTTAAGAATATCTCCTATAAGCTCCCACTCATAATATGTTCCTAACAAATTTGGGTATGAGTCACTACTCTTACTCAAACTATGTTCCTACATATTTGAATTTGAGACTTATATTTCTCCCACTCAAAAATATGTCATTCACATATTGTTTTAGGAAGACTTTTATAGCTCCGACTCAATTTCATGCAAATTGCATATCCACTCACTATTTTGAGCGATTTCAAAATCTTTTGATCAAATATCAAACTTGGAGATTCACTATGAGATACTAGAACTTTACCAGTTTTAAATCCACTAGACATTCAGCACACTTGAATCAAATTTATTTGAATTTGTCCAATACTTAAATTTTTTTGCTTTTTTCATTCACCCCCTTAACCACTATGGCTTTGCAGTCATTTGGGAAATTCCAAGTAACCCCTTTTACTTGTGAGATTCAGCAACAAATTGCTTTCTAATCTCCAGGGAATTTTTCTTTGGGATTTCTCATAATTTTAGTTTACCATTATTTCCTTAGTAGTTTGTAGGTATGTCTTATTGTGGTAATCATGACAAATGATTCAAAAATGACTCCATACAAGATATGGGTTACATTTTGAATCCTACTTTATGTAATGAGAACACTAGTGGGGAAAACACAATGATCTATATCATTCTTTCTTTCCTTTGTGAAGAGAAACGTTTAGGAACGTTTTTTGTTGCACTTCTCAACACATTGATGCAGGGATTTGAATCCTCATCGTGTTTCACACTATCTTCCATTTGCTCCATAATCGAGAAATATTACTGAATGTGAACTTTTTCATGAATGCACAAAAATCCAAGCAATACAGGTTTTGCTACTCTTTTGGTTTTAGCTATGGATTTCGTATTAAATTTTTCCAATGAATACTCTACAAGGACTTATTCGTAATTGTTTTGGTTATATCGAATACCTCCAAAACTTCCACGACGATCCATACTAGATATGGAGCCGCTTTCACAAATCCAAATTGTTCACTATATATTCTAATTGAGTGCTAACTATTTCTAACTAATGGTCTCTACATCTACACTACAATGATTTATTTTGGCGCCATCTATTCACCCACTTTGATATCTAATATCTCATTGTGATGCTTTGCATTTCACAATTTCTTTTATGCCAATCTTAGAAAGTCGAATTTCATTGCTATTGATCAAATTGTAGTAGTTAGATTCTCTTTTAAATTGATACCCTTTGTTGGTGAAAACTTTGATCATACTCATGTATCCTTTGGTAAACTTCTTTATACATTTAAACAATCATATAATGATAATTACCATTTTTGTTAAACTACATAATAATCGAATATGTATTTAGTTTTAACAATTTCATTAAAACAGTTTGTATTCAAGTAATACACGGTGTTCAAGTTATTGTGTCGAACTTAGACACGATTTATATGTGACAACAAATCGAATGATTTTCACATATTATCAAATAACTTTGAATTCAAACAATGGTTTCATTCATTAATGAACATATCATTAAGTTGGGTATTTTCAAGGCATTTTAATATTTTACAAATGTTCATGTATTATCAATTAGTTTCAAACAACAAGGATAATCCATATATAATCAAACAAGATATGAACACAAATAGAAATCATTCATAAAAGTGGAACAACTGTTTGTTACAAGCTCATATGAATAACCATCTCACAAAGTGTGAGACACACTAAAGAAGTTCACAATCTTTTGATTACAATAATCATCCTAAAACATAAACTAAGAGATAAATGTTGAGGGAGTGTGTCGTTGGCCATCATCATTATGCTTGCCATAAACACGCAATGTCACCTCCTCTCTAGCAAGCACCTCTATGCAGAAGGACCTGTTTTCAGTAAAATAGAACAAGTATCAAATATACTTAACATTACAAATGTGTTTGCAAGATTATAACATTTATAAAATTGTATATCAAATATATACCTTTGTCATCGATGACCTCACCAGTGATTGGTTCAACCTTTACGTTCCTGAAACATAATATGAACTCTTGGAAATCCAATGTTTCCGTATCACCACTCATGATGCTACTTCGGACATGTCCTTTGTAGTTGGGAGGCAGCGATCGAAGCAACATGCCTATCACAAACGGATCATCCATCCAATAGTCCACGAAGTGAACCAGTCTCATGTGTGCATCAAGCATGCGCTCCAAGTGACCCTTCAGACATGTGTGCTCCTCCATCTATATGGAAAGAAACTCTCCAAGGAGCTCGTTCTTCCACATGCGTACATGGCTTATGAACTCTACTATCAGCTGATCAACCATCGAATATGGATCAAGATCACCATGAGCAGATGGAGTTCATCCACCATCCCGTAATGCATTATTATCTGAATGTAGGTGGACATCTCTTGACGATAGTAGCGGTCTGCCTGCTCTTGCAGGGTCTCATAGTGTTCTAGCTCAGTCAAATCCATCGTGCGGCGTATGCAGTCTACCCCATGATTCCAAGTAAGGAGATCATTCAATAGCCAACTAGGGAAGTTGAATCCATCAAGTCTATGTTTCTCACCCAATACCCATTCCTCAATGACAAAGTAAGCTTCACGGTGAGCCATCTCTACATCTATAATTGCAAAAGGAATTTAGACTAAGTTTATAATTAAATGAGTTAATAATAACTCCACTCAGAAGCACCTATCTCCTGAAGGGTTCTAGTGATAACACGGCCCCTTTTACCCACATCTACCCTGATCATCACGGCCATCAATGTGGGTTCTAGGGTGGACGCTAAACGTCGGTCACATCATTCATGCGACCCGTGCTCCATCTTTTGACCATCCGCATTCTGAGGCCACGTTTCTGTAATATGCTAGGCTCTCCAACTCAAACTTAGTGTATTCGTTGTGCAACATGGCTTACACCCACTGTATGCGAACGTAGATATGTCTGACACCCGCTCATCACGGCCTGCCTCATACCGAAGAACTTTCTTGGTGGTGCACACTAAGGGGGAACACAATCATTGGTAATTTTAAACAGGGATCATCTTATTAGGCTACCCTCCAGTATCAAATACTAGCACACAATAAGATATACAAACAATAACATTGAATGTTAATGCGATGTGATATGGTCCTTCACGTTGTGATCTCCATCCGTCGTCACCGGATTCCGGCGCTACGGTTCTCGCGCTGTAGACACCAGGGTACCTGTGTCTTTCCAGCGTGGTAGTCTGTCACCTCCGTGACTATCTACTACTATGTAACATAAGGTAATCACTTTACCTTTTGCCACAACCATATCACAAAGCAACACCCCCTGGAAAACAAAGTTCATATTATCTTTTGCCACAACTACTATGTAACATAAAGCAACCTCTACTTTATCTTTGCATGTTTTACGTGGCTGAATGGGCTTTCGCACAAGAACTGTTCTTACCTACGAACTGTCACCACAATGCTAATAAAGTAGTTGTCTATACTACACCCCATTCAGGGACCTCCGTTGCAAATGGCATACCAACTAATGTGAGAGAGACAGACACCCCCCTAAGCCACTTCATCGGTACAAGCCGTATGTCAAGTGTGGACCAGTCTCGCGAATGAATGCGTAAAGTCGGTTGGGGGCCGCTTCATAAGCATTACTTCAGTATACACAAGTACACGTGGGAGGGTAACAACTAAAAGATCAACGCCCACACACTAAATCTCGTGTGTTCTACCTGTACTAGCATTACTATGCATATATCTAGCTCTGGTACCGGTCTAGGGGTTCCGCCTATGAAAACAATAAATTTTTACCCTACGCCCCTGAACCCCTGATGTTGCCAGGACCTATCTATTAGTAAAGAAGTAACGGGAGGGGATTTTCGCGAACTTACACTTGAAGATCGAAAAGCGTTGTCAACGCTCAGGAGAGCATGGTTGATGTAGACGAGCCGAAGCCGACCTCAAGGTCGTGATGAAGTCCTTGCGCTCCTGCTGCTCCAACGACTTGAGTGCCTCATGTGTGACACCTCGCATGGAGTTACACACGTCCGGTGCATGACGATGAATCCCGTTTCCCCGATCCAGCAGCAGTTGTGGAAGTAGAGCTCCTAGAACCGAATCCTACAGCGGGACTGCGCTCCGCGGTGAAGATGTCTCTCGTTCGCGCAGTCCGAACATGGGACCACGGTCACGAGAGAGAGAGAGAGAGAGACAGAGAGAGAGAGAGAGAATATCAATTGGAGGTCTCCCCAAAAGTGAGGAAACCTTTATTGAATATTCTGTGTATTTATCTGCCTAAATACCCCCATTATATATAGGGGGAGGGGAGATACTACCTCCCTCAAAGTCCTGGGGTGGTACTAAAGGAGAGGGAGAGGGGGGCACCGCCGGCCAGCCCTAGTGAGCCTCGTGCGGGGGGGGGGGGGCTTGGCCCAGAGGGCCACCCCCTTGCCCCTTCTCCCCTCCTGCCTTTCCCTAATGGGCCCTCTTCCCTCCGGAATCGGCCCATTAAGCCTTTTAACCTTTTAAATTGATTTTCTCTTTATTAAATAATTATGAATAAATGATTAAATCAATATTTAACATTCATTCACATATTATTCAATCTCCGTGGCAATGGAACACCTCCACCTCCACTCTAGACAACCTCCGGACTTACCGAAACCCTTCCGGTTTTCTCTCTTCTATTCTTTGGCGATTCTACCGACCCTATAAACACTCTCTAAGCATCATCAAGCCCTTAAGCGTGATACCCCACGGTTCTGGAACACTCCAGACATGGTCGGGACACTCCCGGACCAATGATCGACAGAGGGACCTCGATGGCCATGTAAACCCTATGCATTCCACAAAGATCTTTCATCGTTTGAACCGGGACAGTCGTGTCTTATTCCCTTTGTCTCTCGACACTTGCATTGCCCGAGCTCTAATCAATGACATCACCATGTTGTGTTCGATCTCGTTATCGAACAATGCTACTTGACAAATTCGAAAAGTGATATCCTTGTGATCAAATCACACATTGCACAACTATTGGATATAACTTCTCCGTGTAGGCCCTTGAGTATCTTTCCGTTACTTGGACGGACAAATCCCGCTACGGTTCCTCTGAATACCTGAACACACCTTTATTGTCACTGTATTACCAAGTGACGTTTGATGCTATATAAGCATTCTCGAGAGACAATGATTGATATAGCCTGACGGTCTAAGGAATAGTCTATGAGGATCCATTTCTAATCATCGTAACTTTAACTTCATGACATGATCGGGTCACGATGTTTAGGTTGGGTATTGGTTTATCATCTCATTGGTAACACAAACATTATTACAAACGTCTAGCATCAGCGGAGGATGCGTGGAGTCGTGTGTCTGACGGATACATTCAGATCCCGTCGTTTTTCGTATTCGTTGGTCTGTTTCAATATACGTTTGTCATCTTTGACGATGGTTGCTGCTCTGGTGTGCTGGTTCTTTCGGGTCTTAGCACGACTCTCGGTCTGTCTACTATGATAAGCTCTATTACGACAAGTTTTGCTTGGCTCGGGTGATGGAGGGGCGGGGATGACGGCGTGTCTTGGGCTCATGGCAGTGTCTGTAGTCGTCGGTAGGTGGTCCATTGACCTATTTATTGTTTTTATTACTTTTGGGACTCTATATATTGTTGTTGATGATTATTAATAGATCCGTAGAATTTTGCAAAAAAAATATGAAAAAATGGTATACATCTAGGACAACATACCTTTAGTGGTAGAATGTTCTAGCAATATGCGAGAATGTTTGGGATTATGCACCACTCACACTATTATTATTCAAAGGAAACGCATGTTAATCTTATTTGCATGTATATCAATTAGGAAATATGGAAACATAATCAAATTGCAATCAAATATCATGTTTTTATTATCGTTCGTAGCAAAGCACATACATTCTGCTAGTCGTCTTAATAAATAAAATTAGTTAATCCCTAATCAAGCAATCGATTAAATGTTGGTACATAACTGTGCAAGTTTAACGGTTAACTTTCCTTCTTCAGCGATCAATGAAATTACCTATGAATAGATTATAGATGTTGGCAGTTGGATCCTTGAGAACGATGAGCCGGTGAAGAAAGTCAAGCAACGGTGCGGTGACCGAGCTTCTAACTAGCTAGCTAGGCTGTACCCGAGCGCAGGCAAACTTCTGTTAACGGATCAGAGTTCTGGCAAGCCAGCTAATTCATATATATAGGCTAACTGTTCACCTTTACAAGAGATGAAGGTCAACCAGAGCACAACTCCCGACACATCTCATTCCGAACTTAGCATGTAACTCTTCACGATGGTGGAGACAATTGGTGTCCAACAGAGACATTATCAGTCTCTATTTCATGTAGGCAACTCAATGGTAGAAGCGTGTTTGTGTGACTATATAATGACTTCAAAGTTGTGGGTGTCGTTTGTTCATTGAATATGCCATATGGGGAAATGCAGATAAATATATATCCATGTTGAGTTATTGCACATCACTCAAAAAGCTACCAATCACAATAGCTAAAGCTAGTGTAACCATAATAATACCGTTGTTTGTTATATGGAAATCTGGACATTATATATATATATATTATATATAAACATAAATACCTACGCTATTCTATCATCGATGACAGAATAATATTCTATACATGATCCAAACTTTCCTCTATTCAATTTATATACTGCTTCGTATGCGATTTCTACCTCTTTTTTGCAAACACAATACTTCTCTGTTTTACTTATGTAATGATTTTTATTCTCATTTTAAACTACTTCTCGGAATAATATAAGCGATATACCGTTGAAAAGCTACTGAAAATACACAACTTTTTGGTATTATAACTTTTTTCAGATTACAAACTATTCAAATTTAATTTAAAAAATCGTCAATTGACATAAACAAGCATAAAACGTTCTTTTAATCGATTTTTCGAAATGCTGATCAGAAAGGAGAAAATGATGGTGCGTTGGAAAGATAATGAAATTTTGCACCTTTTTCATGTTGGAAGGTTTTTCAAATTCTGCATAATTTAAAATTAATTTTTAATATACTAAGATTAAGAATTTTAAAAAATGATGGACAGTAATTTCTCGATTATTTTTTGAACCACTTGTCAGAATGATGCAAATGATATCTCGTTGGATAGCTATGGAGTGGGCGCAACTTATTCATTCAGAACGTTTTCTCAAATTCGTAAAGGTTTAGTATTAATTTTAAAAGCATTGTCAGGGGTTTCATCTCCTAGGTCCGGATAGTAATTTTTTGATTATTTTTGAACCGCTTATCGGCATGACCCAAATAATATCGCGTTCGATAGCTATGAAGTTGGCACAATTTGTTCATTCAGAAAGATTTCTCAAATTCCAAACAGTTTAAGAGGAATTTTAAAAATACTTTCCTTTGTTCTTTTTTTTTGCCGTGAACACTATACTTTCCTTTTTGAAATTTATATACTTCCCTTTCTTCAATTTCTATACTTATCTTTATTCAGTTTCTATACTTCCTTTTTGCTAGTTTCATTTCTTAGGCCGCAGACACTATACTTCCTCTTTTGCAACTTCTATACCTCCCTTTGTGCAATTTCTATCACGGTGCAGGAGATTGATGATTTCGGTGGAGACTCGCATGTAGATCCATTGAATAATGGCGAGATCATCCTTGACCCACTTAGGATCATGAAGCTGTGGGCAAGAGTCGTCGGCGAGGTGGGAGCGGAGATGGCATCACCCGAAGTGGACGTCGAAGAGGTGACGCCAATGATAGTAATTGTCAGCTGCGAGATCTAGGGATATGCGGATATAGGGGCTAATATTTGAGATGGTGTCGGTGAAGGAGATTGAGGGATGTATTGGTGGAGGTAAAGCTAGAGTGGAGGTAGAAGAAGAGGAGGCCGCGTAGGCTACCTTGGCAGCGATGATGGCGCCGCACCGCTCGAAGTACACGGGTGTCAGCGGTGGCGGACGGTTTGGTGAGTTCACCAACCCTAGGATCGGAAGTCTAATACCATGTAGACTTGTATTGAATAATAATCGATAATAATATTGTGCCGGTTACAAGAGATTATATATACCTAATACAAACCGACTTAGCCTATTACAAATCGACTCAAACACGTGAACGTGTTATACAAGAAATATTCTAACATGTTGGACTTGGCATCGGCTGCCGAGTGAACGTGTATATTTAACACTCCGGCAACATGATCGCCAACACCTACCCGATGTCAGTCGGTGCATTCCGGGAGGACCTCGTGCACTACATGGAGGCCATACCCACCACCGAAAACATCTATGATCGGCTCCCACAACAAAGTACGGCAAGGGGCAGTAGCCGCAGTACTAATTGTGGTATGAAAGGTATACAACCATTAGACTACCAATGTGGCTATCGAATGGCCAAATCCCACAATGTACACGAATTAGATCGCCAAATTGGTTCTGTCGGACTATCCTGATTTCACATGTACTACACAAGGCCTCGAGTGACAATCCCTCGACTACTTGATGAGTTGACTGATCGCCAAAAAGAAGTTATGTGGATTCTAGCATCCTCGTGATACGATTGGTAGGGCGCGACGTCAATAAAACCACCGACACCGGTTCATGAGAACAGAGCTGCCAGACCACCTATATATGCCTTTCCGCCACTGAAGATCTCGTGCTGACACAGATGAGGAGTACAGATCTCTAGCTAAAGAGTCCATAGGCACAGCCTTGCAGATGACGGCGGGATCACATAGTATGCATTCGGTTTAAACGATGAAGAAAAGGTGGTTTATTGAGTCGAATGTGACACGAAGGACACAAAATGGGAGATGCATTCAGTAGGACGATAGAGAAAAGACAGTCCGTTGAAAATAGGCGGTCCATCGAGACTGGAGGCGTAAGAAAACAGAGAATGCATAAATGGAAAGTAGTCGGTCCGTCGAGTTAGAGGGAACACGTGGGAGAAGAACTAAAGAGACATGTTTGATTGGGAGCT
This sequence comes from Avena eriantha, assembly GCA_910589775.1. Classification (NCBI taxonomy): domain Eukaryota; kingdom Viridiplantae; phylum Streptophyta; class Magnoliopsida; order Poales; family Poaceae; genus Avena; species Avena eriantha. The sequence continues at coordinate 102,107,434 of OU342743.1, read as the reverse complement.
CGGCTTATTATTAGTGTCAAATCTATGTTTAAACATACGCTTTTTTAGCACCAGTAGCAATGCCACACGCATTCGTCTTGTATATAGTAGTACTCTCTCTGTTTCAAGCTTTAGGCTAAAAAATATATCAGTTTTTCACCAAAGAACAAGGAGTTGGTAGTATCATGCACATGATATAGTGGATGATACTACATCTACGGTACATGGTAGCAGCATATCAATATATTTATTTATTTGTAAAATTTCAATGAAATTTATGCTCAATACCAACATGATCTCTCTCATTATTAACTTTTTGTACGCAAGTAATAGTACTCATCCTGTTAGGACTGAGGCGGGTCCCGAAATAGGTGTGCATGAGTCCCTATCCGAATACGCTGCCAAACGCACCTATGCTCTGTCATAAACGGACCTCATGTCCTTATCCAATTTTTGCGTTCCGTACAAACGTTGCACCTTTTCTATTCTTCTTTCCATTAATTTTCTTTACTGTAAAATGTTTGATTACAGATTATTTAACGATAAGACATGGGTATGTCTGCACCATCGTACGACCACTCGTCGGCCTCCCCCCGTCCATAAATAAATGCATGTTGTCGTGCAATCCAACGATACTAACATTTCAGCCTAAATTCTCAGAAAAAAAAACAGCCATGGACAAATGCATGACAAATTATGATGGTTTACACGCCATTTTCTTTTCTAACTCTACAATCTAACTAAGCTAAGTTGTAGGTGATATACTGACATGATTATCTGAAGTACTCCGTAACAAAGTCCTCCAAGCTTGGACCCAAACACGGAAATGAGGAAGCACAATCTAACTAAGCTAAGTTATAGCATGATATAAAACTTAATGATAAACTATATGAAATATGGTAATAGTCCTTATAACTATTTGTCTCTAGAAAATATTTCCAACAGTCCTCTACTTGCACTAGAGTATAAATACACTAGCTGCATTTGTTCTTAATCATTGACACCATATCCGGTACCCTGAACATCCTTACTTATGGAAGAGGTTGAGTCTTGGGTCTGCACTTTACAGTCTCAAATCCTTTGCAACGTACTAATGTCACCTTGATTGACATTAATACTTTATCATCACATGATAACATCTGTGTGTATGTATCGTCGATATGGCAGCAGAACGAGACCTGATTCCAGGAGCCTACAGTGACTTTAGATCAACCTCGAGGGCTTTCTCATAGGCACTGTGCCCTGAGGCACATCATTCTACGTTAAAAGCGAACTTGCCTCACCATAACATCATACAACACTTTGGATGGTACCCTTATCTATTATTATAAATGTATTCATCGAAACACCAGTGCACTCTGTGCAACTTTCAATGTTCTGTTCACCTCTCTTCCTACTTGACTTTAATCGGTATTTACAGGAGTTTCCAACATATTCGCTTATAACATAACCCTTTATGTTTTAAGATATGTCATCCTTTATGGATTTGGAAAATATGTCTACAGTTTTCTATTAGTCACTGCGGACAAACTTAGCTCAACGTTCTGTGATTCAAACTTAATCAATTTTCAAACGTTCTTTATTGGATCATATATTATATTAAGTTATCATTATGGTTTTCTGAGATAGAACCTATGTCTCAACATAGTGGATGATGATCATCCTTTTTCTTTCGTTCAACCATTGATTTTAAACTTAATACTATTCCTAATTTGAGTTATTAAGGACCAGTTCCTTAATTAACTTCTATTCTGAAACTCTTTTCGGAATCCCTTAAGTAATACTACATAATATCATAATAAACTTATTATCAACTTCTACACCTTATAAATCATTATTTATCGATACTGCGCTTTCATTCTTAACACACTTAAGAATCACTCCTATAATCTCCCACTCAAAATATGTTCCTACCATATTTGGGTAAGAGTAAGTACTCTTACTCAAACTATGTTTCTACATATTTGAATTTGAGACTTATATTGCTCCCACTCAAAAATATGTCATTCACATATTGTTTTAGGAAGACTTTTATAGCTCCCACTCAATTTCATGCAAATTGAATATCCAGTCACTATTTTGAACAACTTCAAAATCCTTTGATCAAATATCAAACTTGGAGATTTACTATGAGATACTAGTACTTTTACTAGTTTTAAATCCACTAGACATTAAGCACACCTGAATCAAATTCATTTGAATTCGTCCAATACTTGACAAATTGTGCTTTCGTTATTCACCCGTTTTTCCATTATGGCTTTGTAGTCATTTGGGAAAATTTCAAGTAACCCCTTTTACTTGTGAGATTCAGCAACGAATTGTTCTCCAATCTCAAGGGAATTTTGCTTCTGGGATTTCTTATAATTCTAGTTTACCATTATTTTCTTAGTAGTTGGTAGGTATGTCTTATTCCAAGAATCATGAAAAATGATTCACAAATGTCTCCATACAAGATATGTATTATTTGGAATCCTATTTCATGTAGTGAAAACACCAGTGGGGAAAACACAATGATTATTATCATTGATTCTTTCCTTCGTGAAGAGAATCGTTCAGGAACGTTGTCCGTTGCGCTACTCAACACTTTGATGCAGGGATTTGAATCATCATCATGTTTTTCAATATCTTCCATTTTCTTCATAATAAAGAAATATCACCAAAAGTGAACTTTCTCAAGAATGCACCAAAATCCAAGCAATACAAGTTTTGCTTTCCTTTTGGTTTTAGCTAAGGATTTTGTATTCAAAGTTTCCAATGAATCCTCTATAAGGACTTATTCGCTATTGTTTTGGCTATATCGAATAACCGATGATCCATCGTAGATATGGAGCCGCTTTCACGAATCCAGATGGTTCACTATATTTTCTAATATAGTGCTAACTGTTTCTAACTAATGGTCTCTACATCTACACTACAACAATTTATTTGGTGCCATCTATTCACCCATTTTGATATCTAATATCACATTGTGATGCTTTGCATTTTGACGTTTCAAAACGCTTTGCATTCCACAATTTCTTTTATGCCGATCTCATAAAGTTGAATTTCATTACTTTTGATCAAATCATAGTAATTAGATTCTCATTTGTCTTTAATATCCTTTGTTGGATGAAACACTTTGATCATATCAAATAATTTCATACTCATGTTTCCCTTGGTAAACTTCTTTAAACACTTAAACAATCATATAATGATAATTACCATTTTGTTAAAATACAATATATCAAATATGTATTTACTTTTAACAATTCATTAAAACACTTTGTATTCAAGCAATACACAGTGTTCAAGTTATTTTGCCAAACTTAGGCATGATTTATATGTGACAAGAAATCGAATGTATTTCACATATTATCATTATAACTTTGAATTTAAACAATGGTTTCATTCATTAATGAAATATCATTAAGTTGGGGATTTTTCAAGGCATTTCAATATTTTACAAATGTTCATGCATTATCAATTAGTTTCAAACAACAAGGATAATTCACATATAATCAAACAAGATATGAACACAAATAGAAATCATTCATAAAAGTAGAACAACTGTTTGTTAAAAACTCATATGAATAACCGTCTCACAAAGTGTGAGACACACTAATGAAGTTCATAATATTTTGATTGCAATAATCATCCTAAACATAAACTATGTAATAAATGTCGAGAGAGAGTGTTCTCGGCCATCATCATCATGCTCGCCATCAACATGCAACGTCACCTCCTCTCCAGCAAGCACCTCTCATGCAGAAGGACATGTTTTAAGCAAAACAGAACAAGTATCAAATATACTTAACACTACGAATGTGTTTGCAAGATTATAACATTTATAAAATTGTATATCAAATATATACCTTTGTCATTGATGACCTCAGCGACATCTGGTTCAACCAACACATTCTGAGATGTGATATGAACCGGTGGAATTCCATTGATTCCGCGTCGCCTCTCATAATGCAAGTCCTGACTTATGCTTCGTAGCTCGGTGGCAGCGGCCGCAGCACAACGCCATTTGCAAAAGATCCCGTCATCCAGCTATCCAGGAAGTATGCCGGCCTCATGTACACATCATGCATGCGCTCCAAGTGATCGTCAAATGATGAGTTCTCCTCCATCTTAATGGAGAGGAAATCTCCCATCAGCTCATGCTCCCATATGCGTGCTTGTTCCACGAAATGTGTCCTAAGCTGTAGCATTACCGTATGAAGGTTGACATCACCCACGAAAGGCCACAACTAGTCCACCATTTTGAAACGCATTGTAACAGAAATGAAGGAGGCCATCTCCCGACGGAGATAGCGGCCGTCCCGCTGCTTTGGGGTCTCTAAGTCAATGGGCTGATCCAAATCCATCCCGTCGAGTATGTAGTCGACCACGTCATTCTCGCTAAGGAGAAAGTGGAGACGTGCAACCCACATAGAGAAGCTTGATCCATCTAATCTGAGCTTCTCTCCTTCTAACCAATCAATCGTCAACAAGAAAGGTGGCATCGGGGAGAACTTTTCTATATTTACAATTGCAAAAGGAATTTAGACTAAGTTTATAATTAAATGAGTTAATAATAACTCCACTCAGAAACACCTATCCCCATAAGGGTTCCTAGTGATAACACGACCCATATTAGCCACATCTATCCCGATCATCACGGCCATCGGTGGGTTCAAGGATGGACGCTAAACGTCGGTCACATTATTCATGCGACTCGTGCTCAATCTTTCGACCATCTGTGTTCCGAGGCCACGCTTCTATGGCGTGCTAGGCTCGCCAACTCAACCTTAGTGTATTCGCTATGCAACATGGCTTACACCCACTGCATGCGAACGTAGATATGTTTGACACTTAGTGACCCGAGGTCGCCTCATACCGAAGAACTTTCTTGGTGGTGCACACTAAGGGGCGACACAATCATTGGTAATTTAACAGGGATCATCTTATTAGGCTACCGTCGAGTATCTAATACTAGCACACAATAATATATACAAACAATAATATTGAATGTAAATGCGATGTGATATGGTCCTTAACGTCGTGATCTCCATCCGTCGTCACCGGATCCCGTAGACACCAGGGTACCAATGTCATTCCGGCGTGGTAGTCCGTCACCCTCTGTGACTATCTACTACTACGTAAAATAAGGTAATCACTTTACCTTTGCCATAACCATATCACAAAGCAACGCCCCCCTGCAAAACAAAGTTAGACGCCTCTACTTTATCTTTGCATGTTTTACGTGGATGAATGGGCTTTCGCACAAGAACCGTTCTTACCTACGAACTTCCAGCACAACGCTGATCAAGTAGTTGTCTCTACTACACCCCTTTCGGGGCCCTCCGTTGTAAATGGCATACCAACTAATGCGAGAGAGACAGACACCCCCCTAAGCTACTTTAGACGGTACAAGCCGTATGTCATGCCTAGACCAGTCTCGCGAATGAATGTGTAAAGTCGGTTGGGGGCGCTTCATCAAGCATTACAACGATATACACAAGTTCATGTGGGAGGGTATCAAAAGATCAACGCCCACACGCTACAGACCCGTACTAGCATTACTACGCATAGATCTAGCTCTGATACCACTGTAGTGGTTCCGTGCATGAAAACAATAAATTTGACACTACGCCCCTGAACCCCTGATGCTGTCAGGACCTATCTATTAGTAATACAGTAACGGGAGGGGCTTTTCGCGAACTTACCTTTGTAGCCCGAAAAGCGTTGTCGACGCTCAGGAGAGCGTGGTTGATGTAGATGAGCTGAAGCTGACCTCAAGGTCATGATGAATTCCTTGCGCTCCTTTGGTTCCAATGACTTGAGTGCCTCAAGTGTGACACCTCGCGGGGACTTACACACGTCCGGTGCTTGACGATGACTCCCGCTTCCCCGACCCAGCAGCAGTTGCGGAAGTAGAGCTCCTGGATCCGAATCCTGCAGCGCGATGATAAGTTGCAAATGTATCTATAATTTTTGATATTCCATGGTTTGTTTTTACCTACTTTCTTATGTTTTGTCCACACTTTGGAGTACTTTTTATACACTTTCTTGGACTAACCTATTCACAAGATGCCACAGTGCCAGCTGCTATTTTCTGGTGTTTTTGGTACCAGGAAAGTCAGAAAATGAATATTCTCGGAATTGTACGGGACAAAAGCCAAAGTCAGTATTTCACCGAGGGGGACTCGGAACCAGAATAAGAGACGGAGAGGGTCCAGGGGCCGCCCACATCACCTGGCCGAGCGGCCAGGCCAGGCCCGCGCTAGGGGGTGGTGCGGCCACCTAGGACACCCCCTCGGCCTCCCCTTTCGCCTATAAGATGCCACTGATACAGAAACCCTAAGTACCCGATCGAAATTCCACGAAAAGTATGTAGCCACCGTCATCTCCATCCCAAGATCGGGAGGGATCTGAAGCTCTTCCTGGCACCCCCGCCGAAGGGGAGAATTCACCCTAGAGGACTACGGGTCCATGTAAGCCTCCGGTGTGATGCGTGAGTAGTTCATCCTTGGACTACGGGTCCATGTAGTAGTGATGACCCACAAGTATAAGGGGTGTACCGCAGTATTTTCGATAAGTAAGAGTGTCGAACCCAACGAGGAGGAGAAGGTGCTGGCTAGTGGTATGGATCAGGAATTCTCTGCAAATACTTAGCAAACGAAATTTTTAGGGTTTTTTGATAAAGCAAGTAAATAAATTACGAGTAAATAAATGACAGTAGGAATAAATGCAGCAAGTGGCCCAATCCTTTATGCAGCAAAGGAGAAGCCGGTTGTATTACTTAAGATGACCAAACGTTCTCGAGGACACACGGGAAGATTGTCAGGTGCTTTCGCTTCATATAGTTGATTAATCTTCTTTAGCTTGCTAAGTGTTGTGTGGGTGAACCTGTGCTAATGTACCGACCTTCCTAGGAATAATACATACTTGTGATTATACCCCTTGCAAACATCCTTAAGTACAAGAAAGTAATTAAGGTAGAAACCTAACCACAACTTTAAACTATAAGACCCTTACGTCCCTTGTGCAATGGTTTCCTAACGGGGGTTCAGGTTTTTGTCACTCCGGCAACCCCTACGATTAGTAGCCAAATACACAATGCATTCCCTAGGCCCATATAGGTGAAGTGTCATGTAGTCGACGTTCACATAACACCACTAAAAGAAGTACACCACAACTTAAGTATCAAACTATTGAATCTTTCTCAACACAACTCCACTGCTAACAACATGACTTCTCCCAAGTCCTTAAGAACAAAACGAACTACTCACAAGACATCATATGGATCATGACCAGAGATGGAATAATGACGTATAACAATCTGAACATAAACAATAATTCAACGGTTCACTCAATAGCATCAACTACAAAGAGTAATCAACACCGGAAAAGTTTCCCCTAAGAACTATGCAAGATTCAACGCAATTGTTAAAACAATATGGAGATGGGGAGATGGTGCTGATGGTGATGATGGTGATGATGGTGGTGATGATGATCCCGATGAAGTCCATCTTGATGGGGGTGTTGATGGCGACGATCTCCCCTCTCTGGGAAGGAATTCCCCTAGCAGAATTCTGTCTGTCGGAGAGATCTTTCTCTCTCGGTGTCTTCCGCCCCGTAGAGGCGGCGGAATCTTTCTATGGTTGCTCCCCGAGTATTAGGGTTTTGGGAGGATTATATACGCTAGAGGGGAGAGCCAGAGGTGGGCCAGGGCGGCCACACCACCTGGTGGCGCGGCCTAGGGTGGCCCGCGCTAGGGGGTGGTGTGGGCCCCTTGTGGCCCATCTCTGCCTCCCCTTCTGGCTTCCTTCGTCTTCTGGAAAAATAGGATTTTCCATGTATCTTCCCGGATTTTCTGATCTTCGCGAATTTTGCCTCCAAATAGCACCTTTTCCATCAGAATCCTGACTGCAGCGGTCCATGCTCCGAAAGTCATCAACCATGCAAAAACAGATGAAATAACATAAGTATCATCCCTTAATATGAATATCAATGAATAACAGTAAATTATGATATAGAATAGTGATGCAAAATCGGCATATCAAGTAGCTAGATGGTTGGTTCTTCTCCTTTGTGCTACCATGTCTAGATCTTGTGAGCTCCGCTCATGATCCGGATCATCTATTTGTAATCCTACATGTTGTGTTTGTGGGGATCCGATGGATATTCATATTCTATTTCAGATTGATTATTGATTGTATCATGTCTTTGTTATTTTTGATCTTGCATCCTCTCCGTTCTTAGTAGATATCTTGGCCGAGTAGATGCTAGCAACTCCAAGAGGGAGTATTTATGCTTGATAGTGGGTTCCTGCCTCTAGTAATCTGGGGAAGTGACAGAAATCTCTAAGGTACTAGATGTGATGTTGCTACTAGAGGGAGAAAACAGCAATCCTTCGTTCATAGAACAATCGTATTGTTTACTTTACACGCAATGCGTAATGCAATTATCCATTTCTTGCAACTTAATACTGGAGGGGGTTCGGATTGATAACCTGAAGGTGGATTATTAGTCATAGATGCAGTTGGATTATGGTCTATGTATAATATTGTAATGTCCAACCAAATCTCATAGGAGTCAAGTTGATTAGTATATGCATGGATGCTTTCTCGATGTTTGTCGATTGTCCCGCTATAATTTGTTCACCCAACATGTCATCTATCTTAAAGAGAACCACCACTAGTGAACTATGGATCCCGGTCCTTTATTTTACCATCAATCTACAATTGTTTACTGTTTTCTGTTTCTTTCTTCAAGCTATTGCTTTCTTCCACACAATACGTTCAATCCTTTGTTTTCAGGAAAACCGGTGAGATTGACAACCTCACTGTAAGTTCGGGGCAAAGTTCTGTGGTTGTGTTGTGCGTGACTCCAAGTTGGTAACAACACCTCAGAGGTGTTTCCTTGCTCCTACTGGTTCGATAACCTTGGTTTCATAACTGAGGGAAAACTTGCTGTTGTGCTCATCATACCTTCCTCTTGGGGTTCCCCAACGAGCTCGACGTGTTGAGCCAATAATCAAGATTTTTTCTGGCGCCGTTGCCGGGGAGTCAAGGACATCTTCGCAAGGGGAGTCCTTCATAACCAATCTCTATACTTTGTTATTTTCGTTTTGCTTAGTTTATTTTTGCTTTGTTTGCTTATTTCTTTATGAAAAACACAAAAAAAATAGTTCTACTAGTTTTCTTTCTTTATGAAAAACAAAAAAATGACTACTCTTGAAAACACTAAGTTTTGTTACTTTACTAGCACCAACAATAATGATTTCATATGCACACCTATTGCTCCACATGTTCCTGAAGCTACTTTTTTGAAATGAAACCTGCTTTACTCAATCTTGTTATGAGAGAACAATTTTCTGGTATTGGTACTGAGGATGCTGCTGGTCATCTAAATAACTTTTTTGAACTTTGTGAGATGCAAAAGCATAGGGATATAGATGGGGATATTATTAAGCTTAAATTGTTTCCTTTATCTTTGAGATGAAAAGCTAAAGAATGGTTGCAATCCCTAACTAGAAATAGTATTGATTCTTGGACTAAATGCAAAGATGCTTTCATTGGAAAATACTATCCTCCTGCTAAGATTATATCTATGAGAAGTGAAATAATGAATTTAAACATTATGATAATGAACATGTTGCTCAAGGTTGGGAAAGAATGAAATCTTTGGTAAAGAATTGTCCCACTCATGGACTAACTGCTTGGATGATTATCCAAACCATTTATACAGGATTGAACTATTCTTCAAGAAATCTACTGAATTCTGCTGCTGGAGGTACCTTTATGACCATTACTTTGGGTGATGCAACAAAGCTTCTAGATAATATGATGGTTAACTATTATGAATGGCATACTAAAAGAGCTCCGCAAGGTAAGAAGGTAAATTCTGTTGAAGAGACCTCTTCCTTGAGTGATAAAATTGATGTTATTATGTCTATGCTTGTTAATGGGAAAGCTCATATTGATCCAAATCATGTTCCCTTAGACTCTTTGGTTGCTCAAGAAGAGCAAGTTGATGTGAACTTTATAAGAAATAATAATTTTAGCAACAATGCCTACAGGAATAATTTTGGTTCTAATAACTATAGGCCATATCCTCCCAATAATGGTAATGCTTATGGAAATTCCTACAACCATAGTAGGAGTGCTCCCTCTGAACTTGAAGTTATGCTTAAAGATTTTATTAGTAAAAAAACTGCTTTCAATAAAACTATTGAGGAAAAACTCTCTAATGTTGAAAGAAATATAGCATCATTGGCTGAAGCACAATCTTCTTTGAATAAAATGGCTACTAAACCTGAAACTATTGATATTCCCTTTGCTGCTACTAATGCCATACAAGTTAAAATGGATGAAAATGTTAGACTATTAGCTGAATTGCATGCTAAGTGGGAAAGAGAAGATGAAATTGCTAGAAATATTAGTGTTTCTACTGTCACTACCACTAGTGTTGAAGCTAGTAATAGCTCTAATACTTTAGATGATAATTATGATTTCGATCTTGATGGTTGCAATATCTCTGAAGTAATTAAGTTCCTACAAAAGCTTGCTAAAAGTCCTAATGCAAGTGCTATGAATATGGCATTTACAAAACACAATACTAATGCTCTCATAAAAATTAAAGAAGAAAAGATGAAACATAAAGCTTCTATTTCTATGAAACTAGAAGATGGTTGGGAACCCATCATTAATATGAAAGTGAATGATTTTGATCTTATGGCTTTATGTGGTCTTGATAGTAGTGTTTTTATTATGCCTAGAAAGATTTATGATATGCTTGATTTGCACCATTGGAAGATTGCTATTTGAATGTCCCACTTGATGATAATGCTAAAAATAAAATCATGTGGAGTATTAATGATGTTCTTATTATGGTTAACAATGGCTATGTCCCTATTGATTTCTATGTTTTGGATGTTGAATGTAATGCTTCTTGTCCAATTACTCTGGGAAGACCTTTTCTTAGAACTGTTGGCGCCATTATTGATATGAAAGAAGGCACCATTAAATATCAACTCCCACTCAAGAAAGGTATAGAACACTTCCCTAAGAAGAGAGAGAAGATTCCTTTTGCCTCTCCTATGACAACAAAATTTGCTCTTAATGCTTCTTCATTTGAGAACACTTGATTCGTTTTCTTGCTCCTTATGCCTAACTTAAAGGCGTTAAAGAAAAGTACTTGTTAGGAGATAACCCCAAAGTTTTAGATGAGTCTTGGAATTTATTACTTCAGTAATAACCTCTCCTTATCCTTTTTATTTTCTTTTTGTGCCAAGATTAACCTCTAATGAGAGAGAAGTAATGCTTGGGAAAGTTGCAGTCCCGAAACAGATTTTTGTGCTTCACTGTAAAAAATCATGTAAAATCTCTGTATGTTGTTTTGAGGCGTGAATTTTGTGCTTCTCCCCTAGGCTGTTATCTAACTTTAGTTAGTTCAACACTATTCTATTTGAGCAACAGAAGGTCTTCAAAAAAATTGGTTTTTACCTGCTGGTCTGTTCTGACAGATTTCTGCCATTATTTGCATTTGCTTCTTGTTGGTTCCTTTTTGAGTTCTCTTCCGAGAATTGAGATTTTTGAGGGAAGTGCTATAGTAGCTTGTGTTTTAATGGAAGTTTTATTCGTTTTCAAACTGAACCCAAAGACTTATTATCTGGAGTGCACTAATGTTGCTAATAAAGATTGTGTGAAGTTTTGTATGAAGGAAAAATTTCACGTGTATGGAGAGAATGATGTAATGAGATGAAGAATGGACTAAAGCTCAACATTGGGGATTCCACGTGTGTCACCCCAACAAATACCCATGAATTACAAGCGTCAAATCTTGGGGATGCCCAAGGCATCCCCTTCTACATCAATAAAAATCCCAGGTTTCTTCCAAACACTCCATTTTTATTGTTACGTACACAGTTGTGTTGTTCTTGGAGCATCTTTGTTTTTGTTTTTGGATTTCGTTTTCTTTGTTTTCTTAGTTTGCTTGAATAAATTTGTTGGACCCCCTCCTTCATACATTAGTTTTCAAATAGTTTGGCTTGGATTGGAAAAGAGTAGCAAAAATCATGCTTAAGTGGTAAAGAGAGCTTGTTTTTGACTGTGGCCTATGCTTTCTCATGTCATGCTTGATATTGTTTTGGATTTATGCTTAGTGATCTTTGTTGTAGCATGGCATGATATAAACAATTGAGATTGCTTAATGTGCCTTGAAGGAACCATGCGTTGTTTTAGCATATTAAAGCATAGTATGTTGGTATTCTCCTTTGATGCTTTATTTGGGTTGACTTGGCGCATGATCACACCATGTTATGACTATCCCAAGTCACCATAGCCTTTATGATCCTTTAGTTTTCGACTTGTAATATCACTTTATGCTTTAATTAATGATGTTTAGTCGCTTTGCACGATTATGGCCATTATTGCTCTCTTAGTTGGTCACTCCCAGTCTTTTCCTAGCCTCCATAACCATGTATGTGTTCCACTCATGCATCCAACACCAAATAAAACCAAGTTATTCCAAAGAGTCCACCATACCTACCTATTAGCATTTGTTATTCCAAGTATATTCATGTTTTTATCTACCTTCCAAATTAATCTTGTTATGAGAAAACTAGTGATTAAAGCTCTCACGAACTTGATGGCACACTTTACTTTTCTTGCCCATAATAAACTTGAACCATTGTGTCGTCTATGTTGTATATGCTTGCACTTATATGTTAGGATTAGCAGAACCATGATGTCATGGGGATCGCTTTCAACATTGCACTTCTACTTTGTACCAAGTTGATATCATGCTCTTTTGTCTATGGATGTCGTCGGTGTGAAATGAATGGGGAGCTTGTAAGTCCATGGAGTTATGTATATGTGTTAGAGAAACGCCTGGGCCACTGGTCAATCCATGCCTAATCATGGGGGAAACCTGCAGCGTAACCATAAGGAGCTGTCTATGAAGCATTCTTCTTATAAGAAAAGAGAAAAGGAGAATTTTTTTAAAAAAGAGATATGAGAAAAGAGGAAAGAGTGAAAAAAGCACTATTTTCCCATGGTAAATAAGAAGATTGCTGAGATGCTCGTTGTCTTCTTGCCTTGTCATTTTGATATTGGGATTCTTCCGTATCATCGGGCAAGGGGTACCCCATTGGCGGTTCTATGATACACATGTACTTAGTATGACAAGAACTTATGGGTAACTAAACTTGATTAGCATGAGGAGCGGCCCTCGTATTCAAGGGACATGAGATTTCCAACTTACACTTTGTCAAGCATATACTCCATAGTTTTTCACTTTAACCTTAATCACTTCAAGATTCTTATGATAGGGGCAATGAGAGCTGAAAGCTAATAAGTACCATAATTTTTGGAAGCTCTTTATGATACTTAAATCCCTGCTTCCTTCTATGAAGGCTTTTATTTTACTTTTATGTTGAGTCTCCACCTTCTATCTTTATGCACCTATTGAGAGAGCATAGTGGCTATTCTTAGTTCTATGTGCATTGTCCCAAGACTTATTGATTGATGCATAACTTTGATATTGCTTGTTCTTAAACTATTTGTATCTAGTCACCCTTATAAACTTTGAAGGTGTCCTATGCATTTATGTTTGCTACTCTATGAGGGACAAGCTGAATGCCACTATGCTATGTTTTCTTTATGTGAAAGAAACAAACGACTTGCAAAGCATTGTTATTCATGAATCTTTTGTTTGTGCCTTTTCATGTACAACATAGTTGCTATGTCTTATTGTTAGAACTTTGTCTTCAATGCTATGTTGAAGTACTATGATCCCAGGTATCAATGTTTCACAAATACTTTGATCAAGTTTATGATGGTGCATGTCACCTCAAAAATTATTCTTTCTTTTTATCAATTACCTACTCGAGGAAGAGCACGAGTTAAGCTTGGGGATGTTGATATGTTGCAAACGTATCTATAATTTTTGATGTTCCATGCTTGGTTTTTATCTACTTTCTTATGTTTTGTCCACACTTTGGAGTACTTTTTATACACTTTCTTGGACTAACCTATTAACAAGATGCCATAGTGCTAGCTGCCTGTTTTCTACTGTTTTTGGTTCCAGGGAAGTCAGAAAATGAATATTCTCGGAATTGGACGGGACAAAAGCCAAAGTCAGTATTTCACCGAGGGGAACACGGAGCCAGAATACGAGACGGAGAGGGGCCAGGGGCCGCCCACACCACCTGGCCGCTCTGCCAGGCCTGGCCCGCGCCAAGGGGTGGTGCAGCCACCTAGGGCACCCCCTCAGCCTCTCCTTTCGCCTATAAGATGCCTCTGATACAGAAACACTAAGTACCTGATCAAAATTCCACGAAAGAGTCTATAGTCACCGTCATCTCCATCCCTAGATCGGGAGGGATTTGAAGCTCTTCCCGACACCCTACCAGAGGAGAGAATTCACCCTAGAGGCCTTCTTCATCACCATGCAAGCCTCCAGTGCGATGCGTGAGTAGTTCATCCTTGGACTACGGGTCCATGTAGTAGCTAGATGGTTGGTTATTCTCCTTTGTGCTACCATGTCTAGATCTTTTGAGCTCCGTTCATGATCAAGCTCATCTATTTGTAATCCTACATGTTGTGTTTGCGGGGATCCGATGGATATTGAGTTGCCATTTCAGATTGATTATTGATTCTATCATGTCTTTGTTATTTGTGATCTTGCATGCTCTCCGTTGTTAGTAGATATCTTGACCGAGTAGATGCTAGCAACTCCAAGAGGGAGTATTTATGCTCGATAGTGGGTTCATGCCTCTAGTAATCTGGGGAAGTGACAGAAATCTCTAAGGTACTAGATGTGCTTTTGCTACTAAGGAGAAAACAAAAATCCTTTGTTCATAGAACAATCATATTGTTTACTTTACACACAATATATAATGCAATAATCTGTTGCTTGCAACTTAATACTGGAGGGGGTTCGGATTGATAACCTGAATGTGGATTATTAGTCATAGATGCAGTTGGATTACGGTCTATGTATAATGTTGTAATGCCCAATCAAATCTCATAGGAGTCAAGATGATTAGTATATGCATGTATGCTTTATCTATGTTTGTCAATTGCCTCGCTGTAATTTGTTCACCCAACATGTCATCTATCTTAAGGAGAACCACCACTGGTGAACTATGGACCCCTTTCCTTTCTTTTACCATCAATCTACAACTATTTACTGTTTTCTGTTTACTTTCTGCAAGCTATTACTTCCTTCCACACAATACGTTTAATCCTTTGTTTTCAGCAAAACCGGTGAGATTGAAAAACTCACTGTAAGTTGGGGCAAAGTTCTATGGTTATGTTGTGCAGGATTCACTACTAGGAAACAGCTCTTCTGTGGCGCACCTTTTTTCAACATATGTGGCGCATTTCCTAGTCACCACTGATACCTCGCCACTGATAACTAACTTTAGTGGCGCATTTCAAAATGCGCCACAGAAGTCTCAAACTTCAGTGGCGCATATGGCCAATATGCGCCACAGAAGTTTTTTTCCAAAATTCAAAAAAAAGGCGGGCCAGATCTCAAACTTCTATGGCGCATATGGCCAATATGCGCCACAGAAGTTTTTTTAAAATTGCAAAAAAAAACCGGGCCAGATCTAGATCTGGCAGGAGTTGGTGGTGGTGGTGGCTGGTGGTGGTGGTGGGTAGAGGAGGGCTAGGAGGAGGTTGCCGGAGTTGGTGGTGGAGGAGGAGGAGGAGGTGGTGGTGGAGGAGGAGGAGGTTGCCGGAGTTGGTGGTGGAGGAGGAGGAGGAGGTTGCCGAAATTGGTGGTGGAGGTGCAGGAGGAGGTCGCCGGAGTTGGTGGTGGACGAGTAGGCGAAGGAGGTCGCCGAAGTGGTGGTGGAGGAGGAGGAGGTCGCCAGAGTTGGTGGTGGAGGAGGAGGTCGCCGGAGTTGGTGGTGGAGGAGGAGGAGGTGGTGGTGGTCGCCGGAGTTGGTGGTAGAGGAGGAGGAGGATGAGTAGGAGGAGTGGGGAGGGGAGAAGTGTGGCGGGGAGGAGAAGTGGGGAGGGGGATAAAAGGGAAAAAGGGAGGGAGAAGGGCGCCGGCGGGATTCAAATTTCGAATCCTGCCCAAGACTTCTATGGCGTATATGGGGGAAATGTGCCACAGAAGTTTCTCCCCCTTTTTTATTTTTTTGCAGGAAAAAATCTTCAGTCTGCCATAACTTTTTACTCTTTTGGAATTTGGGGAATCTACAAAATCTTCGACGGCTTCTAGCCATTGAAATCGAGTAGAAAATTTCGAAACGAACATTTTGATAGGTTAAAGATTTTTTTTCCGACATCATATGCAAAAGTTAGAGCCGTTTTACCGTGTCATGACCTATTTTTGCAAAATACATCGAAATTTATGCTTTTTCAATTTTGTCTAGATCTATACCCTAAAATCTAACTACAACTCAAAGGAATTATTTTTTTTGAAGTTTCTATCATTTTATTTTTATTTTTAACAAAACTGAAAAGGCGATCCACGAGCCGGGGAGGGGGGCTGGGATCTGTTTTTCCCCCCCTATATGCTTGTTCTGTGGCGCATACACCTATATGCGCCACAAAAACATCACTTTCTGTGGCGCATATGGACACATGCGCCACAAAAGTTTCTCCCGCTTTTTTTGCTGCTTGGTCCCATCAACTTTCTGTGGCGCATATGTCTATATGCGCCACAGAAGTTTAGCACTTCAGTGGCGCACACGAAAATATGCGCCACAGAAATATGGACTTCTGTGGCGCATATTGGTTTCGTGAGCCACTGAAGTGCCAAACTTCTGTGGCGCATTTTTTCTAGTGCGCCACTGATATATATCTGTGGCGCATAATTTTACATATGTGCCACTGAATATCTTGTCTATCTATAAGCTGTTTCCTAGTAGTGATTCCAAGTTGGTAACAACACCTTGGAGGTGTTTCCTTGCTCCTACTGGTTCGATAACCTTGGTTTCATAACTAAGGGAAAACTTGCTACTATGCTCATCATACCTTTCTCTTGGGGTTCCCCAACGAGCTCGACGTGTTGAGCCAATAATCACGCGACGGCGCTCCATGGTGAAGATGTCTCTCGTTCTCATAGTCCAAACTTGGGACCACAGTCACGAGAGAGAGAGAGAGAGAGAGAATATCAATTGGAGGTCTTCCCAGAAGTGAGAAGATCTTTATTGAATTGCGTGTATTTATCTGGCCAAATACCCCCACTATATATAGGGGAGGGGAGGTACTACCTCCCTCAAAGTCCCGGGGTGGGACTAAAGGAGGACGAGGTGGGGGAGGCGCCGCCGGCCACCCCTCTGTGGGCCCCACGTTGGGGCTGGCCCAATAGGGCTGCCGGCCACCCCCTTGGCCCCTCCTAGGGGTTCGGCCCCCTCTTGGGCCCTCTCCCCTCCGGGAATTGGCCTACTAAGCCCTTTGACATTTTAATTGATTTGCTCTTTTATTAAATAATTATGAATAAATGATTAAATCAATATTTAACATTCATTCACATATTATTCAACCTCCGTGGCTATGGAACACCTTCCACCTCCACTCCAGAAATACTTCGGACTTACCGAAACCCTTCCGGTTTTCTCTCTACTATTCTTCGTTGATTCTTCTGATCCAATAAACACTCTCTAAGCATCATCAAGCCTTAAGTGTGATACCCTACGGTTCGGGAACACTCCAGACATGGTCGGGACACTCCCGCACCAATGATCGACAGAGGAACCTGGATGGCCATGTGACCCCTGTGCGTTCCACGAAGATCTTTTGTCGTTTGAACCGGGACAGTTGTGTCGTATTCCCTTTATCTCTAGATACTTACATTACCCGAGATCTGATCAATGTCATCACCATGTCCTGTTCAATCTCGTTACCGAACAATGCTACTTGACTCGTTCCGACAAGTGATATGCCTGCGATCAAATCACATGCCTCGCAACTATTGGATATATCTTCTCCGAGTGGGCCCTTGAGTATCTTTCCATCATGTGGACAGACAAATCCCGCTCTTGACATATATTTCCTCTACGGTTTCCTCCGAGTACCTGAACACACCTTTATAACCACTGTATTACCAAGTGGCGCTTGATGCTATCTAAGCACTCTCGGGAGACAGTGATTGATATAGCCTCACGGTATAACGAATAGTCTACGAGGATCCATTTCTAATCATCGTAACTTGAACTTCATGACATGATCGGGTCACGTTGTTTAGATTGGGTATTTGTTCATCATCTCATTCTCATAATGAGTTGACTCCATTTCCAACTGGCATAAATGCCACATTATCAGGAAACTTAATCATTTGTTGACCAATGAACCAGTGACTAGAGTTTCACTAGGAACCCCTAGTTGTTTGTATATCACACATGTATTGATGTTTCCACTCAATACAGTTATGGCATGATATAAAACTTAATCATAAACTATATGAAATATGATAATAGTCCTTATAACTATTTGTCTCTAGGGCATATTTCCAATAAGATTGTCCATCCCTACATATCATTGCTTTCTTCCCCAGCGTGCCTTTTTCACTCAGTCTCCCCAGATGACGTGATTCAGGAACACCAATCGGCTTAAGATCAGGAATAAAGTCCACTTCTGTAAAAAAAATCAATTATTTATAAGAAAGATATGTCGGTATTGTTAAAGATGGAAAAAGTCCAGATTACCCCCTAACTATATGGTTTCTAACACTAATCCACACCCCCTAACTATTAAATAGGGCCACTTAACCCCCTAAGTATCTAATAGCGGTCAGATTACCTCCTCAGCCCCCTAATGGATGTTTTGGGATTGGGAGCGGTTTTGGTCCACGAGGACAAGTAGTTTTAGCCATGGTGGAGATTAGCGGCTTTGGTCCAAGTGTAGTTGAAGGGGAAACCATGACAGATGAATAAGCCGTGCCTCATCCTCCTCGTCATTCATACATGCAACAGTGATTCTTGGACCAGGGGTTCCCATTGCAAAGAACAAGCACATATCTTAGGGGATTCAGTTTTTAGAAATGAACCTTCTCCATGAAGAACTTGCAAGGCGAGTCATTGCTCGCTCTTTGCGCACATCAGTAACATATGTTAGCCCAAGAGCTTCAAAATCCATGCTTTGTCTTGTTATTCTATTGAAATCCCTCCTTGTATTTGATGGGATAGTCTAAACATGAAAAAAATAACTAAGTAAATAAATGATAATATCAATGAATATAAATAGGAAAAATTATACATATCAATGAACGTTCAAATCGACCCCGTATGAGACAGACACTAACGAGGGTTTAACTCATCAATGCCCATTGTTATGGACTTGGGTTTTGGAGAAGGAGGGAACGCTGGAAGTCTCGATCGGCTAGCAAACAGGCACACAGGTGACACGAGGTTTTACCCAGGTTCAGGCCTCGTAGAGGACCCTACATCCTGCTTGTCTGCTCTTGATTGATGATGATCCGAAGGATTACAAGGTCGTCGATGGCGGTGGCGTGCAGATTGGATCTGGCGTATGTCTAGATCGTAGATCTATCTATTGGGGGAGTCGCGATATCTAGATCTATTGTGGCGTAGCGCGTCTTGGGTTGTGTCCTCTTCGTTGGACCCTCCTAGCTTTTATATATGGGGAGGCTAGGTCTTAGGCACCAATACGAGTTGGTTACAAGTTAGATTACAACTCTAGTCTTGAGCTTTCCTTGTCTTGTTATGCCAGGAGTCTGTGTCCTTGTAGGCTTCGTATCAGTCGAACTGCCATAGGCGTCATGTACCTTGACAATTCGTCGAGTGGGCCTTCCGTCGAGCCGCACCATGTAGGCTGTAGTCGAGTACCTATTGGGCATACCCATGTCAGTAGCCCCCGAGTGTCCATGCGAATCGTAGATTCGGATGGAGACTCAGAAGTCTTGATCTTTGCATTAGGATGTTGGAGTCGACAATTGTGTCGAGTGCGCAGCACTCACCCGGAAGTTCATCGGGCCAATCGAGTTTATAGTAGTTCATAGGGATGATGGTAAAGGTGCCTGGTGCGCTCGACGGATCGGGACTAGTTAATTTCTCTAGGGCAAAAAACAATGCTACCTACTCAAACTCGAGTCCCCGGACTCGAATTCGGAAATTGCTGGCGTAATTCGACTCATGCCGCGGAGGTCTTATAGAGTTCGAATCCCAGTGTATAAGTGTGAGCACTCGACGCGTCCGTCAAGGCATATTCATCGTACCTGCAGGCACGGATATATCTCTGGTAGTGCGCAGCAGATGCGTTGCCAGGCCTTATTCAGGTCTTATCTTCACGCTGTAAGCGCGGCATCCGAATTTTTTGTCATCGCGGAGATGATTCGGGTGGCCCAGGAGACGTAGTCTCTTTGTAGGGAAGATCTGAGGCGGAGTCGCCATAGCATTTGAGTGTGGATTTTATCGACACACAGTACGATGTACAAGGAAAAATAATCATAGGGTGCGCGACCAGCGCTCCCTATGGGAGTAGCCCCCGAGTGCCTGGTTGAGTCGAAGACTCAAGCAGGGACTAAATAACTTTTGTGACTGCTGTCATATTTTGTTGCTTGTTTCAATCAAAGATTCAGGCAGGGACTAAATAACTTTTGCGACTGTTGTCATCTTTTGATGTTTGTTTCAGTCGAAGATTCAGGCAGGGACTAAATAACTTTTGCGACTGATGTCGTCTTTGTTGCTTTTCTCAGTCAAATATGCTTTCAGCGCTCCCTATGGGAGTAACCCGAAGTCCACAATCGAATCGTTGATTCGAGTGAAGGGTATTCATGATGCTTGGATATCTTCACAAATTTCTTCGGGTGCGCGGACAGTGCTCCCTATGGGAGTAGCCCCCGAGTCCTTAGTCGAATCGTGGATTCGATTGAGGACTCAGAGCGTGTCACTTGAGGATCTTGTATATGCGCCACCAGTGCTCCAGTTTGGAGTAGCCCCCGAGTGTCTGGCGGAGTCGTAGACTCGGGCAGAGACTCGAGTCTTGTATCTTTGTAGATGTAGTCGCCAATCATGCGAGAAGAAAACATGGGTGAGTCGACGATGCAGGTGGAGTCGATGCAGTCACTTTTGTCGCGTGCATGGCCAACGTCGCATGTGTGTAGCATCAAGCGATGCAACCATCCGAGGAGGGACTTGACTCGGGTCTTGAGTGTATAGCGTAGTCATTTATTTTTTCGACTCCTGTTGAAGGATCCGATAGAATAGCTCGACGCAGTTGACATCCTTGTAAGCTGCATAAAACATTAAAATTTGTGAAGTGCTTGTATCTTGTAAAGAATATTTGCATGTTGGTTTGTAAAGTAAAATTCTGGTGCCAATTGAGTCAACACTTTTGCACTGTATGCTAGGCCTTTTCGTTAGCCTGATTACCCTTAGTCTCAGTACCTTGCCGAGGCACTCGGAGTTCAAGGATTCGACGATCAGGCAGAATCAGCTACTCGAACTGTCGCGTATGAGGTGCTCGAGTGTGTGGAGTCGACGGCACATTAGGTTACTCGAAGAGGGCGCAGCCCCCGAGTGTTTCGAGTGCGATTAAAGTAAGAAAGAAAGCATCTCTAATAGAGGGTAACTTAGCTTTATTGGTAGTCATTGTGGACGAAGTCGATGCAATCGCGGACGTAGTCGACGCGGCAGTGGGTCGCGTGAAGGAGTCGAAGACACATCAGGTCGGCGAAGTCAAAGACCACAGCGCGTTACCGCAGCCGAAGACTGCATCAGGTCACGTGCTGGAGTCGAAGATTATAGCGGCTCGCTGTCGTGGGAGTCAAGCAAGTCCTCAAGTCACCCGATATGAAGACCACAACCAGTCATTGAAGTTAAAGACCACAGCGGGTCGCCAAAACGGAGGGAGCCCCCGAGTCATTGGAGCCGAAGATCGTAGCGAATCGCTAGAGTCGAAGACTGCAGCAGGTCACGAGATCGACACCGGATGAGTAGTCAACGTGGCGGTCGAGAGTTGTGCAGCGGTCATGTAGTTGACGTAGCAGTGGGTCACGCGGCGAACGTAGTAGACACGGCGGATCGGAGTCGCGTGGTGATGACGAATTGTCGTATATGAAGACTTTAACGGGCCACATCAGTCGAAGACCGTATTGGGTCATCTCACCCGAAGACCGCAGCTGAAGACCGCAGTGAGTCGCGTGATGGAGTCGAAGACTCAGTAGATGGGAGGAGTCGGAGACCGTAGTGAGTCACCGTAGCTGAAGGAGGTAACGGGCCTCGCGGTGGAGTCGACGGAGCCCCCAAGTGTAGATTCGATGTTGTCGATGTAGTCAAGGCGGCGTTCGAGAGCCAATGCGGCGGACCGGAGTCGACGCGGCCCCAACCGAAGATTGTATTGGGTGGTCGATGCCGAGGGAGCCCCCGGGTCGTTGGAGTCGAAGACCATGGCGAGTGGACGGAGATGAAGACCGTAGCGGGTTGCACGACAGAGTCGAAGGGCGTAGAGGATCGCGTGGTAGGGTTGGCGCAGTTGAAGAAGTTGATGCGACAGACATGTAGTAGACGTCATGGACTGGAGTCGTACGGTGATGACGAGTTGCCGTATATGAAGACTGTAACGGGCCACAGCAGTCGAAGACCGTATTGGGTCATCTCACCCGAAGACAGCAGCTGAAGACCGCAGTGAGTCGCGTGATGGAGTCGAAGACTCAGTAGATGGGCGGAGTCGAGGACCATAGCGAGTTGCTGGATCACCAATGCCGAGGGAGCCCCCCGGGCTGCCGGAGTCGAGGACCACACCTGGTCACCAGAGTCGAGGAAGTCCTCGAGTTGCCGGAGTCAAAGGCCACAGCGGGTCGCTGGAGACGAAAGAGCCCCCGAGTCGCCGGAGCCGAGAATCGCAGCGTGTCGTCGCAGTCGAAGACTGTAGCGGGTCTCTGGAGCTAAAGAACGCAGAGCATTGTCGATGTCGAGGAAGCCCCTGAGTCGCGGTCGCTGAAGCTGATGCGGCCGGTCGCCGCAATAGAAGGTTATATTGGGTTGCCGCATCCGAAGGATGTAACGAGTCACCGCAATTGAAGACCGTAGAGGATCATCGCAGTCGTAAACCGCAACAGGTCGATAGTCGCGAGTCGTATGACCAAGTGGGCGCAGCCCCCGAGTGTGGAGTCGAGGACCAAAGCGGGTCGTACGGCAGAGTCGAAGATAGTCGTGGCTCGCGGTCGCCGGAGTCGAAGGAGCCCCCGAGACACCCGATATGAAGACCGTGGCAGGTCACCGGGGCTGATGGCAGCAGCGGGTCTCGCGAAGGAGGCAATGGAACCCCTGAGTGTAGAATCGATGTAGCGGACGGAGTCGACGCGACAGCGAGTCACGTGATGGATGGGGTCGCGCGGTGGGCGAGGTCGACGCGGTAGCTGGTCGCATGGTGAAGTCAAAGATTGTAGCGGCGAAGTCGAAATATTTTTCGAGTTGTCCACGTAACCCGATAATTTGCCGGTACAGTATACTACTGACTCGCGTAAATATACTGATGTCTTTATCTTGAAAATATATTGATGTCTTCGTACTAGCTATAATTTAGCTAGCACCATGACCGATACCCCTTTTTGTGTAGATCAACTCATACGATCCGAGTCAATTTTTCTTTCAATTGATCTGATGGACTTTTTTTTTCCTGTCGTTTTCTTCTTCTCCGTTGGATGACTAGCTCATTATGAACTCTTTTTTTTTCTGATCCGGATTGATACGATTGCTTTAAGACACTATGTACGAACATGATGATCGGCTTCTTGTTTTTTCTTCTGCAAGTCGTGCCGACGGGAAGAGTGTGCGTGCTCGTGCCATGTGACATGAAATAATAAACACAATAGTTGCACCGGGCCGCATATGACTCGCAGATTAATTTGTTCGAGGTCTTCTCGAAACTTTATCCGCCCGACGTCAGGTTTCCATGGTGATCTCGTGATGCGCTAGCTTTCCAAGGCGAGGCAAATCAGCAGTCTCGCAATTGTGGCTGAACTTGGCAATCCAGTGTAACTCAGTACCGCCGGTCTGATCAGGTGAGCGGGAGGGAAAAGTTGACATGGAGCCTCCGCATACGTGTTGGTGAAGATAAAATTAGCTGCGACGGAGACGTCGACCGCAGATGAATTGACCAGACGTGATCTGTCCGTGTTGATGATGACGGAGGCGAATCAAATCTAGTCTCCAATGCCGATGAATCGTAGATCGCCGGAGATGAGGCCATCGAGATCGCAACATCAACGCTCCTCGATTCCCACAGACGGCGCCAATTGACGAGGGTTTAACTCATCAATGCCCATTGTTATGTACTTGGGTTTTGGAGAAGGAGGGAACGCTGGAAGTCTCGATCGGCTAGCAAACAAGCACACAGGTGACACGAGGTTTTACCCAGGTTCAGGCCTCGTAGAGGACCCTACATCCTGCTTGTCTGCTCTTGATTGATGATGATCCGAAGGATTACAAGGTCGCCGATGGCGGTTGCGTGCAGATTAGATCTGGCGTATGTCTAGATCGTAGATCTATCTATTGGGGGAGTCGCGATATCTAGATCTATTGTGGCGTAGCGCGTCTTGGGTTGTGTCCTCCTCGTTGGACCCTCCTAGCCTTTATATATGGGGAGGCTAGGTCTCAGGCACCAATACGAGTTGGTTACAAGTTAGATTACAACTCTAGTCTTGAGCTTTCCTTGTCTTGTTATGCCAGGAGTCTGTGTCCTTGTAGGCTTCGTATCAGTCGAACCGTCATAGGCGTCATGTACCTTGGCAAATCGTCGAGTGGGCCTTCCGTTGAGCCGCACCATGTAGGCTGTAGTCGAGTGCCTATTGGGCATACCCATGTCAGACACTGAATAGCAAGGCTGACATAGTATCATCGCTATAGTCAGTGAAACAAACTTGACACAGCGCCATATCCTCTACAAGGAAAATGTAGTTATTTATACATGCATGACTCACACATCGCCATATCTAATATAAAGCACTCATTAATTAATCGCAAGGCCCGCTAAGATAAAAAAAGGGCCTCATATTTGCAATGGACGCACAAATAGGATGGAGTGATTGAGCCAAGTAGGATGCACAAATTATTTATTTGTGCATATCACAAGGCTCACTCACACAACCCCTGACATTGCATCCTCACATTGTAATTATCGGCCATATGGAAGTACAAAACCAAAATTAACCTAAAACTAGGGCCTCATATTTGCATTAGACACAAAATAATTACAGGGATGGCGTAAGTGAGCCAACTAGGATGCACAAATTATTTATTTGTGCATATTATAAGGCTCTCTCACACCACCCCGACATTGTATCCACATATTTTAATTATCGGCCTAAAATCACCTATTTTCTACATTACATAAGAATCATCTAGGTTTTGTACCCCTACTCAATTTTCTACCACTAAAATCATGTACATTTTCTACTATATACTAAATCTGAAATCATCTATACTAGACGATCTAAAATCATCTACTCTAACCCAAATAAAAAAGGGGGAGAGAGGGGCTCACCTGTGGTGGCTCAAGGCGGTTGCGAGGGACGGTGGATGTGGAAGGTCGCCGGTACGGGGACGAGGCGGCGAGGGGGAGACAAGGACGAGGCGGCGATAGGAGGAGAGTGATGAGGCAGCGACGTGCACAAGGCGGCAGGTGGAGGAGCGGATGCGTCGTGATGGGGACGAGGCGACAACGGGGAGACGGGGACGAGGCAGCGAAGAGGAAGAGGCGGCGGGTGCATGCCATAAGGAAGCGGAAGCGAAAGATCAAGAAGCCGTTGTGCGGTGTCAAATTAGACATGATGAAAGCATTGACAGAGTGGAATGTAGCTTTTTGTGTGAGATGATGCTCAAAACGGGTTTTTCTTCCACTTGGGTGGATATGATAATTATATTTGTGAAAACTGTCAGTTTTTCAGTGAATCTCAATGGAGTTGTTTCTAACTCATTCGTTCCGACAAGAGGGTTGCGCCGGGGATCCCCTCTCCCCATATCTGTTTTTATTTTGTGTCGAAGGTTTTTTTAGCTCTTTTTGCGTCAGGCCCAGGCCGATGCCTAGCTGCCTGGCGTTAGTTTTGGTAGGGACGTCCCTATGATTATTCATTTTTTGTTCGTTGTCAATGATGACAACGTGTTTCTCATGGGGGCCAGTGATGCTAGTATGGGCGCTTTAAAAGAGATACTTCGTAAGTATGATGTGAGCTGTGGGCAGAAAGTGAACTTCCAAAAGTCATCTATTTTCATTGGAAAAGGGTGTGGCAGTTCTGACCAGGATAGGTTAAAGGCGACGTTCAAACGCCTAGAGAATCGGTCAAGGGGGAAGGCCGCAGGTTGGAAAGGGCAAGGTCTCAAAGGCTGCAAAAGGAATTTTAATCAAATCGGTGATGCGGTCAGTTTGCACATATGCCATGGGTTGCTTCCAATTAACTGATCATGGCCAATGCTCCACACTCATGTTGACGGCCTCAAGGTTCTGGTGGGGTGCAGCTGATGGTAAAAGAAAGGTTCTTTGGGTTAGTTGGGATTGTACGTGTGCAAGCAAACCCACAGGAGGATTGGGGTTTTGTCGATACCAAGAGTTTAATCAAGTTCTTCTTGCTTAGCAGGCATGGAAGATGATCACTAACCCATATTCCCTATGCTCTAGAGTCCTAAAGGCTCGGTATTTTAAGTATGGGAACTTTTTGGATGCTAAATGCCCAAACGGTGGTTCGTCCATGTGGAGAAGTATTGTGCATGGGAAAGAGCTGCTTTAGGAGGGTCTGATATGGAGGATCGGCGATGACCAGAAGATAGGGGTGTGGTATGAGAATTGGATACCTAGATATAGTGTCCTGACACGGAGGTGGATAAGGTGAGTGAATTGCTTCTCCCAGATGGATTAGGATGGGATGTAGAAAAGCTCAATCATAATTTCTATGATATGGATTTTGTGGACATTTTGAGAATACCGATTGGTAGAGCTAGAAGTTAAAACTGTATCGCTTGGAATTACACCAACAACGGTATCTTCAGTGGTCGGTCTACATATCATATTGTAGTTGACATTAAAAGAGCGAAGATTTGTAGCCCGAGTTTGTCTAGTTTTCCATTTTCTAAGTGCTAAAAAGGGGTGTTTTGTGAACCAACCACCAAATGAAAGTTTCAAAATAGAACCATAACATTTTTCAAAAATACTATACAACATTCCATGGACAATGTCCCAATCGGGATATCTTAAAAGATTTCCATCCACCCCTCGTGAAAAAGATAAATTTCTACTGAATCGGTAGGAAGTGGGTTAAATTTAAACTACAGGTACATGATATATAACAAAAGGCTAAGTTTCCCATTTGTTAACACAACTATTGGGCTAGTGTGGTGGTAAGTAGGGAAGCCTTGCCAGGAGATTGCAACGGCACGGGTTCGAGTCCCATTGGCCGCATAATTTTAGATTTATTTGAGGATATTCTGCTTCTTGGTAGGATAGTTTGAGTCCCCTTTGCCAGCCCATTGATTAGTTTGAATTGCACATTTGATAGTTGGTCCCACTTGTCAGGTCAATAGAGGGTCCATGTGTCAGCTTGATTGGCTTACCCGTATGACCGGTTGTCCCACATGTGAGATATTGGGTCCTAGTCAGCTTGGTCAACTCATCAAAGTGTGGGTCCCATATGTTAGTATTTGTCGATGCTAAGTAGAAATTGACATATAAATATGAAGCATATGCCGGCATGTCAGCGACATTTGACACATGGACACGACACAAGATAAACTTAGTGAGGTGGACGATCTGTCCTTTTTAAGTAATCATGAATAACATCCATGACCATTTAAATTGGCCGTAGTCACCTAATTAAGGTCATGGACTAGTTCTATCTATGTTATAACCAACTGGTGTAAGTAAGATATGACCTTCCTAACAAAAATGTTCGTAGTTTTTCAGGGCTTGGACCCTCTCATATGGCCCATGGTCATTTGGTTCGAAATGGTCATAGATCTACGACCAAAAAAACATGGTCGTTAAGAAAAGGTCATTAGTCAGCACATTTCTTGTAGTGGTACTCTATGTACTGTTTGTGGCATTTCAACAAAGTCAAACAGTGCAAGTATATTTTCGAAAATTATAAAAAGGTGATGCATGTTGTTGAATAAAAGCTACAATGTAACATCATGAAATGCATATTTACATGAGCAGGAAAATAACGATTCGGTGCACTACAAATTATTAACAAGTGGTTCAAAACATCATAAGCGGTTCAAAACATCACAAGTTGCATCTACACTAACAAACCATCACAAGGAACTAGCTAGTCACTAAGAATGATGATCTCAATGACGAACATTATCTGAATGTTACGGCGTGAAGTGGTCCTGCCGGTGAGGATAATGGCTTACCCAACTTGTAGATCATCATGAGGTTCAAAAAAATTCTTCCACTCCTGCATGTTGAAGATGATGCGGCCATTACTCACTGTCTTGTACAAAATGGTGCTTACTGTACCTGTTGCTCCAACGCTGATTCCAGCTACGCCTTCTTCAGAAATGTGAAGAGAAAAAACCATTCTCGACGGTAGTTTCTAATTAACATGTAGAAGATAGAAACCTTATAACTATCATACAATACAAATAAAAAAGGAACTAAAGAAAGAATGGTAAGTGAAAATATGCCATATCATGTAGCTGAATATGCGTCCTGGTAAAGCATTGGCAAGTGCTAGGCCGATGTAGTAATTTTTTGAAGGAATGCTGTGGACGAGATAACACTCTTCAATTCGGGTAGGTTGCATCTCTCAGCGACAGCTGTTTAATAGAATGGTCCTGCTTGCTCCTCATCACTCTCATCCTGGTCGTCCTCCTCATCGCCCTCATCCTCGTCTTCGCCCTCATCCTCATCACCCTCATCCTCCTCGTCGTTCATACATGCAATAGTGATTCTTGGACCAGGGGTTCCCATTGCAAAGAACAGGCACATACCAGAGGGGATTCGGTTTTCAGAAATGAACCTTCTCCATGAAGAACCTGCAAGGCGAGTCATTACTCGCTCTTTGCGCACATCAGCAACATATGTTGGCTCAAGAGCTTCAAAATCCATGCTTTGTCTTGTTATTCTATTGAATTCCCTCCTTGTATTTGATGGGATAGTCTAAACATGAAAAAAAAATAAGTAAATAAATGATAATAGTATGGAAAGAAACTTCAATTAATTTAAATAGGAAAAATTATACATATCAGTGAACGGTCAAATCGACCCCGTATGAGACGGACACTGAATAGCAAGGCTGACATAGTATCATCGCTATAGTCAGTGAAACAAACTTGACATAGCACCATGTCCTCTACAAGGAAAATGTAGTTATTTATACATGCATGTCTCACACATCGCCATATCTAATATAAATCACTCATTAATTAATCATAAGTCCCGCTAAGATAAAAAAAGGGCCTCATATTTGCAATGGACGCACAAATAGGATGGAGTGATTGAGCCAAGTAGGATACACAAATTATTTATTTGTGCATATCACAAGGCTCACTCACACAACCCCCGACATTGCATCCTCACATTGTAATCATCGGCCATATGGAAGTACAAAACCAAAATTAACATAAAAGTAGGGCCTCATATTTGCATTGGACACACAATAATTACAGGGATGGCGTAAGTGAGCCAAGTAGGATGCACAAATTATTTATTTGTGCATATCATAAGGCTCTCTCACACCACCCCCGATATTGCATCCACGTATTTTAATTATCGGCCTAAAATCACCTATTTTCTACATTACATAAGAATCATCTAGGTTTTGTACCCCTACTTAATTTTCTACCCCTAAAATCATATACATTTTCTACTATATACTAAATCTAAAATCATCTACACAAGACCATCTATAATCATATACTCTAAACCAAATAAAAAAGAGGGAGAGAGGGGCTCACCTGTGGTGGCTCGACACGGTTGCAAGGGGCGGTGGATGTGGGAGGTCACGGGTACGGGGACGAGGTTGTGAGGGGGAGACAGGGACGAGGCGGCAATGGGAAGACAGTGAGGAGGCAGCGAGATGCACGAGGCAGCAGGTGGAGGAGCGGATGCGTCGTGATGGAGACGAGGCGGCCACGGGGAGACGGGGACGAGGCAGCGACGAGGAAGAGGCGGCGGGTGGAGAAGCGGATGCGGTGGAGGTAGGTGCGGTGGCGGACGATGCGGTGGAGGTGGGTCGGGGAGGCCAGGGAAGAGGGAGATGGACTGGATGGGGGGGAATGCGGGTCAGGGCGGCGCGGGGAAGTTTTGGACTCTATAGCTAGGATAACATCGGCATTTCTTTCCTGCGAACGCCACTAGAAGTGTAGGCATAGGTGGCGTTTGGAACTTCCGAACGTCACCCCTAAATTTGTCCCGGTTCCACTTGTGGCTCTGCTTTAGTAGTGGCGTTCGGAGTACACTAAACGCCACAACTAAGCTCTAGTAGTGGTATTCAGTATATTCCAGATGCCACTACTATGTTGGCACTTAGCAACATCGTGTTCTTTCTATGACATGCCACTAGCAAAATGACTACTATAAGCATTTTCCTACTAGTGTAATGCTCTAATGTTGGTTAGCTACTTGCTACTATGAGTGTTCCTCACCCTAACTAGGTTTTGGTTATTTTTGTTCACTACTTCTTACTCTGGCTATCATTTTCTGGGGCTTCTACTTGGTTAACTCAAGCCACTGGGATTCAGGACTTGTTCCTGGATCCAAGTTCTCGATTTGTCATTAATTTGGTTTTGCATCAGGGAAATACCTACATTTTGATCTTAACAGATGGTTCTTGTGTTTGTGTTTTGGATGTTGAAGGTGCTCAAGTGACAGTAAGGATGAGAATCTTAGATAGGTGTAGTGTAGGTTTGGCAAGATAAAAATAAGAAAATAGATAGGTTTTTTCTTCTTTCTTTATAATTTTAGTATTTTTGTAGAAAACATTGTAAATCTCAAACTTGTACTCATTTTGTTTATGAATAAAGGTAAATTATACATATGATTGTTGTGATTTCACTTATGATGATTTTATCTACTCCCTCCGATCCATAATACTTGTCATTTAAACAGATGTATCTAGTACTAAAACATGTCTAGATACATTCATTTCTACGACAAGTAATATGGATCGGAGGGAGTATAATTATTGTAATTATTATCTTGTGAATTCAAGTTTGAATGACTCAAGTCTCAATTTTGAAT
This sequence comes from Avena eriantha, assembly GCA_910589775.1. Lineage (NCBI taxonomy): Eukaryota > Viridiplantae > Streptophyta > Magnoliopsida > Poales > Poaceae > Avena > Avena eriantha. The sequence continues at coordinate 102,076,325 of OU342743.1, read as the reverse complement.
TCCAAGTATAACTAGTAACTGTGTCATTTAATTCAATAGACCTAAGTGAGGGTGTCTTTATATCTAAAGGTTATAAGTTTGATAAAACTATTCACTTAAATGACTCTTAAACAATTCATATTTGAATTTGAATTCAAATCCTAAGTTTGAATTGAGTCTAGCTCAACTCTAGTTCCAATTCTCAAGTATTGGCATATATAAACACAAAAATGTCAAACTCCCCCTTAATTTCATGTCCTAAAATGAAATGCATAATTTCAATATCAGCACTTACCCCTTTCCTAATTCTTTGGGTCATTACAAGCGACTACGGGGATGCAAAGTATGGATTGTGGCGGAGGTTGATGCAGTCAACACGTGACACGGACTATTTGGTTGGTATTCTTCACGCCATGCAATATGCGACTAGGGCCAACACTTGCGTCGTCAGCTACCAGACATGTTTTCCTTGAAGCCTTCCATTCCTAACTACATCTGGTTTCCCCTGTTGCCTATCCATGTTCTCTACTCTATCTTACATAGGAGAGGTAAAATGCTCATTATGGTTGAGATTCAAGGTAGACGACTGCAAAGGCAAGAGTAGAAGTGTCTCCTTTTTAAAGGGGCGCGTGGTAGTAAGGTCGGTAGGGAGAGTAATAAGTGAAAATCATCCACACATGCACTTCAATTAAATCAGAATATTTGTTCTCTCAAATATAATGTTGGTATGCAGCAAGATAAAACATGTCTAAGAAATATCTCCTAAATGGTATATGTGAAGTGTTCCAACCTGTTAGAATGAATAGAATCCAGTGCTTATGGTGTTAGTCACTGGATCAATTATCTAGCGCACAACATTCGATGAATAAAATTAATAACAATACGTCCAATGTTACAACGTTTGATCCAGAATTATAACTTCTATAAACTAGCATCATGGCCCTCACAAATTTGACAGCGTCGTGTTTAGCATATTAATTTTGTTCACGTAATAATTTTATTATGTCACATGATATCATAAATTTCTAAGTCAAAAGACTGTAGACCTAAATCAGTAATTATTTTACGTAAAATATCACTTGTGCCAGAGATATTATGAATAAGTTTGACTCCTAGCGATTAGTTGTTATGGGATTTACAGAAATACCATGCCATTAATCCAGATTGTGTATTTTACAATTTAGGTAGTGGTATTTGGATATATTTTTTCTTTCTTCCATCTATCCCTGCTATCCAATATAGATGTTCTACTGTCCAACCAGCATACGTGTTTTGTCATATAACTATAAACAACTAAATTGATGCTAAAAATCACATGGATGGTCCATAGTTTCAGCATTTTAATCGATTACAAATCTATTGCATCTTCTCTCACAACAACAAAAAAATCCAACCCCATTGCACCGCACAATTATTGCCACTGGTTATTAATACTCCTTGATGCTATCGCCATACTACTTTGGATCAATTATTGCAGTAACATGATTGAAAAACAATAAAAACTATGCTTGCAATGGCTCAAAGACATAAATTTTATAACGTTCGATACCATAGCCGACATAAAAGTGACTTTGATTACATCATGGAAAACACTGAGCTCGTTAAGCCATGAGCATAGATATTTAGAAAAACAATTGACCACAAAAGTCTGTCCTTTCAAATTTTGGAAATTATTTTAACAAAATGTTTGTTGGTATTTTGTGCCGATGCGAAAGGTGGAATCTTGCATTGTTGGATTCTTCTTGTGAAAATCGTATATATTGGAATGTATACTTCTACAATAACCTAAATGCTCTCTGAAATGACCATTTAGTGTATATGTACTCTGTAGGAAGATAAAACATATGTAGGAGATATCTCCTAAATAGTATATGTGATCACAGAAATATTCATGGGGCCACTAGTACAAATCGTTCCTAGTCAAGCCCCCGTCTCACACGGAATGTCCTTCCCATGTGTGGTGCGAAAGACCGCTGACAACGCAAAATTTCGACCGTCACCCGCCGCTCAGGCAGGCTCCTTCGCGGGGACATCACACACGTCATGTTTTCTAGGACCGTAACTATTTCATCGCACACATTGCAAGTTAAATTAATCATCAGTGAAGTTGCCCTCTTCATACATCATTCCCACAAAATGTTCGCCAACACTTTGTCTAGCTTTTCATACGTCAGCGTATCTGTACGGTTCGCCCACGTAAACTGTCTGTCTACCCGATAATGCTATTTCTCTTAAATTTAGGCATTCAATAATAGTGTTGAACCATCTAGGATTAAAACTATTATTGTTTTTTTCTTCCGGTCTTCTAAGTAAATTGAAATCTCCACCTACTAGAATTGGCAGAGTTTGATCTTCACAATTTTGACCAATTCAGCCAGAAATTCTGATTTCTGAGCATCTTGTGCAGCCCCATAGAGGAGTATATGTATTTATACCTATGATGATCTTTGAGGGACAGAGAGACATAGCTAGCTATGACGATATGTATCAACGCGTTGCAAGATCTGTCTCGCGAGGCATGGAGGAGAGAACCAGGTATTTTTCTGGCCGGGTTGCGTTGAACATGAACTGCTAGCGACGTCTGTCACCAGGGAAAGGACGTATATGTACACGGGAGGAAATCGTAGGCGACATATAAGTACTACAAAGACGACGGAAGGCTGCTCGCCGGACTGAGTAGACGCAAGTTGTCTAGGAGACATCAGCTTGATTCATCTAAAAATTAGATCAGCACGGGAATACAACCCTATATTGAATAGCTGGGAATATGCCAAGGCTGGGAATCACGAGGCATGCTGCATGGCCAGGATCCAAAGCTACAGTGATGGTAACATTGCTTACTCATCTGCACACTTAGTACAATGCGACCCATCGTCAACCCATCAGTATGACGAGACCATAGAAGGACCCACGCGATGGCCTGCATCACCACGAGTAGCCACACTACCCTATACCCTTAACACTAGTTGGTACCCTGAACAAGATCGTCTCCAGAAGCCAAATTAGGAATGTGACGCAGGAACTGGGCAAGAAAAATATTTTAATGTTCTTTGTTCTTGCAAAAGAATGGGAGGGTTATTATTCTGCGGCACGAGAGTGTACAGTAAAAAAAGTCGTCAACAAGAAAAACCATGACACTTTGTTAACCTTGAGACAAAAACGTACCTAACTAGATAACCAATCAACTGATGGGGAGGCCGGACTGCCCATCTTCAAAAAAGAAAAAAAACTAGATAGGCAATCAATTAGTTTATTATCGATCCTAGTTATAAGGGTATAAATAAAAGAGAACTAAAGTATCAATAAGGGTAACAATAAATAAATCAATGATAAAATTCAATTTTATAGAGTGGGAACTGATCTTTCTTTTAGGTAACTAGTAGAGTAACACTAAATGAACCTGCTTTCTTGATTCCGGAGTCTATGCTTTCCTCTGGTCCACCGTTTGTCGGGTCTATGCTGATGGACTGTGGTGTTTCTGAGCCTGATCCGAAGGAGAGGCCATCATAGAGATCGGTCCGATCCCCTCGATTTGCGGCGTGGCCGCTGTTACCTTCGACGTTTGTCGGATGCGAGGTGGTCCTTCCCATAGAGCCGATGGAGGATGCTGGCATTCCCGCGGGTGCTCTGATCGAAGCCGACAGTCCCGAGAACATCGGATCCGAACGGCACAGAATTTCCGCCGCCTAGATTCAAAAGTGGAGGTTTCCAATCATAAGATATATTAGAGGCTAGGTCTCAGAGTCCAATACGGATCGGTTACAAGTTTGATTACAGCTAACCGACTATGTCGGTTTGTATTTCTGTCTCGATTAACACGTCTGGTTCGTGGGCTTCGGATGCTTCTAGTATTCCTTATTTCTTCGTGGGCCTTGCGCTGTAGCATAAGTATGTACCAGGTATACCAATTATAGTAACCCGATAAGTCATACCCATGTAAGAGAGACACTTATGTATTGGAAGAAACTAACTGGATGTGCAACTACTGAACATGACGCAGTCTGAATATCAATGCTCCTCGTCGTCAGCATCGGTGTTCCTGCATAGACATGGCGCATTACAGAGGGGTGAGGTAGAAAGATGATGGGTGGAATCGGGTTCCTAAGTTGGTTGTTGAAGATGTGGGGAAGTGGGAAGGAACACACCGCCACCGGGGGGCTCGGAACGAAGGTCAAGGGCGAGGTTGGCGAGCTCGAACACAAAGCCAGGCGTTGTTCCTGTCCAGTAGGTGTCAGGCGCCGGGACAGAGAAGCTTATACCCAGATTTGGGGGAAGGGGTGACTTCACCGGAGGCAACGCGGCAGGCGACGACGGCGGGGATGTGCTGCGTGGCGCAGAGCCAATCGAGGTCCTCCTCGCGGACGATGGATCCATCCCAGCAGCCGCGCTCACAGCCCTCTGCTCCTTCTTCCTGCTACGCCACCACCGCTGCCTCCGCTTCTGACATTGGGGATTCAAAGCTTTCGACGGGATAGTCGGAATAGAGGTAGCCGGAAGAAGGGAAACAGGAAGCGCAAGGCCCTGTGGTGGAAATTTGCACCGGGAACGGTGGTGCTGGCACGAAATGATGCCGGAGCACGGTCACGGTGGCGCTCGTGGAGCAGAAAACTGGCGTCGGCGGCGGGGTTGCTGTGCAAGAGAGAGGCTGGGAAGCGAGGAAGAAATGGGGGAACTTCCCCTGAATCGCCCCACGCCTCCTACTTAACCACGCTGCACGCACGTCATGGGATCCTTTGCGGGCGATGCGCCGCGCGCAACGAGCATGTACGCGGCCCGAACAGCCAATCAGAACAAGGCCACAAGAAGGACAACATGAGCAGATGACCCCACGATGTGATGTAATGTTACGGGTAACAAGGCCCTGCAGTGAAGAGATGTTTACAGCACTTATCCCTGACATCGCGACAGTAACCGGCGCATTAAATGGGCGTGGCCCTTAAAATGAGGCAAAATGATGATTACCCACCACGTAGGATATGGAGAAGCGTACAAGGGAAGGAAACGTAACCCGGATAAGCACGCAAAAGACCTGGCCAACGAGGAGTAACTCGGAAAGAGCAAAAGGGTCGCAAGATGAGAAACTCCGGGCTAAGAGGTAACTCGGCCTAAGGAGTAAATGATCCAGATATGGGAACCTGTTGCGGCCTTAACAACTAAAAGTTGCTAAGACCGCACCAGCTTCAGGGACTAATGTTGGGGGATACTCCCGGGTAGGGTAACACTGAGGTATGAGGGCCGAGTTAGCCGGGGTACGGCGCGGTCAAAGCAAGTGCAGACCGGGTCCCCTCAAGGCAGGCCGAACCACAGTGTGACCCGGATCATGGGGCGCCTCCTTGACTATGGCCCGGCCAGCATAACATTTATGCCGGCCATGCCTATCTGTTTTGCAGGTAACTTGGTAAGCCGGATTAGCTATATGCTAGCCGGGTTATCTTGCCTTCCAAGAGAAGGAATCCCCCTATGGTCAAAAGGTGGCTTTATTAGCTGTAGCATGAGCTAAGTAAAGTAAAGAAGAGGACCAACGGGTCAGGGGCGACCAAGGTGACGTGGGTAAAGCCAGATGACGTAGCCCGTGTCTGGTGACGCCAAAAGACAAGGATTACGCACGTCCAAAGCCCGGACGAGCCGTTAAAGGGAATAAAGAAGCATCCACTTTGGGCAAGGACACCTGTGCCCTAGAATTGTAATCTGGGCTTCCCTATATAAGGAGCACCGGGGCCTCCATAGACGGGGCTGGCCGATCGAGCAATCATTCTCTGTCTAAGGTAGAACTCTAGGGCTAGTTAGTGGGGAGTAAGAGACATCGCCTCCTTACTGCAAGGAGCCTCAGGAGCACTTGTAAACATCATTGATAGAGAAATCATAAGAACTTCCGTGCGTGGAATCACCACGCTCTCCCTCCTTGGATTCTCCTAGCACTCATTGGCCCCATCTTTAGCCTATCCATGGCATCTGCCGTGCCACCACCACGACAGAGAAGCTGGGTCGTCTGGCACGCCCCACGAGGTTGACCGCCTCGCCACGTGGAGACGACCGTGGTGCCTCGTTTCCTAGCATGAGGTCGTGTGCGTCGCCGCCATCCGATGGGTTGGAGGTGGGCGGGAGATCCGGGTGGGGACCAGGGGTGCGGTGCAGCATCGACAACAAGGGGAGAGGTGGAGTTGGGATTTGGGTTCGGCGCGGCGCGGCATTGACAGCGGCGGCGGTAGGGGAAATATGTTTAGGGGTTGGGGAGGCCGAGCGTGTGGGGAGAATCGGCGCCGCGGAAATAGGGCAAGGAAAGGGGCGGCACGAGGGGAGGCGATCTAGGTTTTTCTGGCGAGGTTGTGGGCATGGTGGGGTGATGTGCTTCTTCTGGCGAGCCACCAGACATTGGATTGATGCTAAACGATCAAGATCAGGCAGATCTAGGTTCTTCTGGAGGCATTTTCCTGTGTTTTAATTGGTTGGTTCACAAAACACCTCATTTCTTGCACTTGGAATAGAAAATGGTTTTTTTCTCCAACATAAATGAAAAGTTCTTCCGATGACATTCTTCGGCATTCCAAAATGCATACGTTTATGCATCATAGCAGCAAGCCAACATGAAGAAATGACCGCCAGCTCAAACGGTGACATAGACGATGCACTACGATCTGGCGAGTGTGCGGGGCATCTGTTACCATTTACGAGCGCATTGTTTATCGTGACCAAATTATGGTCCATTCTTCTCTTTTCCCAAGAACACACCCTGTGAGAATCATACAGACGTGACTACTTTATTAAGCATGGACTCTGTACCAACACCGTTCTTCAAATTCTCTTGCAAGCAGTCTCTGGTAAAATCTTAGCCATCAATCATAGTTTCTGATGATCCTGAGATGTTAGTTATCTCTAGGGGACGAATGGACAGCTCTGGCAGATACTATTTTCCTGGAAGAAGATAGGTAGCCTACCCCCAGTTTTATCTAGGGGAGAAACAGACCAAAGATGTCTTCCATCTTCACAGAGATCTGTTGAGCATAAGCACGCTTTCGAGGGACATCAACAGTTATTCGCGCAGGGTCCCTCTCCACTTGTTGTTATATTCCCAAATGCCTTCCATGCTTAAGTAGTCATGCAGCCGCCAGAGCGCAAAAATGACCTATGGGGCTATATATGCTGCATGGAGAACCCTGTAGTACAATCTAATCCGTCCGTTTTATAATATAAAATGTTTTATTTTTGTGAAAACAGTTTATCTATACATTTTTTTGTGTAGGTTTGAAGTAAATCTACACAAAAAAGGTCTAGATACACTCCTTTCAAAAAGCTAAAACATATTATATTATGAAATGGAGGGATTATGCGAAAACTCAAGGGTTCCTGTATGCAACTTCCACCTATTATATAGGAGAAAAAAAGTTAGCTGACATAGGACATTGCAAGCGTAAACTTGTCAGGGAACTAAACAGCTTCATTCAAGTGTTATCCTCAATAGATATATAAAAATGAAGCTCCAAGGAAGTATTCTATAGCTGCTGCAAAACTTATCTCCGGTATACTATCACATGGGTGGGACATACTTTGAATCATTTGAATTTTTGGAGAGTAGCTATTATGACATTTGTGAAATATATTAGTTCATGTATTCTAAAAATTTGTAGGTATTTGCCTTTTCCACTAACATTAGCTTCATTGCATCCGCTCAGACGACTTGCTCTTCATCTTGCGGTGGGGTTCCGATGATGTGTACGTGTTGATGTCTATTGATGACATCGTTCTATCTATCGGCCTCCACTCCAGCTCTCCTTCGCGCGATCATAGACAAACTCAAGCATGAGTTCGCGATGAAATACATAGGACCCCTCCACTACTTCCTCGGCCTCAAAGTACACCACACTTCTGGATGATTTTTTTTGCAGCGAGGCCAACTACGCTGAATAGATTCTCCAACGAGATCGTATGGCGAACTGCAGCCCCGTGCTGACACCCATGGACACATGGGACACCGGTCGCTGCGAGTACAACAGCCTCTCTGGTGCCCTACAGTATCTTACCATGACATGCCTGGAGTTGACTTACACCGTGCAACAAACATGTCTGCATATGCATGACCCCACAATTGTCACCATGCTATTAGAGTATATTGTCGGTTACGGAAATATTAGGTAGAGGTAGGATTGTGTCTTGTCTTGTAATCAAAGTTGATCCATATACGCCTATATATATACTTGCCCATGAGACTCAATATTAAATCTATCATATTATGCAAATCTCTCCCTCCCTATCGTTCTACACTTGCCATCATCGAACGTATCCTTTGGTATGTTCGTGGCACTACCTCTTCATGTATTTTTCTTGCCACGACGCCCTCCACCAATATCGTCGCTTACTCTGACATCAGCTAGGCTGGATGGCCGGACACACGACGCTCCAGTTCCGGCTATTGTGTGTATCTCAGCGGCGCACATCTGGTCATCCAAGCGGCAAGCCACGGTCTCGCGATCTAATGCAGTGCTCGAGTACCGCACGGTGGCCAACTCTGTTGCCCACAGTTGCTTGGTGAACTCGGCTGCCGTGTTCCCAAAGCGACCCTTGTTTTCTGTGCAGCGTCTCGGATGTGTACATGTCCACCAACCCAGTTCATCATTGACAGATCGACTGAACATATTGAACTGGACATATACTTTTTTGCGTGAGAAGGGGGCTCTTGGTGAACTACGAGTCTTTCACGTTTGTTTGCAATGGCAGAAAAATAAACTTTGTGCCCGAGAAGGTGGATTTCGTCCTGACATAATGACAAACGAATTTCCCAAAGCTTCATTTCAGTCTTTCTGATGCAGTCTTTGCGTCCTGCCAAGTGAGTGAAGACGCTGTGAGTGTGGTGAGGTGTTAGTAGGGATGTTGTCCATCTGTCTGGCGGACGTTGACGGACAGCCGTGTAGTGAGTGTTTAGAGCAAAATTGTTAAGGACTAGTATTTGATTAGGAAAAAAATCGACTAGACGGACAGATTTTGTTGGCTTGGCCGGCGTCCATCTACATCCCTAGGTGTTAGCGAATATCTCTCTCTGTTAGTTAGTTGTTCATATCCTGTAACAATAGCTAGCTAGATATGTACGAGTCCAGCCATCCCTTTGTAATTCGTTACACGAAATTTGCGCTTGTTGTACTGCTATTTATAACCGCATCATCTGGTCAATAAACTTCAGCTGATTGCATCGCCTTATCTCCTCTACCTAGGTCACGCTCTCACAATGTGCGGATATGGTATCTCTTCTATCGTAACTACTTTACACGGACGACGCGCGGTGTTCGACTCTCCTATGATAGGCAAATTGGACGGGTCGAACTGCCTGAGCAGCTAATTCGCAAAAAAAAAAAAAAAAATGTCAAAATATTTTGACATTTGCAAAAAAAAATGTCAAAAAAATGCCTGAGCATTTGCAAACATATTTTGAAATGTCAAAATATTCGAAAACAAATATCTACACGTACATTCGAATATGCTATTTCCTTCTGAAAAATATTTTATGCGTCACGCATAAAAAAAGATAAAAAATGTCAAGTGACTAGGACTAATCACAGGATATTTTTTTGTCTTTTTTTGCACAGGACACGTAGAATATTTTTTATCCCAAAAACCTGTGAACGAACATAAAATGTTCAAATGTATATGTAGGCATTTGTTTTCAAATTTTTTGACATTTCAAAATATATTTTCTCACATTGGGTGTAAATGGACCCACGAGCCGAATAGCCACCTCTGGTTATACTGCTACTTATCTGAATGCATTACTTATCTCCTCTACCTAGCTCAGGCTCTGACAATGTACGGATATGGTATCTCTTTTATCGTAGCTACTTTACAGAACGACGCGGGGTGTTCGACTCTCCTATGATAGGCAAATTGGACGGGTCGAACTGCCTGAGCAGCTGGATCGACGGACCGCGCGGAGACGTAGTAAGTGTTGTGTTTACAGCATCGTTTCCCTTCTAGACTATCACCTGTCAGTGATGATGGCGTGGATGCTGAGAGTCGGTAGCACGTACAATGTAGCGTGCAATTGATGCAACTGTTCAATCGACAATTGTTTCGTGTCCGTAGTATGGATGTTTTTTTCTTAGATTAATGTACTCGTATTCTGCTTATCCTTTTTATTTAGTAAGTCCTGAAAATCCTTTCTCACGCATGGAGCCACTAGGCATCGAACGCCGATACCAAGCTTCACATCGGACTACTTCTACACCATACGATTGGTATCATCTGGAGCGTGAAGGGGGTCAGCAAAACGCACTATGTCACTGTACCTTCAGCATTTATCATACAAGTGATTTATTTCCTAATAACTGCTGCCATTATTTAGTTCAGAACTAGCGTATGCACTCGCTTCCATTTTTTTCCAATATGAAGAGTGCTCCGAGAATGTTTTGATCTTGTTTGTTTCGAACGGAACAAAAATAGCGTTTCGTAAGACCATAAATTTGTTTCCACGTAGAATCCAATGAAACAAAGATTTTTTTAAATTATAATATTATTATTTTTGCTTTGGTGGACCAATGAGATTACTTCCAAGATAACCTATGTTTTTTTGGTCTCGTACCTAGCTTCCAACGTTGAAATATTGTGCTTCGACTGATGGAATTATTGTTTTGGGGTAACATATTGCTTCAATGAAACACAGATTTGCTTCAACTAGCATTGCTTCCACAAAGAGTATATAGTAGTTTTCTACAGAACAAATAACGTATGCTCCCAATGATATCAGAAAATGCCCATAGGAGGACTCTCTCTCCGATGAGTGCTATGGGGATTGATGGCCTGCCCATAGCAACGACGCCATTCATGAAATTCCAGACAATTTCATATTTCACAAACGCACTAACACAATGATGCATGCTGACTGGAATCAAGTCTTTGCTTTGTAATCGCACATAAAAGTATCATGACTGCGTATTAATACGAGACGGTCCTCGCAGAGGTGGACCCTATAAATTAAGCTCAGAAAGGCTGAATCAGTAAGGCCCATATCAGCATTTCGTGGCCAGATTAAACAGAAGCGCACCAACTTCTTTTGTGGAGCAGCAACCCAGCAACAGTACGGTGGCCCGTTTAACGCGACCGAACTGAGATTACCGTACTGTTCAGGATTAGTTGTTCAAGAGCGTTGGATGAGTAGATCGGATGGCTTAGGTCGCAAAATCGCTGTGAGGGGGCTGAGCTATATAAGTTTGTTTCTTAATGACAACTAGCAATATAGTTTGTCTGCCATATGTACTAATGTACTCACTAGTACGGGGCGGGGCAATACTAAAGCCCCAATCCTTGAGTCTTGGTTGTGTTGCAAACCAGGATAAAAGGCCCTCACGAGGCTGCGTTAAAGGTTCTTTTTTCAAAAAATCCAAAAAAAAAAAATTAATTTTTTTTCAAGTTTTCTTGAACTTTCGAATTATCTGACACGTTAATCTCTCACATCTCTGATTTTTATTGCTAACTATAGTTAATCTTACGTCAAATTACACTGATGGTCAAACTTTTCGGTCGGTCACCCATCCTAGCACTAAACCACCCCTAGCATGCTTAACTTCATCATTCCATCTCTTCCACCTCGCGCGAAGAACTCTTATACCTTGTTTTTTTTTTTGAAGATAACTCTTATACCTTGTTGTCAAGACTAGTATATCAATCCTATTAACTTATATCAATATATCAACTGCCTTTATTTTTTGAAATTACGAACAACTATTTAAGTAAACAATAATAAATAAGTAATAATAATATTTTATTCAATGAAAATAAAAACTAGTTAAATTAATATTTTATTCATTATTTGCATTTATTCATTAAATATGACATAAATAATATCTTCAAATCTGTAAATCGAAATGTGACAAATAATATATCCATTATTGTTAGAAAAATGTGAGGAATTCAAATATGACATAAAAATTACTAAAAGTTAATTTTTGAAATAAAAAATTTTCTTTTCTAATTTTAAGAATCTAAAAGAATCCAAAACGGCCTAAGGCGGTTGAAATTGAAGAGAATTTTTTCTGCACGTTTTGATAGGCTGTACGTTTTTTCTGACATCATATGCAAAAGTTATGGCTATTTGAATTTTTCATGATATTTTTTTGCAAATTATGTCGAAATTCATGTTTGTTAATTTTCGTAACAACTAAATCACTTAACAAAACTACAGTTCGAATGATTTTATTATTGAAACGTTTTATAATTTTTTAGCATGATTTTGATACTAGAAAAGGCGCTCTCCTGCCGTGCCAAGATTTGTGTCTGTTTTCCTGCCGCGGCAGAACTTGAGATTTTTTTTGGCCGTTTTCTTTAGTCCCGGTTGGTAATACAAACCGGGACTAAAGGTCACCCCTTTAGTCCCGGTTGGTGATACGAACCGGGACTAAAGGGATCGGCACCGACCGCAGGCTGTCGCAACACCTTTAGTCCCGGTTGGTGTCTCCAACCGGGACTAAAGGTCCCGTTTGATCCGGGACTAAAGGTTGTTCCGTTGGAACCGGGACTAATATGAGAATTAGTCCTGGGTCCAACCACAACCGTTACTAATGCTGCAAACTGGGGTGGACGAAGACTCTTTTTCTACTAGTGACTGTCCCCAGATACATGTTTCAGACCGGATCTGTTAGTACCAAGTTTAAAGCTGCGCGCAACACTCACGGGCATCTGGGGCATGATCTCGGCGAGGCTATCCTACTACTCCCTCCGATCCAAATTATTGTTCTTTAATTTGTCCAGATTCGGACGTATCTAGCACTAAAATATGACTAGATACATTCGAATCTATGCAGATCTGAGAATATTTTTTTTGAACACTGAATCCGAGAACATTAATTTGGATCGGAGGGAGTATTAGAATTTAGTGGGTATATCATACCTGGTTGACACTAGATCCACTCTCATATTATATAAATTATCTCCTTGTCCCCATCTAAGAGAGCAAGACAACAATTTCTAGAACGAGACAGCTTGTATACCCTCCATTCCCAAGAGTCTATTTTCAAGGATCTTCATACCTTCCAACCGTAAAACTAGTTGTCTAATTTGAAATTAAATAACTGATAGCCTATATCAACAAATAGCTCTTGTTATCTTGATAAAATCTCTTGTAATTAGGACGATGATCCCCTAGCTTTCTTTTACAAACTCTCCTACAAGATGTAACTATTGTGTGAACCAGGAGCAACATGTTTTAGACAGACGCTTTTCCTTCCAGGATACCTAAGGGGACTGGGAGGTTTTTAATGAGACGGCTTGCTGACTCAATATATTGTGATTCAAAAAGAACAAATAGCTCACAGTTCTCACTCATGACAAATCTTAAATCAACAATGAGGGGGCATGTAGCTGGAAATTTAGGAGAACTAGGTTCGAGCCTATATATATTATCAAGCATAGCAAGTAAGAGGGGAAGAAAGGAATGCCAGTGTATATAAAGTGAAAATATAAGATGTTAGGGCTGTACTAAGTAGGACCTTTATCATTTATTTCTTGAATGTGGAATCTTAAGCAACTCTTACTTGCTCCATGTGCAATTCAGTGACGAGAGCAAGGGCCCTTGGGCTGGCGCAGGCCAATGCTTCAAGTATAACCGGCTCGTTGATCCCTTGAATGGCTTTCACCTAACATATCCGGGCTGACTACTACTCCTCGAAACAGACTTTCGTCATGTTTTACAAATAAAGCCTCATCGGCTGAACCGATACAAAGCGATGACAAAATCCTCTTGGAAGATCAAGAATAAACAAACAAAGAACAGTGACGACCAAAACTTGCCCCCAAAAAAACCCTGGAATATATCAAAACGAACCAGAGCTCCATGATGACCCCTCAAGAGGGTAATGCCGCAGCACGCTGCCGTTGCCAAAACCGAGATAGTTTGCGTTAGCGGTAGACAGAATACCACCGGCATATCTTCCTGCTACGGTGGCAATATCCTGTCGTGCGCTGGCGGTATTCCCTAAAGCGTCTCACCGCCCCTCCCCACAAATTTATATTTTATATTTTTTTTAGAAATTCAAAATATTTGAGTTATTTAACCATTTAGTCGCACGGGGAATGTCTTTAACACCAAGCACGCTCTCATTCGGTAACCCATCCACAAAATGATCTGATCCAAGCACTCTTAACTTCTACGTTCCTTCCGAATGAGATTCCGAGAAAAGACTAATACCTTCATGATATTAGGATCCTATCAATCCTATTATGCACACATCTTTACTGGTTGAATTCCAAAGAAAATTTACATAAACAACAACAATTAAGTAATAATAATCTTGAATTAAAGTAACAGTACAATGAATTTTACATTATCTTTTCCTTTTTCCATTTAATATGCAATAATTCATTTCTTCAAAGCTGTAAATCAGAATTTGAGAAATAATATGACTAAATCGACCAAAAAATGATAGGGATCCAAATATTATATCCATATTATGGTTTCATGGTTTGCATTATTTAACTTTCCATGTCAGGCATCATTTAATGTCGGACATTCATTTAATAGTGCTAGAATCTTTAAAAATCATATAAATATCCCTTTCGAAATCGGATGTAACTTTCCACATAAATGATTTTTCCTATAAAAAACTTTTAATTCAATGTCGTATGCAAAAGTTATGGCCATTTTACCGGTACATAACTTTTTTTGGTAAAATATGTCGAAGTTCATGTTTGTTAATTTTCCTAACAACTAAATCACGTAACACAACTACATCTCAAAGGTTTTTCAAATTTGAAGTTCTTATCATTTGTTTACTAATATACCATGGGTGCACAACTATACTATAGTGTGCTGGCGGTATGGGTGGGGCATGGGTCTCGATGAGATGAGCCTTTACTACGGTCGCATCAAATAGCTGCCACACTGTTGGTGTGAGGGTATCACCGGCGCACCGAGTAAGGCCTTGTTTGACATAATAGAATTTGAGTGTTTCGCTGAGTATTCTGCCACACTGTTGGTGTGAGGGTATCACCGGCGCACCGAGTAAGGCCTTGTTTGACATAATAGAATTTTAGTGTTTCGCTGAGTATTATCCCAAGTGTATTGGGTGAACACTTCCTTCACCCGATCCCCTTCTTCCACACAAATACTCCTCACATCTCTCCTTGTCAATCAAGTTTAGGTGTTTGGCACACCGGTATTTCATGAGGTTACAATTTCAAAGTAAAATAAAATGAGAGAAAGAAAGATGATATCGTAATGTAAAGCAATAAGTATCAGACTCGTCGCATTCGACTTTGGCAAGCCAGGTTGTACTACATGGTATTGCCCTCTCCCAAGGGAACCAGACAGAAACAAAAATCAATCGGCGACATACATGAGATAGCTTCTCTAGAATTGAACCAATCAGCTTCTTGTATATGTGCGTCCTCGAGTTCAGGACTTGGCTAACGAAGGAGGTAAATAGCGTCGGTGTACCATTTATTTGACCGCCGGTGGTAACAATTATGTTATAGGCTGTTTCCTAGTAGTGGCACGCTCCAAAGTGCCGCCACAGGAGTTTACGTGGTGCAAGCTGTCATATATCCCCAAAGGTAGACATGGCCTCCAGGCCAGATCAGGCCTAGATCTGGGCCTGCAGGTCCCAGACGCCGAGGAGCTCTGCTGCCGCATCCCACTGTCCCGTCGTCAGCCACCAAGCTGCTCCAGCCATGGCTGACTACTTGCCCGGATGACACTCATGTATAGGAACCTAACAGAATTTGCTCGAGGCCTTCTGTCTTTGGCATGGAAAACACGTTCATGTATCTTGGGACGTGCCGACGTTTCTTGATGTAGGTGCTTCACTATTACTGATTCATGCATTTACAATTCAGCATGAGCAGTTTTTTTTCATCGCTTATCATTGTATATGTCATCATGTGAAGGCATGACAAATTCCTATATATAAAATGAAGGTCAAGGTTCGTCTTTACGAATATATCCATGTCTATGACGTCATGTAATTATTTGCAACGAAAACAAGGTGAATGGGACGAAAAATATTGGTATAAGAAAAATTCGCCCAACATTGTTCGTCTTACATTTCCGAGAGGCTAGCACTCTATTTCAAGATACTAAATATGATGCCTTCGCATTTACGAGGATCACCCTGCTAATATTCAAATTGTAATTGAGTTATTTGAGTAATGTTTACAAATTTACAAATCCATAATTCTTTTCAAATTAATTCATTTTGCAAAAGCGAAATCTTATAATCATACTTATCCACCAGGACCATCTAACCTTTTCTCCAACCGTGTCCAAGACCATGTGTAGAACATCTTAGCTTTAACCTTGATTTTCACATAATTCTACAATATAGATATCAAACCTTAAATAGAATTTATACCTAGTAATATCTAGCTTAATTAGTAAACAGCGGATTGCATCTTCTTTTCTCACTTCCTCATCTCATCTTGTGGAGAGTGAGCCAACCTGGAAAGCCAACACACTTCAGGAATAGATGAATACGCCGACGGCCGGTCGCTACGCCGACGGCCAAACGCCGTCGGCGTAGACCGTGACCAGGCCAGCCCCGCCAAGCAGCCATCGGTGTAGAAATGCCATCGGCGTATCCTATGCTACATCGGCGTAGCTATTTTTCCTTTTATCTCATTAAACTTTGAAAAATCATAACTAAATCATTCTAATTCGGAAAAATACAAATAATATATCAAAATTTGCAGAAAAATAAGATCTATCTATCTACACTCAAATATTACATATTTATAAAAAAATAAGTGAAACATAAAATATTATATATAGTTTAAAACGGGCATAAAAATTCAAAAACGATCCAAACAATGTGAAACCTTCGCGTGGTGTCATATTATGTGACATAGTTACAAGGAAAAATATCAAACCTGCTATATTGATTATGTCTGAAAAAATCCTTCACAAAATAACTTATCTCATTCGAGGTTTCTTAGCTTTCGGGTCAAATGACCAATGTTATGGCTAGAATCAAGGCATAGTTTGTGATAATGTGCCCATATTATGCATACATGTGCATCATGGGATGTCGAACAATATTGCAGGAGGAAGTTTTCATTTTCGGCGTACCAAAAAGCCATTTTCCGAGCACAAAAATGGGGGAGTTTTGTGAAGCAACCACCAAATGGCTAATTCAAAATGCTACCACCACATTTTACAAAAATACTAGACCACCTTATATGGACAATGTCCCAACAGGGGGATCTGAAACCTTTCTGTCCACCCCTGGTGAAAAAGAAAAATTCCTGCCGAATCGGTAGGAAGTGGGTCAGATATGAACTATAGGTACATGATCCGATGCTCATGTTTTTTTACAAAAATCATTTTTAGGTTCATAATATGCTATTTTATCGAAGATCCAAAGCAAGTTTAGTGAGGCTCGACCCCGAGCTAATAATCTTCATGCCCGTCGTTCGAGAAAGTTTGACGATAGTTTAAAACGGGCATAAAAATTTCAAAATCGATCGAAACAATGCAAAACCTTCGCGTGATGTCATATTATGTGACTTAGTTACAAGCAAAAATATCAAACCTGCTATATTGATTATGTCTGAAAAAAGGTTCACAAAATGACCTATCTCATTCGAGGTTTCTTGGCTTTCGGGTCAAATGACCAATGTTATGGCTAGAATCAAGACATAGTCTGAGATAATGTGTCCATATTTTGCATACATGTGCATCATAGGATGGAGAACAATATTGTAGGAGAAAGTTTTCCTTTTCGTCGCACCAAAAAGCCATTTTCCATTTTCCGAGCGCAAAAAGGGGGATTTTGTGAAGCAACCACCAAATAGCTAATTTAAAAACGGGGGGTGTGTGATAAGTTGATATGGATATCATATTTAGATTCCTTTTATTTTTCTGATCAATTTAGACATATTATTTATCAAATTCTGATTTATGGATTTAAAGATATTAATTATTCCATATTAAATAGAAAATACAAAAAAGTAAAATTATTATATTTTTATTTGAATTCAATAGTATTTTTATTTGAATCAATTTTACTTATTCATTGTTGTTTACTTAAATAAGTGTTTGTAATTTCAAAAAATAAAAACATGTGACTTAATGATATAAGAGTTAATAAGATTGATATCATAGTATTGACAACTAGGTACAAATTGCTTCGCGGAAGCTGATTCGGAAGGAACTGAAAAGTTAAGCGTGCTGGAGCTGGAGTAGTGCTAGGATGGGTGACTGAGTTGGGAAGTTTGTTTAGGACTGCAATTTGATCAAAGATTAATTATTATTAGTGTTAAAAATGTTCTAGGTGAGAGATTAACGATTCAAATATTTAAAAAAGTTGAGAAAAAATCAAAAAAAATTGATTTTTTTGGTTTTTTTATAACCTGCCGTTATTATGCCGAGGACAAAGCCGTCGGCGTATGCGCCGACGGCTAGAGCTACGCCGACGGGCAAAAGTGCCTCCGCCGAGGGAGAGCTTTGCTGATGAGTCTACGCCGAGGGCATTTTGGCCTACGCCGACGGCTTTTTGCCCTCGGCATAGCGTGCCGTTCCTGTAGTGATAGAGTGGTATACAAGCAGAGTCCATCGGAACCTTGAAGAAGACCCTCGAGGGTTTCAATGTTGTTCACGAAACCCTGTTCCTAGCGAACTCCGTAGACATGTCTAGGATGATGGATGCGCCTCGGGATTCGGGCGCCCTATTACATGCTCCGCTACTGACACGTGCAAGTGGTGATTCACTATGAGCATTTTCTTATCAGGACGGTCGTTCTATATGTCATGTGAAGGCATGGAAAATTCCTGATACCTCTCATTCCTAGTAGCTTGGTAGACTACTTACAATTGGGCAGCAATGTGAAGAAGACTATCTAAGAATAGAGGTAGTCTTGTTTCCGGCTAGGCATGTACGTTAACAATCATAGTAAAATGAGGAGATGGGATTATATAGGTGGATAGGTCTCTATGCATTTAATTGTACACTTTTCTCAACTGAAGTTGGTTGGCGAGAGCTGGTCAAAACTCTACGGGAAAAATACCGCACATCAATACCACTTGGTGATTCATATATGGTTCAACGATGTTGCCGGTACAACTATCTATTACTACTATATATTAAATGCAATATAAGAGGTTATTCTGAGCCGCCAGGTTAATCCACATATGCTACAGAAATATAAGCCCATGATTTTGATCTTAACAGCTGAGATTAAAAGGTAAAAAGTGCTACGTACAACAGTTGACGTGTACAAAACTGGTGGCGTTCCTCCGAATCATCGAATCACAGAGAAACAGACCCAATTTTGGCGAGAACTAAGGTGACAGTCATAAAAAACCCTAATTTACATCCTCGACAATTTATATAATATCTTAGTTTTAATCTTGATTTTCAAATAATTCTACATTACATAAATCCAAACTTAAATAGAGTTTGCACGTAGTAATATCGCACTTAATTAGTAAATCACATCATGCATCTTCTATTCTCGTGTCTTGCTCTAATCTTTGGCAGAGTGAGCCGTCAGGGAAAGCACACAAACTGGTACAAGCAGAGTCCTATGCGCTCTCCTTTGGCGGGATGACACTTGTGCATCTGAAGCTGGTAGAAGACCCTCGATGGCTTCAATGTTGATCACGGAAACCCCGTTCCCGGCGAAAGCCGTTGACATGTCAAAGATGGTTGATGCCGCGCGGGATGCAGGCGCCCTAATACATGCTCCACTACTGGCACAGGCTTGTGGAAATCCTGTGTGAGGAATTTCCTATCAGGACAGTCCTTGTATATGTCATGTGAAGGCATGGCAAATTCATGATTCCTCTAATTCCTAGTAGCTGGGTAGACTACTTACAATTGGGCAGCAATGTGAAGGAGACTATCTAAGAATAGAGGTAGTCTTGTTTCCGGCTAGGCATGTACCACTAGTAGAAACCGGGCAATATGCCTCGGTTCGTAAGGGCCTTTAGCCCCGGTTCAGAAAAACCAGGGCTGCAGAAGCGGGACTAAAGGTCCAAGCTTTAGCCCCGGTTCAGTTACGAACCGGGGCTAGAGGTCCAACCACGTGGCATGCTAGGCGCGCTGGGCGGCAGGACATTTAGCCCCGGGTCGTGTTACGAACCGGGGCTAAAGGTTCCCTGCCGCGGCAGCATTTTGGGCCATTTGGCTGCCGCGGCAGGGATGGGGTTTTAAGGTTTTGTGGTTTTCTTTTCATTTTGTGTTTTGTGTTTAATTATTTTTCATTCTGTGTTTTCATTACAAACAAGTTTTCGTATACATACAGAACGCTACTACACAGTACTTGGCCACATTGACGTAATATATAATATAATTACTCTTACAAGCATATATGGAGTCCCAACAAGGTCCAGAGCATGTCTATTTGATTACATGGAGATCATTACATGGATGCTTTAGGGTCTACTTATACAGTATCCTCCGCGTGGGTCTATGACCTCGTCGAGAAAAAATGCAGCAAATTCCTCTTGGATTGCTATTAGGCGGTCCTCTGGTAGGAGCTTGTCCCGCATCGCGTCCACTATGTAAAAAGGAGATCGTATGGATTAGACTCAACACGATTTTTTGTAATAAAAATAAGGGGTGAATATATTGTTTACTTACTCGAACATTTTCCGAGGGCTTCTTAATACTGATGCGAATGAACTCGCACACGTAGAATCCACATAGATTAGTTCCTTGTGACTGCCTCGCGCACTTTACAAGAATATAATTCAATTAAATAATAACGCTAGCATGATAAATGCACATAAACTAGAATTAAATAGATGCGCGGACTTAGCTCGTACTACTTACCGAGAGTGATTTAAAAAATAGCTCCTCACGCCATTGACCGCGGACATGTTTCTTGAAGTGTGTCCAAACCCTACCCGACAAATAAAATTAATGTATGAGTTAATAACTACTTGATTTCCCAGAAAATGAACGAAAGAAACCGATATAGTGCGATAATGGTTGAAATTACCTCTGGAGCGCATCGATAATGATGCGGTAGTTTTCAATGTCTTTGTTTAGTGAGTCCATGATGTGAACTCGTCCCATGTCAAGTAAAATGCTTAGAAGAATCCAGTGGTACCTACGCAAGATTTACATACGTTAGTAACTCATCATTTACACTGAACATCGATGAAGGAAAAGTTAATGTGTACAAAAACTCACTTGCCGTCGTGGTAAGGAAATAGTATTTCGTTACAGAAATGTTGTTTCGTGAGAAATCGCAACAAGTTGTGCTCGGTCTCCAGTGGTTTATCCTTTAGTATAGACCCATGAACTCGATGTGGGTCAATGTACCCAAATCCATTGATAGCCTTTCTTTTACAATCGAGCATCTTCATTTTGCATCATTATATATAGCGTACAAAAGAATATAGTGAGTATACTTACCGGTATTGAATTGAAAAAGCTGAGATAGAGACCTAATTACATCAATAAAGTAATCACTTACAAACAATACGAACTGAGGATAGTTTTGTCAAGTTCCTTTAGATTGAATAACTGAAATAATTCTGTAAATTCAATAGGGACCTCGTCTTCAATGAAGTAATGCGATTTTCGAACTTTCAGTATGAGCCAATTTCGCTGTTCTTTTGATGCTTTCATGTACCATTCATGGAATCGTCGCATTTGTGTTGGCATATCCCGAAGCCTCACAGAACTGACCAGAGGCTCCCCGTTAACAAATTTGGGTGCTACCTCAGCCTTGGGCATAACGCCGTGAATAATTTCATGAATAGGGATACCACATTGCTCGGCCAATATCCTAGCCGTTTCTGGATCCATAGGTTCTTCCTCATATAGTTGAGGTTTGGGTATGTCCACCTGGAGTGGGGGGAGCGATTGGTTTGCTTGTTTCCCCAGCTGGGGAACATCTCTTTTAGTTTTTCGGCTACCACTCGATTGTTTTGCTTGTTTCCCCAGCTGAGGGACGTCTGTGCTAATGCTTCCTCTACCACTCGATTGTTTTGCTTATTCCCCCTGCTGGGGAACCTCTTTTTTGCTGCTTCCTCTACCGCTTGATCTCTTTTGTTTCAATGTCTTCTGAAGACATCGTGTATAGTCATCTGGCGCATTTAACTGAGCTTGGGATGGCTGTGTCAGTAATTTCCTAAAGTGCTCCTTGGTTTTCGGTTTTATTTGGACCTCTGGCTCAGGTTGTTTCTTTTTAAAATGAGCATCCACTTCGGCACGTACGACCGCATCGGTCTCCTCATCGGTCAGGTCGTAAGCCCTCTTGGGAGGAACCGGCAGTACTCTTGGGAGGGGCGACAACTGTTGCTTCGGGCGTTGGTTATCTCTCGACGGAGCGGTGGTATTCTTCCGCTTTTGCCCCTTAGTGGGTGGAGGTGGCTACGTAGATTGAGATGGACTCGTGTTGGGGTCATGGATTGGACTATTACTGGGAGGAGACGGTGCACTTGGAGGTGGACTTGGAGGAGACGGTGCACTGATGAGAGGAGACGGTTGCCTTGGTGTCGAGCATGGAAACTTGATGTATTCTTTTTTCTAAAGAATGAAGCCACTCGTGACTTCTCCCAGTGTCGTCTCCCCTTCACCTCCAGGGATGTCAAGCTGTAGTGACTGACACATAGGTAGAATTTCATCCACAACGACACGAGCATAGCCAGCTAGAATCGGATTGCAATGGTAGGTCGCTCCCGGTGCAGAAGGTAAAGAAAAGCCGACCGCCACCTTCATGGATATATTCTTCAGTTCAACATGCAGCTCACAAGTAGTCTTCTCCTTAATTGCATCCACGGGGTACACATCCATCGTTGCATCATTACCGTGGCCATCCGTGGAAGCCATGCTGCTTTTCCGTTGCGATGGGCCGACCGTACTGTCCGGTGTAGGATCTTGCTGTCGGAGTCCTTTAAGTTCATTAAGCTCTTGGCGACACTCCTGCAGCGCGGCTTCAAACCTCGTGAACCGCTCCGTATCCTCCTCTTTCTGCCGCTTTGTTCTTCTCGATCGGCTTCTGTATGTGTCACGGTGCTCAGGAAACCCGATAACCCATGGATAAGAAGGTCCGAACCCTCTTGTTCGTCTAGCCTTTTCAGGATTCCTGAGAGCCTTTGTCAGCTCATCATTCTCTTTGTCGGGAACAAACGTTCCCTCTTCAACCTCTTTGATCACTTTAACAATTTCTTTCTTGGGTGTAGAAATTTCTTCGGCTGCGACAATCTCGCCTGTTTCTGGATCTAATGATGCCCCATGCCCGAGTACCCAATTTCTTGACCTCAAGGGCCAACTAGACGTAGCTGGAGTGACCCCTTTAGCCTCTAGGTCAGCCTCAGCTTTATCCCACTTAGGCATGGCACTCTTGTAGCCACCTGTGCCCATATGATGGTGATATTTCTTTTTGGCTGCATTTTCCTTATTTTTTGCTGATATTGCCTTAGCTGGTGCTGAGGTCTTGTATTCCACAAATGTGGCCCAGTTATCCTGCTGCAACTCTAGTTGGCCAACGAATGGAGGAGTTGTTTCCTTCAAGACATACTTGTGGTACAATCTTTTTTTCCATTCCTTGAATAGTTCGGCCATCTTCTTGAGAGCAAAGTGCTTGACTTTCCTCGTCATTTGCTGTGTGAGCTCATCAGTCTCCAAGACAGGTAGGGTGAAATGTGTCATGAGAGAATTCCACATTTTATCTTTCGCTCTGTCATCTACAAAACTAGCCCCAGCTGGATCCTTTTTCTTTCCTGGCTTGTTCCAGTTTCGCGTGGTGATCGGGACTTTGTCTCTAACAATCACTCCACATTGACTTGCAAATGCATTCGCAGCTTCTTTGGGCTCCAGCGGTTGACCCTGCGGAGAGACTAAGTCAATGCTGAAACAGACATCAGCGGGCAACTTGTGTGTCAGGCCTCTTGTATTTGTAGAAGATTGGCCGGAAGCGGAGGTCTAAGAGAAGAAACATTCGTCAGTACATATATACGAATCAATTAGTGCATCTATACTAGTGAACCATCGATAGAGGCTTTATATACCTTGACGGAGTTTGTCATTATTATGGTGTCTTCACCATGGTCTCCACGATGGTCAGCACCATTGTCTCCACTATTTGGTCCACTATCGACTCCTTCAGACAAATTAAGATATTCGGAGCCATCATAATAAGACCCCCCAGTACCCTCATCTATCATGTTGAGAAGGTCCTCTTCATTCTGTCTACCATCCATAGCTTAACTAATACAGAAAAAGAATATTGCATTAAGTAAAAGAATATTACAACTGCGACAACTCGGATACAGTACTTAGTGATTAAGATAAATTACAATAATATAAGATAAAGTACATTATGAATACATCCCCGGAGAATAGTTCGGGTGCATTATAGGATAAAGTATAAGATAAATTACATTATTAATACATCACCGGAGAATAGCTCGGGTGCATTATAAGATAAAGTATAAGATAAAGTACATTATTAATACATCAACGGAGAATAGCTCGGGTGCATTATAGGATAAAGTATAAGATAAAGTATATTATTAAGATAAACTAGCGAACTCGGCTGCCGCGTTCTGTGTTACGGGAGCTCTGTAGCCACAGAAGAGGAACCATCACCGGAGAATAGCTCGGGTGAAATCCGTGAACCTGCCAGATATTGGAGAACCTAGTCTCCAAAAGATACATGTATCGCCGTACATGCTCGTCCTCCTCCCTGATACGACGACGTACCACCTCCTCGAGGGCTGACTCCCTCTGCACAGCTCCTAGACCTCGTGGACGCCACCAAAGAAGCTCCGGGTCGACGATGATACCCGGATTCCTCACCAAGGTACGAGTCCCGACAGGTAGCACCTCCCAGTGCCAACCTGGCGGAGCCTAGACTCGGACATCCCCGGCGGAGTCCAGTAGGCTCGGACGAGATGGACGCGGCATAACTAAATAATAACAATAACTTACAATCATAAAACATAATTAACTAAGTAACCCTAACTAACCCTAGATAATACTAACATATACAATTAACCTAATACTAATACTAAGCTAATACTAATACTAATACCAATACTGATACTAATACTTATTAATACTAATACTAATACTAATACTAATACTAATTAATACTAATACTAATACCAAAATACTAATACTAATAGTAATACTAATACTAATACCAAATACTAATACTAATAGTAATACTAATACTAATACTAACCTAATACTAACCTACTTACTACCCTAATTTCTACTAACGGCCAGGCGGCGATCACCGTACCTGACGGCGAGGCGGTGCGAGCGGCGCGGCCAGAGACGGGACACGGACGGCGGCGGGCGGCACGGAGGCGGGCGGGACGGCACGAGCGGCGTGGAGGGATGGCGCGGGCGGGGCGGGGCGGCGCAGGGCGGAGACGGGCGCGGGCGGCGGCGCGGCGGTGGCGCGGGGATTCTCATGGGCGCGGGCGGCGGTGCAGCAGACGGCGTGGGCGCGGAGGACAAACTGGCGAGGATCTCCGGGGCGTGGGCGGGGGTGGTATTTATACCACCCCCCGCCTTTAGCCCTGATTTGTAATAAAAATGGTTTATAGTTTTCAGAAAATTATGTATTATATATCAAAATTTTCAGAAAAAAAAGATCTATAATTTAAATCTATTATCATACTTTATTATGAAACTTAAATGAAATTATCTATTATCTAAAAGTATTTTATTTAGTAGAAATGTTCACAAAAAATAATAAAAATATAGTTTATTATTTAAAAATGGAAAAATACATATAATATAGCAAAATATTCATAAAAATATAGTAGAAATGTTCTCCCCCATTTCCCCCGCTTCCCGCCATTTCCCCCGCTTCCCGCCATATTCTCCCGCCATTTCCCCGCTTCCCGCCATGTTCTCCTTCCATTTCCCTCTATATCTAGGCCGACCGCCATTTCCATCGACACATCCACACCTTCTCTCTCACAACAATGGACACCGCTTACTGGGCTTTTCTGACGCTCGAGGAGGCCGAGGCGCTGTGCGCCTCCAGCTACCCATGCCCGCCGGGGTACCGGCTGCCCGCTGGCTGGATGCTGAGCACTGGAGGGGTTCATGTTCCTCCAATGTCTCAAGGTTCGGCCCGCCAGGCGGCCATCACGAACCACTTCTACCTCGACCTCACGCCAGAGTAGCGGATGGATCCCCATTGGGATCCCGACAACCTCGACACCTGGAATGCCTTCTTCGCAAAACGGCAGGAAAGGGAGCTCGCCAGGTACGAGGGTGACGGCCCGCCCCCAGTGAACCACAACGAGGCTGGTTGCCGCCTGTGGTGGGTGAACCGGACTATCGCCGGTGTGATGTGCTACATCGCCATGGGAGACCATCCTCGCCTGAGGTACCCGCACTTTCACCAACAGCATAGCCACAAGAATGGTGGTGGTGGTGAAGGCCTAGGACGTACTGGGGTCGTCATCCGGGAGCCCCCTCCCCCGCACGTCGTGAATCCGAGCCCGGAGGATCCATCCGCGTCCTACGAGGAAGGGCTGAGGACCCATCCGCGTGCTACGAGCGACGACGATGACGATGACGATTCCGAAGACGACCCAGAAGCTATGTACTACAGGGCTAGATATGATTATGACTCATTTTTACGTTTTAATATTAATAAATGTCTGGCCACAACAAGTTGCAATACTACCTATTGAGATCGAGAAAGTTCATATCCATATACATATAAGAAGATTATTAAAAATAAAGGATTAATAATATTGTACAACACCAACATCCACACATGTTAGGGTTTTCTTCTAATCCGTAACCATGGAGCATCTTCCTTATTTAACGGGATGCTTGGGTCATCCTTCACAGCGAAGGGCGGAATTTCATGAAACTTATCATAATCGTCTGACATGTCTGTCTTATCCTCCACCCCCACGATGTTTCTTTTTCCTGAAAGAACTATGTGGTTTGGCTCATCGGATGCTGTATTCTTTTGCTTATCTTTCCTTTTTCTCGGTTTGGTAGACATGTCCTTCACATAAAAAACCTGAGCCACATCATTGGCTAGGACAAATGGTTCATCTCTATATGCAAGGTTGTTGAGATCCACTGTTGTCATTCCGTATTTCTTGTCTACCTCAACCCCGCCTCCTGTTAGCTTTACCCATTTGCACCGAAACAAAGGAACCTTAAATAAAGGTCCATAGTCAAGTTCCCATATCTCCTCTATGTCACCATAATATGTATCCTTTTGCCCATTCTCGTCTGTTGCATCAAATCGGACACCACTGTTTTGATTGGTGCTCTTTTTATCTTGGGCGATCGTGTAAAATGTATTCCCATTTATCTCGTACCCTTGGAAAGTCAATATAGTCGAAGATGGTGACCTGGCCAACAAGTACAACTGCTCTGCAACATTTATGTCATTCATGAGATGTGAGTCCAACCAACCGCCGAAAGTCCTCATATGTTCATCTCTAATCCAGGAGCCAAGCTTCCCCGGGTTGTTGGAGTGTACAATATTCTTGTGTTCCTCGATATACGGAGCCACAAAGGTGGAACTTTGCAGAACTGTGTAGTGTGATTTAGTGAGAGAATGTCCGTCCATACATATCCTTGATTTCTTTCCTAGCGTGCCTTTTCCACTAATTCTACCCTCATGTCATGATTCAGGAACACCGATGGGCTTAAGGTCAAGAATAAAGTCAACACAAAACTCAATGACCTCCTCTGTTCCATATCCCTTTGAGATGCTTCCTTCTGGCCTAGCACGGTTATGAACATATTTATTTAACACTCCCATGAACCTCTCATAGGGGAACATATTGTGTAGAAATACAGGACCAAGAATGTTAATCTCATCGACTAGGTGAACTAGGAGGTGAGTCATAATATTGAAGAAGGATGGTGGGAACACCAACTCGAAGCTGACAAGACATTGGACCACATCTTTCTGTAACCTTAGTAGACTATCTAGACTGATTACCTTCTGAGAAATTGCATTGAGAAACACACATAGCTTCACAATGGGTACTCGAATATTTTTCGGCAGGAGTCCCCTCAATGCAATCGGAAGTAGCTGGGTCATAAGCACGTGGCAGTCAGGAGACTTTAGGTTTTGAAATTTTTTCTCTGCCATATTTATTATTCCCTTTATGTTCGACGAGAAACCAGACGGGACCTTGATACTGTAAAGGACTTCAAAAAAGATTTCCTTCTCTTCTTTGGTAAGAGCGTAGCTAGCTGTACATTCTGCACCTCTAAACCAAACGAGAAACAACGTATAAAAGACCGAGACGGCATGCATCCAAATTCTTGTACTCGCCGCAGTAGAAGATGCAGTCATTAATGCATGCATGTATCTTCTGCACCTCTAATCCTAGAGGGCAGACAACCTTCTTTGCTTCGTAGGTACTGGGGGCAGTTCGTTATCCTTTGGAAGCAACTTCTTCATTATTCTCAGCAACTTTTCAAATCTTTTGTCAGTCACACCGTTCTCTGCCTTCCATTGCAGCAATTTCAGTGTGCTACCCAGTTTTTTGTGCCCATCTTCACAATTTTGGTACAATGATTTTTTGTGATCCTCTAACATCTTCTTGAACTTCAACCTCTCCCTTTCAGTTATGCATTCTTCCTGGGCATCCGCAATGGCCCGACTAAGATCATCATCGGGCAGATCTGATGCCCGTTCTTCATCTTTTTCTTCATCAATGTCTTCCATTGTAGTACCATCGTATTCAGGGTAGTCGTTGTCATTCTCTTCTTCTTTGTTGTCTTCCATCATAACCCCTCTTTCTCCGTGCTTGGTCCAACAATTGTAGCCGGTCATGAAACCGGATCGAAACAGGTGGCTGTGAAGGACTGTTGAGGAAGAGTATTCTTTATGATTCCGACAGACACCACATGGACAAGACATAAAACCACTCCGCTTGTTTGCCTCGGCCACAAGAAGAAAAGAATGCACGCCTTTAATGAACTCGTTAGAGAGTCGGTCAACGTACATCCATTGCCGGCTCATCTGCAATATATAATTAATTAAGTACATCAAACATAATCATAATTAATTAGTACTAATCTAAACCAGCAACTGGGACTAAAGATATGATGAACCTTTTCCCGGTTGGAGGCACCAACCGGGACTAGATGTGGATGTGGAGACAACATGTCGACACTATGTCCTCAGTGGGCAGCACTAAGCCAGTAAATTAAATGCCGACACTATTTTGGGTGGGTGGAAGCACTATGCCAGCGTGAGTGTGTCGACATTATGTCATCAGTGCACGACACTATGTTGTGCTGCTTAATCTATAAATAGGTATGCATTCTTGTGAAGAACTGCAAGATGGTGTGTGAGACCAGGGACACCACTACGGTGGAGCTTCTCGAAGATATATAATTAATTAAGTACATCAAACATAATCATAATTAATTAGTACTAATCTAAAACCAGCAACCGGGACTAAAGATATGATGAACCTTTAGTCCTGGTTGGAGGCACCAACCGGGACTAGATGTGGATGTGGAGACAACATGTCGACACTATGTCCTCAGTGGGCAGCACTAAGCTAGTAAATTAAATGCCGACACTATTTTGGGTGGGTGGCAGCACTATGCCAGCGTGAGTGTGTCGACATTATGTCATCAGTGCCCGACACTATGTTGTGCTGCTTAATCTATAGATAGGTATGCGTTCTTGTGAAGAACTGCAAGATGGTGTGTGAGACCAGGGACACCACTACGGCGGAGCTTCTCGAAGATGTCTTAGGACCTCGTCCTTAGACATCTTCGAGGAGCTCGCCGTAGAGGCACTCTCTAATATGTGAAATTAGTTAGCTCCACCAGCATACTGATTTAGCTAGAGAAGATATAAACCGAAAGATGGTGTGGGAGAGCAGGGACACCACTACGGCAGACCTTCTCGAAGATGTCTTAGGATCCCGTCCTCAGACATCTTCGAGGAGCTCGCCATAGAGGCACTCCCTAATATGTGAATTGTGATGTATTCTTATCAAGATTCTATGAATTAAACCTATCTTTGTTACATATTTTTCAGTTTGTTGA
This sequence comes from Avena eriantha, assembly GCA_910589775.1. Lineage (NCBI taxonomy): Eukaryota > Viridiplantae > Streptophyta > Magnoliopsida > Poales > Poaceae > Avena > Avena eriantha. The sequence continues at coordinate 102,046,404 of OU342743.1, read as the reverse complement.
ACGCAGGTAGACGAAGAAGGATATTTTGCCTAGCTAGCTAGTTAGAATGATGAATTCACGCATGTGTGTGCTTCTAAAATCAATTTTCGAGACTCTATATACCAAAACAAGATATATATTGATAGAATAATCCACATATTGTGATATTTGCCTTAGAGTTTCTTACATTAATACAAGATAGATAGATTCTAAACATTGATATCGTGTTATCACTGCAAAAAAACTAAATCCACAAATCCATCTATAAGATAGAGCATGAAATGAGCTAATATAGCAATGAGAGTTCAAAGGATGAAGTTGCTCACCTTTTAGAACCTTTGGATAGATGGGGCACCACAAAATCTAGACAAATCTTGAGGAAAAAATGGCATGAACTCCAGCTTGAAGCAAGAAAGAGAGAGAGAGAGGAGAGACACCAACTTGAATGGTGGCTCGGGCAGTGGAAGAACAAGATATAGCCAGACCTTTAGCCCGGTTCGTGTCCAGAACCGGGGCTAAAGGTCCACCTTTAGCCCCGGGTCGTGTAACAAACCGGGGCTAAAGGGTCTGATGCTCGACCCGGCCTACCTGAAACCCTTTAGCCCCGGTTTATTACACGACCCGGGGCTAAAGGTCCCGTTCGAACTGGGGCTAGTGTCTGCCACCCCCTTGGGGCCAGTTCTAGTCGTTGGACCGGGGCATTAGTCCCGGTTTGTAGCAAAACCGGGGCTAATACCCCTGCACCAAATGTCTGTTTTCTACTAGTGTACGTTAACAATCATAGTAGAATGAGGAGATGGCATTGTAGAGGAATTTATATATAGGTTGATAGGTCTCTATGCATTTAATTGTACACTTTTCTCAACTGAAGTTGGTTGGCCAGAGCTGGTCAAAACTCTGCGGGAAAAATACCACACATCGATATCACTTGGTGATTCATATATGGTTCAACGATGTTGCTGGTACAACTATTCTATAGAGAACAATTAAAAACGAAACAAAAACATTGAGGAGCACACTTAACTAGATTTATCTCTTCCTAGGGATTGAAAAAATCCATCAACCTAACACATACTTCTCGTCAGCAATGATGGGTTACTCTACCCATGTCACATGGGAGCCGAGGCAGTGGCCCTGGGTTTGCCGGTGGAGGCCTCCTCGGTTCTCCGGTAGAGGTGGGCAGCAAGATGTGGTGGATCTTGAGATCCCAAGTCTTGCGGCATAAAGAGCTAGGCGATGGCCCTAGTGGTCTTGGCGCAAACTCACCAATCTTACTATGGTCGTCCTCTTCTATCAACCCATCAACAAGTTTCAGACTTCTTCGGAGGGAAACAAGGACGAGCGCATATGGAGATCATTGGACGCCTTGATTGGATAGGGGCGGTCATGTTCGCCCGCAACATCATCTAAACCAGCTTCGCTGGGTGTATAGTCAAGATATGTTCTTGTTGCCACTATGGGGCAAGTCTGCATCAAGATTTCCAAGGGATCGTCGCATGCGGAGAATGCTATGGCGATTTTGATATGGTGACTTGACAATGACAAAGGCGTGGTCTCGATGTGATCAAGACCTTATTAATAGGCTATTGTTCGGACTTGACTTGCAAGATATATCCCCGTCCAAACCGGATACGAGTTCCTGTGAGCCTGGTGGTACATGTCTTGCAGTAGCAGTGTCCGCAAGTGGGTGGTACCACTAGATGACATCTTTGTTGGTGGTGCTCCTCGAGTACTGAGTCGTGATTTTCAGGGTGAAAACCCAGGGTTTGGATTTTATTGGTTCTACCTAACAATGGTTTTGTTGAAGGTATTGTTTTTGGGAATGAGGTCTTCTACACGGTGAAAACCTAAGATTGTTGAGCAGGCAACACAACTCTTGTGCATACGTCCCTTTTCAAAGGCGTTTCTTTGGGAGAACCTCATTTGTATTTTAGGTGTTGTCTTCGATGGTGGTTAGACTGCTTCTACTGCGGGGTGATGGATCACCATGGCATGGTATTTTTTATCTTTTCCCTCTTTATTTTTGTTGTTGTTGTGCGCATCCTAGATGTCTTTAGGTGTTTTGTTAGTTCAGAGGCTAGGTGTACTTGGTATCTTCACCATCTTAATTTCTATTTATACAAATTTAAATTAGATAAGGATAGATTTACAATAGTTCCATGCTGGCAGTTGATGGAGCCACAACTCTTTTCGACCCTGGAACATATGAAACCACTGAGGCATTCCAGATCCTAAGGTCCAAAATTAAAATGTCTATTTAATTTTATTACATTTGTTATCGACCTTTTAGTTTTCACAACTTTATAATATTATTAGACTTCTCTTTGCATCCCCGGGGTGCAGCGATAGGCAAAACGCTTGACTCGGATAACATCATCATCTTCTCAAGATGTTATGGAAGTGTAGAGCGGGGAAGAGGCAGATCCCGAAAACGTCGCATCGGTTCACGTGCTGAAGCTTCATCACGTAGATGATCGAAACTATCGAACGTAGATGCTCTCTCCATGTTTCATGCCGGCCGACAAGCCAGGAGGTACAAAAGCGGCCTCTTCACTAGCATGCATGGTGGATCATGTTGGATAATTAGGCACAATTTCAGCAGAGACTATTAAGTTGAACTTCCGCCTAGAATCTTGAGCTACGTCTATCAACAACTAGAACAAAGGACGAACCTTGAATTGGAAGTTTGGTTCCAATATATTTCACTCAAAATCATAACTAGTACCTGGCTGCCAGTACCCTACCCCGCGGGTTGGAGCATATGCGTCATACTCCCTGATCTCTTCATGAGTTCACTAGAGACCACCCAAGTCTCATAGACTGTGACGTTTATAGTCAAGCTAATATAGGTGTGTTCTTTCAAGAATACCCTGTAGGACGACATCTTTGCTAGTTATAGCCAACAGAAAAACATTAAGGCATATTGCCAACCTGCCTTACAGATTTTGAGAGTCATGCATCTTCACATAGAGAGGGTTACAAAATACTCTCCTCAGTCAAACCACTATCTTGTTCTTCCCAGATCCTAATTCACCGGATCTCCGATCACATAGGTTGGGTTACCACTATGGTGTGACATCCATGGGTCTCAACCCCATCTCCCTCGATGTATCACAATTCGTGATAGTCCCTTTGTAGAGGGATCTGCCAGGTTTTTATCTGTTTGAATATATGTAACAGTTATTACTCCCGAGTTTCTCAATTTCCTGATTGATGTCAAACGTCTCTTGATGTGTCTTGATGACTTCGTGTTATCCTTAAAATTGTTCACTTTGACAATAACAGTTTGGTTGTCACAATTCAAAAGGATTTTCGGCACAGGTTTTTCAACCACATGCAAGTCCATCAAGAGTTTACACAGCCATTCTGACTCAAAAGTGGCTATGTCTAAAGCAGTAAGTTCTGCTTCAGTAGTTGACCTCATCAATATGGTATGTCTACCATATCTCCATGACACTGCGCCACCTCCAAGGGTAAACATATACCCGCTCGCGGCGTAGAGTTCATCAACGTCAGAGATCCAGTTCGAATCACTATATCCATCAAGCACAGCAGGGTATCCTGAATAGTGAATCACATAGCTCATTGTACCACATAGATAGCGCATGATCCTTTCAAGTGCATGCCAATGATCAATATCCAGGTTAGACATGAACCTACTCAACTTGCTCACAACAAAAGAGATATCGGGTCTTGTAGAGCTTGCTAAGTACACGAGAGAACCAACAATTTGTGAATATTTCAACTTGTCTGTTGGTTCCTTTCTATTCTTTCGTAATGTCAAATTGGGATCATAAGGTTTTGGAGAAGTCTTGCCATAAACAAAGCCAAAATGGCTCAAGACCTTCTCAACATAATGAGATTGTGTTAAAGTAATCCCATTCTCGTTCTTAATAAGCTTGATGTTCACAATCACATCAGACTCTCCCAGATCTTTCATGTCGAAACTGTTTGATAGGAAAGCCTTAACTTCATTTATTACATTCATGTTTGTACAAAAGATTAGAATATCATCCACGTACAAACATAATATAACACTATCGCCCCCACCATGGCGATAGTACACACACCTATCGGCCTCACTCATGACAAAGCCAGCAGAAAGTAGGGTTCTGTCAAACTTCTCATGCCATTTCTTAGGTGCTTGTTTCAGGCGATATAAAGATTTTAACAACTTGCACACCTTTGTCTCTTAACCTTTTACCACAAACCCATCCGGCTGATCCATATAGATCTCCTCTTCCAACTATCTATTAAGGAAAGTTGTCTTCACATCAATTTGATGAACAAGAAGACCATAAGAGGCAACCATGGACAATAGTACTCGAATGGTGGTCAGTCTAGCGACAGGTGAATAGGTGTCAAAGTAATCTTCGCCTTCTTTCTATGTGTAGCCCTTTGCTACAAGCCATGCCTTGTACTTCTCAATAGTACCATCATGCCTTAGCTTCTTCTTGAACACCCAGTTATAGCCCATAGGTTTACAACCATAGGGACATTCTGATAATTCCCAAGTTCTATTAGAAAGAATCAAGTCCATCTCATTTTGGACAGATTCTTTCCAATCATCCGCATCAAGAGATGCCTATACCTTTGCAATGGATCTGGGAGTATCATCCACAAGGTACACGATGAAATCATTACCAAAGGATTTTGCAATCCTCTGTCTCTTACTCCTCATGGGAGGTTCATCGTCATCCTTATCTAGGACTTACTCATGTGATTATTCAAAATTCTCAATAGATTCAGGAAGTATTTCAGAAGAAATTCTAGTAGTGTTATGCATACCTTTCATAGGAAACATATTTTCAAAGAATGTTACATCACGATATTCCATTATGGTATCAACATGCATATCAGGAATCTCAGACTTAAACCACTAGAAATCTATAGCCTATACTCCACGGAGCATATCCTAGAAAGATATAATCCACTGTCTTAGGTCCAAGTTTACGTTTCCTGGGAATCGGTATGTTGACCTTAGCCAAACACCACCAAGTGCGCAAATACGCAAGTGATGGTTTTCTCCCAGCCCACTCCTCATAAGGGGTCTTTTCTTTATTCTTGTTAGGAACTCTATTCAGGACATGACATGAAGTCAACAAAGCCTCCCCCCACCATGCCTTCGATAAACCAGCAGTGGCTAGCATGGAATTCACCAAGTCAGTCAGTGTGCGGTTTTTCCTCTCGGCAACCCCGTTTGGTTGGGCTGAGTAGGAAGGCGTCCTCTCATGAATAATGCCATGTTCCTCACAGAACTCGTCAAAGATTTTGGGAAAATATTCACCACCAAGATCCGACCCAAAATGTTTGATCTTTCTCTCTAGTTGATTTTTAACTTTGGCTTTATAAACTTTAAAGTAGTCTAAAGCCTCATCTTTAGTGTGCAGCAAATAAACATAGCAGTATCTAGCTGCATCATCAATCAATGTCATGAAATATCTCTTTTCACGTTTTGTCAACATACCATTCATCTCGCATAGATTAGAATGTATGAGTTCTAGAGGTGCCAAGTTTCTCTCCTCGGCAGCCTTGTGAGGCTTTCAAGGTTGCTTTGATTGCACAAAAGTATGGCACTTAGAACCTTTGGCAATAGTGAAATTCGAAATTAAACTCATGCTAGACATCCGAGACATCAAACCAAAATTAATGTGAAATAAACGAGAATGCCAAACACTGGTATCATCATTAACATCACCAAAAATATGTTTCACGGATTTATTACAAAACTCTGAAAGAGAGAAATGGAACAAGCCTCCAAATTCATAACCTTTACCAATAAATTGTCTATGTTTTGAAACAACGACTTTATTAGACTCTAACACAACATGGAACCCATCTCTGCATAGAAGGGAGCCACTCACGATATTCTTGTTCATAGTAGGGACATGTTGCACGTTCCTCAGCTGCACGATCTTTCTGGAAGCAAACTTCAGATCCACCGTGCCAACACCATGAACATAAGCATGTGATCCATTTCCCATTAGGACGGAAGAATCTCGTGCTACTTGATAAGAAGTGAACATCGACATGTCAGCACACACATGAACATTAGCACCCGTATCAATCTACCAACATGGTGATTGAAATACTGAAAGAATAGTAGATAAATTACCATACCCATTAGTGTTGCTAGCGGTCACGATATTGACAGTCTTTCCACTTTTCCCTCTACGATCTGCATGTTCTGGGCAGTCCTTGGAAAAATGTTCGAGCTCTCTATAGGTAAAGCAACCTAGCTCGGCCTTGTTTGGCTTCTTCTTCTTCTTGAAGATTGTATCCTCTGGCGGCAAGGTCGTGGTGGATGAAGACGACGGTGGTAGTTGTCGATGGCGATTGAATTGTAGCGGTAGTCGATTTCGGGGATTAGACCCATATTTTCCGCTTGTATGAGCGCGGGGTCGCTTGTGGAGAAGGACTTCTTGGCATTGACGATCACGACGATCGGTGGTAGCGGCAACGATGTGGCGATGTTGTTGGTGTAGATGTTGTCGGCGATGATGACCACAGGTGATGAAGATCCAACCCTTTGTAGACGGCGAGGCACGTACTCAGACACATGCGTCCCGGTTGATGTTGACGAAGACAGGCCGGCGTGGAGACGACGTGATGACGGAGCAGCCGACGCAGTGCGTGAAAGCGTCCCTTGGGGTGCCGCGCGGAGTCTCCTTGCCCCGATCGTCGATGATGATTTGCCAGAGTTGAGTCGATGCCAAGGTCGAAGTAGAGGCGCACGATGACGACATGCGGTTGTGGACGATGCTTTTGGTGGCTAAAAGAAAATTAGATCTAATAAGAAAAAGAAATTTGTTAGAACTAATAAACCGATCTAGGGAATTGGAAGAAAAACTAGCTACGAGATTTGGTGCCCCCGGCGGAGATCATGGAGCTCGATCTCGCCGGGGGAGGCGCGGCAGAAGCAGTGGCTAAACCATAGGCGGAGCGAACCGCTCTGATACCATGAAAGATTGCAGAAGTATATACTGTATTGATATTGCAAGAGGTGATTACATCGTGAGCCTTTAGGCTGTTTATATAGTACTAGAAGACTTGGGGGGCAAGAGACTACTAGAGATAGAATTGGATTACAAACTTAAACTCCAAATTATCTAGCCGTAACATACTCCAATAGCGATGTCTTGTTGAATAATAAATAAAAATGGCTATGTGCATCGTTTTGATGCAGAGATTAGGGGTATCCCCTCTATTTCAACAAAAATATATGAATAAACTAAGAATATATTTTGGAACTAACATATTTTGTCCCATGTGAGCATTGCATCCTCAATCACAAGCTCCTTTGGCAATAGTGAAATTCGAAATTAAACTCATGCTAGACATCAAACCAAAATTAATGTGAAATAAACGAGAATGCCAAACACTGGTATCATCATTAACATCACCAAAAATATGTTTCACGGATTTATTACAAAACTCTGAAAGAGAGAAACAGAACAAGCCTCCAAATTCATAACCTTTACCAATAATTTGTCCATGTTTTGAAACAACGACTTTATTAGATTCTAACACAACATGGAACCCATCTCTGCATAGAAGGGAGCCACTCACGATATTCTTGTTCATAGTAGGGACATGTTGCACGTTCCTCAGCTGCACGATCTTTCTGGAAGCAAACTTCAGATCCACCGTGCCAACACCATGAACATAAGCATGTGATCCATTTCCCATTAGGACGGAAGAATCTCGTGCTACTTGATAAGAAGTGAACATCGACATGTCAGCACACACATGAACATTAGCACCCGTATCAATCTACCAACATGGTGATTGAAATACTGAAAGAATAGTAGATAAATTACCATACCCATTAGTGTTGCTAGCGGTCACGATATTGACAGTCTTTCCACTTTTCCCTCTACGATCTGCATGTTCTGGGCAGTCCTTGGAAAAGTGTTCGAGCTCTCTATAGGTAAAGCAACCTAGCTCGGCCTTGTTTGGCTTCTTCTTCTTGAAGATTGTATCCTCTGGCGGCAAGGTCGTGGTGGATGAAGACGATGGTGGTAGTTGTCGATGGCGATTGAATTGTAGCGGTAGTCGATTTCGGGGATTAGACCCATATTTTCCGCTTGTATGAGCGCGGGGTTGCTTGTGGAGAAGGACTTCTTGGCATTGACGATCACCACGATCGGTGGTAGCGGCAACGATGTGGCGATGTTGTTGGTGTAGATGTTGTCGGCGATGATGACCACAGGTGATGAAGATCCAACCCTTTGTAGACGGCGAGGCACGTACTCAGACACATGCGTCCCGGTTGATGTTGACGAAGACAGGCCGGCGTGGAGACGACGTGAGGACGGAGCAGCCGACGCAGCGCGTGAAAGCGTCCCTTGGGGTGCCGCGCGGAGTCTCCTTGCCCCGATCGTCGATGATGATTTGCCAGAGTTGAGTCGACGCCAAGGTCGAAGTAGAGGCGCACGATGACGACATGCGGTTGTGGACGATGCTTTTGGTGGCTAAAAGAAAATTAGATCTAATAAGAAAAAGAAATTTGTTAGAACTAATAAACCGATCTAGGGAATTGGAAGAAAAACTAGCTACGAGATTTGGTGCCCCCGGCGGAGATCATGGAGCTCGATCTCGCCGGGGGAGGCGCGGCAGAAGCAGTGGCTAAACCATAGGCGGAGCGAACGCTCTGATACCATGAAAGATTGCAGAAGTATATACTGTATTGATATTGCAAGAGGTGATTACATCGTGAGCCTTTAGGCTGTTTATATAGTACTAAAAGACTTCGGGGGCAAGAGACTACTAGAGATAGAATTGGATTACAAACTTAAACTACCAAATTATCTAGCCGTAACATACTCCAATAGCGATGTCTTGTTGAATAATAAATAAAAAGGGCTATGTGCATCGTTTTGATGCAGAGATTAGGGATATCCCCTCTATTTCAACAAAAATATATGAATAAACTAAGAATATATTTTGGAACTAACATATTTTGTCCCATGTGAGCATTGCATCCTCAATCACAAGCTCCTAAGTACATCGAGACTAAGTACATTCTCGACCCTACGTCTTTTGCCACGTAGCATAATTTCCTATTACGATAGCTAAATCACGCTGAGGTATAGCTTATATGTGTTAATTTTTCGGAATTCCACCGATCAATTAAATATCACCAACAACAGTACAAATATGCCCAAAAGTATATAAAAATTAGAAATAGCTCACTGGACCACCTGGCAACATCTACAATCATTAGCCCTAGCCGAAAGCGCACCACCGTCCTCGCCTCTCAATCACCAGAGCTGGGAAAAACTTATCGTAATAGAGCTTTTGTAATAGATTGACGGGAAATCGTCGAGCTATGGCCACAAAAGACCAGCACACCGGAGAAGCAACCATCATCAATAATAACCGTAGATCGCAATCAGGGGCGGACCTAGAGAAAATAATGAGCGGGGGCCAATATGGTGAGTGGGGGCATTTCATGTATGAACTTGCAGAAATTTGAATTTGTTTCTTTCAAATATGACTAAATATTACATGAATTCAGAAATTTGAGTGGGGGCCTAGGCCCCCACTCGGCTGTACTTGGGTCCGCCCCTCATCGGAATAGAATGACCTAAAATCTAGACAAATAGGAATTTAATTAACAATATACCTAACATATTATAAATAATTTAAAGTATTTTTTCCAAGTATTCAGTACTATTTTTGAATTTAAATTCTGCCTAAATTTGAAGTGAACATTCAGTCTGCGTAGTGACCGGCATGGGTAGTGAACCGGATTATATGTGATAAATATCCTAATATCTTAGTTTATGATTGATTACCCATGTAGGAGTGTTTTTCTGCAATTTACACATATCAAACCCAAGAAACTTTGTAAACAAATATGCATAATTTATCCCAAGGTCGTGAACACAACATACATGCATGTAGCTTAATCATGTAAGCCTATTTTCTTTCTCGGACTTGTTCACCAACATAACACAAGGAGCTAAATAGGCAAAAACGAATAGCTTAACTCTTCTATAGCCATCAAAAGTGGTGTGGTAGTTGGACCTGTCGTACCGACCCCCCACATACTAAATTCAAGACATAAATAAGCGGTCCCTAGCATCTTCTCCTTCAAAGCCAATCCCTTCAAATTAGCTCGCACCCGTCGTAGTCGTAGCCTGGGCAATCCTCTATTTCTATTTGCTTCAAGAATCCTCTCCTTTGCCACATCCATGAACACGGGTTGTTTTTGACCCATCATTTGCATTTTGGCGATTAAATATGCCGGAATACTATCTTTCCCATGTTTCCTTTGTACTACTTTGAGAGTAGTCCGGTAAACCCAAATGAACATAGTAAATTCTATACATGCTTTTGGTAGTTTGCTCAGCTGAGACAAATTATGGTTCTGCGAGAATTAATTAAAATACAATCAAGTCCTAGTAGGTTTCACATGGTTGAAATTGAGATACCACACTCAGCACTCAGCACATGGGTTACAGCTAGTGTTTTTAATTACACATGGTTTTAACTGAGAATAATATGTCTATACGGCATTGGATTTGAGCGATGATTAGCGCAAGGCTCCGTGGAGTTGCATGTTAATTAGTGCAAGACTTAGAGTTTCACATGACTTACAAGCGGGAGGCTACTAAGACTATGCTGTTACCCAACTAGGGCTAGAATATGAGTCGAGCTCGGCTCCACTCACTAAAGCTCCCTCAACTAATGAACTAGCTCAGACTCGGATGGTTAAACCAACTAATTCAGGTTTGAAACTCGACTCGACTTGGTAAGCTCGACACTAGCTCGCTTTGGTCGTTGTAAGTTGTGAATGAGACACATATAACAAAACTAGTAATTCTTCTGCTAATTCAGAACTAAAACAATGATATTACATCCATAATAATTCTACAAAGGCAAGATGAATAAAAAGTATAGTAGCTATACATCTTTATAAGTACAAGAAATATTTGCAGATTAACCCTCATCTATGAAAAAAAACCAAATAGTGTAGCTTCATGAGTTAAACGAGTACTCCTGATTACCTCGTTTAGCTTGGGTGAACGAACGAGTTCACAACTAAAACTCGGCTCAATTTGTTTTATATCAGGTTCAAGCCAGGTCGAGCCGAGACATCGGGCTACTCATTTAGCTCTCGAGTTCCGATACATATCTCGACCCCTATAGCCAACCGAGAATTAGTTAACTCTCAGTTCACTCAGGTCTATGCACACCCAATATTACGCAATAAACAACATGAAACTAACACACATGATGGTCATAAGTGTTAGATTTGCGACAAGTAAATAACGAAGAACGAAAACAAAATCACAGCAAGGGGACACAGATTTAACGTGGAAAACCCTCTCCAACAAAGAGAGGGGAAAAACCACGGGCGCCAGCCAGCGAAACTTCACTATAACGGAGAGTGTTTACACAACGCCGGGGATTTCACAGATGCAACTTATCCCAGCCGGCGGCTTACAAGAAGTATATATAGCGGTGGTAACCTAGGTCATCAACGATCCGTACCGCGGGGGGCTGTCGCCCCCCGCATCGGCCCAAGCCTCCGGCGACGGGCCTCGCTCCGCTACGTCAGAAGTTGGCCTCTACTTTGTAGAATTTGGATCAACATATAACAAACTCCACCTTGAGACAAATTCCTTCTTGTAGCATCAACGGTAATCATCTCCCTGAACAAACAAAGAAAACACTTTCGGCGCCAATAGCCACTTGGGCTAAGCAGTTATACCAACTAAGCTTGAGCATAGCTCAAACTTAGCAACAGGAACATGCTTTGTCATCATATCAGCAGGATTATCATGAGTGCTTATCTTGCATACCTTCAGTGTACCTTGTGCAACAACATCACGAACATAATGGTACTTGATATCAATGTGCTTTGTTCTCTCATGGAACATCTGATCCTTAGTAAGGTAAATTGCACTTTGACTGTCACAGAACAGGTTAATGCAAGAATTATCCTGACAAAGCTCAGCATACAAACCTTTCAACCAAACAGACTCTTTGCAAGCTTCAGCAACAGCCATATATTCTGCTTCGGTTGTGGATAAAGCAACAACTGGTTGCAGCGTTGCCTTCCAACTCACGGCACATCCACCTACCGTGAACACATAACCTGTGAGGGACCTCCTCTTATCCAAATCGGCAGCAAAATCTGAATCCACATAGCCTGCGAGTCCCTCACCAGTCTTGCCAAATTTCAAGCAAGCGTTGGATGTGCCACGAAGGTACCTGAAAATCCACTGAACAACTTTCCAATGTTCTTTACCAGGATTAGTCATGTAACGACTCACCAAACTCATAGCATATGATAAATCAGGGCGAGAACAAACCATGGCATACATCAAGGAACCAACAGCACTAGAATAAGGAACTCGAGACATGTACTCAATATCTTCATCAGAACTAGGACATTGCAATGCTGACAATTTAAAGTGAGGAGCAACAGGAGTACTAACTGACTTTGCATCATGCATATTAAAACGTTGAAGAACTTTCTCAACGTAACTTTGCTGACTAAGAAACAACAACCTAGATTTTCTGTCCCGTTTAATTTCCATACCTAGGATTTTCTTAGCAGCACCAAGATCTTTCATCTCAAATTCACTACTTAGGTGTGCCTTCAAAGTAGTGATTTCTTTCATGCTCTTGGCAGCAATTAGCATATCATCAACATATAACAGCAAGTAAATAGGTGACCCATTAACAAACTTTATATAAACATAGCTATCAAACTGAGATCTCTTAAAACCTTGTGAGATCATAAATGAATCAAACCTTTTATACCACTGTCTTGGAGATTGCTTCAAACCATAAAGCGATCTCTTCAATTTGCACACAAAATCCTCTTTTCCAGGAACTATGAACCCTTCAGGTTGGTCCATGTAAATCTCCTCCTCCAGTTCACCATGCAGAAAAGCAGTCTTTACATCTAGCTGCTCAAGCTCAAGATCATGCATAGCAACAATACCAAAGAAAGTACGAATAGAACTATGTTTCACAACCGGAGAGAAAACATCATTATAGTCAATACCTGGAATCTGGCTAAAACCTTTTGCTACTAACCTTGCCTTAAACCTTGGAGGCTCATTAGGAGACAAACCTTCCTTTCTCTTGTATATCCACTTACAGCGGACAGCCTTCTTCTGTTTAGGCAAGCGCACAACTTCCCATGTGCCATTCTTATCAAGCGATTGCATCTCTTCTTGCATAGCAGAAACCCACTTCTCGCGGTCAACGGATGCAATAGCCTCATTGTATGTAGCAGGTTCAGTATCATGCTCCACCTGTTCAGCACAACTCAAAGCATAATGAGCAAGATTACACTCTTCAATTAAACGACGAGGTGGAACTATGTTACGCCTCGGTCTATCAGCAGCAATAGATTCTTGTGGCTGCTGCAAAACAGTAGGTGAGTGCTGAACAACATCATCATCAATATTTTCCTCATGAGTATCATCAACAACAACATTACTATCAACAGTTTTCTGCAGGTGCTCCACCTGCACACGAACTCCCTCCTCTCCAATAGCAACAGGAGAGGGATCTGATGGCAAGCTGTCATGATACATAACGGATTCATTGAAAACAACATTCCTACTCAACAAAATCCTTTTAGTTTCAGGATTCCATAGTTTATATGCCTTAACTCCTGAACCATAACCAAGGAATATGCACTTAACAGCTCTAGGCTCTAACTTTCCATTATCAACGTGAGCATAAGCTGTGCAACCAAAAACTCTCAACTGTGAATAATCAGTAGGCGAACCTGACCATACCTCAATGGGAGTTTTCTTCTCAAGTGGAATAGAAGGTGACCTGTTGATGAGGTAGCACGCTGTGTTGGCTGCTTCAGCCCAGAAACGTCTATGCATACCTGCATTGGACAACATACAGCGAGCCCTCGAGATGATGGTTCTGTTCATGCGCTCAGCCACGCCATTCTGCTGAGGAGTGTAAGGGATGGTGTGGTGCCTGATCATACCATCGTTACTGCAAAACTCCTCAAACTCATTAGAACAGAATTCCATACCATTATCAGTACGTAGTACCTTTACCTTCTTTTCAGTTTGTTTTTCTACCATAACTTTCCACTTCTTAAAAGCATCAAAAACATCAGATTTGTGTTTCAAAAAATATGGCCACACTTTTCTTGAGTAGTCATCAATAATAGTAAGCATGTAATTAGCACCACCAATAGAAGTCTTACGGGAAGGTCCCCATACATCAGCATGCACATAATCTAATATGCCTTTGGTGGTATGAACGGAAGCATTGAATTTAACTCTTTTATGCTTACCAAAAACACAGTGCTCACAAAACTGAAACTTACCCAAGTTGCAACCATCAATCAGCTCTCTCTTAACCAATTCTGCCATGCCATGTTCGCTCATATGCCCAAGACGCATATGCCACAGATTTGTTTTACCACAATCATCAGAATCATTAGCAGTAACAGCAGCAGCAATACCAGGCAAAGTGCTACCTCTAAGAACATATAACTTAGCAGAATTCATATCACCTATCATGTGAATAAGAGAGCCTTTCGATACCTTTAACAACCTACGCCCACCGGCGTACTTGTATCCATCAACGTCCATGGTACTCAGGGAGATCAGATTTCTGGCCATGCTTGGTATGTGCTTCACCTCATTCAACGTACGCGTCACGCCATCATGTGTCTTGATCTTAACAGATCCAACTCCAACAATATGGCATGGGTTGTCATTCCCCACACGTACAAAATCTCCAGTCTGCACAGACTCATATGAACTGAACCAATCTTTGTTACAGCAAATATGAAACGAACATGCAGTATCAAGAATCCATTCATCATCACGAGATGCACAAGCAGCAAAAACGGCTAAACATTCACCGTCAGAACTATCACCAGAAACAACAGCAGCCTTACCATTACCTTGATCCTTATCTTTCGGTTGGTAAGTACCGTTCCTTTTCTCCTTATTCTGCAGCTTCCAACAATCATCAATAACATGATTAGATTTCTTACAATACCTGCAGAACTTGTCCTTTCCCTTGGACTTCGAACGACTTCTGCCATCTTTGCTCTTGTCTCGGTTGCCATAGTTGTTAAATCTCTGATCGGTCCTGCCACGAATCTGTAGAGCTTCAGCCTTGGAAGACGCCCCATCTGCCTGCACCATAGATTTCATCTTTTCCCTCTGTTTGAGGGCATCTTGCACTTCATCAAGGGTTATCTTATCACGGCTCAACAACATTGTATCACGAAAGTGAGTATAAGAACTAGGCAACGAGCATAAGAGTAATAGAGCTAGATCCTCATCATCATATTTTACTTCCATAGATTGCAAATCAGAAATAATCTCTCTGAAAAGAGATAAGTGATTCATTACCGATCCACCTTCTTGCAATCTATGCGAGAACAACTTCATCTTCACATGCATCTTACTGGTTAGATCCTTTGACATGCAGATCGATTCCAGTTTCCCCCAAAGGGCAGCAGCAGATTTCTCTTTCAAGACTTCCTGCAAAATATTATTGGATAGATGAAGTTGAATCATAGACAAAGCCTTACGGTCCTTCCGCTTCTCTTCGTCAGACCAGCTCTTAGCATCCTTTTCCCCGAATCCATCCAGCGCATCATCCAGATCTGAAGTTTGGGCGAGAATCGCCCGCATCTTCACCTGCCACAAGCAGAATCTTGTGGAGTAGTCCAGCTGCGGTAGATCGAACTTCAATGACGACATGTCGCAAACCCTAGATTAGAACCTGGGGCTCTGATACCACTTGTTAGATTTGCGACAAGTAAATAACGAAGAACGAAAACAAAATCACAGCAAGGGGACACAGATTTAACGTTGAAAACCCTCTCCAACAAAGAGAGGGGAAAAACCACGGGCGCCAGCCAGCGAAACTTCACTATAACGGAGAGTGTTTACACAACGCCGGGGATTTCACAGATGCAACTTATCCCAGCCGGCGGCTTACAAGAAGTATATATAGCGGCTTACAAGAAGTATATATCGGCCCAAGCCTCCGGCGACGGGCCTCGCTCCGCTACGTCAGAAGTTGGCCTCTACTTTGTAGAATTTGGATCAACATATAACAATAAGACATAACTAATTCTTTACTAATCGCACTAGATCAGATGAACGATGGAAAAACTCATAAATCCAATAGGTCGAGGCTAGCAGTAGTAGCAATGCATCTTGGAGCACTAGAACTACACTGGTCCAAAAAACCCATCTACCTTCAGTCATAGTGCAATAGAAATTCATGATGAACGCGTGCGTCCACTCTTCGCAAGTGCGATTCCACCAACAGGTTCATGGAAAACTCACCTTACATGACATTGAGAGACCGGGTTTACTAATGTATCATAAGTTATGGAGAGGATTGATGACCTAGCCATACAATGGATGTTTGAGTTCCGAATTGTTAAGTTTCTCTCATTGAAATATAGATGATTAGGTTGTAGATATTCCTGATGCATCCAATTCCAATTAGTGTATAGTTACATACGAATCTAGGCAAATACTTATTTCCACACGGAAGGAGTATATATATTTTTTTTGCGCGTAGATGTAGTGCCATCACATCAGAAACGTGCCAAGGGCGCAGAAGTATGATCTTACACACGATATATACAGAGGGAGAGATTAGCAACTGATGTCCGTTCAAATGGCCAAATGACTTATCATATAGTGTTCGATGACTCATCCCGCGGTTTCCACCCACGAGATCCCATTGTTCTCTATTTCCGTCCGCACGTCATTTCCGTCAGTGCAGGTCAGGAGATGTCGCCTCTTCATGCGACAACGGGACCAAACATTCGTATGTTTGAAACAGATCGGCTGCCAAATAAGAACAACGGTGGACTGGCGGCGGCGCATGTGCTTTTGAGACTATTTGATTTTGTTCCACGGTGGCTAATGCATACTCTAAGATGGCACTTAGTTATGTATGCTTGAATCTCATGCTCCAAGTTATTTTTATCATTGTAATTTATGCATCATTCTCAGTCCAGAACATCGAAACTAGCTGGATCTGCAATTATGTCTAGACAGATTTGTCTGACTGCATTGCATCATATCATTCATAGTGTTTTTTTTATCCCCACTTGTCAGGAATTTAATGTTCGTAGTTCAAGTTCCAAAGAAGCAATATTTTTTTCTTCCTATAAATAAATTTATGTATTGAGGAACATATTAATCTTTAAGATTAAAGCTTCCAATTATCTCTTTTTCTGGTAATTCTCTCAAACTAGTAATTATAAAATATTGACTGTACTCACCATGATGTATTCTCGAATAGATCCTTAATGTATTCTCTCTGCCCACCTCTATATTTTTTTGAAGCTAGAATTGTTGCTAGGTTGATGGAACGAGTAAATTATTTTAAACAGGTCAACTTCTTCTCCTCATTTATCAATTCCTTTTGCATCTACATCGCTAATACCGTCATGTACTGGACAAGATTCTGTATTTCAAATAATTTGCTGGGTTGTCCGTTGCAACACCGACGATTGCATGAAAGTATTCTGAACTTAAGTTGGTAGGTAGGCTAAACAAAACACACATGCATGTTAATCCATGGTGCAAAAAATAAAAAAAATCAATACACCCTCTCAAACCCTTCTAGCATTATCTGACTGTTTGTGGCGAGCAGATCAATCATATAAAGGGCAACAAGTTTGTATTTTTTAAACAAGTTTGCATTTGGAGAATTCATATATTTTTATTTCCATAGGACCATAACAACTATTACAATGGCCAAAATAAATTAAACCATGTGAAACATTTAATGTGCTTGATATTTAATGGAAAATATTTACCATCAGCCATCTGCACCTAAATTCTTAATTTAATTTATGCAGTTACAAGCTTGCTGCAAGTTTCGGTAATATAACCCACACGTTGTAAAATCACGAGGGTGAAATCCAACATAATCTCATGTCTGTTGTGAAGGTATGATATAATTTGTGAACATCTATTCAATAAAGTTCGAGCACATGTCATTTAGTTATTCTCAATAAATTTACTCATAATTAATTTTGGGTGTTTATTTTTATATAATGAATTTATGTTGATTAATTAAGCACCCTAGTAAGTGCATTCTGCACCATATCTCCATGTGGTGTCTCGAGTTGGGGAGGCACGAGTCCTCAGAGTTATAAACGAAAATCATAATTGAGGGTGATAAATAGAAACACTTGATGTTAGAAATTACGATGTAACTATTTGACAACACCATATTAGTTACTCCCAGCTAATATTGTGAAACAAAATCATCATAGCCCATGCGGATGCACGGGTTTATGACTTGTACAAGCTAATACGAGTAACATGGAAAAGACCATCTACATTCAAAAGTAGGATCCATGAGTTAGTAAGCTCGCATCATCTCCGGCCCACCCGGCTCCACATTATGTAGCGAGTCCTATGTAAAAACCAATCTCCGGTCAGTGCTCTCTCCTTTATGTCATCCATCTCCTTTCTTTTCTAGAAAGGCAAGCCTAGCAATCTAGCTGGTTACTTGGGTGAATGGAGCATTTTGCTTTCTCTACCATGTCCAGCTCTTTGCCTAGGTGGGAATAGGAGGTAACAGGAATCTACATGTCATTTATGTGATAAATGACACTCTAAAACCGCTACTAGCTAGAATTCCAACAATCATGCACAGCGCCATAGGACTCCTGTCATTTGCCAGAAAGATACTTGTACCTAGAGAACTACTAACACGTACATGTGCTGTGCCAGGGCCAAGTAGGCTTCTCACTATTGGAAAACCCATTGTTCCTGATGGATTATTCTTCACCGAAGATTTTTTTCTCATGGCACTACCTAAAGGTGGATGGCTGGGAAAACACCATCAGAAAACACAAGCAGTCGGCAAACAATTAGGTCTATCGAGGGCTTCCTCTGTGACACCGTTGGCAAAGAAAAGCCGTAGTCAAACACCTAGATTACCGAGGGCAGCCTTCAGCAAAATTGGCCATAGGGAAAGCCCACACCCACTGACCCACGTGTCCAAGGAGCTTTGACACGAAAAAGACAATGTTAGGTGTTTGATGAGGGCACTAACAACAAGAAATAAACATTACTATCATCATTCATTATATTAGTCTAAACAAAAATGAAAGAGGCTAAAAAACAACGCAATACAGAAAACCATAATTCCAGTAACCATTTGTGGTCACTTATTCACAGTAGATGATGTTTCCTAAATGCACATAAACATCATGCTCTATGACATCCTGAGACTACCATTTTCCATATTAAGGATTTTTCACGATACTCACACATATATTTTTTTTTAATGAAATACACATCCTTTCGAGAAGTTCATGTAAATTATTTAGTTAAAATGTCAGCTGGGACGTACACACACTCACGTCCGGGAGTGAACATGTTTAGTTTCAAAAAGTCTTCAATCCCTCCATGAGGTCTGAGAAAATAAGAAAAATGGTGCCAAAGGCAAAACCAAAGGAGGAGTCAGGCATAAAATGATAGTGGAAACTAATTATCTATGTCTATGGTGATGATATCCTAATTGCAAACAAGCAACCACATATGTAACAACCATTTTATATACATGTTTAATTTGTGGGGGGTTATGCCTACGTGAATAACAACATTGAAAATTAGAAAACGGAAGGACCTTGGAAATGCTGAAGGAGATATGACCCAGAGGCTAATAACAAAGTGATTTTATTGATATATCTCTAATGTTCAAAATAAGTTTTCTAATGTTCATAATAGGTTTTATATTAATGTATAACTGTATTAAGTGGAAACATTAATACATGTATATATATATATATAAACAACCAGCTCCCTAGTATCCTCTAGTGATAGTTCGTTGGGAAGATAATGATCGAGGTTTCCCAATCATGGACTTGATTAAAACATTTACTGGCAATGAGTTCACTTAATGAAGTGTTGGACAAATTCGACCATAGAATTGCAATGTGACCAAGTCACAATGTTCAATATTGCGATATCTAGCAAAGCGTAGTAACTTAATCCTTTGACAGAGAGATCATGTTTAATCACTATCTCCTGTGGCTGCTTTGATCACATCAACTGCCATGACCGTAATTGGGTGGCTAGAAAAGTTTGTATTGGGTATTCCATAGCAATTGTTGAGGCGTATGTATCGAGATCGGAATTTTCCTATCCGACTGACGGATAGATACTCTGGTCCCACTCGGCGAGATTACATCAATGAGCTTGCAAGAACGTGACTAGGCCACAAGGATGTAATATCAAGGGAACAAGTAAACGTGTTTTCTACTAACAAGATCGAACTATATATGGATACATGAGATCAGGTCCTAAACAAACCAGGTATCGTTGTGCGACAGGAATGAGGATCAAAGTTTAAAACGTTCAAGCGAACAACCAAATTCATGGAATGTGGAGGGACCATCAAGTGTTTCCAGATACCGCTTATGGTCATTGATTAGAGAGGTGTTTTGTTGAGATGTAAATTCATGGAATGTGGAGGAACCATCATGTGTTTCCAAACTAGGGGCTGCTGACAATGGACAACATGGCCAAGATAGCCATTGAAGAAGGCATTCTTCACATCAAGTTCTCGAATGGGCCATGAGCTAGAGATGGCAATCTAAAGAACCATACGGATGGTGAATGGCTTTACAACAAGACTGAAAGTCTCGTCATAATATAGTCCACGAGGCTAAGAGAAGCCACTAACGATCCAACGAGTCTTGTAGCAAGCAAGGGTTCCATCCAAGTGGAATTTGTACCGAAATATCCACTTGCTAGAGACAACATTGGCCTGTGGGTAATGTAGAAGCCACAGAGTCCTCAACGAAAAGATCGAGACGATCAATGGGGTGGGTGACGAAACCAGAATGTGTCGTCGTGAGAGCTAGTGTAGTGGGCGCGATTATTGGAAGAACATGCGGTCGTGTCGAGGAGGGCGCCGCAGCGCGTAGCTCTAACGTGGTAGAAGAACTGGCCACATCAGGCTGCGATGCGTAAGGCTGTCGCGAGGTCGCGGCAAGACCTCCGGTAGTCGTGGATGTAGGGTGCTATCATAGACTGACAGGCGAGGTCAACCTTGTGGGTGCCGCCAATGGGGCCACAGGTACAGTGATGTCCCACATGTAGGTAAGAGGAAGTCCACGCGTCATGGCGAGGGAGGCTTCGTCGGTGCTCGAGTAATGGCTGCATGTTGAAATGGAAAAAAAACCTCGTTGAAAACATGTCGTGAGATAATTATTTTGCCAAAGGACGGATCAAAATAGTGATAGCCATGGAGTTGAGATGGATAGCCGATAAAAAAAACATGGAACCGATTGAGGTCGGAGTTTATGTGCAGCCATCGAAACGACATTGGGATAGAAAAGACATCCAAAATCTCTTAGCGTAGCATACGTAGGACTACAATTGTGTTGACGCGTAAAAGGAATAAGCGTCAATATCTTTGAAAGGACGGCGAATTCAGAGATAAGTTGCAGCGGCAAGAGCTTCAACCCTAAAGGACTCAAGAAGACGAGCATGAAACATGACGGTGCGCATGGTATAATTAATGGTATGAATAGCACACTTAGACTTGTTTTGTTGAGATGTATAGGGGCATGAAATACTGAGAGTCGTTCTGTGTTTAGTGATAAGATCATCAAAGATATCACTGAGAAATTCGATGCCATTCTCCATTTAGGTGGAGCGTACGGTGGTGCCAAATTGAGTCCGGACATAAGTGAGAAATTCTTGAGGGTGCATGGCACAGAGGATTTTTGGCGCAAAGAAAAATACCAATAAAAGTGAGAATAGTCATCGACGATTACAAGGTAATATCGAAAACTAGAAATACTAATAATTGGAGATGTCCACAAATCACAATGTGTTAACTCAAACTTGGCACTAGACGTAGAATTAGATGCACTAAATGGAAGACTAAGCACATGTTTGCTAAGTCGACATGCATGGCAAACATGAGCACGCCGGACTTTATTACACTTAATTAAATAAAAAACGTTGAAGCGCCGACATAGCATCTTGACTAGATTGTCCAAATCGTTGGTGTCATAGATCGACGTTGTTGGAGGAGAGCATGGCGGTGGGTAGTGCAGGATGAGGGGTGCTAGGAAACGTGTAGAGATCCCCTTCACTATTGCTGCGAAGGATCACACGATGAGTCTTTAGGTCCTTCACAAAAAACTGAGAGTCAAATTCAACAAAACATGAATTTTCATGAGTAAATTTGCGAATAGAAAGAAGATTGTGAATTAAACGTGGAACAAGGAGAACATGATTGAGTCCGAAAATATGCCTAGATGGAGACCGGAAAGAGGTGAAACCAGAAGATGAGATTGGCCTTGAGGTACCGTTCCCAACAGTAACAATGTGTGGACGAGAGAGAGGTGGGAGAAACAAATGTTGCCCTCATCATTCGTCATGTGATATGTGGTACCAGAGTCCATGACCCAACCACCCTGCTAGTAGAGGTTGTTGAGGGTGGGCGTGGTTGAGGTAGAGGGCGACGAGTTGTAGAGAGGCACCGTTGTAGTGTTGTAGGCCCGGGGCCGGGGTCCGAGGAGGGTGCCACTATCCCGTGTCAGGAGAGATGCATAACCAAGTCCCATAGGACCGGGTGTAGATGTGTAGTACATTCTTCCTTACCCCTGGGAGCAGCCGGTGTTGGAGGATTCACCGTGATAGGCTGTGCCAGTGCACGTTGGTGCAGCAGGGCGTAGGGCTTGAGCCACGAGGACAACAGACGTGGCGTTGGAGGCCATGTTTTCCTGCTACATCTACTCAACGAGCAGAATGTTCCGAGCACGGATGAATGTGGGAAGTGGACCGGTCATTGAAATGAAGGTGGCGGCCCAGGCGAACCGATGGCTGAGTACACACAGCGTGTTGAGGATGAGGGCGCGGTTGGAGATAGGGGATTCATTGTCGGCAGGGGCATCGGAGATCTGTTTCTAACGATGACAGTACTCAGTGATCGAGGATGTTCCCCGGAGCAGTTGGCGAAAGTAGTTGTCGAGGTAGATCACCTTGCTAGCCTTGTTGGTGGATAAGAGCTCGAGGAGAGCCAACCATACCTGGCGCGCGGTCTGTTCACAGGCGAGGACCATGTCGGCGATGTCTTCGTCCATGCCCGAGTGGAGGAGATTTAGGTCGGCGTAGTAGTTGGATGACCAGGTCACATCCGTGGGAGTCGCCGTGGTGGTGCCATCTACGTGGCCGATGAGACGGGCACGTCCAAGGGAGACCTTCATGTCGATGCTCCACTTGGTGTAGTTTGCGGAGTCGAGAGAGAGGATGATGAGTGCATTGCTGCACGGTGCGGCGCCGGGAAGGAGCGCGGCAGGGATAGCGGGCGTGAGGGTGACACTATTGT
Source organism: Avena eriantha (assembly GCA_910589775.1). Taxonomy (NCBI): domain Eukaryota; kingdom Viridiplantae; phylum Streptophyta; class Magnoliopsida; order Poales; family Poaceae; genus Avena; species Avena eriantha. Next base: position 102,023,070 of record OU342743.1, on the reverse strand, counting down.
TGGAGAGGAGGGCACCGGTGGTGGCGTTGTTGGCCATGAGGGGCAACAGAAGGTGAAGCGGTGGTGGCTAGGTTTAGAGCCAGCGTTGGCGGCTTTTAGGGTTTACGAACGAGATCAATCTGATACCTTGTAGCACGGTAATATTGTTTGGAGAAGCCTCTCATACGTAACGGGGGTTCCCGTCATTTTATATAGGCCAAAGGCCAAGTGTTAGAGTACAAATACAATTGAAGTATATGAGGGGATCTACATAGTATATACACTAATACAGGTACAACTATTCTCTCCTACCAACTAAAAACAAAACAAAACCATTGAGTAGCATACTTATTTATATAAGTAGAGATTTCCAATAGTTCCAGGCTGAAATTTGATGGAGACGCAACTGTTCTTAACCCTGGACCAGACGCCATTCATGCATTCAAGGACCAAACAGTATAATTTTATTACATTTGTTGCCCAGTGTTTGTTTTTCGCATCTCTGCAATATTAATTGTCTGTGACACAATTGGGTTGTTAAACTTATGGCGAATATAGAAGTCTGCTAAATAGCCATGTCGGTCACGCTGCTCTCGTTTCTCCTTCTCATTTTCTTATTCACTTTTCCTTCATGGGATAATTTCTACCTAGCTAAACTAAATTGTTAGAGAAAATAAATCCGGATATCCTTGTATTTCTTTTAAGGGGAGGATATGTTTGTGTTTAATTTTACATCCCCAGCAAATTAATCACATTTACAAATATGACATAATCATTAGCAATTTTGTTGGAAAGGCAACAAAAAAACTGCTAGTTCCATCCCTTTACCGGGTTTGGTCGATATATAATGCTTCTACACCTAAAGGTTTGGTCGATTTTCTTATGGGAATCATGCGAGTTCCATCCCTTTACCAAACTTCCTCAGACTTATTTGTATGCGTCCATTAACTGTTTATCTAGGTTAAGTGCATCTAAAATCAAACTGGGGAGTCTTTTTCTGTTGAAATTGTCTAAAATAGAGGCACTACAAAGTATATTGCATCCCGAGGACATGACACGAGCTCAATTCGAGCTCCCCCGTCTTTGTGTACATTCTCTGGGCCTGGAACTTGTACTAGGTGAGAGCTTGATAGATTCCTGCAACCTACCATTCCTAGATATTTACACAAGTGGTGTAAAACGGAAAAATTGTAGAACTAAGAATTTTTATTATTCATAGGTAGAGTCTTGACAGACTGAGGAGATATATACTAGACGAAAGTAGAACAATGACTATACGAGTGCTCTTTACCGAAGAGATATATGAAGCCGAGGTCTCGAGGTGAGGCAGATGACACAAACTTCTTAATGGAGCCTACACGTCACATGCGAGAGGAGAGGGTCAACTATGTTACAAGTACTAGAACGTTTACGTTCCATCAAGCCCAAACTACAAAAGTAGATACTCCAATCCTATACTAGCTCACATGCTTTCACGAAATTCTAGAACCTATACGCCAGTTAATTTTAAAGAAGACATAAATTACATTCGCTGCTAAGTGTAATTAGAAGGCATAAATACAATTAAACCCCTATATATATGTGTAGGAAAACTATTGCATTAGTAAAACTAGAGTGAAGTTTTTAGAACCTCTACGTCCGCAGAAAGGAGATACAACCAATAGATTTACAATTGGCATCTGCATAACAAAGATACACAAACCCCAAGCAGAAGATATAATATTTTTACATAGATTATTAACATGTGACACAAAGAATAAAAAAACCAGAAGTGTGTTAACATGATCTCACCTATCTTGGGGCCTAAACCTCACTATACTTCTTAAATATGAATACAAGGAAAAACCATAGTAGATCAGGAATTATTCCCTCACACCCTGGGAAAAGCTGAAAATTCCCCGAGGATGTTCATGACAACCATTCCATCCGCGACCCCTGTTCTGTTCTACAACTCTGTTTTCTGCATGCTTTTCCTTAGCCACATGGAAGAACTCAGGGCAGTAAACCGGAATTAGTTTCTCAACTGTTTAATTAGAGAGTCACCTAAGCAATCCAGCACGTGGGAGATAATATATATTGCACAATAGTAGTGTCCAAGATGGTTGCATGTGGTGTGAGATATTACCGATGCTTCTCATTGCATGCTAGAAATGCTTATGTTATGAAACCGAGGTAGTACATCTCTGCTTATTTGATTAGGAAGTAGACATGAAAGTCTCTCAACAAGAGAAATTATCCATCTCTTTACCCACTGTATAAATGTCTAGTTTTTTTTTGGAAAGGAGCACATATTAATATCAGATGATACTAACTACACCCAACCTCTGCAACAATGTGCCCGGCCATACGGATGCACACATGCCAAAAGAAAGAAGAATTACAAAAAAGAAAAGTCCTGTTAGAGTTCCTCACTCATTGAAACAACGGTACTACCACCACCAAGACAGCATCAGAAGTCCATCTTCTCAAAAAATGATGCCTCCAAGAAAGGAACAGTGCACAAACATCGACATCGCCTGATCAAAGATCTAGGGTTTCACTCTGAAAAAAGTCCACGCTCCCAAAATAATATCTTCAACAATGCCATTGCCAGGCACAACCAATTAAGGCCATACCCTGGGTTTTCACCATGAAAGATAGGACCATGATCTTCACATGTACTGTCGCCCTCGCTTGCATACCACTGCACCAAATCACGAGTCACAAAGCCAATTCATCATCATCACCCGGACTCGAACCACCATTGTTAGTCCTCAGATCTTGGTCTTCATGACATTCTCCGTCGGCACCATGGAACGAGACCATACCCCATGATATTAACAGCCAACAAAGATTCGAAGCGCTCCCTCTAAACCCAAATGGCCAGATTAAAAACATGGGTGCGCACGACTGAATCCCACCCGATCCAACGACTCTCTGCATATGCCCACTGTGGATTTCGCTGGCGGAGCCTTCCAGAACTCGACACTGCGACCAGATCAATGGAGACAAACATCATGTGGGTCTTCGTCTTGGCGTGAGATGAACCATAGGACCACCCCCTTTATTCAATCCGAGCCAACAACCCCCTCGCCACTAGCCGAAGGTAGAGGAGAAGACAGTCCAACATGCCACCGAAGCGGCTCACTAGAACCCAGCGTGCAGCTGCCTCCACAGCCAAAGGTCCAGATCGGATCTGGGCAGACCCGATGCAACCACCGCACGTCAGCGGCACCGAGGAAGTCCTCGCAAGATCGCCTCCAATGCTGCCACCACGACACCTCCACCTCCCCAAGCCCTCAATCCGCGCCTCCCGGAATATGACACGGCGTGATGCCGCCGCCTGAAGCAATTGTAGGAGCACCCGCCGCCGCCTGGCCAAGGTCGCCACCCCAACCGCCGCCCCCGATCCGCTCCGTCGGTGCCGCCCCAGCCGCCCATCCTAAGAAGACCGCCGCAGCCGCCACCCCTAGCACCTTAGGTACTAGGGGGGCGCCGCCACCACGGCGCGGTGGAGAGGAGGGAGGTCGGCAGCGGCAGAATTTGGGTGCCCTCTGTCGGCGCCTGGGGGGGTCGCCACAGGAGGGTTACGGGAGGGAGGGTTATGCAAGCTGCTCCGTTACCACATCTTGTGTTTCCATAAATGTCTAGTTATGTAGAAGAATATGGAACAATGAGATTGTGCATGGAGGCTCTCTCCCCGTACGTTAAGCAGACAATGTGGGCGAATGTAACACTCCAAAGCCAACAATCTCTTGGAGTGTTACCATGTTCAGTACACAAAGAAAACAACTAAGATGTTTTAGAAAATTTCGGCAGAGTTTCCTCTGTTTTTAGGACATCCATGAGATGCAATAATATATAAAAGGAGTCCAAGGGTAAATATCAAGAAAAGATTAACGGACAGTTCAACAATAAGTTCACAACTATGACGATATTACCATCCACACGCTATAACAATAAGTTTCGCAAAATAAATAATTAACCAACGCAGTATAATAAGCACTTTCCCAAACCTCAAGCAATAGTTATGACAAAGTATATATAACCCCTAACTCTCAAATGAATTGTTCCATAAAATTGTTTCAAAAGTGTAACCGTGATAAGAAGTTGGTGCAAGTGCTACTCCCATATTTCCCATGCATGACATCTTCGAGGTTTACCTAAAAAATATTAAAGCAACAAGGGTGAGTATAAAATACTCAACAAGTACAAGCGAGATAATGGGCTAAGCATAAAACACGACACGGATGATTATCCTGTAACACAAGTCAAATTGCAATGATTGCCCTGTATGCCTATATGATTTTTGCCTTTCATTTTATTTTGCGTATACCACTATCGTATACCATCGCTCCTACGCGCAATAAACCCAAACCAAAACTTTACTTTTATCATCAAAAAGACCCAAAGGCTGTAATTTCTGCCAGTACCTTAAACGATAATACAAGTTGTAGAATAGTCGAACCGATGGGTTTAACTAATCCCAGCTTAGTAGGATTAGCATCATGTACAGGCGATTAGACATACAATTGCGGCCTGGGCTTTGTTTTCTAGCAACAATAAAAGAAAACCATGTCTAGCACATGCATATCTACTCCCTCTGTTTCAAATTACTCCGCCGGCGCGCTTACGTAGGTGGGCTAGTATTCCCTCATTTTTCGTTCAAAAAAATCCTAAGATTTTTGAAATAGATAGTATGAAATATGTACTATGTATACCAAAAATCCCAGGAATTTTTTGAATAAAAAATGAGAGAGTACTAGCCCACCTAGGTAAGCGTGCGCGCGGAGTAATTTGAAACAGAGGGAGTATGACTCATGGACAGTCCCAGATAATCATCTAAAAATGACTAAACCAAATTCTAATATCCCTGTAACCTTCCACCGTTCCTAGTATATCTTGAATGCTAGAATATGCAAAGCAAACAGCTACATAGTAGCTGCCGATGGAATCATCAAGCCCGTGTACAACAAAAGTAGTTCATCATCTCCAGTACTAGTTACAAACTATCTAACTTGAGTAGGTAGAGTCGTACAGAACAGATCCCTAATAAAAATTAGGTGCCCAACGAATTTCTGAAACGAAACACTACTGACCCTCAATTCCTCACATGGACGTGATGACAAAACTCAAATCCAAACTACAGACTCAAAAGCTTGGGAAAGCCTGCTGCTTCTCAAGTCCAACCACACCCGCTACAGCAGAAATTTCTCAGATGAAAGGAATATGTTGCAAAAAAACAGGGAATAACCAGTTGAGAGGTGGGAACCTGGCTAGCGACGGCGGTGACAGAACGACTTGATGAGAGCAGCTTCGTAGTCGTGCAGCGCGGTAGCCTGACGTGGCGACCTTGCAGAACAAGACGACACCACGGCGGTGATGTGGGGCACTAGCGCTAGGTATTCTTTAGCTTAGAGATGTAGCGGCCGTGACAGAATTTGTCTCTAGAACATGAGGATGTGTCCGACTCGAGTACAAGGATCACAGCCCAAACCCAGTCTCGCTACATTTTTTTCACGTTGTAGAGATAAAAGAAGCCTGGTAAGGTTTGTACTACCGACACTACAAGGAGCAACTCGTTTGTACCATGGTTCAAACAGCAGGTCACACGTCCAAGCACCACTACACACTGCTTTTACTTTAGTTTTTTTTCCTTCTCTCTAACTTCCTATTTCCACTTATGTTCTATAAGATTAAGGCACATATCATTAGCATCAAAATTGGGGTATTACAGTGAGATACTTAATCAAGGTTTAAACATCACGTGCAGATATGTACGAAACACCTAGTACATAGTATAAGTCTCTCCCTGTACGCATATTATCCTGAAAATATATTAAAACAATGATAATTTGCGTTACCATTTCAGAGCTTCTATCAAATCGTTTATGCATTAGTGCAAAAACATCTTGTGACTACACACACTTTTCTTGAGGGGTGCCACATTGCTTGAAATATTCCCCTCAGTGTCAAGGGATGCACTACCAAAAGAAGAAAATATTATATTTTCGAGGTAGAATTCATGTCCCGGATTTTGGCCCAACTAGATTTGTCAGTCAAAGGATAATAATACGTAAATAATCATGAATTGGGAAGTATCTCAAATTAAAAGTAATCGAACACCAGTTTCTGGTTAATTTCTTATCCTGCCCGTTTTATGAAGAAATGCCAAAATGATTACTAATTGAAACATGCACAGAAAACAAAACGAATCTAGGAAAATACCACATGAGGCATAGGAAAGTAATATTTCCAAAGTTCATTTCAGCATTCAATATGAATAACCTAAAAGTTATATTTTGGAACAAACATATGATAGTTTTGTTTGATATAGAAGTTAATCTCTTTGGCAATTCATGAAAATTTAGTGTGTTTGAATTAGTAGAAACGACAAGTAGAAAAAAATATTGTTGGCAATGAACTATACTAACATTCTTTATTCGAAACATGCAAAGATTGGTTGGCCAGTTTTGAAATTTCAAATTTTTTTGACTACAGAGACCCTCTCCTACTCCTCTGTATTAACCATGTTGGCTACATTTGTTTTAATTCCCTTCCCTACATATGGGCTGTTTATTTCCATATAATGATAATATTTCCCATTAAATCTGCATTAATCCTCTCTCTTCATGTGTCTACTTTGCTTGTTTTTTAAGATGGGACTGGTAAATCCAAATAGATGTAGTAAATTCTTTACTTCCTATAAGTTAATGGGGCCATTCTTGATTTTACTATTTGCAATTTGAATAATTAACAAAAAAGATCCGCTCAACCACTGAACTCCGGATCTAATCTGTTATTTCTACTAGCACTAGCAAATTACATCACTACTCCCCATGGTAGCATTGCATCATCAAGCACAAGCCGTTACTCCGTATTAAGTACTCCCTCCGTCCCAAAATATAAGGCACCTAAGGATTAGTCAAAAGTCAACATTTTTTTAAGTTTGACCATGATTATACACAAAAATATAAAAAATTATAATACTAAATTAATATCAATAGATTCACCATAAAGTATATTTTCTTAATATACCCATTCAATATTATAGATGTAGATATTTTTTTCTAAATATTTGGTCAAAGTTAGTAAGGTTTGACTTTTGACCAATCCTTAGGCGCCTTATATTTTGGGATGGAGGGAGTACATCCTCGACCCAACGTCTTTTTTCCATGTAGTATAAATTCCTATTTTGATAGCTAACTCACGGTGATGTATAGTTTATCTGTCTATTTTTTTGCGCAATTCCACCGATCTATTAAATATCACCCAATGTAGTACAAAGATGCACAAAAGTAATAAAAAATAGCTCATTAGCTCTAGCCGAAGTCGTGCCGCCGTCCTCGCACCTCCATGACCGGAGCCGGCAAAATCTTGTCGTAGTAGAGCTGATTGTAATAGCAAGACAGAAACTCGTCGAACTATGGACATAAAAGATCAGTGCAACAGAGCAGCAATTATCATCAATAATAACCGTATATAGATCGGAATAAAATGACTAAGAATGGCAATTTTACCCATGGGTACGGGTACCCACGGGTACCATACCCGCATGGGTAGGGTATGGGCACACTTTTGTACCCACGGGTATTACCCATACCCTATCCGTTAAGTCACGGGTACGGGCACGGGTATAGACTTGTACCCATGGGTATACTCATACCCTGCCCGTTTAAACTGACATGTGAAACTTACCTATAGAATTTAAACCTACGCAACCGAAAAACCTAGGGATGAGTATGAGATTGTGAGTTCTAAACTTCGATTCTTGCATGTACTTGTCTATCTATTATTTAGTAGAGACAATTGTCTTTTTTTCAAATATGTTATTGATGAAAATAAAATTGTGAATAACTTGTGTTATCTTGGATCTACCCGTCGGGTACCCAATGGGAATAGGTACCCGACGGGTATGAGTATGGGTAAAGTTTTATACCCGCGGGTATGGGTATGGGTGAACTTTTGTACCCATTGACTAAACAGGTATGGGTATGGTATTGCTATACCCTGCCCATACCCTACCGATTGCCATCTTTAAAAATGACCCACATATGCCAACGAATACGAAATCCGACAGGATCATAGGATATCTGATGGGCACATGGCTCCATCCACCCTCCGTCGGCGCTAGATGCACCACCAGAGCGAGGATAGAGTAGGGAGGAGATTATTCTAACTAGAGGACGGAGCCTCCACCACAACATCCCAAAGAAGACACTGAGAAACAAGATAAACAAAAAAAACCTACCGCCGGCGAGAGACCATAGTCCGCCACACCTACAAGGCCCAAATGCCATCGGAGGTAGAGTGGAAGGGCGGCTTCGCCAACAAGAGGGGCGGACCCCTAGATGGGTTTAGTTTCTCGCCATCGCCTCCTCCTTGGGTGCTTCAGGTACCGGTTTGGTAACATTGGTCATCTTATCTATCTTCTTGAACCCTAGCGATAGCTAACTCGCGTTGTGGTCTGATCCAACGGAATTACTTCACATATGACAAAATAGGCACCTAATGCAATGGGTTCTTGTGATTCTCGATGTCTCTCATCCCCAAGTATATGTGTGTGCTAAATAATTAGACAATGGACAAGGAGACAGCTGAACATGCGAGATCATGTATCGGATCCCCGACAGTCTGTCTCTCACTCCACACACATGTCTAAATATCTAATAGATCGACGAATGTATTGATTAGATGAGGATGGTTTTTAATGCAGTTGTGGGTGAGATACTTCAGGAAAGCTATAAATTACATGAGATATATCATACCGGTGGAAAATCAGAGGCCCGCTCTACACTAGTAGAAAATGGACCTTTGGTTTAAAAATGGCCGCAGGGCCCACACAACATTAGTCCCGGTTCGTAGGGGACCTTTAGTCCCGATTCATTTAACAAACTGGGACTAAAGGATCTGGCGCTGAAAAGAAGGGTTTAGTCCCGGTTTGTTAAATGAATCGGGACTAAAGGGCCTGACTATATCTTCTTCCTCTCCCCTCCCGAGCCATTCAAGCTCACACAAGCATCTCCCTCAAATTTCTTCCCTCAAGCTCGAGTTCTTGCCGATTTTTCTCAAGATTTGTGAAGATTTTTTGGCTCCACATCTATCTAAGGGTCCTAAGAGGTTAGCAACTTCATCCTTTCATATTTCATTGCTAGTTTTACCTCATTTCATGCTCTAGAAATGGAGGAATTTGTGTGGATTCTATCTCTATATATCTGGTTAATTTGGCACATATAGTCCTCAAAATTCATTTGATTCATCGAAGCACAGAGATACATGGGTTCATCCTACATATATATCTTGGTTTGGCACATAGTCTCGAAATTCAGACGATTCACAGATGCATCATGCTGCCATCGAGCAACAAAATATCCTTCTTCTACCTGCAGTCACAAAATCCATTGCAACAAAAATAAGAACCAAAACTATGAAGGCATACATATATATAGTGGCGCCCTAGCATTTTAATCATCGACCGTTTAAGCAAACTAAAAACATGAACACACCGGAGAGCTACCAAATTAAATTAGGGAGTGCCTCTATGGCGAGCTCCTCGAAGATGTCTGAGGATGGGATCCTAAGACATCTTCAAGAAGCTCTGCCGTAGTGGTGTCCCTGTTCTCGCATACCATCTTTCAGTTTATATCTTCTCTAGCTAGATCCGTATGGTGGAGCTAACTAATTTCACATATTAGGGAGTGCCTCTACGGCGAGCTCCTCAAAGATGTCCGAGGACGAGGTCCTAAGACATCTTAGAGAAGCTCTGCCGTAGTGGTGTCCCTGGTCTCGCACACCATCTTGCAGTTCTTCACAAGAATGCATACCTATTTATAGATTAAGAAGCACTACATAGTGTCGGGCACTAAAGACATAATGTCAACACACTCACCCCTAGTATAGTGCTGCCACCCACCCAAAATAGTGTCGTCATTTACTGGCTTAGTGCTGCCCACATTTAGTCCCGGTTGGTGCCTCTAACCGGGACTAAATGTTCATCATATCTTTAGTCCCGGTTTTTGGATTTAAATTTTGTTTGGACTAGTACTAATTTTATCATCATGATTCTCTTTGATGTACTTAATTATATAAAGCAGATGAGCCGACAATGGATGTATGCTAACCGACTCTGTAGCAAGTTCATTAAAGGCGTGCATTTTTTCTCCTTATGGCCGAAGTAAACAAGCGGAATGGTTTTATGTCTTGTCCATGTGGTGTCTGTCGGAATCATAAGGAATACTCTACCTCAAGAGTCCTTCATAGCCACCTGTTTCGGTTCAGTTTTATGACCGCCTATAATTGTTGGACCAAGCACGGAGAAAGAGGGGTTATAATAGAAGACAACAAAGAAGAAGAGAATGATAACAACTACCCTACTATGTCCCCTGAATACGATGTTACTACAATGCAAGACAATGATGAAGAAGAAGATGAAGAAACGGCATCAAATCTTCCTGATGATGATCTTAGTCGGGCCATTGCTGATGCCCAGGAAGAATGCGTAACTGAAAGGGGGAGGCTGAAGTTCAAGCAGATGTTAGAGAATCACAACAAATTGTAGTACCCAAATTGTGAAGATGGGCACAAAAAACTGGGTAGCACACTGGAATTCCTGCAATGGAAGGTAGAGAACGGTGTGACTGATTAAGGATTTTTGAGACTTTTGCATTCGATGACATATTCGATGATCTGCTAACACATATGCGACTTTTGCATGGCTGGTACCTGAAAGTCATAAAGGAAGAGTGACAATTTCTCCTATGTAAAGTTCGAGAGGAGTGCTTCCGTCCAGACATTATCTCTATTGAACTTCTTGAATTATTTCAGTTATTCAACCTAGTCGTCCTCGACAAGTCCCTCCTCAGCTGCTATTGTATGTAAGTAATTAAATCTCTAACTCAGCTCGTTCAGTTCATTGCCTGTAGTTATCCTCACTATATCTCCTTTTTTCGTTATTATATATGCAGAATGAAGATTCATGAATGCAGAATAAAGTCAATCTCCAACATTGGGTTCGTTGACCTAAACAGAGTTAATGTACATACGCTAAAGGAGCACCCCGAGGATAACTTGATAATGTTTTTAATGGAGCAACATTACAAGACACAAATACTATTTCCTTACCACTACGGGTGAGAGTCTTACTGTCTTGTACACATTCACTTTTTGTTTACTTGATGTTAAGTGTATATAAACGTGCGTAGCTACTACTGGATTCTTTTAAACATTGACGTTGACCGTGCAAATGTTGAAATCTCGGACTCGTTAAAGAAGGCGATGGAAGACTACCAATGCATACTTGATATGATCCAAAAGTAATTTAAATTATTATCGCACTATATCTGTCTCTTTTATTCATTCTCTGAGATGTCAAGTAATTAATAACTCATTTCTTTCTTTTTTGCCGGACACGGTTTGGAAAAGGTTCACGAAGGAGGTTCAGGGTGATTGTCGTAAAGAGCTGATTTTCGTACGATCCCAGTAAGTAGTACGAGAGCTAGGTCCTCGCATCTCTTCAATTCTAGTCTCTGTACAAATATCATGCTTGATTATTATTTGATTGATTTATACTCGCGAACAGTGTGCGACGCAGCCACAGGGGACTAATTTATGTGGATATTACGTATGCGAGTTCATTGGTGGGTGTATGGAGCAGGGCACAGAATTTCTTCGAGTATGTAAAGAATATATTCACAATTTATTTTATACCATAATTCTTGCTGTACACATTCATAATGATCAACTTCTTTATGTATAGTTGGATGCGATGCGGGATAAGCTCCTACCACATGAACGCCGACTAGCAATTCAAGAGGAGTTGTCGGGGTTTTTGGTCAGGGACGTCATAAACACAAAAGGACAGTACAACGTGGATAGACCTTAAAGTATCCATGTAATGTAATGATCTTCGTGTAAATCAAATAGACGAGCTCTAGTCTCGGTTGGCACTCGTATATCAAGTTGTGTGTGTGTGTGTATATATATATATATATATATGTTTGTATGTAATGGTGATAGAAATGATATTATTTATGCATCAACGTATATAGCATGTAGTAGCGTAGAATAACATGTATACGAAAACTTGTTTGAAAGAAATAATTGAACACAAAAAAAGAACCCAAATCCCCATCTCCTGCCGCGGCAGGTTGGCGCAAAATTGCCGCGGCTGAACAACTATAGTCCCGGTTTGTGTTACGAACCGGGACTAAAGATCCTCCAGCCCAGCGCATCCAGCGGGGCCACGTGGAGACAATCTAGTTCAGGTTCGTAACAGAACCTGGACTAAAGCCTGAACCTTTAGTACCAGTACGTTAGTCCAGGATTGCAATCCGGGACTAAACCCCCTTACAAACCGGGACTAGAGGCTGTTTTGTACCAATAGTATATCATATACCGTAGAAAAAAAAAGAGTGAACCTAATGAGAATACAACTGGTGAGGCATGTGTTTCACAAAACCTCAAATTTACATGTTGACATGAATAACGGCATGCATGTCCCATCAGCATCACTATAAATTATTCCTATTTATTATGCCATGCATTCCCTTTTATATGAATCTCTTCTGATTTTTGCATGCTTGCATTCAGGCAAGATTATGTGATGTCTTTTAATGAAATAGGAAACACTTGATGCAGGACTTTAAATGAACCATATAATACTTGCCCGAGATGAAATGCACTACGAGGAGAGAAAAGATCTATCTCTTTTTTGTTCTCTCTATATAGATACAATATTCGAAAGGAACAATTCACACTTATATCCATGATTTCGAACAATTCAAACATAAGCTATGTGGCCTCCTATTAGAACACTACGGAAACTCCAAACAAACATGGACGCAAAGATCTAGGTCGGGCATCAAAACAAGTGTCACGTATCAGGGTATGGTTTGGTTCACGCTGACATCCTCAAAATTAAGGGACTTTAAGTCACTAACATGTAGGATCTACTTGTTATCACTTCAAAGACATCGAAAGTAACCAGCACAAAATCAGCCATACCCATCCAGAAATATCTGCCGATGCTCTGCTTGGATAACACTGGACACATATTGATCTCCAACCTCGAGTTCAAGACACTAGTGCACACCCCCCCCCCCTCTAACACCGGTTTGGAGGGCCCTCTAACAGCGGTTGTAGAACCGCTGTTGAGGGTTCGGTGTTAGAGGGCCCCCCCTTTAACACCGGTTCTTATACGAACCGGTGTTAAAGGGTGGCGCATGTGGGGCTGCCGCAGGGCTCAGGGCCCCCCCCCCCCTTTAACACCGGTTCATAAAGGTTGTGCCGCGGCAGGAAAAAGAGATAAATCTCTGCCGCGGCAGGAAAACGGCCTAAATCTCTGCCGCGGCAGAGTTCTGCCCCTGCCCCGTTCTGGGCGTATTTCTGCGGCGCGGCGGGGACGGGGAGGGGGGAGGGGGAATCGATCGGGAGCGGTATACACATACATCGTCATCGGTATATACGAGTACATGAATAATTAAGCAACTATTATTATACACAACATCGTCATTGTGTGGTATTCTCCGTAAACGTTGAAGCATCAAGTACAAGACAAACACGTTCAAGCATATATGCAACGTTCATTTTGGTGGATATCTAAAGAGTTCTCCGCCAGGCGTGACGACCTCATCAAGTATGAACCCCGCCAATTCCTCTTGAATGGCTCGTATGCGGTCAAATGGTAGGAGTTGGTCCCGCATCCGTTCGATCTGAATATATATGAAGAATGGGGTCAATATATATATATATAAGAATAAAACTCAACACAATTGATGGTAATAAAATAATGTTGTGTACTTTGTTTACTTACTCTAAGTTGTTCTAGTGCGGCTTGGCCCGTCGCACATATCGTGTTACGAATGAACTCGCAAACATAGTACCCACATAAGTTATTGTCGTGTCCCTGATGCGCGCACTTTACGAGAATAGAGAGTTCAATCAAAATAATAATCAATAAAGCATGATATAATGGAATTGGAAGCAGAATCAAAGAGATACGCAGACCTAGCTAGCTAGTATTACTTACATTTTGGTCTATAAATTTTAGTTCTTCTGACCATTCACCCACGGCCCTACCCGTGAACCTTTTCCAAACCCTATCCGGCAAAGAAAATGGATAAGGGAGTAATTAATTACTTGTTGTCACGAAAGTTGCCGATCTAGTGCGATAATATGATTGAAATTACCTCTGGAGCATCTCCTTAGCTCTCTTTTTTTCGTAACGAGTCCATGACAAGGACTTTTCCTGAGTCAGGTTGAATGACTAGCAGAATAAAGTGGAACCTACACACGCATAACTCACCATCAGTTACACTTAACATCGAGTAAGCCGAAACAGAATGTGTACAAGAGAGGGTAACAGTACTCACGAGAAGTTGTAAGGAAATAGTATTTCCCTTTTGGTTTGTTGTCTCAGTAAAGACCTTAGCAATAAATCTTCTATTTGCCCGGGTTTGGTTCTTATCACTTCTTCATGAACTCTATTTGGGTCAACGAACCCAATGTCAAAAGGTCCTCCTTTCATGCATTCCATAACCTTTTTCCTGCATAATAGTATATACATATATGGTGAGCATATATATATATACATGTAATTAATGAAGTGAATGAGATGAGATAGAAAATACAGTAATAGTACTTACACACAATAAAGGTTGATGGCAGCTTTGTCGAGTTCCTTCTGATTGAATAGAAAATGCAAGTCTTGAATGTTGAAGTCGATCTCGTCGTCTCCGCACAAGAAAATCTCATCTCTTATATGCGCCGTGATCCATTCTTCCTTTCTCGTCTTGCAGAAATCAAGGTACCACTTGTGCAATCTTCGCATCTTTGTTGGTAGATTCTTGAGCTCCTCTTTCTTGAAGAGATTCTTCCCATACTTCCATGGCTGTATGGAGTTGGCATCGCATTTGGGCAAGTTGTCTCCCATGATGTTCAAGTATGCAATGTAAGTCATCCCCATCTCATTGGCCTTTCTTTGTAGCTCTGCCTCGTAATCATTTACGGGAGGAGCGTCCCGTGTGTCGAACACTTGGAGCGGGGCGCATGATTGGTTTTCCTGCTCTCTGAGCATGGGAACTGTTTTCTGGGGTGCCGCACGACTGCTAATTTCAGTCTCCCTACGGCGCCTTGCATCCGCCTTCAAAATCTGGCGCTCGTAGTCCGGCACAAGTGGGGTTTCAGGTTTCAAAAGATTTTTGTAAAACTTCTCCACCACCGCCGGATCTATTTTATCCCTTGGCTCGGCCCATCTAGGTGCAAAGAATTTCTTGACCTCTTCTTCCGAGATCCTATTGGTCTCCTCGTCGCTGCGATTCCACGGTAAAACCGGCAATGGCTTGGCGGAAGGCTGCGGGACGTAGTTTTTTGAACTCTTTGGCGTACGGTTTCCTGCGGATTTCTTTGTGGCAGTGCTAGTGATGCTCTTCGTGGCAGTGCTCTTCCGCTTACGCTGAGGAGATGGCTGAAGCGCCGGAGATGGCTGACAGGCAGGAGATGGCTGGCGCGCCGGATATGGCTGGCGCGCCGGAGATGGCTGCCACGCAGGAGATGGCTGAAGCGCCGGAGATGGCTGCCGCGCAGGAGATGGCTGAAGCGGCTCAGACTGCTGACGTTGCGGAGACGGCGGGGGTGCGAGTGGCATCCAATTTGGAAGCACGATGTGTTCCTTCTTCCAAAGAATGGTTGTTTTCACTGCAAATTTGTGTTGAGTTTCCCCTTCACCTGTAGCATGGTCAAGCTGTGCTTCCTCATATTCCTTCACAACCTCATCCACCCCGACAATAGCATAGCCATCTGGAATCGGTCGGCAGTGGTAAGTTCCACCAGCTACAGGAGGTAAGGCATAGCCGACAGCCACCTTAATGGATAAGCCCATTAATCTCACATGCAGCTCAGCGTGTTCGCTCTCCGTGATCTCATCCACAGGGTATCGAGGACCCGCCATTTCAAGCGTGGGCTGCATGTTCTCCGTGGAAGCCACTCTGCTTTTCCGCGCAGAGTCTAGGCCCCCGGCAGATTTCAATGCAGGCTCTTCGTGCCGCTGAGATGGGCCGGTAGCTTGATGGCTTTGTTGTGCATTCACTTGCGCCTGCAGCGCCACAAGTGCATGTTCTATCTGTGGCATCCGCTCTGTACGCTCTTTTTCTTTTCTGCCGCGCCATCTGTAAGAGTCGCTCCACTCGGCAAACCCATCCTTCCACGTCATACCCCCTGTGCCTCGTGCATGTCCAGGGTGTTCTTTTTTACCGATGGCGCGTGTGAGCTGGTCATTCTCTCTGTCGGGATGGAAGGTCCTGGCAGCTGTTTCCTTGTATGCCGTGATGAGTTCAGTGACGGGTTTGGCAAGGAGGGTTGGGAAGATACACAATCCTATTTCTGGGTCCAACCTTGCCCCGATTCCGTAGAACCAAGTCTTTGCACGTAGGTCCCACCCATGTGTCTGGGGTGTGATCCCTCTGTCGCGCAGGGCCTTCTCAGCTTCCTCCCACTTAGGCCTCTGAGATATGTAGCCACCTGACCCTGTCCTCTGGTGATATTCCTTCTTCTGGTCATTTAGCGTATTGGTTTCTGACCTCTTTGTAGCTATAGCACCTCCCTTGTATGCCACAAATTCGCGCCAGTGAGGTCTTATCTTCGCATAATATGCGTCTTCGAAATCTGGAGTCTCGCGAGCTTTGACAAATTTGTTCAATTTTGTCTTCCAGTTGCGGAAAGCGTTAGCCATCTTCTTTAGAGTCCACTCTTTGACCTTTTCCTTTATAACCGGTCTGTTTTCATCCTCCTCTGGCGGAAGGTTGAAATTTACCAACAGCGAATTCCAAAGCATTTCTTTGGATCTTTCATCGACAAAGGTACCGTCGCCCTTCTTTGGCTTATTCCAATATTCAATTATGATTGGGATTTGGTCCCTAACAAGAACTCCAGCCTGACGTACAAATTTGTCTGCGGCCTTCTTGGCCTCCATCGGCCTGCCATCAACACGAACTGCTTCGATCGTGAACTTTGCACGATCTTTCAACCGATGGCTCGCGCCTCGCTTGGTGTTTTTCGTAGAAGAAGATGGTTGCTGGCTGGTCGATCCAGAGGGCTAAAAGAAGAAAGAAGCGTTAATTAATACATGTAGAAGAAGATTGTTGGTGGAAGTCAGCAGAGGCTTAATCAATGCATATACCTCGCCGGACTTTGTAATCACTAAATTGCGTTCACCGGAGTCTTCATCTTCTCCATGACTACTTGAGTTGTCATCATGTCCCTCCAAGTTCAGATATTGTGAGGTGTCCTCATCGATAATGTTCTCCATTATTTCTTCTTCTTCAAGGTTTCTACTAAGTGGATTCATAGGTTCTAAAACAATAATATTATCTAGAGTAAGAGAGTAAACATTCAAGTGAACTTGGATTCATACACAAATATACATATTATTCATACAAAAATACACAAATAAATGCGGGGGGGCGCGAGCACCACCACCCTAACCCTATCTCTAGGGGGGGCCGCGAGCACCACCATCCTAACCCTAAATGCAGGGGCCGATGAGGACCACCACCATAACCCTAAGTCCGGGGGCCTGCGAGCACCACCACCCTAACCATAAGTCCGGTCCCCCGCGAGCACCACCACCCTAACCCTAAGTTTGGTTGCCTGCAAACACCATCACCCTAACCCTAAGTCTGGTCGCCCGCGAGCACCACCACCCTAACCCTAAGTCCGGTCGCCCGCCAGCACCACCACCCTAACCCTAAGTCCGATCGCCCGCGAGCACCAACTCCCTAACCCTATCTCCGGGGGGCCCGCGAACACCACCACCCTAACCCTAAGTCCGGTCGCCCGCGATCACCACCACCCTAACCCAAAGTCCGGTCTCCTGCGAGCACCTATATAATACAAATATTTCCTATATAATACAAATATTTCCTACATATACACAAAAATATATTTCCTATATATATACAAATATATATTCCCTACACAATACAAATATTTCCTATATAATACAAATATTTCCTACATATACACAAAAATATATTTCCTATATATATACAAATATATATTCCCTATACAATACAAATATTTCCTATATAATACAAATATTTCGTACATATACACAAAAATATATTTCCTATATATATACAAATATATATTCCCTATATAATACAAATATTTCCTACATAATACAAATAGTTGGCATATATACACAAAAATATATTTCCTATATATAGACCAATATTTCCTATATAATACAAATATTTCATACATATACACCAAAATATATTTCTCATATATATACAAATAATTCCTATATGTAATTCAAATATTCCCAACATATACACAAAAATATATTTCCTATATATATACAAAATTTTCCTATACATATACAAATATATACAAATACATAAAAAAATATTTACTATACATATACAAATATATACAAACACAAAAAAATTACAACATGTACCGGTGGTGGCAGGCAGGGGCGGTGGCGGTGGCGCTGCCGGGGCGATGGCGGCGGAGCTCGTGGCGGTGGCCGGGGCAGTCGCAGAGCCCATGGCGGGGGTCGTGGCGCGGCCAGGCCGGGGTGGTGCTGGCGTGGCGGGGGGCGTCCACTGCAACAGCGACGGCTCGCGCGCAGGGAGGGGGGCGACGGCGCTCCCGCCGGATGGCGACGGCGAGGGCGGCGACGGCGAGGGCTGGACGGCGACGGCTTTTCTCTGCGCGCGCGCTTTCCATCTGGCTGGGGGAAGAAGGAAGGGGAAGGCGCGCGTTATAACCCCCCCCCCTTTAACACCGGTTCGTGGCTGGAACCGGTGTTAAAGGGGGGGATTGGTTTCATGCCCGCACCCCCCCCCCTTTAACACCGGTTCCAGCCACGAACCGGTGTTAAAGGGGGGGGTGCGCGTGCGAAACGAGATAAATGCGGGCATTTATTTCATGCATTAAAGGGGTGGGGGCATTTATAATTCAAAAAATAGGATATGAATTTAGAAAATTCATATCTTATTCATTTCAACTCAGAAAAATATGAATAATATATCATAATTTTCAGAAAAATAATATCTATCTATTCATGTAAAAACATTTTATATTTACTTTAGATGAAAATTTTCAAAATGATTAAAACACTTACATATAAATTTTGATTATTCAATTCAAACAAAAATAAATTGTCAAATCCTAAAACTTTGAACATAAGAAATATTAAGCATCTAAAAAGGAATCTAACCCTATTTTATTAGAGAAAATCATATTTTATTTTGTATTAACATTTTTGAATTGATTGGATATTTAAATGCCGCATCTTTTGTATACACTTGAATCTGACAAAGCCTCGCTCAACTTGCATTGGATTTTTGATAAAACAGCATATTGTGAACCTAAAAATGATTTTTGTAAAAAATCATGAGCATCGTATCATGTACCTGTAGTTCATATATGACCCACTTCCTACCGATTCGGCAGGAATTTGTCTTTTTCACCAGAGGTGGACAGAAAGGTTTCCGATCCCCTTGTTGGTACATTGTCCATATAAGGTGGTCTAGTATTTTTGTAAAATGTGGTGGTGGTTTTTTGAATTAGCCATTTGGTGGTTGCTTCACAAAACCGTCCGTTTTTTATGCTCGGAAAATGGAAAATGCCTTTTTGGTGCGATAAAAAGGAAAACTTCCACTTGCAACATTGTTTGCCATGCCATGATGCACATGTATGCACAATATGGCCATATTATCACAAACTATGCCTTGATTCTAGCCATAACATTGGTCATTTGACCCGAAAGCCAAGAAACCTCGAATGAGATAGGTCATTTTGTGAAGGAGATAGAACTGGAATTAAAATACAGAATGCAACTAATAGTAAGTTACATAAAGCACGACTGAAAATTAAGATATATAAAAGAACTGAAAATTAAGATACATGGACAGATTAAGTAACAATCGGCCGAACTTGTTTCGGAATGTTGGAGTGATTCAGTCATGCTCCTGCCTACACCTGTAATACTCGCCACTGTAGTCGTCGTACTCGCTGCCGCCGTCATCGCTGTCGTCGTCGGGGTCGCCGTAATTGAACCTTGAAGGCTGAGTATGCGTGGGCTGGACTTGAGGGTAGCGCAGACGGGGGTTAGAGTCGGCGGCAGTGTCATAGGCCATGACGCTCTGGAGAGTCCGACCACGCCACCATAGCCGACGGCCGGCCTCGTTGAAGTTCGGAGGAGGTGGGCCGTCCTCGTGCCTGGCGAGCGCCCTCTCACGCCGATCCACGAAGAAGGCTTCCCAAGTAGGGAAATAGTCGGGATGCCATCTGGGATTCCTCCGCTACTCCGGCGTGAGCTCGAAGTAGTAGTGGTTCGTGATGGCCATCCGGCGCGCCACACCTAGAGGGACAGGAGCAACCGGCACGCCTCCTGCGCTCAGCATCCAGCCGACGGGGACACAGTAGCCCGGCGGGCAGGGGTGGTTCGAGGCGCAAAGCGCCTCCGCCTCCCTGGGGGTTAGTGCTACGGTGGAAGCCATGGGAAAGAGTGATGAGGTTGCAGATATGAGTCTAGAGATGTGCAATGACAATGGAGGCCAACCCTACATATATATATATAGTGAAGAACTGGCGGGAAGAACTGGAGGGAAGAACTGGCGGGAAGAACTGGCGGGAAAATATGGCGGGAAGAAAAATGGCGGGAAAAATGGCAGGAAAAAATGGCGGGAAGAAAAATGGCGGGAAAAAATGGCGGGAAGAAAAATGAAGGGAAAAAATAGAAGGAAGAAAAATGGCTCATTTAATACATATACTATTAACAGAAGAAATATGACATTGATTTCCATGTTGAGATACATATGTGTGCCAAAAATGGCTCAATTAATACATATAGTCAATCTTATGATCGCGTCGGACGTAACCATGGAGTATCAACACCGTTTAACAGGATGGTTGGGTCAGTCTTCACTCTGAAGGGCGGAATTTCATCAAACTTATTATAATCTTCTGACATGTCTGTCTTGTCCTCCACTCCCACGATGTTTCTTTTCCCTGAAAGAACCATGTGACGCTTTGGCTCATCGTGTGATGTATCTGTTTGCTTATTTTTTCTTTTTTTTCGGTTTGGTAGACATGTCCTTCACATAGAAAACCTAAGCCACATCATTGGCTAAGACGAATGGTTCGTCTAAGTTCTTGTCTACCTTCATAAGATTGTTGAGATCCACCGTTGTCATTCCGTACTTCTTGTCTACCTCAACCCCCCTCCTGTTAGCTCGACCCATTTGCATCGAAACAAGGGGACCTTAAAATTAGGTCCATAGTCAAGTTCCCATATCTCCTCTATGAACCCATAATACGTGGTCTTTTGCCCATTGTCTTCTACTGCATCGAAGCGGACACCACTATTTTGGTTGGTGCTCTTTTATCTTGGCCTATCGTGTAAAATGTATTCCCATTTATCTCGTACCCTTAGAAAGTACATACAGTCGAAGATGGTGTCCTGGCCAACAAGTACAGCTGATCCCCAACAGTGGTGTTATTCGTGAGAAGTCTTTGCAGCCAGCCGCCAAAACTCGCCATGTGTTCACTTATAATCCATTCATCAGACTGCCCCGGGTGTTTGAGGCGTATTAAATTCTTGTGTTCATTGATATACGGGGCAACCACGATAGATCTTTGTAAAACCGTGTAGTGTGCTTGATTGAGAGAATGCCCGTCCCTACATATCATTGCTTTACATCCTAGGGTGCCTTTTCCACGCAGTCTCCCCTCATGTCGTGATTCTGGAACACCAATCGTCTTAAGATCAGGAATAAAATTAACACAGAACTCAATGACCTCCTCTGTTACATAGCCCTTGGAGATGCTTCCTTCTGGCCTAGCACGGTTATGAACATATTTCTTTAAGACTGCCATGTACCTCTCAAAGGGGAACATATTGTGTAGAAATACAGGGCCGAGAATGGCAATCTCTTCTACTAGGTGAACCAGGAGATGCGTCATAATATTGAAGAACGATGGTGGGAACACCAACTCAAAGCTGACAAGACATTGGGCCACATCTGTCTGTAACCCTGGTAGGCTTTCTGGATCGATTACCTTCTGAGATATTGCATTGAGGAATGCACATAGCTTCACAATGGGTACTTGAACATTTTCAGGTAGAAGCCCCCTCAATGCAATCGGAAGCAATTGTGTCATAATCACGTGGCAGTCATGAGACTTCAGGTTTTGGAATTTTTTCTCTGCCATATTTATTATTCCATTTATATTCGACGAGAAGCCAGACGGGACCTTGATACTGCTCAGGCATTCAAAAAAGATTTCCTTCTCTGCTTTGGTAAGAGCGTAGCTGGCAGGAGTTAAGTGGCATCGTTTACCCTTCTCGTTCTCAGGATGCATAGGCTCTTCAGGGTCTTTCAGACATTGCTGGTCCTGCCGTGCTTCCGGTGTATCTTTTGTCTTCCCATACACTCCTAGGAAGCCTAGCAGGTTCACGCAAACATTCTTCATCACGTGCATCACGTCGATTGAAGAGCGGACCTCTAAGACTTTCCAATAGGGTAGGTCCCAAAATATAGATTGCTTCTTCCACATGGGCGCGTGTCCGGCATCGTCATTCAAAACAGATAGACTGCCAGGACCTTTTCCAAAGATTACTTCTAGGTCCTTGACCATACCAAATACCTCCTCACCGGTACGGAGGACAGGCTTCCTCCGGGGTTCTGCCAGACGTTTGAAATGCTTGCCTTTCTTTCTTACTGGATGTAGGTTCGGAAGAAATCGACGATACCCTAGGTACACAACCTTCTTACATTTATCCAAATATACACTTTCAGTCTCATCTAAACAGTGTGTGCATGCATTGTATCCCTTGTTTGTCTGCCCTGAAATGTTACTAAGAGCAGGCCAATCATTGATGGTTATGAAAAGCAATGCTCGTAGGTCAAATGGCTCCCCTTTGTGATCATCCCACATACGTACACCTGGTTTGTCCCACAACTATAAAAGTTCTTCAACTAATGGCCTTAGGTACACATCAATGTCGTTGCCGGGTTGCCTCGGGCCTTGGATGAGAACTGGCATCATAATGAACTTCCTCTTCATACACAACCAAGGAGGAAGGTTATAGATACATAGAGTCACAGGTCAGGTGCTGTGACTACAGCTCTGCTCACCAAAAGGATTCATGCCATCTGTACTTAGACCAAACCTTAAGTTCCTTGCGTCACGTGCGAAGTCCGGGTACTCTCGCTCGACTTTTCTCCACTGTGACCCATCAGCGGGGTGTCTCAACATCGCCTCTTTCTTACGGTCTTCCATGTTCCATCGCAACAACTTGGCATGCTCTTTATTTCTGAAGAGACGTTTTAACCGTGGTATTATAGGAGCATACCACATAACCTTGGCAGGAACCTTCTTCCTAGGGGCCTCGCCCTCAACATCGCCAGGATCGTCTCTTCTGATCTTATACCGCAGTGCAGTGCATACCGGGCATGCATCCAAATTCTCGTACTTCTCACCGCGGTAGAGGATGCAGTCATTAATGCAGGCATGTATCTTCTGCACGTCTAATCCTAGAGGGCAGACA
Organism: Avena eriantha; assembly: GCA_910589775.1. Taxonomy (NCBI): domain Eukaryota; kingdom Viridiplantae; phylum Streptophyta; class Magnoliopsida; order Poales; family Poaceae; genus Avena; species Avena eriantha. The sequence goes on along the minus strand of OU342743.1, from coordinate 101,999,552 downwards.
ACCTTCTTTTCTTGGTATGTACTGTCGGGCAACTCATTATTTCTTGGAAGAAGATTCTTCATTTTTACCAACAACTTTGAAAATGCGCTATCAGTCACACCGTTCTCTGCCTTCCATTGCAGCAAATCCAGTGTGGTACCTAGCTTTTTGTGGCCATCTTCGCAAGTTGGGTACAACAATGTTTTGTGATCCTTTAACATCTGCTCCATCTTCTCCTTCTCCTTTTCAGTTTCACATTCTTCCTTTGCATCAGTAATGGCCCGACCAAGATCGTCATCAGCGGGCCCTTCTGCTGCCTCTTGATCTTCATTATCTACCCCCGTTGCAGTATCATCATATTCAGGATACATATTATGATAGTTGTCATCATCCTCTTCTTCTTCGTTGTCTTCCATCACAACCCCTTTTTCTCCGTGCTTGGTCCAACAATTATAGCTGGGCATGAAACCGGATCGAAGCAGGTGGGCGTGAATGGTTCTGGTATTTGAGTAGTCTTTCTTGTTCTGACAGTGAACACACGGATAGCACATAAAAACCATTGTGACCACGGTTTGCATTAGCCACAACGATAAAATTTTGGAGGCCCGTAATGTACTCGGAAGTGCGGCGGTCACCGTACATCCATTGCCGGTTCATCTGCATTAATATATAGTATATATCAAAAAATAATAGGGAGATGACCATTTATATATATACTACATCAATGACACATGAAAGGATAGTTGCCGACCTCGACCGAGAAGGAAAGAGCAACGAGAAAAATTATTTTGAGCTCTCGGGCATTTCACCGAACACCTCTTGTGCATCCGAAAAAACACAAACTAGCACACTTCACACCCTCTTGCTAGGCTCCAAAATGAGATAGTGAAAAAATGGAAGAGTGGGGTGTGGGCTACGGTGTCTTATATAGCCCCCCCCCTTTAACACCGGTTCAAGCCACGAATCGGTGTTAAAGGGGGGGGGGGCTGCGCGGGCCACTGGTGCAGGGGCCTTTAACACCGGTTCGTGGTGTTCAAGGGGGGGCTCCTTTTTACTGCACGGGCCACGCTGGTACAGGCCCCCCCTTTAACACTGGTTCGTAGAAGAACCGGTGTTAAAGCCCATTTCCAGGCTCAACCAAAGGCCTCGTTTCCACTAGTGAGAAAGGAGGAGGTATCCCCTCTATATCGGAAAAAATATATGAAAAAACTGAAAATATATCGCTGGCAGACGACACCTAGAAAAGGTATATTGCTGACAGACAACTGAATTAGAATTCTTGCCTGCAAAAAGCCAAAAAAAACACTACATTAGAATTGTTAGGGAGATTAAACCACAAGGAGCAGGACATTTCAAAGCCAGCAATCAAAATGAAATACGCTTGCGCAATATATCAATGCAAAATCCATCAAAAAGTTGACCGTTTAGGGAGATAACACGTAATTGGTAGACCACCGCCTTGATGTTTTCCTCTCGTGCGCCCTCTCTTAACAGGCATAGTGAGCCAATCACACGTAATTGGTAAACCACCGCCTGTATGCTTATCCCAGATACTCTGTTACTTGTTGGTGTGGTTTCGTTTTCAGTGAAAATGGAGCCGGGGAGTGATCCCTATCTTTCTAAAAAAAATCATAGCAGTCCTTTTGTTTTCAATTTCATAAGATTGTGGGAGAGGCTGGGAGGGGGACACCGAAGAACACCTCTAAGATGATAGAGTTGTACTACGGACAACCTTTATCATTTATTTCATCAAGGAAGAAATAAAGGCAGTATGCTTTGATGCAGAGGCTGGTTGCACCCCATTTTCAAAGAAAACATTATTGAAGGCAGAAATACCAGTGTGATTAAGCACAAGCCATCATGAATTTACAAATGGGGTTTGATTCAGTACAACTCCTCCCCCTAGACTCGTATAAATATGTTCACGTATATATTTAAACCGTATGCAAATCGAGTAGTACTCATGTATAGGCATACGGATAGGATGTGTAGTTCTACGATATTCTTCCCGCAGGCTATTCCGCACCTGATCACCCCTGCCCACCGTCCCAGTGGTGATCGCCACCACCCCGGTTACAACCGCCGCCAGCGGCCATCATGTCAACCGCCACCGCCGTGCTTCTTCTCCGCCGCTATCGTCACGTCCTCGTCAACCGTCGACGCCGGAGGTAGGTACTCCGTGGTTTCCCAGTCACGTCGTGGCAGATCACCATGGTTGTTGTGTGACCGGACACTCCGGCGCCGACAATGTTGGCTTGTCCGGTCTAGCTAGACTGTCCAGCGCCGCTAAAGCCAGCCTGTCCGGCGCCGCCGAAGCCAGCCTGTCCGGCAAGGACAGGCTGGCCGCCGCTACTGGAAGAACCATACGAGCTCATCACCGAGGACCACGACAAACAAGAGCGACCTTCCTGCACCGGCGTAACCCTGTCCAAGGCGGCAAAGTCCATGTGATCATCCATGGAGACTGAGGCATCCCAGAATCTCTTGTACGTAGTACTTGCCTTGTGACTAAAACTAATTTTCTTGTGGGCGGAGTCAAATATACAAGAGACAGACAATAAATATGACATACCCAATGAACATAACAATTCCTTTTCAAATCTATGAGCTGATTGTACGCACCTTCATTTCATATAACCCGATAGACACCAGTCAATTCGTTACACACATACGGGAGAAACGACCAGACCTACGGCTGGTAACCAACATAATTCAGCAAAAGCTCCACAACTACGAAACGAATCACGACTATTAGTACCAGGCAATAACCAAAAGAACTACAACGTCTTCGTCATGATACAAAACTAACACTCGGTAAGCCAAAAAAGTCATGCCGGACAAGTCCAGCCTCTTGTCCGGAAACATGTCTGGGGTGCTCCTCTTAAAATTTCATAGGTGGGTCTTCACGCCGGACAAGACGCCGGACTGTCCGGCCTACCGCCGGACATCAGGCTAGACTGTCCGACTGGCCGCCGCCAAGCTCTCGGATCGCGCTGCCGCCGCCGTGCCAGCCCTGCCGGCACACACCTACAAGGCCAAGCCGAGGCGTGCGCCGGCAAAGACGAGTCACCGGCTCGCCGGACCCAACCGCTACCACTACCACCACGCGTGGACATGGCCGTCGCCGATGATGATCCAGCGTACAGCGGTGCTTTCTTTTTCGTTTGCGTAGAGCAATACTAGTACAAATAGTGCATAATTTGGTTGAGTTATACGGGATTTTACACAGGTTTCATATACATGTTTGTACTAATTACGAAGAGGTATCAAGCGATCTGAGCCGTCCTTGTGTTTGACATTATACGAGTTTGTACGAGTCTAGAGAGAAGGGGGTTGTACTGGATCAGAGGCCTTTACAAATATTTATTATGTATCTAACTAATTATTCACATGATCTTGGAGAGCTCCACGAAAAGAAGCAGGACATTTCAAAGATCATCATCAATCAAAATAAAAGACCTTGCGCAATATATATCAATGCAAAATCCATCAAAAAGTTCACCGTTTAGGGAGATCACACGTAATTGGTAGACCAGCGCTTCGATGTTGTCCTCCCGTGCCCCCTCTCTCTGCACGCATAGTGAACCAGCTTGGTGCGCTGAGTAATTTTATTTAAATCGGAGAGTTCATTTGAATACATATAGGCCAGCCAGAGCTAAATTAGTGTAACCGCGAGCTAAACTATAAACCTCGACTCGTTTGACGTCTGTCCATTGTTCATGGACGAAGTCCGCCGATGTAATATAGTGTTTCCTTGCCTTGCTGTCCTCCAGGCTGCTGAATATAATGTTGATGAATTCAAGGCAATATGAAGCTCCTGGGTTCTGGAAGGCCAATGCTTCGAGTATAGCTGCCACGCTGATCCCTTCGACACTGCAGGCTGCATAGGATCTTGATAGAAGACGCCCAAGACCTTCATTTTTGGGAATGGAAAAGAAGTTCCTACATCGTGACCCAGAGCGTGCGGACCCTCCATGATGGCAGTGGCGGACCCAGGATTTTGGAAAGACCATGGCTAATTTCATATGCTCACCAAACTTTATATTGAATCGGAAGGCCAATGCTTCAAGTTTAGCTGGCATAATATCATAAATAATAAGACACATTTTTAGTGCTCCATCTGGTCCATAATAAGTGTTATTGATTTAGTACAACTTTATTATACTAAATCAGCGACAATTAAATTGAATCGGAGGGAGTATCTAACAAAGCTTTTCTCTAATATACTTGCCTATCATTTCTTCATCAGTAACAGGAGATTGACTGGAATTGGAAATGTGTGAAGCCGATGGAGAATAAGATGATACAGGTCTTGATGGACAAGGCTTCGACCTCTTTGTCCTCTTCAGTCTTCTACATAATCAGATTGGACAAAATTAATTAATCCCCAAAAGGGCAATCAACTAACCAGTCCTGCAACTAACCATAACTGTAGCCTTAAACACGATGATACGGCGAAGATTGGCGACCTGTGCGGCTGTCCGGTGAGGAGGTCAACAACGACGCGGCCGCGCAGGCGCAGGCGCAGCCTCAGCATCTTGGCGTGGTCCAGAAGGGCGAACAATGCGGCTGCGCAGCGCCGCGGCCGACTCTCCGTCGGCGTCGGCCGTAGCGGCGGACGGCGCGGCAACATGATCAACTCGATGGGGCGGCGGACGATAGGGTCATGGGAGTTGAGGCGTCGTTTACTCGTTTAGATCACGGAAAGTTTTTTCCTCTGCTAAAAGGAAAAGTATACGAACAATTTACTCGTTTGATTCAGGTGGCTGGCTTTGGTTACTTTTTTAAGAACAGTCGCTAGCTTTGGTGGGCCTGTAACAACAGCCCGGGTCATTCCGGCCCAGAGACACGGGCTGTGTAGCCATGGTTCTGGAATTTCTTAGGAATTTACAAGGAAGATACTTATACTACATGGGCCAAGACCCGGGCTGTGCTGATGTGCTGCGGATGCAGGTGCACTAGTATGTGCTCCACTACATAGTTGTTCATCTATCAATTGACCATGAGTCAGTTTTTTCAATGCTGCTCATCTGATATGTCACTTGAAAGCATGGCAAATTCCTGATACCTGCTTTTCCTAGCTTGGTAGACTCGTTGCAATTGGGCAGCAATGTGAAGGAGACGTTTATAGGTGGATAACATCTTGGTTCTAGCTAGGCATGTAGTTACGGACCAGAGAATGAGAAAATGGGATTGTAGATGAAGATATTTAGAGCAGGTACAATGCAAGGTGCTTAGCACCAGTGGCGGACCTAACAAGTTTATAAAGCCGGGCACACTGAAAACTAAAAGACTACACTTTGATCTACGGGGAATCGTGAATGTCATATATTTGGATAAGCATCTTATGAATGTAATCAATATTGTATCATAGATCACATATGTTAAAATAAAACTAGCCATAGAATGATAGAATAGAACTTTTGACGAATCGACAATAAAATTCTTCTGTCCAGTCCTGCTCTTCCTCATTGATCATTTCCTGCTCAATCCTCATCCAGATTAAACAAATCATCATTCTCTTTCTCAAAGCAGTCATGCTCTTTCTCATTAAGCATTTCCTGCTCAATCCAGTCTTCAAACTTACTGATCACATTTTGTTCATCTCGATTACTAGATGGTGGGTCTTGCAGTGGCTCCACTCGCGGTGAATTTCTTGTAGGAATCAGAAACCCCCCAATTATGAAAATTAAACGATTCAATTTGTAAACCGGTCACTAGGATGTTTAATAGAAAATCTGTTGCAAATTACAGAGAAAAATTTACCTACTTGTTGTGTACGACCGGTGTCGATAACCATCCTGTCTGCTGTTGCTTCCTTCATATGTCGGAAAATCGTCGGTGATGGATGCTCACGCTCGGCAGGCGCCAATGAGCCACCATACACGGCCGTAGGATTTGAACTCTGGTCGCTGCTATCGCCGCCTCGTCGCTTGCGCTTCCACGTGTTGCTGTCTCGCGGCGGAGTGGCAGGCTGATGGGAGTAGGGAGCCATCTTTCTTTCCCTGTCTCGTCATGGGCGTCTCCCTGAGCTAGGGCGCGCCGGCCGCACACTCGGTGCTCTTTGGTGCCGTGAGTTACGGCTGGAGACTCGTGCACAGACGAACAGATGGACCAATCGATTGGTTCCCGTTCTGGCTAGCTAGTTTCCTGAACGGGTCAATCAGTACCGCTCGGAATATCTGAATAGGCCCAAGCTATCCCAGCTAGCTTTATACACGTATTTTTTCAGCAGATTTTCAAAGTTTCAGCTGCATACGTCGACCTGGGATCTCGCCGGAGTACCTACAAGCGCCGGCGTCAAGCCCGGGCACGTGCCCATGGTGCCCGGACGGTAAGTCCGCCGCTGCTTAGCACGGTGCTTAGAAAAATAAACCGGTTTTTTTTAAGCACCGGTGTTTATTTATACTAGGTAGATGCCTAACTAAGCACCTCTCCTATAGAAATAAGCACCAATGTTTAGTAAAATGGTTGGTTTATTTTTGTAAGCACTCCTCTAAGCACCTCCCATTATACATGCTCTTATAAGTGGATATGTCGCTACGTTTTTAATGATACACTTCTCTCAACTGAAGCTGGGTGGTGAGAGATGGTCAAAACTCATCTGGCAAATATTGCACATAAATATCACTTAGCACTGATATGGTTCAACAATTTTGGTGATAAAACTATTCCGTAGAGAGCAACCAGCAGGAGCTATGCCTTTTCTATTAGAAGAAGAGAATTGACCGGTTTAAGAGGGAAACCGGCCAAAAGACGATACATGCGTATATACAAACAGGTCCGATTAAAAGGGGAATCGGACCAAAAAAAAGTCCCCAAGCAGCATGGTTTTAAGGAAAACGGCAGAAACCACACAAGGCCACACTACCTAGCTCGACTAGGCCTGGAGCACCGCCGAACGACACCAGCAAAACGGCAACAGCGGGCGCTACGAAAAGCCTGGTCCACGTCCCCGGAGAGGAAGTCAGAGCCGAAAGAATGGCTAGGCCTCACAAGCTTCATGGCGAGAGGCAGGCTGCCGGGAGCTCGCCAGCGGCACGCGCCCGCTGATAGGGCCCGCCGAGCATGGTTCACATCATTCCGAAAAATGACGCTTACAAGGAGGTCACGGCGTCTGAGAGGACGCCGCCGTCATCCAATCTAGCGAAGCCAGATTTGGGTTTTCACCCCAGAGTGATGGCTGTCGTCGGATTGAGAACAAGTACGCCATGAGGGGGTCCTCGAGGCATGCGGAAGAGAGGGGTGTGAGACGTATGGTATTCCGGGACGGTGAGCACACAAGTTTACCCAGTTTCGAATCCGCCGGCTTTGGACGAATCCTACTCCTGCTAGCAATCAAGTAGTACGGCAGAGCCGGAATATGGGTTACAAGGGTTTTGCCTGTGCGAGTTGAGATTATAGACTATTGTGTTGCCATAAAGGCTCTCCCTAGGACGGCTTATATAGATATCCGGCCTAGGGTTTACAGGAGAGATCAATCCGGCTACGACTAAGAGTTGGTTACAGAGTACATCTTGAACTACAAGTAACATTATGGGCCTAAGTCGGTAAGTCTTCTGGGCCTTCCCGTAGCCGGATTGGACTCCGTCTTCTCTCCTGACTGGGCCGCCCGTGAAGCAAAGCTCTAACCCGAAGTGGGCCACCCTGGTCAGTGAGGAACTGTGAGGATACCCGGAAAGTATATCCTCAACAGCAGCCCCCGGAGGCCTCCAAGATCCAAAGTCGGATTTTATCATCGTCTAGCTTGATCTTCGGCTTGCAGAATCCTGAAGGGTTCCTGAAACTTCACAAAAAATACGATCCGGGTCTTTAAAAATAAGTCGGACCTATCAATTAGTTACTCGCATTTTCCAACTCGATTTTAAACTAAACCGGAACTTGGTTTCTACGCCACCTGACACAAGCATGGTCAAGTCACGTCATCTGACAGGCGTGCCGTCAGCACGACCGTTGGTGGGTCCGCAGATCGCGGAACCGAGGCGCCGTTTCAATGCGAGCGTGGAGATCGAGGAGACGCAATCATCGCGTGGGTCCTTCCCAGTTCTTTCCACGACGCGTGGCGGTTACACTATAGCATTTGCACGAATCTTGGCGTAGTTAGGTGGATATAAGTGGTTTGGATTTCTCCTTCTCCTTTCCACCAGTCTTTGCCGTTTCCTTTCCTCCCAATCCTCCTGCGCGCTCAGAGCCTCCTCGCCCTCCCCCCACAGAGCTCCTAGCACCGCCCCTTTTAGGTCACTTTCTCACCGGAGAAAAATGGCTTCATCATCTTCTTCCTCTGGCTTGGCGGCGGCAGCGGCGTTGGCGTCGGCGGAAGCAGCTGCGGAGAAGGAGAGCTTCCGAGGAATCTGGATCCCCTACGCCCTCGACGAGGACGACCTCAAGAACATGGAGAAGAAGGGGCTTCTCGCCGCCGGCGACTGGCGGACCGGCTCGGGCGAAACTGCCCCAACCCGCGCGAGGGCGAGCGTGTCCACTTTGGCACCCGTTTGGACTGAGGTCTGTCTTTTCCTCCCTCGGAGTTCTTCTCCGAGGTTATAGATCATTACGGAGTTCAACTCCACAATCTTCCTCCCAACTCTCACTTAGAGATGAGTGCGTTTGCATCGCTTTGCGACGGCTTTCTCGGCATTAGGCCGAGTTTGCTTCTCTTCCGGTATTATTTTCATGTCCGGAGAAATTCCATCACTGCCGATGTTCCTTACATCACCGACACTATTAGCTTTTCACTTAGACGTGACCGGGCATATCCCAAAATTTCTGCCAGGGACTCGGCCAAACAATGGCCAGCCACTTTCTTCTATCATAGGGATATTCCGGCTCCTGGCAAAGCTACTGCTTTGCCGGCTTTTGTCGACGGAGCTGCCACGGCCCAGCCTTCCTGGGACGAGGCCGCTCCGGCTCTCACCGACGATCTGATCCTCGCTAAGAGGCGGATCGAATATCTGATCAAGCACATGGGTCTGAAGGGATCCGACTTGGTCCAGTGCTGGGTCTCACGCCGGATCCAGCCACTTCAGTACCACGGGGATAGACTGATGCTCTCCATCACGTATTCCAAAAAAGACTCCCTCTGCATCAACCCCAAATCCTACACCACTCAAGGCTACATCAACAAGATCAAGTGGATGATCAAGGAGCGGATCGAGAGGAGGATTCCGGAGATTTCTCTGGATATGTACACAGCGGAAAACCCTGTGGTGCCGGTAAGCTTCCATCAATACACCTTTTATGTTTTTCAATCTCTAAGTTATATACTGCAATGCTGATATGTTTTCTTGTTTTCAGCTTGCTGACCTCCCCGAGTCGGAGCTTGCTCCACTTGAAGGATATCCTCCTGAGTTTTCTCAGGAGACTGAAGTGGTCCCATTGCCGGACCTTGCGCTCAAGAAGCGCAAAGCTCCGACAGTGGCTGTTGGCACAAAGGAAGTGCCTGTTGTGAAGAGGTAACTTTCATTCACAATTTCCGCCTTTGTACCTTTCTCGAATTTCTTTCTGAAATGTAATGTTTCCGACTTTACTACATTCTCAGAGCAAAGCCTCTCATCAAGGGTAAGGGGAAGGGGATTCCTGTGAAGCCCCTGCGACAGACGAAGCTCACCATAGCTTCTCCTGCCGTGGCTCCTCCAACTCCAGCCCCTCAACCTTCTGCAACTCCGGCGATCATTCCTTCTCCGGTGGTCGCAGAAGATCCGGCTCCTCCAACGGAGCCTGCGATCCTTGGGTCGCAGACTGAAGTCACCGTGGGTGCGTCAGCTCAAGATAAGGGTGAAGCCTCTTCGGGTAATGATCCCTCGGCTGAAGTCTTCGCCGAAAACCTCCTCAGCAATCCAGGACTTGCCAAGTTTGGCCTATCCCGGAAATCTATAGAGGAAATCCAGCGGCTAGCCAGGCAAGTCCTGGACAAAAGCCAATATCCCCCGAGGAGGAAGCGCAAGAAGAAGAGGATGTAAATTTCTCTGACCTTCTCGCTCAAGTCCACCTTCGCGACGAGAGGATCAGGGCTGGCGAGCTTCCAACAGCCCTAGTAATCCCTCTTACCCTCACCGAGAAGGTGGCAGCTGAAGTGAACGCGGGTTTAGACAAACACACCCGCGAGCAATATGTAAGTCGGAATTCCAACTCTTGTTTTTACATTATGTTATATCATATCTTCTAGCCCCCAAGCATGAAGTAGGATATAGAATCCGAGTTTATGCTTCATTAGGATGCCAAAGAATGAACTGGTGTAGCCCCCAAGGCTCGTGCTGATATTTAGCAAAAAATATTAGCCCGAGTCTTAAGTAGCTTTCTGACTTTGGGTATTCTGACTTAGAGAAAGTATGTTCCTATAACCAGGAATTATTATCCAATGTCTGTGATAAGCGAAGAGAGATCAAAGCTCTCGGCTTAAAAATGCTGAGCTCAAGGTAGCCAAGGATGAAGCCGTAGGTAAACATTTCGAGATTCAAACCTTGTCTTTTGCTTTTTCAATGTCGATTTTTTCTGAACTATTGTTCTTTTTGACTTACAGCGTTGGTGAAACAATCCATCGCTATGATTGAAGAGGCCGAGAACCTCAAGACCCTAGTAGTGGAGAACAAGAGACTTCGCCAAGAGCTGGATAAGCTCAAGGCGGATCATGAAAGGAGCATAACTCAAGTCCTTGAATCCTCCTCCATGGCCACTGAAGAGTGTGATCGCAAGATCGCTGCTCAGGATAAAATTATCTCGGACCTCAAGAATGAGCTTGGCATAGAGAAAGATCTCTCAGAAGCGCTCCGGGATGAACTCCAGAGTCTCCGGGAGGAGAAGACCAAGATTGACGACATCATTCTTGGTACGTTCCATCTGTTTGACTTATCATTTCTTCAACTTTCATCAATGTCGGATTTTTATTGACTTGTTTTGTGTATAGGTCCTCTGAACTTGACGGACTCTTCCTCCTCTGAGCCCCGCACCCACCGGCTTACTCAAGTTGGTGATCTTCGGCATGACTTTCGCCAGTCTATTGAAGACATTGGCGAGTCTCTCAGGATTCCGGACATGCCAAGCATGTCGGATTTTCAGGTGCGGGACAAGGCCAAGGAGATGCTGCAGCTTGTTCGGGACTGGAACATGTCCTACGCGCGGACTGTTGCGTAGAATGCTCTCACCATGGTCATGAGCCACCATGGAAACATTGAGATATGGTAAGTGACCAAAGGGTACTGCAAGGTAGACGAAGACGGCCATGAGCAAGACCTTCAAGCCATCATGCACTCCTGCGCCGGATACGGGTGCCACGTAGCTGATCTGACCAGCTACGAGATCCCCTTCTTCACCCGCGTAGATACTCTGCCTCCTCCTCCAGAAGAAACCGAAGAAGTTTCCGACGATGAACGGACCACCTTGGATCCGGACATCTCGGAACGATATCAAGGCGGAGTAACCAGTGAGCCGACAGCTCCTTCATCTCCTCCTGTATCATAAACCAGAAAACTATGTATTATTCCGGAAAGACATGATGCGTTTTGTAAATATTAAGTACTATTGACTTTTGCTAGTGCTAAGCTTTTTATCTATTCAGCACTTTTGGCTTTGTTTTTTTTTGCGTGCCTGAAATGTTCACATAAGCACTTGAAATTTTCCATCTCTACTTATCGTTTATCTGGCTTTCCGCCTCGTCCCTTTCGTGAGCCGGCTAAACCTTCAGCCGGAAACTTTGCCGAGCAACGGAGCTCAATTGCTAAACCAGTTTAAACTCGGAAACAAAGCCGGCTTCCAGTACCAACAATTCACTACTCGAAAAATACCCGCATCCAGCAATCGGACAGATAACCAAAGTAAAGACTAGAATTTTTAGAGTTATACCCGAAGGTAGCAGTTTTAGAATCGGAAATCTAAACCAGAACGAACATGAGCATAAAGTATTTTCAAGCATTCTGGGATTTTTGACTATGACATGATCATTAGGAAATAAGATGGTAACAACTTCTCAGAAAAACTTCGAGGTAACCAAAACTTTTATTTCTCACAGAACATGTACATATGTATGATTACAAAGAAGGATAAACTAAAAATAAAAGGGACTTAGCTGAGAAATATTCCACGGTCTGTCTAACTCATCCGGATTTGTACTGCCTCCAGCTCTCTTTCTCTTCTTAGTAGCAGGTCTTTCTTTGACTGGCCTCATGTCAGTTAAGTAGTACGATCCATTGTGCAATACTCGACTAACTAAAAAGGGCCCTTCCCATACTGGGAAAGTTTGTGCTTTTTTTGTTGCACAAGCCGGAGAACCAAATCACCTTTACTGAAAGATCTAGTTCGGACTCTATGGCTATGATACTTGCGTAACTTCTGCTGATAGGCTGTAGATCTCATTTCAGCAACGACGCGAACTTCTTCGACTAAGTCGAGATCATTTTGTCGAGAAATCTCGGCATCCTCTTCGATATACGCGGCCACTCTAGGAGAAGTATGAATTAAATCGCTAGGAAGAACTGCTTCTGCGCCATAGACCAAGAAGAAAGGTGTGTATCCGGTTGACCTGTTCGGAGTTGTTCGTAAACTCCAAATTACAGAGGGTAATTCCACTGCCCAAGCCCCCGCAACACGTCGTAGTGGTGCTTCGAGTCTTGGTTTCAAGCCTTGTAGAATTAAACCATTTGCTCTTTCGACTTGTCTGTTAGCCTATGGATCTGCGACTGACGCAATGTCAAGCCGGATATGTTGCTCATCGCAGAATTCAGCCAATTCTCCCATGGAAAAGTTACTCCCATTGTCCGTGATAATACTATGCGGATAAGCATACCGGATTATAACATCCTCGACAAATCTTTTGGTTGTTGCTCCATCACAACTAGTGACAGGTTTAGCCTCGATCCACTTTGTGAATTTGTCCACCATCACTAAGAGGTGAGTGAATCCACTTGGGGCTCGTTTAAAAGGTCCTACCATATCAACCCCCAGACCATAAAGGGCCATGTTATTGGTATTGTTCGCAGCTGATCAGCCGGAATATGAGCTTGCTTGGCGTACTTTTGGCAGCCTTTGCATGTCTTGACTAATCGTTCGGCATCTGTCTGAGCTGTAAGCCAGAAAAATCCATGTCAAAAAGCTTTTGCCACTAAATATTTCGCTGCAGCGTGGTGACCACACTCGCCTTCGTGGATTTCCCTTAAGATTTCCACTCCTTCTTCCGGAGATACACAACGCTGAAAAACCCCTAGAAACACTCCGTTTATGGAGCTCACCTTTAACAATAGTACAAACTTTTGCTCGTAGGATAATCTGTCGGCTCAGTACCTCGTCTTCGGGTAATTTGCCATGTACCAAATAATCGAGGTAGGGTTGAGTCCAGCTGGGGATTACAGCCAGAACTGCTATCAAAGGTGAGTCGGATTTGGTCAGATATTCCTCATATACTCTCTTTATCGAGGGAACTTTGAGGTGCTCTAAAAATGCGCCATCCGGGACCTCTTTCCGCGTAGAGCCTATTTGAGATAGTGCATTTGCTTCCTCATTTTCTGCTCGAGGGATGTGTTGAACTTCAAACCCCTCGAACGATTTAGATAGATCATCCACGACAGCTTTATATGCTGCCATGTGCTTATTTGCATTACAAATATCCGAGACTTGCTAAGCAACAAGATCCGAATCTCCGTAACACATCAAACGTCGGATGCCAATATCCTTAGCAATCCGGATTCCATGCAGCAGTGCTTCATACTTGGCAATGTTGTTTGTCGTTGTGAAGTGGATCTGCAACACGTATAAAAGTTTATCTCCTTGGGGTGATTTGAGCACCACGCCTGCCCCCGAGCCCCCTCGAGCCTTAGACCCATCGAAAAAGAGGGTCCAATATTCCGACTCAGGAAGGACCATGTTCTCCTTGGTCTCTGTCCAATCAGCGATAAAGTCAGCAAGGATCTGGGATTTGATGGCTGTCCGAGGTTTGTACTCAACATCGAAAGCTGCAAGCTCTATGCCCCTTTTGGCGACGCGTCCTGTGGCATCGCTATTGTTGATTATATCTCTCATGGGAGCTTTGATCACCACGGTAATTGGATGCTCCTGAAAATAGTGTCGTAACTTACGAGATGCTAGAAAAACGCCGTAAGCCAACTTTTGATAGTGCGGATACCGCTGTTTTGATTCTGTCAAGACCTCGCTGACAAAGTACGTCGGACGCTGCACCAGGTGTTCCTGATTTTCTTCTGGTCTCTCCACTACTATAACGATACTGACAACCTTATTTGTCGCAGCAATGTAGAGCAACATCGGTTCCTGAGGTTCCAGCGCTGCGAGGATAGGAGCAGATGAGACTACTTTCTTCAGGTCTTGTAGTGCAGCTTCAGCTTCGTCAGTCCAGACAAAATCCTTGGTCTTCTTCAGGAGTTTGTATAATGGTGCGGCTCTTTCACCAAGCCGGCTTACAAATTGACTGACCGCAGCAATGCAACCAGTTAATCTTTGTACGTCCTTCAGGCGAGTTGGCCTGGAAATATTGAGAATAGCCTTGATCTTGTCGCGGTTCACCTCTATGCCTCTTTGAGACACGATGAAACCTAACAATTTTCTGGCTGGTATTCCAAAGAAGCATTTCTTTGGGCTAAGCACGATGTTGTATTTTCGTAGATTGGCGAACGTCTCCTCCAAGTCGGAAATCAATGTTTCCTTCTTTTTGGACATGACCGCGATATCATCCACGTATGCATGTACATTGCGTCCGAGTTGATCATGGAGGCAACGCTGCATCGTGCGCTGGTACGTAGCTCCTGCGTTCTTCAGCCCAAAGGGCATCGTAACAAAACAGAAGGTTCTGAAGGGGGTTATGAATGAAGTCTTGACTTTGTCAGATTCCTTCATCCGGATTTGGTGATAACCGGAATATGCGTCGAGAAAATAGAGGAGTTCTGAGCCTGCCGTAGAATCGATAACTTGATCAATTCTAGGAAGAGCGAACGGATCTTTTGGACAAGCCTTGTTCAAGGCAGTATAATCAACACACATCCTCAAATCAGTAGTGTCCTTTTTAGGGACCATTATAGGGTTGGCCGACCAATCAGTATGGATGACTGTGCTCGAGCCGTGCTAGTTCCTTAGCTATTGCCTTACGCTTTTCATCGCCAAACCGTCATAATGACTGTTTGACGAGGTTAGCATTCGGGTTTACATTTAGAGAGTGCTCGGCAAGTTCCCTAGGTACTCCTGTCATGTCAGATGGCTGCCATGCAAAGATATCTTGATTTGCTTGGAGGAACTTGACGAGCGCACTTTTCTATGCGCTACTTAGGCCTACGCCTATCTGGGTCACCTTGGAGGGGTCATCATCCTTCAACGGCGTCGTCTTCATCTCTTCTGATGCTTTGAACTTCGGATTTGGCTTTGTGACCTTCTTCTTCGTTGTGGGCATGTCGGACGGATCTATGCTCTTCTTGATCTCCTGGTACTCTTGGGCGTGCAGCACGGCTTTGGAAAAGGCGGCATTTCCATCCTCGCACTCTCGCACTTTCTTAGGGTCTCCCCTGATGGTGATCACGCCGTTGGGACCTGGAATTTTCATCATATTGTAAATGTAACACGGACGAGCCATCAAAGCCCAGTAAGCCGGACGTCCGAATATAGCATGGTATGCGCTCTTGAACGGGACTACTTCAAAGGAAAGTGCCTCCGTCTAATAATTCTTTGGAGTTCCAAAAGTAACATCCAAAGTGATCTCTCCCAGGGAATTAATTTGTCTTCCTGGGACAACTCCGTGAAAGATCATAGAGCTATGGTTCAGCTGTGTTTCCGAGATCTTCATCCGGCGTAGTGTTTCGACATAGAGAATATTGATGCTGCTACCACCGTCCATGTGGGTCTTGGAGAAACCATAACCTTCAATAAGTGGATTGACGATTAAGGCGTATTTTCCTCGCCTGTGTAGTTTAGGCGGATGATCAGCGCGGTCAAACGTGATTGCCACGTCCGACCAGTCCAGATACTGAGGGACAACCGGAACCGTTGCATTGAGCTCGTGGAGAACTGCTTTCTTTACCTTTGCTGGTTGAGATCCGAGGAAGGTGACGTAAGTGTCCTTCTTGGTGGGAAAAGTCTTCTTCCCTTCCGGCTTGGGATTTGAAGCATCAGCTTCCTCCATGTCGGAATCTTCCTTGGTCTCCTTGTCTTTGTCGGGGTTTTTCTTTCCTTTCTTCCGCTTAGCTTTGTAGCCCGCGGTATCATCTCTCTTGATGTCGTCATTAAAACGACATTCAGCTTTGGTGTGGGACGAGCCCCCATTGGCGTCTAAGTGATGCACACATGGGTTGTTGGCAATGTCGGCCCAAGTGTAGGTTTTGCCTGGTTGTTGCTCTCCTCTGCCTTGGACCCTTGACGTCCCACGGCCACACCCGCGGCCTCCGCCACGTCCTCCTCGTCCTCCAGACCCAGAAACAGTAGTGACCACTGCTGTCTCCGCGTTGGGTTTTTCTTTCGAGGTATTTTTGCGCTTCTGAGCTTGTTGCTTTGGTTGTTTTGCCGACTGAGGCACAGCCAGAACATTGAGTAATCCCTCTGCATCGTCGTCAGCATCTGCATACTTGCTCGCTGTTTCTATCATCTCTCGCAGATCAGTAACCTTGTCACACTTCAAGCGATGGCGCAGTAAACCAATTGGGAGACCTGCGATGAAAGCTTCAATCGTAGTTTGATCGTTTACTCCTTCGTAGGAGTTCTTTGTGTCGATCCATCGTCCGAGATAATCCTGGCAAGTTTCTCCGGCTTTCTGGGTGCAACGCTGTAGGTCTTCAACCGTACAGGGCCTCCGATATGTGCCTTCGAAATTCCGAAAGAACGCACTTTGCAAGTCATACCAGTTGTGGATGGTGTTTGCCGGAAGTTCATTGAGCCATGATCGTGCCGTCTTCCGCAACATAAGTGGGAGATATCGGGTTGCGACCAGGCTGTTTCCGCCTTTGGCGATGCAGCAAGCTTGGAAGAAATCCTATAACCAGGTGTCTGGCCGAGCAATGCCGTTGTATGCTTGGATATGTCTTGAGATAGCAAATCCTTATGGGAATTTTGTAGCTCTGATGCGTGGTCCGAAGAACTTTGGGCCCACGTACACGTCATCGTTTTCATAGCGCCGAGCCTCTATGTTGGAGTTGATCCTGTGCCTTGCGTCGTTCGGGGATAGAAATTGTCCCGAATGTCGGCTGCGGCTGCGGTGCCCTCGAGCGGGATTTCGGCTTCTGCCACCACCTCCTCCGCCATGTCGTCCTCCTTGACCTCCTTGGGGGCCGTTGTGATAACTGTGTGGTGGAGAGGGTGGTGCAGCTGGATAGTTTCCGGCTGATCACCGGCCTCCGTCTAGAGCGTCATTATTCCAGTTCCGGGGAGGTTCTTGACTATGACGAGCCCCCTGTGTGGTTTTCGTCGTTCCTTCGTCCGTCGTTCCCACCATGGTGAGGCTTAGCCGGACGGCTCTCATGTCTAGGAGGTGGCATTCTCTTACGATCCTCCTCCCGACGTTTCTCCTTATCTTCTCCCTTTCGATCGTTGAATTCTCGTCGGGAAGAATTCCTCGGATTCAGTGCGGCGATCGCGTCTTTCTCGGTTGCTGGAGCGACAATGCTCCAGTTATGTGTAGCTCTGCGATGCTATCCCGACGATCCGGTTCTTGAATAATTTCTTCCCTGCGTTTGGGGTGATGGTACTGCGCCCGAACATAATGGGATCTTACATCAGCCCATGCCGGATCTGTGCGACATTGGTCAGAATCCGAGACCAGTTTTTGACTTCCGGACAGGGCGACCTTCTGCTGCTCCAGTCCCTTGCTGAGAGCTTGATACCCAAGTGTATCTTCTCTGGCCCTGGATTAGCTGATAGAATTGCACGAGCTGCCACAGTATTTTGCACTGGTGTTGGGTATACCCAATCTCCATTGCTATCCTTCCGTGGCTTCCCCATCTCATCTCCGAAAAGGACGACACGGACACGTGGGAATTGGTTGTCATCTATGTGACGCTTCCGTGTCTTCTGATGTAGACGGGACATGTACTCCTTGTTTTACATGCGCTTATTCTCCACCTCGATGTTTTTGGCTTCATCAAGGAGTTGTTGACGACGCGCTTCTAGGGCCTAGGCCCTTTCGTCCAGCTCATCTGCAGTAAGTTCTGCAGCTGTAGGGATAGGTGTGGTTAATGCAGCATCGATGAGTTTGCGCGCACCTTCTGTGATCACGTGTCCATCAACTGATGCTTCTTTTTTCGGCTCGTGTGGGATAAGTGCTCCATCCGAGTCTTCCTCGTATTCCTCGGCAATCACCTCTTCTGTGAGAGGGTCTTTTTCCGGGGTCTTGTTCTTCTTGTTCTTCTTCTTTGCCTTCTTGGCAGCGCCGGTAGCAAAGACGGCTTTGGGTCCGTTTCCCGGAGTCAAGCTCTGGTCGGTACTTTCGGACATCTGGACTTCGGGATTATCTCCGACGTCCATGTCATCCTGCGCTTTGGGAGAGTGTTCCCCAGATCCTTCATCCATGGCTTCTCCCTCTTCTGCAGCTTTGGAGCTGTACTCCTCTTCATATTCCACGGAGAACTTTCGGAAATCTGCTGACGTCATAGATTCATCCGAGGATGCGGGAACGTCGACGTTTGTTCCAATTGCCTCTAGCACCGAGTCGGTGTTTTTTCCAGCATCGGCAGAGCCGGATCCGGATCCGACATACCCGACGAAGTGCGATGCGTGCTTCCTGAGGTACCTACGGCTTTCGCGATCAGCCATATCGAAACTTCTAATGGTCTCGAGGATTGCATCTGCGCTAGCGCCTTCCAGTATCATACGTCTTAGTGTGTACCTGAGGAAAGGCCTGTCTGTCCCGGCATCGTCAGAGCCGAAATCAGTGTCGTTGTTATCCTCCTCCTGGATTTCGACTTCCACGGGTGGGTCGATCTGGGATCCGGCTTCTCCAGGGAGATCCACTCCAGATTCGACTTGGACCGTGAGGTCTTCTTCAGGCTCGGATTTCTCCACTATCTCCGCAACTGGTGCGGGCTGGGTGGGATTAGGGTTTTCTGAGATCCGGAACTCTGCCGCTTTCGCGAACAAAGGGGACCAAGAAGATTCTTCTGCCTCTATCATCACCGCTGGGGTGGGTTGGGCAGGTTCAGCGAAACCGATGTAAACATCGATCTCGCCAAAAGACATGATTGTATAGGCAGTCACGGCCTCCCTAGCCGGAATCCAAGTCTCGTCAAGAACGATGAGAGGGACGTCGCTGGCGTAGAGGATGCGACCGACGGCGATGGTCTCGCGGATTTCGATTCTTGCTGATTCCGCTCGGAATGCAGATCCAAAGCTCACTTGCCCCACGGTGGGCGCCAACTATCATCGGATTGAGGACAAGTACGCCATGAGGGGGTCCTCGAGGCGTGCGGAAGAGAGGGGTGTGAGACGTACGGTATTCCGGGACGGTGATCACACAAGTTTACCCAGGTTTGAATCCGCCGGCTTTGGACGAATCCTACTCCTACTAGCAATCCAGTAGTACGGCAGAGCCAGAATATGGGTTACAAGGGTTTCGCCTGTGCGAGTTGAGATTGTAGACTATTGTGTTGTAAGGTGTTCGCCCTAAAGGCTCTCCCTAGGATGGCTTATATAGATATCCAGCCTAGGGTTTACATGAGAGATCAATCCGGCTACGACTAAGAGTTCATGACAGAGTACATCTGTCATGAACTACAAGTAACATTATGGGCCTAAGTCGGTAAGTCTTCTGGGCCTTCCCGTAGCCGGATTGGACTCCGTCTTCTCTCCTGACTGGGTCGCCCGTGAAGCAAAGCTATAATCCGAAGTGGGCCACCCTGGTCAGTGAGGAACTATGAGGATACCCGGAAAGTATATCCCCAACAATGGCCGGAGAGGTGCTCAGGCTCCACGACTATGCCCCAAGGGGGAAGCGGCTCCCACAGGCATCGCCGAAGTCGGCACCGACCAAAGTCGGGCAGGAATTTCGTTCGGAGAACGTTGCACTGCCTCCAAAGGGCCGACACGAAGGCGACCCATACCGCTCTGCAAGCGCGACCAACGGAAGGAGAGACGGCGCCTCCGCCCACCCCCCATGCCTCGTCGCCCGCACGGCCATGGCAAAAGAGCAACACCATCCATGTATGTAGCCGTCGCTCTAGCCTTCATGCGTAGCAGAGCGAGCACCTCACGACAGATCGCCACGAACTAAGGGGCACACCCCTACCACCGAAAGCCACACCGCCGTCCTAGCACCATGGCACAACTCTGCCATGGGGATGCCAGCGAGGGACGCCTCGCCCCTACCAGCCACACGCTACGGCCCACCAAAGCCGACAAGAGACTGAGGGAAAAGGGGACGACCTCCACGATACCATCGCTCCAAGGCCCCCCAGACCAGCCGTCCTCCACACAGTTGCTGCATCGAAGCAAATCTCCTGGATGTTGACCACCGCACAACCACTGCGTCCCTGGGGCCGCCTCCCCGACATACTCAACTCCGGCCACCCCTTCTGGTAGTTCGCGGCCGGGGTTACCGCGCCGACCAAGCCCCCACCCGAGCCCGCTGGCTTGGCATCCAGCGCGCTGCAGCCACCCTCCCCTCCCACAAACGCCGCAGCCTCACCGAGGCACAACCCACCAAGCCTATCTAGGCCCGGAACCGCGCCTTGGGAGCAAGGAGGCACCGACAGCACCTCCGCCAACCACCACCACCCAGCCTCTAGAAGAAGCGCCAGCACACTACACGCCCGCGGGACGCCGCCGGCCTCCAGCCCCAGCAACGAAGGTCTCCCTCCAGACCATAGCCCCGCGAGCCGAGAGGACTAAGTCCCCGCCGCACCCTTCATTGGCGACGCCCAGCTTCGCCCGGTGACAGCCTTAGGGGGCGACGAGGGGAGGGAGCAGGGGGAGGGGCGGTGCGGTTGTGGGTTTGGGATTTCGCCCTCCCGTCGCCCGGAGGAGGCGACAAGAGGAGCGGACCGTCTTGAAGCGACTCTGCTTATCTTAGTCAACTTAATTATACATTGAAGCGAAAAATTAATTATATATGGAGTGATTTTCATGAGTTCTAGGCTTATACTGACCGTTGATGGTGTTAAACAATATTAGGCTTTATATTTTATACATGTATTTTGTATCTCTGGTATTGTATTGATATGTAGTAGTACTCCAATTGTACGTACCACCGCCGTACATAAAACTTTCGCTGGGTTCTACCCATGACAAATATCAACATGAAACCGATGCAAAGGCCAATGCATCGTTCTAGCCAAAATTCAACATGGTATTAGAGCAGGTCTCTTTCTGACCTAGCTGGATAAATCTCCATACCTGCCGCTGCGGTCCTCGTGCCACTGCCGCACCTTGCCGCTGCTGCAGCTTGTTGTCACCGCCGTCACAACCACAAACACCTACCGCCGTTGTTGACCATCTACGGCATCCGCCTACAAAACCCTAGAAAAAAACATTCTCAAACCCAGAAACAAATTAGTGCTGACGCAATCTCTACCGGCTCCCGTCTTCCCGATGGATTCGTCTCCTTCCGTGGCTACACTGGCTGCAGCTCCTGGAGCGCCATAGGCCCAACTCCTCACTCAGGGAAAACTCGGATGTTTGGAAAGCTCTTGTGCTTGCTGCCCTGCGTGATGCCCGCGTTCTCAATCTGTTGGACGGACTTGAGGAAGCCCCTGCTGAAGAGATCGAGGTTGAAGATACCAATGGGAAGAAGATCACGTTCAAAAACACTGAGTACGTACGTCACGTGGATCACTCGTGAGTCGTGACCAGCAAGTTCTACGGTATATTCTGAATTCTTTGCCACCAGATGTCCTCTCGCATGTCATTGGTCTTGAAACATCTGCCGAGGTATCGAAGGCTCTTGTGTCCCTCACCACGTTGTCGTCGCGTTCCCAGACTCAACGACTCAGATCTGCCCTCAATGATACCAAGGAAGGGGAGCTCTCCGTGAAAAAACACTTCACCAAGGTGAAGAACATTAACTCTGAACTTGCTGGATGACTCTATAGTCTATACGCAGATTGATCTCCAACCTCGAGTTCAAGCAAGGAGGAGGGTGGCAGCTATAGCCTAGAGTATTCAGGAGACATGTCCGAGCAAAGACGAAAGAGGGTCCGTTGTCTCTAAGGTAGAGACTAGAGAGAGTAGACACCTTGTGCATGTAAATCTAGACAAAGAAGAATTTAATTAACTAGATACCTAGCATATTTTAAATAATTTAAAGTATTTTTTCCATGTATTCAGTACTATTTTTAAATTTAAACTAGCATGGTGGCCCTCGCAAATGCGAGGGCATATCTTTATAGTATTGAAAAGACTTAGTATTTTTTTATAGTTTTATTTTATGTTGTAGGATTTTGAAGCCTTCGAAATGTTATACTAAATAAAATATCGCAACATGAAGTTGGTATTAAATTTGTTAAAATATTATTATACTATATTATCGACCATATATGATGTTTTTACATGACGTTTAATCGGTTTATTCAATTACAATCTGGAAAGCAAGTTGGATTATATTTTTGCTTTCATCTTCAATAAATATGAGGCGATGTTAGTCATTGACATTTAAATATAAAGTAAGCCAGATTTGTTTTATTTTGTCCCATTAATATTTTTTGGTTCACCCAAGAATATTTAGAATAGCGCAATAACTTTTCTTCATGAAGTAACAAATTTTATTTTGTGCATATCTTTCTATTCTCACTTACTCAGTGGTTCTAGCATACATCACATTCTTCTTCTCTTCTTAAAGTTCACCATCTAGATGTGATAAATATCTAAGATGGAATTTTCACCATTATTTTGGGTATGAATACGTATTTATTAATTTCTTATACCAATGTGTTGCTCGTATTTCCTGCCTTCATGGCATAAGGCAAGACATTTTAGACATCTGAGGGCATCATGTTCTGCATATATAAAAACATTTAAGTATTTATTAATTATCATAAAGTTTGCAGCAATATTTTTTGATAATGTTGAAAATATATATGTACAGCTCTATAGAGATTTCTTTTATGCTCTCAAGATTAATATGGGTATACTGACAAAAAGTTTAAGGTAAATTAAATATATCACATGTGCAGGATAGCATTTTTAGTTGTATTTAATTTATGGGTGAAAGATTTTGAATATTTAATCAGCTTTAAGTTGATGTCTACATAATACTATATGCTAGATCGCACTTAATTACAAATATCAAGTAGTCATGGTCTATTGTAATACCACACCCTTGGACCAAAGGCCCCATGATGATTACACAATTATGGGTTTTAGCGAAGCGAGGAGTTGATTCACATTGTCAGGTAGGGAAGGGAGGGAAACTATACCATGAGAAGCTTCGCATATGGTTAGTGATTATGAACCATATGGCATTGATCTGTCTACTCTAATCTGGCTATAACTATATACATTAGTGCTACGCGAGGGTGCAAATGTACAATCATACACTCTGGTTCGGAGTATCACCATGAAAGCCCCAAAAACCATGCCAAACACGGAACAAAGCATGAAAAAATAATGGCCAAGGTATTTTTTGGAAACAAACCGTGAATATTGAGTTAGAATTGACATCCTTTCAATCATTGCTGATTAAAGCTGTAAACATTTGGAAGCCCACCACAAATGCTAAGTCAGAAATTTACAAGAAATGCTAGACTTCCGAGGTCTAAAATTGATTAGTTATTATGGGTGTAAGTTCATTGGAAACCAACTTTAACTGTCTAAGTTAATTTGCTAGAGCCATATGGAATGTTATTTGTCATATCATTTGGTTAAAATATAGTAATAATTTTCTTATTATGGCGATGAATTGTGCTATCCTATTTTTCCAAAAATAAGAGCTTGAAATATCAAACAATGGCACCATTCATAAATTTTGCAATAGTATGTGCATTTGCTGTTGTTTACTCGGACTACCAACAGAGGATATAAACTGACTTGTTTTGTCGTAGAATTCTTAAATATGTTACAAAATAATTCTGGCTCTGACTTTGTGTGATTGTACTTGTATAGAAATATTAACGCTTTTCTTCGTGAAAGAAATATTAGTGTTCCTGGGCAAACGTGTAGCCCCAGTTATGTGGATTAGCATGATTGTGAGACTCCGTATCCTGTAGTAGATTCCATGCAATAATCTACCTTCTCACGGCGTGGTAGTTTAGATGCACATGCATGATTGATTAATATCCTAGTATAATGCACAGAAAAAGGCAGCCAAGTACACGAAGAAAAAAGAAAATTGAGGGAAGGAAATTTGTTTTTCTAAGGAGGGTACCACCCGAAAAAAGAATATTTCCTTTTGTTCAAACCATCTTAAGTATATTTGATTTCTTTGGGTCAGATGTACATGCACGATATTCTGGTACCACACGGAGGAAACAAACAGTCTAGCAATCCTACCTTGTTTACACGTTTTCTTTTGCTAAGGTGACAGAAATAATTTTTTTCCGGTGGGCTGTTAGCGATCTAGCGAACCTGTCAGAACATTTTGTAGTGGGCTACCACGTATATTAATCTTGGCTCGTTACGTCCTAATATAAGGTGTGTGCGGTATCTTTTTTAATTATTATTGTTAACCGATCTAATCTATATTGTGGTCCACCAACGTCGATTAATGGACTGTGTCAAACGATATTACGGGTTACGTAACTGTTAATTTCTAGTTAAATCCTAACCATAAATTTTAGATCCAACTATCAAAAATAATTATAGTGATGTGGCTTAACGTGGTGCCTCGAAAAACACCCTTGTATTGCTTTTAGTATATAATAGATTCTGCCTAAATTTGAAGAGAAAATTCGGTCTTCCTAGCAATCCAGATAGAGTACCAATCCGACCAAGGTAGCGACCCGGATTATATGTGATAACTATCCAAATGTCTTAGTTTTTGATCGATTAGCCCATGTAGGAGTGTTTTGCTGGGGCTTACAGATGTCAAACCCAAGAAACTTTTTAAGCAACATACATGCATGTGGCTGAATCATGCTAGTATATGTAAGCGTATTTTCTTTCTAGGATTTGTTCACCAACATAACACACAGAGCTAAAAAGGCAAAAATGAAGAGCATTCACTCTTCGTTCGCCAACAAAAGGTAGATGGAGCTGCCTACCCACCCCCAGGTACTTTCTTCTGTCCTGTGTTTTCCCACTAACTTCAAGCTATAAATAAGCAGTCCCTAGCATCTTCTCCTTCAAAGCCAATCCCATCACAATAGCTTGCATTCTCCTCTACCCGCCAAGCCTCACACAACTCGCACTCGTCGTAGTCGTAGCCTGGTGTGTGGGCAATCCTCTAATTATCCTTGCTTCCAGAATCCTCTCTTTTGCCATATCCATTAACGCGGGTTGTTGTGTCCTATCATTTGCATTTTGTCGATTAAATGTGCCTGAGTACTCCCTTCTCCACATTTCCTTTGTACTTCTTTGCAAGCAGCCTGGTGAACCCAAATGGACGGAGTAAATTCTTAACATGCTTTTGGTAGTTTACTCAGATGAGACAAATTATGGTTCTGGGAGAATTAACTTAAATACAGTCAAGACCTAGTAGGTTTCACATGGCTGCACTTAAGATACCACACTCAGCACATGGGTTACAGCTAACATTTTTTTAGTTATGCATTGTTTTTACTGAGAATAAATTGTCTATAACATTGGATTTGTGTGATGATTAGTGCAAGGTTGAGTGGATTTGCCTGATGATTAGTGCAAGGCTTAGAGTTTCACTTGACTTACAAGTGAGAGGCTACTGAGACTACAGTGTTACCCAATTAGGGCAAGAATTTGATCTGAGCTCAGCTCCACCTGCTAAAGCTCGATCAACTAATAAACTAGCTCAACTCAGCATGGCTCATTAACTCAACGAGTTCAGATTTGAAACTCAGCTCCACTCGGTAAACTCGAGAGATCGTTTAGCTCGTTAATTTTTTTGAGAGATGCGTTTAGGTCGTTATAAGTTGTGAACGAGAACGCATATAAAAAAAGTAGTATTTCTTCTACAAATTCAGAACTAGAACAACGATACTACTTACATAATTCTACAAAGGCAAGATCAATAAAAAATATAGTAGCTCTATACCATTATGAGTGCAAGAAATATTAGTAGTTTCACACTTATCTATGGAAAAATCCAAACAGCGTATATGAACTAGTTTAACGTCCTAAATGGGTAGCTCATGAGTACCCCGTTTATCTTAGGTGAACAAACTAGTTTATTTCTGCAAAAGAAAAGAGCAAACTTGTTCAATTCTAAAATTAGGCTTGATTCATTTGACATTGAATTCGAACCAAATCGATCCGAGACACGAGCTACTCATTTAGCTTACGAGTTTCTTTTTATAATTCCAGCCCTATACCCAACCGAGAATTAATTAAATCTCAGTGATCTATGCATGCCCAACTAAATTACGCTAAAGAATAGGAAACAAAATTAGGTGCCGCACCCCTCTCCTGCACCCCTGCGGCGGCGCCGCGCCGTGCCGGGCGGCCCCTCTCCTCCCCGGCCGACCCTCCCCTCAAGATCCACCCGCCCGCCGCCGCCGCCGCCTGGGGCGTCGCCGGGCAAAGATCTGGCGGCGTGGCGGTGGCAGCGGCGACCCTGGCCGCGTTTTGGCGTGGCGGCAGCGGCGTCCGCGCCGGCGCAGGTTTGGCGGTGGTGTCGTGGCTGGCGGCGGCTGGGGGTCCTTGGTCCAGATGGCTGCACGCGGCGGCGGGAATCCGTGCCTATGGGCCGAGATCTATTCCGTTCGTCGCCGACGCCGGGGCTCAGGATCTCCGGGCCATGCTCGCGGCACTAGGGAGCTTGGGGTTGCTGCCCCTGGCATGGTGGTGGTGACTTCCTTCTCCGTCGGAGTGGTCGGCCGGTCGATCTTGCCGCTTTGCGGTGGATCCTGCTAGTTTCCGGCGGGTAGCATGGGGGCTGCTGGCTCGGTTTCAATAAAGGGGGTGGTCCTCGGATCTATCTCGCACCATGACGAAGATCTACTTGATGTGGGTCTCCATTGATCTGGCCGGAGTGTCTGGTTCCGGATGGCTTCGCCGGCGAACTCCCATGGGCGCATATGCCTGGAGCTTGCTGGATCGAAAGGAATTCGGTCACGCGCACCTGTGTTTTTTGCTGGCCGATTGGTTTCAATGGGAGCGCGGTGAAGCTCTGCTACTTGTTACCATCATGCGACATGTCTTTGACGATACACATGGTGAAGTCAGATGCGGAGAATGTCATGAAGGCAGAGACATGTGGGGGAGTTATGGTGGTTTGAGTCTTTATGGTGATGAGGATCTGGCTTGCATATCTGTGACTCGCAGCAGCGTCTGTTAGAGGGAGCGACATCACAGGAGGAGTTCACAGTCTTACCTTGCAGGGTGAAAACCCAAGGTCTGGCCTTCATTGGTTGTGCCTGGCAATGGCCTTGCAGAAGGCATTGCTTTGCGAGCGAGGACTTTCTCCAGGGTGAAAACCTAAGATCTTTGATTGGGCGATGACAGCGCTTGTGCACTGTTTCCTTCTTGGAGGCGTCGCTTTTGGAGGGGTCGGACTTCTGATGTTGTTTTGGTGGTGGTAGTGTCGCTGCTGTTAAGGATCAGATTCCTGCAGCGGGACTTTTCTTTTTTGTAATTCTTCTTCTTTTTTTCCGGCTATGTGCATCCGTATTGCCAATAGAGTATGCATTGTTGCAGAGGTTGGGTGTAATTGGTATCCATGTGATATTAATATATTCTCATTTCCAAACAACAAAAAAACACACAAGAGGGTCATAAGACATAACTAATTGTTTACTGAACACACAAAGATCGGTTGAACGATGGAGCAACTCATAAATCCAATATGGAGAGGCTAGTAGTAGTAGCACTAGCACTACGCTGCTCCAACACACCCATCTACTTTCAGTGATAGTGCAACAAAAATTAACTCTGAACACGTCCACCGGTCGCCACTGCCACTCCACCAAGAGGTTCATGGAAAACTCACCCTACATGACATTGAGAGACTGGATTTGTTCCACTTCCGCATGATAATGTATCATAAGTTATGGAGAGGATTGATCAAGTTCCCTTGCGATATGATGGAAGTCTGAGTTCCGAATTTTGTAAGTTGCTCTCATTAAAATATGGATGATTCGGTCGTAGATATTCCCGATGCATCACATTTCAAGTTATATGTATCTTTACTAGATGAACTGACCAGGATGGCTTATATCATTTCAAACAATATATTCCCTCTATTCCACATATAAGTAATTTTAGCAAGCAGGTCGGTAGAGGACGTTATTATCTGGAGGAGGTTCACGTAATGATATCGGGTGCATTCAAGAGAGGTTGGTATGATACTTAATGAAAGACATATAATTAGGGATATTATAACCGAGTCAACTAGGAAGCCTCTCACGCCTTCACCATTTCTGGCCATTGGATTGCTCTTCCCTGCAGTTTTTGGCCGTTTGATCTCCCTCAATCCCGCATTGGGCTGGATGTCCCTAGGGGAAGCTACTCTACATGTCAAATCGGCCCACCCTGATTAATTGGCCATTAAAATTCACTAAAGCACACGTACTAGGCAATTTCGTGTAGCACCAATACCGTGGAGGCAGCTCCTGCGAGAGAGCAGGTGTCCACGGCTTTGGTACGGGAAGACAAGACGATGGAGGTGCGCCATCTTGCTGCATGTCCGTGCGTGCTTAATGGCAGAAGTACTGGCCACTACTTGGCAACGGTAGTGGATGCAAGTTACTACTCTCTCGCCTCTTCTTCCCTGTACGAGCCTACATATGCTGATCCTTGATTTATTGGGAAAACCAGACAGCTCGTCCAACGATTGTGGCTGCGCAGGTCCTTCTCTCATGACCTATGAGAATCTACCGATCCTTCACCTAGGTAGCTATAACTGTAGATCTCACTCCTGTGGCAATCGCGATTGGAAGAGGACATGAGAGCAAAGCATACATGACGTGATGATTCTGCAGTCTTGGTCGTCCGCGCTCATAGCCTGCTCTTACCGCTTGTGCTGAGCGGCATCAATATTGGCATCTGAAGCCTTCGCCGTCACAGACGTCGTTTCAATCCCTTATAACCGGTCAGTCCTAATCCCCAGTTACAACTTCCTATTTTATTTACCTGCTGCTTTACAGCCACAACATCGTGTAGCTGACCTATTGATTTTTTTCCCACATCACCTGTGTATGTTTCATATACCTCTGTATTCCGTTTTGGTGGAAACTCGCATATATGAAAAATGAAGTTCAGTTTTGTTGCAGAAAGTTGTATAGTCTCTTTTCAGTAAAAAAAAGCTAGCAAAGGTGTGCCCCCGCCTTGTTTTATTTGTATGGTTAGAGACTTAGAGTAGTTTCACGTCAACATTGCATTCCCAAGTATTACTAGCTAGATCACACATAGAAAGCATGCATCTTTCTACCAGTGAACAGATTAGGTACATCTTTGCCACCGACCTATTACAGATCTGCTCAAGAATTGTACAAACTCTGTAGCTATACTTGATCTTTATATTTACACGTCATCTATTTAATGTCTCTAATTGTTTATATTAAACATAATTTCTAAGTATCTTTCACGATTTATTATTAGAGAAAAGAACTGGCCAAGGTATATATATATATCTATCGGGTAACTAAAATAACTTTATTTTTGCAACATCATATCATTACCATTATTTTTTTTTCTCTCCGGTATGCTTTCCAGAAAAAAGAGTGATGCGGGACATTACAATTGGGACTATGCATGCCACTGAAATATTCGTTTACGGGAGGCTGATGTTTATGTACCATGCATGATCTTTAGCAATAGAAGGTATACCATACGAACAAAAAAGTCCACATAGGTAGAAATTGCCATATTTATGCCATATACCATATGATGTTTAACTTCTTTTATAAGAGATTGTCAAAACATGCTATATTTTGGTTCATGATTGGACATCCTCTTGGCATTCTCAACGAATGTCATTGGTACCACTGCAAACAATATGATGGACATAGTTTTGGTGACCCAGTACTTCTTCGGCGCCATGAAGGAGATTGGAGCCTCGTCCAAGTCTTTTTTATCCTCATCCCCCATGTTCCTGGAGCCGCGTCAAAGATGTCGCCTCACATATAAGATATGATCGCCAATATGCCAATACTCTCAAGGAGGACATTGGAGAAAAAACATTGTTAGTTTTCCAAGAATTTTGAGCTGAACACAAAGCAATTGATCATTTTATTTATTTATATTTGTCTTAGACAAGTTAAAGTTTTTTTTCCTTTTTCCTACTCTGTAACAAAATAAATAAGATAAAGGCTAGAGCAACTACATCCTTGTTTATTTAATAATTAACCTACAATGAATCATATTTAACAATACCTTGACAATAGTAAACTGTATAATATTTATCCACATATTTCTATAAAATGTATATATGAATCTAAAATAGACGGGCGCGGCAACACGCGCCATCATTATCTAGTTTGTACGTAAAACTTACACACTAGTGAAGATACTAGTAGTACCCCTTCTATACCATCCGTGCAGGAAACATAAGTATCCGTTAGTGAATATCACAAGACCATAGCTACTGGGTCACTTGTCTTAGAAATTCAAATCTTTTACTCCCTCCATCCGAAAATAAGTGCGACTTTTTGAGTATACAAACGGCCAAAACCTAACCCTCCCTCGACTAGGCGGCGGCGGCGCCCGCACCGCGCCGGGGATCCCCAACCCGCTGCCCCTAGCACCTCCTCTGATCTCCCTTCCCTCTCTCCGCCACTGCCACATGCGTCACCAGGCAAAGCGCGCGTCGGCGGCAGGGCGCCAGCTGGTGGTGGCCTAGATGCAAGGTGGCAGCACCTTTATTGATGTGCCGGCTGCGGTGAGGTGCGGCGGCTGCGGCCGGATAGCCTGGGGGCACATCCGCAGCAAGGCAGGCGAGCGGCGAGTCCCATGAGGGAAAGCGTGTTGACGGGCGTGCGGACAGGTAGATCCGTGAGGGCTTCGATCTCCCGACCCTATGTACCCAAGGCATGACGGTGGCTCTCCGGAACACTTGGAAGTCGAGAGGCGGCAGCATGGGGGGCGTCGGTTTGCCTAATAATGGAGGGGGTCCTAAGATCCCTCTCAAGCCATGATGATGTTCTACTTCTCACCTGTCGTCAGTGATCTGGCCGGAGTGCCGAGTTCCAGAGTGCTCTGCCGATGGACTCCAAATGGACAACATGCCTGGAATTTGCCAGATCGGATGGATTTCGGTCGCGTGCATCCATATTTTTTCTGACCGTTCGGTTGTAGAGGAAGCGTTGCGAAGCTCTACAGTCTGTTGCCATCATGTGACATGTCTTTAGTCTCACAGTGAAGTCAGTCGTGGAGAAGGGCACAGAAGCCGAAGATCCGAGTACGAGTAAGGTTGGTTCGAGTCCTAGTGATGATAAGGTTTCAGCTAGGTGATTTGTGTCGTGGAGCAGCGAAAGCGGCAAGTGGGGGCGACAACACAGGAGGAATTCAGATTCTAATCTTACAGGGTGAAAGCCCAAGGTCTGGTCTTAGATGGTTGTGCCTGGCAATAATCTTGTTGGAGGCACTGTTTTGTGAGTTCTGACTTTCTCTTGGGGGAAAACCTATGATCAATGATCTGGGGGATGATGGCGCTTGTGCAATATTTCCTTCTTGGTGGCATCGCTTTTGGAGAAGCTGGATTTTTGGTGTTATCTTGGTGGTGGCTGGTCCGCTGCAACAAGGAGTAGATTACTATAGCGGTATTTTTTTAATTCTTCTTCTTTTTCTGGGTTGTGTGCATCCATAGGGCCGCTAGAGCATGCGTTGTTGCAGATGCTGAGTGTAATTGGTATCTCCACGATATTAATATATACTCATTTCTAAAAACGAAAAATTCGGAAATAAGTGATTTGGATTTTCTTGATTTGCATGTATCAATACACTAAAACATGTGCTGATACATGTGAATATATACATATTTAAGTCACTTAGTTCAAGACAGAAGGAGTATAAGTTTTTTGTTTAATTCTTTTTGCCAAAGTGGAAGTTAACATTGGACCTTCAGAGAAAAGAATAAAAATTAATCAAACACTATGCCCTTAGTATTGACGGTAAGTTTTTATGTCACTTTGTCTAGCCATTTACGAGTCACTAGTGTTTCTGAAATTATAACCAAATGAAATGTGAAATTTTTGCGGAGCCATATCTGTTTGCTTGGATCACCAAACGAAGAAACCATTCCAAATACATGTGGCCCCCCTCTTATCAAACGACGGTGATGGCGGATTTGCAATCTGTGGAGATTTAAACTGCATTGTCCTCATTCCAAGGGCCCCACGTGCATGCAACGGATCCTGACCGTGCACCCTCCTGTGATCATCTACGCCGTCGGATGAGAAGATTATGGGAGGCCGATTTTTGTTCAACCATGGGTCAACACCCGCATCGCTCCATGACATCATTCACACCCTCGTCCTCGGCCGCTCCTTCGGCCTCGTCGCCTGCCGCTCGATCATACGCGTTGGTAGCTACCCCACCACTCTTGGTTGGGGTCCCCTAGCATCCACCATTGGGAGGAGGGACAGGTGCAGGTCACGGCAGTCCTTCTATGCCCTCTATGTCGACTGCTTCTCCTTCTGTCTCGGTGTTCTTGTGCAAGGTGGTCCTCTCGCTTCGGGCGGAAAGACGATCAAGACTCTGTGAGAGCATCTTTGTCGTCGCTTTTCCGGGCTATGAAGAAACATTGTAGGGGAGGATGCCACTACTCACGTGCCTCCCCTGGTTTCCCAGCTTGACTTCCTGGAGCCTATGTGTGGGTGCGCCGTGGTTGGGGGGAGACTTCAACTTCGACAATGTCACCCCCGGTCACTGCGATGCATTCGTTTGTTGCTTCTTTAGTGGGGTTGGCTACTACTTCTTCTTCACATGCCCCTACGACTAAGACCACTCAACCTCCCACGCCACCTCCTATCACGATAGCGTTCACCAATGTTGCAACGCTTATTCGACGGAGTGGGAGGTATGCGATGGCAGGATATGGTGTTTCCCCGTACGAGGACTCCCTAAAGAAGGCAATGCTTCATGAGGCGGCACATAACCTCAACTCCAAAGGTATACGAGTAGCTTCTAAATATAAATCATTTCTTTCCTTTTCAACACCGACCATGTCTTCTAAGTTAAACTGCGTAGGCCTTGACCTTGGTAGTAATGAAAAATAAATATCTGTTTCGACATATGTGTTGAAGCATATGGAATTTGACCGTCTTGCTGTTATTCTTAAAGCTTCGACTATGTGAGAAACCACCAATCTGGATGATCAGGAGACAAATGTCACAACAGATGGTCATCTTTTCTCTCATCTAGTTAGTGAGGTGTCGGAGGTAGGATTGGATGAGGCGGGACTTAGTTTTTTGCATGAACTGAAAGCATCTGGCGGTAAATCTAGACCCTCCTCCAATAATAAGAGTCAAAATCCACGGAAATAGGTTATTGTTTCAAAATGTTGAGTAGTTTCCCAATGAATGTCATGTTTCTTAACATGAGAGGTGTTGGTCACTTGGATAAACATGTGTACATTCCTGCTTGTTCTTGTGGTCATAATTTGCCTTTTTTGCATATTATAGAAACCAGTAGACGAGATTGTACGCAAAGTTTTCACCGACCTTTCAGGAAGTATAGACTTTGTATGACATTCTCGTCCGCCTCATGGAAGATCAGGGGACATTTTGTTAGGTATCAGGACAAATAATATGGATGTTTCGGCTTGTTCGGATGGTGAGTATCATATTAAGATCCATATCTCTAACAAAACCAATAACTTCACATGGAGTCTTTTCTCCGTATATGGTGTTTCGTAGGAAGAGTTCAAGGCTGATTTTGTTCGAGAGTTGGTTAATCTAGCAAAAGATAACTCATATATGATGATTATTTTAGGGTGATTTCAATTTGCTAAGATTTCAACTCGAGAAGAGTAAAAGAAATTCGACAATCATTGACCTTTTTATTCAATAAGTCATCGAAATCTTAGATTTAAGAGAGGTTACGATGATAGGAAGATAATTTACTTGAGCAAATAATCTTCCTAAGCCTACATAAAAAAAACTAGACCGTATGCTGATGGAATCTAATTGGCACTCTAAATTATCTATGGTCTCGGTAAGGGCTCTGGAACATGTTGAGTTAATGAGAACCTATATTCAACGGGATTACCACAACCCCCATGTGCTCGCCCTTTCAAGTTTAAATACAGATGGCTATACTGGGTGGGATTCCATGATATGATCAAATCGATATGCGAAAGACATGCTACTGGACGTACCCCAGTCCAGAGGTGGAATAATAAAATACGCATGACACCCAAATACCTTGGTCACTAGGAAAGGCATACAACAGGTATTCTAAAAAATACAAAAGAATGACTTTTTCATCTGTTGTTGATGACCTCAAATCGATATGAGAAGTTAGGACACTTTCCGAGCATGAAATTGATCACAAGAGCCAACCAAATGCACATACATAGCAACTTTTATGTGAAGCAGAGCTCAAATGGTACCAATGCTCTAAGTCTCAATTCATACTAGAAGGAAGTGCGAATACAAGATACTTCCATAGTGTTGCCAATGGTAGACTTTGTACCAAACTTACTTACTCTCTGGTTCAGGTTGAGGGGAAAATTGAGGACCGTAAGAAGCTAAAGTCGTAAATTACAAATTATTACAAAGATTTGTTTGGGGCTCGTGAAAAACGGAAATTCTCCATGGATAAGTCCCAAATAGACAATACACCCCAAGTTTATGATGAGAAAAACAACCTACTTACTACACCTTGTTCTAGGGAGGAAGTGAAGAAGTCTATCTTCCAAATGAAACATAACAAACCCCTTGGTCTAGAACTTCTAGGATATCATTAAAACGGACCTTCTAGAACTATTCATCTTTCTATATGATTGAGAACTAGAATTGTTTCTCTCGCAGTTTAGTGAGATTATTTTATTATCTAAGGTCCACGAAGTAGAAAGGATCCAACAACATAGGACTATATATCTAGTTAGCGTTAGTTCCAAAATTTATTAAAATTGCACCTATCATGCTAAAGACAATGCCAAAACATATTGTTCGTCCTTCTCAGGCTGCTTTTATGAAAGGCCGCCACATCTTCAGTGGGCTGGTTATCCTTAATGAAGTAGTACACAAACAACATAGGAAAATGTCGAATGGAGTTATTTAAAATTGATTTCGAAAAAGTCCATGACAAAGTCATGCATGTGGAAGTTCCTCCGTCTGACTCTCTAAATGAATGGTTTTTCTAGTAAATGCCATGCTCTAATTCATATCTTTGTGTCAGGAGGTAGTGTGGATATTCAAATCAATAATGATGACACTGAAAATTACTTCTAGACAAATAAAGTGCTATGACAAGGCGACCCTTTATCACCAATACTATTTAATTTAGCCGCTGATATGCTCTCCATTATGATTGAGCCCGTAAAGTCTGATGGACAAATTGGAGTTGTGATTCTACATCTGGTTGGTGGTGGATTATCTATCCTACAATACACTGATGATACAAATTTCTATACGCAACATGATTTCAAAAAGGAAAAAACATGGAGTTGATTCCGTTCACTTTCGAGCTACTCTCAAAATTAACTTCCATATGAATTGATTTTTTTTCGTGAGGCTCAACATGAGGCCAATCTATATATTGTGTTATTTGGCTACAGACAAGGCCAGTTTCCAATAAGGTATTCAGTTATTCCGATACATTATTGAAAAATCATAAATGTTGGGTTTCAAAAATAATCATAAATGTTGAATGGAAACTTGTTGAAGAGATATTGTAATCAAGATTAAGTAGTTGGAAAAAAAGGGTTATCCTTAGGGGGGAATATAGGTTCTCATTAACTCAGTCTATCCAACATGGTATTGTATATGATATCCTTCTTCCAACTATTAAAACGAGTCATAAAATAATTAGACTACTTCCGATCAATATTATTTTGGCAGCGTCATAGTGTTAAAAAGAAATATCGATTGGATAAGTGCATTGTGGTTTGTCATTATTTGATCGCTATGGCTATGTAGAAATAATAGTATTTAATGATAAAATTTCTTCTCTCTTGCAGGTTATCGACCACTTTATTGGTACACTCCGTTTATGGTCGTCTCTACATGTGGAGGTCCGCGACCTACTTAAGAAGGTGTGTATACGTGTGGAGCACATGACGATGGTTTTTTACCCAACATGGATAGCAGCACAATATTTGGTTTGGGCCTCAACCACAGTAGGTATTTTTATGACTTCTAGAACTATGTCAGTTGTGTGCATCCTAATTATGCAGAGGTCGGGAGTATTGCTTAATAACTATTGTGGTTATAAAATATCATTTATCAAAAAATCAAACAACTAAATATTTTAGTTACTCGCTCTGATCCAAATTAGTTGACTTGGTTTTGTCCAGATTCAGATGTATCTAGCACTAAAACAAGTCTAGATACATTCTAATCCATCCAAATCTGAGTCGACTAATTTGGACCAGAGGGAGTACATTTTCTTACCCATTAGCCATAGCCACCGGATTATTATGTATTAAAACCTCCTAAAAACTCAGATTTTTGTTACATTAGGCCATGAAGCTCTAGTAGAAAACAAGGCTTCTGTTCGGAGATGCCCAGAGCATCAGTCCCGGTCGCGTTACGAACTGGAACTAATGTGAGCATTAGTTCCGATTCGAACGGCTAGGACGTCGCACGAGGCAGGGCCAGCATCAGTCCCGGTTCGAATGAGACCTTTAGTCCTGGTTGGAGACCCCAACTAGGACTAAAGGGGTTTAGGCACCCGGTTGGTGTCTCCAACCGAGACTAAAGGTGCATCTTCCTATATATACCCCATAGTCCGAGGTTCTGTGTGAGCTCGTTTTTTTTCCCTTCTTATGCACAAGTGGTGTATGCTGCTTTGTTTTTCCCTCCATACACAAGAGGTGCTCGATGAAATGCGTGAGAGCATGATGCCACTTGAGTTCACACAAAACAGACATGATATGAAGTGACTAAGCCAAACTTAAGCTTTCTCCTCTTTCTTTCCTCATCGATTGAGGTTAGAAACTTTAGCCTTTCATCTGTCATTGATACAATGCATGTGCCGATGTATAGTGGTTATTTCTCTAGATGTTTTGTAATGGTTTTTGAAAAACTTAATTATGTAATGTAGATGAACCGACAATGGATATACAGTGACCGACGCACTGCCGAGTTCATTATGGGCCTGCATAATTTTATCAGTGTGGCTAAGGTAAATAGTCTGAATGGTTTTATGTGTTGTCCATATGTTGTCTATGAGAATAAGAAGGATTAATCTTCCTCGAGAACCCTTCACACTCACCTGCTTCGGTCTGGTTTTGATGCCAAGCTATAATTGTTGGACCAATCACGGAGAAAGAGGGGTTATGATGGAAGACAATGAAAAATAGGATGATAACAACTATTCCTATGTTTCCTAAATATGGTGATACTGCAATGGGGGAAGCTGAAGATGAAGAGGAACCATATGAGCTCGTTGATGATCTTCACTGGGCCATTGTTGATGCACAGAGATAATAACAAAGTGAAAATGATAAGTTGAAGTTAAAGTACATGTTAGAGGATCAAAAAAAATGTTGTACCCAAATTGCGAAGATGGCAACACAAAGCTCGGTACCACATTGGATTTGCTGCATTAGAAGGCATATACTGATTTATCTAACAAGGGATTTGAGAAGTTACTGAAAATAATGAAGAAGAAACTTCCAAAGGGAACGAAGCAAAGAAGGTTATCTGCCCTCTAGGATTAGAGATTTAGAAGATACATGCATGCATTAATGACTGCATCCTTTATTGTTGTGAGGAGTAGAAGAATAATAATGAATGTCCCATATGCGTTGCATTGGGGTATAAGATCAGACAAGATGACCCTGGTTATATTGAGGACGAGCACCCTAGGAAGATGGTTCCTACCAAGGTTAACTGATATGCTCCTATAATACCACGGTTGAAACGTTTCTTCGGAAACAAAGAGCATGCCAAGTTGTTGCAATGACACAAAGAAGTGATGGGTTCGTAGCATGGAAAACGAAAATTTTCTACCGCAAGAACGAACAAAACCCAGATCTAATCTAGATAAAAGCCAAGATCTAATCTATTAGACATGTGCAACGAGATAGATCTGTACTAACCCTTGTAGATCCGAAAGCGTTACGAGATTCGGATCTCGTGGTTGATGTAGTCGATCACTTGCCGATCTCAAGATTGAGTGGACGATCCTTCTGGCGCCGCGTTCCGGCAGTGCTTCCGCAGTCGGTCACACATGCGGAGTCGAAGCAGACCTTCCTCTCCTCGTTCCAGCGAGCAGCGGAGGTAGTAGATCTTCTCCACGGAATCCCAGCAGCATGACAGCGTGGTGGTGGTGGAGTAGAGAATTCTGCAGGGCTTCGCCTAAGCCTAGGCAGAAGAAAGGAGGAGGAGAGAGGCGGCTAGGGCAAGAGTGGAGGGGGCTTGGGGTTGGCGCCTCCACCCCCTCTATTTATGGGAGGGAGGCGCCATGGGGAGGTGGAGTCCTTGTAGGACTCCCCTCTCCCTTGGCCGGCGGATCAAGGAGGTGGGGGAGATTCCTACTCCACCACGGATCCTTGTCTTACCCCACAAGGATTCCTTGATCCTTTCTTGGTTTTCAAGTAAACTCCAAGAAATCTTCCAGAGCCTTCTGGAACATTCCGAAACCTTCTAGAATCCCCATACAAATACTCCAGAACATTTCCTAACTTAGAAAATGATCTCCAATATATGAATCTTATTCTCCGGACAATTCCGGATCTCCTCGTGATGTCCCAGATCCAATACGAGACTCTGAACAACATTCGGTCTCCAACGCACATTCCATATCTACTTAAAACAACTTCGAACCTTAAGTGTGTCACCCTACTGTTCGTGAATATGCAGACATGATGGAGACACCTCTCCGATGAATAACCATCAGCGGGATCTGGAGATCCATAATGGCTCCCACATACTCAACGATGACTTTTTGATCGATAGAACCATTAACATACGAAACCAATTCCCTTTGTCACACGATACTCTACTTATCCGAGGTTTGATCGTCGGTATCTCCATACCTAGTTCTACCTCGTTACTGATAAGTACTCTTTACTCGCTCCATGTTATGTCATCCCTTGTGACCCAGTCACATGCTTGCAAGCTAATTAGATGACATTCCACCGAGAGGGCCCAGAGCATATCTATCCGTCATATGGATGGACAAATCCCAATCTTGGTCCATGCGCTTCAACACATACTTTCAGAATACCCAATGACACCTTTATGACCACCCAGTTACGAAGCGGTGTTTTATGTCATCAAAGTACCCATCCAGTGATGGTGATTAACATAACCTCATGATCGAAGGATTAGGTTACTATGTATTTTAAAGCTTATAGCAAACGAACTTAATGACTTGATCTTATGCTATGCTTACTACGGGTGTGTGTCCATCACATCATTCTCCTAATGATATGATCTTGTTATTAACGACATCCAATGTCCATGATCAGGAAACCATGATCATCCATTAATCAACAAGCTAGTTTAACAAGAGGCTTACTAGGGACTCTTTTATGTTTACAAAACACACAAGTATTAATGTTTCCGGTTAATACAATTATAGCATGGGATGTAAACATTTATCATAAGCATAAAGATATAATAATAACCACTTTATTATTGCCTCTTGGGCATATCTCCAACAGTCTCCCACTTGCACTAGAGTCAATAATCCAGTTAAAAAAACTTGTGCATTCAACACCTATGGCTTTCTAGTGTTGTATAGACACTATTGCTAGTGGTAAACATAATCTTCGGATCTGACACTTCCAGGTCCGTGTGTATTTGCATGTCCTTTCGTCTCTACGCATTACTCATTCTCCAATGAGATGGCATTGTATAAATTAGGTCCTTTGGTGAGACCTTTAGTTCCTTGGGATTAAATCATGTTGATACAATTGTCATACAATGTATCTTCATAGTATTATCCCGCTATGAACCACACCTAGTTTGATAACAAACTACTTGATGCAAATGCCCTCATTTGCTGCTACAATAGTAGTCATATACTTAGCCTTTTGTTGTAGTATCTGTCACAATGTTTTAACTTTGGTACTCAACCAAATCCGTTATGGAACTTCCTTTCCATTACATTGTGCCACCCATAGTTTAAATTGAGATAAACTTAATTTGTGACAAAACTAGTATCAATGTAACAATTTACAATGAACTATTTGTCACCATAATATATTCTTAGTTCTTCCAAAGATCATAGGAATATCCCTACTATTGTCCAATGATCATCTTATGAGTCATTCTGGTATATGCTCATAACATTTAGAGCATAGGACATATCTGGATGTGTACATCTCAAAGAATGATTGATCAAAATATTCTTGTGATTTCACCAAGTATCAAAATACTTGAATCTCATGTCAACACACTTGAATCTTGATTCAGTCCTTTCCGTGCGTCAAGAACCTTTCTTGTTGTTTCCATATTGAACTCATTCAACATCTTATCCATGTACATTTGGCAAAACCATATTAGCGTCTCAATCTATTCATATAGACCTGGATGCCTAATTCTTGGGTTATGCTTAAGTCTTTCATCGAAATGAAATTCTTTAACCTGTGTCAATAAAAGATACATCATTTCTAATCAACAATATGTCTTTCACATAATGTATTAGAAATATGTCTTAGCGCTCCCACTTAATTTCTTGCAAAATGCAAACATCTTCATCGTCTCTGATGAAATTAAACCTTTTAACGGTTTCATCACGGTGAAGATTTCAACTCCGCGATGCTCACTTCAACCATTGAAGTTTTGCATACTCTTTTAGCATCCTTTGAATTAACAAAACCCTTTGGATCGTGTCATGTACACGTCCTAGGTAACCATTCTATTAGAAGAACTTGTTTTGTTTGTTCAACTACCATTATACCAAAATATATGTAGTGGTTGCTACATTAATCCGTCCAGACTAAATATCGCTATGAAAGATCAAATCCTATCATAGTCAATTCCTTGAACATTGTCGTAAACTCTTTCCGACATGTCGACTATTTCATAGATGTGAAACATCCATGTCTATTTATAGATCCATATACGATTGTAAGGTCTTGCACCTTTCCAGAGGGTCTTTTAAGTTCAGAAACTTGATTTCTCGTGTATGGATACTATCACGGATTCCTTGACTTCTAGTCATTTTATGGAGTCAGGGCCCATCATCGCTTCTTTGCATGTAGTCGGTTCATCATTGTCAAAACAATAACGACTTGCTTATCAAATCTTAATATTTGATTCTTACCGACCCACATGGTTCTATAGGAACTCTAATCTCCGAGATCACACCTTTTGTAATCACGAGAGCCATGAGCATTGTGGCCTCCACCGGGACACTTTCCGGCGCTGCGCTACTTAGCACATATAGCTAAGGTTCAACAACCTTATCAAAGTTCTATTGTCCTCCCACTTAACTTTCACGAAAAATTCCTTCTCAAGAAACTTGATGTTCCAAGCGACAAACTCTTTTGTCCTCGGCGTTATGGAGAAATTCCCAAAAATTCTTTGGAATAACCTACAAATACGTGCTTATCCGACTTTGGTTGTAAACATTTTACTTATGCCTAGCATACCAAAATTTTAAGAAAGGACAACCTGGGTTTTATGCCAAACCATGACTTATATGGTGTCATTTCAATGGATCATGATGGAGCTCTTTTCAGTGTAAAAGCGGTAGTCACTAAAGCTTTAATCTTTAATATATAATGGCAGTTTTGTAAATGACACCTTTGATCTTACCATGTCAAACAAGGTTTCATTACATATCTTGAACAATCCATACTCCTATGGTGTTTTCCATGGAACGATTCCTCAAATCTTAGGTGTTTTGCTAAACTTGTAACTCAAACATCTTTCTTTATGATCCAATCATAAACTCTTTTATTTTCTTGTTACAATGATTTTCCACTTCATCTTGAAAGTCTTTGAACATTTTTCAAATGTTTCATACTTCTTCCTTATTGAGTAAGTATATACATATACTCACTCAAATCTTTGGAGAAAGCATATGAAGTTGAAATCCATCGCCCACGACTACACATAATGGACTATATACATCAATATGTACAAATTCCAATCAGTTAGTCGTCCGTTCCTCTTTTGGCCTACGAACGGAGTTTTAATTATCTCCAGGAAAGTATCACAAGCGTCATTTGATCTTAATCAAAGACTCCAAAAATCCATCAACATGGAGTTTCTTCATATATCCTTTCAATATAATTTAAAGGGCGATGTCACTTCACAAGTGATCTTTCAATCATTTGTCTTGCGACATTTTAGCATTAGTTTTATGGTCGTTATTTCTCCTACCAGACTTGTATATTATCCATCTATTATGGAATACGGTAATTATTTGAACAACCTTTTGTCGTCATAATACCTGATCAAAATAACAATTATTGAAACAAATCTTGAAGGCAAGCTTTGATGTTAACGAGCAACACAACAACCCTTTGTTTGTTTTCGATGAACATCATCACATTTTCTCTTGCTAGTTACGTAGGCCATTGCAGTTCATGAATTGTGTTGTCTTGTATGACACTTCATACCAACCAATTCGGTATCCAATACCGCAGAACCACATTGTTTAACAACCAAGGAATACAGCCATAACATGTATCTTCTATATACCTAAGTTGGATATCTCCAATCTTTTCTTTTCTGCCAAATATTTTATAGATTCTCTTTCAGGAATTCCTTTTCTTTTAAAAGAATCTATCAACATCAATAGTGGTGTCATCAACAAGACACATGGTACAAAGCGTATATAGTCAACTACTAATACCTTTGGACTTGCACTTTGAGGTGGATCACCATCATCAAATATTTGGCATTCTTTCAAAATTCTATTCTTTAGTAATCTTTTAGTGTAGTAAATATTTTACTTACATCTTCTATTCA
Source organism: Avena eriantha (assembly GCA_910589775.1). Classification (NCBI taxonomy): domain Eukaryota; kingdom Viridiplantae; phylum Streptophyta; class Magnoliopsida; order Poales; family Poaceae; genus Avena; species Avena eriantha. Next base: position 101,956,569 of record OU342743.1, on the reverse strand, counting down.
TCCTTATCATGACAAGTTTCATGATCAAGCTGCTATAGCTTATAAAGGTGACTTGCGAGTATAATGTTTCTTTTTCAAAACCTTTTGGAGGATTAGGACGACTAGCGTCTCCAACCTTCACAAATTCTCATCAAATATGAGGACGTATACTCTATCATGTTGTAACCAACACATTGTTTTAGATATCGCAATACCTTTCACATATGATGGTTTCTGAAACATTGCTTTCAGCTCTTAGATAAACTTGATATTAAAAAAAAATCTTTTGAGTATCAAGAATCATGGAGGCAAACATGATACATTAGATACTAAAACTGGAATTGTTACTCTTGATTTAATACTATTTATTAAACTTCATGGAGTAAATAGAGTTTGCTGAAAGTTTGCAATAGGACTTATAAACTTTAAATTGACATTCAAAACAATACGATACCAGTTCGTAAAGTAAATATCCAGAATTTCTATAGTTCCACTATCTCAACTATAACTAAGCGTAAGGTGGTGAACGGATGCCAATGACTACAACAAACTATGCAAATTTACTTTGATTGTGTTTATGATAAATTGAGTTCGACTAATCCAAATTACAAATGAACTCCCACTCAAAACAACATCCCTCGAGTTGTTTTAGTGATTACACGAACCAAGTCCACTACACCAAGTCCGATCATCAGGTGAGATGATGTAGCTTTAAAGGAGAACAATCAACATGTTCATCATATCATCCATATGACTCATGCTTTACCTTTTGGTATTCCGTGTTCCAAGACCATGTCTGTACATGCTAGGCTCGTCAAGGTTAACCTTAGTTTCCGCATGTGCAAATCTGGCTTGCACCCGTTCTATGCACACGTAGAGTCTATCACACCCGATCATCACGAGATGCTTCGAAACGACGAGTCTTAGCAACGGTGCCAACTAAGGACGAACAATTTATTACTTGATATTTAGTGAGAGGGATCATCTTATAATGCTACCGTCGCGATCTAAGCAATACAAGATGCATAAAGGATTAACATCACAGGCAATTCATAATTAGTGTGATATGATATGGCCCTTTCTTCTTGTGCCTTTGATCTCCATCTCCAAAGCACGGACATGATCTCCATCATCACCAGCATGGTGTCAAGGTCAGTGGCGTCGCTTCATGGTTGTCCATCATCACTAGCAACTATTACAACTATTTGGAACAAAGCTATTACAAGATGAATAGACACGCAGGTCTTAACAGAATTGAAGACAACCATTAGGCTCCTGCCGGTTGCCATATTACAACAAGGATCATTGCATACATCAAATATAATCACAATCACATGATGGCCATATCACATCACAAAACCCCTGCAAAAACAAGTTAGACGCCTCTAATTTTCTTTGCATGTTTTACGTGGCTTGAGGCTTTCGAATAAGAATGGATCTTACCTACGAAACTGAACCACAACGTTGATACAAGTGCTATCAAGTTGCAAAGTGTAAATTGGATCTATACTATGGTGAGAGAGATAGACACCCGCAAAGCCACTTGTGCAAAGCAAGTTACACGTCAAGCGTGGAGCAAGTCTCATGTGCGATGACATGTAAGGTTAGCCCGAGCCGCTTCATCCCACCATATCGCAAGATGCAAAGTACACAAAGCAAAATACGGCAGGAGCACCAACGCCCACAAAACCATTGTGTTCTACTCGTGCAACAGATCTACGCATAGACACGGCTCTGATACCACTGATGGGTTCGTAGCATGGAAAACGAAAATTTTCTACCGCAAGAACGAACAAAACCCAGATCTAATCTAGATAAAAGCCAAGATCTAATCTATTAGACATGTGCAACGAGATAGATCGGTACTAACCCTTGTAGATCCAAAAGCGTTACGAGATTCGGATCTCGTGGTTGATGTAGTCGATCACTTGCCGATCTCAATATCGAGTGGACGATCCTTCCGGCGCCGCGTTCCGGCAGCGCTTCCGCAGTCGGTCACACGTGCGGAGTCGAAGCAGACCTTCCTCTCCTCGTTCCAGCGAGCAGCGGAGGTAGTAGATCTTCTCCACGGAATCCCAGCAGCACGATGACGTGGTGGTGGTGGTGGAGTAGAGAATTTAGCAGGGCTTCGCCTAAGCCTGAGCAGAAGAAAGGAGGAGGAGAGAGGCGGCTAGGGCAAGAGTGGAGTGGGCTTGGGGTTGGCGCCTCCACCCCCTCTATTTATGGGAGGGAGGCGCCATGGGGAGGTGGAGTCCTTGTAGGACTCCCCTCTCCCTTGGCCGGCGGATCAAGGAGGTGGGGGGAGAGTCCTACTCCCCCACGAATCCTTGTCTTACCCCACAAGGATTCCTTGATCCTTTCTTGGTTTTCAAGTAAACTCCAAGAAATCTTCCAGAGCCTTCCGGAACATTCCGAAACCTGCTAGAATCCCCATACAAATACTCCAGAACATTTCCTAACTTCGAAAATGATCCCCAATATATGAATCTTATTCTCCGGACAATTCCGGATCTCCTCGTGATATCCCGGATCCAATCCGAGACTCTGAACAACATTCTGTCTCCAACGCACATTCCATATCTACTTAAAACAACTTCGAACCTTAAGTGTGTCACCCTACGGTTCGTGAATATGCAGACATGATGGAGACACCTCTCCGATCAATAACCATCAGCAGGATCTGGAGATCCATAACGGCTCCCACATACTCAACGATGACTTTGTGATCGATAGAACCATTAACATACGAAACCAATTCCCTTTGTCACGCGATACTCTACTTATCCGAGGTTTGATCGTCGGTATCTCCATACCTAGTTCTACCTTGTTACTGATAAGTACTCTTTACTCGTTCCATGTTATGTCATCCCTTGTGACCCAGTCACATGCTTGCAAGCTAATTAGATGACATTCCACCGAGAGGTCCCAGAGCATATCTATCTGTCATATGGATGGACAAATCCCAATCTTGGTCCATGCGCTTCAACACATACTTTCAGAATACCCAATGACACCTTTATGACCACCCAGTTACGAAGCGGTGTTTTATGTCATCAAAGTACCCATCCAGTGATGGTGATTAACATAACCTCATGATCGAAGGATTAGGTTACTATGTATTTTAAAGCTTATAGCAAACGAACTTAATGACTTGATCTTATGTTATGCTTACTATGGGTGTGTGTCCATCACATCATTCTCCTAATGATATGATCTTGTTATTAACGACATCCAATGTCCATGATCAGGAAACCATGATCATCCATTAATCAACAAGCTAGTTTAACAAGAGGCTTACTAGGGACTCTTTTATGTTTACAAAACACACAAGTATTAATGTTTCCGGTTAATACAATTATAGCATGGGATGTAAAAATTTATCATAAACATAAAGATATAATAATAACCACTTTATTATTGCCTCTTGGGCATATCTCCAACAAGAAGACCATTAGAAAGAATCGATGTTGAGACACCTCGTTGATGGGTCGTAGTGGAAAAAAATCGAGAGAGAGTACCCGGGCTTTGCATATGATGCATGGAACTTAAGGTTTGGTCTAAGTACATATGGCATGAATCCTTTTGGGGATTAGAGCTGCAGTCATAGAAGGTGGCTTGTAAATCTCTGTATCTACAACATTCCTCTTTGGTTGTGCATGAAGCGGAAGTTCATTATGATGCCAGTGCTCATCCAAGTCCCAAAGGAACCCGGCAATGATATTGATGTGTACCTAAGGCCATTAGTTGAAGAACTTTTACAGTTCTGGGGCAAAAAGGGTGTACATGTGTGGGATGAGCACAAACAGTAGCCATTTGACCTACGAGCGTTGCTTTTCGTAACCATCGGTGATTGGACTACTCTTAGTTACCTTTCAGGACAGACAAATAAGGGTACAATGCATGAACACACTGTTTAGATGAGACTAAAGGTACATATTTGGATAATGTAAGAAAGTTGTGTACTTGTAACATCATCGATTACTTCCGACCAATCATCCCGTAAGGAAGAAAGGCAAGCATTTCAAAGGTGAGGCAGATCACTTGAACAAGCCTATCCACCATACTTGTGATGATATATTTGGTATGATCAAGATTCTAGAAGTAATTTTTGGAAAGGGTCCTAGCGGTCAATTTGTTCCAAATGACGCTACCGGACAAACGCCCATGAGCTACCCTATTGGGAAGTCCTAGAGGTCTGCTCTTCAATCGACATGGTGCACGTGATGAAGAATCTTTGGGTGACCCTGCTAGGCTTCCTGGCGTGTATGGGAAGACAAAAGATACACTAGAAGCATGTTAAAACCAGCAACGTATGAAAGAACGTGACAACATGCATTGAGAGAAGGAGACGGATAAAGGATGTCATTACTTAAGTCCTGCCAACTACGCTCTTACCAAAGCAGAGAAGGAAATCTTTTTTGATTGCTTGAGTAGTATCAAGGTTCCGTCTGGCTTCTCATCAAACATAAAGGGAATAATAAATATGGCAGAGGAAAAAATTCAAGAACCTAAAGTCTTTGGACTGCCACGTGATTATGATGCAATTGCTTCCGGTTTCATTGCGGGGTCTTCTAACGGAAAATGTTCGAGTACCCATTGTGAAGCCATGTCCATTCCTCAATGCAATTTCTCAGAAGGCAATCAATCCGATTTTTTTACCAAGGTTACATAATGATATTGTCCAATGCCTTGTCAGTTTTGAGTTGGTATTCCCCAATCTTTTTTTAATATTATGACGCATCTTCTGGTTCACCTAGTCGAAGAGAGTGCCATTCTTGTAGGGGTTCCGCGTATGAAAACAAAAAAAATTACCCTACGCCCCCGATCCCCTGATGCTGCTAGGACCTGTCTATTAGTAATACAGTAACGAGAGGGGATTTTCGAGAACTTACCCTTGAAGACCGAAAAGCGTTGTCAACGCTCAGGAGAGCGTGGTTGATGTAGATGAGCCGAAGCCGACCTCAAGGTTGTGATGAAGTCCTTGCGCTCCTTTGGCTCAACGACTTGAGTGCCTCAAGTGCGACACCTCGTGGGGAGTTACACACGTCTGGTGCCTGACGATGACTCCTAATCCAGCAGCAGTTGTGGAAGTAGAGCTCCTGGATCCGAATCCAGCAGCGCGACGGCGCTCCGCGGTGAAGATGTCTCTCGTTTGCGCAATCCGAATTTGGGACCACGGTCATGAGAGAGACAGAGAGAGAGAGAGAGAGAGAGAGAGAGAGAGAATATCAATTGGAGGTCTTCCCAAAAGTGAGAAGACCTTTTATTGAATATTGTGTGTATTTATCTGGCCAAATACCCCCACTGTATATAGGGGAGGGGAGGTACTACCTCCCTCAAAGTCCCGGGGTGGGACTAAAGGAGAGGAGGGGGAGAGGGGTGGCACCGCCGGCCACCCCCATGTGCCTCGCGCGGGGGTCTGGCCCACTAGGGCATCGGCATCTCCTCTTGGCCCTTCTCCCTCTTGCCTTTTCCCTAATGGGCCATCTTCCCTCCGGAAATTGCCCATTAAGCCTTTTGACATTTTAAATTGATTTTCTCTTTATTAAATAATTATGAATAAATGATTAAATCAATATTTAACATTCATTCACATATTATTCAATCTCCGTGGCTATGGAACACTTCCACCTCCACTCCGGACATCCTCCGGACTTACCGAAACCCTTCCCGTTTTCTCTCTACTATTCTTCGGCGATTCTTCCGAATCATCAAGCCCTTAAGAGTGACACCCCACGGTTCGGGAACACTCCAGACATGATCGGGACACTCCTGCACAATTGATCGACAGAGGGACCTGGATGGCCATGTAACCCCTGCGCGTTTGATACGTTGCTAACGTATCCATAATTTTTGATGTTCCATGCTTGGTTTTATCTACTTTCTTATGTTTTGTCTAAACTTTGGAGTACTTTTCATATGATTTCTTGGACTAAACTATTAACAAGAGCCATAGTGCCAGCTGCCTGTTTTCTGTTGTTTTTGGTTGCAGGAAAGTCAGAAAATGAATATTCTTGGAATTGGACCGGACAAAAGCCAAAGTTGTTATTTTCCTAAAAGACTCACTGAGCGAGAAGGAGAGACGGAGAGGGGCTACAGGGTGGCCACATCACCCTAGGCGCGTGTCCCCCTGATCGTGCCAGGGCATGGTGTGGCCCCCCTAGCCGGCCACCGACCTTGCCTCTTTCGCCTATATATCTCCCCCTATGCAAAAACCCTAGATCGTCAAGCCTCCAGCCACGAAAAGTTCTGCAGCGCCCCCGCCACCGAAGGGGAGATTCGGGGGAGAAAAAGTCTCTGTTCCAGCACCCTGCCGGGATAGGGAAGTGCCCCCAGAGCCATCTCCATCGATATCCACCACCATCTCCATCACCATTGCTGATTCCCATGATGAGGAGGGAGTAGTTCTCTCTCGAGGCTAAGGGTTCTACCGGTAGCTATGTGTTCATCTCTCTCTCTCTATGCATGATCATATTGTGATCATGAGCTTTGTAATCAATTAGATCTACCTTTCTACTCAAGTTCTTTAATAGATCTCTTCTCTCCCCATGTGTGTCAAGTTGACAGTGTGCACACCATGGTGGCACTTAGGCTAGAGATTACAATTACTTGTTATGAGTTATATTTGGAGTTGGATGTCTTTATGAAATTGTGGTGTTTGTTGGGCCCATCTAATACTCAAGGTGACAGTCTGGGGTTATCTAGATAGGAAAGACGAACTTTGAGGTGTGCTGTTATAGCCCTACCATGGATTAGAGTGTCCAACCGGAGAGTAGTTTAGAGTGGTATCATAAAGAAGAATATATTTATATGAGAGTGTTCACTAGTGAAAGTATGATCCCTAGGCCTTGTTTCTATGCATTGAAACACCGTTTGCAACTAGATCTGTTACATGTTTGCTAGCTTCCATCTTTATTTCAGTTTACCTTTAGTCTTTTCCCACGTCAACCACACGCCATCAAGCTATTTTCTAGCACCGTTACCACTTATAATTATCTATACCACTTGTATTTTACTATCTTTTCACCGAACTAGTGCACCTATACACCTGACAAGTGTATTGGGTGTGTTGGGGACACATGAGATTTCTTGTATCTTAATTGCAGGGTTGCTTGAGAGGGGATACCTTTGACCACTTCCTCCCTGAGTTCAATAAACCTTGGGTGATCCACTTAAGGGAAAACATGATGTTGTTCTACAAACCTCTGCACTTGGAGTCCCAACAACTATCTACAAGAATAGAAGTGCGTAGACATCAAGCTATTTTCTGGCGCCGTTGCCGGGGAGGTAAGGTAAAAGGTACTCACATCCTCCGTTGTGAGTGCTCGAAGTTATTTCCTTTAGATTCTGCAATCATCTCTTTTTGTTTCTTGTTTTTATTTTCACTAGTTAGGCTTAATGGAAAACAGAAAAAAATTAGAGAGCTTTATAGTATTTATCGTGAGTTAGGACATGAAGTGTTTGAAGAGAAAATTAAAAAACCTATGGAACTTCATTTGCATGCTAATATCAATGTCGTTAGTATGAATTCTTTGGACACCATTATTGCTAATGCTATGGAAAAGTCAAAGCTTGGGGAAGCTAGTTTTTATGAAAATGATATTTTAGTCCCCCAAGCACGGAGGAGAAAATTTACTTTGATGATACTATGCCTCCAATATATGATGATTACAATGATAAATATGAGATTTTCAGTCCACCTACTATTGAGGAGAATATTGATTATGACTACAATATGCCTCCTATATTTGATGATTATGGTGATGAGAATAATAGTGATAGCTATTTTGTTGAATTTGCTCCCACAATTAATAAGAATGACTATGCTTATGTGGAGAATAATAATTATTATATGCATGTGAATCAAGATAAGAATGTTGTATGTGATAGTTATATTGTTAATTTTATTCATGATGCTACTGAAAGTTATTATGAGAGAGGGAAGCATGGTTTTATGCATCTCAATAATATTAGGTTTCCCCTCTTTATGTTGAAAGTCTTGAAGTTGCACTTGTTTTGCTTTCTTATGCTTGTTTATTTGTGCTTTCATGACTTGTTTTTTTACAAGATTCCTATGCATAGGAAGTGGGTTAGACTTAAATGTGTTTTGAATTTGCTTCTTGATGCTCTCTTTTACTTCAATTCATATTTCTTATGTGAGCATCTTCTCAAACTATCATGCCTAACTTAAAGGCATTAAAGAAAATTACTTATTAGGAGATAACCCAAAAGTTTTAGATGAGTCTTCGAAGTTATTACTTCAGTAATAACCGCTCCTTATCCTTTTTATTTTCTTTTTGTGCCAAGAGTAACCTCTAATGAGAGAGAAGTAATTCTTGGAAAAGTTGTTGTCCTGAAACAGATTTCTATGCTTCACTGTAAAAATTCGTGTAAAATCTATGTACGTCGTTTTGAGGCGTAAATTTTTGTTCTCCTGCCCCAGGGTGTTATCTAACTTTCCTTAGTTCAACACTTTTTAATTTGAGCAATAGAAGGTCTTCGAAAAAATTGGTTTTTACCCGCTGGTCTGTTTTGACAGATTTCTTCCATTATTTGCATTTGCTTCTTGTTGATTCCTTTTTGAGTTCTTTTTAGGGAATTGAGATTTTTGAGGGAAGTTCTATAGTAGCTTTTTTTTTAATGGAAGTTTTATTGGTGTTGGAACTGAACCTAAAGACTTATTATCTTGAGTGCACTAATGTTGCTAATAAAGATTGTGTGAAGTTTTGTATGAAGGAAAAAATTTAGGTGTATGGATGGAATGAGTAATGAGATGAAGGATGGACTAAAGATCAAGCTTGGGGATGCCACGCGTGTCACCCCAAGAAATATCGAAGAAGTACAGGCGTCAAAGCTTGGGGATGTCCAAGGCATCTCCTTCTTCATCAATAAAAATTCCAAGTTTCTTCCAAACACTTCATTTTTATTGTTTCATGCACAGTTGTGTTGTTCTTGGAGCGTCTTCTTTTTCGTTTTCGTTTTCGTTTGCTTGGTTTTTTTAGTTTGCTTGAATAAATTGGTTGGACCCCCTCTTTCATGCATTGATTCTCAAATAGTTTGGTTTGGATTGGAAAATAGTAGGAAAGTTCATACTTAAGTGGTAAAGAGAGCTTGTTTTTGACTGTGGCCAATGCTTTTTCATGCCATGCTTGATATTAGTGATCTTTGCTGTAGAATGACTTGTTATAAACAATCACTACAACAGGAACCCCCCTTCAGCAACGCATCGATATGTTGCCGTATGTCTATATAAGCGTTGCTAGGGCCTACACCAACGGATCTAAAATACGTTGTCGTTGGTGGTGTTGCAAGGGTCTACAACAATGCATATACATGCGTTGGTAACCTATGCAAATAAGCGTTGTAAGAGAGCAACTTATATAGATAGAGCCTAACAATACATCACATGCGTTGGTGGTTACCCCGTAGATATGTGATTTAAATGGACATGCAAAATCGTTGCATTCCTTAGAAGGATTGTTACATGCCAGGATCAATTAATGACATTATACATATTGCCAACAAAGACTATTTGGTCATGGTCATAGTCCCAACGAGCTGCTATATAGTGAACAGAAAGACACAATATATATTAAATCAACTTTGTTGTATTACATAGAACATGATCCAGCGAGAATATGTTTTGTTTTATACATTGACCTTGGAAATAACACTTCAAGACATAATGTCAAACTATGTAGTAGTAGCAACATCCTCATCCCTGCTATCAACTTCTCGGCTAGGAATCATCCATTTATCTTGGCAATCTACAACCACATAAAGATAAACGTAACATTAGAAAGAGAAATTAAGTTTAATAAGTTCATAAATTTGAAGTGTAGCAACATACACAGGTTGAAATAAATTTTCCTCTTGCATGAACAAATAATTTTCAACCTTTTGGAGCGGTCGTATCAACTAATCATATTTGCTCGTGTAGCATAAACACACACCACCAAAATTTAATTTCCGTGTACTACTTAGTGTCCACAATTATATATTCTAGGTTTCTAGCAAGAGAAATATTTTTTAAAAATAATATACTTCCACCCTAGAACATATGTTTTTGTACAGTAGGACGTCTCTTTCATGGTTGCATGTCCAAAAGACGGACAAAGTTTTCGTTGCTCCATTCTGAGTCACAAGATGAGTACTTTTCCTATGAAGTACAAACAAGAAATAATTAATGCGGCGTGCACTACATCAGATTATTATGTTTTCCCAACGGTACCAAATTCCTGATTGACGATCACCGTTTACACTTTACAGACTTTGAATTTTGATTGAACCTCACAGAGATGCATACCTAGATGTATCATCTAATAACACAACTGGTATATGTATCGCATACTGTAAAAGTTCTTTCAGTTTCTGTCAGAGTTTTCCGTCTTCTCATTTATATTTAGCATTTTAGTATCTTGGTTTTCCATGTGTTGCTCAATCTTTTCTATCTGAAGTCTAACAAAAAAAATTGGATGTCCAATGAAGTTTTTTCTATAATCCAAAAGTGGCATGAAGATGATAGTACGTCCAAGACCTGATTAGGTTTCACAACTAGTCCTCGACCATGGATATGCCCAGGCATGTCTAGTCTAAGAATTTCATTTTCATTTATTCCCATTACTGGTCTCCATAAATTTTGGTGTTGTGCTAGAATGCTCTTAAAATCATCCTAAATACATGAACAACGCAGGTGATAAAGGGGAGAGATGCAGAAGTTCATATCACTTAGATAAGCACGTACACACATGTCGGCATGATGGAATCGCACAAATCGTACATGTTTTTACAGTTCTGCAGCAACTATATGTCCCTTGATCTTTCTCGGAGCTGAATAACCACTGACATACAAAGCAATGAGAATAAATTATGCTCCCACATAGCCGACCAAAGTAATTCAATAAATTTCTTGTAGCTGCACATGCATAGTCAACTGCTAGAAACTGCTACGTGTGAAATTTGGTAGAATCAAAATTGATAAAAATATTTCATAAGAGAAAATGCACTTCAGGTTTGCCAAATCGTCGGATCATCAATTCATAAGTCATAGAATAAGCTTGTATAAACATTTAGAGAGGATATTTATCTAAGAAACACGAGCACACTGAAAATTCAGGTTTCTAACAAGTAAATAAATCCCATGAGCACAGGTCAAAGTTCAGACAATATACGTACACCATCAGAAGAGACCAACCTGTCAAATACATTAGATAATTAACAATCTGCATGTACCGTTGAACCGCACATTCAAGGAAATTTCAACAGAGACACTTGGTGCCACGTTTGAGGGGCTGCAGTAAAGAGGGGCTGCAGATCAGTATCGGCCAACATCACAAGAATCCAGAACGGAAGCACCAGAAGCAACAGACCAAACACCTAGAAAATGAAGATCGGGTAAAGCGATCTAGAGAAAATTTAGATATCTCAACAGCCAAAGAAATTACCAGACCTCCAATGAGATCACTATGTCACTATTACCTGACCTCCAATCAAGATTCCTTCGACATCAATGGGGGAATCAGCAGATAGGGCCCGTGATAATCGAAGTGGTGGCGGAGGCGGCATGGTTTTATCCTCGAGGCGGGCATACGGGAGGGCAGCGATATTTGAGGAGGGGTATTTTCTCCACACTCGATCTATATGTGGGGAGTTATTAACAACCACACGTCTTGTGTTTTTTTTACTTGAACCACGTCTTATCTAGTACTGCTTATAGCGTGGAGAGGTGGAGGGTTGGATAATGTGCACAACGCATGTTCGGTACCGTTGGAAGCGATGCGTTGCTATACAGGGGTGTCTGTTGTAGTGAATTGAGATTGTTTAATGTGCCTTGGAAGAATCATGCGTTGTTTTAGCATATTAAAGCATAGTATAGTGGTATTCTCCTTTGATGCTTTATTTGGGTTGACTTGGCGCATGCTTACATCATATTATGACTATTCCAAGTCACCATAGGACTTTATGATCCTGTAGTTTTCGACTTGTAATATCGCTTTATGCTTTGATTAATAATGTTTTGCCGTTTTGCATTATTATGGCCATTATTGCTCTCTTAGTTGGTCGCTCCTAGTCTTATTAGCATATGGTCCACTATACCTACCTATTAGCATATGCTATTCCAAGTATATTCATTATTTTATCTACCTTCCGAATTAAACTTGTTATGAGAAAACTAGTGATTAAAGTTCTCACGAACTTGATGGCACACTTTACTTTTCTTGCCCTTAATAAACTTGAACCATTGTGTGGTCTATGTTGTATATGCTTGCACTTATTTGTTGGGGATTAGCAGAACCATGCTGTCATGGGGACCCTTTCAACATTGCACTTGTACTTTGTACCTAGTTGATATCATGCTCTTTTGTATATGGATGTCGTCGGTGTGAAATGAAAGGGGAGCTTGTAAGTCCATGGAGTTATGTATGTGTGTTAGAGAAACGCCTGGGCCGGTGATCTAATCCATGCTGTCATGGTGGAAACCTGCAGCTTAACCATAATGAGCTGTCTATGAAGCATTCTTCTTATAAAAAAAGAGTCAGATATTAAGAAAAAGAGAAAAAGAAAAAAAAGATATGAGAAAGGAGGAAAGAGAGAAAAACGAACCATTTTCCCATGGTAAATAAGAATATTGCTGAGATGCTCGTTGTCTGCTTGCCTTGTCATTTTGATATGGGGATTCTTCCGTATCATCGGGCAAGGGGTACCGCGTTGGCGGTTCTGTATGATACACATGTACTTACAATGACAAGAACTTACCAGTAACTAAACTTGAGTAGCACGAGGAGCGGCCCTCGTATTAATGAATACATGAGATTTCCAACTTATACTTCATCAAGCATATACACCATAATTTGTTCACTTTAACCTTAATCACTTCAAGATGCTTATGATAGGGGCAATGAGAGCTGAAAGCTAATAAGTACCATAATTTTTGGAAGCTCTTTATGAAACTTGAATCCCTACTTCCTTCTATGAAGGCCTTTCTTTTACTTTTATGTTGAGTCTCCACCTTTTATCTTTATGCACCTACTTTGAGAGCATAGTGACCATTCTTAGTTCTATGTGCATTGTCCCAAGACTTATTGATTGATGCATAGCTTTGATATTGCTTGTTTTAAACTATTTGTATCTAGTTACTCTGATAAACTTTGAAGGTGTCCTATGCATTTATGTTTGCTACTCTATGAGGGACAAGCTTCCACTTTGCTATGTTTTTTTATGTGAAACAAACAAACGTCTTGCAAAACATTGTTATTCATGAATCTTTTGTTTGTGTCTTTTCATGTTGCAACATAGTTGTTATGTCTTTTTGCTAGAACTTTATCTTTCATGTTATGATTGAAGTACTATGATCCCAACTATCAATGTTTTACAAATACTTTGATCAAGCTTATGATGGTGCATGTCACCTAAAAAAAAATTCTTTCTTTTTATCACTTACCAACTCGAGGACGAGCAGGAGTTAAGCTTTGGGATGTTGATACGTTGCTAACGTATCCATAATTTTTGATGTTCCATGCTTGGTTTTATCTACTTTCTGATGTTTTGTCCAAACTTTGGAGTACTTTTCATATGATTTCTTGGAATAACCTATTAACAAGAGCGACGGTGCCAGTTGCCTGTTTTCTGCTGTTTTTGGTTCCAAGAAAGTCAGAAGATGAATATTCTCGGAATTGGACCGGACAAAAGCCAAAGTTGTTATTTTCCGGGAAGACTCACGGAGCCAGAAGGGGAGACGGAGAGGGGCCACAGGGTGGCCACACCACCCCTAGGCGCGGGTCCCCCTGGCCGAGCCAGGGCATGGTGTGGGCCCCCTGGACAGCCACCGACCTTGCCACTTTCGCCTATATATCTCCCCCGATGCAAAAACCCTAGATCGTCAAGCCTCCAGCCACGAAAAGTTCTGTAGTGCCGCCGCCATCGAAGGGGAGATTCGGGGGACAAAAAGTCTCTGTTCCGGCACCCTGCCGGGATGGGGAAGTGCCCCCGGAGCCATCTCCATCGATCTCCACCACCATCTCCATCACCATTGTTGATTCCCATGATGAGGAGGGAGTAGTTCTCTCTCGAGGCTAAGGGTTCTACCGGTAGCTATGTGTTCATCTCTCTCTCTATGCATGATCATATTGTGATCATGAGCTTTGTAATCAATTAGATCTACCTTGCTACTCAAGTGCTTTAATAGATCTCTGCTCTCCCCATGTGTGTGAAGTTGACAGTCTGCACACCATGGTGGCACTTAGGCTAGAGATTACAATTACTTTTTATGAGTTATATTTGGAGTTGGATGTCTTTATGAAATTGTGGTGTTTCTTGGACCTATCTAGTGCTCAAGGTGACAGTGTGGGGTTATCTAGATGGGAAAGATGAACTTTGAGGTGTCATGTTATAGCCCTACCATGGATTAGAGTGTCCAACCGGAGAGTAGTTTAGAGTAGTATTATAAAGAAGAATATATTTATATGAGAGTGTTCACTGGTGAAAGTATGATCCCTAGGCCTTATTTCTAAGCATTGAAACACCGTTTGCAACTAGATCTATTACATGTTTGCTAGCTTCCATCTTTATTTCAGTTTACCTTTAGTCTTTTCCCACGTCAACCACACGCCATCAAGCTATTTTCAGGGACACAAGAGACTTCTTGTATCTTGATTGCAGGGTTGCTTGAGAGGGGATACCTTTGACCACTTCCTCCCTTAGTTCGATATACCTTGGGTGATCCACTTAAGGGAAAACTTGCTGCTGTTGTACAAACCTCTACACTTGGAGGCCCAACAACTGTCTACAAGAATAGAAGTGTGTAGACATCAGCGTTCCACGAAGATCTTTCGTCGTTTGAACCGGGACAATCGTGTCTTATTCCCTTTGTCTCTCGATACTTGCATTGCACGAGATCTGATCAATGACATCACTATGTCCTGTTCAATATTGTTACCGAACAATGCTACTTAACTCGTTCCGACAAGTGATATCCCTGTGATCAAATCACACGCTGCACAACTATTGGATATAACCCCTCCGAGTGGGCCCTTGAGTATCTTCCCGTCACATGGACGGACAAATCCCTCTCTTGACATATATTGCCTCTACGGTTTCCTCCGAGTACCTGAACACACCTTTATAACCACTGTATTACCAAGTCGCGCTTGATGCTATCTAAGCACTCTCGGGACACAGTGATTGATATAGCCTCACGGTCTAAGGAATAGTCTACGAGGATCCATTTCTAATCATCTTAACTTGAAATTCGTGACATGATCGGGTCACGATGTTTAGGTTGGGTATTGGTTCATCATCTCATTCTCAGAATGAGTTGACTCCATTCCCAACTAGCATAAATGCTACATGATCAGGAAACATGATCATCTGTTGACCAAGGACCAAGTGACTAGAGTTTCACTGGGTACCCCTAGTTGTTTGTATATCACATGTGTATTGATGTTTCCACTCAATACAGTTATAGCATGATATAAAACTTAATCATAAACTATATGAAATATGATAATAGTCCTTATTACTATTTGTCTCTAGGGCATATTTCCAACAGTCTGCCACTTGCACTAGAGTACAAATACACTAGCTGCATTTGTTCTTAACTGTTGGCACCATATATCCGGTACCCTGAACATGCTTGCTCATAGAAGAGGTTGAGTCTTGGGTTTGTACTTTACAGTCCCAAATCCTTTGCAACTTACTAATGTCACCTTGATTGACATTAATACTTTATCATCAGATGATAACATCTATGTGTATGCATCGTCACTATGGCAGCAGAACGAGGCCTGATTCCAGGAGCCTACAATGACTTTAGATCAACCTCGAGGGCTTTCTCATGGGAACTGTGTCATGGGACACATCATTCTATGTTAGAAGCGAACTAGCCCCGCCATAACATTATACAACACTTTAGATGGTACCCTTATCTATTATTATAAATGTATTCATCGAAACACTAGTGCACTCTGTGCAACTTTCGATGTTTTGTTGACCTCGCTTCCTACTTGACTCTAATTGGTATTTACATGAGTTTCCAACATATTCCCTCATAACATAACCCTTTATGTTTTAAGATATGTCATCCTTTATGGATTTGGAAAATGTGTCTGCAGTTCTCTATTAGACATTGCGGACAAACCTAGCTCAAGGTTCCGTGATTAACTTAATCACTTTTAAATATTCCTTATTGGATCATATATTATGTTAATTATCATCATGGTTTTCTAAGATAGAACCTCTGTCTCAACATAGTGGATGATGATCATCCTTTTCTTTATTTCAACCATTGATGTTAAACTTAATACTATTCCTAACCTGGGTTATTAAGGACCAGTTCCTAATTAACTTCTATTCTGGAATCCTTTTCAGAATCCCTTAAGGAATACTAGATAATTTCATAATACACTTATTATCAACTTCTACAACTCATAAATCATTATTTATTGGTACTTGCTCTTTTATTCTTAACACACTTAAGAATCACTCCTATAAGCTCCCACTCAAAATATGTTCCTACATATTTGAATTTGAGTCTTATATTGCTCCCACTCAAAAATATGTCATTCACATATTGTTTTAGGAAGACTTTCATAGATCCCACTCAATTTTATGCAAAATTGCATATCCACTCACTATTTTGAACAACTTCAAAATCCTTTGATCAAATATCAAACTTGAAGATTTACTATGAGATACTAGTACTTTTACTAGTTTTAAATCCACTAGACATTCAGCAAATTTGAATCAAATTCATTTGAATACGTCCAATACTTGACAAATTGTGCCTTTGTAATTCACCCCTTTTCCACTATGGCTTTGTAGTCATTTGGGAAAATTCCAACTAACACCTTTTACTTGTGAGATTCAGCAACAAATTTCTTTCTAATATCAAGGGAATTTTGCTTCTAGGCTTTCTCATAAATCTAGATTACCATTATTTCCTTAGTAGTTCGTAGGTATGTCATATTCCAAGAATCATGACAAATGATTCACAAATGTCTCCATGCAAGATATGAGTTATTTGAATCCTACTTCATGTAGTGAAAACACCAGTGGGGAAAACACAATGATCATTATCATTGATTCTTTCCTTCGTGAAGAAAATCGTTCAGGAACATTTTCTATTGTGCTTCTCAACACTCTGATGCAGGGTTTTGAATCATCATCGTGTTTTTCACTATCTTCCATTTCCTCCATAATCGAGAAATATCACTAAAAGTGAGCTTTCTCAAGAATGCACCAAAATCCAAGCAATACGAGTTTTGCTTCCCTTTTGGTTTCAGCTATGGATTTTGTATTCAAAGTTTCCAACGAATACTCTACAAGGACTTATTCGCTATTGTTTTGGTTATATCGAATAACCCCAAAACTTCCACAACGATCCATACCAGATATGGAGCCGCTTTCACGAATTCAAATGGTTCACTATATATTCTAATTGAGTGCTAACCATTTCTAACTAATGGTCTCTACATATACACTACAACGATTTATTTGGCGCCATCTATTCACCCACTTTGATATCTAATATCACGTTGTGATGCTTTGCATTTTGACATTTCAAATGCATTGCATTTCACAATTTTCTTTATGCCATTCTTATAAAGTTGAATTTAATTACAATTGATCAAATCATAGTAATTAGATTCTCTTTTATATTTATACCCTTTGTCGATGAGACACTTTGATCATATCAAATAGTTTCATACTTATGTTTCTTTGGTAAACTTATTACACATTTAAACAATCATATAAAGATAATTACCACTTTCGTTAAAACACAATACATGGAATATGTATTTACTTTTAACAATTCGTTAAACACTTTGTATTCAAGTAATACACGGTGTTCAAGTTATTTTGCCGAACTTAGGCATGATTTATATGTGATAAGAAATCGAAGTGTCTTTCACATATTATCAATAACTCTGAATTCAAACAATGGTTTCATTCATTAATGAATATATCATTAAGTTGGGTATTTTAAGGCATTTCAATATTTTACAAATATTCATGTATTATCAATTAGTTTCAAACAACAAGGATAATTCACATATAATCAAACAAGAAATGAACACGAATAGAAATCATTCCTAAAAGTGGAACAACTGTTTGTTACAAACTGATAGGAATAACCGTCTCACAAAGTGTGAGACACACTAAAGAAGTTCATAATCTTTTGATTACAATAACTATCCAAAACATCAACTAAGTGATAAATGTGGAGGGAGAGTGTCATTGGCCATCATCATCATGCTCACCATCAACACGTAACGTCACCTCCTCTCCAGCAAGCACCTCTCATGCAGAAGGACTTGTTTTCAGCAAAACAGAACAAGTATCAAATATACTTAACACTACAAATGTGTTTGCAAGATTATAACATTTATAAAATTGTATATCAAATATATACCTTTGTCATTGATGACCTCAGCAACATCGGGTTCAACCACCACATCTCTGAAATGTGATATGAACTCGTGGAAATCCTGTGTTTTCGCGTCGCCTCTCATAATGCAAATCCTGACTTGTGCTTGGAAGCTTGGCGGCAGCGACCACATCACAACTCCTATTGCAAAAGCGCTTGCGAACCAAATGTCCAGGAAGTATGCCAGACTCATGTATGCATCATATATGCTCAACAAGTGATCACTAGTGAGGAGCCTTCCTCCATATTTATGGAGAGGAAGTCCCCATCAGCTCATAGGCCCATATGCGCACTTGTTCCACGAAATGTGATCTGAGATGTGCCATAAACGTTCAGGGATTAAGACTTCCCACCATTCGACGAGCGCGAGTTCCTATGCGGGACTCAAGTTGTTGGCGATGAGGGCCGTTTTGGCAGGATCTGTTGGATGGACCTGCACCTTCTTTGTGTGCGCAGATGAGTCGAAGGAGAGATCAGGTGAGCTTGGCCTGCTCGGGGGAGGCAGGTTGTTGTCTGTCGTCTCCTTCAATCGCGCGACCTCCTCCTGCATGTCGAAGGACTGGGAGATTCTGTTGAATTCCCTATCGCAATTGTCAGATCTCTCAAAGCTTCCGTTGATCGTGATGACGCCGTTGGGACCTAGCATTTTCATCTGCAGGTAGGCGTAGTGGGGTACCGCCATGAACCTAGCGAACACGACGCGTCCGAGGATGTAGTGGTATTGTGAGGGCCAGTCGACGACCTCAAAATCGATGCGCTCGTTCGGAAGTTCCTTGGCGTGCCGAATATGACGTCGAGGTTGATTTTGCCCAGGGGGTATACACCTTTCCCTGGGAAGATGCCATGGAACGTTGTGTCCGATGCTTCCTAGCAAGTTAGAGGGATCCTCATTGCTCGCAAGGTACTCGCGAATATGAGGTTGATGCCGCTTCCGCCATCCATGAAGACGCGACTCATGTCGAAGCCTCCAATTTGCGCCTCGAGTACGAGGGGGCAATGGCCTGGGCGAGGTACTTGAGGCGGGTGGTCTCGTTTATTGAAGGTGATGCACGACTCACTACCACTGAGGTACTCAGTGGTGGATGGTGGTGAGTGCGTGGCCAAGTTGACTTGGCGAGTGATGGCTTTCTGCACCCTGTTGGAGGGGCGCCCCTTTTGGATCATCATGGTACCCATGGCCCGTGGGTACGGTTCTCCTCCGTGGTGTTGGTCTGGTGCAGCTCCATTCGGTGGTGGCCCCGGTGGAGGTGGCGGTGCGCCATGTGCCACGGCGCCTGGAGCGGCCCCGTAGCCTCTTTCGACTGTGTTGCGGTTCATCCGAACCAATCCCTCGTGTAGTTTGAGGAACTCGCGGAAGTCCTTGAGGAGGTGGCTGGACTTTTTCTTGTCGTCATGCTTGTCGATGTAGAAGTAGACCATGCATGGTCCGGACAGTTTTTCCTCGATGGAGGTCGCGGGTGCCTCGTCGCGAGTGCGGCGTTGCATACTTGCATGGTTTTCCCAGAGTCGCGATATCCACTGCTGCGGTATCCGCTGTTGCGGTTGTCGTCGTGTCTATCGGCGTAGCCAGCTGTGACCATGTTGACGTCGTCACGGTCGTCGTAGATGCGCATGCAACGTTTGCCTCGGCGGTCACGTCTGCGTTCGAGTTCTGCCTCCTCGTCGGAGTGAGCGCGGTTCTTCACCGAATCTTCTCCATCAGCCCACTGATTCGCGATCTCCATCAGGTGGTTCATGGTCTGGGGATTTGAGCGGCCCAGCTCCTCCCTGAGCTCTAGACGACGGACGCCACCGTTGAATGCATCAATCGCGCGGTCTTCCGAGATGTTTTCCGCGGAGTTCTTGATGATGGACCACCTTTGTATGTATGAGGGCAGGGATTCGCCAGACCTTTGCTGGCAGCATCTCAGTTGTTCGATTGATGCGGGCCGTTTGTACGTGCCTTTAAAGTTGCGTACGAAGCTGTAGACCAGCTCATCCCAACTACGAATGGATCCGCGTGGGAGGCTATTGAGCCATGCTCGGGCGGCGCCCTGCAGCTGTAGCTGCAAGCATTGCATGGCAGTACTTCGACTGCCTCCGTGGAGCCTGACGGAGGAGATGTGATCCTCTAGCCAGATTTTATTGTCATGTAGACCGTCGAACTTTGGATTTTCTGACGGAAGTTTAAACCCCTTAGGCATTCTCTTCTGCCTAATGGATCTGCTGAAGCATCTGGCGCCGCTGAGTTCCCTGTCTTCCTCTTCCGAGTCAGTCGACCGAGCATGTCGTGCTCTTGACTTGTCGATCTTGCGTTGTGTGAGGTCGTAACGCGCATCGTAGTCGCGATCGTGTCGCCATGAACGATGGCATCGAGACAGGTCGTGACTGTCATCGTTGGATGAGGGTGAGGAGTAGCGTTTTGCCAGCGCTTTCCCCTTTTGTGGGTCTGGTACCGGCTCCTTGTCGAGGGCGGCCTCGATTAGCTCCAAACCTGCGATCGTAGATCGGTGCATGGCGGTTCGGGGATCTCCAGCCGGTGGTTGGTTGTTGAGGAGGTACATGGTGGCTGCTATCACCGCGGCCTGCGGCATCCTGGGGACCACGTTGCCTCTCGTGTCGACTGTCATAGAGCCGAAGTCGAGGACTTTCGCGGCGTCTATGCGCTCTTGTTCTCTTCTTGGCGATGTACTCGTTGCCTCGTGAGGAGGATCCTCCGTAGGAGGAGAGCCCAGCGCGACGAAGGCTCGACTCGTCCGCCGCCTTTTTACGCACCTCGAGTCGCGCGATTCCTTGTTTTTGGCGCGTGAACTCCTCTTTTAGGAGCCAGTGGTAGCCCATCAGTAGTTCCTGCGGGGACCCGAGGTGTAGTGGTGTACCTCGTAGGGCCTCGCGGCAGCGCTCCCACTCTTGCTCGTTGAGCTTGATTACGACGCGTTCGCCGGTTTGCTCATTGATTATACTGGGAGGTTCGACTGCTCCCCCGTTGGCGCCATTACCGCCATTGCCGCGATTGGCGGAGGTGTCGCCTCCCTTAATGACGGTGCACATGAAGTGATTGGGGAAGCTGCTGCTTCCACAACTTTCAGATTCAGAACCATAGGTTCCATCTTCTGTGGCCAGATCACTCAGATCGGAGTCGCGACTGCTGTCGCTGATCGTGTTCCCGACTGCCACCGGAGCATTGAGCTCACTGAGGGTGCCGATTGATGGAGGGAACCATGATGCCGGGGCAATCGCCGGTGTCATCGGTTGATCAGGCATGCGAAGCGTGCCCGTCTGACCAACTTGGAAGTGGAAGTTCCCAATCGCTAGGCTGATTCCGTCGCCCATGGATTCGAAGGCCGGGCGGGTGGCCGACGTGTGGACGGTGAAGTCGAAGGCACCGAAGAGTTGGTGAATCTCCGCTGTTGCGGAGTTGTAGATCGCAGTTGATGGGGCCGAAGAAGCCGCAACATCAGCACTCCCACTTCCCACAGACGGCGCCAATTGACGAGGGTTTAACTCATCAATGCCCATTGTAATGGACTTGGGTTTTGGAGAAGGAGGGACTGCTGGAGACATCTATCGGCTAGCAAACAAGCACACAGGGGACAAAGGATTTACCCAGGTTCAGGCCTCGTAGAGGTCCCTACTCCTGCTTGTCTGCTCGTGGAATTATCAAAGGAGTCGAAAGTTACAATGGTGCGCATATGCAATCTGGCGAAAGTTGTGGAAACTAGGGTTGCGTGTGTCCTCCTCGCCGCCCCCTCCTAGCCTTTATATAGATAGGCTAGGTCTCGTGTAGCAGGTCAAGTCGGTTACAAGTTAGGGTTTTTCCATTCAAACTTTCTATCTTTAGCTTCTTCCTGTCTCTCAAGCAATCGAGAGTCCGCAGGTTACTCGAGTCCTTTCGTCTGGGCCTTGGCGACACCGTGGGCCTGTATGTATTTAGACCGTATATACCAAGCTCGAGTACCTGTAGGGTATACCCATGTCAGGGGGTGTATCGCAGTATTTTCGATAAGTAAGAGTGTCGAACCCAATGAGGAGCAGAAGGTGCTGGCTAGTGGTATGGATCAGGAATTCTCTGCAAATACTTAGCAAACGGATTTCTAGGCGTTTTCGATAAAGCAAGTAAACAAAATACGAGTAAATAAAAGACAGTAAGAAATAAATGCAGCAAGTGGCCCAATCCTTTATGCAGCAAAGGACAAGCCGGTTGTATTTCTATAGATGACCAAACGTTCTCGAGGACACATGGGAAGACTGTCAAGTGCTTTCTCTTCATATAGTCGATTAATCTTCTTTAGCTTGCTAAGTGTTGTGTGGGTGAACCTGTGCTAATGTACCGCCCCATCCAAGACTAATACATACTTGTGATTATACCCCTTGCAAACATCTGTAAGTACAAGAAAGTATTTAAGGCAGAAACCTAACCACAACTTTAAACTCTAAGACCCTTACGTCCCTTGTGCAATGGTTTCCTAACCGGGGTTCAGGTTTCTGTCACTCCGGCAACCCCTACGATTAGTAGCCAAATACACAATGCTTTCCCCTAGGCCCTTATAGGTGAAGTGTCATGTAGTCGATGTTCACATGACACCACTAGAAGAAGTACACCACAACTTAAATAACAATCTATTGAATCTTTCTCAACGCAACTCCACTACTAACAACAAGACTTCTCCCATGTCCTCAAGAACAAAATGAACTACTCACAGGACATCATATGGATCATGATGAGAGATGAAATAATGATGTATAACAATCTAAACATAAACAATAATTCAATGGTTCACGCAATATCATCAACTACAAAGAGTAATCAACACCGGGAAAGTTTCCCCTATGAACTATGCAAGATTCAACCAATTGTTACAGCAATATGGAGATGGTGATGAGGGTGCTGATGGTGATGATGATGGTGATGATGATGATGATGATCCCGATGAAGCCCAACTTGATGGTGGTGTTGATGGCGACGATCTTCCCTCTCCTGGAAGGAATTCCCCCGGCAGAAATCTGTCTGCCAGAGAGATCTTTCTCTCTCGGTGTTTTCCGCCCTGTAGAGGCGGAATCTATCTATGGTCGCCCCCCGAGGCTTAGGGTTTCGGGAGGATGATATACGCCAGAGGGGAGAGGCTGGAGTGGGCCAGGGCGGCCACACCAGTCCCAGGCGTGGCCTAGGCCTGCCCGCGCCATGGGGTGGTGTGGGCCCCCTGATACATTGCAAATGTATCTATAATTTTTGATGTTCCATGCTTGGTTCTATCCACTTTCTTGTGTTTTGTTCCAACTTTGGAGTACTTTTATTATGATTTCTTGGACTAACCTATTAACAAGAGCCACAGTGCCAGCTGTCTGTTTTCTGTTGTTTTTGGTTCCAAAAAAGTCAGAAAATGAATATTCTCGGAATTGGACAGGACAAAAGCCAAAGTGCCTATTTTTCCGGAAGGGATCAAGTGCCAGAATACGAGACGGAGAAGGGATGGTGGGCGGCCACACCACCTGGCCGTGCGGCCAGGCCTGGCCCGCACCAAGGGGTGGTCTGGCCGACCCCAGCACCCCCTCGGCCTCTCCTTCCGCCTATAAGTTGCCCTCGGGACAAAAACCCTAGGTACCCGATCAAAAAAAAACGAAAGAGTCTGTAGCCGCCGTCATCTCTGTCCCTAGATCGGGGGGATCTGAAGCTCTTCCCGGCACCCTGCCGGAGAGGGGAATTAACCCTGGAGGCCTTCTTCATCACCATGCAAGCCTCCGGTGTGATGCGTGAGTAGTTCATCCTTGGACTACGGATCCATGTAGTAGCTAGATGGCTGGTTTCTCCTCCTTTGTGCTTTCATGTTTAGATCTTGTGAGCTCCGTTCATGATCGAGATCATCTATTTGTAATGCATACATGTTGTGTTTGCGGGGATCCGATGGATATTGAGATGCTATTTCAGATTGATTATTGATTCTATCATGTCTTTGTTATTTGAGATCTTGCATGATTTCCGTTGTTAGTAGCTATCTTGGCCAAGTAGATGCTAGCAACTCCAAGAGTTAGTATTTATGCTCGATAGTGGGTTCATGCCTCTGGTAATCTGGGGAAGTGACAGAAATCTCTAAGGTACTAGATGTGCTGTTGCTACTAGGGAGAAAACAAAGATCCTTTGTTCATAGAACAATTGTATTGTTTACTTTACACGCAGTTCATAAAGCAATAATCTGTTGCTTGCAACTTAATACTGGAGGGGGTTCGGATGATAACCTGAAGGTGGATTATTAATCATAGATGCAGTTGGATGGCGGTCTATGTATTATGTTGTAATGCCCAATCAAGTCTCATAGGAGTCAAGATGATTAATATATGCATGTATTGCTTTCTCGGTGTTTGTCAATTGCCCCGCTGTAATTTATTCACCCAACATGTTATCTATCATAAGGAGAGCCACCTCTAGTGAACTATGGATCCCGGTCCTTTACTTTGCATACAATCTATAAACTGTTTCTGCTTTGTGTTTTCTTTCTGCAACCTTTTACTTCTTTCCATTCGATGCGTTTAATCCTTTGCTTTCCGCAAAACACGGTGAGATTGACAACCTCATCGCAAGTTGGGGACAAAGTTCTGTGGTTGTGTTGTGCAGGTCTCCACGTTGCTACTAGCACTGGTAGTGCGCCCTGCCAAAGCTCAGCTAGTAACACCTTTGAGGTGTTTCCTTGCTCCTACTGGTTCGATTAAACCTTGGTTTCATAACTGAGGGAAACTTGTTGTTGTGCTCATCATACCTTCCTCTTGGGGTTCCCAACGAGCTCTACATCAACACCGCCATCAAGCATTTTTCTGGGCGCCGTGCATTGAGCCATCTCCCCCTGTGGCCCACCTCCACTCCATCTTCTAGCATCCTGAGTCTTCTAGAAAAATAGAATTTTTTGTATATTTTCCCGGATTTTCTGATCTTCGCGAATTTTGCCTCCAAACAGCACCTTTTCCATATGAATCCTAACTGCAGCGGTCCATGCTCCAAAAGTCGTCAACCATGCAAAAACAGATGAAATAACATAAGTATCACCTCTCAATACGAAATATATCAATGAATAATAGTGAGTTAATACATAGAATAGTGATGCAAAATGGACATATCAACTCCCCCAAGCTTAGACTTCGCTTGTCCCCAAGCGAAATTGAGCTCAATAAACATGACCTCAGGTTTATGGAGTGAAGAGTCGATAAAAGAATATGGACAAGAAGCATCACATTCATCAAATACATAGATCATAATAGAGGACAACTCACTATTATATAACTCAACTTGCAGTGAGTAAAGGAAACACAATAAAGATACACAGAGTAAATCATAATTGGTAATGTGAAACTTAGCTCTCGGTCGAAGAATATTTGATAATTTGCTGAAGTTCACAAATAGCTAGTTTTCAAAGAAAGCTTTCAAAGTAGTAAACTTCAAGATAAGAGCAACGTGCAAAGCAAGGAACATAAGAAACATGAATGCATAAATCATCATATGAATGAATGAAACACATCAACTCAAAATACTTGCTGAGATAGAAGCGAATAGGTTTACTGACTCAACTACAAAGCAAAAGAATGGCCCTTCGCAGAGGGAAGCAGGGATTGCAAGTCTCATAAAGAGCTCCCAAAAATTATGATACTTACTAGCTTTCAGCTCTCATTGCCCCTACCATAGGCATCTTTTGGTGATTAAGGTTAAAGTGACACAACTAAGAGGATATGCTTGACAAGTTATAAGTTGAAATCTCATGCCCCTTACTTATGAGTACCGATCCTCATGCTACTCAACTTCAGTCACGAGCAAGCTCTTGTCATTGTAAATACATGCGTATCATTGAGAACCGCCAACGGGGTACCCCTTGCACGTGACACAGGAGCTATCCCATAATCAAAATGACAAGGCAAGCAGACAGTGAGCATCTTAGCGATCTTTTTATTTTCTATTTGCATAGGTTTTTATTGAGGATGCTTCATACAATGCTCACTATAGTTATGTTGCAAGTGTCTACCATGATTAGGCATGGCTTAGGCTAGCGGTCCAGGCGTTTCTCTTACACACATATAAACTCCATGATCTTACAAGTTCCACTTTTATTTTACACCGCCGGGATCCATAAGAAAAAGAATCATGATATCAACTAGGTACAAGTACCAATGAAGTGTTGAAAGCGGTCCCCATGATACATGGTTTGGCTAACTTCAACTCATAAAGCGCAAGCATATACGCAACAAAGAAGGACCCAATGGTTCAAGTTTATTAAATGCAAGAAAGTAAAGTGTTCCATCAAGTTTGTGAGAGCTTTAATCACTAATTTTCGCATAACAAGTTTAATTTGGGAGGTAGAAAAAACAAGAATTTACTTGGAATAGCAATAATGCTACTAGGTAGGTATGGTGGACGCAAATGGCAAGGGTTTTGGTTTAAAGGAGTGGATGCACGAGATGAATTCCCTCTTAGTACAGGTTTCTGGCTAGCAAGGCTGGGTAGCAAGTATAAGAGTTGAAGGAAACAAACAAGCATACAAATGATAAAGAGAAACATGCAATCTTCCTTGGAAGCACAAAAGATCTTAACTAGAGAATACTAAACTTATGAGCAAATCAAGAAAGAAAGATGATGAAATTATTTTCCTCTAGAGTACTACTATCTTTTTCAATCAACTCTCAAAAATAGTGTTGCTACTGACCGAGCCAGGTTTGCCAAAACCAACTAAATTAACTCAATGATCCCAGAGTGCTACAAATACTAACAACAAGATCAATCATATAACCACGAATTGAAAACTAATATAAGCCATGCAAAAGAGTGAATGATAGAACTTCTCATTAATATTCCATAACGGAAACTCACACCAACGGATACATATCTAACGAGAGAGGGGACACTTCCATAATGCAAACCATACTACAAAATAACTCCTCTATTCATGGTATGACTCTACTAATAAGGTAAAAAGATAGAAGATAGTGATATGATACCGTGGCACTCCCCCAAGCTTGGAACAAACCAAGGGGATGCCAAACCTGATGACGTATTACTCCGTCGGTGGTGGTGGTATCTTCTCATCTTCGTCCGTCTTCCAGGGTAAAGGGTTCCTATCAACAAAGGACATCGTGGTTTCCAACATCCTGAAACTTGCAGCAACACTAATGCGTTTAAATCTAGCCTCATACTCACAGTTTTGATTTTCAACGTCATAAAACTGTGCTTGCAGGTCGTTGGTTGTTTGGCGGTGTGAGAGGACTTCGTCTTTGAGTTCAACAGTCTCCTTTTGGTGCTCGGTGATGAGTTCGGAGCAAATCTTATGGATGATATCCACTTCGCGCTCCGCCATCTTCCTGTACCTAAAGACTTCTTGCTCCAGTGCTTCCATCCTGTCCTCCAGACTTCCTTCACCTTTAGGGCCTTGAACCTCTTTAATCCGGACCTCTCCACCTTCGAGCAACAACTCCTTGGGATGAATCTTCAATTCTCTCATGTATGGGTTGATGATATCCTCTAAGGAGTCTCCCTTGGATGATATAGAGGAAGACAGTGTGGCTCCAAATCTGGGATTCTACCTGGCAGAAACAGATGAAAACAAAAACACGACGAAAACACGATATACGGACCTCGGGGGATCCGGGGGTGTTATATATTATGAAGTTTCATATCAAAAGGAAGGTACTGGAAGAAAACGAGTCGGAGGCAGAGTCCGGGGTGGCCTCACCACCTGGTGGCGCGGCCAGGGGTGGGCCCGCGCCATGGGGTGGTGTGGGCCACCCTGGCTCCGTTTCCGTCCATTTTTCGCTTCGTATCTTTCCCTATTGACTGAAAACTGCAAAAATATAGTTGGATTGTATTTTTGCGGAACTTTTCTTACCAGAATTGTTACCTAGTTGGACACGGACTCTGCAGGTCTATGAATTTGGTCTTCAATGAATTTCTCTGGAGTTATAACTTGAAAGGCGTCAACATCTTCATTGTAAGAATCTCCAGCAATATAGTGTTTGAGTCGCTGTCCATTCACTAATTGTGTAGTATTATCTTTTAAAGAAATTTTTATTGCTCCTGCAGGGTATACTTCTTCAATGATGAAAGGTCCTTCCCACTTTGTTAGTAGCTTACCTGCAAAAAATCTAAGACGAGACCTTTACAATAGAACTTTCTCACCAACATGAAATTCTCTCTTAAGTATTCGCTTGTCATGCCATCTTTTAACTTTTTCCTTAAAGAGCCTGGCATTCTCATAGGCTTCACTCCTCCATTCATCTAAAGAACTTAAGTCAAATAATCTTTTCTCACCAGCGAGCTTACAATCTCTATTTAGTTCTTTCACCGCCCAGTAAGCTTTATGTTCTAATTCTAAGGGTAGGTGGCAACCTTTCCCATAAACCATTTTATAAGGAGACATTCCCATAGGATTTTTGTAAGCAGTTCTATAAGCCCATAAGGCATCATTCAACTTCTTAGCCCAGTTTTTTCTAGACCTATTGACAGTCTTTGGCAAGATAGATTTAATTTCTCTATTTGATAATTCTACTTGCCTGCTAGTTTGGGGGTGATAAGCTGAAGCAATTCTATGATTAACATCATACTTAGCGAGGGTCTTCCTAAAACCGCCATGAATGAAATGAGAACCCCCATCAGTCATGAGATACCTAGGCACTCCAAACCTAGGGAAGATAACATCCTTAAGCATTTTTAGAGGTTTCCCCGTCAGCACTCTTCGTAGGAATGGCTTCTAACCACTTTGTAACATAATCTACGGCAATAAGAATATGAGTATAGCCTTTCGAAGGAGGGAAAGGACCCATAAAGTCAAATCCCCAACAATCAAAACGTTCAAGAACTAGAGAGTAGTTCATAGGCATTTCATTGCATCTAGAAATATTACCAACACGTTGACATTCATCACAAGATAAAACAAATTTTCTTGCATCTTTAAAAAGGGTAGGCCAGTAGAAACCTGATTGTAATACCTTCTGTGTCGTTCTATCTCCTGCATGATGTCGTCCATAGGCACTACCATGGAATTTGCCCAATATCTCTTTTTGTTCATATTCTGGAACACATCTTCGCATAATACCATCAACTCCTTCTTTATATAAGTGTGGGTCATCCCCAAAATAATGTCTCAGATCATAGAAGAACTTCCTTCTTTGCTGAGCTATAAAAGTTGGAGGCAAATACTTGGAGACAATAAAGTTAGCATAATCAGCATACCAAGGGCTTCCTCGCGAGCTCACCCCCACTGCAGCTAACTGTTCATTCGGGAAACTATCATTAACAGGCATAGGGTCAAAAGAGATGTTTTCCAAGCGAGATAAATTATCAGCTATAGGATTTTCAGCACCCTTTCTATCTACTATATGTAGATCAAACTCTTGTAAAAGCAGTACCCATCTAATAAGCCTAGGCTTAGCGTCCTTCTTCGTCATAAGATACTTAATAGCAGCATGATCAGTATCAATAGATACTTTTTAGTCCACAATATAGGGCCTAAACTTATCACAGGCAAAAACAACAGCTAGAAATTCCTTTTCGGTAGTGGCATAATTCCTTTGAGAAGCGTCTAAAGTCTTACTAGCATAATGGATAACGTTTAACCTTTTTATCAATACGTTGCCCAAGGACAATCCCTACAGCAAAATCACTAGCATCACACATTATTTCAAAGGGTAAACTCCAATCAGGTGGTTGAACAATAGGGGTTGTAGTTAAAGCCTTCTTAATAGTTTCAAAAGCTTCTCTACAATCATCATCAAAAACAAAAGGTACATCTTGTTGAAGAAGATTAGTGAGAGGTTTTGTATCCTAGAGAAGTCTTTAATAAATCTCCTATAGAAACCAGCATGACCAAGGACACTACGAATACCTTTGATGTCTCTTGGACATGGCATCTTCTCAATTGCCTCAACCTTAGCTCCATCAACTTCTATGCCTCTTTCAGAAACTTTATGCCCAAGAACAATCCCTTCATTAACCATGAAGTGGCATTTCTCCCAATTAAAAACAAGATTAGTTTCTTCACATCTCTGCAAAACTTTATCAAGGTTGTGCAGGCATTTATCAAAAGAAGTTCCATAGACAGAAAAATCATCCATGAACACTTCTACAATTTCCTCACAAAAACCATGAAAGATAGCAGACATGCACCTTTGGAAAGTAGCGGGAGCATTACATAAACCAAAAGGCATACGTCTATAAGCATAAGTTCCATAAGGGAAAGTAAAAGTAGTTTTTTCTTGATCTTGTTGTTTAACAGCAATTTGAGAGAAACCAGAATAACCATCAAGAAAACAAAAATGGGTCTTTATAGACAACCTTTCCAACATTTGATCAATAAAAGGAAGCGCGTAGTGATCTTTTTTAGTAACTTTATTGACTTTCCTAAAATCGATGCACATCCTATAGCCTACCACTATTCTCTGAGGAATAAGCTCATCATTATCATTAGGGACAACGGTAATACCTCCCTTTTTAGGAACACAATGAACAAGACTAACCCATTCACTATCAGCAATAGGGTAAATAATACCAGCATCAAGGAGTTTCAATACCTCATTCCTTACCACTTCCTTCATCCTAGGATTTAAACGTCGTTGGTGCTCCACTACTGGCTTCGCATCTGGTTCTATGTTGATAGAATGCTGACATATAGTAGGTGAACTCCCTTTTAAATCATCCAGAGTATAGCCCATAGCTCTCGATGTTTCCTCAAAACTTCTAATAACCTTTCTTCTTCCTTCCCTAAAAGTTTAGCGCTAACAATAATAGGATATATCTTTTTATCATCAATATAAGCATATTTAAGATCATCAGGGAGAGGTTTTAGATCGAAAACCGGATCCTTTTTAGGTGGCATCGTGGTACCCAATTCTTCTACAGGAAAGTCGTGCTTAAGCATCATAGGTTGATCACGGAGAATCCTGTCAATCTCAACCCTTTCTTCCATGAAGATTTCACTTTCATGATCTTCCATAAATTGCTGCCAAGCATTGTTAGGAGCTAGAGAAATAGAAGCAAGTTGTTCAACCCTAAAATCCTCATTATGGGTTTCCTCTTCGCAAGGTTCTTTAGTAAATTTTGAAAAATTAAACTCATAAGATTCCCCACCAAACTTAGTCAAGATTTTCTCCCTCTTGCAATCAATAATAGCTCCACAAGTACTCAAGAAAGGTCTACCAAAAATGATAGGATAGGTTTTACTAGCAGCCGAACCAAGTACTAGAAAATCAGCAGGGTACTTAATCTTACTACAAAGAACTTCCACGTCTTGCACAATACCAATTGGAGAGATGGTATCTCTATTACCAAGGTGAATAACCACATCAATCTCCTCCAACTCGCAAGGACTGATTTCATGCATAATTTCTCTGTAAAGCTCATAAGGAATAGCACTAGAACTTGCACCAATATCACATAAACCATAATAGCAATGATCACCAATTCTAACAGAAAGCACAGGAACACTAGCCTTTTTAGATCTATTGGGATGTGAAACAATATTAGAAGCATCCTCACAAAAGACTATGTGCCCATCTTCTATGCTTTTAGTGACAAGGTCTTTCACAATTGGTACCACAGGTTCAATGTTTATTTGTTCATCAGGTTTTACGGTTCTTTTTTCACTTTTGGTGATTACATTGGTTATCATAGGATTGTCCTTTACCTTTTCGGGAAAGGGAATCTTCTCGATATAAGGTTCGGGTAAGATGGGATCAATAATGCAATACTCAGCACTTCCAATAGGAGCATAGTCAACAATATCTTTGTAAGGTGCATGGTATTTGTTCCATCCCCATTTTCGAATTTCAATATAGGAAGCAAAAGCTCTAAAGCAATTCATAATAACTTGCAAATCAAGACCATAAATATTACTAATATTTTGAAAGTCATCAGTTCCCATAAAAGATTCAATGCATTCATAATCATAATATATACCTGACTTTCTACCTTTGTCATTCTCCCAAGCTTTAGAATTGTCTTGAATACGATCTAGAAGGTCCCATTTAGATTCTTCTTCCATGGAGTGAATGATCTAGCACAAGAAGCATCCAATAAATCTTTATCATGTAGAGGGAGCCTTGCATAAAAGTTGTTGATAATAATATTGTTGGGGAGCTCATGAATGGGACATTTGAGCATTAATAACTTCAATCTCCCCCAAGCTTGAGATGTACTCTCTCCATCAAGAGGCCAAAAGTTGTATATTTGATTCTCATCTTTATGAATCTCACTAGGAGGATTAAACTTTGAATAAAAGAGAGGCACTATTTCCTCCCATTCCAGAGCTTGACCATTCTTTAGCAGCTTATACCATTCCTCAGCTCTTCCTTTCAGCGACAATGAGAATAACTTCTTCTTAATTTGATCTGTAGTAATACCTGCACACTTGAAAAACCCGCATAATTCGTGTATAAAGAGTAAATGATCACCGGGATGGACAGTTCGATCCCCAACATAGTAGTTATCCATAACACGATCAATAATTCTTATAGGTATTTTGAAAACATCTCTCTCAGGAGGTGGTGGCTTATCTACTGCCTTAGCAGTGGTAGTAGAATTACCAAATAAGAAACTCAGCGAATTATCCATAACGAAAATAAAGCAACTAGCAGAAGTAAACAATACTCACAGTAGAAGTTTCCTTTACCAGTTCCACTCTCCAATAGCGCTTCACTCCTCGGCAACGGCGCCAGAAAATAGTCTTGATGACCCACAAGTATAGGGGGTGTATCGCAGTATTTTCGATAAGTAAGAGTGTCGAACCCAACGAGGAGCAGAAGGTGCTGGCTAGTGGTATGGATCAGGAATTCTCTGCAAATAGTTAGCAAACGGATTTTAGGGGTTTTCGATAAAGCAATTAAACAAAATACGAGTAAATAAAAGACAGTAAGAAATAAATGCAGCAAGTGGCCCAATCCTTCATGCAGCAAAGGACAAGCCGGTTGTATTTCTATAGAGGACCAAACGTTCTCGAGGACACATGGGAAGACTGTCAAGTGCTTTCGCTTCATATAGTCGATTAATCTTCTTTAGCTTGCTAAGTGTTGTGTGGGTGAACCTGTGCTAATGTACCTCCCCATCCAAGACTAATACATACTTGTGATTATACCCCTTGCAAACATCCGTAAGTACAAGAAAGTATTTAAGGTAGAAACCTAACCACAACTTTAAACTCTAAGACCCTTACGTCCCTTGTGCAATGGTTTCCTAACGGGGGTTCAGGTTTCTGTCACTCTGGCAACCCCTACGATTAGTAGCCAAATACACAATGCATTCCCCTAGGCCCTTATAGGTGAAGTTTCATGTAGTCGACGTTCACATGACACCACTAGAAGAAGTACACCACAACTTAAATAACAATCTATTGAATCTTTCTCAATGCAACTCCACTACTAACAACAACACTTCTCCCATGTCCTCAAGACCAAAACAAACTACTCACAAGACATCATATCGATCATGATCAGAGATGAAATAATGATGTATAACAATCTGAACATAAACAATAATTCAATGGTTCACTCAATAGCATCAACTACAAAGAGTAATCAACACCGGGAAAGTTTCCCCTATGAACTATGCAAGATTCAACCAATTGTTACAGCAATATGGAGATGGTGATGAGGGTGCTGATGGTGATGATGATGATCCCGATGAAGCCCAGCTTGATGGTGGTGTTGATGGCGACAATCTTCCCTCTCCGGGAAGGAATTCCCCCGGCAGAAATCTGTCTGCCGGACAGATCTTTCTCTCTCGGTGTTTTCCGCCCCACAGAGGCGGCGGAATCTTTCTGTGGTCGCCCCCTGAGTCTTAGGGTTTCGGGAGGATGATATAGGCCAGAGGGGAGAGGCTGGAGTGGGCCATGGCGGCCACACCACTCCCAGGCGCGGCCTAGGCCTGCCCGCGCCATGGGGTGGTGTGGGCCCCCTGTGGCCCACCTCCACTCCATCTTCTGGCACCCTGAGTCTTCTGGAAAAAATAGAATTTTCTGTATATTTTCCCGGATTTTCTGATCTTCACGAATTTCGCCTCCAACCAGCACCATTTCCATCAGAATCCTGACTGCAACGTTCCATGCTCCAAAAGTCATCAACCATGCAAAAACAGATGAAATAACATAAGTATCACCTATCAATACGAAATATATCAATGAATAATAGTGAATTAAGACATAGAATAGTGATGCAAAATGGACGTATCAATGTCTTACAGCCACTGTATGCGAACGTAGATATGTCTGACACCCACGCCTATACCATGGATCGCCTCATACCGAAGAACTTTCTTGGTGGTGCACACTAAGGAGGAACATAACCGTTGGTAATTTTAACAGGGATCATCTTATTAAGCTATCGTAGAGTATCTAATACAATCACACAATAAGATATACAAACAATAACATTGAATGTAAATGCGATGTGATATGGTCCTTCACGTTGTGATCTCCATCCGTCGTCACCGAATTCTGGTGCCAGGGTTCCGACGCCGTAGACACTAGGGGACCGGTATCTTTCTAGCCTGGTAGTTCGTCACCTTCGTGACTATCTACTACTACGTAACATAAGGTAATCACTTTACCTTTGCCACAACCAAATCACAAAGAAATGCCCCCTGCAAAACAAAGTTAGACGCCTCTACTTTATCTTTGCATGTTTTATGTGGCTGAATTGGCTTTCGCACATGAACCGTTCTTACCTACAAACTTTTAGCACAACGTTGATCATGTAGTTGTCTCTACTACACCCCATTCGGGGCCCTCCATTGCAAATGGCATACTAACTAATGTGAGAGATATAGACACCCCCCCTAAGCCACTTTATACGTTACAAGCCGTATGTTAAGCGTGGACCAGTCTCGCGAATGAACGCGTAAAGTCGGTTAGGGGACGCTTCATCAAGCATTACTGCGGTGTACACAAGTACACGTTGGAGGGTAACAACTAAAACATCCATGCCCACACGCTACATCTCGTGTGTTCTACCTGTACTAGCATTACTACGCATAGATCTAGCTCTGATGCCACTGCAGGGGTTCCGCTTATGAAAACAATAATCTTTACCCCACACCCCCAAACCACTAATGCTTCTAGGACCTATCTATTAGCAATACAGTAATGGGAGGGGCTTTTCACGAACTTACCCTTGAAGACTAAAAAGCGTTGTCAACGCTCAGGGGAGCGTGGTTGATGTAGACGAGCCGAAGCCGACCTCAAGGTCGTGATGAAGTTCTTGCGCTCCTTTGGCTCCAACGACTTGAGTGCCTCAAGTGCGACACCTCGCGGTGAGTTACACACGTCTGGTGCCTGACGGTGACTCCCGCTTCCCCGATCTAGCAGTAGTTGTGGAAGTAGACCTCCTAGATCTGAATCCCGCAGCGCGACGGTGCTCCACGGTGAAGATGTCTCTCGTTCGCGCAGTCCGAACTTGGGACCACGGTCATGAGAGAGAGAGAGAGAGAGAGAGAGAGAGAGAGAGAGAGAGAGAGAGAGAGAGAGAGAGAGAATATGAATTGGAGGTCTTCCCAAAAGTGAGAAGACCTTTTATTAAATATTGTGTGTATTTATCTGGCCAAATACCCCCACTATATATAGGGGGAGGGGAGGTACTACCTCCCTCAATGTCCTGGGGTGGGACTAAAGGAGAGGAGGGGGAGAGGGGTGTCACCACCGGCCACCCCCATTGGCCCCGCGCGGGGGGCTGGCCCACTAGGGCACCGGCCTCCCCTCTTGGCCCTTCTCCCTCTTGACATTTCCCTAATGGGCCCTCTTCCCTCCGGAATTGGCCCATTAAGCCTTTTGACCTTTTAAATTGATTTTCTCTTTATTAAATAATTATGAATAAATGATTAAATCAATATTTAACATTAATTTACATATTATTCAATCTCTGTGGCTATGGAACACTTCCACCTCCACTCCGGACATCCTCTGGACTTACCGAAACCCTTCCGGTTTTCTCTCTACTATTCTTCGGTGATTCTTCCGATCCTATAAACAAAATCTAAGCATAATCAAGGCCTTAAGAGTGATACCCCATGGTTTGGGAACACTTCATACATGGTCGGGACACTCCCGCACCAATGATCAACAGAGGGACCTGGATGGCCATGTGACCCCTGTGTGTTAGACGAAGATCTTTCGTCGTTTGAACCAGGACAGTTGATGATCCACAAGTATAGGGGGTGTATTGCAGTATTTTCAAGGGAAGTGAAACCCAATTTATTGATTCGACAGAAGGGGAGCCAAAGAATATTTATAAGCCTTAACAACGGAGTTGTCAATTCAGTTGCACATGGAAACAATCTTGCTCACAGCAGCTTATCAGTAGCAACAGTTTTGTAGTAGCAATAGCAAAGTAATAGCAGTAGTAAAAGTAAAGACAGTAATGACAATTACAGTAAACAGTAGGACTAAAGAGCGGTAGGCATAGGGATGGATGGACGGGCGTTGCATGGACAAGACAATTAATATGTCAATCAAAACATAGGGCATTTGCAGATAAATAAGATAAAGCATCAAAGTACTAAATAATCGTAGGCATGCGTTCCATATATAGTCATACGTGCTCGCAATGAGAACTTACACAACATCTTTTGTCCTGCCAGCCCATTTGCAGCGGGGCCTCAAGGGAACTACTGGCAATTAAGGTGCTCCTTATAATAACACACTGGAGCAAAGCACTAACACTCCATGAACACATGTGATCCTCACATCAAAGCCATTCCTGCCGGTTATCCCGATTGTTGTCACGTCGGGGCCTTTAGTTCCAGACAATAATATGTGTATACAACTTCCAGGTACACTACTAGGAAACAGCTTATAGGTGGACAAGATATTCTGTGGCGCATATGTAAAACCATACGCCATAGATATGTATCAGTGGCGCACTAGAAAATATGTGCCATAGAAGTTTGGTAGTTCAGTGGTGCACGAAACCAATATGCGCCACAGAAAGTGATGATTCTGTGGCGCATACAGACGTATGCGCCACAGAAAGTTGATGGGACCTAGCACCAAAAAAAGGGGGAGAAACTTATGTGGCGCATATGTCCATATGCGCCA
Source organism: Avena eriantha (assembly GCA_910589775.1). NCBI lineage: Eukaryota > Viridiplantae > Streptophyta > Magnoliopsida > Poales > Poaceae > Avena > Avena eriantha. The sequence goes on along the minus strand of OU342743.1, from coordinate 101,919,141 downwards.
CAGAAAGTGATGTTTCTGTGGCGCATATAGGTGTATGCACCACAGACCATGCAAAAACAGATCCCACCCCCCCCCCCCCCCCCGGATCGCCTTTTCAGTTTTGTAAAAAATAAACAAAAATGATAGGAACTTCAAAAAAAAATTCCTTTGAGTTGTAGTTAGATTTTAGGGTATAGATCTAGACAAAATTGAAAAACATGAATTTCGATGTATTTTGCAAAAATAGGTCATGGCACGGTAAAACGGCTATAACTTTTGCATACGATGTCGAAAAAAGGTTTAATCTATCAAAATGATCTTCTCGAAATTTCCTATTCATAATTCAACCACCTACGGTCGTTCTGGATTTTACAGAATCCCCAAATTCGAAAAGAGTGAAAATTTATTTAGGGTAGAAGATTTTTTCTGCAAAAAAATAAAAAAGGAGGCGAAACTTCTATGGTGCATTTCTCCCATATGCGCCGCAGAAGTCTTGGGCGGGATTCAAAATTTGAATCCCGTTGGTGCCCTTCTCCATCTCTTTTTCCTTTTTCTCCCCCACTTATTTTCCTCTCCCCACTTCTCCTCCCCTCCACACTTCTCCCCTTCTCCTCCCTCCTCCTTCTCCACTCTCCGGTGACCTCCTCCTCCTCCTCCTCCACCACCAACTCCGGCGACCTCCTCCTCCTCCACCACCAATTCCGGCGACCTCCTCCTCCTCCTCCTCCTCCTCCACCACCACCAACTCCGGCGACCTGCTCCTCCTCCACCAACAACTCTGACGACCTCCTCCTCCTCCTCCACCACCAACTCCGGCGACCTCTTTCTCATCCACCAACAACTCCGATGACCTCCTCATAGCCCTTCTCCAGCCCACTAGCCACCAGCCACCAGCCACCAGCAGCCACCACCACCAGCAGCCACCAGTTTTTTTGTAATTTGAAAAAAACTTCTGTGGCGCATATTGGCCATATGCGCCACTGAAGTTTGAGATTTATGTGGCACATTTCAACATGCACACATAAGATAGTTATCAGTGGCGAGGTAATAGTAGCGACTAAGATATGCGCCACGGATAGTAAAAAAGCTGCGCCACTGATAAGTTGTTTCATAGTAGTGGTAAGACCATAAACAATACTATCATAATGAATCAATAACATGTTCAGATCTGAAATCATGGCACTCGGGCCCTAGTGACAAGCATTAAGCATAACAAGTTGCAACAAAGTCAAAAAGCACTAATAATAGATACTAGGCACCATGCCCTAACAATTTGATGTCATTACATGAACGATCTCATCCAATCCCTACCATCCCCATAGCCTACAGTGGGGGATTACTCACTCATAGACGGGGGAAACATGGATGGTCGATGGAGAAGCGATGGTGATGATGATGGCGATGATCTCCTCCAATTCCCCGTCCCGGTAGGGTGTCAGAATGGAGTTTCTGGTTCCGAATCGTGGAATCTGGTGGTGGTGGTGCAGTGGGACTCTTTTTGGAGAAACGTCGAACCCCCCTTGGTTTTTAGGTCAAGAGGCAATTTATAAGAGAAGAGGGAGGTCGAGGGGGCAGCCGAAGCGGCCACACCACCCCCAGGCGCGGCCTGGCCTAGCCCGCCCGGCCAGGTGGTGTGGGCCCCTTGTGGCCCTACTCCGTCTCGTCTTATGGCTCCGTGAGTCTTCTAGTGAAATAGGATTTTTGGCATATTTTTCGAGATTTTTCCTGATAGTTGATTTTCTACACCAAAACTAGACACCAACGTAATTCTGCTAAAAACAGCATCAGTCCGTGTTAGTTGTATCCAAATCACACAAGATTAGAGGAAGAACAATAGCAAAAGTGTTCGGGAAAGTAGATATATTTTGGACGTATCAACTGTCGTGTCTTATTCCCTTTGTCTCTCGATACTTGCATTGCCCGAGATCTGATCAATGACATCACCATGTCGTGTTCAATCTCGTTATCGCATAATGCTACTTGACTCGTTCCGACAAGTGATATCCCTGTGATCAAATCACACGCTGCGCTGCTATTGGATATAACCTCTCTGAGTGGGCCCTTGAGTATCTTCCCATCACATGGACGGAAAAATCCCTCTCTTGACATATATTGCCTCTATGGTTTCCTCCGAGTACCTGAACACACCTTTATAACCAAGGTATTACCAAGTGACACTTGATGATATCTAAGCACTCTCGGGAGACAGTGATTGATATAGCCTCACGGTCTAAGGAATAGTCTACCAGGATCCATTTCTAATCATCGTAACTTGAACTTCGTGACATGATCGGGTCACGATGTTTAGGTTGGGTATTGGTTCATCATCTCATTCCCAGAATGAGTTGACTCCATTTCCGACTAGCATAAATGCCACATGATCAAGAAACATGATCATCTGTTGACCAATGAACCCGTGACTAGAGTTTCACTGGGAACCCCTGGTTGTTTGTATATCACACGTGTATTGATGTTTCCACTCAATATAGTTATAGCATGATATAAAACTTAATCATAAACTATATGAAATATGATAATAGTCCTTATTACTATTTGTCTCTAGGGCATATTTCCAACAATTCTTCGTCCTGTATTTCTACACAATATGTTCCCCTTTGAGAGGTTCATGGGAGCCTTAAAGAAATATGTTCATAACCGTGCTAGGCTAGAAGGAAGCATCTCCAAGGGATATGGAATAGATGTGGTCATTGAGTTATGTGTTGACTTTATTCCTGACCTTAACCTGATTAGTGTTTCTCAATCGCGGCGTGAGAGAAGACTGAGTGGAAAAGGCACGCTAGGAAAGAAATCAATAATTAGTACAGACGGGCATTTGTTCACTCAATCAAAGTACACAGTTCCACAAAGTTCCGCCTTGGTGGCTCCGTATGTCAATGAACACAAGAATATTGTACGCTCCCAATACTAGGGGCAGTCTGTTGATAACACCCAAGTGCAGGGGATCACCGTAGTACAATTCAATAAGTATTTGAGTGTCGAACCTACAAGGATCTTAAGGTAAACTATCTATTCTCTAAAGCCCTATAACCCACTTATATGGCCTTCTATGCAAAGCTAGGATCTAAAGTGTGTGTGGTTGTTTTTGGTATTAACTAGAAAATAATAAAGTAGTTGAAATAAACAATGTAAGCAAAATAATGCAAATGATGTGGAGCTAGTGGAGTGGACGTAGATAATCTATGGGAGCAAATGTTTAGGAAAATTGTTATTTCATTCATTTGGTTTTCACTATTAGTAAAGCATATATATAGTTTTTTTATTGTTTCTTCTAGGAGGAGCCATAACTAGGTGTAGCCATAGATATGAGCAAATACACCACTAGTGATTGATCCCAAGGCCAATTAAGAACAAGTAAGGTAATATTAAGACATAAAGTCCAACTGTCGCATTTAGATCTAAGGTCCCCATGATAATACCTCCATTGATTAACCATGAATTAATACTACATATATATCTAGGACTTGGGATTCGACTTTTGTCAAACTCCGTCTATCACTCATCGTATCAACATGTAATGGTGACAACCTAGTGCATCCCCTAACATATGGGTGCACTCATATGTTAGTGCATCAAGATCATCACAGAAGATAACATATACTTGTATGCAACCAAAACAAACTAGATCAAAATTGCCATACAATTCACTACTCAAGCATCCACATAGTCATACAATAGATCATGAGAAAATAATATATTGCATCATGCATCATGTTTGCCAAGAGATTACAGTGGGGGTGATGGGATCTTGTAGTAGATGGTGATGGAGATGAGCCTCCCTAAGGGGGAGAGGTGGCACCGGCGTGGAGGAGGCGGTGCTGGCGGCAGCGCCCCGGCTGCCCTTGGGGGTAGCAGCCCCTTGGCCCTTCTTCTTCCTTGAAGATGGTGCAGCAATGGAAGAGCAGCTCCCCCTCCTTGGGGGCCTCCAGGGAGGGGGGAATTCCGTGCCTATGGGTGGATGTCTCTAAAAGTAGGGTTTCCTCTCAATATATAGTCATGGAAATGCTATCTTGGTCATAGGATGATGCCCCTTGGATCCAAGGGCTCTTAGGCATCTCTAGAACCTTCATAGGAGTCCCCTCTGACCTTAATGAGTCCATCAAGTCGTGGTTGGCCTGAAATCATCAAAGATGGAAGGAGTTTGAGTCAACCACATCACATATTTTCGGAGTTCCATAACTGATTTTGTCCTCCGCAGTAATATGGCATCCGGTCTTCGATTGGGGCTAATTTTATGTCTGAATTGTTGCGCATAAACTTCCCCACAACTTTACTTTCTACACTTTTTCCATTAGACGTAATATTCCGGGCCTTTTCTAGCAATCTTCAAAAAGAGTTCTGTAGGGACAGATTTGGGGAATTTCCGGATTTCTTTATAATACGCGGTTTCCTTGCATATTTCTGTATTTCCTACACAACAAAGTGAAAAACAAGAACTTGTCTACTTTTGCAACTATTAGTAGGTTAGTCCCAATAAAAATAATAATGTTACAAAATAATATTAATTTTGAAGCAATAAACGACAAAGTTCATTGATGCATTTTACATGCATCGTCTGTGTGCACACATGGCGACATTCGGAGGTTGGTTGCAAACACATCTCATGAATAACATCACTGCTGAAGATCAGCTGTACTTGTTGGCTAGGACACTATCTTCGACTGTATTGACTTTCCAATGGGACGAGATAAATGAGAATACATTTTACATGACCGCCGAAGATAAAAAAGCACCAACCAAAACAGTGGTGTCCGCATTGATGCAACAAACAACACTGGGAAAAAGGATACACATTATGATTACATAGAGGAGATATAGGAAGTTGACTATGGACCTTTTTTGAAGGTCACTTTGTTTCGGTGGAAATGGGTCAAGCTGATAGGAGGCAGGGTTCAGGTAGACAAACTGTACGGAATGAAAATAGTGAATCTCAACAATTTTGGGTACAGAGACGAACCATTCGTCGTAGCCAATGATATGGCTGAGGTTTTCTATGTGAAGCACATGCCTACCAAACTGAAAAAACAAAAAAAATAAGAAAACGAATACATTATACGATGAGCTAAAGCACCATATAGTTCTTTGAGGGAAAAAAACATCGTGGAAGTGGAGGACATGACAAACATGTCAGAAGATTATAACAAGTTTGACGAAATTCCGCCCTTATGAATATACTCCATGGTTCAACCGACGCGATCATAAGCAAGGGACATACGCGAAGAAGGTTTGTGACCTCTAAGGCATTTTAGAAAACAAGTGACTATATGTATTAAATATGCCAATTTTTGGCACACATGTGTATCTCAACATGGAAATCAATGTCCCGTTCCTTTTGGTACTACTTGGTTGAAAAGAAAATGCATTTTTTATTTTTAGTGCAAAAATAGTGTTTTTGTTAAGGAAATACCTAAAATTATTATTTCTAGTGAGTCCCACCACCCTGGGTGGGTTCTAGGGGATCTTTGGTGGACACTTGAGTAGCTGGTTGAACCTGAAACTCGCTTGAACATCCATTTGTATCTGGTCAACTATCAGTTAAACCTTCAAAAACTAGGGCAGTTTTAAACTACAGCTACATGATAGCAACATCATGATTTTTTGCAAAAATGATTTTCAGCATCACAGTGTGTTGTTTTATCATCGATGTGATTTCACTTTTGAAAGATTCAACCCCTAGGCATGAACAACCTTCGTCGCAGTTTTGGCCAAATTTTGCCAGTGCCACAAAAAATTCAAAAATAATCAAAAACACTTGAAACCTTCAGACCCTGCTTTACTTTAGTACCTAGTTTCCACAAAAAATATAAAACTTGGGATATGTCAATTATTTCAAAGGTCCATCCTTAGAAAATACCAATTAGGAAGAAACAAGTAGAAGTTTGATTGCCTCCAAGGCATTTTATGAAACAAGTGACGATATGCATTGATCCCTACATCAAAATGAGCCATTTTTAGCACACATGTGTATTTCAATGAGGAAATCAATGTCTTGTAGGCTAGACATTATTATTCTTTATTAATAGTGAATTTGTATTTGTATTTGTATTAACATTGTATTTGTATTTGTATTTGTATTTTTTTTATTTGTATTTGTATTTGTATTTTATTAACAGAGAATTTGTAATAACAGTGCATCCACCCTTGCCTTTGTGCTCTTTGTTTTTTAGATTTTCTTTTAGGATTCTAGAGGCATGTATTTGTATTTTCCATTTGTATTTGGATTCTAGAGGCATGTGTTTGTATTTGTATTTGTATTTGTATTTGTATTTGGATTCTAGAGGCATTTATTTTTGACTTTGACTTAATCATAAGCTACTTAATAATAAACACAAACAGTGAATGAAAATAATCACGTGTCACGGGGACTGCTCAAATGTGAGCACAAAGGAACTCCCTTCACATTTGACCAAGGAACAGTACTTGTCATGGATTGAAACATTAAAACCCTGAGATTTGGGCAGACCCGATTGAAATGCTCAAGAGGTAATTTCGATCATTATCGCACTATATTGACATCTTTCGTTCATTTCCTGATATCAAGTAATTAATAACTCATTTACTCATTTTCTTTGTCGGTCAGGGTTTGGAAACGGTTCGTCAAAGCTGTTAAGGGTGAATGAAAACATGAGCTACAATTTCGAGATCTCGATGTAAGTAGTACTATAGCTAGGTCGGCGCATTTCGAGATCCACACGTGGAGCTCTTTTACCAACCGGGACTAAAGCCCCTCCAGCCCGAGCGCTCGAGCCCAACCACGCGGAGACCCTTTAGTCCTAGTTCTCCACTTAACCGGGACTAAAAGCAGTTACGAACCTGGACTGATATGCCTTTTTTTCACTAGTAGTGAAGGTGTGTTTTCATGCATAGTTCAACCTCTTAAATTTACTCTTTATTTGGTATGCCGATCTACGAAGATCAAAGCCACGATAGTTTTAGCGAGTCTGCTTGTCAGTCGAGCTGAAACCAAATATTTGTTACGCCGTATAAACTATATTTCTCGGATTTGATCACCAACATCCATACACGGAGCTGAACCAACCAAAGGACACGAGAGCTATCATGAAGCATTGTTTTCTCCTTTACTCCTCTGTCTCCGTTTTTTCAGCTGAATTGGGGAGTGGGCCAGCCAAAGTGATTAGTTAGGTGGAGTTGTCTATCCACCCAAACGTACTCCTTTCCCTCCTGTTTTCTCCCACCAACTGCACTCTATAAATCAAGAGCACCTTAGCATCTTGTTCTCCGTCGCCAACGTATATCCCATCACAATGCCTCCCATGCTCGTACGCCCACCGACCCTCACACTGCTCGCCGTCGTGGTTTCCGCGGCATGGATGTGCACGCTGCCGCCATGCTCGGCTGCAGTCGCTACGGTTCCAGCAATGACCACAGCAGCGGCAACCACAGACAAGCATCCAGTGCCTGCTGCCGCAGCTGTGGTCTCAACGCAGACTATACCCACAGCAACTGAAGCGACAACACCGGCCACGGATACTGCCTCCGAGAAGTTCCCAGTGACCCCGCCGGATTTGTTGGAGCCGGCAGCTGAGGTCGGGACGGCGCTGCCGGTACCAGTGCCCGAGACGCTTCCCAGCCCAGAAGGTCTCGGATTCGGCCCCAACGGCTTCGGCACCAACGGTGGCTTCGGCGGATGCTGCGGCGGCTTCGGTTACAATGGTGGACTTGGGTACAATAACGGGCCATTGTTCTTCAACTCGGCGCCGTCAACAAGATCATTGAGGCTGGGAGATGGCTTGGCGCCTCTCTTCGTGGCTGGCATAGCAGCCATGTTCTACGTGTGACTTGCATGCTGCATTTTTATTTTCGGTGGAAAGTAGGCATATATGTCTGCATCAAGTAATATCTATCACAGGTTAAGGTATAAAGTATATGTACGATCTTGGAAATGTCCTTCCCCACAGCAACACTCACTTTTGCTGGTTTAGCAGATCATGAACACTTGACAACAAGTATTCCCTCCGTCCCACCAAGAGTGTATTTCTAACGTTTTAGTAAGTCATATTTCAATAAGTTTTATCATGTTCCTATAAAAAAAGTGCCAAAATTGTACCCACCAATTTAGTATCATTAGATTGATGGTTATATATATTTTTTATTATATATCTATTAAGTTTCATTGCTATTGATATATTTTTGTAAAAATTCGGTTTAAATTTTAAACAGTTTGACACTATAAGAAAGTTAAAACTACACTCTTTGCTAGATGGAGGGACCATGTAAGAGGTTGACAATATGGGTCCCGATGGGTGCATATTTTGACATATAGATATATGTTTCTCAAAAAAGAAATATAGATATATATGTGTCTAATTTCGGTTTTCAAATAGTACTTAAAGTTAACAACAATAACATATTTTTACTTTCCTAGTCTTAGTTATTTAAAAATAATTGTTACCACTTAAACAATGTCATACTACGACAAAAAGACTAAAACAGTAAAAACATATAACAAGTAGTATTTTCTGCTAGTTTCATTAACTCATCGCAACTTTGGGAGTCTTGTTGTATGCCTATTCATTTCCATGCCTCTAATACTCACCTTGATAGCCCATAGACATCTTCTCTCTAAAAAGTTCAGCCCAAAACAATGAAACATGTAGGCATGATAGAGTAGATGGGCCCCTCCCAGCCGTGGGCCCTAGGCCGCCGCTTATGGTCGCCTAGGGTCAGATCCGCCCCTACGCGTAACCAAACTTTGGCGGTAAACGCCAAACAAAAGTACCTAGAGACGGTCCAAACGGGCCTGTGTTTTCAAGCACGCCGCAATAAACTCTAGTGCAACTACTTCTCCCCACACGACCATTGGGGATAGCTCAATGAGACAATACACCCCCCCCCCCCCGGGGGGGGGGGGGGGGCTTGTTCCATTTTACCCCTTGGCTTCGATTCTCTAGCCTCCCGGTTCATCCCTGGTAGCTGACGCTGACGGAGACAATGCCTCCCCTCCTAAGCCTCGGTGCACCTCATCGTAATTAGATGTCACCACTGCTCGTGCAGCTGACATAGGATCGACCTTCCAAGGGCCGGAAGTAAGACAATTACCCATGAGCAGCTAACACGCCTCCTAGAGGAAGTCATAGGCGGCACTAGAGTCTTAGGTTTGTAGGATGTTTCAACCTCATCGCATGTGCCGACATAGGTAGCACCACCGTGGTAGGCCAATCAAAGACTTCACCATAGTTACATAGGGCGTCGCCACTGTGCGGCCATATTTCTCCTCTACCTAGAGATACTAGAACGAGCCTATTGTGGACTAAACCACCTTCTTTTTCATAGACTATCTTAAACCATGCTCATAAATGTTGCTAAGCTTGCATTGGTATCAACCTCAACCATGCCTACTGCGGCTTGTCGATGCTCTAGTCGGAACTACTCATGTTCGGTGATGCTGGCGGCAACTTGCTTGGCGACAATGGTGTCATCAATGTTGAAGTGCATGCTCGCAACAATTGTCATAACTACAAGTATTTGGCCACATTTGTGTTGGCAATGTATGTGTATATAGTGTGATGGGATAACCATCTTGTCTATGATCTATGATGGTGGCCCTTCTGAGGACAAGACTACCTCCGCACCACATCACGAAAAAGAGGAAGAGTAAAAAGAGACCATCGGTATTGAGACCGAAAAGAAAGGCAACAGGGGTGGGATGAGAAGCCCACAGTAGAAGCAGTAGCATGACGGGGTTTGCTGTGATTCTTGGAAGAGTAAATGAATCCTTTGATCTAGACCACAATACCAGTGCCCAACCAACCCATGGCATGTATTGGCAAGAATAGAAGCTGAATTTGGATGGAGAAAAATACATCGCTTCGTTCAACAAGATAGTAATGAAACATAACGAGTCTGCTATGTCACATAGGTGGACTTCCATATACAAGAGAACTGCAACAAATACTGTCATGCTATAAGAGTAAATTTTTATAAGTAAGGAGAATGTAAAGCCTATGCTCAACTATGTATGCTCATAACTACGCATTTTCTATGAATTTTGTCCCAATATTTTACAAAAACAACAACAATGATTAAAGCGTCAACAGGAGGCGTCCAGGGTGGCCAATCATGATACAAAGGTGATGACGAGTTTATTTAGGAGAATTTTGCGGCCTTCGACTGCCAAACTGGAAACAAAAATTCAAAGGCAAACCAATCGTGTCACGAGGGTGGCACACAAGATAATTGGACCTACTCAAACTACTTTCATTCCATGTAGGAACATTTTAGACAAAGTGTTAATCTTACACGATACAATTCATGAAATTCATTGAAAGAAAATGGATGGGGTATTATTAAAAAAATATTGTGAAAATGTGTAGTATAAAGGGCCATTCATGCAAGAAGTAATGTGACTGAAAGGATTCCATCCTAAGTTGTGTCGTTCCACTTATGATTTTGTTAGACAAGAGAGTGTATTAAAGTTAATGATGACATAGGTCACTATTTTCAAACATTCAAAGGTCTAAGACAAGGAGATCTGTTATCTCCTATGATTTATGACCTTGTGGCTGACATACTAGATATTATGATCGAACGAGCAAAAGATGATGGACACGTAAAGGGTCTCAGACCTCATTTATTCGATGGACGGACTTCCTTTCTGCAGTATGCATACAATAGTATTTGATTTATGGAACATGATTTGTAAAAAGCATTAAGCATGAAATTAATTATATGCGTATTTGAGCAATTATCAGGACTTAAGATAAATTTCCATAATTGCAAAGTTTTCTGTTTTAGTAAAGCAAAAGAGAAGCATGAGGAGTATATAAATTTGTTTGGTTGTGAGTTTGGGTCCTTTTATTTTATATATTTGTGAATACCCATCCATTTCTGCAAAATTAAAAATAGTGAATGGAGGCCAGTGGAAGATTGTTTTGAGTTGCTAGTTGGATGGGCAAGTTGTTGTCCTAACGAGATCAACTTGTCTTATTATTTCAGTATTAAGAAGTCTACTTATGTTCATGCTATACTTCTTTGAAATACCCAAAGGGGTACAGAAAAGATTGGAATTTGATGTTCATGCTATATTTCTTTGAAATACCCAAAGGGGTACGAAAAAGATTGGAAATTTTCCGCTCGCGTTTTTTTGGCAATGTGATGGCGATAAGAGTAAGTATAGACTAACTCGATGGAACATCATATGCCAGCCTAAGAAAGATGGGGGACTTGGGGTGGAGGTACTTGATATAAAAAATAAACGCTATTAAGTAAATGGCTTTACAAATTATTAAACGAAAAGGGTGTATGGCAAGAGATCATACAAAACAAATATCATCACTCCAGTTCTTTGTCTCAAGATAAGGCTAAACCATGGACTCTCCTTTTTGGAAAGTTATTATGAAAGTTAAGATAACTTTTTTGACCATGGGCACTTCCAGTTATGGAATGAAGAGAAGATAAGGTTTTGGGAGGATCCTTGGATGGGTAATACTCCAATATCAATATCCAAAGTTATATAATATAGCTCAAAGGAAAAATGTGACAATAGCCAGTGTTATGTTGCATACACCTCTAAATATTAGCATAGGAGTGAGGTGGCTCCATCTTGATCGATGTTTCGTGGACATCACTTTAGCCGAACAGCCAAACAAGTTTGTTCGGAAGTTAACAAGCTCAGGCTCTTTTCTGTTAAATCATTATATCTTGATCATCTCAATGAACACACTAGGTTTCTATGTAAGTATATTTGCAAAATGAAAGTGCCTTCAATAATTTTTATATGGTTCTGTTATTGCAAAGTGTTACTCACAAAAGAAAATTTTATAGAAGAATTTGACAAGGTAGTAAAGGTTGTTTTTTTTCTATATGAATTAATTCGGCACTTGTCATATCTTGTACCTTTGCAATAGTAGTGTGGAGTGTCTTGCATATGGCGTTTAGTATTACTCCTCCTACTAGTATCAATAATTTGTTCGTCAATTGGCTAATGAGTGTTCCAAAAGAGTTTAATGTACATATTCGAGTGGGTGTATGTGCTTTACTTTGAGCCACGGAATGATGAAAAACGTACTTCCTTCATGCAGGTTATTCCTAAGGCTACTGATTGAATCAATACATGGTCATTCCTATAACTAATGGACAAATGAAGCGCTTTGGATACTGGGTGCAGCCGGCTAGAGTCGATGGCATGGGATATGTAGAGAAAGTGCAGCTGGCATCTTGATTCTAGGATATCATGTTAGTGCGGAGCCATTTCATGTATTCCTTGCTTTTTAGATGGTTGTTCCATGTATCAACCATGCGCGACCCATGATATAATCTCTTATAAATTTTGAACTGAAAATAAAATAAAGCAATAAAGGGTCGCATGCATATACCGATACAGAGGGGCGACTTAGTCCCCATTTCGGACAAAAGGCGACGACTTCAACTTCCATGGCGCAAGCATCGGTTTTTAAGTGCCTCGATGTCTCATCTTCCTTGACTCTCAGTGAGTTATGGGTGCAAAGGAATGATGAGGGCGGAATACCTTCTCTGGGTAGCATGACAAAAAGCTCGAGTCTGAGTGGGAAAAAAATTACGCAAACAAGGTCAACTGGAAGCGGAAAGTACCATGGTGATAGAGGACGCGGAAGCCATTATGTTAGCACACTCTTCAAACATGGAACTGGCGGTGAAGTCTTTATTTTAGCAAACCCATGATCACATCTTGCATAAAATGGGGCTTGCTAGTGAACGACGGTGAAAGCTGATTCGGAAGCGCCAACATGCGACGATTGCATTCTACTTTCTATACATATGATGTAATGTGACGGTTGGACTTGGTGGCCGACCATTACTCTCATTGCCGAGACATTGAATTTCGGGCTATATATTTGCTTGTTTTAAGTGTATATTTGGATAACTAGTTAAATAGCAAAAAAACATAAGATATTACAGAAATAGACAAAATGCCAACAAAATGGGCACAATTAATAGGGCTGGTCATGTGTGTGGGCGGACCCAACAGCAGCCATCTTTTTGATTGCCGTGACCCCCTATTGTGCTGCCGGTGGTGCTCCTATAAACATCACATTCGTACACATAATGGCTTGATTTCCTTGTGAGGATTGATACTATTCAACAAAGATATGGTGTGCGATCTGAATAGTTTATGATGAAGACCGGAGAGCATACTCAAATTTTATGTAAAACCATCGGCGTTTTTTGTATTTTGTGGAGATGAGTCTATAATTTAGTGGAACCTACGAACTCGGTTTTAAATTAATAGATTGGTCTATTTTTTTTTCGAAATTGGCGCTTTTATTACTTTTGTAATGTTTTACATCCGGCCTCTGCATAGCTAAGATGCACATAGCCGATCAAACCACACTATTAAATAGTCAAAAAAAAACAAGACCACAAAATACATAAGTCTCTAATAAAACCAAAGAGAAGCAGCTATGGTAGATCAATCCGCAAATCACGCGGCCATCTATGTCAGGAGAAAATATCCCTCGCTGTATCCTCCAATTGCGTACATCCCTCTGCAAACAAGTTGAGGTACTCCAAATGTTGGAGAATAGTCCATGATTGTAAAATAACCATAGTCTGATAGATAACCTGCAGCGGAGAAGACACAATGTTATTAAATTTGTTTTCATTTCTACATAGCCACATCTACCAAATAATGGCAAGCGCTCCCACCCTAAACAGAATCTTGTATTTATCAATCATGCGCAACTAGTTACCAAATACATTGGCAATATAGCGTGGGGGAGATAAACCAGAGGCTACTTTGATGATTGACCATATATGACGAGAAAATTTACACTGAAAGAATAAATGTTTGATTGTCTCATCATGATGACAAAACACACATTATGTACTTCGATGCCAATTCATCTTAACAAGATTATCTTTAGTAAGAATTACCCCCTTACGAAGATACCAAGAAAATATCTTTCTTTTCAGGGATATTTTCATTTTCCAAATCTTACTATTATTATCAACTGGAATGTCAGGTTGGATCAAGTCTCTATATATTGAGTCAAATAATTTTTTTCCACTCTCAAGTAATTTCTATTTGAACTCGTCCACACCATTCGACAATTGTATCATGGATAGTCGTAATAATAGACTGTTCCATGATACGAGTCCAGAATCTATGAGACTTCTTCTGAAAGACACATTAGGTGGAGTAGATTCCAATACAGTGGAAAGTGTATCCCCTAGTGACTAACAATCGAATATAGCGCCGGATATTATTCACGAAGATAAGTTCGCCCAAGCCACTTATGTCCCCATAATCCAATTTGCGATGCTTCCTTAATATTAAAAACACCAGAACGGAAAAAATGTTTTTGGACGCCATTAGTCCAGCCCAAAAGTGTGAATCACCAGGTTTCCAAACCACTTGAGACACAACTTTGGATCCAACATATTTCCTCCAAATAATACTTTGCCAAACACCCTCTTCGGTAAGTAGTTTGAATAACAATTTACCTAGAAGGGCAGCATTTTTTACTTGTAAGTCATGTATACCAAGTCCAATGTATTCTATAGGTGGACAAACCACATTCCATTTGGCCAGTAGATACTTCTTTTTTTCAGTATCCCATTGCCAAAAGAATATTGATCGGAAATAATCCACTTTATTCAAGGCACCTTTTGCTAGCTAGAAAAATGAGATCTTATACAGTACCATGTTGGTGAGTACTGATGTTATGAGTACAATTCTTCCCCCAAGGGATAGTAATTTACCTTTCTGACTATTAAGGTGTTGTTGAAGTATTTTCTCAACGAGTTTCCATTTAGCAATTGTGAGACACTGATAGTTGATCAGAATTACCAAATAGTTGATCGGAAATTACCCCTGTCCACAGCCGAATAGTTCAGCATACAAGTGTGCCTCGTTTTGAGCCTCGCCAAAACAATACAGATTGCTCTTATGGAAGTTAATTTACAATCTAGAGAGTTGCTCAAAAGCTGATATCATTAACTTTAGATTCTTAGCTTTCTCCAAATCGTATTCTATAAATAATATTGCATCATTCGCATACTGAAGGATAAGAAGTCCCCCATCAACAAGATGTGGGACTAATCCTTCAATTTGGCCCGCATCCTCGGTCCTCTCGATAATGATAGCCAACATATCATCACTATATTAAATAGTATTGGCGATAGTGGATCCCCATATATCAGTCCCTTCTTGGTCTGGAAATAATGCCAGTGTCGTCTTTTACTTTTATGGCAACACTACCTCTAGACACAAAATATTGTATGAGAGAGCGCCACTCCTCTGAAAAACCATTCATACGAAGTGTTTTTTGTAGGAAAGACCAATTAACTTTATCATAGGCCTTCTCAAAGTCAATCTAGAACAATACCCCATTTAATTTTTTGGAGTGAAGTTCATGAATTGTTTCATGTAAAATTACTACACCATCTAAGATGTTTCTTCCTTGTATGAAAACAGTTTGAGAAGGACTAACAACATGGTCAGCAACTGAATTTAGTCTAATCATGAAAACTTTGTAAAGATTTTAAAGCTGACATTAAGAAGACAGATTGGGCGATACTGTTGTTTACGTTCTACATTATTAACCTTAGTCAGTAAAATTATATTACCAAATTTTAGTCTAAAAAGCTCAAGTTGACCGACCTGCAAGAAACCAAACAAGTTCATCAAGTCCTCCCTAATGACATACCATAATTTTTGGTAGAATGATGCTGGGAAACCATCTGGACCCGGCGATTGTTATGTTCCATCTGGAAAGCCGCTTTCTTGACCTCTTACTCCATATACAAGGTGGTTAGAAAGTTATTGTCCTCAACATACACCCGCGGTATATCCGTCGTTTGAGACTCATCCAAGGAAACGGAATTTTCCGGAGGTGCTCCAAACAAGGATTTATAATAATCTGTAGTTCAATACTTTAGTTGCTCCTATCCCTCAATAGTACCTTCATCCTGGTTCAGGGAGTGAATACATTTCTTCTTATGCTTGGCATTGGAAATAGCATGGAAGTACCTTGTATTAGCATCTCCTTCCAGAATAAAATTCGCTTTAGAAAGTTGGTACAATTTAAGTTCCTCCTCACGCAATAGTCGGGGTATTTCCGCATTTCATTGACTTTTAAGCTCAATCTCTTGTGCATATAACAGTCTAACTTCCGCGGAAATTTCTAAGTCATTAATAATAGATGAAAGGCGATTTTTCTCCTTTTTAAGGATTCCAGTAGTGTGTATAGCCTGGATGGGTACCTTCTTTTTGGATTGTCGCTTCGTAGTATTATATCAAAAAACTATGGTTTTGTATATACCCGTCTTCATCTTTGGATGCCAACTACCAGGTTGAACTTTTTGAGTTTGTATAACTTTATAAGGTTGAACGTTTTGAGTTTGTATAACTTTATAAGAAATAGTTGATGAGAAACAATATACGAAAAGCATCCATATTTATCCTACACCACAGATGGAATAGGAAGACGTGTAGCTTCTTTAAGGGACACAAAAGATGGATTTGTGTAGGGACAAGCTAAACCGACTTGCTAGAGGAAATGATATTATCTCTTTTACGAAGAAAGGGAGATACAAGTTTTTTGGCGTCCAAACAATGTTGGTGCAATATTCCTAATTGCTCCCATTTCTATGATCATGAAAAGTTCCTCAATGATATGAGGTTATGAAATTCCGTAACAAGCATATATGAAGCCACTGTAGTATTTCTTTGGATTTGATGTTGAGACTCATGGAAGGGGAAAACTTGGTTCATTGTCAGGACTCGGGATAAAAGAAGAGCCCCTATGGTATATATGGGTAGTCTGCACGCATGGATCATTGATTCATTAAAAGCACCACAACACGGTAGGTGACTAGGACCCAATTCATAACAAGTTGGCCCGTTTATTGGACAAAGAATGATGATAACTTGCATAAATAGCGAAGATTTAGGTTTTATTTCAAAAATGGGTGCTTGAGATTGTAGGAAGTGATGGGAAAGGCATGTTCAAATTATGTGAAATAGTTGCTACGGTCCTCCGTTGCCACCTTAGTTACGTTGTTAGTTAGCACATAGGACTGTATTTTAGAATATGACTGGCATTTTCTTCCTTAGGAAGCAAGATTATTTTACCACAATTTAGATTAAAAGGAGTCGGTTCCCTTGTTAGAATGTAGCGAACATGTTCATCAGGTTTTTCTCCCAAAACTTCTATAGAACCCAGATGAAAGCCCATCTGGTCCTAGAATTTTGTTCATCTACATTTGCATTATAGCTTCATGCGCCTCCTTCTCCACAAAGTTGGGAGTAAGAATCACATTTTCTTCTATGGAAATTAGAGGGACGGCTGAATTTATGCTTCTACAAGAGAAAAGTTATTGTGACATTGTGCTCCAAACAATCTTAACAAGAAATCCTCGAGAAACAAATGTTAGTTTAAAATACTACAGTGCTCCAAACAATCTTAACAACAAAAGATTGTCCATAGTATATCCTACACCACAAATACAAGAGAAAATCTGGGAGCTTCTTGAAGTGACACTGGAGAAGCTTATGTAGGGCGTGTAGCCAAAACGAGTTGCTTGAGGAAATCATCTGCTCACTTGGGCGAAGGAAAGTAGAAAAAAGTGGCTCCAGGCCCAAACGATGTTTGTGCAATATGCCTGATACCTTCCATTTCTATGAAAGTGAAACATATCTCATTCCTTTGAGGGTAAGAATTTAAGAACAAAACATATATAAAGCCATTGTATTCTTTGGATTTGACGGATTGGGGCATGCAAGGATATCACTTGGTTTATTGGCGGGACACCCGAAGGAGGGAGTATGGTATATATGGGTTGTTCCCAAGGACCATCGATGTATTAGAAGTAGAACGACAAGATAAGTGAGCATAACTCACAACATAACAATTTGGACCAATTATTTGAACAGATTATGGTGATGATTTTTCATACATAGCAAAAATTTAAGCTTTATTAGGAAAATGGTGCTTGAGTTCGTACTCCCTCCGTCCCAAAATATAAGGCCTCTTAGGATTATTCAAAAGTTAAATCTTACTAAAATTGACCAAATATTTAGGAGAAAAAGTATTCACATCTACAACATTGAATGGACACATTAGGGGAGTTTATTTTATGGTGAATCTATTCATATTGATTCAGTATTGTAATTTTTCACACTTTTGTGTATAAACTCGGTCAAACGTAGAAAACATTAATTTTCAGGCACCTTATATTTTGGGACGGAGAGAGTATATGGGAAAGTCATGTTCAAATTATGTGAAACAAGTGCCCATGTCTATACTTTTTGATAAAAAGCATATATTAATATCAAATTGATACCGCTCCTATCCACATGAGTGAACACTTGAGTAATTCAATGTTGATCCATTAAACAATTGGATAATTAGTTACTTTAAACAAAAACCCGGTTACCTCTACCTTACCTTCTATTTTCTTCTCTATATATTATCTTCTAGATATAAACACTCCCCTAATCGCTATATATTTTCTTCTAGATATAACTTTCCTACATAGGAATAAGAGAAAATTGCTGCCTTGGACAATTAGCTAGAAAAGTGTATAAGAAGCTGGCAAAACCCGAGCTGAAGCTACAATCGGACTTGTTTATTTGAGTTTGGTTTATTTGCTGATGAATCAACATAAAATGGATGAAAGATGGAAGCATACCGGTCGTTTCAGTGAATCGAATGTATCGATGCAGTGGAAGCATACAACTCAGATTCAATTTACTAGAGCGATCAATCGAGGATTAATTTGTCCGGGCCTGTCGGGCATGCAGCCGTGCATAAATACAGATTCAGAACATAAAAAGGCACCAGGCTGGCAGGTGCTACGCTGAGTCGACTGCTACGTGCGTAGATGATCACGCGCAAGGCGTTGGTGTTGCGTTGGTGTTGCTTGGCCTGGCAAGAGTCTTCGTGTCTATCTCTACCTTGACAATGGGCCTGCTCTAGTTAATGGAGGCTGCGATATTTGGAGCAAGCGACGCTGGCACATCTATGCGGATATGCATGGCGGATCTAAACTCTTGCATTGCACTAGAGTTTGGTCATTCTAGATCTTGCCGGGGAGCTGGCGATATAGTGGTATCAGTGTGCTTGGCGGTGTTGGTGTAGGTGGCTTTGGCTTGTATGATCTTTGTAAGGCTTTCACTAGCTTTTACTGTTTTAATAATAAATAAAGGATTTTTGCATTGCTCGAAGTAGAGGCGAGGTCTTCAGTCCCCATTTTGAAAAAAAAAAGTACAACATTCTCAAAATAGCTCATTCGCTTTGTACTGAAACTATGGAATTGAAATGGATGTGTCTAATTTTTGACGGATAATTAGTTTAATTCTTATTCACATGATGTCATGCAATCTCAACAGCAAGCCCACTTGCAAACAGAAATACCACAGTTATAACCTCACATGTAACTAAAAAATCTTATTTAAACTTAAGAAAATCAGTTGCAACTCTACTTGCAACTAAAAATCACACGTAAAACACCACTTACAACTCACGGGATACATGAATCGCGATGCAAATCTAGTAGTCTAACTTAATTCTCAGTCGAATGAAAATTGGTAAAAAAAATTAAAATGGCTGCGGTAATGAAAGAATCAAGGTGATTGATGGAAGCACGGATACAATGTACTGTCAAATCGAACACGTGATGATGTCAAAAGCATGCAGTTGGCTTTATGCGGATATATGCGCTATTAGAGGAAATTAAAAGGCAGTTTTTTTCTCGCATTTGTTGACCAACATACAGGGTTCGGAGCTGAAAAGGGCAAAAACAAGCCAACAGCGTGCTGAATTGCCTATCGGCACTACTTTCTCGCCTAAACTTTGATTTGACTCAACGAAAAGTGATGTGGTAGATGGACCTGCCCCTAGAATATAAACCAATCATCATCTTCCTCGTAGTAGCCAGTACGTACGTAACCATTGACGATGCCTTCGCAAGCTCACGTACCCGTCACTAGTACAAAACAGACCTTTGGTCCAGGGGTATTAGCCCCATTTTTGCTAAAAACCGGGACTAATGTCCCGGTCCAACGGCTAGAACTGGCCCAGAAGGGTGGTAAGCACTAGCCCCGGTTCGAACGGGACCTTTAGCCCTGGGTCGTGTAACAAAACGGGGCTAAAGGGTTTTAGGCAGGCCTAAAACCCTTTAGCCCGCCAGCAAACCCTTTAGCCCCGTTTTGTTACACGACCCGGCGCTAAAGGTGGACCTTTAGCCCCGGTTCTAGACACGAACCGGGGCTAAAGGTCTGGCTATATCTTCTTCCCCTGCCCGAGCCACCATTCAAGCTGGTGGCTCTCATCTCTCTCTCTTTCTTGCTTCAAGCTCGAGTTTATGCCTTTTTTTTCTCAAGATTTGTCTATATTTTGTGGTGCCCCATCTATTCAAAGGTTCTAAAAGGTGATCAACTTCATCATTTAAACTCTTATTGCTATATTAGCTCATTTCATGCTCTATCTTATAGATAGATTTGTGGATTTAGTTTGGTAGTAA
This sequence comes from Avena eriantha, assembly GCA_910589775.1. Lineage (NCBI taxonomy): Eukaryota > Viridiplantae > Streptophyta > Magnoliopsida > Poales > Poaceae > Avena > Avena eriantha. Next base: position 101,898,678 of record OU342743.1, on the reverse strand, counting down.
TTTTGTAATGATAGCATGAGATCGATGTTTAGATTCTATCTATCTTGTATTAATGTAAGGAACTTTAAGGTAAATATCACAATATGTGGAGTCTATCTATATATATCTTGTTTTGGCACATAGTCTCGAAATTTGATTTTAGAAGCACACACATGCGTGAGTTCATCATTCTAACTAGCTAGCTGGGCAAAATATCCTTCTTCGTCTACCTGCGTTCAACAAACTGAAAAAATAGTAACAAAGATAAGGTTAATTCATAAAAGCTTGATAAGAAGACATCACAATACATCTTCGAGAAGCTCCTCTATGGCGAGCCCCTCGAAGATGTCTGAGGATATATAGGATCCTAAGACATCTGCGAGAGAAGCTCCGCCGTAGTGGTGTCCCTCTAGCACCATCTTGGAGTTAATAACTTCTTTAGATATAGATTAATACGCCGGGTAACTAAAACAATTCACATATTAGGGAGTGCCTCTATGGCGAGCTCCTCGAAGATGTCTGAGGATCCTAAGACATCTTCGAGAAGCTCTGCCGTAGTGGTGTCCCTGCTCTCGCACACCATCTTTCAGTTTATATCTTCTCTAGCTAAATCAGTATGCTGGTGGAGCTACCTAATTTCACATATTAGAGAGTGCCTCTACGGCGAACTCCTCGAAGTTGTCTGAGGACGAGGTCCTAAGACATCTTCGAGTAGCTCCGCCGTAGTGGTGTCCCTGGTCTCGCACACCATCTTACAGTTCTTCACAAGAATGCATACCAATTTATAGATTAAGCAGCACAACATAGTGTCGGGCACTGATGACATAATGTCGACACACTCACCCTGGCAGAGTGCTACCACCCACCCAAAATAGTGTCGTCATTTAATTTACTGGCTTAGTGCTGCCCACTGAGGACATAGTGTCGACATGTTGTCTCCACATCCACATTTAGTCCCGGTTGGTGCCTCCAACCGGGACTAAAGGTTCATCATATCTTTAGTCCCGGTTGCTGGCTTTAATTTTGTTTTTTACATTAGTACTAATTAATTATGATTATGTTTGATGTACTTAATTAATTGTATAATGCAGATGAGCCGACAATGGATGTACGCTGACCGACTCTCTAACGAGTTCATTAAAGGCGTGCATTCTTTTCTTCTTGTGGCCGAGGCAAACAAGCGGAATGGTTTTATGTCTTGTCCATGTGGTGTCTGTGTGAATCATAATGAATACTCTTCCTCAAGAGTCCTTCACAACCACCTGTTTCAGTCCGGTTTCATGACCGGCTATAATTGTTGGACCAAGCACGGAGAAAGAGAGGTTATGATGGAAGACAACGAAGAAGAAGAGAATGACAACGACTACCCTGAATACGATGATACTACAATGGAAGACATTGATAAATAAAAAGATGAAGAACGGGTATCAGATCCGCCCGATGATGATCTTAGTCGGGCCATTGCTGATGCCCAGGAAGAATGCGTAACTGAAAGGGAGAGGTTGAAGTTCAAGAAGATGTTAGAGGATCACAAAAAATTGTTGTCCCCAAATTGTGAAGATGGGCACAAAAAACTGGGTAGCACACTGGAATTGCTGCAATGGAAGGCAGAGAACGGTGTGACTGCCAAAGGATTTGAAAAGTTGCTGAAAATAATGAAGAAGTTTCTTCCAAAGAATAACGAACTGCCCGCCAGTACCTACAAAGCAAAGAAGGTTGTCTGCCCTCTAGGATTAGAGGTGCAGAAGATACATGCATGCATTAATGACTGCATCCTCTACCGCGGCGAGGAGTACGAGAAGTTGGATGCATGCCCAGTATGCACTGCATTGCGGTATAAGATAAGTAGAGATGACCTTGGTGATGTTGAGGGCGAGCGCCGCATGAAGAGGGTTCCTGCCAAGGTGATGTGGTATGCTGCTATAATACCACGGTTGAAACGTTTATTCAGGAACAAAGAGCATGCCAAGTTGTTGCGATGGCACATGGAAGACCGTAAGAAAGACGAGATGTTGAGACACCCCGCTGATGGGTCGCAGTGGAGAAAAATCGAGAGAGAGTTTACAGACTTTGCAGGTGATGCGAGGAACTTATGGTTTGGTCTAAGTACAAATGCCATGAATCCTTTTGGGGAGCAGAGCTGCATTCATTGCACCTGGCCTGTGACTCTGTGTATCTATAACCTTCCTCCTTGGTTGTGCATGAAGCGGGAGTTCATTATGATGCCAGTGCTCATCCATGGCCCGAAGAAACCCGGCAACAATATTGATGTGTACCTAAGGCCATTAGTTGAAGAACTCTTACATTTGTGGCATAGACAAGGTGTACGTGTGTGGAATGAGAACAAGTAGGAGGAATTCGACCTACGAGCGTTGTTGTTCATAACAATCAATGATTGGCCTGCTCTTAGTAACATTTTAGGACAGACAAACAAGGGATACAATGTATGCACACACACTGTTCAAACGAGACTGAAAGTATATATTTGGATAAATGTAAGAAGAATGTGTACCCGGGGAATCGTCGTTTTCTTCCTCCCACGCACATCCTAAGAAAGAAAGTGATGCGGCCCGTCCTACGGACGCACCTACATCTACTCCAACAAGTTCCCCAAGTGGACCCATGACTCGTGCCCGAGCAAAACTCCTACAAGCTAAGGTGATCTCGCTCCTCTCCTCGTGCCAATTTGATACCTCCTTGGATGGTATGCTACTTAATGCAACTACCCTATGCATCATCCGGTACGAAGCTTCGACACGTCACCAAGCACCCAAAGATGGAGAACAAGGAGCAGAGCAAGAAGCAGGAGCCGCTGGAGCTGCTCAGACCGGAGTCTCCGGTCTACGCACACCGGAGTCTCCGATCCACCAGAGTCTCCGGCCTGAAGACACCGGAGTCTCCGGCCCCACCTCCGGTCTGCCCCCAAAACCAGGCCTTGGGACAATCTGAAGGCCCCTCCAGAGGCCAGTCCGGAGACCCACCGGAGTCTCCGGCCCAGACCGGAGTCTCTGGTCCACCACACCGAAGTCTCCGGTCCGACCGTCGCCAGTCATGAAAAGGCCTTTGGGCCTGCGGCCCATGTAACCCTTAGTCCATCCAGAAATTGTCTTTTATTCCTAAAGTACCCCTGTTTTAGTGGCTGGCATATATATAGTCCCCCACCTCCTTTGTAAACCCTAGCCATGATATTGGAATTAGTGGAAACCCCTTTGTGGATCTATCTAATTCTTGCCTCATGCTCCTTGACCAAGGAGCACCAATATCCCCAAACCTCGTTGGAGTTTGCATCGTGCCTCCGCGTTATACAAGGCCTTGGCATCGGTGTCCCTTTACCAAGACGACAAGATCTCACCGAGTCTCCCATCTCGCCGTGCCGGTTCGAGAGAGAGTCCTCCGCCCGACGCCGATCCTAGGGATTACGCCGGACCAGTTACCGCTGGCGTGAGCTATAGGTGTGTATCGTGGTTTTGTGTGTGTGTGTTCTTCGCGTTCTTCGTGTGTGTGTTCGTCGTGTTCATCCTCCCCTCCTCTCCCCGCACTCCACCCTCGATTTGAAAGGGAATCGTGAAAGATCGGGCCACCCTAGAGGTTTGACCTCAACATATTGGTATCAAGAGCTTGGTTGCTCACGATTTCCCCCACAAAATTTTCTTCTATCCACCAAAAATTCAAAAATCCCCAAAAAACAGGCCATATTTGCCTTTGGATCGATCTCTTGATTTGGAGTGTTATTTGTGGTTTTGATCTGACCAAACCTTGTCTTAGGTGTTGGTCCAACTTTATCCTGTGTTTCCCCAGCCCAATTTGGCCATTTTTTCGCGGATTTGAGGACCCAAGGCGTGGATTTCCGCTCAAGAACACGAGCAGTTCGCGATCTGCATCCAGACCGGAGTCTCCGGCCTAACCACATCGGAGTCTCTGGCCTACACCGGAGTTTCTGGCCTGAAACCCCGGAGTCTCCGGCCTGACACCTGATTTTGACTGTTTTGCCTCTAATCTTGCATTGGCAAATTTCCTCTTGTTTCTTTGTGCCCGTGTGCGTGTCGTCAACTAACAACAAGCTTTCGCATCGACAACCCCCGCGCTCATCGACACCACGGCCACGAACATCATCCCGCACCACTGACGCCAAGTTCATCATCAAAGAAGGTATAACTTGCGTCACCTTGTTAACCCCTATCTTCCTTTGTGTGTACCTATCCCATGAGATTGTTCATCTTTTGTTTGCTTGAGCATTGTGCATTTGTCCTTGGATAGTGAGTGTGAAAGAGCAATATCAAGTGTGACTAGGTGGCATCAAGGGAGAGCAGAAAAAAGATACAAAGAAAAAGAAAAAGAAAAATAGTCTCCCATTGCCAAAGAGAGTCTCAAAGCTTGTAAGCAAGAGAGAAAGAAGAGTGCCCAAGGAAAATGCACAAATCTGTTGCTCATTTTCCCTCTTTGCAAACGAGCCACGGTCTCTCCTTGCATTGGCATGACAACGAGCTTAGTCTTCGTTAGGACATTTTGTTTGCTCATTTCCATAGTCGTGTCAATCCCAACTTTCTCCGCGTGTGTGTACATAGTCGTAGGTTCCGGTCACCCTTTTGAGTTGTTGACCTTCGCCTTTGACTTAAGTTTTGTTGGATTTTACCCACTTTTGACTATCCATTTTCTTTTGGTTGGTTCTTTGGCATTCCACAATCCTAACCTACCACCAACAAGCTTTTGAGAGTTAGTTCTTTCTTTAGTGTGAGTATTCTTTGCAATTCCACTTTGCACGCTTATAGCTCTCACTTGTGGTTTCTAGTTTGGTGTAATCCCCAAGGTGAGGTACAAGGCTAACACCACCATATTCCACTTCCATATACAATACTTGTGTGTCTTGCATGATGGATAGGCACGGTGAGTCGAGCCAACCACCTCCCCAAGAAGAAGATCAAGGTCCGTACATGACGTGTGCAAGTCACTTCATCGTCCGCCAAGAGTTCCGTGTATGTTGCCAAGCCTTTGAGACGCGACAAGATGAACAATTTGCCGAGACGCAAGCCAAGTTCAAGAACATCGAAAACCGCTTCGATGGCCTCGAAAGGCAAATGCAAGCAATGCATCACAACTTCGGCCACCAAAATGAGTCACTTCAACGCTCCGTCGCCAAAAAAATGACAATCTTCGACGCCTCATCGACGGAATGGCAAGACCGCGTTCACGTGCTTCAAGCTCTTCAAGTTATTCGCGTCGTCATGCACCTCCACAACAAGATCTACCTACAAGTGCTCCAAGACGCAATGGCGTCCCCGTGGTTGAATATGGAACCTCTTCGAACTATGTACCTCATGGCACGCCGCAACGTCAAGCTATGATGGTGACCTCTCTTCAAGGCCACGAGCAAGGCAAGAAGCACACCGTCATCACGCAAGGGCACTAGTGATCCCACAAGAGCAACTACAAGAGGAACCGCAAGCGCAACCGCAAGTGCAACCGCAAGTCTACCACCATTGACCACGACACATACTTGACACAACAAGTGATGACTCTAATTTGGAGAATCAAGCTCATCATCGACGTGAAGCTCTCCAAGATCCTCCTCCTCGTCATCAACGTCATGAATGTCAACAACGACACCATGGTCATCACAAGGCACCTCCTCCACATCAACAAAACTTGGATCATCAAGTGATACAAGTTGAGCGACGCCCACCACGTCAAGAGGCTCATGACCATGTTCTTCGCCGTGAGGCCAATGTGCCTAACCAACATCACCAACCAAGGAACGAGCCTCCTCTTCGTCATCAACCGTGTCAGGAGGCTCCGCACCCTCGACACCATGATGCCCAAGCGCCTCAACCGCGTCAACAACCGCGCCAAGAGCAAGAGCAAACTCGTCAACAACAATATCAAGAGCAAGCTCCGCAACAAGGACGCGAGAACCAAGTTCCACCTCCCCAACTACAAGATCATCAAGTGGGAAAGAGAAGACGAATTTGCTAAGTGGGAAAGAGAAGATGAATTTGCTAGAAACAGTAGTGTTTCTACTATCACCACCACTAGTATTGAGGCTAGTAATAGTTCTACTACTTTAGGTGATAAGTATGGTTTTGATCTTGATGGTTGCAATATCTCTGAAGTTATTAAGTTCCTACAAAATCTTGCTAAAAGTCCTAATGCTAGTGCTATGAACAAGGTTTTTACAAAACACATTACTGATGCTCTCATAAAGATTAAAGAAGAAAAGATGAAACATAAAGCTTCTATTCCTATAAAACAAGAATATGATTGGGAACCCATCATTAATATGAAAGTGAATGACTTTGATTTCAAAGCTTTATGTGATCTTGATAGTAGTGTTTCTATTATGCCTAGAAGGATTTATGATATGCTTGATTTGCCTCCACTTGAAGATTGTTATTTGAATGTCCCACTTGATGATAATGCTAAAAAGAAACTCATGGGGAGTCTTAATGATGTTCTTATTATGGTTAACAATGCCTATGTCCCTGTTGATTTCTATGTTTTGGATGTTGAATGCAATGCTTCTTGTCCTATTACTTTGGGAAGACCTTTTGTTAGAACTGCTGGTGCCATTATTGATATGAAAGAAGGCACCATTAAATATCAACTCCCACTCAAGAAAGGTATAGAACACTTCGCTAAGAAGAGAGAGAAGATTTCTTTTGCTTCTCCTATGAAAACAAAATTTGGTCTTAATGCTTCTTCATTTGAGAACACTTGATTCTTTTTCTTGCTTCTTATGCCTAACTTAAAGGCCTTAAAGAAAAGTACTTTTTAGGAGATAACCCAAAAAATTTAGATGAGTTTTGGAAGTTATTACTTCTGTAATAACCTCTCCTTATTCTTTTTATATTTTTTTGTGCCAAGAGTAACCTCTAATGAGAGAGAACTAATGATTGGGAAAGTTACTGTCCCGAAATAGATTTCCGTGCTTCACCGTAAAAATTCGTATAAAATCTCTGAACGTCTTTTTGAGACGTGAATTTTTATGCTTCTGCCCCAGGTTGTTATCTAACTTTCGTTAGTTTAACACTTTTTGATTTGAGCAACAGAAGGTTTTCGAAAAAATTCGTCTTTACCTTCTGGTCTGTTTTGATAGATTTCTCCCATTTTCTGCATTTGCTTCTTGTTGATTTCTTTTTGAGTTCATTTGGGGAATTGAGCTTTTTGAGGGAAGTGCTACAGTAGCTAGTATTCTAATGGAAGTTTATTTAGTGTTAGAGCTGAACCTTAAGACTTATTTATCTTGAGTGCACTAATGTTGCTAATAAAGATTGTGTCAAGTTTTGTATGAAGGAAAATTTTCAGGTGTATGGAAGGAATGAATAATGAGATGAATGATGGACTAAACCTCAAACTTGGGGAGGCCACGCGTGTCACCCGAAGAAATATCCAAGAAGTACAAGCGTCAAAGCTTGGGGATGCCCAAGGCATTCCCCTTCTTCATCAATAAAAAACCCAGGTTTCCTTCAAACGCTTCATCTTTTTCGTTTTCGTTTTGATATTTCGTTTGCTTTGATTTTCTTAGTTTGCTCAATAAATTGGTTGTACCCCCTCTTTCATACATTGGTTTGCAAATAGTGTGGTTTGGTTTGGAAAAGAGTAGGAAAGTTCATACTTATATGGTAAAAAGAGCTTGTTTTTCACTACTGCAGAATAGGCTATCAGTGGCATGCTCAAAATGCCCATTAGTAACGGGAAAAGTACCTGTCTCTAATGACTAGTCACTGGTATAAGGTTACTAGTGACAGGCATGTGCCTGTCACTCGTATGTGTACTAGTGACAAACATTTACGCGTGCCAGTCACTAGTATCTATATACTAATGACGGGCAAAAGAAATGCATGTCACAGGTTGCGATCAAAGGCTGCATTCCTGTGTTGTTCTATAGTGACATGCCCATTAACCTGCCGGTCACTGGTTTGAGTTTCGATAATAAAAAATACGATTTCCACCAATATTCCCGATAGCACAATAAGATGTTATAAAAAATTAAATGCATATTCCCGAATATTTCTGATAGCACAATAAGATGTCGTACCAATAAGATATTTTTTTGCGGGTAGTACCAATAAGATTTAGCATGAATATCTTGAATAACAAATATGACTAATACTAGATAAAGCCATCCTTGTAAAAAACACAAATTTGATTCTTGTAATTATTCTAATTTGAAAGCTTCCATCCAAGACTAAGATCCATTTTATACACTCCGTGCCTTTATTTCCCTCCTGCGATACACAAAGCAGATTATTTTGTTAGCTTTGAATAAAGCAAATTGAACTTATATTTGGGTTTTGAACGAGCAGAAAGAAAAATAGATGATTGTCATACTACTTTACAAATAAATACGTAAATTGTAGTATTTAGCAATCAACATTATTTATCCAGTTCTACTTCTCCTCTTTTATGTAGATTAATTAATGATTCAGATCTATAGCGGGACAAGAAGGAAAGAAAGCGTTGTTCCCTACTTGTGTTGGGCTCCTAAGACAAACTAAAAAATTGTTGGGAAGCTGGACGAGAACTTAAAAAGACTGGCATAAGCTAAACGTAGATGTCAGCTACCTACAGGAGGAAAGCAATGGAACGTGGGCTGCAATTCTAAGAGACCGGGAAGGGAAAGTGATCCTTTTGGCCTGGTAATAATCCCACTTTGTAGTATTCCCTCCTTTTTAAAATATAAGATGTTTTAGCTTTGTAAAATAAGTGTATCTAGACTTCTTTTAGTGTGTAGGTTCACTCTAAGTCTAGATGAACCTATACGCTAAAAGGGATCTAGATACATTCTATTCATAAAACTAAAACATCTTACATTTTGAAACGGAGGGAGTAAATGGTACGCAGGTTGTAGTTCTAGTTCTAAGATCTAAGAGGTTGTCACTTACCATAGCTTGAAAAATACGTGGCTCAATTTAGCAGCTTGAGCGACCTAGTTAGGCAGAACCATAGTTTTTGTACCCAGAGTTGTCCAGTACTGTGAATGTGACCTTGACTCATTCGCGCCATTCCTTCTAGGGACGATCTGCACAGAATTATAATGTGAACATGCAGTTCAAATAAAGTTAAGTTTAACAAAATAGTGGCTTCAATTACATATTGCGTCGGATACCTTTGAGAACACCTGGCCCATTCTTCCTTTGTCCATGAGCTTCTGCAAATATATGAGGAGTAATCATCTTTAGACAGGAAAGAACATTCCACCGTCGGATCCCGACTTCCCCTGCGCTGCCGCCTCCTTCTCCACATTCCAGCGCTGCCGCCAGTGAGGAGTAGCTCGGGCAGAGGTGCGGTTCTTGGCAAAAATCGGAAGAAGTAGACGGGCGAGGTGGTCGAAGACGGGCGGGACATGGCTGGATCATCGTGGCCGGCGATAGTATAAGATTGTCCTTCTGTGCCTAAAGTAACATAATAGTACACAATTTTAAAAATCAGATATAAAACCAATAGCATGAAATTAATTGACCGTACAAGTTGACAATTTGTTTTGCAATCTGGGTTGTCTGCGGCATTGATTTTTGTAACTTGTTCTGGTTGAAGAATTTTAAGAAGAGGCACAACAAAGTCGACAAGTTTTTTTTTTACAAGTGCAAGAATAACAATTAAATAATAACAAGTGCGCAGAATGTGCGAGATTTTATGTGGTATCAAATTACATTAACCACATCTATGTTGTCATATAACAAACAGAATTGTCTATGCTGCACCAATACCAGTGGGGTAATATTTTCTACCATTTAGTGAGTTCTAAAATCAAAATGTTGTATGCTTAGACGAATATACTGGTATTCCGAAAGAATCTCTATCATGTGTAGCATTCACATCAAGTGATGCATCCTGATGACCTGGTTGTGAACGTTGACTATTACCATGTTGTGGCACCATGGTTTGGTTTTGGCGGTATGCACTACCTTGCCTTGAATTTATAATTGGTCACATTTCTAGTTAATCTTCGGAATCTGCGAGTAAAAAGGTATGTGTTAGTTCTCACCAATTTTGCAAACTAACCAACTCTGTCATCCAAATAAACTTACTACAAGTCAGAGGAATCAATATGAGATAGTACAGAATATACAAGACGCACCTAACCTGTCTAGAAAGATTTACTGGTCAGCGTTTGCAAACAAAACAACTTTGTTTCCTCACAATGGGACTGCAAGATTGCTGCATAATACAATTAGTCACGAGATCTGAACACATAAAGGAGCATAATAATCACAAAATCTGAAGGAAGGCAGTGGTGTTCAAACCAGCGACATGACAAAACAAAAAAATCTCAAATGGGCTAGAGACCAGGATGGGGCATCTAGTGTGTCTAGTATTTTAGTCCCATGCGACACTCCTCATTGGTGAGAAGAGATTGATAGGATGATGTCTGGGACAGGCCGGTGTCCCGCATAGGCATACAGTCATCCGGATCCAGACGGGAGATAGATCGACGGAGTGGTAGTACGGTGACTAGAAGGCGGAGCTCCGGACAGAGTTGCCGGCCGGAGTGATGCACGCCGGCGAGGCTCGGACGGCCGGCTGGCGACATGCGCACACACACACGCGAGCAAGCTAGCACTTGGATGGCTCAGAATACAAGGCCTTGGTTCATGGTACCAAGACGACCTGGATTTCACGATTGATTCCTTTGCCAAGCACCAGGGTTAGAGGAGGACATTAGATCAATAGATTGGTTTAGGAGGGGATCGGCAGGATTGGCCGGGATTGTTCGCTCTAGCAACCGAGGTGGGCAAAGTGGTGGGTGGGATACGATGAACTGGGGAGCGCGGCCGCCGGAGAGTGCACATGCTAGAAAATATCATGCGATCTTAGATCTCTGTGTTGACGGCGTGATGAGGAAGGAAGTAGGTCAAAGAGATAAGTTTCAACCGAGATTAACTTTTGAGGTCGTGGGTTCGCAAAAAAAGAACTTACAAGATAGGGTCTCGCGGTAAACTAAATTTGTTTTTTGGGAAATTCTCCATACTGATGGGTGGAAATTGGCAATAGTTCTCGTGGGAACATCACGTCGATCTGGACTCCGCATTCATGGGAGAGCGACCGATCGCTGGAGACGAATGAAGGATAGGAGGCGCAGGGGTGCACGAGCACGGCCATGTGGGAGGGCTTTTTTTTCTGGTTGGCACCAGTCTAGGCGGTACAGGCTGAGAGAAAAAAATACTAGTGACACGCATATATTGCGACTGCGTGATGAGGAAGGAAGTAGGTCAAAGAGATAAGTTTCAACCGAGATTAACTTCTGAGGTCGTGGGTTCGCAAAAAAAGAACTTACGAGATAGGGTCTCGTGGTAAACTAAATTTGTTTTTTGGGAAATTCTCCATACTGATGGGTGGAAGTTGGCAATAGTTTTCGTGGGAACATCACGTCGATCTGGACTCCACATTCATGGGAGAGCGACCGATCACTGGAGACGACTGAAGGATAGGAGGCGCAGGGGTGCACGAGCACGACCATGTGGGAGGGCTTTTTTTTCTGGTTGGCACCAGTCTAGTCGGTACAGGCTGAGAGAAAAAACTACTAGTGACACGCATATATTGCGACTGTCACCGATCATAGCTTTAGCAGTAACTGACACTTATAGATACATGTCGTTCGGATGTTCTAATTGGAGCTAGATATTGGGTATTCGGGTGGTGTCAGCCCCGAATACACAAATGTCAGGTGTTCGGATGGTTGAGGTATTGAGCATGTGTATTGGAGCTCGATATCGAGACCCCGCACTGACGGCAAAAAAATTGGAGGCACGATGTCGAGGGGTTAGGCTCGACATCGCTATGTATTAGGCGCACCCGCTTCGTTTGACTGCTTAGCGATAGAAAAAGCTTCTTCTCCCCGCACGTACAAGACCTAGGCGGCAGCGCGTGTAGTCTTCCTCCCGTCCTCCTGCCCTCCGTGACTCCGTCTCCGGCTGGGAACGCTCTCCCGCCCTCCTACCCTATCTCTTCCTCCCTCCTTCATAGCGGCCCCTCTTCAATTCGCCCTCTCTTTTCTGCCCTCTCCTCTCTCTATTTTGTGCAGGACGGCTCTGGTTGGGCTTGCTCCGGCGTCCGGGAACCACCCTTCAGAGCTCCGGCGTCCGGGAACGAGCCCTCTGAGCTGGGACGTCCGGGAGCGATCCTCCAGAGCTCCAGCGTCTGGCCAGGTTGTTGCTGCAGGAACCCGCTCCCTCCGCCTGAGCTAGGACGACGTATGGCCCCATTCCCCTTCCATGTCTGCTCCTTATCTTGATCTGCTGCTACTGTATGATGTTGTAGCTAATGTGCTCATGGTTTGCTTGTCAGTGTGGTCGTCTGTAGCATGCTTTGATGTGTAATAGTGCATGCCAAGAACTAGCAATATTGCGTGTTGTGTTCTGAACTTGTATGGCACCACGTAGTTTGTATTCTTTGGGACTTGATATTATCTGGACGTGGTTGTTGCCGTACAATTATTACACATATATCGGTATAGTGATCCAAGTCTCCTATAACTGCAATTCATTCGGTTGGGCCATCCAAACATGATTTGGCATTCAATCTCAATATCTACTTCTCCTCCCAATACATAACACATCCAAACATAAATATTGGTATTCGAGCTCCATATCAATATACTGGGTATTGGGCATTCAGCCCAATATAATGTCTAGCCTACCAGTATGAACATCCAAACAAAGCGTAAGTGATTTTTCCATTCCTCACTAGTGTTTTGTACTAGTGACATGCTTATGTTTGCCTGTCGCTGGTAATACTTACTAGTGACAAGCCCAGGTTTGCCTGTCGTTAACCACCTGGCACTTATAAGCCTTTCCGTAGTAGTGTTGACTGTGGCCTATGCTTTGTCATGCCATGCTTGATATTGTTTTTGCTTTATGCTTAGTATTCTTTGTTGTAGCATGATTTGTTATAAACAGTTGAGATTGCTTAATGTGCCTTAAATGAATCATGCGTTGTTTTAGCATATTAAAGCATAATATAGTGGTATTCTCCTTTCACTACTGCAAAAAGGCTTATAGCTTCCAGGTGGTTAGTGACTGGCATAACGATGCTCGTCACTAGTAAGTATTCCTAGCGACGGGTAAGCTAATACTAAATCCTAGTGACGGGCACATAAGATTGACTATCACTAGTACTTATTGGGAAAGCCGACCAAATTAAAAAGTTACTTAGTGACGGGTGACTATAAATGCTTGTCACTGAGGACACTATGAGTAGTGACTGGTCTAAAATATGTCAGTCACTAGTGTTTTTATGAAGACGGCTAGAAAGCACAATTTGTTACTGACGGGCATTTATACCCATCACCAATTAATTTAAACTAAAAGTCTGACACTTATTATGAATTGACGAATTTTTTCTATAGTAGACCTGACCAGACCGGTCGATGCCACAACTCACAGTTTGCTCTATGAGACGAAACAAACGTTGACTTATATGACCCGACCAGACCGGCGTCATGGTTTTTCTGTGTATCTATCTATCTATCTATCTATCTATCTATCTATCTATCTATCTTCTATCTTCTATCTACTAATTTACATTGTGATACCTTCGTCGACCGAATTTTTTCCGCTTGTCGTAAACGAACGAGTTTGCCCCTACCAGTTTGGAAGTATTACGTGTGCTGCCAGCGCTAAGTCAGAGTCCATCGCCAACACACTCGTCCGTGTGGCTGCGCGTGCGCTGGACGCATACGTATGGAGCAGAGCCCAATTGCGATGGCACGACGGAAGCCACCGGCGCTGAAGCGGGGTCCCTAGACGGCGGAGGAGGACGAGGTGATGGCGCGGTTCGTGGAGCGGGAGGGTTCCCTGACCAGATCAAGCAGGTGCTCCTGCCCCTACAGTTCCCTGCCCCGACGAGTCCATCTCCCTCAAGGAGCAGCCACACCACAGACTGGTTCATCGACCTCACGTGCCGCCAGTCCTCCCCGACCACCTATAGTTCCTCGCCGACCGGTTCCACCGCGACCTGCTACCACCGTCTCTTATCTCCATCTGAGATGGTGCTCAAAGGCAATGGGCGCCATGAACACGGCGAAGTACCTACGGTCTGGAGCCGTGGCTGCCATGGTCTCTAGATCCGTTGACCAGCATGAGCAGCGATGTAGTCCCACACCGTCACCTCTCCCCCCCCCCCATTTCTTTGATTTCTTGCTCGTTTTCATGGATCTTGATGGCTGGATGTTGCTTGTTGATTTCTTGTTGTCTCAATTTTGTGGATCGAGAAGGGGATTCAGAATGCTGGGAAAGGAAACCGGGGTGTGTTCCTAGATGGGAATATGGGATGAGTAAATATTTTCTAACATACAGTCTCTTGTTTGCCCAGCTCGCACCGCTGTCAGGACAGAAACAGAGAGACGATCCATGGGAGTGGGGAAAAGTCTCGCGTGTGCATCTCACTCCCCACGTTTCGGCCCCATGTGATGTACCCCGCGTAACATTATTGATTTGTATTTCCGTGTAACAATAAAAATGACATGTGCATCGTAGAGGCATGGCAGCGGTGGCACGCACACTGAGCCATGGTCCAGATTCAACGAACTTTGTTGTCTTGTTGAGTGCATTCAACAGTTCAGCTAACCTGGGCAAACGACGAGCCAGACAATACATATGCCATCATAGATAAGTAGCTATTGGTCAGGATGTACTACCTGCTCCTCTGAATCTGATAGATGACTAGGCGGAGCCAGGATTTATATATAGGAGGGGTGAAGAAGACGAAGATTGTCGAAAGCGAAATATTTTGTTCTAATGACACACAAGTATACATATGATAGTACCAACCATTAATTCATAATTGACCGTATGAATCATTATTCAATAGAACTAGAAGTACCAATTAACATGTAATAGATTGTAATACAGAATAGAACTTACCTTCACTCTTCCAGACTTTCTAGACAGGAGACTCGAGCACATGTACCTTAATTTATAATTTAAGTCCAAATATAAGACAACGGCGTGAGGCATCCGATGGCAACACGCATGGCGCCACGACAAAGGGCCCGAGCGGTGGGCACCGGCGATGCCTTGTGACGAGCGGCAGCCATATGCAATGAGACGAGAGGCGTTGATCATCGATTTGTCACCAATTGAATAGTTTTACACGAGATGGTGAGTATAGCTGTATAAAGTCTTAGCCGGGTATCGATCCACACTATTTTTATTCGTTGGAAAAATGTTTCAAACTATAAGAGCATTGCATTTTCTAAGTAATGGTATATTTATGTAAATTAATTTTTTAATAACCGTGGCAACGCACGAGCGTTCAGCTAGTTATAAAAAATAGATACTCTTTTGACGGGAAAAAAGGATCCAAAGGTGTAATTGGTGCCCCCCAATAGGGCTCCCAGGGAGATTAGGCATTTTGGACCCTTAGATCAAGTGCTCAAACGACATCCCAGTCCTTGATTTGTGGTAAGACAATTTTACCCATGATAACAGTAAATTGACATATTGCTGTGTGTACATCGTTGTTTTCCCAACGCGCGCTGCGCCATCCTCCTGTCCGGAGCCTTTCAGGCCCACATGATAGTCTCCAATGTTTTTATTTCTCTGGATTTCTTCCGGGTAAGGCTGACACGCCGGGGGCACTAGGCGTGGTGCCTCTGCGCGTTTTGTGCCACCCCCAATCTCCTTCTCTTCTCTTCTCCCCAATCCCCTTCATCCAAAGGGCACCATGAAAACCCTAGCCCCCAATCCCTACGCTGTTGCATCTCCTCCTCCCCTTCATCCTCGCTCGCGCGCTCCCTCCCCTCTCGCGCCGCCCTTCACGCCATCCTCGCCCCTCGGCGCTCGATGAGGATGTAGAGAGGTGAAGAAGGAGGCGGATTGGGCATAGACGAGCAGCACCGCGGCGGCGTCTGCTGTGGACTCCGTGTCGAGTGCACGGCGGCGGCCACCATGACAGGAGAGGCACCCCGTGGTCCGCTGCTACCAGTCCTCCGTGCTCGCCTCGCCGTCGTCTTCAGCACCGATGACCGCATGGAGGGCACCGGCAGCTCCATGGAGGGCTTATCCTCCACCCCTCTCCTGCAGACGGTGCTCGTGGGGTGGGGCGGCGGCCCGTGCTCCTCAACGTGAGGTCCACGGTGGGGCGAAAAAGGGGCGGAGCCGACGGCGTGGCGTACGGGAGGGAGCGGATTGGGCGGAGATGCGGGCGGGGATTGGGCAGAGACGAGCGAGATGATCGGGTGCCTGGCAGTGGCCGAATAGGGAAGGCCGACTGTGCATGTCGCCACCGTCATCTTCGCCCTCATGGAGCACGAGCAGCCGCCAAACCTTACTAGACGGCAACGCGTAGGTGAGCCTCCTCTCCGGCATCCCCTGTGCGTGCCTTTTCATGGGGCTCACCCCTACCAGCCGTGTGTGGTTCTCAGAGGTAGCTCAGACCATGGTGTGCTAACAGTTGGGTGAGCTCAGACCACCAAACCCTAGCCCCTAAAGATATATATGCGGTCAAACACACCAGATCTTGAGTGTTTTGTATTGCATGAGCTAGGTACTGTATTTAGTTAGGTGATATCTTCAGTATATCAAAGGGTGGCCAGGGAGCAATATTTTCGTTTGGTACAGTACCTGCAAAATTTGATTTCTTCTATACGGTTTTTGTTGTTATTAAAAGCTAAGTAACCAAAAGAGTAATTTTGTTGTTGTTGTTAGTATGGCTGCTTGCAAGTTGTCACTCCATGCCTTTAATTTAGATAGGAATTGGGTTTTTCTGTAATGTCTCTTGTGTTAGGCACTTATTAGGTCGCATATGAAGATTCATACATGCACTTCCTCTCTTCAGGAGCAGTTTTTTGGATGAATAGATAAAAGAGGAGTCAGAAGTACAGAAATGTACCTGATTTTCAGAATATACCATAGAGGGCTACCGCTTCAGGGAGGCGGATAAGCGGAAGCGGGTGGCTTTCCTTCCACTAAAGCGATTATGTTGCTCTCTCTCTCCCCTCTGCCCTGATCTTTTTCCAACGTTTGAAAGTTATATGCTTGATTCATTCCCTTAGCAGAAACTCCGATGTTGCTCATTTGGCAGCAGTTGCAGCTGTGTACATACTCTCGCATTGTCTGATCTGCTTTGCTGCTTGAAGGGAGGTAGGTGTTTGATGAATTTGTCTAGATAATGTGTTTTTTTGTTATGGTGCAGGCTGCATGTGAGATTGAGCAGGCATGTCCGTTGTTAGCATGAGCTTGCTCTGAATCTGGATGTCGGCCTGCTATTCCATAAAGAAAGTTGGTTCCTAACAGTAGTATTTACTGATTTATAAATCCGTCTTTATAATCTGGAAGTCGCAACTTATATTTTCTCCATTATCTCATCTTTTTTTTATTGTTTGGTTTTGTCAGCAGGATTGTTGTCTCCGGTTGTTCATGTGGTGCCTAGGACCGTTGAAGTTGTGTCCAAGTTCAACTGGTTGTTGTTGGTCTCTTCGGACTATAGGTTGAACCTTTTGTTCTTTCTTCTGAACTGTTGGTGTGTTGTCCTTCACAGACTCTGTTTATTTTTTAGTATTACTCTCTGCGGAAGGATGACCTACATGATCTAGAGTCCAACGTTAGCGGTTCTTATCTTGTCTCGGAGTCATAGAACTTGTTTTATGCATACCAATTTGTGGGTGCACATGTAAATCCCATGTTCTTTTACACCGTCTAGCATGGCAAGAGAACAAACCATTAAAGCTTGTCCTCTGGTGTGTGTATATATTACTGATTTTGTGCATGCACTTTAGTCCACCATCCACAATATTCACTTCATGATCTAATGTATACGTTCAGTTGATAACAGTTCTTCTGATCGAAGTGATAAAGTGAACAAGGAGGAAGGCCTTCAGACTCGGAACCAGTTATTGACCGTAAAATGCAGGTTATGATTGTCCTTTCTTTGTTTAGTGTATAAGTAATTACTAAAAGCATGCCCAACTTGCAAAGATAGGTCTCCACAAAAAGCCTCTTTGATTTTGGGATGTGTCAATCTTTTTATAATCGCAGATTTCATTAGTACAATCTTCTTCTACTAACTAAACAGGATACATTAATTCAAGAAGTACATGCTTCTCATTTCAGAGGAAGAACATGGAGTTCTTCAGATACATCTGATTTTACCCTCTCTCTATTGTTGTTTACGTGTATTTTGGGAGAATAAGATGGAGTTCTTAGTGTTTGTTATCCAATATATTTTTGGCCCAGGTGCGCCTCTCTAGCGGTCTAATGAATTTACCAATTACATGCTACAATTGCTAGGTGTGGTATTTCTGAATGCTATTGTTAAATCCTTAGATTTGTCGGTTGCTTAACTGTTATAAGTTTTAGATTCTGCTTATATTTCACAAATTATCGCTGCGTGGTCCACTCTAGGATTTGATTTTAGTATGTATCTGATGGTAGACATCATTTTATTCTTGCTGTGTGTAGAACTTCGTAGGCAATCGACCATATAATCCAACACCAATGGTAACAACTCTACATTGGGAAATATTTTCTCCATCAGTAGGCACCTCCACTACTACAAATGACCTGACAAAAGGAGAAATAAGTTGTGTAAACCATAGACCATATTGTTCAACAACAACCAATAGAACTGAGACAAGTTTTTGCCTTTAGAGAACTTATTATTAGTTCGTAAAATCTGTTACGCGGTACCTAGGTCACTAGCTGTACTTAATCGATCTAGCACCAAAACTATATCAGATTCTTCAATCATAGTTGTCATACCACTATTCTATTTCTAGCAGCTGGTTCCATAATACTATAGCTAAATATGGTGTTTTATTTCTATCTGAATTTTGTATGTCCACTAACCATCATGTCACGTGTGCAGAGCGCTCATACATTCTGCTGCAGGTTGCGGAGTTTGCTGTCATCCTCTCAGGTTTAAATCCAATACGCTGACCATTCTATCGTGCCTAATAAAGCAGTGGAACAGTCTTGTTCCAGTAGCACTCCATTCGGAGTTATACTAATAGAGGTTTTTTTTCAGTGCTGCAATTGCAATTGATTGGCCGTATTCCCATGATGATTTATTTATTATGTAAGAATACATGTGCTTTTGTTCCATACATCTATCTGTTTTCAGTAACAGTGAACACGCAGCAGCTGTGCCTAGAGCCGCTGCAAACAGTGGCGATGGGGAGCATTCGCAGGGAAGCAACACTTGATTGAATCATGTGAACATCGAATATAGTTGCATTTTCTTGATGTCAGTTATGACTAAGGAATCCAAAATTGAGCATGAGCTGATGATATAGAGGCGAAGATATCATTTGGACACAACCATATTGCATACAAATTCTAAAGAGTAGGTTATATTCATGTCTGATCACTAGCATTTTTTCTGGAGAGGTGGAGATGAGCTGAAGCTGTCGATGGTCAAACCATTGGAAGTGAGCAAAGAGCAGGGCTAGAAAGATGTAAGTGTACCCACATTGGACTATACTTTTCTCAAGAGATTTCTCTTCTTTATGGTTGCATCTAAAGATCAATTCATAAAAATAGGCAATTGATCTATTTAAATCCTAATTATTAGCGAAGTTTTTGCTAAAGCTAAACTAATGGACGATTGCTCAGTTTACCATTTATATTGTTTACGCTTATGTATTTCACTTTGATAGTTAGCATTGTGGGTTACTACTTGGTGGACCTCTGTTATTTATCTCAGTTTGCATTGTCGTAGGTCTTCTTATCACTTTTTAGTTTATAGGTGACATAACGTCTACCATTGTTGGAGGTCGTCCTATCCATGGTTATATTATTATATTCACTGGAGGAAATAACTTTTACCTATATGTACGTTTAATTATTATATGTGGAGTTGTGCTATCATATTTACTGCATTGGTAATTTCTACTGAGGACTTCAAAATTTATGAGTGCCATTGATTAATCATTATAACACTGGTTTATTCGAAAGAACCATATAATAATTTTCATGGCCCGTACTCTCAATAATTACATGTGCAGATTGCTGTAATTTCTATCTACTTGCCTATGCTCTTAGTTCTTCATTTCAAATTCTTATTTTCTTTCCTATATGTTTGTATATGCTTTCTTCTATTAATTTTCTCCCCTCTAATTTATTTTTCATGGGGAGGAAGCAGGAGTCCACAACCATCCATCGGTGTCGGGAAGCGCATGGTTGAGTTGGAGCGAGGTGAGAAGCGCAAGAGGGCGACCGTGGCTGGAGCACACCATAGCTCATGCCATTACCACAACTAGAGTTTGAGACCCCGAAACAAACTAGAGTCATGTTGGTTTCCGGTTTCTTACTTTGAAGCATCATTCATGACTAATAAGTTTTTTATTTTCTTGGATTAGAGCCCGACTGCCGTCGCACCTAAAAGTTCACATGCAAAATCCATTGATGACGCTTCAAACAGGTAGAAAAGTACCAGCAATGTATGGCTTGTACCTTCGCCTTATTTTCCTTCATGCGATATTTCAAATTTGTATCTTCATGAAGCAGGCGGGATGGCATCCCGTATACATCTGCACGCAGATCCTCCTTTTCGGATCATACAAGTGACTAATCCGGCTATCTATTGCTATAACTATCATCTACCTCAGGTGTTCTCGGTTGCACTTTCTGTAGATGGATTTCGGTCACGCGGTCATTTGCTTTTGATAGTTCTATATGTACATTACCACTTCTTCGCTACATGTGGTTTCCTCTACCGGAGATGTCTAAGAAACTCGGTTATGCTTTTGCTCTTCGCATGCAGTAGATGGATTTCGGTCATGCGGCCGTCTGCTTTTTATGTACATAAGCAATTCTTGGTTGTCTGTTTTTTCCTATAACGGAGACGTCTGAGAAACTTGGTTATACTTTTGCTCTTCGCATGCACGGAATCATGTAATCATTCGGCGCATCCGCCATGTCACAGGACAGACGTATTATTCTATTAAGTCCATAGTATTTGTTACTTATTTCATACCTCGCCTTTTGGGTGTTTGTTTAGATATCTATATCATAAAATATGAATATGTTGTCACTCACTGTCGGAATTTGAACCGTCTACATTGCTCGAATATACCGGGTCGGTGCGCCAAGGCGCACCCCTAAATCTAGTCTTACTAAACGCAGCCCTCCCATACGTCCCTCCTCGCCGCCGTCTTGCTCCTTGTCCCCGACTCCCAAGTCGACGCCGCCGCTGCCCCTCCTCCGTCGCTAGCCCTGCTCCCCGTCCCCATCCTCGACTCCCAAGTCCCCAACCGCCGCCGCCCGTCCAATCGCCAGCCCCTCCAACGGCGGCGGGAGCGACGCCTTTCCCCGACGCAAGGACGCCGCCCGAGGAAGCCACTGCCCGAAGCTGGGCTGCTTCCTCCCCTACACCGCCAGGCCTCCTATCTCCGATGCGTACTAGGCCTGCCGCCAAGCCTTTCGCCATCGACGCTGCCATGCCTGCCACCGCCGACGAGTCCCAGGTTCGTCAGCTTGCGCAGATGTATGGTTTGACGTACTCCTCTACCCGATGGTTGATACACTCCTTCAGTTTGTAGGGATGGATGCTCATGAGAGACGACTAATTCAGGTAGCATGAGTAGCTGAAACTGCAAGTGTTGAACTTATTAGCAGAAACTATGGGTTCATCATGTTATGTATTTATCTGATCTACATTTATCTGTGCTTGATTCTGCTACAAGTGAAGGGCATTCTTACTATCATTCTTACTCCGCAATTATACTTGACTGTACTCTCATGAATCGGGCCAAATCGTTCCTAGAATGTGTATTTTACAGGCCCAGCTGGTGCGGTTCGTTTCTTTCCTCTTGATCCCAGCACATCCAGATAAACTGTTGCTTCGCTCTCCAAAGTCCGATGGCGGCATCAGCAGTGGCATAGCAAGAGGGACAGAAAGGTCGGAGGGGCACGGGAGACTGGTCGTCGAGTCTCCCTCAAAACTGTGTACCCAACTTGCTTCGCCTTGCCGAGCTCTTCGTCGAGTAAGCAAATCAAATCCTACTTTCACCACTCTATTCCCCCTCCCATTTAGTTCATCACGGAAAGCCCAGGGTATCTTCTTTATCCGTAATCATCTCATCAAGAAAATATAGGGAGTAGCTAATTCGTGTTGTTCCCTGGACGTAAGATCTTAAAAAACATGGTTTCCGTTTTGTAGATTCTACGAAGTTGACATGTCAATATTCTTAAATAAATGCCTTTCACACTGCAGTCTGAAAAATTCCGAGGTAAGATGTGCTTTTGGGATTAAGAATAAGGCCTATCCCTTGATTTTTATCGGTTTTAATCCTTTGTGACGTCTATTTGTTTTAGGGTACTTATTCCAATTTGGCCTGAAACTTGACTGCACTTGATTACGTGCATTTCACTTTTGATCCGTTGGATTCAATGCAAAGTTACTGATAGTTGTCAATAATTTATGGATGTCTATGCAGATGTGATCCACATTATCACAGATATAATTAGATTTTCATTGTTTGCCTACCAGGGGATTCATCGGATAACTATAGGAAATTGCATTAGGTTGACAAATGGAATAATGAGTAAACCGCACCAGTACAATTATCTTATTGTATGCTTACACGGTCTTGTGCTGCTTTTCTAAGTGCGTGTGAAGCCACTCAATTTTCTTGCAGCAACTTCATGAATTATCTTCTGTTGAAGTCTTTACAAGACATGGCTTAAATCTGCAACGTCTGCCTTGCTTCTTGGTTCTGGTATTCAAAATTTTATATGATTATTTTGTGCGGGTATAGACAGACAGATTTTGATCGATTTGAGTTACATGGGAAATGACATCGTTGTTGCTCTATGGGTAGGAAGAAAGAGAAAGATGAGTAGGTGACCGCAGGTGTGGCCTTATTGACAAGCATATCCAAACAACTTGACTGGAATAGTAGGGTCTCTGGAGTGCGGTTGGTGGCACTAGCTCTAGCGATGCCAAGGCGTCCGCACATCACCGGGAATCTACGGGTATTTCTCCTATGCTCCTCTTCTCATGCTTCAAGCTTGCAAGGATTCTGTATGTTACCTTGATCGCCTTTCATAAGTTTTTTACATGCCACACTAATCCGTTTCCTAGAATTTTATTAGATATCTATTTTTGTTTCTTGTGAACAGGACTACTTCAGCTGCACATACTCACCTTTATTCTCTATTTTTTCTTGTTCTGACCATTGTTTTCTTTATCCTTGCTGATAGATATCTAATTGCATTTGAAACAAATATATAGGTTTCAACATGGTTTCAACTACTAAAACTGGAAAGTATGTCATGCAGCTCATGCCATGTGGCACTTATTACTAACATCTTCAATTGAAAAGCTTAAAGATATCCCATTTCCTCCAACTTTGTCAGTATATTTCATGACTTCTTCTATGTTCTATGTTTACATGCCTTGTCTACTAGAAGTTGAAGGATGGAGGTTTTGAGGAAATGATCAAGAAGAAATGGCCACAAATAGAAGAGGAGGATTGGAAACAAAGGTGTAGACATTCAGTTGTTCGGTACTCTTCTGGAGTCCAATCCATTTGACCGGAAGAAAGACTTTGCACGCATCCAAGACATTTTCGCAAAAATCATCAACACAGAGGTCGCCTCGGAATCTAGGGTTTTCGATGGCAGTGATGACTCGTCGGAGTTTCATGATTCATGCACAAAGGCGGCTGCAATCCAGTTGATCAAGCATGCACCACCGAATGAGGTATGTGACATTTTATTCTATTTATTTAGTTTCTTCGATTCTTTGACTGCAAATTATTAGCTATTATTATGGAAAATCATAAGCTTCGATTGCATATTGCAGTACGCCATGTACCATGAAAAGTAGACCTGATATATTATATGCTCATTTCCTTATTTGTATCAGGTGAAGCATGCCATCAGTGTCTTGTGCAATTCATGTCCTTTTAAGGAAGAACATAATGAAATAATTTGCACCTCACTAGGGTGATGGAAACGAAAGGAACTTGCAACTATGCATATGACCATAATACATGTAATGTGGTGGTGCTAGTCTTTGGAGTTCAAACTGCTTATTAGACTACTCATCTAGAAACTACTCTTCCTTAGTCTATGATAGATTACAAGTTCTTATGTCGATGTGTTAGCTGTGTAAATATTATGTAATATTGGTTAATTTGAGTATCAGTGGTACACCATGTTATTGTGTTATCTCAAATATAGATGAAAAATACATTTTATATTCTTATAACATCTAATTGTGCCATTTGAAATATGTGTGTAAAACACATTTATTTATTTTTTACTGAAATTCAAACCAGTGATGGGCAATATAATGGGCTTGTCACTACAAAACCTAGAGGGACGCCGTCTTTGATCGCAACTAGTGGCATGCATCTCTTTTGCTTGTCACTAGTATACACATATTAGTGACTGGCATACGTAAATGTCTGCCACTAGTACTAGTAGCCGCATACCAGTGACTAGTCATCAGTGAAAGGTGCTTTGCTTGTCATTAATGGGTCATTTGAGCCTCTCACTGATAGCCTATTCTGAAGTAGTGTTTGATGCTTTATTTGGGTTGACTTGGCGTATGGTCACACCATGTTATGACTATCTGAAGTCACCATAGCCTTTATGATCCTTTAGTTTTCAACTTGTAGTATCACTTTATGCTTTGATCAATGATGTTTTGTCGCTCTGCATGATTATGGCCATTATTGCTCTCTTACTTTGTCTCTCCCAGTCTTTTGCTAGCCTCCACAACAAAGTATGAGTTCCACTCATGCATCCAACTCCCTAAACCAAGTTATTCCACTAGCTTATGCTATTGCAAGTATATTCATGCTTTTTTTACCTTCCAAATTAAACTTGTTATGAGAAAACTAGTGATTAAAACTCTCACGAACTTGATGGCACACTTTACCTTTTTTTGCATCTAATAAACTTGAACCATTGGGTCCTTCTTTGTTGCGTATATGCTTGCGCTTTATAAGTTGAAATTAGCAGAACCATGTTTCATGGGGAACCCCGTTGATATCATGTTCTTTTGCTTATGGATCCCGGCGGTGTGAAATAAAAGTGGAACTTGTAAGATCATGGAGTTTGTATATGTGTTAGAGAAACGTCCGGGCCGCTAGCCTAAGCCATGCCTAATCATGGTGGAAACTTGCAGTATTACCATAATGAGCACTCTATGAAGCATTATCAATAAAAACCTATGCAAATAGCAAATAAAAAGATCGCTGAGATGCTCATTGTCTGCTTGCCTTGTCATTTTGATTATGGGAAAGCTCCCGTATCATGTGCAAGGGGTACCCCGTTGGCGGTTCTTAATGATACACATGTACTTACAATGACAAGAGCTTACACGTGACTGAAGTTGAGTAGCATGAGGATCGACCTTCGTAAGTAAGGGACATGAGATTTCGGTTTATAACTTGTCAAACATATCCTCTTAGTTGTGTCACTTTAACCTTAATCACCTTAAAGATGCTTATGATAGGGGGAATGAGAGCTGAAAGCTACAAGTACCATAATTTTTGGAAGCTCTTTATGGGACTTGATTCCCTACTTCCTTTTATAAAAAGTCCTTTCTTCCACCATTATATTGAGTCTCCACCTTCTACCTTTATGCACCTACTTTGAGAGCATAGTTGCCATTCTTAGTTCTATGTGCATTGTCCCAAGACTAGTTGATTGATGCATAACTTGATATTGCTTGTTTTAAACTATTGTATCTAGTCACTCTTATGAACTTTGAAGGTTTCCTATGCATTTATATTTGCTACTCTATGAGGGACAAGCTGAATACTATTATGCTATGTTTTCTTTATGTGAAACAAACAAACGTCTTGCAAAGCATTGTTATTCATGAATCTTTTGTTTCTGCCTTTTCATGTTGCATCATAGTTTCTTTGTCTTATTGCTAGAACTTTGTCTTTCATGTTATGATTAAAGTACTTTGATCCCAGATTTGAATGGGTAACTACCTCGGTGAATTACGCTCTTAGTTACATGCCTGGATGAGCGAAAGTGGTTAAAATAGTACGGTGGGGCCCAGGGCCACTCACGGTAGACCTTTCGGCCGTCCTAACCACTTTCAGAACATCGGAACAAGAACGAGCGGCGTAATCGGCAGGCGAAGGGATCAACTACATACACAAGTGAGTATGTATGCAAGCCACATACAACAGTTCTTAGAGCCACTCCATCTAAAAGAAATAGAAATATTGCAACGCCATACGGCAAGATTCAAATATCCTAGATAGAGATAATATTTCAGGATAGCTCCTGATACATCACACATCAGAGTACCAGGCGAAAGCGGAAAACAAAGTCCGAGTACGGATAAGAAGCAAATCGGCATAAGATGCCACATAAATAAACACATCCCGCCCACAGATCACACGGATCCCCGTTCCCGGAATCTCTACAACGAATGATCGTTGCCAACATAATCTGTCTCCTCCACCCAGTATCCATTTTGCGGGTACACCTGTTCATCTGAATCAAACAATTTATCGTGTGAGACCCTAGGGGTACTCAGCAAGTCTTTATGCCACTAAAGGGGACACAACCTGGGGTGACGCAATTGCAGCAAAAGATAATATCTAACAATTCTATAGATACTCGCTAACCATCCGCCTAACCAATGATAGACGGATGTCCGCGAATTAAGAACAACAGTTATAACGGTATGATTAACAGATCCATCCTCCTCCTCGCTTACCAACGAGGAAGCGGATGAACAACCCCCATCATCCGTTGGCAGTTTTATTAACCATTCCATGAGTATTGCACTATTTACTAGTCAAGTACTTAGTCAAATTAAAAGCGGTACTTTAGTTATACTTGTCTATGATCGAGAAACTGTGCTCCAAGTCGTCCATAACCACGGACACGGCTTTCAGAAAGATTTACCCTGCAGGGGTGCACGAATAGCAACACACACTCGATCAACCTCGGAAAAACCAACTCAAAACCCAACGAGGCGTTCACGACAAAGCAATCACAGGATTCAGAAATATTTCAGGGGGCCACCCCATTAAGCTACCCACGACGAAGCTAGCTGACTCCGAGACGGACTCAAGGTTTGTGTGGACGGCGGTAAACGACTGGGAAACCGAAAATGTGACTGGGCTTGTCGATACAGCGAAAACGTGTCACGGTGCAAAACAGTACAGGTGCTCCTCGCACAATCTTAAATAAAGCAGTAACATGGCATAAGTACAAGATAGTAATAAAACCCTAAACTAATTGTGGCCCCAAGAAATAAGAATGAATCAAGCTCTGACTCAGGGGGGTCCATAAGGCCTCCCGGATGTGGATAGTGCGAATAGTCAAGGAACAGGAATCAAGTACTCGGGGTCCTACAGGACACAAGTGAGCATGAAAAACCAAATAGCAGATATTGCTCACCGGTGCCTCTTTCATTAGTTATCCCATTACTACTTAGGTTATGTTGTTTAGGTACCTCATTATTCATCAGACACTCACATACCCTACACATGCTTTTCTGCGACTCGCATGGCTCAAACAACTCCTGTTGTAATGGCTCATGGGATGGAGGAACGAGCTTCGGTGGGGTTTAAAAGTAAAGGCTATGCAGTACTTAGGATTCAATTTAATGCAATCGCGACCCAATGATGCAAGAATAAGATAGAGGCAATAGGTACTATATGTATGCAAGCATGTGGTAGTGCTTTCCTGGCAGCTCAGTTGAAGCGAGAGATGGATCTGGGTAGTACTCCTGTGATTCCTGGTAATTCTCCTGCTGAGCGTCTATTCGAAGAAGAACCAAACAAACAAGGGCCAACATAAATAAAGTGCACTAACATATGAATTAAAATGCGTCAAGCAAACAAGCATGCCATGATGAATGGTGCACAATTTACATGGCATTAAAGTAGCATGGCAAAGGTGAGGTGTGGATACAAGAAATAAAGCATTTTATTATTTATTTAACCAAGTTTTATTGTCATAAACAGTTCAGATTTTTAATAATGACATGATGCATGCTTCAATTCAGAACAAGGACTGCATAGATAGAACGGGCTCGTCGCGCTGATCGATTTAGACATATTATTTGTCAAATTTGGAGTTGTAGAATTAAAGTTATTAATTTATTAAGAAAAGGGCATTTTATTGTAATTTTGATCATCTCGAAATTTTAAAGTGTTCAAAATAATATTTTGAAGGGCATATTTGAATTCCTCACATTTTTCTGATTCAAAAACATATATTATCTGTATTATTTGGATTTGTATTTTAAAAGTTATTAAAATCTGATTTGAATTTGATTTTAAACAATTACTGAAAACATTTTTATTTTAACAGAAATGGCCAGGACTTTTTACACCCAGGATATTCCAGCCCAAGCCGCTGACAGATGGGGCCGGCGCAAACTGGGGCCACGCGCGCGGAAAAAGTCTTTTCTCACCTCGGCCTTAGCTAGCCCAGGCGGCTGACATGCGGGCCCAACGGAGAAGTAGGTCCCACGTGAGAGCGAGGGGCATGGGTGGACCAGGTGGCGCAGCGAGGGGAGTGCGGGTTGAGGGACTAGAAAGCTAGGGGGTTGCTTGCAAGATTGCGCCGTGGCTAGCTAGTGGGGTCGCTGGGGCTGCTAGGGACCTGGGCGTGATCGACAAAAGCGCGGGGGGTCTTTTCGCGAAACGGCGCTCGAGCCCTGGACTGAACCTGACTACTTCCCTCTGATTCGCGACATGACCTGACGACGGTGAGGTCTTCCGGCGAGGATGGCGTCGCAATCACGGCGAGATAGCACTTGCCGCCAACACGAAAAATGCAGAGGGAGGCTCCAGCTACAGATCTCGTTCAGGGAGGCTCGTCGGTGGCGGGCTATACTGGACGGGGCGCCTCGGGGAACAGAGGGGGAAACGCCGGGCTAGGTCTGCGCGGCGGCGGGGCAGTTCACCGGCGGGGGCCAAATACGGGCGGCGCGGCCACACGGAGGGGAGGGAACGGGAGAGAAACGAAAGGGGGCGCTCACCTCGTTTGATTCCCACTGAAATCGGAGGACGGGGCGGCCGGAGCGGAGGGGGACGGCGAAGTCGCGGCGGTGGTGTACTGATCGCTGGCGAGGTGGCAGGTGCGGGCGAGTTCGGCTCCTCCTCGCAGGCGGAATCGACGCCTCGGACCACGACGAAGCTCCCCGGCGAGTTCTCGGTCACCGGCGAGGCAGCAACGGCGTCGTGGCCCTCCAACTGGCGGCGGCACGCGGAGAAGAGGAAGAGGGGAGCGGAGTAGGGAGCTAGGGTTAGAGAAAAAGGCGGCTCGGCGCGAGGTTAGAAGGAGGGGACTGGCGTGCGGGAGGCGTGAGCTGACGGCGGAGGACGACCACCTGCTCGCTGTTGCTTTCCGTCTGCCCGCAGGAAGGGAGACAGAGACGGCGTCAGACGGGGGAGAAGAAGAGGAACAGAGGGGTGGCGTCTGGCTCCAACCGGTACGGGCTGGGGAGGCAGGTTGGGCCGCGGCTGGGGAAGTGGGCCGGAAGAGGCTGCGTCGGTGGGCCGCTGCACTTGTACGGTGGCTGGGCTGCTGGCTGATAGGTAAGCTGCTCCTCTCTTTATTTCTTTTTATTTTTAATAACTGTTTTGATTTTTGTTTTGTTGCAGATTTAAACAAGCCCAAGAAATACCCTTTTTGGAAGTTTTTGCAATTTTGAAAAATGGAACAGAGATGGCTATGGAGTGAGGAGAGGACTTGGTGGATGAGCATAAGTTGTTGGTGAGGAAACAAAACAAGAGAGAGAGAGAGGAAGACGGTTTTAAAAGTAAATAAAAAGAAGATCCCAAATGAACATGCATGATGGAGAAATGGTTTTGTTGGGACAAGGGAATGGTGGAGAGAGGTAGAAAATATCCCACAAAGAAAGAACCACTAAAAAAGGAAAAACAAATGGGTTAAAGGTGGTGATGGTGGTTGCATGGCCCATGCAAAATATTTAATGCCATGTTTTATTTTGTGAAAACAATAATAATAATATGGCATTATTCTTATGCATTCCCAAGAAGTGGAAATAAAGGCCAAGCAAAAGAAATTAGAATTGGCTCCATCCTATCTCCCATGAGCTATATTAAATACCAAAAGAAAATAAAGGCCCATGGTAAATGGAATGGTGGAATTATAAACTGGTGACAAAGAAAGGTGGTAGAGTGGAATAAAAAGATATGCCCC
The DNA here is from genome assembly GCA_910589775.1 of Avena eriantha. Classification (NCBI taxonomy): domain Eukaryota; kingdom Viridiplantae; phylum Streptophyta; class Magnoliopsida; order Poales; family Poaceae; genus Avena; species Avena eriantha. The sequence goes on along the minus strand of OU342743.1, from coordinate 101,868,601 downwards.
CAACTCAACTTGGGCATTAAACCATATATCAATAACCAAATACAATAACAAGAGGCAAATATAATTAATAATGCATATGAGAGAAGAACCAAAATAAAAGGGTTTTATATGATGCTCAAATGCAAGGTGGCATGATGACATGAGCATGATATAATTATGATGCAACAATTATATATAGGAAGTAGCCATTATATTACTAGACCAAGTAGCATTACAATTGTTAGACAATTGGGATGCTACAGAATGTTTTACAAATACTTTGAACATATCTTTGATGGTGCATGTCACCTCAAAAATTATTATTTATTTTTGTCACTTACCTACTCGATGACGAGCAGGAGTTAAGCTTGGGGATGTTGATACATTGCAAATGTATCTATAATTTTTGATATTCCATGCTTAGTTTTATCCACTTTCTTGTGTTTTGTTCCAACTTTGGAGTACTTTTCATATGATTTCTTGGCTAACCTATTAACAAGAGCCATAGTGCCAGATGCCTGTTTTCTGCTGTTTTTGGTTCCAGCAAAGTCAGAAAATGAATATTCTCAGAATTGGACGGGACAAAAGACAAAGTGCCTATTTTTCCGGAAGTCATCAGATGCCAGAGTACGAGACGGAGAGGGGCCAGGGGGCCACCACACCACCTTGCCGCGTGGCCAGGCCTGGCCCGCTCTAGGGGGTGGTATGGCCGCTCCCGGCACCCCCTCGGCCTCCCATTCCGCCTATAAGATGCCCTCGGGACGAAAACCCTAAGTACCCGATCAAAAATCCACAAAAGAGTCTGTAGCCGCCGTCATCTCCATCCCTAGATCAGGAGGGATATGAAGCTCTTCTCGGCACCTCGCCGGAGAGGGGAATTCACCCTGGAGGCCTTCTTCATCATCATGCAACCCACCGGTATGATGCGTGAGTAGTTCATCCTTGGACTACGGATCCATGTAGTAGCTAGATGGCTGGTTCTCCTCCTTTGTGCTTTCATGTCTAGATCTTGTAAGCTCCGTTCGTGATCAAGATCATCTATTTGTAATTCTGCATGTTGTGTTTGCGGGGATCTGATGGATATTGAGATGCTATTTCAGATTTATTATTGATTATATCATGTCCTTGTTATTTGTGATCTTGCATGCTTTCCATTGTTAGTAGCTATCTTGCCCAAGTAGATGCTAGCAACTCCAAGAGTTAGTATTTATGCTCGATAGTGGGTTCATGCCTATGGTAATCTAGGGAAGTGACAGAAATCTCTAAGTACTAGATGTGCTGTTGCTACTAGGGAGAAAACAACAATCATTTGTTCATAGAACAATCTTATTGTTTACTTTACACGCAGTTCGTAAAGCAATAATCTGTTGCTTGCAACATAATACTGGAGGGGGTTCGGATGATAACCTAAAGGTGGATTATTAGTCATAGACGCAGTTGAATGGCGGTCTATGTATAATGTTGTAATGCCAAATCATGTTTCAAAGGAGTCAAGATGATTAGTATATGCATGTATTGCTTTCTCGATGTCTATTAATTGCCCCGCTGTAATTTGTTCATCCAGCATGTTATCTATCTTAAGGAGAGCCACCTCTAGTGAACTATGGATCCCGGTCCTTTTCTTTACATAAATCTATAAACTTTTACTGCTTTGTGTTTACTTTCTACAAACTATTACTTCTTTTCATTCGATACGTTTAATCCTTTGTTTTCCGCAAAACACGATGAGATTGAAAACCTCATCGCAAGTTGGGGACAAAGTTCTGTGGTTGTGTTGTGCAGGTCTCCACGTTGCTACTAGCACCAGTAGTGCGCCCTGCCAAAGCTCAGCTAATAACACCTTTAGGGGTGTTTCCTTGCTCCTACTGGTTCGATTAAACCTTGGTTTCATAACTGAGAGAAACTTGCTGTTGTGCTCATGATACCTTCTTCTTGGGGTTCCCAACGAGCTCTACATCAACCACGTACCAGCACTTTTCTGGGCGCCATGTATTGAGCCATCAGCCGCCGTTCGTGACGCCGCCGCCCGCGCCCGTCCATGGCGCCGCTGCCGCCCGCACCGTCTCCGCGCCGCGCCGCCTTGCCGTTCAGGTGATCGCCATGAGTCCCGTCAATTTTGGTTGTTATGTTGTTAATTTTTGTTAATTAGTATTTAGGGTTAATTAGTATTATAAGTTAGTATTTAGTATTAGTATTAGGTTAGTATTTTTAGTATTAGGTTAGTATTTTGTATTAGTATTAGTATTAGTATTAGTTAGTATTAGGATTAGGTTAGTATTTAGTATTATTATTAGTATTAGTATTTAGTAGTTAGTATTAGTATTTAGTAGTTAGTATTAGTATTTAGTATTAGTTAGTATATTAGTATTAGTTAGTATTTACTATTATTATTATTAGTATTTAGTAGTTAGTATTAGTATTATGTTAGTATTTGTATTTAGTATTAGTTAGTATTTACCATTATTATTAGTATTTAGTAGTTAGTATTAGTATTATGTTAGTATTAGTATTTAGTATTAGTTAGTATTTAGTATTAATATTAGTTAGTATTAGTATTAGGTTAGTATTTAGTTAGTATTAGTATTAGGTTATTATTTAGTTAGTATTAGTATTAGGTTAGTATTTAGTACTAGTTAGTATTAGTATTGGGTTAATTGTATAGATTAGTATTTATCTAGGGTTAGTTAGGGTTAGTTAGAATACTTAGTTAATTAGGTTTAGTTTAGTTAGTGTTAGGTTTAGGGTTAGTGTTATTAGGGCAATACTTAGTGATTTAGTTACTGTTTATGTTTTTTGATTGTTTATTGCTATTATTTAGTTACGCCGCGTCCACCTCTTCCGAGCCTACTGGACTCCGTCGGGGATGTCCGAGTCTAGGCTCCGCCGGGTTGGCACTGGGAGGTGCTATCTGTCACGACTCGTACCTTGGTGAGGAATCCGGGTATCATCATCGACCCAGAGCTTTTTTGGTTGCGTCCACGAGGTCCAGGAGCGATGTAGAGGGAGCCAACCCCCGAGGAGGTGGTACGTCGTCGTATCCGGGAGGAGGACGGGCATGTACGATGATACATGTATCTTTTGGAGACTAGGTTCTCCAATATCTGGCAGGTTCACGGATCTCACCCGAGCTATTCTCCGATGATGGTTCCTCTTCTGTGGCTGCAGAGCTCCCGTAGAACAAACGCGGCAGCCGCGTTCGCTAGTTTGATATGAGCGAGATGTATTAATAATATACTTTATCTTATATTATTGTACTTTATCTTAATCACTAAGTACTGTATCTGAGTTGTCGCAATTGTAATATTCTTTTACTTAATGCAATATTCTTTTTCTGTATGAGTTAAGCTATGGACGGTAGACAGAATGAAGAGGAGCTTCTCAACATTATAGATGAGGGTACTGGGGGGTCTTATTACGATGGCTCCGAATATCTTAATTGTCTGGAGGAGACGATGGTGGAGAACATAGTGGAGACGATGGTACTGACCATGGTGGAGACCATGGTGAAGACACCATAATAATGACAAACCCCGTCGAGGTATATAAAACCTCTATCGATCATTCACTAGTATAGATGCACTAATTGATTCGTATATATGTACTGACTAATGTTTCTTCTCTTAGACCTCTGCTTCCGGCCAATATTCTACAAGGACAAGAGGCCCGACACATAAGTTGCCCGCTGATGTCCGTTTCAGCATTGACTTAGTCTCTCCGCAGGGTCAACTGCTGGAGCGCAAAGAATCTGCGAATGCATTTACAAGTCAATGCAGAGTAATTGTTAGAGACACCGTCCCGATCACCACACGAAATTGGAACAAGCCGGGAAAGAAAAAGGATCCAGCTGGGCTAGTTTTGTAGATGACAGAGCGAAAGATACGATGTTGAATTCTCTCATGACACATTTCACCCTACTAGTATTGCAGACTGATGAGCTCACACAGCAAATGGCGAGGAAAGTCAAGCACTTTGCTCTTAAGAAGATGGCCGAACTATTCAAGAAATGAAAAAAATGATTGTACCACAAGTATGTCTTGAAGAAAAAAACTCCTCCATTCACTGGCCCACTAGAGTTGCAGTAGGATAACTGGGCCGCATTTGTGGAATACAAGACCTCGGAACCAGCTAAGGCAATGTCAGCAAAGAATAAGTTAAATGCAGCCAAAAAGAAATAACACCATCATATGGGCACAATTGGCTACAGGAGTGCCATGCCTAAGTGGGATAAAGCTGAGGCTGACCTGGAGGCTAAAGGGATCACTCCAGCTACGTCTTGTTGGCCCAGGAAGTCAAGAAATTGGGTATTCGGGCATGGGGCATCATTAGACCCAGAAACAGGCGAGATTGTTGCAGGCGAAGAAATTTCTTCACCCAAGAATGAACTTATTGAAGTGATAAAAGAGGTTGAAGAGGGAACGTTTGTTCCTGACACAGAGAACGATGAGCTGACAAATGCTCTCGGGAATCCTGAAAAGGCTGGACGAACAAGAAGGTTTAGACCTTCTTATCCTTGGGTTATCGGGTTTCCCGAGCACCTTGACACGTATAGAAGCCGATCGAGAAAAACAAAGCGGCAAAAAGAGGAGGATACGGAGCGGTTCGCGAGGTTAGAAGCCATGTTGCAGGAGCATCGCCATGAGCTTAGTGAACTTAAAGGACTCCGACAGCAAGATCCTGCACCGGACAGTACGATCGGCCCATCACAACGGAAAAGCAGCGTGGCTTCCATGGAGGGCCACGATAATGATGCAACGATGGATGTGTACCCCGTGGATGTAATTAAGGAGAAGACTAGTTGTGAGCTGCATGTTGAACTGAAGAATATATCCATGAAGGTGGCGGTAGGCTTTGCTTTACCTTCTGAACCGGGAGCGGAAGCATCAGAACAGACGTCCCCCAGCTGGTGAAACAAGCAAAACAATCGAGTGGTAGCCGAGGAAACAAGCAAATCAATCGCCCCCTCCCCCCCACTCCAGTTGAACATACCCGAACCTCAACTATATGAGGTAGAACCTATAGATCCGGAAATGGCTAGGCTATTGGCCGAGCAATGTAATATGTCTATTCATGACATTCTTCACAGCGATATGCCCAAGGCTGAGGTAGCACCCAAATTTGTTCACGAGGAGCCTCTGGTCAGTTCTGAGAGGCTTCGGGATATGCCAACACAAATACGACGATTCCATGAATGGTACATGAAAGCATCAAAAGAACAGCAATATTGGCTCTTACTGAAAGTTCGAAAATCGCATTAGATCACTGAAGACGAGGTCCCTATTGAATTTACAGAATTATTTCAGTTATTCAATCTAAAGGAACTTGACAAAACTATCCTCAGTTCGTATTGTCTGTAAGTGATTACTTTATTTATGTAATTCGGTCTCTATCTCAGCTTGTTCAATTCATTGCCGGTAAGTATACTCACTATATTCTTTTATACGCTATATATAATGATGCAGAATGAAGATACTCGATTGTAAAAGAAAGACTATCAATGGATTTGGGTTCAATTGACCCACATCGAGTTCATGGAGCTATACTAAAGGATAAACCACTGGAGATCAAGCACAACTTGTTGCGGTTTCTCACGAAACAACATTTCGGTAACGAAATAGTATTTCCTTACCACGACGGCAAGTGAGTTTTTGTAAACATTAAATTTTGGTTACTCGATGTTCAGTGTAAATGATGAGTTACTGATGTATGTAAACCTTGCGTAGGTACCACTGGATTCTTCTAAGCATTTCACATGACTTGGGAAGAGTTCACATCATGGACTCACTAAACAAAGACATTGAAAACTACCGCAGCATTATCGATGCGCTCTAGAGGTAATATCAACCATTATCACACTATATCGGTTTATTTTGTTCATTTTCTGGGATATCAAGTACATATTAACTCATACATTAATTTTCTTTGTCGGGTAGGGTTTGGACACAGTTTAAGAATCATGTCCGCGGTCAATGGAGTGAGGAGCTATTTTTAAATCACTCTCGGTAAGTAGTACGAGCTAAGTCCGCGTATCTATTTAATTTTAGTTTATGTGTATTTATCATGCTACAGTTATTATTTGATTGAATTCTATTCTTGTAGAGTGCGCGAGGCAGCCACAGGGGACTAATCTATGTGGATTCTACGTGTGCGAGTTCATTCGCATCAGTATTGAGAAGCCCTCGGAAAATGTTCGAGTAAGTAAACAATATATTCACACTTTATTTTTATTACATAAAGTTGTGTTGAGTCTAATTTATACGATCTCCTTTTTATATAGTTGGACGCGATGCGGGACAAGCTCCTACCAGAGGACCGCCTAATAGCAATCCAAAAGGAATTTGCTGGATTTTTTGTCGACGAGGTCATAGACCCATGCGGAGAATACTCTATACGTAGACCCTAAAGCATCCATGTAATAATCTCCATGTAATCAAATAGACATGCTCTAGACCCGGTTGGGACTCCATGTATGCTTGTAAGAGAAATTATATTATATATTACATAAATGTGTACAAATACTGTATAGTAGCGTTCTGTATGTATACGAAAACTTGTTTCTAATAAAAACACAGAATGAAAAATAATTGAACACAAAACATAAAATGAAAAGAAAAACACAATACCTAAACCCCATCCCCTGCCGCGGTAGGGAACCTTTAGTCCCGGTTCGTAACACGACCCGGGACTAAATCTCCTAGTGCCCAGCGCGCCTCGCAGGGCCACGTGGTTGGACCTCTAGCCCCGGTTCGTAACAGAACCGGGGCTAAAGCTTGGACCTTTAGTCCCGCTTTGGCAGTCCCGGTTCGCAATCCGGGACTAAAGGCCTTTACGAACCTGGACTAATTGTCTGGTTTATACTAGTGCACCACCAATAGTCACACCGCTAGCGCTCGTCCTAGTGGCAACGTGGCTATGCTCCCGCTCCCACGACGACAACGGCAGGGGCAATCCTGTTTGGAGCCTCCCAAAAATTCAAAATACGAGACAATCCCGTGTTAAAGAAAACAAAAGTTGTAAAAAAAATAACATGCATATTTTCGAGCTTTCGATCCGATAAAAAAAATCGCATGAAAACCTCGAGGGGCATCTGTTGGCACATATTTTTGGATTGTCTCTTCGTAGTATTAAATTAAAAAATTACGTTCGTGTACGTACCTGTGTGCATCTTCGCATGCTAACTATGGGGTTGAACTTTTTGAGTTTGTATAACTTGATTAGGATTAGTTGAAAAACAACAACACACGAAAAGCGTACATAATATATCCTACACCACATATGGAAAAGGAAGTCGTGCAACTTCTTTTAGGGACAAGGCAGATCGATTTGTGTAGCGACTAGCTAAACCGACTTGCTAGGGGAAGTGATTTCCTCTCTTGTATGAAGAAAAGGGTATACAAGTTTCTTTGATTCCAAATGATGTTGGTGCAATATTCCTGGTACATCTCATTTCTATGATAATGGAACATTTCTCAATGTTATGAGGTTATGAAATTCCGCACCAAGCATATATGAAGCCAATGTAGTCTTTCTTTGGATTTGATGGAGAGAGGCATGCAAGGGGATCACTTGGTTCATTGGTGGGACACATGAATGAGGCACTAGGGTATATACGGGTTGTCTGCATGCATGGACCTTTGATTCATTAAAAGCACCACATCAAGGTATATGAGTTGGACTAAATCCATAACAAGTTGGCCCAGTTTATTGAACAAAGTATGATGATAACTTGCAAACATCGATAAAAAAATATTTTTTTATTTGGCAAACAGGCACTTGAGGATGTAAGAAGTTAGGGGAGAAACATGTTCAAATCATGTGAAATAGTTGCTCCAGTCCTCAATTGCAACCTCAGATACCTTGTTAGTTGGCAGATAGGTCGGTATTGTTGAATCTTAATGGCATTTTCTTTCTTAGGAACCAAGATTATTTTACCATAATTTTGGTTAAAAGGTGTCAATTCTCCTTGTTAGAACTTAGCGAACACGTTCATCGGGGTTTTCTCCAAAAACTTCTTATAGAACCCAGAAGAAGCCCACTTCGTCCCAGAGTTCTGTTCTTCTCCATGAATCCGGAAGTAAGAATCGCATGTTCTTCTATGGAAATTTTAGGGATGTCTGAATTTATGTTTCTACAAGAGATAAGTTATTTCGACATTGTTTTCCAAACAATTTATGGTTGAACTCCTCGAGAAACAAATGTTATATGAAAAGAAATAGAAAAGGATTTTCCATAGTATACACTACACCGCAGATAGAAGAGCAAATCTTGGAGCTTCTTGAAGTGACACTGGAGAAGGTTTTCTGGGGCGAGTAGCCAAAATGAGTTGCTTGTCAAAATCATCTGCTAACTTGAGCGATGAGGGTAAAAAAATGTTGCTCGGGGCCCAAGCGGTGTTGGTGTAGTATGCCTGATACCTTCCATTTCTATGAAAGTGAAACAGTTCTCATTGCTGCGAGGGTAAGAAATTAAGAACAAAACATATATGAAGCCATTGCAGTCTCTGGATTTGAGGGATAGGGGCGTGCATGGGGATCACTTGGTTTATTGGCTGGACATCAGAAGGAGGGAGTATGGTATATATATGGGTTGTCCCCAAGGACCATCGATGCATTAAAAGTAGCAATGCAAGGTAAGTGAGCAGGACACAACCCATAACAAGTTGGCCCAATTATTTGGACAGAGTATGACGATGACTTGTCATACATAATTTTTTTTTAGGTTTTATTACTGGGAAAATGATGCTTGAGATTGTACTCCCACGGTCCAAATATAAGGCATCTTAGAATTAGTCAAAACCAAATCCTACTAAACATTGACCAAACATTTAGAAAAAAAATATTTACATCTACAATATGGAAAGGACACATTAAGAAATTGTATTTTATGGCGAATCTATTGATATTAATTTAGTATTGTAGTTTTTCATATTTTTGTCCATAAAGTTGGTCAAATTTAGAAAACATATTTTTTTACTAATATTTAGGCGCCTTATATTTTGGGACTGGGGGAGTATATGGGAATGTCATGTTCAAATTATGCGAAACACTACACTTTTCGCTAAAAGGATATATTAATATCGAATTGATACAGGTCCTGTCCACATGAGTTAACACTTGAGTAATTAAATGTTGACCCATTAAACTATTGAATAATTTAGTATACAAAAAACACCGGTTACCTCTACGGTAACTTCTATTTCAGCACTCACCTAATCGCTGTGTATATTCTTCTAGATATAACTATCCTACATGGGAATGTGAGAAAATTGGTCCCTCAGAGAATTAGCTGGAAAAATGTCTAAGAAGATGGAAAAATACGAGTTATGAAACTACAATCGGATATCCTTATTCGTGTTTGGTTTATTTATTAATGGATCAACAAAAAATAGATGAAACATGGAAGCATATTGGTCGTTTGAGTGAATCGATTATACGATGTAGTGGAAGCATACAACATATATTCGATTTACTAGAGCGATCTAAATAAGTGAAATCGAGGATTAATTAGTCCCGGTAGGGAAGGCATTTAGCCATGCATAAATATAGATTCGGGAAATAAAAAGCCAAATGGCCACCGGGTGCTATGATGAGTCATGACTGCTTCGCAGGTGCTACACATGGCATATATTTGAGATGTTTCAAGCTGAGTCGGCCGGTGGTACTGAGCTTCATGGTGTCGCAGTGTATAGGTGGTGACCGCGGCGTGTGTAGATGATCGCGCGCAGGGCGGTGGTGTCGATGTCTGGCCTGACAAGAGTCTCCCCATCGATCTACACCTTGAAAAATGGGCATGTTGAAGGTAATAGAGTCAACGACATTAAGAGTGAGCGCGCTGGTGCAACTATGCGGATTTGCTTGGCGCATCCAGACTAATGGATTGCAGTGGCAGTTGGGTGGTTCTAGATCTTACCGGGGAGCCGGCGATATATTGGTACCATTGCCCTTAGTGGTGTTATGTTGGTGGCTTTGGCTTGTATGATCTTTGTATAGCTTTTGCTAGCCTTGGTTGTTTTAATAATAAATAAATATTGTGTGCACCGCTAGAAGTAGAGGCGGGACTTTGATCCCCATTTCGAAAAAATAAGTACAACATTCTCAAAATAGATCATTCGCTTTGTACTGAAACTATTGAATTAAAGTGTGTGTGTGTCTAATTCTCGACAGAGAATTAGTTTAATTCTTACTCACCGTTATGTCACGCAGTCTCAATTGCATGTCCACTGGTAACGAGAAATATCACAGTTACAACCCCACATGCAACTAAAAAAAGACTCGGTTGCAATTCTACTTGCTGTTTGACACGAAAAGTACCGTTATACGCGGGAGAGCCAGCGTACCTAAATACACAAATAAAAAAATAACAAGGACAAATGCATTTTGTTAATCTCGTAGTGAGAAACAAAATTACAGAATCCCTGAAGATGCGCTCTGTGGCCTGCTGGCGCAGCTAACATGACAAGGCGATTGTGGGGTTTTGGTTCACGGGGCCTCGGAAAACTCCTGCTTAATTATGCCCGTGAGTTGAGCCACGGACAACCTCCGATTGAGCTGCTGCAATGGTCGTCGTCTTCTAGTCTCGTCTTCTCCAGGTTGACGGTGGTGGCGTGGTGGTGAAGTGGAAGGGTGGAGCGGTTCGCCCACCGCTCCGGCGAAACATAGTCGTATCCCTCCGGCTTGTCGATGTCCGATGATGATGTAGGTGGCCTTCGCCTTGTCAGTGCCTGGCCTAGTGGCGTCCGCCTTGTCTGTGTCGGACAGGGTTACTTTCCTTTGCCTCGTCGCCAAAAGCAAGTAGATGTTTGCTTCATCGAAAAGGGACATGTCGGTGCAGTATGACTACGCCTCGTCGGCGCATGGTCAATGTCGGTGATGAGTGTTGGTGTAGACGTCAGAGAAGACTCGGTGATGCCACTGTGCTAGCGGTGACATCGCTTGTAGATGATGACCCGAAAGAGTTTGGCCAGTATAGACGTTTTAGGTACTTTCTGCCTTGCCGTGATTCGATGCCACAACTCCGCATGGGCAGCACTACAAAAGGAGTCCCACCTCGGGGGAACTCCGTGTATCTGTTGATGTGCGCAGCGTCCCACCTCTGGGACTCCGAGATGGTGGCGACATCGGTGTCTCCCGCCTTCGGGGACTCCGTGTGGTTGGTGTAGATGGCATCACGCCTGGAGGGGACTCCGTGTGGATGCCGGTGTAGACGACGCCCCGCCTTGAGGCGACTTTGTGTAGGTGTCGGAGTAGACAGCGTCCTGCCTCGAGGGGACTCCGTGTAGGTGCTAGAGTAGACGGCGTCCTGCCCAGAGGGGACTTTGCGTAGGTGTCCAAGTAGACGGCGTCCCACCCCGCGGGGGGACTCTGCGTAGGCGACGGTACTCCACCTCTAGAGGACTCCGCGATGGTGGCGATGTCGGTGTAGCCCGCCTTTGGGCGGACTCCTTGGTGGGTGTAGCCAACGTCTCTCCTTGAGAAGACTCCGTATAGATGACGGAGTACACGGCATCCCACATCAAGGGGACTCCGGGTAGATGTTGAAGTAGACGGTGTCCTGCCTCGAGGGGTGATACGTTGTTAACGTATCCATAATTTTTGATGTTCCATTCTCGGTTTTATCTACTTTCTTATGTTTTGTTCCAACTTTGGAGTACTTTTTATACACTTTCTTGGACTAACCTATTCACAAGTGCCACAGTGCCAGTTGCCTGTTTTCTGCTGTTTTTGGTTCCAGGAATGTCAGAAAGTCAATATTCTCGGAATTTGACCAGACAAAAGCCAAAGTTGATATTTTTCCGGAAGACTCACGGAGCCAGAAGGAGAGTCGGAGAGGGGCCACAGGGTGGCCACACCACCCCATGGCGCGGGTCCACCCAGGCCGTGCCAGGGCATGGTGTGGGCCCCCTGGCTGCCCACCGACCTTGCCCTCTGGCCTATAAGAAGCCTCCCGATGCATAAACCCTAAATCGTCAAGCCTCCAGCCACGAAAAGTTGCACAATGCCGCCGCCACCGAAGGGGAGATTCGGGGGACAGAAAGTCTCTGTTCCGGCACCCTGCCGGGACGGGGAAGTGTCCCCTGAGCCATCTCCATCGATATCCACCACCATCTCCATCACCATTGCTGATTCCCATGATGAGGAGGGAGTAGTTCTCTCTCGAGGCTAAGGGTTCTACCGGTAGCTATGTGTTCATCTCTCTCTCTATGCATGATCTTATCGAGATCATGAGCTTGTAATCTACAGATCTATTCTGCTACTCAAGTGCTTTAATGAATCTCTGCTCTCCCCATGTGTGTGAAAGTGACAGCGTGCACACCATGGTGGTACTTAGGCTAGAGATTACAAATACTTGTTATGAGTTATATTTGGAGTTGGATGTCTTTATGAAATTGTGGTGTTTGTTGGACTCATCTAGTACTCAAGGTGAAAGTGTGGGGTTTTCTAGATGGGAAAGGCTTACTTTGAGGTGTGCTGTTATAGCCCTACCATTGATTAGAATGTCCAACCGGAGAGTAGTTTAGCGTAGTATCATAAAGAAGATTATATCTATATGAGAGTGTTCACTAGTGAAAGTATGATCCCTAGGCCTTGTTTCTAAGCATTGATACACCGTTTGCAATTAGATCTGTTACATGTTTGCTTTCTTCCATCTTTATTTCAGTTTGCCTTTAGTCTTTTCCACGCCATCAAGTTATTTTCTAGCACCGTTACCACTTATAATTATCCATACCACTTGTATTTCACTATCTCTTCGCCGAACTAGTGCACCTATACACCTGACAAGTGTATTGGGTGTGTTGGGGACACAAGAGACTTCTTGTATCTTGATTGCAGGGTTGCTTAAGAGGGGATACCTTTGACCACTTCCTCCCTGAGTTCGATATACCTTGGGTGATCCACTTAAGGGAAAACTTGCTGCTGTTCTACAAACCTCTGCACTTGGAGGCCCAACAATTGTCTACAAGAATAGAAGTGTGTAGACATCAAGCTATTTTCTGGCGTCGTTGCCGGGGAGGTAAGGTAAAACGTACTCACATCCTCCGGTGTGAGTGCTCGAAGTTATTTCCTTTAGATTCTACAATTTTGTCTTTTTGTTTCTTGTTTTTACGAGTTAGGCTTAATGGAAAACAACAACAAAATTAGAGAGCTTTATAGTATTTATCTTGAGTTAGGACATGAAGTGTTTGAAGAGAAAATTAAAAAACCTATGGAAATTTATTTGCGTGCTAATAGAAATGTTGTTAGTATGAATTCTTTGGACACCATTATTGCTAATGCTATGGAAACGTCTAAGATTGGGGAAGCTAGTTTTTATGAAAATGATCTTTTTAGTTCTCCAGCTTTGGAAGATAGCTATTCTATTGCTTATGATGATACCAAACCTCCAATATATGATGATTACAATGATGACTATAATATTTTCAGTCCACCTACTATTGAGGAGGAAATTAATTATGACTACAATATGCCTCCTATATTTGATGATTATGGTGATGAGAATAATAATGATAGCTATTTTTTTGAACTTGCTCCCACTACAATTAATAAGAATAACTGCTTATGTGGAGAGAAATAATGATTATATGCATGTGGCTCATGATAAGAATGTTTTATGTGATAGTTATATTGTTAATTTTAGTCATGATGCTACTAAAAGTTATTATGAGATAGGGAAACATGGTTTTATGTATCTCAACAATATTAAGTTTCCCATCTTTATGTTGAAATTTTTGAAGTTGCACTTGTTATGCTTTCCTATGCTTGTTGCTTTGTGCTTTCATGACTTGTTTCTTTACAAGATTCCTATGCATAGGAAGTGGGTTAGACTTAAATGTGTTTTGAATTTGCTTCTTAATGCTCTCTTTTACTTCAATTCATATTTCCTATGTGAGCATCTTCTCAAACTATCATGCCTAACTTAAAGGCGTTAAAGAAAAGTACGTATTGGGATATAACTAATACATTGCAAATGTATCTTTAATTTTTGATGTTCCATGCTTGGTTTTATCCACTTTCTTGTGTTTTGTTCCAACTTTGGAGTACTTTTCATATGATTTCTTGGACTAACCTATTGACAAGAGCCACAGTGCCAGCTGCCTATTTTATGCTGTTTTTGGTTCTAGGCAAGTCAGAAAATGAATATTCTCGGAATTGGACGGGACAAAAGCCAAAGTGCCTATTTTTCCGGAAGTGATCAAGTGCCAGAATACGAGACAAAGAAGGGCCAGGGAGCCACCACACCACCTGGCCACGCGGCCAGGTCTGACCCGCGCCAGGGGGTGGTGTGGCCGCTCCCGGCACCCCCTCGGCCTCTCCTTCCGCCTATATATTGCCCTCGGGACGAAAACCTTAAGTACCCGATCAAAATTCCACGAAAGAGTCTGTAGCCGCCGTCATCTCCATTCCTAGATCGGGAGGGATCTGAAGCTCTTCTCGGCACCCTGCCGGAGAGGGGAATTCACCCTGGAGGCCTTCTTCATCACCATGCAAGCCTCCGGTGTGATGCGTGAGTAGTTCATCCTTGGACTACGGATCCATGTAGTAGCTAGATGGCTGATTTCTCCTCCTTTGTGCTTTCATGTTTAGATCTTGTGGGCTCCGTTCATGATCAAGATCATCTATTTGTAATTCATACATGTTGTGTTTGCGGGGATCCGATGGATATTGAGATGCTATTTCAGATTGTTTATTGATTCTATCATATCTTTGTTATTTGAGATCTTGCATGCTTTAGTAGCTATCTTGGCCAAGTAGATGCTAGCAACTCCAAGAGTTAGTATTTATGCTCGATAGTGGGTTCATGCCTCTGGTAATCTGGGGAAGTGACAGAAATCTCTAAGTACTAGATGTGCTGTTGCTACTAGGGAGAAAACAACAATCATTTGTTCATAGAACAATCTTATTGTTTACTTTACACGCAGTTCGTAAAGCAATAATCTGTTGCTTGCAACATAATACTGGAGGGGGTTCGGATGATAACCTGAAGGTGGATTATTAGTCATAGATGGTCTATGTATTATGTTGTAATGCCCAATCAAGTCTCAGAGGAGTCAAGTTGATTAGTATATGCATGTATTGCTTTCTCGGTGCTTGTCAATTGCCCCGCTGTAATTTGTTCACCCAGCATGTTGTCTATCTTAAGGAGAGCCACCTCTAATGATTTATGGATGCCGGTCCTTTTTTTACATACAATCTACAAACTGTTTACTTTTTGTGTTTACTTTCTGCACACTTTTACTTATTTCCATTCGATACGTTTAATCCTTTGTTTTCCGCAAAACACGGTGAGATTGACAACCTCATCGCAAGTTGGGGACAAAGTTTTGTGCTTGTGTTGTGCAGGTCTCCACGTTGCTACTAGCACCGGTAGTGCGCCCTGCCAAAGCTCAGCTAGTAACACCTTTGAGGTGTTTCCTTGCTCCTACTGGTTCGATTAAACCTTGGTTTCATAACTGAGGGAAACTTGTTGTTGTGCTCATCATACCTTCCTCTTGGGGTTCCCAACGAGCTCTACATCAACACCGCCATCAAGCATTTTTTTGGGTGCCGTGCATTGAGCCATCAATAACCCAAAAGTTTTAGTTGAGTATTGGAAGTTATTACTTCAGTAATAACCGCTCCTTATCATTTTTTATTTGCATTTTGTGCCAAGAGTAACCTCTAATGAGAGAGAAGTAATGATTGGGAAAGTTGCGGTCTAGAAACAGATTTTTGTGCTTTGCTGTAAAAATCAGTGTAAAATCTCAGTACGTCCTTTTGAGGCGTGAATTTTTCTGATTCTTCCACAGGTTGTTATCTAACTTTCGTTAGTTCAACACTTTTTTATTTGAGCAACAGAAGGTCTTCGAAAAAATTCGTCTTTACCTGCTGGTCTGTTTTGACAGATTTCTGCCATTTTCTGCATTTCCTTCTTGTTGGTTCCTTTTTGAGTTCTTTTGGGGAATTGAGATTTTTGAGGGAAGTGGTACAGTATCTAGTGTTCTAATGGAAGTTTATTTGGTGTTAGAACTAGACCTTAAGACTTATTTATCTTGAGTGCACTAATGTTGCTAATAAAGATTGTGTGAAGTTTTGTATAAAGGAAAAATTTCACGTGGATGGAAGGAATGAGTAATGAGATGAAGGATGGACTAAAGCTCAAGCTTGGGGATGCCACCCCATGTCACCCCAATAAATATCCAAGAAGTACAATCGTCAAAGCTTGGGGATGCCCAAGGCATCCCCTTCTTCATCAATAAAAATCTCAGGTTTCTTCCAAACGCTTCATTTTTATTGTTTCATGCACAATTGTGTTGTTCTTGGAGCGTCTTATTTTTTGTTTTTGTTTTGGTTTTTGTTTGCTTAGTTTGCTGAATAAATTGATTGGACCCCCTCTTTCATTCATTGGTTTTCAAATAGTTTGGTTTGGTTTGGAAAAGAGTAGGAAAGTTCGTGCTTAAGTGGTAAAGAGAGAGCTTGTTTTTGACTGTGGCCTATGCTTTGTCATGCCATGCTTGATATTTTTTTGGCTTTATGCTTAGTATTATTTGTTGTAGCATGAATTTTTATAGACAATTGAGATTGCTTAATGTGCCTTGGATGAATCATGCGTTGTTTTAGCAAATTAAAGCATAGTATTGTGGTATTCTCCTTGGAAGCTTTATTTGGGTTGACTTGGCGCATGCTCATACCATGTTATGACTATCCCAAGTCACCATTAGCCTTTATGATCCTTTAGTTTTCAACTTGTAGTATCACTTGATGCTTTGATCAATGATGTTTTGTCGCTCTGCATGATTATGGCCATTATTGCTCTCTTAGTTTGTCGCTCCCAGTCTTTTGCTAGCCTCCACAACAAAGTATGAGTTCCACTCATGAATCCAACTCCCTAAACCAAGTTATTACAAAGAGTCCACCATACCTACCTACTAGCTTATGCTATTCCAAGTATATTCTTGCTTTTGTTTACCTTCAAAATTAAACTTGTTATGAGAAAACTAGTGATTAAAGCTCTCACGAACTTGATGGCACACTTTACTTTAGTTGCCCTTAATAAAGTTGAACCATTGTGTCGTCTATGTTGTATATGCTTGCACTTATTCGTTGGGAATTAGCAGAACCATGCTTTCATGGGGAACGCTTTGAACATTGCACTTTGTACTTGTACCTAGTTGATATCATGCTCTTTTGTATATGGATGTCGTCGGTGTGAAATGAAAGGGGAGCTTGTAAGTCCATGGAGTTATGTATATGTGTTAGAGAAACGCCTGGGCCGCTAGTCTAACCCATGCTGACATGGTGGAAACCTGCAGCGTAACCATAATGAGCTGTCTATGAAGCATTCTTCTTATTAAAAAGAGTCCTATGTTGAAAAAAAAGAGAAAATAAAAAAAAGATACTATGAAAAGAGGAAATAGAGAAAAAAGCACCATATTCCCATGGTAAATAAGAAGAATGCTGAGATGCTCGTTGTCTGCTTGCCTTGTCATTTTGATATGGGGATTCTTCCGTATCATCGGGCAAAGGGTACCTCGTTGGCGGTTCTCAATGATACACATGTACTTACAATGACAAGAACTTACCGATGACTAAACTTGAGTAGCATGAGGAGCGGACCTCATATACAAGGGACATGAGATTTCTACCTTATACTTCGTCAAGCATGTACACCATAGTTTGTTCACTTTAACCTTAATCACTTCAAGATGCTTATGATAGGGGCAATGAGAGCTGAAAGCTATAAGTACCATAATTTTTGGAAGCTCTTTATGAGACTTGAATCCCTACTTCCTTTTACAAAGGCTTTTCTTCCACCATTATATTGAGTCTCCACCTTCTACCTTTATGCACCTAGTTTGAGAGCATAGTGGCCATTCTTAGTTCTATGTGCATTGTCCCAAGACTTGTTGATTGATGCATAGCTTTGGTATTGCTTGTTTTAAACTATTGGTATCTAGTCACTCTTGTAAACTTTGAAGGTGTCCTATGCATTTATGTTTTGCTACTCTATGAGGGACAAGCTGAATGCCATTATGCTATGTTTTCTTTATGTGAAACAAACAAACGTCTTGCAAAGCATTGTTATTCATGAATCTTTTGTTTGTGCCTTTTCATGTTGCATCATAGTTTCTTTGTCTTATTGCTAGAACTTTGTCTTTCATGTTATGATTGAAGTAATATGATCCCGGCTTTAAATGTTTTAGAAATACTTTTATCAAGTTTATGATGGTGCATATCACCTCAAAAATTATTCTTTCTTTTTATCACTTACCTACTCGAGGACGAGCAGGAGTTAAGCTTGGAGATCTTGATACGTTGTTAACATATCCATAATTTTTGATGTTTCATGCTTGGTTTTATCTACTTTCTTATGTTTTGTTCCAACTTTGGAGTACTTTTTATACACTTTCTTGGACTAACCTATTAACAAGTGCCACAGTGCCTGTTTCCTGTTTTCTGCTGTTTTTGGTTCGAGGAAAGTCACAAAATCAATATTCTCGGAATTGGACCGGACAAAAGCCAAAGTTGATATTTTCTCGGAAGACTCACGGAGCTAGAAGGAGAGTCGGAGAGGGGCCACAGGGTGGCCACACCACCCCATGGCACGGGTCCCCCCAGGCCGCGCCAGGGCATGGTGTGGGCCCCTTGGCCGCCCACCCAACTTGCCCTCTGGGCTATAAGAAGCCTCCCGATGCATAAACCCTAAATCGTAAATCCTCCAGCCACGAAAAGTTCCGCAGCGCCGCCGCCACCGAAGGGGAGATTCGGGGGACAGAAACTCTCTATTCCGGCACCCTGCCGGGACGGGGAAGTGTCCCCGGAGCCATCTCCATCGATCTCCACCACCATCTCCATCACCATTGCTGATTCCCATGATGAGAAGGGAGTAGTTCTCTCTCGAGACTAAGGGTTCTACCGGTAGCTATGTGTTCATCTCTCTCTCTATGCATGATCTTATCGAGATCATGAGCTTGTAATCTATAGATCTATTCTGCTACTCAAGTGCTTTAATAAATCTCTGCTCTCCCCATGTGTGAAAGTGACAGCGTGCACACCATGGTGGCACTTAGGCTAGAGATTACAAATAGTTGTTATGAGTTATATTTGGAGTTGGATGTCTTTATGAAATTGTGGTGTTTGTTGGACTCATCTAGTACTCAAGGTGACAGTGTGGGGTTTTCTAGATGGGAAATGCTTACTTTGAGGTGTGCTGTTATAGCCTACCATTTATTAGAGTGTCCAACCGGAGAGTAGTTCAGCGTAGTATCATAAAGAAGAATATATCTATATGAGAGTGTTCACTAGTAAAAGTATGATCCCTAGACCTTGTTTCTAAGCATTGATACACCGTTTGCAATTAGATATGTTACATGTTTGCTTGCTTCCATCATTATTTCAGTTTGGCTTTAGTCTTTTCCACGCCATCAAGTTATTTTCTAGCACCGTTACCACTTATAATTATCTGTACCACTTGTATTTCACTATCTCTTCGCCGAACTAGTGCACCTATACACCTGACAAGTGTATTGGGTGTGTTGGGGACACGAGAGACTTCTTCTATCTTGATTGCAGGGTTGCTTGAGAGGGGATACCTTTGACCACTTCCTCTCTAAGTTCGGTAAACCTTGGGTGATCCACTTAAGGAAAAACCTGCTGTTGTTCTACAAACCTCTGCACTTAGAGGCCCAACAACTGTCTACAAAATAGAAGTGCGTAGACATCAAAGGACGACGGTGCTCAAGTTGGACAAAGATGGTCGTGGGTTTTTATCGGCAAATCCCCACCCGACGAAAATGCCTCCCTTAGGGTGCAAGGCCAAGAACCTAGCATTGATGAACTTCGAGCCATATGGACGACGCCTCCATCCATGGTTGGCCATGGCCAGCTCATAGCAAGGCGAAGAGCGAGCACACCCTCTCACTCTCCACCAACGGTTTCGGGCATCGGTCACGTCTTGGCCGACACGACACCACCGTGGCGCGAGCGTGCTTCTGGGTACATGCGTAGTCAACGACACCGACCAGCATGGACAGCTCCGCCCCAGCCTGCAGGCATAGAGCTAGGGGAGCCGGTCAGGCCCCCGCTGATAGGGGCTGCTCTGCGTGAGGTAGTGCCAAGTTCTTGACACGTCGCGACCGCCTGCACAGGAACGTGAAAAATATATACATGAACGAAAAATCTTGCATGTGTTACTCCACACGTGATTGATGTCAGATGAACACCCACGTACATAGGTGTGTACTCGGATCACCACATGACCAGAGTGCTCACAATTACACCTCTGGCCCCATGTTCATGGAGTCGTGGTCTCCATTGTTGCCGTCGTCAACTTGACAGCGAGCTAGGCACCGTCCGAGCCAGGTCGCGGTGGTGACCAGAAACGGCGCTGTTGGTGTTCGAGTGGCCTTTTTGAGCGCAGCTCAGTCCGCTGCCGCCACAGGCGCATCCTCCTTCGCTGCCACGGAGCCGGCCTGCACAGCTCTCTGTAAGCTAAGCTGCAAGCATGGCGCTGGCTGCCACCTTGCGTGGCTCGGGACGCATTTAATCTCGTCCGGCTTTGCCTCCTGAGATAGCCGGCGGCAGTGAGTGCTGCTTCCGGATCGTCATGCTGGCCGGCTGCGGTGCTGCCGACGCTCGGGTGTACATGGCCGTGCAGCGGCCTCCTTGCCGCTGCCTGGCGCGCTGCGGCCCTGGCGGTGTGCACGCCTCCTAGGCACATGTTCCCGGAGTGCTGGCCTCCATTGTCGCCGCAGTCAAAGCGACACTGAGGAAGGTGCGGCTCCGACCATGTCGCCGTTCTGGCCGGAAGCACCTTGATCGCCGCCGGCAACCGGCCGGGCGCATTACCGGTGCGTGCCTACGCTTTAGAGGCTCTCTGCCTGCGATGCCGGCCGGCACAGCTCCGCCTGAACCCGCTGGCCTGCGGCGCCGTGGGACGCGAGGCTCGTTCCGTCCGTCTCTCCAAGCGTGCGTGCCCGCTCGCGGCCGCCTCCCTCTCCTGTTTATGTAGGCAGCGAGGATGGATATAAAGGGCGGTGGGCCGGTACGTGATCGTATCGATCAATTAAGATATGATGTTGTTTGCCTTGAACTGCACGTAAAACTGACGGGATAGATTATTCTTGATCGAATCTTGTAGTCGGAGTCCTAGACGCATAAGCCGGACTGTAGACGGAATTGAGCTCCGGCTGTCTCATATATATATAGACAATTATAGGTACAATCCTTAGAGTACAAGAAGACCTATACAGAGTACAATACGTGTCTCAACACCCCCCCGCAGTCGAAGGGTCAGTACCGACTGGAACGAAACTCGTCGAAGGTCGACGTCGGCAAACCCTTGGTCATGATGTCTGCAAATTGCTGAGAGGTCGGTACGATAAGAACTCGAACGTGACAGAGAGCAACCTGCTCACGAACAAAGTGAATGTCCAGCTCTATGTGCTTGGTGCGGCGATGATGAACGGGGTTGGCGGAGAGGTAGACAGCCGAAACATTGTCATAGAACACCACCGTGGCCTTGTCGACAGGACAAGAGAGCTCGGAGAGAAGTTGACGAAGCCACGTGCACTCGGCCACGGCGTTAGCCACGGCCCGATACTCGGCCTCGGCACTAGAGCGAGAGACGGTGGGTTGTCGCTTGGAAGACCAAGAGACGAGCGACGAGCCGTGGTAGACACAGTAGCCCGAGGTAGACCGTCGCGTGTCAGGGCTGCCAGCCCAGTCTGCATCTGCGTAGGCGACGATGTCCGTCGATGGCGAGGCATGTAGCGAGAGGCCGAGGTCCATGGTGCCGCATATGTAGCGAAGTATCCGCTTCACCGCTGTCCAGTGGGCATCCCGAGGAGCATGCATATGCAAGCACACCTGCTGCACGGCATACTGCAACTCCGGACGTGTCAGCGTCAAGTACTGCAGGGCACCGACGATGGAGCGATAGAACGACGCGTCGGGAGCTAGGGACCCGTCGCTGGCCGAAACCTTGGCCTTAGTGTCGACTGGAGTAGGCGCAGGGTTGCAGTTAAGCATCCCGGCATGCTCGAGGAGCTCATGAGCATACTTCCGCTGATGAAGAAAGAACCCGTCCGCGCGCCGGACGACCTCGATGCCGAGGAAGTAGTGGAGCGGGCCGAGGTCCTTGAGTGCGAACTCAGCGCGAAGGCGGTCGGTGAGCAGTCGAAGGAGGCCAGCAGTGCATGCCGTTAAGATGATGTCGTCAACATAGAGCAGCAAGTAGGCAGTGTCGGTGCCGTGGCGATAGACGAACAGCGACGCATCAGAGCGCGTAGAGCGGAAGCCAAGATGATGCAGAAATGTAGCAATGCGTTGGTACCAGGCGCGCGGGGCCTGCTTCAGCCCATACAAGGACCGAGAGAGTAGGCACACATGGTCCGGATGCTCAGCATCGACGAAACCGATGGGCTGCTGGTAGTAAACCTGCTCGGAGAGATGACCGTGGAGGAAGGCGTTGGAGACATCCATCTGGTGCACCGGCCAGGCATGAGAGACGGCGAGGTGAAGGACGGTGCGAATCGTGCGCGGCTTGACAACCGGGGAAAACGTATCCGTGAAGTCAACACCTGCCCGTTGTCGAAAACCGCAAACCACCCAGCGTGCCTTGTAGCGCTCTAGGGCGCCGTCAGGGCCCATCTTGTGCTTGAAGACCCACTTGCCGGTGATGACGTTGGCGCGGGCGGGGCGAGGGACCAGCTCCCAGGTCCGGTTGCGCCGTAGCGCATCGAACTCCTCCTGCATCGCAGCGTGCCACTGTGGGTCGCGCAAAGCGGCCCAGGCAGAGGTGGGCACTGGGGATATCACGGACATAGAGGCGGTGTAGACGTGCTCGTCGGTGGGGTAGCGGGTGGAGGGCCTGCGCACACCCGCATGCGCACGAGTGACGACACCCGCAGGCGGGGCAGGCGGGGCAGGCGCGGCATCCACAACCGAAGCGGGTGATGGAGGCGGAGTCAAAGAAGAAGGTGCCAAGCTGGACGAGGGCGACACGGGGAGTGTCGCCGATGAGGGCGGAAACGGGGCCGCGGCGGGTGGCGACCCGGGCGGCGAGCCAGGCGGCGTCACGGGCGTGTGCGCCGCGGAGGGACCGTGCCGGGCGGGCGCAGATGGGGCCGCCACGGTCACTCGTCGGCGGGCAGGACTGGCCTCAATGGGGCCAGCGTGCACCGAAGGAGTCTCCAATAGTCCCAGCTGAAAAGGAAACACCAACTCATCAAAGTAAACGTGCCGGGATGTGATGACACGATGGGAGACTGGATCGTAGGAACGGTAACCCTTGGTGTTGGCTGGGTAGCCGAGAAACACACATGGGAGGAAGCACGGCGCGAGCTTGTGCGTGGCGGTGGCGGCGGTGCTAGGATAGCAGCGGCAGCCGAAAACACGAAGAGTGTCGTCGGCGGGGGGCACACCAAAGAGGAGGTGGTGCGGCGCGTATTGCCAGCGAGAGCGGCAGGGGCGGATGTTGACTAGAAGAGTAGCCATGGCGAGAGCATCCGGCCAGAACTGCGGAGGCATGTACACGTGGAACAAGAGGGTGCGGACGCAGTCGTTGAGAGTACGAAGGATGTGTTCGGCGCGACCGTTTTGTTGAGAGGTGTATGGACAGGTTAGACGGAAGATGGTGCCGTGAGAGGCGAGAAGGGTGCGGATGGTGATGTTGTCGAACTCTTTCCATTGTCGGTTTGTAAAGCGTGGATGGGGCGACCGAATTGTGTGGAGACGTAGGCGAAGAAGGAGGTGAGGGTGGCGGCGACGTCGGATTTATGGTGAAGGGGAAAAGTCCACACAAAATGCGATTAATCATCCAAAAGCACGAGATAGTAAGTGTATCCAGAATTACTCGGAACATGCGAGGTCCAAACATCACTATGAATAAGTTGAAACGGAAAAGATGCAACTGTGGAGGAAGAACTAAACGGAAGACGAACATGTTTGCCTAAACGACATGCTTCACAAGAGAGAGCATCCGTTTTATTACAAGAAAAGGAGAATCCTTGCAATATGTGGCGAAGAGCGATGGAGCTGGGATGGCCGAGGCGGGCGTGCCAGAGATCGACACCGGCGGAGAGCGCGAGATGGCTGATGGTGGCGGTGGAAGACGACCGAACAGGGTACAAGTCGCCAGTGCTGTCACATCGGTGGAGGAGCATCTGAGTACGACCATCCTTAACAGAGAAACCAGAAGCGTCAAATTCCACAGTCACAGAATTATCACGAGTGAGAGAACAAACAGAGACTAGGTTCTGAATCATGTTAGGGGAAACGACAACATTATTGAGAGTAAGAGGGGTGGAGGTGGAGGGAAAAGTGTCGGATCCAGTGTGAGTGATGGGAAGAGCATGACCATTGCCAACGATTATGCGAGAAGAAGTAGAAGTGGGAGTGGAAGTGGAGAGGTTACCGGGGTGAGAGGTCATATGCGCGGAGGCGCCAGTGTCCATGAACCAATCGCCACCACCGCCGTACGTGCCCGCGGTGGGAGCGGTCTGAAGAGCGGTCAGCAGCGCGGGATCCCATGGGGCCAGAGTCGAGGGCGCGGAGTAGTAGCCGGGGGAGTCGGAGGCGTGGCGTGGACCGGCGCGGCGACCGGCTGAGGCGATGCGAAGAACGCTTGGTGAGTGGCCGGTCGCGGCCCCAAGATGCTCGGGTGAGGCGCCCGCGGCACGAGCATCGTGTAGGCGCGGACGACCCCGGTCCAGGGGTTGTGACCCGTGCTCCAAGGTGGCGTCGGTGCAGCCGGCTGATGTGGGCGTGGCTGGGGTGCGGGGAACGAAGCGACCGGGCAGCCAGCTGTTGCCGCCTGTGCTACCATTGCCACCGGAGCAGCCGCGCCAACGCCGACGGCGACCACCACCGTTGCCGCCACCATTGGATGGAGGCAGGGGCGCAGGTGGCTGGGGCGCGTAGAACCCGGGGGGCGGGCCGAAGGCGCATGGCGGAGGGGCCGTGGGCGCACTGGCGGGAGCGCCCCGCGAGAGACCCGTGGCGAAGGCGGTGTGAGCCGCCCTAGCCTGGAGATGCTTCAGCCGTCGCTCCTCGAGACGTAGATAGGCCACGGCTTGCTCGAAGGAGGGCGTGGTGAGCAGCGTGAGATTGGCGACGGCGTTGCTGAGGTCCTCGCCGAGACCCACCGCCAGCGTAGAGAGGAAGATCTTGTCGTCGATCGGAAACTCCAGGTCACGGAGCTCGTCGGAGAGGCTCTTGAGGCAGAGGCAGTAGTCATCGAGGGAGAGGTCGTTTTGATGAGTGCCGAAGAACTCCTGCTGGAGGAACGTGACGCGCTGGATCTTGTTGTCGGTGAAGAGGCCGGTGATCTTGGTCCAGACCGTGTACGTGGTGTCGCCGTCGCGAACGATGGTGCGGAAGATCTCGGGGGAGACAGTCTGGAAGAACCAGCGAGTGATGGTGGCGTCGATCGTCAACCAGTCGGGATCGTGCGGCATGGCGAGGAGGTCGATGGTGCCGTCGACGTGATCAAGGAGATCATACTCGCGGTATAGAAGACCGAAGTACGTCTTCCACGGGAAGAAGTTGGCAGCGGCTTGAGAGAGCTTCACCGGCACGCGCTCGAGGATAGGAACATCGCGGATGACGGTGACGGAAGGGCCGGCGAAGGGATTGCTACTCCCGGAGACGGAGGAGTGGAAGGGGTTGCTGGAGAAGTGGTCGGACATGGTGGGGCGGAAGCGGTGGTGGAGATTGGATCGACGCCGAGGGAGGATGCGGCGGCGGCGAGGGTTGGGTGGCAGGGGCCGGCGGCGTCGAGTGGAGGGAGATGGCGGCGGCGGGTGGTGGTAGGGAGGAGGAGGGCCGGCGGCGCCTAGGGAGGTAGGCGGCCGCTAGGGTAGGGAGAGGGAGGCGGCGACGCCTAGGGAGAGGGAGGCGGCGGCTAGGGTTTAGGTGTCGAGGTTAGGCTGATACCTTGTAGACGGAGTTGTGGAGAATGCACAGTTGCTCATAGAGCCGGTTGTCTCATATATATAGACAATTATAGGTACAATCCTTAGAGTACAAGGAGACCTATAGAGAGTACAATAGGTGTCTCAATACGGACCTCCCTTCCGTTTTGCCCGATCAATCACGCGAGTCCAATAGTCGGACGGCAGGTATACACGCGCCGGTAGCCAGCTGAACCCGTACGTACGTAACGGTCAGGTCAACACTGTTGTCATGAGATACTCACGTGTAGCCCAGCTAGCTAGCCCATGCATGCAAAAACGAGTGCATATATTTAGTTAAAACATTAGGTTTAATTAATTTCTTGCCATGAGCCCATCGATGCATTATTGAAGCCTATCAGAGATGCATATTTTGTCACTTTGGTCGTGCCTTTTCAGTATCTTGCACGAGAAAATAGCACATGATGAATAGTTTAGATTTATTTGGACAAAATACTTTCAAACACTTGCAACTAAAAATAACACTTGCAACACCACTCTTAATTCTCAGTCGGAAATGAGAAGTACTCCCTGCGTCCATAAATAAGTGACTTAGATTTATCGATATTCGTATGTATTTAGACATGTTTTAGTGTATAGATATAGAAATCTAAACAAAAGCCAAATCACTTATTTTCGGACGGAGATAGTAGAAAAATCCAATTAAAATGGCTGCGCTAATGAAAAGAAGATGTGATTGATGGAATCACGGATACACTGTACGGTCAGATCGTACATGTGATGATGTCAAAAGCATGCAAGTGCGCTTTATGCGGATATGCGCTAGTTGATGAACTAAAAATGCCTTTTTTTTCTCGTATTTGTTGGCCAACACACGGACACGGAGCTGAAAAAGGCAAAGACAAGCCAACAACGTACTGAGTTGTCTATCCACGCTACTTTCTCGCCTAAACTTTGACTCAACGAAAAGTGATGTGTTAGATGGACCTGCCTATCTACACTACTTCACCCCAGAATATAAACCTATCATCACTACACTAGCATCTTCCTCTTAGTAGCCACTACTTACACCTTGACTATGGCTCGCAAGCTCACGTACCCACCGATGGTCACACTACTAGCACTCGTCCTAGTGACAATGTGGCTCTGCGTGCTGCGGCCGTGCTCTGCCAATGCTCCCGCTCATTCGACGACAACGGCAGCGGCCAGCCATGACAACCTATCTGTGCAAGCTGCCGCAAGTCCAGCGCCTGTGGGTTCCATGGAGGCCGTCCCAGCATCCATAGCCGCGTCGCCGGCAACGTCCACCGCGTCCGAGAAGTTGACGCTTCCCATCCCAGCAGACTTCGGCTTCGGGGGCGGATACGGTGGGCAGTCAGTGCCCGGAGGTGGCCTCGGCGGGTTCAACGGGTACGACGGTGGCTTCGGCGGAGGATGCTGTGGGGGCTTTGGGTACAATGGGTTTGGGGGTAACGGCGGACTTGGGTACGACAATGGTCCGTTGTACTTCGGTTCGGCGCCTGCGAGAAGATTGACGGGGGTGGGAAATGGCTTTGCAGCTCTACTTGTGGCTGGTGTTGCAGCTATGGTTTACATGTGAGATGATGTACTCAAGTCATTGTATCGCAAAACATGCACTGCACCTTTAGTAATTTGCATCTAGTAGTGATATGTATTGTAGTAGAGCATAGGTCAATTGAGTGGTGAATACATTATTTACTTTGCATTCATTTAAACATAATGTTGTCGACATTGTCCAAGATTAGAAGTTGTTAGAAATAATTGGCTAAAACATTAGACCCATGTGTGATTTCAGATTTACCCTAAATCTCAAAGCCCATGTGTATGAAAGTCTATGTATTATTTGGCCCAATTTGGTGACAGCAAACATGTGAGTGGAGTGAGATATAAAGCTTAGTTCCACATGCAAAGTTGGAGGAGAGTTACACCACCTTACAAGTGTTTAACCACTTCGTAAGTGAGTGTGAAGAGAAGTGTTACATGCGCGCTCCTCCTCCGGCGCCGCTCGCCCGCTCGTCTCGTCACGACGCGCACGTCGCTGATTGCGGGTTGCGGGAATCTCACCGAGCCGAGTTTTATTTTTGTTGCTTGGGAAAACTGGCGCGGGTTTGACAGACGTGTCAATAGTCGGACACATCGAAAACTACTCTACGATTTTGCCTCCTCTCTGCATGCACTGAAAACCATCCCGCTTGCCGACGTGCACCGGCGGTCGGGAGAGCAGGTGTCCGGAACGACTCGCCTTTGTGATCCTGTACGGGAGAGGGCGAATAAGGTTTTTGAGAAGCGTTCTAGGCGGCTGCTCAAGTTGGTCATCACGGCTCATTTTCCTGGGCGTCAAGAGCATTGCGTGCTCGACGTCTGATACGCTGACTTCTTCGACAGACTAAAGCAACCTCTGCACCAACGGTGACTTCATTTGGAACCGATCAGTACGTATACCGGGATCCAGTCTATGAGGATCCAATTTATGGCTATTCTATGGCTGTTTTTGAGATTGCATTGTTGTTGTTCAGCTGATTAATACATCTAGTATATTAGAATTTCATGTTGGAGATATGCCCAAGAGGCAATAATAAAGTGGTTATTATTATATCTTTATGTTTATGATAAATGTTTACATCCCATGCTATAATTATATTATTAGGAAACACTAATACATGTGTGTTTTGTAAACATAAAAGGGTCTCTAGTAAACCTCTTGTTGAACTAGCTTGTTGATTAATTGATGATCATGGTTTCCTGATCATGGACATTGGATGTGATTAATAACAATGTTATATCATTAGGAGAATGATGTAATGGACACACACCCATAGTAAGCGTAGCATAAGATCAAGTCATTTAAGTTCGTATTGATGTAAGCTTTCAAATACATAGCAACCTAATCCTTCGACCATGAGGTTATGTTAATCACCATCAGCGGATGGATACTTTGATGACATCAAATGCCGCTTCGTAACTGGGTGGTTATAAAGTTGTCATTGGGTATTCTGAAAGTATGTGTTGAAGCGCATGAACCCAGATTGGGATTTGTCCATCCATATGACGGATAGATATGCTCTGGGCCCTCTCGGCGGAATGTCATCTAGTTATCTTGCAAGCATGTGACTAGGTCACAAGGGATGACATATCACGGAATGAGTAAAGAGTACTTATGAGTAACGAGGTAGAACTAGGTATGGAGATACCGATGATCAAACCTCGGATAAGTATAGTATCGCGAGATAAAGGGAATTAGTTTCGTATGTAAATGGTTCAATCGATCACGAAGTCATCGTTGAGTATGTGGGAGCCATTATGGATCTCCAGGTCCCGCTGATGGTTATTGATAGGAGATGTGTCTCTATCATGTCTACATATTCACGAACTGTAGGGTGACACACTTAAGGTTCGAAGTTGTTTTAAGTAGATATGGAATGTGAGTTGGAGACCGAATGTTGTTCGGAGTCTCGGATTGGATCCGGGACATCACGAGGAGATCCGGAATTGTCCGGAGAATAAGATTCATATATTGGGGATCATTTTCTGAGTTAGGAAATGTTCTGGAGTATTTGTATGAGGTTTCTAGAAGGTTTCGGAATGTTCCGGAAGGTTCTGGAAGATTTCTTGGAGTTTGCTTGAAAACCAAGAAAGGATCAAGGAGTCCTTGTGGGGTAAGACAAGGATTCGTGGGGGGGGGGGGGGGGGGGGGGGCAGGACTCCTCCCCCCCACCTCCCAATCCGCCGGCCATAGGAGGGAGGGGAGTCCTACAAGGACTCCCCCTCCCATGGCGCCTCCCCCCTTTAAATAGAAGGGTAGGGGCGCCCCTTCCAAGCCCTCCTCACATAACTCCCAATCTCTGCCGCCTCTCTCTTCCTCCTTTCTTCTGCACAGGCATTGGCGAAGCCCTGCAGAATTCTCTACTCCACCACCACCACCACGCCGTCGTGCTGCTGTGATTCCGTGGAGAAGATCTACTACCTCCACTGCTCGCTGGAACGAGGAGAGGAAGGTCTGCTTCGACTCCGCACGTGTGACCGACTGCGGAAGCGCTGCCCGAACGCGGTGCCGGAAGGATCGTCCACTTGACCGACTGCGGAAGCGCTGCCCGAACGCGGCGCCTGAAGGATCGTCCACTTGACCGACTGTGGAAGCGCTGCCGGAACGCGGCGCCAGAAGGATCGTCCACACGATCTTGAGATCGGCAAGTGATCGACTATATCAACCACGAGATCTAATCTCGTTAACACTTTCGGATCTCCGAGGGTTAGTTCCTATCTATCTTGTTGCACATGTCTAATAGATTAGATCTTGGCTTTTATCTAGATTAGATCTGGGTTTTGTTCGTTCTTGCGATAGAAAATTTTTGTTTTCTATGCTACGAACCCATCAGTGGTATCAGAGCCGTATCTATGTGTAGATCTGTTGCACGAGTAGAACACAATGTTTTGTGGGCGTTGATGCTTTTGTTGTCGGTGTCTTACGTGTACTCTGCATCTTGCGGCATGGTGGGATGAAGCGGCTCGGGCTAACATTACATGTCATCGCACATGAGACTTGCTCCACGCTTGACGTGCAAATTGCTTTGCACAAGTGGCTTTGCGGGTGTCTGTCTCTCCCACCATAGTTAAGATTCAATTTACAATGAGCATCTGACAACACTTGTATCAACGTTGTGGTCCTTGTTCGTAGGTAAGATCGGTCTTATGCGAAAGCCCCAAACCACGTAAAACATGCAAAGAAAATTAGAGGCGTCTAACTTGTTTTTGCAGGGGTTTTGTGATGTGATATGGACATCATGTGATTGTGATTGTATTTGATGTATGCAATGATCCTTGTTGTAATATGGCAACCGGCAGGAGCCTAATGGTTGTCTTTAATTCTGTTAAGACCTGCGTGTCTATTCATCTTGTAATAGCTTTATTCCAAGTAGTTGTAATAGTTGCTGGCAATGATGGACAACCATGAAGCGGCGCCACTGACCTTGACGCAATGCTGGTGATGATGGAGATCATGTTCGTGCTTTGGAGATGGAGATCAAAGGCGCAAGAAAAAGGGCAATATCATATCACACTAATTATGAATTGCATGTGATGTTAATCCTTTATGCATCTTGTATTGCTTAGATCGCGACGATAGCATTATAAGATGATCCCTCTCACTAAATATCAAGTAATAAAGTGTTCGTCCTTAGTTGGCACTGTTGCTAAGACTCGTCGTTTCGAAGCATCTCGTGATGATCGGGTGTGATAGACTCTACGTGTGCATACAACGGGTGCAAGCCAGATTTGCACATGCGGAAACTAAGGTTAACCTTGACGAGCCTAGCATGTACAGACATGGTCTCGGAACACGGAATACCGAAAGGTAAAGCATGAGTCATATGGATGATATGATGAACATGTTGATTGTTCGCCTTTAAAGCTACATCATCTCACGTGATGATCGGACTTGGTGTAGTGGATTTGGTTCGTGTAATCACTAAAACAACTCGAGGGATGTTGTTTTGAGTGGGAGTTTATTTGTAATTTGGATTAGTCGAACTCAATTTATCATAAACACAATCAAAGTGATTGCATAGTTTGTTGTAGTCATTGGTATCCGTTCACCACCTTACGCTAAGTTATAGTTGAGATAGTGGAACTATAGAAATTCTGGATATTTACTTTACGAACTGGTATCGTATTGTTTTGAATGTCAATTTAAAGTTTATAAGTCCTATTGCAAACTTTCAGCAAACTCTATTTATTCCATGAAGTTTAATAAGTAGTATTAAATAAAGAGTAAGAATTCCAATGTTAGTATCTAATGTATCATGTTTGCCTCTATGATTCTTGATACTCAAAAGATTGTTTTTAATATCAAGTTTATCTAAGAGCTGAAAGCAATGTTTCAGAAACCATCATATGTGAAAGGTATTGCGATATCTAAAACAATGTGTTGGTTACAACATGATAGAGTATACATCATCATATTTGATGAGAATTTGTGAAGGTTGGAGACGCTAGTCGTCCTAATCCTCCAAAAGTTTTTTGAAAAAGAAACATTATACTCGCAATTCACCTTTATAAGCTGTAGCAGCTTGATCATGAAAGTTGTCATGATGAGGATGAATAGAAGATGTAAGTAAAATGTTTACTACACTAAAAGATTACTAAAGAATGGATTTTTGAAAGAATGCCAAACATTTGATGATAGGTGATCCACTTCAAAGTGCAAGTCCAAAGGTATTAGTATTTGACTATACACACTTTGTACTAGGTGTCATGTGAATGACACCACTATTGATGTTGATAGATTCTTCTAAAAGAAAAAGGAATTGCTGAAAGAGAATCTATAAAATATTTGGCAGAAATTATAAGGTTGGAGATGTCCAACTTGGGTATATAGAAGATATACATGTTATGGTTGTATTCCTTGCTTGTTAAACAATGTGGCTCTTAGGTATTGGATACCGAATCGGTTGGTATGAAGTGTCATACAGGACAACGCAATTCATGAACTACAATGGTCTAAGTAACTAGCAAGAGAATGAGTGATGATGTTCATCGAAAACAAATAAAGTGTTATTGTGTTTTTCGTTGTCATCAAACCTAGCCTTCAAGATTTTTTTTAATAATTGTTATTTTGTTCCGGAATTACGGGAACAATGGTTGTTCAAATAATTACCATATTCCATAAAGGATGGATGAACTTTTACAAGTCTGGTAGGAGAAATCACATCCATAAACACTATTGCTAAAATGCAAGACAAATGATTGAAAGATCACTTATGAAGTGACATCGCTGTTTAAATTATATTTGAAAGAAAACATGAAGAAACTCCATGTTGATAGAATTTTGGAGTCTTTGATTTTGATCAATTGACGCATGTGAGACTTTCCTCAAGATAATTGAAACTCCATCCATAGGCCAGATAGGAACGGGTGACTAGCTTATTGGAAATTGTGCATGCTGATGTGCATAGTCCATTATGTGTACCCATATGCAATGGATCTTTTTGCTTCATATGCTTTCTCCGAAAATTTGAGTGAATATATCTGTATATTTACTTAATAAGAAGGAAGTATGAAAACATTTGAAAGTTGTTCAAAGACTTTCAAGATGAAGTTGAAAATCATTGTAACAATAAAATAAAGAGTTTATGATTCGATCATAAAGAAAGATGTTTGAGTTACAAGTTTAGCAAAACACCTAAGATTTGAGGAATCGTTCCATGGATTTGCATTTCCCAAAACACCATAGGAGTATGGAGTGTTCAAGATATGTAATGAAACCTTGTTTGACATGGTAAGATCAAAGGTGTCATTTATAAAACTGCCATTATATATTAAAGATTAAAGCTTTAGTGACTACCGCTTTTACACTGAAAAGAGCTCCATCGTGATCCGTTGAAATGACACCATATGAGTTATGGTTTGGGATAAAACCCGAATTGTCTTTTCTTAAATTTTGGTATGCTATGCATAAGTAAAATGTTTACAACCAAAGTCGGATAAGCACGTCTTTGTAGGTTATCCCAAAGAATTTGTTGGGAATTTCTCCATAACACTGAGGACAAAAGAGTTTGTTACTTGGAACGTCAAGTTTCTTGAGAACGAATTTTTCGTGAAAAGTTAAGTGGGAGGACAATAGAACTTTGATAAGGTTGTTGAACCTTAGCTATATGTGCTAAGTAGCGCAGCATCGGAAAGTGTCCTGGTGACGGCCACAATGCTCATGGCTCTCGTGATTACAAAAGGTGTGATCTCGGAGATTAGAGTTCCTATAGAACCATGTGGGTCGGTAAGAATCAAATAGTAAGATTTGATAAGCAAGTCATTATTGTTTTGACAATGATGAACCGACTACATGCAAAGAAGCGATGATGGGCCCTGACTCCATAAAATGACTAGAAGTCATAGAATCCGTGATAGTATCCATACACGAGAAATCAAGTTTCTGAACTTGGAAGACCCTCCGAAAAGGCGTGAAGCCTATCGGTCGTGTTTGTATTTATAAAGAAATAAGACATGGATGTTTAACATCTATGAAATAGTCGACATGTCAGAAAGAAGTTTACGACAATGTTCAAGGAATTGACTATGATAAGATTTTATCTTTCATAGCGATATTTAGTCTGGACGGATTAATGTTGCAACCACTACATATATTTTGGTATATGGTAGTTGAACAAACAAAACAAGTTCTTCTAGTAGAATGTTTACCTAGGACGTGTACATGACACGATCCAAAGGGTTTTGTTAATTCAAAGGATGCTAAAAGAGTATGCAAAACTTCAATGGTTGAAGTAAGCATAGCGGAGTTGGAATCTTCACCATGATGAAACTGTTAAAAGAGTTTAAATTCATCGGAGATGATGAAGATGCTTGCATTTGCAAGAAATTAAGTGGGAGCGCTGAGACATATTTCTAATACATTATGTAGAGGACATATTGTTGATTGGAAATGATGTATCTTGTATTGACAAAGGTTAAGAATTTCATTTTGATGAAAGACTTAGGCATAACCCAAGAATTAGGTATCAATGTCTATATGGATAGATTGAGGCGCTAATATGGTTTTGCCAAATGTACATAGATAAGATGTTGAATGAGTACAATATGGAAACAACAAGAAAGGTTCTTGACGCACGGAAAGGACTGAATCAAGATTCGAGTGTGTTGACACGAGATTCAAGTGTTTTGACACTTGGTGAAATCACAAGAATATTTTGATCAATCATTCTTTGAGATGTACACATCCAGATATGTCCTATGCTCTAAATGTTATGAGCATATACCAGAATGATTCATAAGATGATTATTGGACAATAGTAAAGATATTCTTATGAGCTTTGGAAGAACTAAGAATATATCATGTATAAGTGACAAATAGTTAAAGGTAGTTCATTGTAAAGTGTTACATTGATACTAGTTTTGTCACAGGATAAAAATTAAGTTTATCTCAATTTAAACTATGGGTGGCACAATGTAATGAAAGGAAGTTCCATAACGGATTTGGTTGAGTACCAAAGTTAAAACATTGTGACAGATACTACAACAAAAGGCTAAGTATATAAACTGCTATAGTAGCAGCAAAGGAGGGTATTTGTGTTAAGTAGTTTGTTATCAAACTAGGTGTGGTTCAAAGTGGGCTAATACTATGAAGATATATTGTGTGACAATAATATCAACATATTTTGAGCCGAAGGAACTAAAGGTCTCACCAAAGGACCAAATTATACAATGCCATCTCATTGGAGAATGAGTAATGCGTAGAGACGCAAGGACATGCAAATACACACGGACCTGGAAGTGTCAGATCCGAAGATTATGTTTATCACTAGCAATAGTGTCTATACAACACCAGAAAGCCATAGGTGTTGAATGCACAAATTTTTAACTAGATTATTGACTCTAGTGCAAGTGGGAGACTGTTGGAGATATGCCCAAGAGGCAATAATAAAGTGGTTATTATTATATCTTTATGTTTATGATAAATGTTTACGTCCCATGCTATAATTGTATTATTAGGAAACACTAATACATGTGTGTTTTGTAAACATAAAAGGGTCCCTAGTAAACCTCTTGTTGAACTAGCTTGTTGATTAACTGATGATCATGGTTTCCTGATCATGGACATTGGATGTGATTAATAACAAGGTTATATCATTAGGAGAATGATGTAATGGACACACACCCATAGTAAGCGTAGCATAAGATCAAGTCATTTAAGTTCGTATTGCTGTAAGCTTTCAAATACATAGTAACCTAATCCTTCGACCATGAGGTTATGTTAATCACCATCACCGGATGGATACTTTGATGACATGAAATGTCGCTTCGTAACTGGGTGGTTATAAAGTTGTCATTGGGTATTCTGAAAGTATGTGTTGAAACGCATGAACCAAGATTGGGATTTGTCCATCCATATGACGGATAGATATGCTCTGGGCCCTCTCGGTGGAATGTCATCTAGTTAGCTTGCAAGCATGTGACTAGGTCATAAGGGATGACATATCACGGAACGAGTAAAGAGTACTTATCAGTAACGGGGTAGAACTAGCTATGGAGATATCGACGATCAAACCTCGGATAAGTATAGTATCGCGAGACAAAGGGAATTAGTTTCGTATGTAAATGGTTCAATCGATCACGAAGTCATCATTGAGTATGTGGGAGCCATTATGGATCTCCAGGTCCCGCTGATGGTTATTGATAGGAGATGTGTCTCTATCATGTCTACATATTCACGAACCGTAGGGTGACACACTTAAGGTTCGAAGTTGTTTTAAGTAGATATGGAATGTGAGTTGGAGACCGAATGTTGTTCGGAGTCTCGGATTGGATCCGGGACATCACGAGGAGATCCGGAATTGTCCGGAGAATAAGATTCATATATTGGGGATCATTTTCTGAGTTAGGAAATGTTCCGGAGTATTTGTATGAGGTTTCTAGAAGGTTTCGGAATGTTCCGGAAGGTTCTGGAAGATTTCTTGGAGTTTGTTTGAAAACCAAGAAAGGATCAAGGAGTCCTTGTGGGGTAAGACAAGGATTCGTGGGGGGGGAGGACTCCTCCCCCCACCTCCCAATCCGCCGGCCATAGGAGGGAGGGGAGTCCTACAAGGACTCCCCCTCCCATGGCGCCTCCCCCCTTTAAATAGAAGGGTAGGGGCGCCCCCTCCAAGCCCTCCTCACATAACTCCTAATCTCTGCCGACTCTCTCCTCCTCCTTTCTTCTGCACAGGCATATGCGAAGCCCTGCAGAATTCTCTACTCCACCACCACCACCACGCCGTCGTGTTGCTGTGATTCCGTGGAGAAGATCTACTACCTCCGCTGCTCGCTGGAACGAGGAGAGGAAGGTCTGTTTCGACTCCGCACGTGTGACCGACTGCGGAAGCGCTGCCCGATCGCGGCGCCGGAAGGATCGTCCACTTGACCGACTGCGGAAGCACTGCCCGAACGCGGCGCCGGAAGGATCGTCCACTTGACCGACTGCGGAAGCGCTGCCGGAACGCGACGCCGGAAGGATCGTCCACACGATCTTGAGATCGGCAAGTGATCGACTACATCAACCACGAGATCTAATATCGTTAACGCTTTCGGATCTACGAGGGTTAGTTCCTATCTATCTCGTTGCACATGTCTAATAGATTAGATCTTGGCTTTTATCTAGATTAGATCTGAGTTTTGTTCGTTCTTGTGGTAGAAATTTTTTGTTTTCCATGCTACGAACCCATCATTTCACGTGTTCGTAGTTGGTGAAGAGACAAAAGTGTGCAAGTTGTTAAAATCTTTATATAGTCTGAAACAAGCACCTAATCAATGGCATGAGAAATTTGACAGAAAACTAGTTTCTGTTGGATTTGCCATTAATGAGGGTGATAGGTGTATGTATTATCGCCATGGTGGGGGCGATATTGTAATATTATGTTTGTATGTGGACGACATTCTGATATTTGGTGCAAGCATGAAAGCGATAAAAGATGTCGAGTTTTTCCTATTAAAGAGATTTTACATGAAAGATCAGGGAGAGGCTGATGTGATTTTGAACATCGAGCTTATCAAGAACGAGAATATGATTACTTTAACGCAATCTCATTATGTTGGGAAGGTCTTGAGACATTTTGCCTTTATTGATGTCAAGACTTCTCCAACACCTTAAGATCCCAGTTTGACTTTGAGAAAGAATAGGAAGGGATCAACAGACCAGTTGAAATATTCAAAAATTGTTGGTTCTCTCATGTACTTAGCATGCACTACAACACCTGCTATCTCTTTTGTTCTGAGCAAGTTGATTGGGTTCATGTCTAACTCGCGGGTATTGAGCATTGGCATGTATTTTAAAGGGTCATGCGCTAACTATGTGGTATAATGAGCTATGGGATTCATTATTTAGGACACCTTGGTGTTCTTGAAGGATATAGTGATTTGAACTGGATCTCGGACGTTGATGAACTCTACACCACGAGCGGGTATGTGTTTACCCTTGGAGGTTGAGTAGTGTCATGGAGATATCATAGACAGACCATATTGAGACGGTCAACTAGAAGCATAACTTACTAGTTTAGACACATCCACCGTTGAGTTAGAATGGCGGCGTGACCTCTTGATGGACTTGCATGTGGTGGAAAAATCTGTGCCAGCAATTCATTTGAATTATGACAACCAAACTGTTATTGCCAAAGTGAATAATTCTAAGTATAACGCAAAGTCATCACAAAACACGTAAAGACACATTTGAAATCTGTCAGGAAATTAAGAAACTATGGAGTAATAATAGTTACCTATGTTCAATCAGACAAAAACTAGCAGATCCCTTTACAAATGGGCTATCACGAATTCTAATAGAAAATGTATCGGGGGAGATGGGGTTGACACCCACGGATGTCACACCATAATGGTAATCAAACCTATGTAATCATAGATCCCGTGAATTAGGATCTGGCAAGAACAAATTAGTGGTTTGACTTAGGAGAGTATTTTGTAACCCTGTCTATGTGAAGATGCATAACTCTCGTAATATGTAAGGTAGGTTGGCTACACACTTTAATGTGTTTCTGTTGGCTTTAACTAGCAAAGATGTCATCCTATAAGGTATTCTTGAAAGAAACACACCTATATGAGCTAGACTGTAAACGTCGCGGTCTATAAGACTTGGATGATCTCTGATAAACTCCTGAAGAGACCAGGGAGTATGACACATATGCTCCAATCCGCAGGGTAGGCTACTATAAGCCAGGTACTGGTTATGATTTTGAGTGAAATCTATTGGCAACAAACTTGAAATTTAAGGTTCTTCTATTGTTTAAGCTGCTCATAGACGTAGCTCAAAATTCTAGGCAGAAGTTTAACTTAACAGTTTCTGCTGAAACACGGGTATATAAACAAGTAGCAAGGATTGACAATTCTTCAAATGGGCATTTGAAATATAGTGGGAAATAGTTAAAAATAATAGGCTAAAACATTAGACCCATGTGTGATATCATATTTTCTCTAAATCTCAAAATCCATGTGTATGGAAACCCATGTTTGATTTGGCTCAATATGGTGGCAGTTCACATGTGAGTGGAGTGGGAGATAAAGTTTATTTCCACATGAAAAATTGGAGGAGAGTTACACAACCTTATAAGGTGGAGTGTTTCACCACTTTCTAAGTGATTGAGAAGAGAAGTGCTACATGCGCCGCCCGTCCTTCGACGCTACCCCTCGCTCGCCCGCTGGTCATGACGCGCGCGGGGTGCAGGAATCTCGCCAAGCCGAGCATTATTTTTACTGTTTTGGAAAACTGGCGCGGTTTTGACAGACATGTCAACAGTTAATCGATTTAGGTCGCTCCCGGATCGTGGGCTATTTGTAACCGACCCGAACATGTACAACATGGGCTTGGTCCATGACGTGCCCTATGCGGGTTTCCCGAACCGCTTTATATAAGCGCCTGTGCGGCGTCCACCATAGACACACTGAAAACAAATCTATGATTTTGCCTCCTCTTTCCTTGCACCGCCACCGTAGTGTACTCCGTCCTGCTTGCCAGTGTACACCGGCGGACGGGAGAGAAGGTCTCCGGAACTACTCGCCTTTGTGATGCTATACGGAGGAGGGCGAATAAGGTTTTTGGGAAGCGCTCCGCGCGACTGCTCAAGTTCGTCACCACGGCTCGTCTTCCTGGATGTCAATAGCATCCGGTTGCTCAACGTCTGCTACGCCGACTTCTTCGACAGGCTACATCAACCTCTGACCAACGGCGATTTCATCTGCAACCAATTGGTACGTATATCTTGATCCGATCTGTGGCTATTCTATGGTTGTTATTGCGGTTGCACTATTGTTGTTCATACTGATTAATACATCTAGTATGTTGGAGTTTCACGCGTTCATAGCTGGTGTATTCATGATTTATATATTTGAATTACTCTTGTAAATTCTGCCTAATAATCTAACAGAAGGGGCAATGCAAGGAGGGGCCGCACACTGTTGCACGCATGTTCCGAAAGTTGATGTGTGGTGTGTATAATTTGTTTTATGAAGCGGCAAAGTATTTATTGTAAAAAAAAAGTTCAGACTACCAAATATAACACTTACATGGAGTTTGAACTTATTTCACAATAATAATTTGCCCACAAATTTAAGACTACTAAATATTTTACTTGCAAAAGCTTTAGAACAATTTAGTTTCTTGACAAATAATGGGAAATAATCTGATATCAATGAAACCTTATTTTAATTTCTTGCACGCGTTTAAACCCCATAGATGATGCCCTCGCACTGCCATGCTAATTTGTAGTAAAAAAAAGGAACCTCTAAATCTAGAAGAAGACCTGCACGCGAAAACAACGAAAAACCACAACTCCTATTTTGCTGCAGGAGTCCACTCAGTCAAATTGCTCACGATGTACAGGAGAGACAAAAATGGGCACAACTTTTGCTAATTGGGGGGTAATTTGAATAAATTTTTTTGAGGGGAAATATAAACTTGTTAAATGAGGTAATTAGTGTCAAAAAGTAAGGAGCAAAAAGGGAAACTTACTCAGATTATTAGTCCCGGTTGTCTATTTAAATGCTCGGTTTCCTAAATAAACACTACATTTCACTTGGAGTTTATTGTTTTGCAGATCATTCAACCTATATGTAATAATATATGGAATTATATTCTTTTAAGACACATGGTCACGAGTGTTTAATGTTATTTCTTTATTTGAAACGCCATATGTCCTATTAGCCGGTGAGTAACTTGAAAATCAACATACAAGACCCTGCAGAATCCATCATTCCACGCAGAAAAATGGCTCTCGTCAAGCTACTGGAGGTACTAGGGTACAAAGATTTCGAGAGTGATTTGCCTAGCAGACATGTTGGAAGAAATCGCATGTTCTCTTGGGAGAAAAAAACAGAATCATGTGGTCACTTGAGTTTCCCACAATGTAGCCGTGAAATGTCTGATACCTCACATTGCTATAAATTAAGTAACCAGTTAAGAACCAAACATATACATGAAGCCATTGTATTTGGATTTGAATGAGAGCGACGCGCAAGTGGATCACATCGTAAGTCACCACGACAGAAATTGGACAGAGCTTCATATACATGTGTATTCCCTCTGGATCATCGATCAGTTATAAATAGCACACCGCCGTAGTTGAAAAGTACAATCCGTAATAAGTATTGTGATATAATTTCTTTACTCTTCTTTCAACCTTTTCTGTAACTCTATATTTATATAATTCTTTATTACTCCCTCCAATCCATAATAACTGTCGCTGATTTAGCACAACTTTTTATTGAATCAGGAATACTTATTATGGATCAGAGCGATAAATAAAAGTTAGAGTGGGAAATCTTCACACTATTTTCCGTCAAAATATAATTGGCCTGATTAATTGGACAGAGAGTATGATGATTGATTTTCATATCTTTGCAAAAGTTAACTCTTATTTGGAAAACAGGTCATTTAAACTGTAAGAATTTGTGGAGATTTCAAAAAATATATTTAAAGGATTTACATCTAAGATGTGTCGTTCCTCTCCTCTTGAGTGTTTTGCATATGCAATACGACGACTTTCTATTTTGCTCTTGCTCAAACATGACTACCATTTTGAAATTGATCTTTTGAAGGAGAAGAATTTTCATTCATACTTCCCTAACAAAACTGGCCGGGTGTCCAACATGGGGCAAAACCACATCTTCAATCGCCTCCATGCTCTTCTTCTTCCCCTGCTAATGGTGCCAACGGAAGTGAGTTAGATGCCTCTAGATGTTTGTTTGCAAATTTTGTGTGGTTGCTAGGATTTTTCGTGGAAAAATGCAAACTACCTACGGAAACATCTAGTATGATTGTCATGTTGCTATTTTAACTTCTGTGGGAATAGAAACATGCGACCTCGTGAGAAATCTATGGCCCTATCTTATCTAAACTTCAAATGAGTGTGACCCCTTGTACAATTCTGTTTTGGAGTAATATATTTATTTTCTATAAAGAGACCCAACAAACTAAAGCACATCATTGATCCAATAACCATCATTCTATGGCCCTACATGATCATCAAGTAATTAGATTTAATCAAAAGCTAAAACAATTCATTGTGCAATATCCATACATCTCTATGTACGCTAGAAGGAAAACAAAAAAGTTGCGGCTTACGCAAACACCCGAGATCTATCTATGGAATTGCAATTGATAGATTTGTCGTATAGGTCATCAATCCGTCAGTGTCCTTGCGTCTAGGGTGTCACACAAATGGTGAGTGTTCCAGCCTTCCGGTAAATGTGGCGAATAGTGCGCAAGGGAGAGAGAGGGAGAGGGAGGAGGCGAGGCCTTGAGAAGGTGCATCTTGGGCTGCCGTCACCCCTACAGTTAACGAAGGATTTAGCTTCCACCACCTCCCATGGGAAACCCTAGGGCACTCTACTGATTTGGACTCCAAGGCAGGGGTGGACGCACCCCTAGCGCCTGCCCAAGTGTGCTGCCCCATTGGCCCATGGGGACGCCATAGGTGATCTCGTCCGGTATTTTCCAAAAAAAATGAATGCATTAATTAAAGTATTCCAAACACAACTTTACGAAAGTCACCGATCTCTCCAATACTTTTAAATAAAGACATGTACATATATATTATGCAATCCTATATATTCTGAAACCATTTTGTAAATTCTCCAACATAATTATAACTTCAGAACTATTATGTCATATATCGAGAATAGTTTCAATGATTTTATAAACCTTTCTGAATATGAGTTATGTCACTGAAACTATTAAAGTGTCTCTCAAACTGTTTTGATGTCTCCACAACATATTTTGGATGATTCTCTCAACCACATCTTACACATGAAACTACTCACTACTTGTTTGAAAATCCTGAAGCGTGCAACACAGCAAGTTTAGTAATGTCTGGACATGACTCCGAACTCCTTCTGATCAATAACCAACAACGGGAACATAGACATTCATGATTGGTCCATATAATACACTAAAAACATCAAGTAAAACCGTTCATTATACATGCGATAATCACTTAGGTTTACGATACTAATGTTCTCACCAAACAACACATAAGCTAGTCATAGAGGCATTACTTAGAACAAATTTGTGTTTATCCCTCTACACGTGTGTACTAGTTTTCATTTGAATCTCATATTCAAGACACATAGCATTTATAACATAAAGTACTAATCCTTAATAATGAATATTAAGTTATACGTAAAGA
Source organism: Avena eriantha (assembly GCA_910589775.1). NCBI lineage: Eukaryota > Viridiplantae > Streptophyta > Magnoliopsida > Poales > Poaceae > Avena > Avena eriantha. Next base: position 101,825,545 of record OU342743.1, on the reverse strand, counting down.
AGAACTCATTATTATTGCCTCTAGGACACTAACTCCCCTAGACATGTCATAGTGTTGCGATTATCATGAGGTTTAGGTATGAGTTCAGTTACATGTGCCCTGCGAGTAGCAGGCCATGTAATGGCATGTTCCATATGTATCTTGGGATTGCGTATGACCACATGAGCAAGAGAAGGGAACAAGGTTTCAAGAACCGGAGCTAGCGATGGAGCATCATGTGCAAGACTAGGCTGCACCTGCCCAGGCAGTTGAGGAGATCCCAACTTAGTTGTTGAGGAGGCCAAACCTGAGGGCACCGGGTCTAGGTGAAGGAGATCCCTCGAGTATCCATGTTTATCGAAGATCAAAGGGATGTATGTAGGAATACTAAAAAGTGTAAGGGTGTAAAAGAATTGTGGATGATGTTGGTTGTGTGGAACTTGAGGGGAGCGGAGAAAATGGACTACGTGTTCCTCAGACACACCAGCATGAGAAATATAGACGTGATTAGTGGGGACATGAAACATTTATAACCTTCGTGTAGAAGTATACATGAGAAAAACAAAAATCTTGGACCAGAACTAAAGTTTATGCTTGTTGTAGGGACGGAGATGTGGCCAACATGCTCACAAAAATATTTTAAAGAAAGCATAATCATGAACCTCATATATTAGACGCTAAATTGAAGTTTGCATCGAAATACCACCACTAGGGTGTCGATTAATAAGCAAGCATGCATTAGAAAATTCATCACTCCCAAAACGATACATGATAGAAGCATATGCATATAGTGTCATGCAGGTCTCAACAATTTGTCGATTTTTTCGTACTGTTGTAACGTTCTGTGGAATGTATGAGGACGAGACATGTGATGTTAGATACCAATGTCCAAGAATAATGTATTCAACGTATGAAACTAACCACCTCAATCAGTTGGAACATGCAATATATTAGTGATCAAATGGCATTCAACATGTTGCTGAATCTAGAGAAATACTTTGAGGTTTACGTATAGGAAGATAAATCCATGTAAAATAAGTATAAGATTCGATGAAACTAACATAGTATTTCTGTCCATTAATAGAACTTTGGGAAAGACCTTGCATAAGAAAAAATAATCTCAAGTGGCTGGTAACATGAGTAGCAAGCGAAAATGGAAATTGGTGACTTTTTCTTTTCTGTCAAGTATCACAAACTACTTATTTATTGACGTGCTCTTATGGAATTCCATGAAAATGTAAAATACGATAGAATATCTGGAGGCTGTGTGAGTTAAGCGCCAGTTCCACCGCTCATGCGACACCTTGGTACTGCTAAAAACATTATTGGACGAAGACGACACACCTAGAATTTACGGACCTCCACGACATCTCCTTGTACGAACAACTTCCCTCGTATCATGGTCCTTCAAAAAAGTACCAAAGATGAAATTCTAATAAGACATTATAGCCACTAGAAAAAAATTAACAGACATGAGATTACATGAGACTACAAGTGAGTGATGGATCATGGAGTATTTTTAAACGTAGGGGATGTGATGGTGCAGCAAGAGTAGATTGACCAATATGAGTACCGTGGATACCTGCTCCATTGGTTGTATGAACTTCGTCATGCCCATGTGTTTGCTTGGTTGTTTTCCCAAAACTATAGTCGACTAACATCGAAAATCTGTTCAAAATAAATTTGACTGGCATACGGCATTTCAGGCAAGAGAGAATAATCCATTTCATTTGGATGTTGGTAAGCCAATGGAAAAGCTAGCTGGTTCATAGTGCTGCATTTTGGCCTCCATCTCCTGTATAGCCCTAGACACACTATGACATTGTTATGTCCTATGCATGTACAATGATGCCTAGGACATGGTGGTGAAAGTAGCTACCATGTCGGTTGCTCAGAGTGCATATGATGGTCGACGGTCCGTGTCCCTATGTGTGGGTTGTGATCGGAGGCAGCAAGGTGTCATGATTTTTTGAAGCACGATTTATTTTGTTCTTGCTGATCGTTCGCTTCCCAGCATCTCCTATTCTTAGATCTCAATGTAACCTCCTTGTTTATTTTGTTTCTATTGCAATGTATTTTCCAACAATCGGGGTACAAGATTAAACATTCGAACGCATTGTGTATTATTGCTGCACGAGAGATATGTGATCAACTGATTTGTGAATATATCCACGGAGGTGGTGGTGGTATATAAAAGGTTAGTCGTGCATGGTGTGGATGTTCACATTATTTACGTCCCAATCAATATCACACACCAATTTGATGTTGCCTTGCTGCCTTGATTGGTTATAGAACACGATTGGTTATAGAGCCACCTGCTTCGGTCCGGTTTCATGTCCGACTATAATGTTTGGACCAAGCATGGAGAAAGAGGGGTTATGATGGAAGACGGCGATGAAGAAGAGAACGATGATGACAACTACCGATCTATGTTCCCTGAATACAATAATACCGCAGTTGAAGATAATGAAAACGAAGGGGGTGAAGAATGGGAACCAGATGAGCCCGTTGATGATTTTGGTCGGGTCATTAGTGATGCAAGGCCAGACTGTGACACAGAAAAGGAGAGGTTGCAATTCGAGCAGATGCTACAAGACCACAACACATTGCTGTATCCAACTTGTGAAGATGGCCAGAAGAAGCTGGGTAGCACACTGGAATTGTTGAAGTGGAAGGCAGAGACCGGTATGACTGACTCGGGATTTGAAAAGTTGCTGGTAATAATGAAGAAGCTTCTTCCAAGAAATAACTAATTGCCCTCCAGTACGTACGAAGCAAAGAAACTTGTCTGCCCTCTAGGATTAGACGTGCAGAAGATACATGCATGCCCTAATGACTGCATCCTCTACCGCGGTGAGAAGTACGAGAATATGGATAAATACCCGGTATGCACTGCATTGCGGTATAAGATCATAAAAGATGACCCTGGTGATGTTGAGGGCGAGCAACCCAGGAAGAGAGTTCCTGCCAAGGTGATGTGGTATGCTCCTATAATACCACGGTTGAAACGTTTGTTCAGAAATAAAGAGCATGCCAAGTTGTTGCGATGGCACATGGAAGACCGTAAGAAAGAGGGGATGTTGAGGCACCCTGCTGATGGTCGGCAGTGGAGAAAAATCGAGAGAGACTTCCCGGACTTTGCTGGTGACGCAAGGAACTTATGGTTTGGTCTAAGTACCGATGACATGAATCCTTTTGGGGAGCAGAACTGCAGTCACAGCACCTGGCCCGTGACTCTATGTATCTACAACCTTCCTCCTTAGTTGTGCATGAAGCGGAAGTTCATTATGATGCCAGTGCTTATCCAAGGCCCGAAGCAACCCGGCAACGACATTGATGTGTACCTAAGGCCATTAGTTGATGAACTTCTACAGTTGTGGACCAAACCAGGTGTACGTGTGTGGGATGAGCACAAACAGCAGGAATTTGACCTACAAGCGTTGTTGTTCGTAACCATCAATGATTGGCCTGCTCTTAGTAACACTTCAGGACAGACGAACAAAGGATACAATGCATGCACGCACTGTTTAGATGAGACTGAAAGTATATATCTGGATAAATGTAGAAATAATGTGTACCCGTACAATCGTCGTTTTCTTCCGCCCAGTCATCCCTTAAAGAAGAAAGGCAAGCATTTCAATGGCAAGGCAGAAACCCGGACGAAGCCTGTCCCCCGTAGTGGTGCTGATGTATTTGGTATGGTCAAGGATTTGGATGTAATCTTTGGAAAGGGTCCTGGAGGACAACCTGTTCCGAAAGACCCCATTACCGAACACGCACCCATGTGGAAGAAGAAATCTATATTTTGGGAGCTACCCTATTGGAAAGTGCATGAGGTCCGCTCTGCAATCGACGTGATGCACCTGACAAAGAATCTTTGCGTGAATATTCTAGGCTTCCTGGGCTTGTATGGGAAGTCAAAAGATACCCCGGCAGCACGGGAGGACCAGGAACATCATATAGTACGAGACGGCAAGCATCCAGGGCAGTTTCAAGGGCTTGCCAGCTACGCTCTTACCAAAGAAGAGAAGGAAATCTTTTTTGAAGTCCTTTTCAGTATCAAGGTCCCGTCTGGCTTCTCGTCGAATATAAAGGGAATAGTAAATATGAAAGAGAAAAAAATTCAAAACCTAAAGTCTCATGACTGCCATGTGCTTATGACGCAATTGCTTCTGGTTGCATTGAGGGGAATTCTACCAGAAAATGTTCGACTAGCCATTGTGAAGGTATGTGCATTCCTCAATGCAATTTCTCAGAAGGTAATCGATCGAGAAAGTCTATCAGGATTACAGGTTGATGTGGTCCAATGTCTGGTCAGCTTCGAGTTGTTGTTCTCGCTATCCTTCTTCAATATTATGACGCACCTCCTAGTTCACCTAGTCGAAGAGATTAGAATTCTCGGTCCTGTGTTTCTACACAATATGTTCCCCTTCGAGAGGTTCATGGGAGTCTTAAAGAAATATGTTCATAACCGTGCTAGGCCAGAAGGAAGCATCTCCAAGGGCTATGGAACAGAGGAGGTCATTGAGTTTTGTGTTGACTTTCTTCCTGACCTTAAGCCGATTGGTGTTCCTGGATCTCGGTATGAGGGGAGGATGACTGGAAAAGGCACACTAGGAAGGAAATCAATGGTATGTAGGGACGGGCATTCTTTCACTCAAGCACACTACACAGTTCTACACAATTCCACCGTGGTGGCTCCGTATATCGAGAAACACAAGAATATTCTACGCTCCAAAAACCCGGGGAAGCCTAAAACCTTGATTAAAGGCGAACACGAGAAGTATTTTGGAAATTGGTTGCAGACACATATCATGAATAACACCACTGTTGGAGATGAGTTGTACTTGTTGTCCAGGTTACCATCTTCGACTATATGTACTTTCCAAGGGTACGAGATAAATGAGAATACATTTTACACGATCGCCCAAGATAAAAAGAGCACCAACCAAAACAGTGGTGTCCGCTTTGATGCAACAGATGACAATGGGCAGATTGACACATATTATGGGTACATAGAGGAGATATGGGAACTTGACTATGGACCTCCTTTTAAGGTCCCTTTGTTTTGGTGCAAATGGGTCAAGCTGACAGGAGGCGGGGTACATGTAGACGAAAAATACGGCATGACAACAGTGGATCTCAACAATCTTGCATACATGGATGAACCATTCGTCCTAGCCAACGATGTGGCTCAGGTTTTCTATGTGAAGGACATGTCTACCAAACCGAGAAAAAGGAAAGATAAGCAAAAGAGTACAGAATACGATGAGCCAAACCGCCACATAGTTCTTTCAGGAATAAGAAACATCGTGGGAGTGGATGATAAGACATACATGTCAGAAGATTACAATAAGTTTCATGAAATTCTGCCCTTCAAAGTGAAAACTGACCCAAGCATCCTGTTAAATGATGAAGATTCTCCATGGCTACGGTGCAGAAGAAAACCACAACACTAGATGTTGGTGATGTGTAATAATGTATTAAACCTTTTATTTGAGACATAAATCAATGTAATTAAACCTTTTATTTGAGACATAAATCTATGTAATGTATTAATCCTTTTATTTGAGCCGCGGTAGGTGATCACACAAAGAGAAGGAACCATCACAATAGAAGGAACCCACAAACACTAAGGATACATAGCACAACTGAAAAAATGGCGGGAAAACAGAGGTGGGAACCGGTGGAAAGCGCGGGAACGCAGTGGCGTGGGAAACTTTCATCCCGGGTGGGGGCTCAAACCGGGACAAAAGATGGGGGGGGCCTTATCTGGGGAGGCTTATCTGGGAGGGCCTTATCTGGGGGGTGGCTAACCTTTAGTACCGGCTGGTGGGTGCAACCGGGACTAAAGGTGGTTTTTGTGTCATCTAACAAAACTGTCGGTGGGATAAGGACGCGTGGGTAACCTTTAGTACCGGGTGGGGGCTCAAACCGGGACTAAAGCTGTCGGTAGGATAAGGACGCGTGGGTGGACGCACTGCTCGATGAGATAAAGCATGTAGCGCACGACGCCCTGTCGGAGGAAGAAGACAAAGTAGAAGCGGCGCCGTGCCTATAAAAGGAGCATCGATACACCATGGCAAGCAACTCAACAAGCCAACATGGATGGAGAGTTTCATCCACATGGATGGAGGAAAGGGTTGGGAAATCTCCTGTGGCGGAAATTCTCGAAGATGCCTTGGTGCACACGCCCTATGGCATCTTCAGAAGTTTCGCCTCAGAAAATATTTTCCTGCTAGCCCGTGAAAGACTCCATCTCCGCCTCCCTAGGGTTAGAGGTATGGTGGAAGCCATGGGATAGAGTGGAGAAAGGCGGCAGATATGAGTGTAGATGTGCTATGGCAACGACCAAGCCAACATGGATGGAGAGTTTCATCCCCATGGATGGAGGAAAGGGTTTGGAAATCTCCCGTGGCGGAATTTCTCGAAGATGCCCTTGGTGCACACGCCCTATGGCATCTTCGGAAGTTCCGCCTCAGAAAATATTTTCCTCCTTGCCCGTGAAAGACTCCATCTCCGCCTCCCTGGGGTTAGAGGTATGGTGGAAGCCATGGGATAGAGTGGAGAGAGGCGGCAGATATGAGTGTAGATGTGCTATGGCAACGACCAAGCCAACATGGATGGAGAGTTTCATCCCCATGGATGGAGGAAAGGGTTTGGAAATCTCCCGTGGCGGAATTTCTCGAAGATGCCCTTGGTGCACACGCCCTATGGCATCTTCAGGAGTTCCGCCTCGGAAAATATTTTCCTGCTAGCCTGTGAAAGACTCCATCTCCGCCTCCCTGGGGTTAGAGGTATGGTGGAAGCCATGGGATAGAGTGGAGAGAGGCGGCAGATATGAGTGTAGATGTGCTATGGCAACGACCAAGCCAACATGGATGGAGAGTTTCATCCCCATGGATGGAGGAAAGGGTTTGGAAATCTCCCGTGGCGGAATATCTCGAAGATGCCCTTGGTGCACACGCCCTATGGCATCTTTGGAATTTCCGCCTCGGAAAATATTTTCCTGCTAGCCCGTGAAAGACTCCATCTCCGCCTCCCTAGGGTTAGAGGTATGGTGAAAGCCATGGGATAGAGTGGAGAGAGGCGGCAGATATGAGTCTAGATGTGCTATGGCAACGACCAAAGGGTCTTTAGTCCCGGTTCGTTATACGGACCGGGATTAAAGGCCTTCTCGTTATTACGCGCGCCCCTTCACTCCCCCACCATCTCCACTACTCACTTGTAGAGAAAATCGCGCGCGAGCTAGACGAAACGACGCCGGCAGGCTGCCCGTCCGCGCCGCTACCGTCTCACCGACGAACGCCACCGCACCACCGTCTCTCCAGCCGCCGTCATCCCCGTCGGCCAGGTAATACCGACGAGCGCGCAGTAGATTGGCGCGCGGCGGCGCGCGCAGCAAGTGGAGGCCGGCGGCGGCGCGCGCGCAGCAGGGGAGGCTGGCGGCGGCGCACAACAAGGGGAGGCCGGCGGCAGCGTGCACACAGCAGGGGACGCCGGTGGCTGGCTGGCGACCGCGCGCGCAGCGGGTGGAAGCTGGCGGCTGTGCGCGTAGTAGGAGAGGCCGGCCGGCGGCTGGCAGCTGGTGAGCGGGCGCAGGCGCGAGGCGGCCAGTGTAGTATGTTAATTAGTGTATTTTTTTAATATAAAGTGTATTTTTTAAATATATAGTAGTGTAATATAAAGTGTATTTTTTAATATATAGTAGTATATATTAGTGTAGTATGTTAATTAGTGTAGTATGTTAATTAGTGTATATAGTAGTGTCATATAAAGTGTATTTTTTATTTTTTTAGTAGTATCTATTAGTGTAGTATATTTTTTTATTTTTTAGTAGTATATAGTAGTGTAATATAAAGTGTATTTTTTATTTTTTTTAGTAATATATATTAGTGTAGTATGTTAATTAGTGTAGTATATTTTTTTAACTTTTAGTAGTATATAGTAGTGTAATATAAAGTGTATTTTTTATTTTTTTAGTAGTATATATTAGTGTAGTATGTTAATTAGTTTATTATATAATATGTTAGTGTAGTATATAGTATGGTGGTGCTCGCGGGCCCCCGCACTTAGGGTTAGGGTGCTAGTGCTCGCGGGCCCTGCACTTAGGGTTAGGGTGGTAGTGCTCGCGGGCAGCCGGACTTAGGGTTAGGGTGGTAGTGCTCGCGGGCCCCGCACTTAGGGTTAGGGTGGTAGTGCTCGCGGGCCCCGCACTTAGGGTTAGGGTGGTAGTGCTCGCGGGGCCCCGCACTTAGGGTTAGGGTGGTAGTGCTCGCGGGGCCCCGCACTTAGGGTTAGGGTGGTAGTGCTCGCGGGCAGCCGGACTTAGGGTTAGGGTGGTGGTGCTCGCGGGCCCCCGGACTTAGGGTTAGGGTGGTAGTGCTCGCGGGAAGCCGGACTTAGGGTTAGGGTGGTGGTGCTCGCGGGCCCCCGGACTTAGGGTTAATGTGGTAGTGCTCGCGGGCCCCGGACTTAGGGTGGTAGCAAATTGCATGTTCATATTATTGCTTAGTATTATTTTATGCAGCAATATTGAATGAAAAATGTTATTGTGTGCATTTTGTAGAAAACTATGGATCCAATCCAGAGAGACCTAGCATAGGAAGAAATTCTCGAGGATATTATCAACGACACCCCCCATGTTGATCCACCCGAATCTCCGTCGATTTATCTGAACCCCTCCGGTGAGGGAGAGGAGGTCGACCGAAATGATCAAGGAGAAGCCGACGGCTCAGGTGGTGGAGAAGCCGACAGTGAGGTATATATATGAAGTCTTGTGATCAATAGATGCATTAACTGAGTTGTATATATATATATAAATTGACGAATGTTTCTTCTCTTAGGCCTCCACATCGAGCAAAAAATATACCAAACGAGGCCCGGCCAAAAAGTTGGACGCATCTATGCGTTATACAATTACGCGAGTATCACCACGGGGTGAACCGGTGGAACCCGAAAAGGCTAAAATTGTATTTAAACAACAATGCGGAGTTATGGTTAGGGATCGCATCCCGATCACCGTTCGAGAGTGGAATAAGACCAAAGGGGCGAAAGAGGGTGAGTATGTCTCCGACAGCTGCAAAGAGGGTCTTTGGAATGACCTCATGACACATTTCACCCTGCCAGAATGTGAGGATGATGCCGACACAGCTGCATTGAGGAAGAAAGTCAAGCAGTGGACTCTTATGAAGATGGCCGAACTATTCAAGAACTGGAAGAAAGTATTATGGAAAAAGTATCAGAAGACGAAGAAGACTCCTAAATTTGAAGGCTATCTAACGAAGCAGCAGGCTAACTGGGATGCATTTGTGAAGTACAAGGAGTCACAACTTGCTATGGAAATGTCGGAAAAAAAAAAGAAAAATGCCGCGATGAAGAAATATCACCATCAACTGGGGCCAGGGGACTACGCGGCTGCCATGCCTAAGTGGGATGCTAAAGAGAATGAGTTGCTTGCTAAAGGGATCACTCCAGAACCAATACGTGAAGAATGGGATCTGAGGGCAAGGAATTGGTTCCTTGGGCATGGGAGTGAGTATGACGAAAGTACAGGGGACCTTATTTGCAGTGACGGGATTAGGATACCCCGGGATACATGGCAGAAAGTGGTGAAGGAGATTAAAGCGGGGACAACAAAGTTCCGTCCCGATAGAGAGAAAGACTTGTTGACAAAGGTCCTCGGGAATGACGAATGCGGAGGACGTGTACGAGGCCTTGGCCCTAGTTATACGTGGGAGATGGGGTTTCCCAAAGACAGAGATACTTATAGGAGCCGAGAGAGAGCAAAGAGGCGACGACTGGAGGAGGAGGGAGACAAGTTCACCGAGTTGATAGGAACACTTCGAATGCATCAGCAACAGATCGACGAACTTCGAGGAGCAGCGCGCCTGCAAGATCTTGTACTCAATATTACCGCCGTCCCATCTCAGCGGAAAAGCAGTGTGGCTGAATCGGAGGTCCCTTCTGACGATGCACGTATGGTAGATTGCGGTCCCGGCTACCCCGTGGATCGAATCAAGGAGCAGGCATCTTGTGAGCTCCATCAGAAGGTGAAGAACCTATCCATCAAGGTGGCGGTCGGATGTGCTTTACCTTGTCCACCTGGCGCACGCTGGCATGGCCGTGAGATTCCAGCTGGCTATGCTAAAGTTGGTGTGGATGAAATTGCAATGGGGTGGGACTCAATGGAGCTTGACATCTCTGGACCTGAAGGTGAGAGGACACTCGGAGAAGTACTGGGTGGTATCATTCTATGGGAAAAGAACAACATCAAGCTTCCAGGTTGGACGCCAAAGCCAACACCGCCTCTGAGTGGTCGCATGTCACCTTCACCTCCATCACCTCCAAGAAGCCCACCCCATGACTACGACCACCACAACCCGAGTCCATCTCGATCTCCGCCGTAGCCTCCGATTAGTACTAAATGACGCAGGAGCCCAAAACGACAAATGTCGCCCCTCCCAAGAGTACCTCATAAGAATCTTCCTATCAGACCTTACGATCGTACTGACGAGGAAACCGACATGATCGTAAAGGCCGAATGTGTTGCGCAGCTTCAAAAGAAGAAACCCGAGCCCGCCCCGGTATACATCGAGAAGAAAAAAGCGTATGCACTTTCTTTTCTGAACACAAAATCGCAATATGACTTGCACCATAAGCCAAATGACTATCGACGCACACTTCAGAAGGAAGTGAAGAAGAGCAAATAAAGTAGAAGTGCAAGCGGGAGCAAATCATCAAGTCAAAGTGCATCTGGGAAAAGAAAGGACGTCCCCCAGCTCGGGGAACAGGCCAAAAAATCGACCCCACCCCTCAAGGTGGTATCCTATGACACTCCCCAGCAGGATATGGAAGAAGCTAAGAAGCTTGCGGCTGCGATGAATGTGACTGTTGAGGAATTGCTAGGTTCCCAGGACGACAAGTTACCCAAGGCTCAGGTAGTCCCTACATATGTCCCAGGGAAGCCTTTGGTTAGCTTTGAGCGCAGTTCCAACAACTGCCAACACAAATTCGGAGTTTACATAAATGGTACTTGAAAGCCGTAAAGGAGGAGAGAATAATGATCGTGGCGAAAGTCCCACATGACTACTACTTCCGAGAAGAAGAGGTCCATGTTGAGTTTCCAGAACTCTTCCAGTTATACACTTTCGACGCCCTCGACAAAAGTCTCATGAGTTGCTATTGTCTGTAAGTTGTTGAATTCATTGTCTATATATAAGCTGTTCATTTTTTTCAGTTGTTCAGTTCATTGCATGTAATTATCCTAATTATATCCTTTTGTACTCTATTATTATGCAGAATAAGGATCATGGAATGTAAAAGAAGGTCAATCTTCAGTGTTGGGTTCATTGACCCAGATAAAATACATTGTCGAACGCTAAAGGAAAAACCCAAGGACACACAGGAAAACATTCTAAGGTTTCTACACATACTGTTTCCTTACAATTTCGCGTGAGTGTCTTACTCTATTGCACACATTCTCTTTTGCTTACTCAATGTTAAGTGTAATTGATGAGTTACTGATGTATATATAAACGTGTACAGTTTCCACTGGATTCTCATGGACATTCAACTTGATAAGGGAAGAGTTGAAGTCATGAACCCATTAAAGAGACCCCTGGAACAGTTTAGTGACATGCAGGACATGCTCCAGAGTTAATTTTCGCGCTATAGCGGTCTCTTTGGTTGATTTCCTGAGATATCACGTAATAAATAACTCATTCATTTTGTTTACCGGATAGGGTTTGGAACCAGTTCAAGAGTGCGGTTACGGGTGACTTTACTGAGAAGCTGACGTTTAAGCCGGTCTCGGTAAGTAGTAGGCGCATCTCTTTACCTCTAGTTTCAATACAATTATGATGCTGGATTATTATTTTGATTGAATTCTATTCTCGTAAAGTGCGCGAGGCAGCCACAGGGGACGAATCTATGTGGATTCTACGTTTGCGAGTTCATTCGCACGTTTACCAGTGAGCTGAATGATTATAGAGTCCATGTAAGCAATACATTCAAAAAATTATTTTTATTACCGTCACTTTTTGTTATCATGATTAATATTCATATTGATCTCCTTTTCTTATATAGTTCGAGAAAATGCGGGATTAGCTCCTACGACAGCAACGCGTAGTAGCAATTGCTGAAGAACTGACAGGATTCTTGATGAACAATATGATAGATGACGCCGGAGAATTTAGTGTGAATAGGCGCCGATGATCCCCGACCGTGTAATTGAATAGACGGGCTCTAGTCCCGATAATTGTGATCTCCATGTGTAACTATCATGTATATATTTGTATGCTCGATCTTAAGAGAAGTTATCTTATGTATGCACGAACATGTACGGTATGTGGTAGCGTAGAAAACTATTTTGAAATGAAAAAAAAGAATACAAATTAAATTCTCTGCCGCGGCAGAGAAAGTGCCTAAAATTCTGCCGCGGCAGAGAACCATTTGTCCCGGTTCGTAATACGAACCGGGACTAATGGGGGGCACCCAGCGCCCGCAGAGACAGCCACGTGGATGCCCATTGGTCCCGGCCGTTAAGAGGCCCGGGACTAATGGGTATGCCTTTAGTCCCTCCCCTCCAGTCCCGGTTATCAGGACCGGGACTAAAGCCCCTTACGGGTAGGGACTGGAGGCCCGTTTTCCACTAGTGTATGGAACACAAATAAACCAATGAAGCCAATACGATAATCTAATTACTCCATAGTATGTGGCGATGTTTTACCTTGTTGTGAGAATTATAAACATATTTCTCTTTTTCTAATAACAACATATGATTTTCTAAATAAATAATCGACCATTCACCATTATTTTCTGATAAAATTGGATTTGTAGAAATTATGATTATTTTATGGCACTAATGTGCAAATTTCATGATTTTTCCTGTGAGGATAAGACGTGCAGATATGGAGGTAGGTTTTGGTAAATAAAAGTTCCAAAAGATTGAAAGTATTTTATTTGCATACTGGTGACATGGTTTTCAATTAATATAATTTTTGACATACAGATTTAATGCCATGTTCGTACTTTAATTAGCTTGACATGATGCGGCAAACCAAACTACATAATTAACGTGTGTGCGTCGTGATAACTATGTATCTAACTTAGGTTCCTAAATGTTAAATAAGTCTAACTTTGACCATCCAAAAAATCTTGACGATGCACACTTCGAAAATAAACCCATATCTTGCTTTTATTATATAAGAGATAATTTGAAGAAGCTAACTATGAGTGAGAGATTATACACCAAAGAATTAGTTTCCCAATACAAAATAAACTGCATAATTCTACTCCAACCATCAAAATTATTTTAGTATATTTTGGAAGCCACATTTCTAAACTAACGTGTCTATTTCCATTTCTCTAAATTTGATTTCTAAAGAACACTCAAAATGCAATGTGAGAAAAACAAAGAAGAAGATTATTTAGTTGCACTCACCGCTGAGTTACTATCACGCAACCATGTACATGTCGGCTGACATTTGGTATCCACACAATCTGCAAGAAATTTAATATCCGAATGAATTATAGACTACTTGAACAACAAAAGGTTCCAATGGATAATAGACTCTTTGTTATTTCAAATAGATTTAGATGTACTTATATTACACACTACTCCAATTCTATAAAGAGAAATCCCCTGGATCGCTCTTTTATCTTGAGCACAACCTAGGATTCTTCAACTTGATTATTTTCAATTGTATTTACTGAAGTAGCAACATACTTTCTGCTCCATAGATTTTGGAGAAAACATTGAATATATGTTTTTAAGTTTAGTAATTAGGTAGAATTTTTTTGCAAAGCAGGGAGATAAGATACTTGACCAATTTGTATAGCCGTCCGGTCAAATGATCGCAATACATGACTTGCTGAATCTCCCCGCCTCTTATGGAAATAAATCAGATCCACGGCCTAAATTACCAATCATGTTGAGCTACCATTGAGTCAAAAAAAAAATAAACTGCGCGACTTGTGGTATTGGCTGGAAACCAATGAATTCAACTTGTTTATTATGGAATCCTTTATAGATAAATATCTAATCCTTACTTACATGTTTAAAATCAAAAAAGAAAGTAATCAAGAAAGAAAGATACTAATCACGTGTGCTATCTTAATATGGGACATGTGTAGGAGACGAATCTTGGACCGATCTCGCAAGCGCATGAGTCAAGATTGAAACTTCTGCGCTGCTGACAGGCAAATCGAGTCCAACGCCATGCGACAGGAGTCTGATGTGCACGCACCCCCGCCAAAGGAAATCGAGGCCAGCACCGTGTGCATGCACCCGGGCCAAGGATATTGAGTATGTTTTTTTTTTGACCGGAGGATATTTGAGTATGTTACGGTCGTGGAATTCTTTTCTTGCTTAGACGTTGACCACATTATTGGAACGTGTCAAACGTCATTATGTTGTTACGTAACTATTAATCTTAGTTAAATCCTGGCCGCAAATTCTATATCCACCCGTCAAAAATAATTTTTATGATGTGGCTTAACGTGGTGTCTCGAAAAACACCCTTATATTTCTTTTAGTATATAATAGATGCTTTTTTTCCAACGGTCAGGGTATCAGAGTCAAGGTTTTGGTTCCCGGCCAAGAAACAAATCCCGAGGGTGGTTAGGATTTCCGGTTACCGCGGTTACCGGAAAATCCCGACCGGTTACCGAACGAATTTAAAAATTAAATTATGAATTTAAATTTCTCGGCAGAACAATTTATAGAGAAATTTTATTAAAATTCAAAATTTTCAAAAAAATCAAAATTTCGGGATTTTTTGACTGGTAAACCGGTTTCCCGAGGGTGCTTGGGATATCCGGTTACCGACCGGTAACCTGATTTCCTGACCGGTAACCAAAACGTTGATCAGAGTAAACATTGGAACACCTATGACTCGGTCAGACTGCTATATTTTGATCATAGAAGATGCATATGTGTATTTAACTACATCATAGGAGAATATATCTAATTACAACATGGGAAAATCTGTTTATTACAAAAATGAGTATCGTTGACCACTTCTTTTACACGTATGTGTTGCTAATGAATTAGAAAATATTCTTATGTTTCAAATTTTATGATCTTATATTATTTTGTCATCTATAAACAATAATTTTATATATCAGTAATTATAGAAGCCATATGCATGTCTAAAATTGCATTTCATTACAAAATGAATTTAATGTTATTTCAATCCATTTCCCTTAAATCTTCCCATGCTACATTACATTGCCATTCCAGTAGTTCTATGTCTCTCTAACTTGTATTAATAATTTCATGGACCATGACTAACGTAGCTTGGATGGTACTCAATAGTCGTTTTAATAATGTGATAAAAATGACACATCATCTTAAATTTTAATCGATGACCATAGGAACTCACATGGAAGGGTATTTTATTACACCATAGGAAGAACATAGTAGCTGATCAATTATATATATTATTCCAAAATTTATACTAACAAAACCAAACATGGTTATTTTATTGGAATTCCTCCTAGAATTTATAATCCACATAAATAAAATATATATGAAATTCAAGTATAAACATTCTACAACGTTTTTTAATATCTCTTGGTACACGTATTAAATACAGAAAATAAATTATTATTATTTATTTCAATTGACATTAACCTTGTTTGTTGGAAGTGATAATGAGGCATGATACATGGATAATAATATCAATCATTGATCCTCAACCTCCATGGAAATATGTCGCTCAATGACTCTCTTTTTACTTAGATGCCAATTAGTATTTGGAACTAATTAACTGACCAGTTTCTTGTTCAACTATAATCCTTCGGTTCTAGTATTTTACATTATATCATACTTTCTAGCTTAGTTGTCCTTTCTATTGTTGAGTCAGTGGTATATAAATATATAATAATAAAAAAACACCAGGCTAACATGTATAAACCCACTTTCAATTATATAAGACTAAAATGGAGTCAATAGTAGCAATTGTCCATGTTGATAGGTAGGATGCGTTGGAAGTAGCAACGGTCTTTCGATATAAATTGAACTACTAAAATATGTAGCATTTTCTTACATCTATATCATCCATTCGAATTTCTAGATCAACATGCAACCACTCGACCCCCGAGCCGGCGCTGCCGCCGACCCTGGGGTGCCCTCCTCATCCGCTCCAGGACCTTCCCGCGCCCCTCCTCTCCCTAGCGCCGCCGTCACCATAGGCGTCACCGGGCAAAGGCCCGCGGGCGCGGCAGCGACGGTTTCCCACCGGCTTGAGATCCAGGCTTCGGTGGCGACGCTCTAGCGGATCTCCAGCAATGATGGCGGGAGGGCGGCGGGACGGCGGAGGGTGTTGAGATCTAGGTTTTCCTAGATCGATGACGTCTTCGTCTCCTCGACGTCGGCCGGTGTCGTCTAGAGGTATTCTACGGCCTTCTGCGCATCGTGAAGGCGCCCGGGGTGGAGGGCCTGGGTTTGGTGGAGGTGGACATCTTCTCCATCGGAGGTGGCCGGCCTGCGGCTGGATTGGCAAATCTTGCGATCCGTCTTCCAGTCCTAGCAGCGAGGCGGGAAGACCTAGGTGCTGGTGAAAACCGAGCCATTGGCAGGCAATGGCGGAGTTACCACGTCATTACCTTGATGAAGGCATCGCCGTGCACCTTGTGTCCACCTTAATCGTGCTGCTCTAGGGGAAACCCTAAGATCTTCGGGTTGGCTGATGGTGGTGCAACGGTGTCAGTATCGTTTTCTCTCCTGGGAGCATCGCCTGTGGATCAACGTTGGATGGAAGTGGCAGGAGAGTTGGAGCGGCTGTGGCATGAGTCGGCACATCGATCTACACGCTGAAGATGGTTGGTGGAAGATAGTGAAGGCGACGACATCCGGAGTGTGTGCGTGGGCGCCGCTCCGTGGATATGATGTGCGGTTCTAGGACTCCTGCTGCTTGAGTTCGAGCCGCCGCGCCAAGGCACTCCAGGTTCTCTTGGCGAGTGGCAATAGTGTGAGTGACCATTGGGGGGGGGGGGGGTCGAAACAGGTAGATAGGTGTTTGATAGATCTTGTTGGGGAGCTGGCGATATGGTTATCGTTTTTGCTCGGTGTTTTGTTTTGGTGGTTCCGGTTTGTATGATCTTTGTAATGGCTTTTGACAAACAGTGTGGTTCTAATAATAAATATCGGCTGTGTGCATCGCTCGATGCAGTGGCCGGGGATCCGCTCCCCATTTCGAACAAAAACATGCAACCACTCTCGTCTCAACCTTACTTATATATGATATAACCATAAAACATATTATATTTTACTGAACTTGTAACTTCCAATATTATTAATTTAGACCAAGTGATGTATGATTACTACTTACAGAGATTTCTACAATTTCACAGAGATGGTTATAGGAACACGAAGGGTGTAGAATCTATACTACTAAAAAGTACCTGCAAACCTAAAGAGATATCTAAAAAATGCAACAAATTAAGCCAAGTTTTGTGACGGGAATAGTTACATAATACTCAATAGTAGGTTGAGGTTGTTGACTGAGGGTTCCGCTAATTCATGTTCCCTCCTATGCACATGCACTGGTGGAAAAGGGCCTCTAGTCCCAGTTCATAAGGGCCAATGGTCCCGGTTTTCGAACCGGGACCAATCACTAGGGACTAATGCTGGTCCCGGTTCGGGCACGAACCGGGACCAATGGGTCTCCACGTGGGAGTGCGCGTGACCGGGGGGTGGATCATTGGTCCGGTTCGTGGAACAAACCGGGACCAATGGGTCTCCATGTGGGCGCGCGCGAGACGAGGGGGGTGGATCATTGGTCCCGGTTCGTGGCACGAACCGGGATCGTTGGTCTCTGTGGCGCGGCAGGATTTTCTGGCTATTTTTGTGCCGTGGCAGGGTTTTATTTATTTATTTGGTGTTTTGTATTCAATTTAATGGTACTATATATACATCAATAATGAAACCATGATATATATATATATATTACACATCATGATCACAAATATATTATACACCGTCTCATCCGTCTTCTTGGTCGAAACATATTAATTACAAACGGTACTCACACGAATTTGATCTAATTTACATCTTCTTTTTTACACTTCACCCCTTCCAAATGAACCGGGTAATAAGAATTTGGCAATTTCCTCTTGAATTGCTTGCACGCGTTCTTGTGATAGAAGATCGTCCTGCATCCGTTCGATCTAATTTAAAGAAGAGGATCAATATATATGAATGAAATTAAACACAATTGATGGTAATAAAATAAAGTTGTGATTATTGTTTATAGTACTTCAATTCTTTTGATGTTCCGGTCTGCGCCCTTCTCTTTGGTCGTCTAGCGAATGAACTCGCAGACATAGTATCCACATAAGTTATTCCCGGCTTCCTATCTCAAGCACTTTATGAGAACGGAGTTCAATCAAAATAATAATCAAGCATGATAATGGTGGTATTGAAACTAGAATCAAAGAGATGCGTGGATCTAGCAAGTAGTACTTAAAGTCAATGGTTGAAATGTAAGATCTAGCTTCCAAACACCCTAGTTTTGGCGGTGAACCGTTTCCAAGCCTTCTAGAGGCATTCATGCATGTTCGCCCACTTTTCTAAAGGTGTGCGTTTCGAGTCTAGGACTTTTACTACTCCGGTGTCAACAACAATGATTAACAGAATATAGTGAAAGCTGGACACACTAACAAAATATAACACGAGTCAATTATACGCTTAACATGAAGTAAGCGAAAATAGAATGTCTACAAGACAGTAACACTCAACCGGCGTTGTAAGGAAATAGTATTTCTCTTCTGTTCCTGAAATACGTCAACGCTTGTACCAAGTTATCCTCTGTCTCTTTGGGTTTCGTTTTTAGAGTAACTTCATGAACGAAATTGCAGTCAGCAAACCCAAGGTCAAAGATTTGTCCTTTGTTGCATTCGAGAATCTTCATTCTGCATATATAATTAGTATAGTGATGTGTAAGATTATACAAGCAACGAATGAGCTGAGCAAGAAAGACTTAATTACAGAAATTAATAATACTTACAAATAATAGGCACTGACGATAGTTTTGTTGAGAGCGTCTCGTTGGTAAAACTGAAATTTTTTCTGAAAATTCAATCAGTAGGAAGCCATATCCATGACCATAATGGTGGTGTTTATATCCAGCATAGAGCCAGTTTTTGGATTCAGCACAGGCTTGGATGTACCACTTATGCAATCTTCGCATTTTTGTTGGTAGATCTTTGACTAACTCGGGTTTGACAGGAGGAGCCCCGTACCGGTATACGTATGCTATTTCTTGGTACCCCTCGAACTCATCCATACGGCTCATGTACTTAGTAATAGACAGTCCATATAATTCGGCCTTTTCTCCGTATAGTTGAACAAACTCCAGATCAATGTTCGAATCATGCCGCTCCTGGTCTCTCCATTCATTGGTATCGTACACTTTGAGCGGTTCGATCGATTGATTTTTCTGTTGTCCGAGCTGGGCAACTTCTTTCCCGACTCTCTCCTCTTTTGCCTCAGCCTACTTGGTAATAGAGCGATTATAGTCTGATGTGAGCGCTATGGGTTAGTGAAGCTGAATCTTATGCGTGACTGCTTTGGGTTTATCTTCTGCGGTGACCGGAAAGAATGGCTCTATCGGCTTTTTCTTTTTACCCATGTCAATCTTACACTTTTCATAATGGGCAGCTGCGGCCGCAGCAGTTTCCTCATCTGTTATCTTGCAAGGTAGCTTCTTTATATTTTTTTGGGAGGGGCAATTGCTTACGTTCGTTGATCGGAACGTGCGCTTGCTGCTGCTGGTGGTGCTGCCCCTCTTAGTATACTTCCGCTTTTGTCTCTAAGGCTCAGGGGACGGAGACGGCTGACGTGGCGGCGGAGACGGCTGAGGCGGCGATGGAGAAGGTTACGCTGAGTGGTGAGGCGCTGAAGGCGACGGTTGCGCTGGAGAATGATGAGGTGGCGGCGAAGGTGGATTGTTGTTCTGAGGAGTGGGTGGCCTTGGCGGCACATAATTTGGAAGCACGATGCGCTCCTTTGGCCATACAATAATCCCCCTTTGGCTTCTCCTAGTTGAGTCAGCTCCATATCTTCTCCCGTAGGGTGGTCCAGCTTCAGCTCCTCAAAATCTTCCTTCACATCATCAACCATGACGATAGCGTACCCTTTTGGAACCGGTCTGCAATGCCAAGTTGGGTTAGGCGCAATTGGTACGGCCATGCCGACCGCCTCCATCATCCTTAAGTTCATAACTTGCACCTTTAGCTCACAAGCTGTGGTCTCCGTGATATCATCCACTGGGTAGCATTTAGGAGGAGTCGTCGTCGGTGCATCATCATCAACATCATGGAGCTGCGTAGAAGCAACGCTGCTTTTCTTATCCGATAGGGCGCCGGTACCATCGAATACAGCTTCTACCCCGTGCCACTGAGATTGGCCGCTAGTACCTTGTTGGCTAAGTCTGTTGAGTTGATCCTGGTGCCGCTTTAATGCTTCTTCTACATTACGCAGCCGGTCTGCAGCGGCCGCTTTCTCAGCTTCCTCCCTTTCATTTCTCCTCTGATGGCTTTTATCAGGATATCTCTTCATTTCCGCGGGGAAGGCAACATTCCACGACTTGGAGCCTGGTGTGCTTCGTGCTCGTCCTTTGTGTTCAGGATTTTTAAGGGCGCGTGTGAGCTCGTCGTTCTCTCTATCGGGAACGAACCGTCCCGCTGCAACATCATGTACTGCATTTCTAATATCGTTGATGGGTAGTAGGGGATCATCTTTGTGTTTCTGATCATCGTTGATGGGCGGCGCGGGCTCGGGCGATGCGGGCCTTCCTCCTCCTTAGGAACCGTAGCCGGTGGCAGCGGCGCGGGCGGGCGGCTGCGCGGGCAGGGGAAGGTGCAGGGGCTCGGGCGGCGCGGTCGGAGGCGGGGCGGCGTGGGCTCGGGCGGCGAGATCGACGGCGAAGAGGGCGACAGCGGCGCGGTCGACGGTGGCTCAAAAATCCGACAGCCTGACGGCGTCGTTTTGCTCCGCGCGTGATTTCCCTTTGGCGTTTTGCGAGTGAAGTGGATGGGAAGAAGAAGGAGGGGCAACAGTTATCTAGTACAGGCCTTTGGTCCCGGTTTGTGCCACCAACAGGGACCAAAGGCTCAACGGTCCAGGTTGGTGGGACGAACCAGGACCAAAGGTCTGGGCAGGAGTGTTGCTGGGCCGCCACGTGCGCGGGCCTTTGGTCCCGGTTCATCGCACCAACCGGGACCATTGAGCCTTTGGTCCCGGTTGGTGGGACGAACCGGGATCAAAAGAGCGTTGGTGGCAGCGCGCGCACCCAGGATCATCGGTCCCGGTTCGTGGGACGAACCAGGATCGTTGACCCGTTTTTCAGATTTTGGCAAAACTTTTGGTCTTCCCGCCATTTTTAATTAATAAGATGTTTCAATTTAAGATGATTATTTATTTGGAATTTCAAAAAACTTTTAACAGGAAAAGTGCTTCAGTTTAAATAACTAATCAAAAACCATTTTCAGTTTTCGAATATTTTTATTTTAACTATACAATTTTACTATTTTTGATTAAAATTGCATTAACAAATATTTATTGCATAATTTGGAATTTGAAAAAACTTTCAACAGGAAAAGTGCTTCAATTTAAATAACTAATGAAAAACCATTTTCTGTTTTCAAATATTTTTATTTTAACTATACAATTTTACTATTTTCAATTAAATTGCATTAAGAAATAATTATTGCATAATTTGGAATTTAAAAAAACTTTCAACAGGAAAAATGCTTCAATTCAAATAACTAATCAAAAATTCATTAACTATTCAAATTATAGATGCCATTTTCAATTAAAAAAATTCATTAACTAATTTTTCTCATATTTCATTAACTAAGAAGTTGGGCTAGGAATCTTCATCCCCGGGCTAAGAAGCTTCATGCCCGCCGTTTTGGCATTGGTACCAACCCATTTTTCAAAAATACTAGACCACCTTAGATGGACAATTTCCCAACGGGTGTATCTGGAACCTTTCCGTCCATCCCTCATGAAAAAGACAAATTCCTGCTGAATCGGTAGGAGGTTGCCCAGATTTGAACTATAAGTACATGATATAATGCTTGTGAATTTTTTAAAAATCATTTATAGGTTCAAAACATGCTATTTCATCAGAGATCCACTTCATGTTCAGCGAGGCTCAGCCCCGGGCTTAGAAGCTTCATGCCCGTCGTTTTGAATATAGTTTGAAACGGCTATAAGAAATTCAAAAATGATCCAAACAATGTGAAACCTTAGCGTGGTGTCATATTATGTGTCATAGTTGCAAGGAAAAATATTCAACTTGAAAAATTGCAAACATTATAAAAAATCCTTCCCAAAATGACCTATCATGTTCGAGGTTTCATGGCATTTAGGTCAAACCACCAATGTTATGGCTAGAATCAGGGCATAGTTTGAGATAATGTGCCCATATTGTGCACACATGTGCATCTTGGGATGGCTTACGATGTTGCAGGAGGAAGTTTTCCTTTTCGACGCACGAGAAAGCCAATTTCCTTTTTTGAGGTGCCGAAATTGGGGTGCTTTGTGAAGCAACCACCAAATTAAAGTTTGGCATTGGTACCAACCCATTTTTCAAAAATACTAGACCACCTTAGATGGACAATTTCCCAACTAGTGTATCTGAAATCTTTCTGTCCATCCCTCATGAAAAATACAAATTCCCACCGAATCCGTAGGGGTTGCCCAGATTTGAACTACAAGTACATGATATAATGCTTGTGCATTTAAAAAAAATCAATTATAGGTTCACAAGATGATATTTCATCAGAGATCCACTTCAAGTTCAGCTAGGATCAGCCCCGGGCTAAGAAGCTTCATGCTTACCGTTTTGAATATAGCTTGAAACGGGCATAAGAAATTCAAAAATGATCCAAACAATGTGAAACCTTCGCGTGGTGTCATATTATGTGTCATAGATGCAAGGAAAAATATTGAACTTGAAAAATTGCAAACATCATAAAAAATCCTTCACAAAATGACATATCATTTCGAGGTTTCATTGCATTTAGGTCAAACCACCAATGTTATGGCTAGAATCAGGGCATAGTTTGTGATAATGTGCCCATATTGTGCACACATGTGCATCTTGGGATAACTTACGATGTTGCAGGAAGAAGTTTTCCTTTTCGAGGCACGAAACAGCCAATTTCCATTTTTGAAGCAACCACCAAATTAAAGTTTGGCATTGGTACCAACCCATTTTTCAAAAATACTAGACCACCTTAGATGGGCAATTTCCCAACCGGTGTATTGTTGGGTCTGCAGCATAGAAAACAAAAAAATTCCTACGGTGTGGACTACACGCCAAGATCTATCTACTAGGTACAAAGCAATGGGTGAACATACATCCAACCAGAACTTACCCTCGAAGACAACGCGTTTTGTTAACGAGTAGGAACTCATGGTTGATGTAGTCGTACACTTGCTGATCTCAAGATCGTGAGGAAGTCCGAGCGCCGCAAGTCAGCAGCGCATCCGCACCCGCATACACGTTCCAGCCACCGGACCACCTCCACCTCCTCGCTCCAGCGATCCAGCGGAAGCAGCAACTCCTTCCAGACGAAATGCCACCGGGAACATGTATCTCGCTAATCCGAGACCATGGGGGAATAATTCTAGAGGGGGAGAGAGATCCTTCACAAGGAGGTGTGTGGATGAAGGAGGGAATGGGTGGCCTTTTATAGGAGGAGGGGGGTGCCCCCTCTCTCCATGACCGGCGCATGGGGGGGTGACCCCTCACCTCCCCCATTCATGTGTTGGTAACCCCTCCACATTAAAATGCCTCTTCACATTCCCTTTTAAAGTCTCCACTTTAAATGCATTAAAATTCTCCAAGTTTAATGCTCTCTCATTTAATAAATCTCTTTTGTTAAATTTATTCAGAATTTTGTTAATTACTTTAATTAACAAACATTCACATATAGGCCCTCGCAATATTTCAATATCAGATGCAGAACCACTTTCTGCAATTTCACCCGAAACAATTTCCGGTTTCTATTGAAACAATTCCTGCGCTTTGCAATTCTTTCGTCTGAAACATATGTGCTCCAAAATGGTGTCCGGTAACTCTTAAGTGTGTCACCCTACGGTTCGCGAATAATGCAGACATGATCGAGACCCTTCTCCGATCAATAATCAACAGCGGGACCTGGAGATCCGTACTGACTCCTACACATTCAACGATGACTTCTGTGATCGTGAGAACCTTTAACTCTTGTAACTAAATCCCTTTGTCTCGTGATATATTACATGTCCGAGATTCGATCATCGGTATCTCCATACCTAGTTTGATCTCGTTACCGACATACACTCTTTTCTCGTTCCCGTGATATAACATTCTAGTGATCATATCACTTGCTTGCAAGCTATCTCAATGTGATATCACCAAGAGGGCCGAGAGTATATCTATCCATCATCAGGATTGACAAATTCCACTCTTGATCCATGAGCCTCAACATAACACCTTCGTAGTACTGAACCCATCTTTATAGTCACCCTGTTACGGTGTGATGTTTGATGTTATCAAGATACTCTTCAGGTGTTAGTAATTAACATGATCTCATGGTCTAAGGATAAAGATTACTTCGTATGATGCTATAGCAATATAAACATAATGACTTTCTCGTAATGCTATACTTCAGATGAATGTTCATCACATCATTCCACCAATGGTGCGATCTTGTTATTAACAACATCTAATGTCCATGATCAGGAAACCTTGATCATCTTGTTAATCAACAAGCTAGTCTATAAGAGAGGCATAATTAGGAACCCCTTTTGTTTATTAAACACACATGTATTGATTTTTCCGATCAATACAATTCTAGCATGCAAAATAAACATCTATTATATATAAGGAATACACAATAACAACTTTATTATTGCCTCTTAGGGCATATTTCCTTCAGCCTCCCACTTGCACTAGAGACAATAATCTAGTTCACATAGTGATAAATCTAACACCCATGGGGTTCTGGTGTTGATCATGTTTTGCCCTAGGGAGAGCTTTAGTCAACGGATCTGCTACATTTAGGTCCGTGTGTACTTTACAAATCTTTATATCTCCATCCTTGACATGCTTGCGGATGGAGTGAAACCGGCGCTTAATATGCTTGGAATTCTTGTGAGACCTTGGTTCCTTTGCGTTGGCTATGGCTCCATTGTTGCCACAATAGATCACCATTGGGTCCAATGCACTAGGAACCACACCTAGTTCCATAATGAACTCTTTCATCCAAACCGCTTCCTGCGCCGCTTCTGAAGAAGCAACATATTCCGCATCCGTCGTTGATCCAGCCACCACAGGTTGTTTGGAACTCCTCCAACTAACTGCTGCTCCGTTCAAGAGAAATTCGTATCCGGATTGAGACTTCGAGTCATCCGGATCGGTGTCAAAGCTAGCATCGACATAACACTTAGCGACTAGCTCTTCTTCACCTCCGTATATAAGAAACATATCCCTAGTTCTTCTCAAGTACTTGAGGATGTTCTTTACCGCTATCCAGTGTTCCGAACTATGATCAGATTGGTACCTACTAGTCAAACTAATAGCATGTGCCACATCCGGTCTTGTACATAGCATGGCATACATAATAGAGCCTATGGCCGAGGCATAGGGGATCTTATACATCATCTCTCTTTCTTCCACCGTAGCCAGACATTGAGTCTTACTCAATGTCTTGCCTTGCAACATAGGTAAGAACCCCTTCTTACTTTCGTCCATATTAAACTTCTTTAATATCTTATCAGGGTATGTACTCTACGATAGCCCAATTAGGCGCCTTGATCTATCTCTATAGATTTTAATGCCCAATATATATGACGCTTCCAATCAAAAAGGTCTTTCATCGAAAATTTGCTGTTTAGATAATTTTTAACATTGTTTAAAAGATCTATATCATTTCCAATCAATAATATGTCATCCACATATAATATCAGAAATGCCACATTGCTCCCACTTACTTTCTTGTAAATACAAGCCTCTCCATAAGTTTGGAAAAATCCAAACTCTTTGATCACCTCATCAAAGCGGAGATTCCAACTCCGGGATGCTTGCTTTAGTCCATAGATGGATCGCTGAAGTTTGCATACCTTATTAGCATCCTTAGGATCGACAAAACCCTTAGGTTGTATCATATACAACTCTTCTTCAATATTACCATTGAGGAACGCAGTTTCGACATCCATCTGCAATATTTCATAACCGAAATATGCAGCAATTGCTAACATAATCCTAACTGACTTAAGCGTCGCTACGGGAGAGAATGTCTCATCGTAGTCAACTCCTCGAATTTGTCGAAACCCCTTTGCGACAAGTCGAGCCTTATAGATGTTCACATTACCATCAGCATCGGTTTTATTTTTGAAAATCCATTTATTCTCAACGGCCTTTTGATCGTGAGGTAAGTCCACCAAGGTCCAAACTTGGTTCTCGTACATGGATTCCATCTCGGATTTCATGGCTTCTAGCCATTTGTTGGAATCCGGGCTCATCATCGCTTCTTCATACGTTGCAGGGTCATCCATTTCATCAACCATGAAATTCACAACAGGATTGTCGTACAGTTCAGGAGTTGCACGTGTCCTGCTTGACCTGCGAGGTTCGGTAGTTTCCTCTTTCGGAGTTTCATGATCAATATCATTAGCTCTCTCTTCATTAGGTGAAGTCAACTCCGGAACAACTTCCGGTGCTGCGCCACTCTCCATTTCAGGAAGAGAAGGTTCAATAACCTCTTCGAGTTCTACCTTTCGACTACTCACACCTTTCGCGAGAAAGTCCTTCTCAAGAAAGGATCCATTTTTGGCAACAAAAACCTTGCCCTCAGATTTGTGATAGAAGGTATACCCAATCGTTTCCTTAGGGTATCCTATGAAGACACATTTTTCCGCTTTGGGTTCAAGTTTATCCGGTTGAAGTTTCTTCACATAAACATCGCATCCCCAAGCTTTAAGAAATGACAACTTAGGTTTGTTTCCAAACCATAATTCATACGGTGTCGTTTCAACGGATTTAGATGGTGCCCGATTTAAAGTGAATGCAGTTGTTTCTTGTGAATAACTCCAAAATGACTGTGGCAAGTCAGTCAGAGACATCATAGATCGAACCATATCCAATAAGGTACGATTACGACGTTTCGACACACCATTACGTTGTGGTGTTCCGGCAGGCGTGAGTTGTGAAACTATTCCACACTCTTTCATGTGTGTGCTAAACTCGTAACTTAGATACTCTCCTCCACGGTCATACCGTAGAAATTTGATCTCTCTATTACGATGATTTTCCACTTCATTCTGAAATTCCTTGAACTTTTCAAAAGTTTCAGACCTGTGTTTCATCAAATAACCCGTATCTACTCAAATCATCCATGAAAGTAACAAAATAACGATATCCACCTCGCACCGACACACTCATTGGTCCACACACATCAGTATGTATGATTTCTAATAGATATGTCGCCCGTTCCATTGAACCGGAAAACGGCGGTCTAGTCATCTTGCCCATAAGTCATGGCTCACATGTATCAAATGATTCAAAATCAAGTGATTCCAAAAGTCCATCGGAATGGAGTTTCTTCATGCGTTTAACGCCAATTGACCTAGACGGCAGTGCCACATATATGCAGATATATCATCATCAAGTTTAATCTTTTTAGCATTAACATTATGAATGTGCGTAATATTACTATCGAGATCCATCAGAAATAAACCATTCAACATAGATGCATGACCATAAAAGATATTATCCATATAAATCGATCAACCATTATTTTCAGATTTAAACGAATAACCACTTTGCATCAAACATGATCCGGATACAATGTTCATGCTAAGTGCAGGCACCAAATAACAATTATTTAGGTTTATGACTAATCTCGATGGCATATGGAGAGGCAGCGTTCCGACGGCGATCACATCAACTCTTCATCCATTGCCGACCCGCATTGTGACATCATCCCTTGCTAGTTGTCGCTTGTTCCACAGCCCCTGAATCGAGTTACATATATTAGCAACTGATCCCGTATCAAATACCCAGGTGCTACTACGAGTACTAGTCAAGTACACATCAATTATTGTCCGCCAAATACTTGGGGCAGTTGCGCTTTCAATGGCCAGTCCCCTTGAAATAGTAGCCCTCTTTATCGGACTTAGTGCCAGCTCGGGGTCTCTTATCAGGCGCGGCAACAGATTTGCCACCCTTCTTTCCCTTGTGCTTGCCTTTCTTGTTCTTCTTGACACCGGTGGTCCTATTGATCATCAACACTTGATGTTCTTTCCTAATCTCCACTTCTGCAGTCTTAAGCATTGACAGAAGCTTGGGAAGAGTCTTCTTCATGCCCTGCATATTATAGTTCATCACGAAGCTGTTGTAGCTAGATGGCAGAGATTGGATAACATGATGTATGCCTAAGTCATTGGGAATCATTATTCCCAAGGACACAAGCTTATCTGCGTACCCAGACATTTTGAGTACGTGCTCACTAACAGAGCTGTTTTCCTCCATTTTGCAGCTAAAGAACTTTTCAGAAGCATTATAACTCTCTACGGCAGCATGGGTATCGAAAATCATTTTCAATTCTCCCATGGTATCAAAGGCGTTGCCATTTTTGAAACGCTTTCGAAGTTCTGGCTCTAACCCATACAGTATGCCGCAATGAACTAAGTTAGGGTCCTCCTGAAGAGTCACATAGATATTATTTTCCTCGTCAGGGGCATCAGGAGCTGGTGGGGGGCCTAGCGGCGCATTAAGCACATATTGCTTTTGTGCAGAAGTGAGGAGAATCCTCACATTCATAGCCCAGTTGGTGAAGTTGCTACCATTCGCAGCAGGTTTCTCTTTCTCCATGAACACATTGAAATTAAAAGAAGGTGGTGCCATCTACAACAGAATTCGTAAAGTTTATTTAGACTAAGTTTATGATAGATTGAGTTCAACTAATCCAAATTACTAATGAACTCCCACTCAAAAACGACATCCCTCGTGCCTTTTTGGTGATTACATGAACCAAATCCACTACACCAAGTCCAATCATCACGTGAGTCGGTGTAGCTTCGAAGGCGAGCATCTATATGGGCATCATATCAACCATATGACTCATTCTTAACCTTTTGGTCCGTGTTCCGAGGCCATGTCTGTATATGCTAGGCTCGCCAAGTAAGAACCTTAGTAATCGCGTGTGTAAAACGGTCTTACACCCGTTGTATGAAAGCGTAGAGTCGAGTACACCCGATCATCACGTGATGTCTCGAAACACGATCCATAGAACGGTGCATACTCAAGGAAGAACACATTTTATCTTGATATCTAAATGAGGGATCATCTTACAATGCTACCAAAAGCGCCAAACTAGCAGTATAAGATGCTAACATCTAATGTGTAAAGTGAGATGATATGGTCCATGCATTTGATATCTATCATTTGCATCGTGGTATGATCTCTATCATTCCTTTTTGTGTAAGGCCAAGGTCTATGGAACTTACACGTTGAATGTGTTGTAAGAGTAACTATCATACATCTACTTACAACAATACCATATCAATACACTAGCCCAGCAACGATCTAAACTAGACGCCTCTAATTTATCAATTGCAAGTTTTACGTGGCTTAGGGCTTTCGGAGATAGAACTGTTCTCACCTACGAACATGAACCGCAACAAGGATAACTAAGTTATTAGCAACTCGTTGCGAATCAGATATTGACTATAGTAGGAGAGACAGACACTCGCCACCCACTTATGCAAAACAAGTTGCATGTCAGTCGTGGAACCGGTCACATGTACGATGACATGTAAGGTTGGTCCGAGCCGCTTCATTCCACTATGCCACCAATATCCAAAATACATAGAAGATGCAATAACATGATCATCATCGCCCACATATAAAGATATGTGTACTACCCGTGCAAAGCACCTACGCATAGATCAGGCTCTGATACCACTGTTGGGTCCGCAGCATAGAAAACAAAAAAATTCCTACGGTGTGAACTACACGCCAAGATCTATCTACTAGGTACAAATCAACGGGTGGACATACATCCAACGAGAACCTACCCTCGAAGACAACGAGTTTTGTTAACGAGTAGGAACTCGTGGTTGATGTAGTCGTACACTTGCCGATCTCAAGATCGTGAGGAAGTCCGAGCGCCGCAACTCAGCAGTGCATCCGCACTAGCACACACGTTCAAGCCATCGGACAACCTCCACCTCCTCGCTCCAGCGATCTAGCGGAAGCAGCAACTCCTTCCAATCTAAATGCCACTGGGAACATGTATCTCGCTAATCCGAGACCATGGGGGAATAATTTTAGAGGGGGAGAGAGATCCTTCACAAGGAGGTGTGAGGATGAAGGAGGGAATGGGTGGCCTTTTATAGGAGGAGGGGGTGCCCCTCCTCTCCATGGCCGGCGCATGGGGGGGTGACCCCTCACCTCCCCCATTCATGTGGTGGTAACCCCTCCACATTAAAATGCCTCTTCGCATTCCCTTTCAAAGTCTCCACTTTAAATACATTAAAATTCTCCAAGTTTAATGCTCTATCATTTAATAAAACTCTTTTATTAAATTTATTCAGAATTTTGTTAATTACTTTAATTAACAAACATTCACATATAGCCCCTTGCAATATTTCAATATCACATGAAGAACCCCTTTCTGCAATTTCACCCGAAACAATTTCCGGTTTCTATTGAAACAATTCCTGCGCTTTGCAATTCTTTCGTCTGAAACATATGTGCTTCAAAATGGTGTCCGGTAACTCTTAAGTGTGTCACCCTACGGTTCGCGAATAATGCAGACATGATCGAGACCCTTCTCCGATCAATAATCAGCAGCGGGACCTGGAGATCCGTACTGACTCCCACACATTGAACGATGACTTCTGTGATCGTGAGAACCTTTAACGCTTGTAACTAAATGCATTTGTCTCACGATATATTACATGTCCGAGATTCGATCATCGGTGTCTCCATACCTAGTTTGATCTCGTTACCGACATGCACTCTTTTCTCGTTCCTGTGATATAACATTCTAGTGATCACATCACTTGCTTGCAAGCTATCTCAATGTGATATCACCGAGAGGGCCTAGAGTATATCTATCCGTCATCGGGATTGACATATTCCACTCTTGATCCATGAGCCTCAACATAATACCTTCGTAGTACTGAACCTATCTTTATAGTCACCCTGTTACAGTGTGACATTTGATGTTATCAAGATACTCTTCATGTGTTAGCAATTAACATGATCTCATGGTCTAAGGATAAAGATTACTTCGTATGATGTTATAGCAATATAAACATAATGACTTGATCGTA
This sequence comes from Avena eriantha, assembly GCA_910589775.1. Lineage (NCBI taxonomy): Eukaryota > Viridiplantae > Streptophyta > Magnoliopsida > Poales > Poaceae > Avena > Avena eriantha. The sequence continues at coordinate 101,794,224 of OU342743.1, read as the reverse complement.
ATGCTATACTTCGGATGAATGTTCATCACATCATTCCACCAATGGTGTGATCTTGTTATTAACAACATCCAATGTCCATGATCAGGAAACCTTGATCATCTTGTTAATTAGCAAGCTAGTCTATAAGAGAGGCATAATTAGGAACCCTTTTTGTTTATTAAACACACATGTGTTGATGTTTCCGATCAATACAATTCTAGCATGCAAAATAAACATCTATCATATATAAGGAATACATAATAACAACTTTATTATTGCCTCTCAGGGCATGTTTCCTTCATGTATCTGGAACCTTTCCGTCCATCCCTCATGAAAAAGACAAATTCCCGCCGAATCGGCAGGAGGTTTCCCATATTTGAACTACAAGTACATGATATAATGCTTGTGAATTTAAAAAAAAATCATTTATAGGTTCACAACATGCTATTTCATCAGAGATCCACTTCAAGTTCAGCGAGGCTCAGTCCTGGGCTAAGCAGCTTAATGCCCGCCGTTAGTCAATTAATTAGTATTAATCTAAAAAAGAAAATTAAATCCAACAACCGGGACTAAAGATATGATGAACCTTTAGTCCCGGTTAGAGGCACCAACCGGGACTAAATGTGGATGTGGCGACAACAAGTCGACACTATGTCCTCAGTGGGCAGCACCTAGCCAGTAAATGAAGACACTATTTTGGGTGCGTGGCAGCACTATGCTAGGGGTGAGTGTGTCGACATTATGTCATCAGTGCCCGACACTATGTTGTGCTGCTTAATCTATAAATAGGTATGCATTCTTGTGAAGAATTGCAAGATGGTGTGCGAGTCCAGGGACACCACTACGGCAGAGCTTCTCGAAGATGTCTTAGGATCCCGTCCTGAGACATCTTCGAGGAGCTCGCCGTAGAGGTACTCTCTAATATGTGAAATTAGTTAGCTCCATTAGCATACTGATCTAGCTAGAGAAGATATTAACTGAAAGATGGTGTGCGAGAGCATGGACACCACTACGGCAGAGCTTCTCGAAGATGTCTTAGGATCCCGTACTCAGACATCTTCGAGGAGCTCGCCATAGAGGCACTCCATAATTTAATTTGGTAGCTCCCCGGCGTGTTCATGTTTTTGGTTTACTTAAACGGTCGGTGATTCAAATGCTAGGGCGCCACTATATATATGTATGCCTTCATAGTTTTGGTTCTTATATTTGTTGCAATGGATTTTGTGACGGCAGATAGAAGAAGAAGAAGGATATTTTGTTGCTCGGTGGGGATATGTACATGATATAATGCTTGTGAATTTTTTAAAAATCATTTATAGGTTCACAACATGCTATTTCATCAAAGATGCACTTCAAGTTCAGCGAGGCTCAGCCCCGGGCTAAGAAGCTTCATGCCCGCCATTAGTCAATTAATTAGTACTAATCTAAGAAACAAAATTAAAGCCAACAACCAGGACTAAAGATATGATGAACCTTTAGTCCCGGTTGGAGGCACCAACCGGGACTAAATGTGGATGTGGCGACAACATGTCGACACTATGTCCTCAGTGGGCAGCACTAAGCCAGTAAATGACGACACTATTTTGGGTGGGTGGCAGCTCTATGCCAGGGGTGAGTGTGTCGACATTATGTCATCAGTTCCCAACACTATGTTGTGCTTCTTGGGTGGCAGCACTATTTTGGGTGGGTGGCAACACTAAGCCAATTTCCATTTTTGAGGTGCCGAAATCGGGGTGTTCTGTGAAGCAACCACCAAATTAAAGTTTGGCATTGGTACCACCAAATCTGGGTGTTCTGTGAAGCCAATTTTCAAATAAAGTTTTCATACATCACATAAAATTTTCATACATTACATAGATTTACATAGGGTTTAGGGTTTAGGGTATGAATCCTTCGTCGCGTATGTCGATCCCTTGCCTATGATCGCTTCTTAGGCCGTAACCATGGAGCATCTTCTTTGCTTAACAGGATGCTTGGGTCAGTTTTCACGGTGAAGGGTGGAATTTCATCAAACTTATCATAATCTGCTGACATGTCTGTCTTGTCCTCGACTCCCGCGATGTTTCTTTTCCTTGAAAGAACTATGTGACGCCTGGGCTCATCGTCTGATGTATTTGTTTCCTTATTTTTTCTTTTTTCGGTCTAGAGGACATGTCCTTCAAATAAAAAACCTGAGCCACATCATTGGCTAGGACGAATGGTTCGTCTCTGTAACCAATATTCTTGAGATCCACTGTTGTCATTCCGTACAGCTGGTCTACCTTTACCCCTTCTCCATTCATGTTGACCCAACTACACCGGAACAAAGGGACCTTAAAAGTAGGTCCATAGTCAAGTTCCCATATCTCCTCTATGTAACCATAGTATGTGTCCTTTTTCCCATTCTCGCATGTTGCATCAAAGCGGACACCACTATTTTGGTTGATGCTCTTTTTATCTTGGGCAATCGTGTAAAATGTATTCCCATTTATATCGTACCCTTGGAAAGTCAATACAGTCGCAGATGGTGTCGTTGCCAACAAGTAGAGATGATCTCCAATAGTGGTGTCATTCATGAGATGTAATTGCAACCAAGTGCCGAAGGTCTCCATGTGATTTTCTTTAATCCAGTATTCATCCTTCCTCGGGAACTTGGAGCGTACAACATTCATGTGTTCCTCGATATACGGAGCCACGAAGGTAGAACTTTGTAGAACTGTGTAGTGTGCTTGATTCAAAGAATGCCCGTCGCTAAATATCATTGCTTTCTTTCCTAGCGTGCCTTTTCCACTCAGTCTCCCCTCATACCGTGATTCAGGAACACCAATCGGCTTAAGGTCAGGAAGAAAGTCTACACAGAATCCAATGACCTCCTCTGTTCCATAGACCTTGGAGATGCTTCCTTCTGGCCTAGCATGGTTACGAACATATTTTTTTAAGACTCCCATGAACCTCTGGAATGGGAACATATTGTGCGGAAATACAGGACCGAGAATGTAAATCTCTTTGACTAGGTGAACTAAGAGATGCGACATAATATTGAAGAAGGACGGGGGGAACACCAACTCAAAACTGACAAGACATTGGACCACATCCTTCTGTAGCCTTTCCAGACTTTCTCGGTCGATTACCTTCTGAGATATTGCATTGAGGAATGCACATAGCTTCACAATGGCTAATCGAACATTTTCCGGTAGAAGCCCCCTCAATGTAACCGGAAGCAACTGTGTCATAATCACGTGGCAATCATGAAACTTCAGGTTCTGAATTTTTTTCTCTGCCATATTTATTATTCCCTTTATATTTGACGAGAAGCCAGCCGAGACCTTGATACTATAAAGGACTTCAAAAAAGCTTTCCTTCTCTGCTTTGGTAAGAGCGTAGCTGCTTAAGTATTCACGGCCTTTATTAGTATGCTTCTTGTATGGGTCCTTGATTCGTTGCTGGTCCTCCCGTGCTTCTGGTGTATCTTTTGTCTTCCCATATACGCCTAGGAAGCCTAGCAAGTTCACACAAAGATTCTTTGTCATGTGCATCACGTCGATTGAAGAACGAACCTCTAGGTATGCCCAATACTCAAGCTCCCAAAATATAGATTTCTTTTTCCACATGGCCATGTCTCCGGTAATGGGGTCTTTCGGAACAGATTGACCGCCAGGACCCTTTCCAAAGATTACTTCTAGGTCCTTCACCATATCAAATACATCAGCACCTTTAGGGAGCTTAGGATTCTTCCGGTAATCTGCCTCACCGTTGAAATGCTTGCCTTTCTTTCTAACTTGATGATTGGTCAGAAGAAACTTACGACACCCCAGGTACACAACCTTCTTACATTTATCCAAATATGTACCTTTAATCTTATCTAAACAGTGCGTGCATCCATTGTATCCCTTGTTTGACTGTCCTGAAATGTTTCTAAGAACAGGCCAATCATTGATGGTTACGAACAACAACGCTCGTAGGTCAAATGGCTCCTGTGTGTGCTCATCCCACACCTTTACACCTGGTTCTTCCCACAACTGCAAAAGTTCATCGACTAATGGCCTTAGGTACACATCAATGTCGTTGCCGGGTTGCTTCGGTCCTTGGATGAGCACTGGCATCATAATTAACTTCCACTTCAGGCACAACCAAGGAGGAAGGTTGTAGATACATAGAGTCACTGGCCAGGTATTGTGACTACAACTCTGCTCCCCAAAAGGATTCATGCCGTCTATACTTAGACCAAACCATAAGTTCCTCACGTCACCTGCAAAGTTCGAGTACTTTCTCTTGATGTTTCTCCACTGCGACCCATCGGCGGGGTGTCTCAGTTTCCCGTCTTTCTTACGCTCTTCTTTGTGCCATCGCAACAACCTGGCATGCCCTTTGTTTCTAAGCAGACGTTTCAACCGTGGTATTATAGGAGCATACCACATAACCTTAGAAGGAACCCTCTTCATGGGGGGCTCGTCATCGCCCTCAACATCACCAGGGTCATCTTGTCTGATCTTGTATCGACATGTTGTGCATACCGGGCATTTATCCATATTCTCGTACTTCTCACCACGATACATGATGCCATCATTAATGCATGCATGTATCTTCTCCACGTCTAATCCTAGAGGGCAGATAGTCTTCTTTGCTTCGTACCTTGTATTGGCCAGCTCGTTATCCTTTGGAAGCTTCGGCTTCATTATTTTCAGTAACTTGTCAAATCCCTTGTCAGATAAACCAGTCTCTACCTTCCATTTCAACAGTTCAAATGTGGTACCGAGCTTTGTGCTGCCATCTTCGCAATTTGGGTACAACAACTTTTTGTGATCCTTTTGCATGGCCTCCAACTTAAGCTTCTCCCTTTCTGTATCGCATTGTTGCCTTGCATCAGAAATGACCCGACCACAACCATCAGCAGGCTCATCCGATTCCCGTTGTTCTTCTTTGTTGCCGCCTCCCTCTTCTTCATTGTCTTCCATTGCAGTATCACCGTATTATTTAGGGGACATAGGATAGTTGTCATCATCCTCCTCTTCTTCATTTTCTTCCAGTCTAACCCCTCTTTCTCCGTGCATGGCCCAACAATAATATCCAGGCATGAAACCTCTCCGAAGCAGATGGCTCTAAAGGATTCTCGGGGCAGAGTGCTCCGCCACGTTCCGACAGTCGACGCAGGGACAAGACATAAAATTATCCACTTTGTTTGCCTTAGCCAAATAGATAAATTTATGCAGGCCTATAATAAAATCGGAATCGCGTCGGTCGCCGTACATCCATCGCATCCGTGCATCGATCTGCGTCATAATAATTAACCATGACAATGACATTGTGAATAGTGAAATGACCACCCTACATGGACACATGCAATATTTTTGTATCAACTACAGATAAAGAAGATAAGGTTGCTAACCTTGGCCGAGGATACTGTGTTGTGCAAACTTAAGCGTGGCTCGGACATTTCATGGAACACCTTGTGTGCAGTGTGAAGAAAAAAAACCTAGCATCCACCTCCGACACAAAATTCCTGAAAAAATAAGGCTGGTAGATGTTACTTGAAGTGTCCGACGCCGAGCATGGTAGATGTTCCATGAGGCTGGGTTGTTACGATGGGCGTGTATGATGGTTGCGGGTGAAAGCCCTGCCAGGTTTGCCATATAACTGGAAAGCATTTGTCTAGAACCTGGGTTTCTGAAATCGCGTAGCTTCGCCTTCCCCCACTCTGTGGTGGCACCAGAGTTGCGCTGGATCGGCCCGAGATGTGTGTGTGGTTACAGTTTGCTGGAGCTGTGCACTTGAGTATATATTCATTTTTGCATTCAGTATAAGAATACTCTTATGCTAATACGGTTTTCAAAATAATCGAATGATTAACAGGGTTGGGAAGATGTTAAATTCAAAGGAAAGATCAAATGTATATCTTGTATTTTAGCAGCATACAGTTCAGTAACTTGAGACTGGAATATCGCATGTCGATTACACCATGAAATACGCTATTACCAATTTTTTATGAAACCATTTTGATAAATAGTTAATAAAATATTCATTAAATAGCTACACTATTAATTGTGTTGAGGTAGGTTCGTCTATCCCTAAACTCCAGAATTTCCATCCGACATTTATTTGGACAAATTTACCCTGCACTAAATCGTCATATTACCCGTATATGACACTTCCAAGTGAAAATACCGGTTTGTTATTTTTCTCTTTCTCTCGGGAACTATCTGTTAGCTTTACGACAAGTAAATAACGAAGAACGGAAATAAAATCGCAGCAAGGGATACACAGATTTAACGTGGAAAACCCTCTCCAATAAAGAGAAGGGAAAAACCACGGGAGCCGGCCAGCGAAACTTCACTATAACGGAGAGTGTTTACACAATGCCGGGGATTTCACAGATGCAACTATTTCCCAATCGGTGGCTTACAAGAAGTATATATAGCGGTGGTAACCTACGTCATCAACGATCCGCATCGGCCCAAGCCTCCGGCGACGGGCCTCGCTCCGCTTCGTCAGAAGTTGGCCTCTACTTTGTAGAATTTGGATCAACATATAACAAACTCCACCTTGAGACAAATTCCTTCTTGTAGCATCAACAGTAATCATCTCCCTGAACAAACAAAGAAAACACGTTCGGCGCCAACAGCCACTTGGGCTAAGAAGTTATACCAACTAAGCTTGAGCATAGCTCAAACTTAGCAACAGGAACAGGCTTTGTCATCATATCAGCAGGATTATCCTGAGTGCTTATCTTGCATACCTTTAGTGTACCTTGTGCAACAACATCACGAACATAATGGTACTTGATATCAATGTGCTTTGTTCTCTCATGGAACATCTGATCCTTAGTAAGGTAAATATCACTTTGACTATCACAGAACAGATTAATGCAAGAATCATCCTGACAAAGCTCAGCATACAAACCTTTCAACCACACAGACTCTTTGCAAGCTTCAACAACAGCCATATATTCTGCTTCAGTTGTAGATAGAGCACCAACTGGTTGCAGCGTTGCCTTCCAACTCACGGCACATCCACCTACCGTGAACACATAACCTGTGAGGGACCTCCTCTTATCCAAGTCGGCAGCAAAATCTGAATCCATATAGCCTGCGAGTCCCTCACCAGTCCTGCCAAACTTCAAGCAAGCGTTGGATGTGCCACGTAGGTACCTGAAAATCCACTGAACAACTTTCCAATGTTCTTTGCCAGGATTAGCCATGTAATGACTCACCAAACTCATCGCATATGATAAATCAGGGCGAGAACAAACCATGGCATACATCAAGGAACCAACAGCACTAGAATAAGGAACTCGAGTGTAACACCCTCGAAACGGCCCTATGCAAGTTTTAGCCCTTTCCGCCAAACCCGCATAGAAACGATTCAAGGACGCCCACCAGGCACTTTCGTGCGGGTGGAAAACGAAGTAATACCATTACACAACAGTCCTCGATGGGACCCACAGAACAGATATATATACAACACGACTCCATGAGTCAAGAATACAGATATACAATACAAAGATCCAAATCAACTTGAAATCGATAGAGCGTCCGACTACGGACAAGATGCAAATGGGGCTAAGAGCCCTGAAGAATAACCAATGGCGTCCATAACCCTGCCCAGGCCAAGCCGGAAGGGTAACCCTGCTAACGACGTCGATCTCAAACCTGCTAAAACAAAAGGGGTGCTGACAAAGGGCAAAGGAAAAAGAGGAGCATCAGTACTAAGGCCAGTACACGGCGAGGCTAGAATTCGGCCGCTGTCGCCTACATAGGTATGGTGGACTGAAGCGGCAGCGAAGCGTGCACTAAACAACCTATAGAGACTCAATACAACTATCGGCTATTAGAGAGGGATAATAAAGACCTATTCGGATCCTACCTGATACTAACACCAAACATACCCATCCTGGTATCCACTCGAGACCAAACGAGGAAGTCGGACCAAGGAACTCACACCGTTGGCAATTTTATTCATTCCATTATAGTTGCAGCAATTACTAATCAAATATAGATAGCATGAGTCATCCTGAAGCATAAGTAGTGGGCATTTTTAATTAACCATTCCGTGGTAGTTGGAAAATTTACTAGTCAGATATAATTGTCCTGAGGAACCCCAAAACCCAGCAGTTGTTGGCACTTTTATCACATTCCATTGGAGTTGCAATACTTACTAGGCAGATACAACATGTCACAAATCAACCCCAGATCCACCAGTTGTTGGCATTTTAATATCCATTCCGTGATAGTGGAATCTGATTACTAGTCATATATTAAGTCAAGTTTATAACACTACTTTAGTTATGCTTGTCTATGATCGAGATAATGTGCTCCAAGTCGTCCATAATCGCGGACACGGCTTTCAGAAAGTGTTACCCTGCAGGGGTGCACAATTAGCAACACACATTCGATCAACCTTGGAAAAACCAACTCAAAACCCAACGAGGCTTTCAAGACAAAGCAATCACAGGATTCATAAAATATTTCAGGGGGCCACCCCACTAAGCTACCCGTAACGAAGTTGGCCGGCTCCGGAACGGACCCAGGGTTTGTGTGGATGGCTGTAAACGACTGGAAACCCGAAAGTGTGACTGGGCTTGTCGATACAGCGAAAACGTGTCACGATCCTAAACAGTACAGGTGCTCCACGCACAATCGTAAATAAAGCAGTAAAGCATGGCATAAGTACATGATAGTAATAAAGCCCCAAACTACTTTGTGGCCCCAAGAAATAGAAATGAATCAAGCTCTGGCTCAGGGGGGTCCATAAGGCCTCCCGGATGTGGATAGTGCGAAAAATCAAGGAACAGGTATCAAGTACTCGGGGCCTATGGGACACAAGTGAGCGTGGAAGAACCAAATAACATCTATTGCCCACCGATGCCTCTGTATTAGTTATATCTAGCATTTTATTAGTTGTATTTAAAGTCATGATCAACTCCACCAATAAGCATGTCCACCAATAACCATCTGCCAGCATACCAACATTTGTGGTACTCGACGACGCGAGATCGCACCTGAGCAAGCAACTACGACTCGCAAGGCCAGCTATCTACCAAACACAGGTAATAGGAGGTGTCCAAGGCAATATAGAGGCTGCACGGGATATAACTGGTGTACGAAAGCTAAAGCATCGCGACACGGATAGCAATAGATCAACAGGAGGAAATAAAGACTATAAATGCAAAATAGGTAGAAGGGGGAGAGATGCTCGCCTGGGAAACACTGCCGAAGGATCATATCCGGAGAACTTGTCGATACTCGCATCCACTCATCGGCCTAATCCGCGAAGAAGCAAACACTAGAAAAAACACCGGATACACTATTTAATACTATGGCAGAAGATCGGGCATGATACATGTATGATGTATGACATGGCAAAGATGCGATGCAACTAGCCAATATTAAGCGGAACCAGGGTCCCGACAATTAATTAAGAGGTTCATGTTGTTTAGTTACCCCGCAATTTAAATGTTGACTTAACAAGCAAAACATGGCATCGGTTCGCTACACAAATTTAAATGAAGACGCTAATAGACAGGAATAGCCCGCAAATGCGCTCCATAATTAATTATGAGGTGAATCGGCATAATGCCCCAACCCACATGATATGTATGCAAGCATGTCCAATTTAATATGCAACAGTTATATATAGTATTTATAAAAATAGGGCTCGGAAAAGGGCTCACACCGTTGGATCAGAGAGGCAAAGGAAGTGGTCGCTGGGAGGAATACCTTATCAAAAGGGTGTTGGCAAAGGATGGCGGAATTCAGTATGGCACGATGAACGAAGACAAAATTTGACAGAGGTTGCCAACAGAATGGATCAGACATGTTAAAATAATAGGAGACAAAACCGGAGCTCCTGCAAGTATTTCATCAAACACGTGACACGCGAGATGGGTGAAAAAGAAAAGGAAGGCCCTCGGTTGAAATGTGGCGCTGACCTGCTACTGGTACTACTCTTGTTTGACCATGTGGACACACTGGGGTGTGCCGGCGGATGCACGGCGGCAAACGTACCAAGCTGGGGTGTAGTTTGTATGCCGGGCTCCTGGGCACATCAACGCGCGGGCGACCAAGTTGGCCCTTGCGCGTGTCAAGGGGCTGGGTCGAGCAGCTCTAGGTGTTGCATGCGGCGGCGAGGGACTGGCCAAGGGGCAGGGCGGCGGAAGACTCGAGGTGGAGCTGCAGTTGTAGATCGGGTATATGGAGCACGACCCAAGGTAGTGCTCTCGTGTATTGGCCTGCACTGGACACAAGCATAGTAGAGGTAGGAAAAAGAAAAGAAACCAAAGCCATCATGGAATGCTTGATTCAGAAAACAAGAGAAGGAATAACCTGTAGATGGGCAAGGATTTAAGAACATACTACGGCGAGGAGACAAGGCGCTGAGGGCACTGACTGCTGCTGGCTTGCGCATGCGACAATCAAGATGAGGTAGAGCTGCCCAGCGGGAGATGCCAGCAGCCTTGCTGCTACTCGTTGAGACAAGCTGGCGTGTGGATATGGTGATGGTGTTCATATGGGGATGGAATCTTCTTAAGAGCACACGCGTGAGAAAGGATTGGAGGAATGCTAGCTGAATTTAAATCGAAAGAAACAGGCGATGGGAAATTGGGCGATGGACTCGCACCGGCAAGAGCACAATTTTTGGGGAATTTTAGATGCACATCTGGCTCAGATTTGAGGACTAGGGTTTGAGAAGGAAAAGGGAATAGACTATTTATATAGTCCAAAGTAGACTAGATGGGACTAGTTTTGGGCAAAAAAATAGACCGGCTTCTTGCCTAGTTTTATTTTTAGTAAAATAAGAAAAACTTTTGTAGTTTTATAATAAACCAGAAACTATTATTTGTTTTGTTATAACATGAGAAAAAGAAAGACTACATCATATATTTAACCGTACGTATATTTAAGCAAACAAAATATGGTTTTTAATACAATAATTTGTGATTCAAAATATGTATTAGGATGGCAAGGTTTAGCTATGATTTTAGGAGGAGAAAGAATAAAATATAGGAAGGAGAGTCAATGCATTATGTGACAATTACAATATCACAAGAGATAAAAAAGAATATTAGAGGGAAAATACCTCAGGTAAGTATAGGAATAAAGAAAAGAGGGAGATTAAGCAAGGTAGAGGGATAGCAAGAAGGCTATTAGTGCATGTATGTGGTAAAATAGTGGCATGTTCAGATATAGAATGGAAATAAGAAATGCCACATGTAATAGGGACAAGGATAGATGATCATAACACGGTTGGATTAAAAATAGATTCCAACAAGAACAAGGAATAGATCAAGCCAAGATTTAAAGAAATAATAGAATGGAATCAAGATACAATAGAATGAAAGGAAGGAAATGATGATCACAAGATATAAAGATCCACACAAATCAAATGGGCATGATTTAAATCAATAAGGCAAATAAAAGGAACCCATGTGTCATATGTGGTAGAATTGAAAATAATCATAAAGACTAGATAGATTGGAAAGTTAGTGATAAAGAGAATTTAAGAGATGATGCCCCCAACTCAATTTGGGCATTTTGACAAATATAAAATAGCAAGACTCAAGTAATAGAAATTGGACATTATGGTTCCATATCAAATGGCACCAACTAGAGATAGAAGAGAGGGAGATTAAAATAGTGAGGAAGCAATGGCCAGCTCAAATAAATATATCTAGAACCAAAAATAAGTGTAATAATTTGAATGCAATGATTTAATAATATGTTCCATGAAAGGTGGCATGATGAACATGATGATGCAGAAATAATAAAATAACGAGCAATTTTCTAGTAGTGGTTTTAGCGGGATGCCACATCGAGACATGTACTCAATATCTTCATCAGAACTAGGACATTGCAATGCTGACAATTTAAAGTGAGGAGCAACAGGAGTACTAACTGACTTTGCATCATGCATATTAAAACGTTGAAGAACTTTCTCAACATAACTTTGCTGACTAAGAAACAACAATCTAGATTTTCTGTCCCGTTTAATTTCCATACCTAGGATTTTCTTAGCAGCACCAAGATCTTTCATCTCAAATTCACTACTTAGGTGTGCCTTCAAAGTAGTGATTTCTTTCATGCTCTTGGCAGCAATTAACATATCATCAACATATAACAACAAGTAAATATGTGATCCATTAACAAACTTTATATAAACATAGCTATCAAACTGAGACCTCTTAAAACCTCGTGAGATCATAAATGAATCAAACTTTTTGTACCACTGCCTTGGAGATTGCTTCAAACCATAAAGCGGCCTTTTCAATTTGCACACAAAATCCTCTTTTCCAGGAACTATGAACCCTTCAGGTTGGTCCATGTAAATCTCCTCCTCCAGTTCACCATGCAGAAAAGCAGTCTTTACATATAGCTGCTCAAGCTCAAGATCATGCATAGCAACAATACCAAAGAAAGCACGAATAGAACTATGCTTCACAACCGGAGAGAAAACATCATTATAATCAATACCTGGAATCTGGCTGAAACCTTTTGCTACTAACCTTGCCTTAAACCTTGGAGGCTCATTAGGAGAAAAACCTTCCTTTCTCTTATATATCCACTTACAGTGGACGGCCTTCTTCTGTTTAGGCAAGCGCACAACTTCCCATGTGCCATTCTTATCAAGCGATTGCATCTCTTCTTGCATAGCAGAAACACACTTCTCGCGGTCAACGAATGCAACGTCCTCATTGTATGTAGCAGGTTCAGTATCATGCTCCACCTATTTAGCACAACTCAAAGCATAATGAGCAAGATTACACTCTTCAATTAAACGACTAGGTGGAACTATGTTACGCCTCGGTCTATCAGCAGCAATAGATTCATGTGGCTGCTGCAAAACAGTAGGTGAGTGCTGAACAACATTATCATCAATATTTTTCTCATGAGTATCATCAACAACAACATTATTATCAACAGTTTTCTGCAGGTGCTCCACCTGCACACGAACTCCCTCCTCTCCAATAGCACCAGGAGAGGGATCTGATGGCAAGTTGTCATGATACATAACAGATTCATTGAAAACAACGTTTCTACTCAACAAAATCCTTTTAGTTTCAGGATTCCATAATTTATATGCCTTAACTCCTGAACCATAACCAAGGAACATGCACTTAACAGCTCTAGGCTCTAACTTTCCATTATCAACATGAGCATAAGCAGTTTAACCAAAAACTCTCAACTGTGAATAATCAGCAGGCGAACCTGACCATACCTCAATGGAAGTTTTCTTCTCAAGTGGAATAGAAGGTGGGCTGTTGATGAGGTAGCGCGCTGTATTGGCTGCTTCAGCCCAGAAACGTCTATGCATACCTACATTGGACAACATACAGCGAGCCCTCGAGATGATGGTTCTGTTCATGCGCTCAGCCACACCATTCTGCTGAGGAGTGTAAGGGATGGTGTGGTGCCTAATCATACCATCATTGCTGCAAAACTCCTCAAACTCATTAGAACAGAATTCCATACCATTGTCAGTACGTAGTACCTTTACCTTCTTTTCAGTTTGCTTTTCTACCATAACTTTCCACTTCTTAAAAGCATCAAAAACATTAGATTTATGTTTCAGAAAATATGGCCACACTTTTCTTGAGTAGTCATCAATGATAGTAAGCATGTAATTAGCACCACCAATAGATGTCTTACGGGAAGGCCCCCAAACGCAGTCATCAATGATAATAAGCATGCACATAATCTAAAATGCCTTTGGTGGTATAAACGGAAGCATTGAATTTAACTCTTTTGTGCTTACCAAAAACGCAGTGCTCACAGAACTCAAACTTACCCAAGTTGCAACCATCAATCAGCTCTCTCTTAACCAATTCTTCCATGCCATGTTCACTCATATGCCCAAGACGCATATGCCACATATTTGTTTTACCACAATCATCAGAATCATTAGAAGTAACAGCAGCAGCAATACCAGGCAAAGTGCTACCTCTAAGAACATATAACTTAGCAGGATTCATATCACCTATCATGTGAATAAGAGAGCCTTTCGATACCTTTAACAATCTACGCCCACCAGCGTACTTGTATCCATCAACGTCCATGGTATTCAGGGAGATCAGATTTCTAGCCATGCTTGGTATGTGCTTTACCTCAGTCAACGTACGTGTCACGCCATCATGTGTCTTGATCTTAACAGATCCAACTCCGACAATATGGCATGGGTTGTCATTCCCCACACGTACAAAATCTCGAGTCTGCACAGACTCATATGAACTGAACCAATCTTTGTTACAACAAATATGAAACGAGCATGCAGTATCAAGTATCCATTCATCATCACGAGAAGCACAAGCAGCAAAAACGGCTAAACATTCACCATCAGAACTATCACCAGAAACAACAGCAGCCTTACCATTACCTTGATCCTTATCTTTCGGTTGGTAAGTACCGTTCCTTTTGTCCTTATTCTGCAGCTTCCAACAATCATCAATAACATGATTAGATTTCTTACAATACCTGCAAAACTTGTCCTTTCCCTTGGATTTCGAACGACTTCTGCCGTCTTTGCTCTTATCTCGGTTGCCTTGATTGTTAAATCTCTGGTCGGTCCTGCCACGAACCTGTAGAGCTTCAGCCTTGGAAGACGCCCCATCTGCCTGCACCATAGATTTCATCTTTTCCCTCTGTTTGAGGGCATCTTGCACTTCACCAAGGGTTATCTTATCACGGCTCGACAACATTGTATCACGAAAGTGAGTATAAGAACTAGGCAGCGAGCATAAGAGTAATAGAGCTAGATCCTCATCATTATATTTTACTTCCATATATTGCAAATCAGAAATAATCTCTCTAAAAAGAGATAAGTGATTCATTACCGATCCACCTTCCTGCAATCTATGCGAGAACAACTTCATCTTCACATGCATCTTACAGGTTAGATCCTTTGACATGCAGATCGATTCCAGTTTTCCCTAAAGGGCAGCAGCAGATTTCTCTGTCAAGACTTCCTGCAAAATATTATTAGATAGATGAAGTTGAATCAAAGACAAAGCCTTACGGTCCTTCCGCTTCTCTTCGTCAGAACAGCTCTTAGTATCCTTTTCCCCGAATCCATCCATCGCATCATCCAGATCTGAAGTTTGGGCGAGAATCGCCCGCATCTTCACCTGCCACAAGCAAAATCTTGTGGAGTAGTCCAGCTGCGGTAGATCGAACTTCAATGATGACATGTCGCAAACCCTAGATTAGAACCTGGGGCTCTGATACCACTTGTTAGCTTTGCGACAAGTAAATAACGAAGAACGGAAATAAAATCGCAGCAAGGGGGACACAGATTTAACGTGGAAAACCCTCTCCAACAAAGAGAGGGGAAAAACCACGGGCACCGGCCAGCGAAACTTCACTATAACGGAGAGTGTTTACACAACGCCAGGGATTTCACAGATGCAACTATTTCTCAATCGGCGGCTTACAAGAAGTATATATAGCGGTGGTAACCTAGGTCATCAACGATCCGTACCAATCGGCCCAAGCCTCCGGCGACGGGCCTCGCTCCGCTCCGTCAGAAGTTGGCCTCTACTTTGTAGAATTTGGATCAACATATAACACTATCCCCTCCTCCCGCCACCCGTGAAGACGAGCACCTCGTCCTGCCTCCTCCCGTGATGAAGACGAGCAGCAGGAGACGAACATCGAGGGGTGAACGGAGTTGTCAGAGCTGGGGCATGTGCATTGAGGTGTGTTGGGATGCGTCCGCATGGTTGAGTATGGGGGCGAGCTCACGCAGGTGGCGAAGAAGAACGCGTAGCGCATCACTGTGCTAGAATTGAAGCCGATAGTGGAGGAGAAGTAGGTGTGGCCGAAGAACGCCGCCGGCCATGGCGTGCTCGACGACAAGATGAAGCAAAGGCAGGGCAAACTGCAGGGTGCACTCGCAGCAATGGGTGGAGCGACCAGGCGGGTGGATGAGCTGCTGGAGACGAAGAAGACAGAGACGACATGCGACATCCGCGGGCGCGTGGTGTAGGGGACCTGGAGGTCGAGGACGTAGAGCGCTGAAGGCGTTGACCGCTTCACAAACCACACTTCATTTTGCTAGTCGATATTTCTTTTTCTAACTACCTTACAAAAGAATTTAGAGCGGAAATAATCTAACTTTTTCAAGACTCGTTTGGAAGAGAGAAAAAGGTTAACATATACGGTACCATTTTTGTAAGTAAAGAATTGATGAGCACCAATATCCCACCTAGAGTTAGTAATTTTCCTTTCCAACTACGGAGCCTTTTCTATAGTCTTTCGTCAACCAATTAGCATTCAGTATTCGTGAGTCTCCAATGATATATCTGGATTCCAAAATACTGGATTGGAATAAAAACATGTTTGGAAACCAACGCGATATTTCACACCCGCATCCTCCACCCTGTCTGTGCGCCACGCATCCCTCAGCGTGGGAAGCAGTGACGGGGAGGGCCCCACCACACCCACTCTTATCCCGTCCGGATGTATCTCCTCCATGTATTCCGTTCATTCTCCTACCTTCTCTCCTCCCTCCGAATCTCTCGTACGGCTAGTCAGGACCCCGTGCCGATGCGCCTCCTCGCCTTCCTCGCTACTGGCATGGCTCCGCACCGTGACGCCGGCCTTAGGCCAAGCGCCGCTACCTTCCTAGATGAAGGCGGACTCGTCCCCATGCTTCTCCACCGTCCGCGCGCCCATCCCCGTGGTGCTCCTACACTGGACACCACCCACCGTGCTGCTCCTGCGCAGGCGAGTTCGTCCCCAAGCAGCTTCTCCGCAAGCGTGGTTGTCCCCGAGGATGTAGCATCCTCGGTGCTTAGAGACAAGGTCACCGGAGTCGACATCCCTCGCTCCTGTCCAGGAGGAGAGGTGGGTGGCGCGGCATTGCTGAAAATGCCGGCCATTGCTGCTACAAAGGGATGGGGGTTATGCTAAATGCAGTGGTTGTTGGTGCTGCAAGCCAACCTCAACAAAATGGCCTCTCTCCGGTGCACTTGCCGACAACGCTACAAGCTGTCGTTTGTGTTCTCTGCGAGCGGGTGCTTGCGTTTCTACCATCATTGCTTGATTTGCATCGTAGGAAGTAAAATCTTGCTACAGCTGTTATGCAGATTTGCATTATAAGAATAAAAAATTTGCTACCACTGTACTCCGGTTTTGTACCAGATGATCTAAGGATTTTGCAACTTATTTACAAGTATTTCTCTACAACCCTTCTTTGGTGTTTGCCACATTACTATAATTTTTTTCTATAAGATCTACGAAGAGATCTCCGGCGAGATCAATAAGTTATTTTTGTTTTCTGCGTGAACCTTTTTCTTATATTTTTCTGCTAAAAATGATTATGTAGTTTTGCTAGAATATTACAGAAAATTGCTACTAGGTCTCCGATGATATCTCTGGCAAGTCGGTTTTCTGCTACAATAACGTAATTTTTTGCTACAAGCTCTCCTGTGAGGTCTCTGGCAAGACCAGGATATTTCTTTCATTTTATGGTGAACCTTTCTTCTATAATGTAGCAAAAACAAGACTTTTTTGAAGCAAAATTAAGACGTTTTCAAGCAAAGGTGGGATTTCGGTGCTAAGTGGACACGTGTCAGGTGGGGGATGCTGGGTAAATATCGCCCATGGCACTCCTAGCACTGCCCTTTGTGGGAATACACAAACTACATCTGCACCCACGGGAGGAAGCTGTGTTGCTGCTAGCTACTTCGCCCCTTCCAGCCCGCCAGCGCCCTGGTCCTTCAGTTAAGGCTGCAGCGACCTGCCCCAAATCCCTTACCTTCTTCCCTCACAAAACAAAACGCCTTATCTTATGATTATTTCATTAAGTATTTCAATGTAATTGATGCCCCTGCCTAGGTTAGATAGTTCATAATTTTAAATGTATTGATGCAAATTTTGTTTTTCTAATTTGGCTCATGGATCTTGGCGTTTTTAGTTCTATGTCTTCTTGATAGTTCCTAGCCTCCCTGGTTAGTTGTAGTCTAGGTTTTGCCTGGACAGAGACTTGGAAGGATTAGTTTGCAACATCAAGATGTGCAAGAAAATCTTAGTAACCAAGATGTGCATAGGTATAATCAAACCATTTATATCATTTGTCTTTGAGTGTTCACGATATCAACATGACACTGCCACTTGATCTTACATATGTTCTTTGACTTGCCCGCTTTTTCAAGAATGTTTTGTGTCTGCTATGGAATTGGCCCCTTCTTGTATTTTGTTCACACTCCTCCACTGGGCACACTGGGCTTGTTATGTCGTACAGGCTGGCGGGGAAAGGCCGTTAGGCTGACCTAGGAGAACAACTGCGAGCTCCACGTGAGCCTTCCGAACTTCTGGTAGAAGTTGAATGCCCTCCTGACTAGATGTGCCATCCTGAGGATGCCTAGGACATGGAGATCAAGGCAGCTAGGATGTTGTCTGGTCGGAGCGTGCCTGCAGGTCGTTCCTCCTTGGCCTTATGCATAACTAGTGATCTGAGGGAGCATAGCGTCGCATCCGATCATGATATCACGGTGTACTGTCTATTCTGTTCATGCTGACTACTCTCTTCTCGAAGTCTCCTATTCTCAGTTTGCAAAATAACAACAATGTTCCATTTCTTTTTCTTGAATTGTTCTTACTGACAATTGGAGTATGCGAGTAAACATTGTAACCCCAATGACTCGCACGGACTCCTATAATGTTTTCTTGCATGATTTTAGTGTTGGTGCGCGCAAGATATGTCACCGGCTAATTTTTAAACCTGCACAGAACACAACTTGATCGGTAGCGCTGGTATATAAATGGTTTGTCATGCATGGTGTGGTTGTTGACACAGTTTACCTAAGAATAAATATCACGTGACACTTCACACCGAAAAGATCTAAAATTTAATGACTGATCGTACTCCATGTGATTGGGTCAAACGGGGAGAGGGAGTGAGTTGTGGTTTCTATCTAAATGCGGTGTACTCTCGCCCCTTTATAAATTAAGCCACACGCGCCGAACAGATACAAGGTAACCAGAAACGTCCTCTTACAAAGCAGATAAAAAATAAATAACAAAGTAGAAGATAAACATAGACTTGCAAGATCTAGGGAGAAGAACTCCATGCCGATGCCCCCAAAGGGATCTACAACGCAACCCGCCGCCATCGACGAGACCACTGGTCTACGGTTTTCACCTGGAGCACTCGCGCGGGAGATATCCACAGCACCGCCCCACAAGAGGGTTACGACACCCGTAGGCATCGCCGCCGCCGGAGCAAAAAAGGCGAGGCTTTCGCACGGAAAAACCTACGCACACACCCACTATCAGATCGCCCACCGACACCAAGCACGTTCTTCATAGCACGATCTGGGAGATGCTGTAAACTAAGGGCCGCCATCACCATGGTCTCCCGCTATCTCTGCTCCTATCCATACCGGTGACCAAGGTCCAAGACCATCACCAACGTCACATCGATTTCTGAAGGCAACTGGGTGGTCCTCCTTCTGAGGCAGCCGCCACGGCGTCCACGAACTTGAGCCATTTCGTGACTAACCTCCTACCGAGAGGCCGACAGATTGGGCGGGTTGAGCGGGCACAAGAATATGTACCCTTCAGGCCACGCTACAATCTAGTTGAGGGAAAATGCCCTCATCCACGCAGGGTGGACGCTGTCTAGATGCGGCAGCAGGGCCGATCCGCCTAACTTATGCCCAAATCATCTGGCAGGCCCAAAACAAGCCCATATCTGGCCCAGACTAGTTCCACCACTGCGCTTTGTAATCACAACCGTCCATGTACAGGCTTGCACCATACCAAGCCCCTGCACCACCGCGAGCCACCCTGCATTGTTAGCCATCACGCGTATGGGCAGTGTTGCCGCTATAACGCTTCCCTATAATCTGCATCGGCCGTACCATACACCCCCAGCAAGAGAGTGCCACCACCGCGTCGCCTGGGATAGGTCACATCGTTGTCACAGGCATACCACCACCGTCACACTGACGTTAGTGGAACAGATCGCTGCTCCAGGGTAGCATTGAAGCATCGCTAGCTCTTCCGCCAGGGCTCGCGTGCGTCGGTTAAGGAGGGCCCCGCCGCTGGAACCACATGGGCTTTTCCTTACATCGAACTGCGGTAATAGTGAGGAGGGGTTTATTTCCAATCCAAACATCTTCCTGGAAAATTGTTTTTTCACCATTCCCCATTACTTTCCTATAGAAACGATAAAAACCCTAGAAATATTCATCAAACGTTGCAAAAAATGTGATTGGCTATTCTTATTCACACATTTAGATAAAGAATAACTTTTTAAAAATTTGGCTCTAACAAGATCCTGCCAAATACATTCATAATTTTCTAATTTCCATAACCATTTACGGAGAAGATATTTATTCATAATAGCATGATCTACTACCCCTAAACCTTCCATGCTCCATGGTTGAAAAACAAAAACCCGGTTTACTAAATGGTACTCCTTTTTAACACCTTCTTTTTCATGCCAAAATAGTCTCTTCATGAAAAATAAAAATCTATTCGAATAACCCATTGGAAATTCATAGAAAGACTTCATATAAAGGGGACATTACTCAAACATAATTTGAACAACGTTAATCTACCAGCATAAGATAAAAAAATTGCGTTTCCATGCATGCAATTTTCCATCCATCTCATCTTTAGCTTGTTTCTAATCATTGGTCCTCAATCTCTTACAGTGAATTGGAAGGCCTAGATATTTAAAACATAGTTCCCCTTCTACACAAGTAAATATATTAGTATACTCTTCAATCTTCTCCATGGCACTAGCAACACACACAACCTCAATTTTATGCAAATTAATTTTCAAACATGAGGGATGCTCATACAAACATAAAATCAACTTTAATTCCTAACACTTTCCAATTAGTCCTCAAACAAGAAAATAGTGTCATCAGTATATTGTAACATAGAGATACCATCAGAAAACTAAATGATTAATCACACCCCTAATCACGCCTTGCTCTTCAGCCATATGAATTAAAATAGAAAGAACATTCACTGCTATATTGAAAATGATGGGAGTCAGGGGATCAACTTGTCTCAATCCTCTAATAGTATTAAAACAAGATCCTATTTCGTCAGTGACCATACCAACAATCTTCCCATGATTAACTATGCCCATCACCCATGTAAATAAAGGAGGAAAACACTACTTCCAAAAAGGACTTCTCTATTTTATCATAAGGTTTTTAAATATCTTTTTTCAAATTAACAGCTGTAGTCTTCCTATTCTAAGTTCATGCAAAGTTTCATGAAGAAGGAACACTCCATTTAGAATGAACCTGCCTTTTATAGATGCTTTTTGAACAGGGGAAATAATGTTATCAGCTACTCCCACACTTCAATTATTCACTACCTTAGTAAAATTATTAAAGATAACATCTAAAAGACAAACCCCTACACTGCTGCGCTTTGCAGCCGCCATCGTCCATGTACAGGATTGCACCGTCCCAAAATCTTCCACCACCGCGAGACTCCCTGGCATGGTCAGCCGTCACGCCTATGGGTGGCGTTGCCGCTGTAACGCTTCCCTACCAGCCGCGTCTTGTTTTGCCTCATTTTGGTACCTAAATCGGTGTACTAACACATAATTAAATAGCTCTAATAAGACTGAGCGTGGATGTATTTGTCTAGTTTTGGTGCTATCGATCATGAGCAAAACCCAACAACCAGAACCGAGAAAAAAAGAGACCATTTAGCTAGTAGCCTGTTTTTAGAGAATTGCTGGCCCGTGATAGCAAGCACGACCAGCTTCGCAGGCCGCCGGCAGGAAACCTTTTCTGTCCATCAGGTTCAGGCTAATGGTCGTGCCTAGTGCTCCTGCAAGGCTAATGCCCATCACAAATCATCCATGCCAGGCCAGCAAAGGATAAGCCAGGATGTTAACAAAAGAACGGCCATGTAACGTCCTGGCCAGGCTGAGTTACCCTCAGGACGCAAACAAAACATGGCTATTATTGCCTGTTAGAGAATCTTTAACCCATAGCCGAAAACGTTACAGGTGCAAATTTGCTACTCTAACGGCCAAAAACGCACCTAACGGAAAGCTGAAAAGGCTTTAGAGGAACAAATATAGGATATCGGCACCTAAAAATTCCCACCCGTCTCCTATATTTGCTCGGCCGCATGGCCGGTAGCAAAAAATCCCCCCAAGCCGCCGCTCACTCTCCCGGCGCCGTTCTTTTTCCCATCGCCCCTCCTTCCACCCAATCTCGTTGGAGATGGCCGGATCCAGCTGCCAGCTGACAGTTGACACCGCCTATCCACAGCGCCTTTTTGGGCCGCGACGCGTCTCGTGGCCGTAGATCGGATCCTCGCGACATCCCGCCGCCAATGGCACCGCACGGCCAGTACCACGGCGTGTGGCAGCGGCAGTGGGGACCTGGGTGGCAGAGATCACCGACCAAAACATCTGCCAACGCCACTAGCTAGGCACCTTCCAGTCGGCGCGTCAGGCCGCGTGGGCGCACGACATCAAGAATGTCGAGGTCCACGATAGCGACTGCGGCGAGCTGAACTTCCCTCTCGGCAGTGAGGTGCCGGAGCTCTTCTCCCCTCCTAGTCGCGGCCATGCCGCTCGAATCTCGGTCAGAGCGCAACCGAGACGGGCGACCATCCTAGTGTTAGAATCTATGTATAAACTATGCAATGTGTGTATGAACTAAGTGTTTTAGTTTGATTTTGATGTGTTTTTGTTTTATTGCAATGTGTTTGTTGAAATGCCTAGTAGAAGATTAAAATATAGGAGTGCAGATTAAGGGGATCGATTCCACCGGCCGAAGTTTAGAGGAGCAAATTTGTTCTCCTCGATGAGCAGTGCGCCGAAATCGGGTCTAACATTTAGGGGATCAGTTAGAGATGCTCTTACACCGTACACCTCAGCCAGAAAAGAAGAGAGCTGTGCCAGGAGACCCTATGGTGATTATATTATTTAAAACACGTAGTCCGGAAAAAATCTTTGGCCATCTGAACTCTCATATGATAAGTGCAGGTTTTATTTGTGACACTGGATCATATTCCAACCACCAACTTCAGTTCGGTGAATTATACACCATAAAGAAAGAAAGCATCGTGAGGACCTATATATTTTCCTACAACTATATTATCTCACCCAGAGCTATTACATCTCTTGAGTTGATCGTCTGCTACATAGATACATGTTCAGATAGGTAAATAATTGAGAATAGTTCTTTTCTAGAAACTCTTCCTGTCCCCCTTTGCTGGCCAGAATAAATCTTCACTTTTGCTTCGGTACCCCCCTCCCCCCAGGAAACGTTGAGGGGGAAAACCTTTTTCTGAGTTGGTTTCAGGTTTGATCTAGACTTGGTATGGTCATTTTGATCCTTACGCATGAGGCCATACGCATATATGGCACGAGTATAGTACAAAGATGATGTCTATGAGAGATCAGCTCATCATTTTGAACGGAACGATCACGATGTGAAACAAGGAGATTAACCGGCATCAATATTTTCCTCGGGTCGTCCTGTACAAACCGCCTCCAATCGTACCGGGGTAGTACGGGCCCAAATCTTAACCGGTACTCACCTAGAAATCACGCGAAAACCGGTTTTCCAATCAAACTTTGCCCCTAGGGGGGGGGGGGGGGGGGGGGGGGGGTTCCGAAGCAAGCTTCGGATGGAATTTGGTATTCATGAGATGAACACAATACTCGAGATAAGCTCAATAGATCCATTAATATACTACTTATGTCCTCAATCTACACTGGAGCTACTCCTAGCTGTTTGGGTTAGGTCGAGTCTCTCCAGACGTGTTAGAACCTGGCCAGACTATGCAATGGCATTTGTTAAGATTTTGTGCAGGCAACAGGACTTGAAAACCGGGCCGGCACTTTTGCTCCAGCACGCAAAGACACACAGCTAGACAAGAAGTCCACGCACTAGTACAGATCGTGTCTACAAAGCATCCTATCGCGCACGGAAGACCATTTCCGTTTGTGGTGTTGTAGATCGCTGACGCCGCAGAATTCAATCGTATGCCCTGATAGATCCATATATGTCCTGTATTGTATTTCCCTAACTGTAATTGTAAATTGTTTAATATATACAGAGGATACTGAACCAAAGAGGTTAGCATGTATTGTTCCCCTCAACCTGTTGTCCTCTCAACACCTCTCCGCCGCCATCTAACCCTAGCAAGGTACTCCCTCTTACATGGTATCAGAGCTCCGTTCCTGAGCAATGTCTTCTTCACATCGAACTTTAGTTGTACTAATAACGGAAAACCATTGAAAACAACTTTCAGCAAGAAACAATTTCTGGACAAAGCTGATCGCCGGCGACAAAGCAGAACAAGCAAGGAAGAAGACACCATTTCGTTGTGCATGTTTGTAAGCCACTGGCAAAGTTGTCCTTACCATGCTATTTATGTAGGGATGCATTTTCGTCCCCATCTCATCTATCCCTATGAATTCTATTCTATGTTTGTCAAATGATGATATCATTGGAAGGGCAAAAGCTATTGGGGTTTCGTTAGGAGAAACAACGCAAAAAAGAAATTTAGCAGTCAAAATTATACAGGATAATGAATTTAGTAGAACTTTGACAGTTTTACAGCATAACTTAGAACAGAAGAATAATGATCAAACACTGGCTAATCTTTTTGTTTCAAAAGTGTCAAATCTTTGTGAGAACACTGTAGCTGAGGAAGAGGAAGCTTTAGTATGTCAAAATGAGTCGGCTAACCTTGTGGTCAAACGTCCTCGTAAAAATAAGAAGAGACAATATGATACAATTAGTTAGGAGGGGAACAAGCGTAAGGGTGAAAAAAGTTTTATAGATGCAAGGTTTACGAGGGTTAATTTGGAATAGTGATGGGTTTAGAGATCCTGCCAAACATAAGTATACTGCTGAGATAATTAAGGAACACAAGTTAGATTTTATTGCCTTGTTGAAAACAGGTAGATATAACTTTGCTATTTCTTTTTTATAACACCTGACAATCGGGGAAGAGTTTGCATGGTTCTGCTTACCCCCTCATAGGCGTTCAGTTGGAATTCTAGTGGGTATAAATTTGGCGTGTTTGGAAGTTCTCAAGGTGGATACGTGTGATTATTGCATTAAAATGTATATGAAGTGTCAGAGTGGTGGGTTCCAATGGATTTTTGTCCCGGTATATGGGGCTGCTGAGGATAGGCACAAACAAGAATTTTTGGCTGAACTAGTCTGGATTTGTGAGAATGAGACACTCCCTTTGTTAGTGGGTGGAGATTTTAATATCTTGAGGAAGAGAGAAGAGAAGAACAATGATAATTTTAATGCTCATTGGCCTTTTGTGTTCAATGCTATAATTGAAAATCTAAATTTAATGGAGATTACTCTCTTAGGAAGACAATTTACTTGGGTTAATCGTAGGGAGATGTGCATACTTATGAGAAGCTGGATCACATTTTAGCAAGTGTCGAATGGGAGCAAAAATTCCCTCTAGTTACTGTTCGGGCCCTTACGAGGTCAGGTTCTGATCATACACATCTCCTTATCGATTCAGGGGTTAGAGCACATATTGGTAATAACCCGAGATTTTTGTTTGAAATTGTGTGGTTACACCAAGAGGGTTTCTTTGACATGGTGGCTAAAGAATGGAATACGTTTTTGAAGGGTAGTACGCCGATGGAACGATGGCAAAATAAGATTAGACATCTACGACGGTTCCTACGAGGGGCAAAAAACTAGAGTGAAAAGTACAAAAAAGAAAAAGAGAGGCTTTCTGGCAATAATTGATGATCTAGATATCAGTGATGAAAATGGGCCTTATCGGCGGTCGAGAGGCAAACGTTGTTGAAAGATAATGATCACTACAACAGATGTGATATTTATTGACAAAATGGCTTGTTGACAAAGTTGTGAACCGTCATATATTATCTTAATCCCTGACGGTTTGGTTATGGCGTTAGCGATGAAGCATAATGCACGACGATTTAGTATTTTGTCATTGTTATATCATCATGGATTACTCTTCCGGGTGGTTTGTCGATGTTGGTGACAAAATTTTATCATGGTGCATTTAAATTGTCACCCAAAATCACGCGGTACCAAGTGTCAGTAGGGGAAAATAGTTTATCAAAAACAATACGGTAAAGAAACTAAATGTAAAATATTATCTTGCGCAGGGTTTGAGCTCGTGACCTTGAGTTGATTACTACTGCTACCGCTACGATAGATATAATGTTTTTGTGATATAAAGTTGTTGATTAGTTTTATGGTGGTTTAGTGCGTATTTGTTGGGCCGCATTTTTGTTTCACCGGCGGGCCACTGTGTGCTACCGTGCGCGTGAGAACCGTGCAGTACCATAGGCATGTCCACGGTGCACTGTGCGAGCGCGTTTTTTTGTTGAGAATGAGCAGCTTTTTTAAGAGAACAGTGGGAGCAGTTGCGCGTGCGTACGCTGCAGAACCGTACACGTGTGAACATGGTACACAAGTGGCTCTTTCTAGTAGTCGGATATGATCGTTCAACAAACTACACCACATTTGAGAGTCGACTACTAGGGGGGCATTTTTTCAAATTTTCCCATTTTTCATGCAAAGTATTTGCCACACGGTGATCAAATTCGAATGTTTCAATAGATTTTGAGAATTTCTTATTTTTTTATGAGTTGCACAAGGTTTGGTCAAACCGGGGTTTACCAGAGACTTTCGAGAGATTGCGAAAGCATCTGAAAGGTACAACTGGTGTTATTTAGTCCCAATGTGATGTACAACCAATCAAGCATGCAAATTGAAGGATTCAAATTGTAGTTTTGGTACTTGCTTCACAAATGGTTCCATGTTTTTGAGTTTGAGGGTTAAAATTTTGAATTTTTCAAACAAAAATGGCTAGATACAATGCTAGCATCACTAGCCACATGGTGATACACCCTTGTGCCAAATTTGAGTCCATTTGAAAATTGGTAGATGAAAACATGGTACACAAGTGGCTCTTTCTACTAGTCAGACATGATCGTTGACCAAACTACACCACATTCTAGAGTGGACTGCTAGGGGGACGTTTTTTTCAAAATTTTCCAATTTTCATGCAAAGTATTTGCCACACGATGATCAAATTCAAAGGTTTCAATAGATTTTGAGAATTTCTCATTTTTCTATGAATTTCACAAGGTTTGGTCAAACCGGGGTTGACTAGAGACTTTCGAGAGATTGCGAAAGCGTCTGAAAGGTACAATTGTTGTTATGTGGTACCAATGTGATGTACAACCACTCAAGCAAGAAAATTGAAGGCCTCAAATTGTAGTTTTGGTACCTGCTTCACATATGGTTCGATGTTTTTAAGTTTGAGGGTTAATTTTTAAAATTTTCAAACCAAAACAGTTAGATACAATGCTAGCATCACTAGCCACATGGTGATACACCCTTTTGCCAAATTTGAGTCCATTTGAAGATTGGTAGATGAAAACATGGTACACAAGTGGCTCTTTCTAGTAGTTGGACATGATCGTTGACCAAACTACACCATATTTGAGAGTGGACTACTAGGGGGACATTTTTTCAAATGTTGCTATTTTTCATGCAAAGTATTTGCCACACAGAGATAAAATTTGAAGGTTTCAATATATTTTAAGAATTTCTCATTTTTATATGAATTTCACAAGGTTTGGTTAAACCGGGGTTGACTAGAGACTTTCGAGAGATTGCGAAAGCATCTGAAAGGTACAACTGCTGTTATGTGGTCCCAATGTGATGTACAACCACTCAAGAATCCAAATTCAAGGTCTCAAATTGTAGTTTTGTTACTTGCTTCACAAATGGTTCCATGGTTTTGAGTTTGAGGGTCATGTTTTGAGTTTGAGGGTTAAATTTTTGAAATTTTCAAACTAAAGTGGCTAGATACAATGCTAGCATCACTAGCTACACGGTGATACACCCTTGTGCCAAATTTGAGTCCATTTGAAGATTGGTAGATGAAAACATGGTAGAAAAGTGGCTCTTTCTGGTAGTTGGACATGATCGTTTACCAAACTACACCAAATTTGAGAGTGCACTGCTAGGGGGATATATTTTACAAATTTTCCGATTTTTCATGCAGAGTATTTGCCACACAATGATCAAATTTGAAGGTTTTAATAGATTTTGAGAATTTCTCATTTTTCTATGAATTTCACAAGGTTTAGTCAAACCGAGGTTGACCAGAGACTTTTGAGAGATTGCGAAAGCATCTGAAAGGTACAAATAATGTGTTGTGGTCCCAATGTGATGTACAACCACTCAAGCATGCAAATTGAAGGCCTCAAATTTAGTTTTGGTACTTGCTTCACAAATGGTTCCATGGTTTTGAGTTTGAGGGTTAAAATTTTGAATTTTTCAAACCAAAATAGCTAGATACAATGCTAGGATCACTAGCCGTATAGTGATATACCCTTGTACCAAATTTGAGTCCATTTGAAGATTGCTAGATGAAAACAGGATATACAAGTGGCTCTTTCTAGTAGGCAGACATGATCGTTGACCAAACTACAACACATCTGAGAGTGGACAGCTAGGGGGACGTTTTTAGAAAATTTCCTATTTTTCATACAAAGTATTTGCCACACAGTGATCAAATTCGAAGGATTCAATAGATTTTGAGAATTTCTAATTTTTATATGAATTTCACAAGGTTTGGTCAAACCGGGGTTGACCAGAGACTTTCGAGAGATTGCGAAAGTATCTGAAAGGTAAAACTATTGTTATGTTGTCCCAATATGATGTACAAACACTCGACAATGCAAATTGAAGGTCTCAATTGTAGTTTTGGTACTTGCTTCACAAATGGTTCCATGTTTTTTAGTTTGAGGGTTAATTTTTTGAATTTTTCAAACCAAAACGGCCAGATACAATGCTAGCATCACTAGCCACATGGTGATACACCCTTGTGTCAAATTTTAGTCCATTTAACTTGCATCAATCGATCAAAATATGGCTTATAAACTTGTAATTTAAACAATATGAGTATTTCACTTTTCTTAGATATGATTTAGGGACGGGTAATGCATGCATCATTCAGGTCTAATAATAGGACTTTGTAATGTAATATTAATTTTCAACTTGTCAGTTCTTCATTTCGTTTATTTATACCAACTGTGTAAAACTTACATATACGAAGTAAACCAAAATTTCAGAAATGTTTTGCCTCTAACGTCAAAATGAACCACTAAACATAACCTCCCTCCAATTTTTTTGACAATTTTGATTCCCTCCTTTTCTGCCTCACCCCACCGCCAAAATTTAAAACCCTGCAACATTAGAGTGGCGCACTAATACCTACCATGATTTGCGTCTCATCTTAACACCCAAAACCCACCCCCCTCTAGCGCCTCATCCTTGTCCTCCCCCGGATCCGATTTCGTCCACGGAGGATCAAAACTCATTGCCGCATGTGATCGGCGATCTCCTTGGCCGACGCCATGATTGGGACTCTTCGCAGCGGTAAGACACATGAACCATTAAGGTCTACACCGAAGAAGAAGCCCAATGTCAGATGACCGTCAGGTGATAATTCAACCCCCCGATCCTTCTCATATGCAATAGATCTGCCAGAACCATTATTATAAAGTGGTTAAACATCTTGTTTCTGTCATTCTAGTCCCTACATTGTTTACCCGCACACACAAAATGATATTGTTTCGTAGTACATAGATTGAGTTCTGTCTACTCCCTAGAGTAAATCACATTTGTAGAGATAAAAACAGTATAGCTCACTCTTGTGTCCATAAGGTACCGATAACTACTTCTACTGTACCTACTTTAGTTTGCTCTGCAACAACACACTCTTAATATGCATGCCCTTGTGTAGGTTATTTTAGAAATGAAAATTATCGGGACTTTGTAATTCATGATGTAATCTTCTGTTGAGCTATAATACAATTTTTATTATCCTTTGTCATGAACCGGAAAAAACCAACTAATGCATATGAGGCAAACAAGTATAAAAATTTGGAAGAAAATAAAGCTTGTATGATGGAAATTTTGAAAGAAGCGTAAGCCGCCAGAGGTTTGCCTATAGAAAATATAGAAGAGGTAGCACATAAACTCGTGTACACCAGCATCTGCAAAGTGACAAACGCCACCAAAAAAGGTAAACAAAAGGATGTAACCAAACACAACCAGACCCTACATAGGAACCTAGTGCATAAGAAATGGCGACAGCTAATGACGAGCCGACTTCAGATGACAAGGTCCATAAGTACGGTAACCCTAAAACAAAGGTTATCATATCTAGCTATATAACTACATAATAGATATTTATATGGTCTACCTATGTAACTACATAATATATATGCATCTCCATTTTTTAGAGTAATTTTGAAATGGACATAAATGATGTATTTACCAAGAGAGTGTGCACTAATATTATACAGAGTAGTATGCGCCAACTACGCTACAAGATTAAGAAGGAGAATTGGGACAAGATTAAAGATATGAGCCGCCAAGAAGCATATAAGATGAAGCCAGCAAATGTAGTAGAGGGAAGTTGGAAAGATCTTGTGGACAAGTGGTTTGATGCCATCTATCAGGTACTAACATTTACACTTACAAATACTGAGCACATAAAACTCTACTGCACAGAAAACTCACAAGTTCATACTCAACTTTAGGAAATGTGTGTGAAGAATCAAGTGAATAGAGAAGATGTGAAGAAGAACCATACAACTAGATCGAGATGCTTCCTTGCACACTACGAAGATCTTGTATGTTTGTAAGTTCATATATGAAACATTGTTCTACCAAACTTAGTATAAATTTTCCAAACTCATGTCCGTAATTCCAATTTTTCTGTAGAACTCGGGGAACTTGGAGGAGTGACATCTCCAACTGAATTCTATAGACTTACACACGCTAACAAGGAAGGAATCATGACTATAGAAGCCAAATATGCTTATGTAAGACATTCTTAATACTTCTAATATTTTGTAATGAATAAGCTTTCTACTTCAATATTTCTTATGCTTTCATTTGAACTTATTTGTAGGATTCAATTATGACCATGAAAAATATACCATGCCTACAAGATGAGACTGAAAAAAATAGAATTGCAGATTATTGAAGAAGTCTTGAAGGAGAAGAGTACAACGAGCTCAAGCACAGGCTCGTTCCTCTCAAATTTGGGAGTTGGATCAATCTCAAGGAAGACCTATGTGTCCACAGAATGCACCCGAGAACTAGAAAACAAGCTTGTAGAATAGGAGGAACAATCACTCCTCGTAGTTGAAAGGTACAAAGAAGAGATGCAGGAAAGGATGGAAGCCAAGGATAAAAGATTTGAAGGAATGAAAAAGAAACAATAAGAGGACCATGCAGTTCTGATGAAGGCACATGAAGAGAAAAACAGACAACTGAAAAAAAGCAGCAAGAATTAAAAGCCACACTTACTTTCATCTTAAGGACATCAGAGCAGTAAGGACAGGGCAACAACTCAACAACACTTCCATCTTGATGAAATTGTTCATCAATATGATTTAATTAGTTGCATCTGCATGCTTAAAATATTGCACAAAATTTTATCGCCACTATTTTATATGTTGGTTCTCAATTTTATTTGTATGTATGATAATTTTTTCAGTTTTTGTATAATTATTAACGTAACGAAATTACTGACACTATCATCAACACGTGGACCCACGTGTCAGAATCATCTTGGTCCCACCTGTCTGAAGCGTCTTGGTCCCACCTCTCCAAACCCTATGGGTCCCACCTGTCAGAACCCTCTTGGTACCACTTGTCAGAACCCTATGGGTCCCACCTATCCGAACCCTCCGGGTCCCTCTTCTCTGAGCCATCTTGGACCCGCCGTTGGTCCACCTGTAAGAACCACTGGGTCCCACTAGTCATAATGCCACGTCAGTAAATTGCGCTAAATTAACAAAATGCCACGTCTGTAATGATGACATGTCGTACACTCCCTTCTAATTTACGATGAGAAACTTTTTATATATATCATGAAAAATATTTCAGTGACCGATTTCACACGATTGTTGACAAAACTAATATCAACAACTAACATAGGTTATACAATGACAAACAAATGCAAACCGTGGTTATGGATTTTTTATGAAGCGGCTTTTATGACAAAATTATTGACAGCCCATATTTGTCAACATCATATATTCATTGAAAAAATACGGATATTAAGTGACAAAAGGGGTCCGTCAAA
This sequence comes from Avena eriantha, assembly GCA_910589775.1. Classification (NCBI taxonomy): domain Eukaryota; kingdom Viridiplantae; phylum Streptophyta; class Magnoliopsida; order Poales; family Poaceae; genus Avena; species Avena eriantha. The sequence continues at coordinate 101,762,146 of OU342743.1, read as the reverse complement.
AAAATACCATTTCTATTGTAGTGGATCCAGTAACAAGATTAGGAGGAGGAGGCCAAGTGGGCTCAAAGGGAAAAAGTTAAACATATACAATAAGGGGGTAATAACACTAAATACTTTCATCTCATTGACAACGAAAAACATAGGAAAAAGAATTTTTTTAAGTTAGAACAAGATGAGGGGAGTATTGTGGGTAATGAAAACTTAAGAACTTTATTTCGGAATATTATAAGAAGTTGTTTGGGGAACCTGAACCAAACAATGTTTCACTTATGGAAGAGAGACACGATGATGTATCTGAAGTTTCATCTATGGAAAACAGTATTCTTACTACGATTTTTTCTGAGAAGGAAGTGCTGAACATAATAAGGTGCCTGGGCCAGATGGATTCCCAGTGGAATTCTATCAAACTTTTTAGGAGGTGATTAAAGGTGACTAAATGGTGCTATTTGCACAGTTGCAAATAGACGAGTTACCTCTTTTTAAGCTCAACTTTGGGGTAATTACTATGTTACCTAAGAAAGAAAATGTAGTGCAGATTCAGCAATACAGACCAATTTATCTTCTGAATGTTAGCTTTAAATGTTTTACTAAGGTAGCAACGAATCATATCTCAGTGATTGCTCACACGATAATTTGTCCTACACAAACTACATTTATGCTAGGTAGACATCTTTTAGAAGGGGTGGTGACTTTACATGAAACTATCCATGAATTACATACAAAAAATGGATGGGGTGATCTTCAAAATTGATTTTGAGAAAGCATGTGATAAAGTCAAATGGGAGTTTCTTAGAGTAGGCGCTTAGATTGAAGGGTTTCGATCCTCTATGGTGCAAATGGATTAGAAGTTTTTATTCAAGCGGAGTGTAGGGGTTCGTGTTAATGATGAAATTGGGCATTTCTTTCAGACAAAGAAGGGAGTTCCTCAAGACGATCCGTTATCATCTATGTTATTTAACATAGTGGTTGACGTCTTGGCTATGCTTGTATCTAGAGCTAAAGAGGAAGGCCATGTGGAGGGTCTAATCCCTCATCTTGTCGAGGGGGTTGTCTATTTTACAATACACAGATGATATGATTTTATTTATGGATCATGATTTAAGTAAAGCGGTTAACATGAAACTTATTTTGCGTATTTTTGAGCAATTGTCGGGGCTTAAGATCAACTTTCATAAAAGTGAGATTTATTGTTTTTGAGAAGCAAAGGATAAGGAATAAGAGTATCAACAAATTTTTGGGTGTGAATCGGGATCCTTGCCATTTAGGTACCTTTGGGTGCCCATCCACCACGGAAGGTTTCGTAATTCCGAGTGGAACACGGTAGAAAATCGATTTGAAGGAACGCTAGGGTGTTGGCAAGGGAAACTTTTGTCTTATGGGGATATATTAGTGGTAATGAAATCGGTGTTAACAAGTATGCCTATGTTTATGCTATCTTTTTTGGAAATACCTCAGGGTGTGAGGAAAAGATTGGACTTCTATCGTTTAAGATTCTTCTGGCAAAGTGATGAACATAATAAGAAGTATAGATTAACGAAGTGCTTGTGGACCCAAGGATCAGGGTGGATTGGGAATAGAAATTTTAGAAATTAAAAACAAGTGTCTTCTTATAAAATGGTTGTATAAATTCCTGACCGAGGAAGGGGCGTGGCAAGAATTACTACATAATAAATACATTAAGAATAAAACTTTGGCGCAAGTTTAGGCTAAACTATTCTCCTTTTTTTGGAAAGGTTTAATGCATGTAAAGGATAGTTTCTTTACTAGGTTTTTTTTCAAATCGGAGATGGAATTTGTTTGGCTAGGGGATGAACTACTGGCTCAACAATATACTTCTTTATATAATTTGGTTCATAGAAAACATGTCTCTGTTCACGAGGTTTTTTCCAACAATCCTCTTAGTATTGGTTTTAGGAGGACATTGATTGGGACAAATTGGGATGTATGGTTGCATCTTTGTTAGAGATTAATGCGAGTTTCTTTATCTAATGAATCCGACACTTTAAAATGGAAATTGACTGTGGATGGAATTTTCACAGTCAAATCTATGTACGAGGATATTATTAATGATAATCAGAGACTCCCTACAAATTATCTTTGGAAGATTAAAGTACCACTCAAAATTAAGATCTTTATGTGGTTTTTAAATAACAAGATATTGTTAAATATAGATTATTTGGCTAGAAAAAATTGGAATGGTTGCAAGCAACGTTGCTTTTGTGACGAGGAAGAATCTGTTGAACACCAGTTCTTATCCTGTCCTTTTGCTAAAATTATTTGGCGTATTGTTTTCTTTACTTATAATCTCCCACCTTAAACTAATATCACCAATATGTTTGGGAATTAGTTTTATGGTATAAATAAGACTGATAAAGCTAGAATACGTTGGTCTCTATGGAAGTGTTGAAATGGTATTATTTTTAACAAGGCTCGAGTTCCATCCTTTTTGCAGGTTAATACTACGGCGGCTCACTGGATCCAACTCTGGGATTATTTACTCCCGGAGAACCAAAGGGATGTGATGGTCTCTGGTTGCAACCGTTTGCCGATGGTTACTCAGGATATCTACTACCTGGTTATGTGGCGTCTTACTAGTCGACTGAGAGAGGATTAGTTGTAGTCCTTTCGATTTCGATGTCTATGTTTTGATACTGATGGTTGATAGTTGTATCAAGCATCTATGATGTTGGTGATCTTTATTTGTAAGATCTCATACTTTAGACTTTGTTTAATACAGAAGGTTATGTGCATCCTAGGATTCAGAGGCTAGGGTATACCACCATTTCAAAATAAAATTCATCCACAACCCCCGATACACTTTGGCCTTGCTATACCATACACCTCGTCCGCCGCAGCATAGTCCTGTGCAACGAGATCCTAAGGTGATTATTATTTATAGCCGAATGTCCGTGCGTTGCTACGGATAGAAAAAACAAAATACACCAATAAATATTTATTTTGGTTATCAACTTGCGAGTAACGTAAGAACATGGTTAGAATTCATGTAGCGATATATTGTGCATCTCTTGGGGTATTAGCTCACATGCAACAAATTTCCATGGGGAAAGCTATGGTGCGACGTTTATGGGAGTAATAGCCTGCATGCAACGCATAGACGCCAAAAATAGCCCACTGACAAAAAATACGATAAAACGATAATAATCGAGCCCATGCTGTTTAGGTTAAGGCATGTCGGTCCCAATTAGTTGAGACACATGTGCCTCGTGTCCGTTTCAGCACGCCAGTTTTTGACCGAAGCTCGGTTCACCCCATTCTCTCCTACGGCGGCGGTGGCAGAGCTTTCCCCTTCTCCCTCTCCGGCAATGGCGGACCGATTTCAGCGGCGGTAGAGCTTCCTTTCTTCGAGGAACGAGGTGAGTGGCATTATGAACCCTAATCCCGTCCCTCTCCTTGTCGATTTAGATCTGACTGGCCCATTTGAATCCTAGATTAAGCCCCAGAGTGGGGTGAACAGGGGGAATGGAGCCGCGAGAGAGACCTTCCGCTACTTCTAATCAGTAATGCCTATATCCCATCTCCCTTCTGCATCTTATTTTCATCGCCCGCTTCTGCTAGCTTACGGTGCCCCGCCATTGAAAAAACAGGGGAGACGATGGGGGGCGAACCTTTGAAATTACTATCGAAATTTTTCCGTCAAGGGACAAGTTAGTTGATGGTAGCATGCGGGTGATTGAGAGAGATACAATTGTTAAATGGAATGTTGATTGTGCTGAGATTGATCCCCAAGAAATTCAGTGCAGGCGGAGAAGAATTGGTGGAAAAAATTGGGGAGAGTATAGCTTGGGGCCCGGAGCAAGAAGTATAACTTTCACGATTCGATTATTGGAAGCAAGTGTATGTTAGGATTGAGGATGGGGAAGATATAGTTGATGCAATCAATCGGCAAGACGGTTGGACAAAAAAACATGCTACCTTTCATGTAGAGCTCCTTGATCTAAACTGTGATTCGAGGGTTGGATATGTTCCCTCCAAGTTGGCTTTGCAGATGGTGGAACACGATTGGCTGCACAGAGGCCGGTTGTGCCCATAGTTACTGAATTAACAGTAAATGCTGCAGATGAACAAGCCCGAGATAATAGTGTTGAAAAGGTTCTTTCTGCTGATTGGAATACAGTTGAACTTAATGCCCGTACTGATTTGGTGATTGCACCAATGTCTGACAATGAAATGGCCAAACTTTTTGGCATTCCTATCGATGAGAAAGATGAGAAGGAGATAGAAGGGGATAAAGATGCAGATTTTGATACCAGACAATCCTCCTATGAAGATGTAGATCCAGAATTGATATAAAATGTTGTAGATGATGTTGATGATTCACATGATGATGAGCTAGTAAATTTGTATGACAAGGAGAACCTTGTTATTGAAGTAGGGAGCATGTTTCCAAGCATGGAAGAGTTCAGGATGTGTTTCGGAACTTATGCAGTCAGACATGAGATTGAGACAAAGACTAAGTGGATTGGTAAGAAGTAATTGTATGCATTGTGCAAAGGTTTTGATGGTGGTACAAGGCCTTGCAAGTGGTATATATCTGCTAGACGCCAACTTGATGAAAGAACGGTGAGGGTGGATCAAATTCCAAATGCACATACTTGTATGAGTAGTTCACATAAAGGATTCACCATGACATCTCAATTTTGGGTAGCAGAAAAGATCACTTCTATTTTAGCCAAGACACTAAACTCCACTACACAAAAGATTTTAGTAAACTTAGAAAAGCAGCACCCAATTAAGTTGAAATATACCACGGTGTGGAAGGAAAAACAAAGGGCAATGAAATAATTATATGGTGATTGGGAAAATACCTTTAGAATGCTTTATAACTTCAAAGCAGAAGTGGAGAAATGATCACCTAGCAGTTTTGTGGAGATAGATACTGAGGTAGTAACAGATGGAAAAGTATTTTTATCTAAGATCTTCATGTCTTTAAAGCCTTGCATTGATGGCTTCAAGGAAGGGTGTCATCCATATTTGAGCATAGATTCATCTATTTTGACTAGCAAGTGGAATGGTCAATTGGCAGCATGTAATGCTCTATATGGTCACAATTGATGTTTCCTATTGCTATTGGCCTGTTTCAATCTGAGCCAGGGGTTTCATGGACATGAGTCATGATGAAGTTGAAAAGATGCATAGCTCAAGTGTCACCTTTAGCAGTCCACACAAATGCATGTAAAGGGATAGAAAATGCAGTGAAAACTATTTTTCCCCATGCTAAGCAGAGGAAGTTCTTTGGTCATATGTGGATGAATGTGTTGAAAAAATTCAAATGAGATGATTATGGCAGGTAGTGGCCAACAGCAAGATCTTACACTAAACCAATACATTCATATCATCTTGGGAAGATAATGGCAGCAGACATTACATTTTCTCCTTGGATGAACCAATACCATTCTCTATTATGTTATAGGTTAGGATTTAACACTACCATCAAGTGTGATCATATCAACAATAACTTGGCAAAAAGTTTTAACAGCAAGATGAAGAAGTTAAAATACTTGCCTATTCATGACATGGTTGACCAAATCAGGATCATGATCATGAGGTTGTGGGAATTGAGGAGAAGGCTTGCTCATGTTCTGCAAGGAGATAAGCTTCCTAATGTGGTGCAACAGGTAGTCAACATGAGCAGAAATCTTTCACATTTGTGTGTTGAGAAATCTTATTTGTGGGGTGCTGAAGTTAGGGATACTAAGACTGGTAGAAGGCATGTTGTTGACACTGAACTGCATGACTGCACTTGCGTTGAGTGGCAACACACAGGAAAGCCTTGTGAGCATGCCATATTTTTCTTCGCCTCCCAACCCAGGATAAATATGCATCCATATTTGCATGAGTATTATTCAGTTGAAAGATTCAAAGCTGCATATGCAGCTCCTATTCCAACACTTATAGATCAGTCTCAGTGGCCCGGAGTTGACATTAAATTCTCTTTGTGTCCTCCTCTAACTAGAAGAAAGGCTGGCTGGCCTAAAGTGAGAAGATTCAAGGCATGGTTTGCGAAAGGTGCGGGTAGCAAGAAGGGGAAGAGAGATGAAAAGCCTAAGAGGCAACAAGAAGGTAACAAAAATAGATGCCAGCTCTGTAAAGAACTTGGGCACTGAGCTGGATCAGCCAAATGTCAGTACACTCCTAGGTAAAAGTTTGTTCATTTCATTCACTTGTTTTTTCTGCTTTATTCACTTATTGAACATATGACATGCTTTGGAGTTCAGGGATGATGCATTTGAGCCCCTTGTTGTTGAAACGTGCCGGTCATCCAAAAAGAGAAGAGTTGGTGATTTTAGAAGAAAGAGGAGTTTCCAAGCTGATGCTGTTGAGATGCCACCAGATGCCAATCTTGATGTTGTGCTACAAGGTGATGTTGTTGAGCTACCACATGATGATTAGCTAGATGTTGTGCTGCCACGTGATGTTGTTTAGCTGCCACCTGATGCCAATCTGGCAGTTCTGATGCAAGGTGATACTGGTGAGCTGTTATAGGATGATGAGCTAGATGTTGTGTTGCCAGGTGATGCTATGCAAACTGATGTAGTTGCAACTTTAGGTTGTGTTGTGCGCAGGCCTAGCTGTAGTGATGCAAAGAAAACAAAGAGCATGGTTATGTTTCTTGGTGTGGAACCAAAAACCAACGGTAAGAAGAGGAAAAACAAAGTGAGTGCCAAGAAGAAGTGAAAACATGTTATGTAGTTTTATTGGTACTTTCAATAATGCTGCTAATGAAAAGTTGTATCAAATTTGAGCAAATACTCAAATTTCAGCCAAAGTTGTATCAATAGGCCAAGTGCAACACTAATTAAGTTTCCTAACGACCAGTGATCAACACATAAAAATCCCTAGAGCAATTACACAACAATAAAAAAGTGCAGCCATCATATTGTCCTAATTCTTTAGATCGGCAAGTTACCTTAACTGCTTCGACATTTTCTTCAATTCTGCCTTCACTTCAGCATTCCCCAACGTAGAAGAATTGGGGGAGGCAGATCCGGATCCAATTTCCTCCACAACGGACTACAAATTGAGATCTAGGGATGCGCCCTCCCTTTTAATCCTCTCGATGTAGCTATCCAACAACTCAAAATGCGAGCATTTCCCCAGATCCTGAAATCACAAAGATGAACCCTAATTCCCAAATCCAGCGAAAAATGTGAAATTGACGATAGAAACAACAAATTGGTACAGGTACAACTAAGATCTAACCTTCCCAGGCTCTGGCAGACTATCGCACTACACAAATTCCCGCCCAAGGTTGCTGTTCTTCTCGGTGGTTGTGACTAGCCTTTTTAGTGGCCCAATACGTGGGAAATCAGGGTACCTTGTCATTGGCACTGCACCATATCGCGGCCAGGAGGGGCGGGAGGCTGAAGAGGAGCTCGGCATCTCTTGTCGGCATTGACAGTTTGGTCGCCGGGGAGGATGGGGAGGATGCAGCGGTCGAGGCAGCAACAGTCATGGGATGGATCGGACGAGGATGGCTCTGGCTGTTACCTTGTATGAGCTGGATAAGTTGTGGGTCCCACTGTGTGAGGTGGACATCAGGTGGGTCCCACGATTAAAGGACATCCATTGTAGGTCCGAGCTGATGTAGATAAGTTGTGGGACCCGCTGGGCTCACATGATTCGAAGTGTTAACTTGTCTCTTACAGTTAGTGAATTGTGTCGCACACCAGGTATTTGTGCCTTCGAAAGCGTCGCATGTGAGCTATTTTTATCTACGACGTCCCACTCCAGCCAATTCCACTGAGAGACGTCGCCCGTGAGCTATGAGCCCGCATCTCTTGGGTAACATCGACTCTCTCTCTTTCTACTTTGCTCCTTTTAGTTGTTGTGTCTCCTTAGTACCGTCTCCCCGCCTATTGTTCCACTCCACCTCTCTATTCTCCTCATCATCCTTTGCACCTGCATTGTCATCTATTAGAAAGTTTAACATCTCACATTAACGAATGGATACATTAATGATTACTAGAATTTTTGCTTTTCAAACCACTTTGAATTTTGACCAGAAAATCCATCATATGAAAAACAACATTGCCTCTCAAACCATTGATCCAAATAGATGGTGTCAATACCGTTTCACAACCAGGAACATATGTGATTAATTTAATCTTTTTTACCATAAAACTTGAAAATTTTAAGTGACAATTTTAACATTAGTCTAAAAAATAATTGTTCCTAAAACTAATCTTACAAATATTCCAAAATTTCCCCAGATAGAATTGGGATTTTTTTTAACTCTAGCACATTATAAGTTAAAGAATGCATATAGAAATAGTGACTATGTTCTCACCATAAGACAAAACAGTGTTGTGAAACATAGAGAATACACAGTGGCAACGGTCAACGACCATTTTCCGATTTTATAGAATCTCAAAATTCAAGAAGGATAAAAGGTTATGGCAGAAAAAGGTCTTCTCTTGTAGGAAAAAAATTGAGGAAACTTATTTGTGGCACACCACGATAGGGTGCGCCACGGATAAGTGTGGCAGGATTCAACTTTGAATCAACACCCCGGCCACCTACCCCTTCTCCTTATTTTCTCCTCCACCTTTCCCTCCCATTCTCCTCCTCCTCTCTTCTTCCTCTTCTTCCTCCTCCTCATCTCTCCTTCCTCTTCCTCCTCCTCTCTCCTTCCTCTTCCTCCTTCTCCTCTCCTCTCCTCCTCCTCCTTCCCCCCTCGTCTCTTCTTCCTCTTCCACCTCCTCCTTCCCCTCTCCTCTTCTGAATCCTGTCCTCCTCATCCTCCTCCGAATCATCTCCTCTTATCCTCCTCCTCTCCTCTGACTGCAACCTCCATCCTCGAGCTCCCCCCGCGACGCGACGCGGCGCCAGATGATGACGACGAGGCGACGACGCGGTCGATCTAGATCCACTTTTTTTGGAAATTTGAAAAATTATCAATGGCGCACCATACCCACATGCGCCACGGATAATTTTGAGATATCCCACCTTTTTTTTCAAATTTTGAAATCGGTATCAGTGGAGCACCATATCGCCGGCCGCCCCAAAAATAAGTGGCTTATCCGTGGCACACAAAATATCAGTGGCGTAATAGCCGTGGTGCACCAGCCGTGCGCCACTGACCCCATTTTTTCTGTGCCACGGATAGGCCTTTTTCATACCCCTCTCCTTCCTCCTATATAAAGGTCCCTAGTTCCTCTCCTCATACACACACCAGAAATACTCGTGAGTCTCTCCCACTCTCGTGCTACACCATAGTAGCTATTCTGGAAGGCTGCATGACAAGACAGTTGGTGCTGAGCTCTACATGGCAGAACGCTGACTGATCAAAGGAATACACACGTGCAATCCAATGAGGGATTGCCCATTCAATCCTCGCTTCGAGTGGACATTATCCTCAAGGACAGGAGGGATATACCTAGCTGCAGGGATCGACACTCGTTCGTTTTCAATGTCTATACGGATTGGCGTCCTCTTTCACATCAATGTCAGTATGAGATCTAGATCTAATACTACTTGTGTTTTAATGGTAAGATCTTCGTTGTTCGTGTAGGGAGAAAAATTGATTTGCATGTGTGAACACCAACAGCTTCTCTGAAGGTCGTTGGCCTCTCCAGTCTGAGCGCCAAGTACTGATCCTGGCTCCATATGTGTTGCTCTTACACATGGATTTTTGTTGGCTTCGATCCCACAGGTAGCCTCCACCCATACCTATGATGTCTTTCCGACAAGGGTGTGACGCAACTGGACAGGGACGAGAACGACGGTGTCGCCCTCTACCTCAAGATATGCCTCGTTGTAGAAAAGAAAGCCACCTATCCTAGCGCGCACGTGCCCACGCCCTCATCCTTCTCCGTGAGTGCCAAGCATGGTGGCTTCTTCCATCGCTGCCCACACGAACTAGCACACCCCTTGAGGTGGGTGCTCGACAATGCGGTTCAGTGCCTCTTGTAGCACACTTGTCATCGAGGGCAAAGAAACGGGAGTCGATGACCTCCAACACCTACTTCACTACATCCGTTCTCATCCCCGCCATGGGCTTCCACCCGCATTCTCCATGATAGAAGTATTCACATAACTACTCTTTGTCGCGCTAGCGCGCATCCAACACGCTCTTCCGAAGCAGCGGCACCTTCTTCACATCGACGAGCCCAGCTAGGTGCATGCAAGCCTTATTTACACTTTCCTCGTGCACATCCGGCATATGGGACTTTTTTACCACACCAGCCGCATCCACGGAATGGAGTACGGTGTCCCATACCTCCTTGTGCGTCTCGGCATAGGTCGGTTCCTTGCACAACATTGAGTTGCTGACCTAGTAGGAGGTCCTCTGTGCGGTCCTAGCCCTCGCCATTGTAACCATGCCCTCGTCCCCAACCTCGTCCGTGACCTCCAATGAGGCATCGCCACTTCGCACGCGACAAGTCCGGGGAGAGGGATTGGGATTCGATGGCTTCATAGATAAAACAAAGAGGGATTTCGTGCAAAAGTGTCAACATGCACCGACCATTTCCAGGACAGTTGTACTAAAATGTTCGATGTTCCCTTGGAGGCCAATCTCTCTATAGTTGTTGTAACTTTAGTTCCATGCAACTACATCAAAATCTGTTAGACCTTAAATTTGCTAGCTAATGTTAGTCTGCAAAATTTCCATCTTCCACTAACACATCGTTGAGCACCCTCGATGGCATGGCTATATGCCATAACTCATGTCGAAGGAGTATCGCTCAAAGAACGATATTCAAGACAATCCGGCTGGCGCTTTTGTAGGCTCGAAACCTAATTCCTCTGGAGGGACCCGTTGGAGGTTCGGACAAGTATGAGAGTTGAGATTTGGCGAGTTAGACCTCTCCAAAGTTGGTTCTCGGTCTAAGGAAAAATCCATGTGAAGTCGCCAAAGACTAGAAGCAGGGACAAGGGTTTGAGGAGGTAAAAGTAGATGTATTGATGTTTGACAAATGTTTGTGTAATTTAAGTCGGCCGTCATCTCTCACATTTACATGATGTGACTGGACCATCTGTACATGTCTTGGACAACAGTTCATCTTTACATGGAGGAATCCTCGTGTTTCCAAAATAGGTACGTCTTTTTTTGAGAGAGAAAAGAGAGATTTATATAATCGAGTGAGCCATGTTCAATTGGTCCATTGTTACAAGTTTGCACACATGCTCAGGTATGGGACACAAACTGCCATTGGAACTGGCAATCCTAGCAAGAGCATAGGCAACACTATTACTCTATGTTTGAATTTGCTTGATGTAGTGTTGTTGGAGCATCTTCCGTAGTGTTTTTGCCTCCTCGTAAATTGCCCAAAGTGTGGAGCTGTCAGGTAGCAAGGATTTTAAAATAATAATGGTAAGGAAGAATACGTCTCCAGGATGACATAGGCTTGTGTTATATACGCCACCATCTTGACACCGATAAGGGACACCGTGGCTTCAGCTTCCTCAGCGTTACTGCACTGTTGGATAGTGTAGCTGTGTTTTTTTTGAAAGGAGCATATATTAATATCAACGAAGATACCAATTATAACCAGCCTCTGTAACAACGCAGTGTCCTAGCGGCATTATGGATGCACACAGCCAAAAAATAAAAATAGAAATTACAAAAAAGGAAAGCCCCGCTACAGCAATCTATTCATTGTAACAACAGTACTAACACCACCAGAACAGCACTAGAAGTCCAGCGCCTCCAAAAACGACGCCTCCAATAAGAGAAAAGTGCACAAGCGTCATCGTCGCCCTATCATAGATCTTAGGTTTTCACCCTGAAGAAAGTCCTTCCTCGCAAAACAATGCCTTCAACAAGGCCATTGCCAGACACAACCAATTAAGACTAGACCTTGGAGTTTCACCCTGCAAGATCAGACACTGAACGTCTCCTGTGCTACCGCCCCCACTTACAAGCTGCTGCTACAAATCACTGATCACCAAACCAGTTACCCAGCGCCAAAGACTCGAACCAACTGTTCTAGTCCTCAAATCCCTGATTTCATGACAGTCTCCACCACTGACTTCACCATGGACCGACATAGAAAATGTCCAATGATGGTAACAGGCAGTAGAGCTTCACAACGATCTCTCTGAAACCAATCTGAAACCAAACGGCTATAAAATGCACGGGTGAGCATGACCGAATCCCATCCGACCAGCATTCTCTAGGCATGACCGCCCATTGGAGATCACCAACGGAGCATTCCGGAACCCGACAATCCTCACAGATCAACAGTGGCACGCTAGCAGCAGTTTTTCGTCTTTGCGCAAGAGAAACCAAGGGCCACCACTATTATTCTCGAGACTCGCCAGCCCCCAAGCCGCCGGCCTCCTCTAGCACGACGGCAACACAAACAAGCAACAAGAAAGCTGAGTTAAAGGGGACGAACCCCCCACAACAGCAGCCTTACTGGGATCCAATAGCGTCGAACATGGCCCAGGGCCTAGATCTCAGTCCACCGAAAACCCAGAACGCCTCCAAAGACCATCGCCACTACAAGCATCTACCATGGCGGCGCCCAGAAAGAGGGTTACTGAATTTTTTCCACATAGAGTAGGACAATCCAACTGCCGTCTTTAGCGATGATACCGGCACCACAAATACCCTCGGTACTTAGGAATGAGCCGTCCGTGTTGACCTTAATCCATCCCTCAGGCAGTGCTCTCCATGGTGTCCCAGGCTGAGGTTTCACGGCAGTCTGAACAATCGAGTAGTTGTCGGCAAGACCTTTTCCCTTGGCATTGGTTAGGTTCTCCTACTGGCTTGTGGAGTCGAGGTAGACCGCAGTAAGGAGACTGACTGTTGGATAGTTTCCTTGCCGTCGTTTTTTGGAAAAGAGCATATGTTAATATCAAAAGATATCAATTATACGCAACCTCTGCAACAACGCGCGGCCATATAGATGCACACCATCAAAAAAGAAAGAAGAATTAAAAAAAGAAAAAGGCCCAACCAGTAAGGCACGCCAGAGAAATAGAGAATTCTTGTGTGAGTGCAGTCATCAGTTCATGTAAGAAGAAGCCACAGCCAGTCAGTACCAGTGCGCCGCAATGTTTCCGCATTGCCCGTTGCAGCTCGCTAGCTTTGGTACAGGAGACAATAGCATGATGGGTATCTTTAGAATCATATCCATAAATGCCGCATCGATCATTGATCTCCAGTCGGCATGTACGATAAGACATTCTTATCTTAATCATGATACGTAATCTTGATATGAAATTGAAGACAAAACATTATATACAATAGATTATTTTTTAGTCTTATCTTCAGCGACAGATATCTTTAAATACGTGGTGAGACATATCGTGGTAAGAGATCATCTCTTGGCTAAGATAAGACAAAGGTCTTTTTTTGCTCCTCTCTCCTCCAACTCAGCAATCATCTTACGTGACATTGCTAAGATAAGACCATTGTATGTGCCCTTATTCTCTACTTGTTTTTCCTAGTGGCAAGAATGTTGGTGGCTACACGCCAGCCAAAGATTCGGACTCCTTGGCTTTCCATATGAGATTCCATATGGGACGATTGCCACAGTACTAGGAAACTTGATATAGATGGAAAGACTTTCTATAACGTATATAAAAGTGCATGCTCCGTAAAATTAATTCTATGGCGCATAAAAATTGCATGCACCATAGAAATATGGCCATTATGTGGCACACAAAACTCATATGCCCCATAGAAATGTGTGTTTCTGTCGCGTATATTTTTGCATGTGCCACAGAAATTTGAAGAGACCCACAACAAAATATGGGTGGATGGGGTTATGTGGCGCATATGCCTATATCCGTCATAGAAAGTGATGATTATGCCGCGCATATAGACATGTGTGTCACAAAAAGTCAAAAACAGATCTCACCCCGAGGGTCACCTTTTAAGTTTTGTAAAAAGTAAAACATCAAAACAATAATCTTTTAGATATATAGTTATATTTTGGGGTATAGTTGTAGGGGAAAATAAAAACATGAATCTCGATGTATTTTGCAAAAAAAAAGTCATGTCTCGGTAAAACGGCTCCTGATTTTACATACGACCTCCGTAGAAAATCTTTAACCTATCAAAATGATCGTCTCGAAATTTTGATGCTCAAATCCAGCAGCCAAACTGCCAAGGGCTATTCTTCTTTTTTACAGAATCCCTAAATTAAAAATAGTAAAAAGTTATTTTAAAAAGAAGATTTTTCTACAAAAAATAAAAAAGGGAGAGACAATTTTGTGGCGCATTTGGAAATATGCGACACGGAATTATTGGGCTCGATTCGAATTTTTAATTCCGACGATACCCTTCTCCCTCTCTTTTCTCCTTCTATCCTCTCCTTTAATCCTCCTCCTCGCCTCCACACTTCTCCTTTCCTTCTCCTCCCTCCTTGTCCACATTCCGGAGACCTCCTCCTCCTCCACCACGTCCAGCCATGGCCTCCTCCTCCACCACCCCAGCGACCTCCTCCGCCTCCGACGACCTCCTTCGCCTATGGCGACCACCTCCAGTGACCTCCTCCTCCACCACCTCCAACAACCTCCTCCTTCTCCACAATCTATGGAAACCCCCTCCTCCATCCACCTCCGGCCTAGCCCTCCTCCGGTGAACCCCACATCCAGCAACGGCCTCCGACGAGTTCCGACAAAATTCCAGCGGCTGCGGCGGCGCTAGATCTAGATCAAAATATGGCCCCGCTTTTCTTTTGAAATTTGAAAAAAAAATCTATGACGCATATTGCAAGATGTACCACCGAAAAATAGTGGCTAGGTAACTGTGACGCAACTAATATGCGCCACAAATTTGCAAACATATGCGTGAGTTGTTTCCTAGTAGTGTCGTTGGTGGATCTGCTACTGCTGGTTGCCTGTTGGTGATGCTTCGGGTTTAATACTAGGTGGTAGGCGCTTTTGACACTAAACAGTCCATTGTTCCCAAAATGCCAAGCAAAAGCCCGTCCTCACAGCCATGTGTAGGGATCTTGATCCTTAGCATCGCCTCCACATCGTGCTCAAAGAGCAGTTCTCGGAGTAGATCAATGTTACAAGAGTTGGTACAAGAGATCATAAACTAGGTAAGTCTTCATCTGACTTCATACTAGACCTGGACCCAGATTTCCGGGCTAACTGGTAGCATGAAGACGCCTTAATTGTTCTGAGTTAGTGTCAAACTTGCATTCATTGTTGTGCTTCATCTGGCCAAATATGAGTAACACGGCCGAATTCATGCCTTATGTACGACATCTAGATTTCACTCTCCGTAAGCCTACCCGATATTGCCTAGGGTAATATGGCCAAATTATTTTCATGATGTCGTGCATGTCTAACAGGTAGTGAAGCAGCTGCGACGCAAATGGCAACATATGATGCAATATGTTTTGGTGGTAAGACATTGAGAGGGAAGTCGTGTAAATATACAAGAAATTTATACAGATCATGAGATACCGTCACAAAATAACTTAGGTAGATTGAATGGACTCCGTTGTTGAAAAGGTGGGTGAACTGGACGATACAATGCAAACTCATTCAATTAAAGGCAACTTGCAATCCTTCAATAACTATTACACCACAAAATGGCTAAAAGCAGCTGGTACTTCCTATATATAACTTGTGGAAATGAGCATGGTTTTACATAAAGGCTCCCTTTGATTAGCATTAGTCGGTTACATCTTGATCACGAGAAGCTCACATTCAGTAACTAGTTTACATGTATATTGAGACCATCTTCCCTTTTTCCCTTTTGTATGGTTCCACGTAGAGGAATCCATTTGCGAGCCTTTGAAGAGTGAAATTCTGCCCCAGTTGATGCGAGTGAGATTCTCAGCTGCAGCATAATATCCCAATGACTGAGTGTGTAGACAGTAAATCAGTATTATGAGTCCATCGCGAATGCTTGGAGATAGCATCTCGAGAATGTTAGGTTGGACCACGACCATGTATTCATACAAACCTTACTATGTGTAGATAGATTGTATCTTCTGAAAGCTCGGAACCGTTCAAGAACTATGAATATCATTATATTTGCAGGATATATTAATCTCTTGGACAGTATGCTGACGTTGACCCTTAGTTCTTGACAATCCTTTTTGCAGTACACTGATTTTCTCCATTAATGTTGTCACAACACAACATAACTTGCAACCTAAAACATGGATCGAGAGTGAAATTTGTATAACTAGTAAAGGCCACGTTTAAGCTACCTAGCTAAAGTTGTTCTGAAAAATAGAGGCGGCACCTACACAGATCAAGCTTGCCATGATGGATTTTCTTCTAACTCTTCTTTCACTAGTGGAAACGAGGCCTTTGGTTGAGCCTGAAAATGGGCTTTAACACCGGTTCTTCTACGAACCGGTGTTAAAGGGGGCCCCTGCACCAGTGGCCCGCGCAGCCCCCCCCTTTAACACCGGTTCGTGGCTTGAACCGGTGTTAAAGGGGGGGGGGGCTATATAAGACACCGCAGCCCACACCCCACTCTTCCATTTTTTCACTATCTCATTTTGGAGCCTAGCAAGAGGGTGTGAAGTGTGCTAGTTTGTGTTTTTTTCGTATGCACAAGAGGTATTCGGTGAAATGCCCGAGAGCTCAAAATAAGTTTTCTCGTTGCTCTTTCCTTCTCGGTCGAGGTCGGCAACTATCCTTTCATGTGTCATTGATGTAGTATATATATAAATGGTCATCTCCCTATTATTTTTTGATATATAATATATATTAATGCAGATGAACCGGCAATGGATGTACGGTGACCGCCGCACTCCCGAGTACATTACGGGCCTCCAAAATTTCATCGTTGTGGCTAATGCAAACCGTGGTCACAATGGTTTTATGTGTTGTCCGTGTGTTCACTGTCAGAACAAGAAAGACTACTCAAATACCAGAACCATTCACGCCCACCTGCTTCAATCCGGTTTCATGCCCAGCTATAATTGTTGGACCAAGCACGGAGAAAAAGGGGTTGTGATGGAAGACAACGAAGAAGAAGAGGATGATGACAACTATCATAATATGTATCCTGAATATGATGATACTGCAACGGGGGTAGATGATGAAGATCAAGAGGCAGCAGATGGGCCCGCTAATGACGATCTTGGTCGGGCCATTACCGATGCAAAGGAAGAATGTGAAACTGAAAAGGAGAAGGAGTAGCTGGAGCAGATGTTAAAGGATCACAAAACATTGTTGTACCCAACTTGCGAAGATGGCCACAAAAAGCTAGGTACCACACTGGATTTGCTGCAATGGAAGGCAGAGAACGGTGTGACTGACAGCGCATTTTCAAAGTTGTTGGTAAAAATGAAGAATCTTCTTCCAAGAAATAATGAGTTGCGCGACAGTATATACCAAGCAAAGAAGGTTGTCTGCCCTCTAGGATTAGACGTGCAGAAGATACATGCCTGCATTAATGACTGCATCCTCTACCGTGGTGAGAAGTACGAGAATTTGGATGCATGCCCGGTATGCACTGCACTGCGGTATAAGATCAGACGAGACGATCCTGGCGATGTTGAGGGCGAGGCCCCTAGGAAGAAGGTTCCTGCCAAGGTTATGTGGTATGCTCCTATAATACCACGGTTAAAACGTCTCTTCATAAATAAAGAGCATGCCAAGTTGTTGCGATGGCACATGGAAGACCGTAAGAAAGACGCGATGTTGAGACACCCCGCTAATGGGTCACAGTGGAGAAAAGTCGAGCGAGAGTACCCGGACTTCGCACGTGACGCAAGGAATTTAAGGTTTGGTCTAAGTACATATGGCATGAATCCTTTTGGTGAGCAGAGCTGCAGTCACAGCACCTGGCCTGTGACTCTATGTATCTATAACCTTCCTCCTTGGTTGTGTACGACGAGGAAGTTCATTATGATGCCAGTGCTCATCCAAGGCCCGAGGCAACCCGGCAACGACATTGATGTGTACCTAAGGCCATTAGTTGAAGAACTTTTACAGCTGTGGGCCAAACCAGGTGTACGTATGCGGGATGAGCACAAAGGGGAGCCATTTGACCTACGAGCATTGCTTTTCGTAACCATCAATGATTGGCCTGCTCTTAGTAACATTTCAGGGCAGACAAACAAGGGATACAATGCATGCACGCACTGTTTAGATGAGACTGAAAGTGTATATTTGGATAAATGTAAGAAGGTTGTGTACCTAGGGTATCGTCGATTTCTTCCGAACCTGCATCCAGTAAGAAAGAAAGGCAAGCATTTCAAACGTCTGGCAGAACCTCGGAGGAAGCCTGTCCTCCGTACCGGTGAGGAGGTATTTGGTATGGTAAAGGACCTAGAAGTAATCTTTGGAAAAGGTCTTGGCAGTCTATCTGTTCCAAATGAAGATGCCGGACACGCGCCCATGTGGAAGAAGCAATCTATATTTTGGGACCTACCCTATTGGAAAGTCTTAGAGGTCCGGTCTTCAATCGACGTGATGCACGTGACGAAGAATGTTTGCGTGAACCTGCTAGGCTTCCTAGGAGTGTATGGGAAGACAAAAGATACACCGGAAGCACGGCAGGACCAGCAACGTCTGAAAGACCCTGAAGAGCCTATGCATCCTGAGAACGAGAAGGGTAAATGATGCCACTTAACTCCTGCCAGCTACGCTCTTACCAAAGCAGAGAAGGAAATCTTTTTTGAATGCCTGAGCAGTATCAAGGTCCTGTCTGGCTTCTCGTCGAATATAAAGGGAATAATAAATATGGCAGAGAAAAAATTCCAAAACATGAAGTCTCATGACTACCACGTGATTATGACACAATTGCTTCCGATTGCATTGAGGGGGCTTCTACATGAAAATGTTCGAGTACCCATTGTGAAGCTATGTGCATTCCTCAATGCAATATCTCAGAAGGTAATTGATCTAGAAAGCCTACCAGGGTTACAGACAGATGTGGCCCAATGTCTTGTCAGCTTTGAGTTGGTGTTCCCACCATCCTTCTTCAATATTATAACGTATCTCCTGGTTCACCTAGTAGAAGAGATTGCCATTCTTGGTCCTGTATTTCTACACAATATGTTCCCCTTTGAGAGGTACATGGCAGTCTTAAAGAAATATGTTCATAACCGTGCTAGGCCAGAAGGAAGAATCTCCAAGGGTTATGTAACAGAGGAGGTCATTGAGTTATGTGTTGATTTTATTCCTGACCTTAAGGCGATTGGTGTTCCATAATCACGACATGAGGGGAGACTGCGTGGAAAAGGCACCCTAGGATGTAAAGCAATGATATGTAGGGACGGGCATTCTCTCAATCAAGCACACTACACGGTTTTACAAAGATCTATCTTGGTTGCCCCGTATATCAATGAACACAAGAATTTAATACGCCTCAAACACCCGGGGCAGTCTGATGAATGGATTATAAGTGAACACATGGCGAGTTTTGGCGGCTGGCTGCAAAGACTTCTCACGAATAACACCACTGTTGGGGATCAGCTGTACTTGTTGGCCAGGACATCATCTTCGACTGTATGTACTTTCCAAGGGTACGAGATAAATGGGAATACATTTTACACGATATGCCAAGATAAAAAGAGCACCAACCAAAATAGTGGTGTCCGCTTCGATGCAGCAGAAGACAATGAGCAAAAGACCACGTATTATGGGTTCATAGAGGAGATATGGGAACTTGACTATGGACCTAATTTTAAGGTCCCCTTGTTTCGATGCAAATGGGTCAAGCTAACAGGAGGGGAGGTTGAGGTAGACAAGAAGTACAGAATGACAACGGTGGATCTCAACAATCTTATGAAGGTAGACAAGAACTTAGATGAACCATTCGTCTTAGCCAATGATGTGGCTCAGGTTTTCTATGTGAAGGACATGTCTACCAAACCGAAAAAAAGAAAAAATAAGCAAACAGATACATCACACGATGAGTCAAAGCGTCACATAGTTCTTTCAGGGAAAATAAACATCGTGGGAGTGGAGGACAAGACAGACATGTCAGAAGATTATAATAAGTTTGATGAAATTCCGCCCTTCAGAGTGAAGACTGACCCAACCATCCTGTTAAACGGCGTTGATACTCCATGGTTACGGCCGACGCGATCATAAGATTGACTATATGTATAATTGAGCCATTTTTGGCACACATATGTATCTCAACATGGAAATCAATGTCATATTTCTTCTGTTAACAGTATATGTATTAAATGAGCCATTTTTCTTCCTTCTATTTCTTCCCGCCATTTTTTCCCGCCATTTTTTCCGCCATTCTTCCCGCCATTTTTCTTCCCGCCAGTTCTTCCCTTCAGTTCTTCCCGCGAGTTCTTCACTATATATATGTAGGGTTGGCCTCCATTGTCATTGCACATCTCTAGACTCATATCTGCAACCTCATCACTCTTTCCCATGGCTTCCACCGTAGCACTAACCCCCAGGGAGGCGGAGGCACTTTGCGCCTCGAACTACCCCTGCCCGTCGGGCTACTGTGTCCCCGTCGGCTGGATGCTGAGCGCCTGAGGCATGCCGGTTCCTCCTGTCCCTCTAGGTGTGGCGCGCCGGATGGCCATCACGAACCACTACTACTTCGAGCTCACGCCGGAGCAGCGGAGGAATCCCAGATGGCATCCCGACTATTTCCCTACTTGGGAAGCCTTCTTCGTGGATCGGCGTGAGAGGGCGCTCTCTAGGAACGAGGAGGATGGCCCACCTCCTCCGAACTTCAACGAGGCCGGCCGTCGGCTATGGTGGCGCGGTCGGACTCTCCAGAGCATCATGGCCTATGACACTGCCGCCGACTCTAACCCCCGTCTGCGCTACCCTCAAGTCCAGCCCACGCATACTCAGCCTTCAAGGTTCAATTACGGCGACCCGACGACGACAGCGATGACGGCGGCGGCGAGTACGACGGCTACAGTGGCGAGTATTACAGGTGTAGGAAGGAGCATGACTGAATCACTCCAACATTCCGAAACAAGTTCGGCCGATTGTTACTTAATCTGGCCATGTATCTTAATTTTCAGTTCTTTTATGTATCTTAATTTTCAGTCATGCTTTATGTAACTTACTATTAGTTGCATTCTGTATTTTAGTTCCAGTTCTATCTCCTTCACAAAATGATACGGTGCTCAGATTCAAGTGTATACAAAAGATGCGGCATTTAAATATCCAATCAATTCAAAAATGTTAATACAAAAATAAAATATGATTTGCTCTAATAAAATAGGGTTAGATTCCTTTTTAGATGCTTAATATTTCTTATGTTCAAAGTTTTAGGATTTGACAATTTATTTTTGTTTGAATTGAATAATCAAAATTTATATGTAAGTGTTTTAATCATTTTGGAAATTTTCATGTAAAGTAAATATAAAATGTTTTTACATGAATGGATAGATATTATTTTTATGAAATTTATGATATATTATTCATATTTTTCTGAGTTGAAATGAATAAGATATGAATTTTCTAAATTCATATCCTATTTTTTGAATTATAAATGCCCCCACCCCTTTAAATAAATGCATGAAATAAATGAAGGGTTCGTAGCATGGAAAACAAAAAATTTCTATCGCAAGAACGAACAAAACCCAGATCTAATCTAGATAAAAGCCAAGATCTAATCTATCAGACATGTGCAACGAGATAGATCGGTACTAACCCTTGTAGACCCGAAAGGGTTAACGAGATTGGATCTCGTGGTTGATGTAGTCGATCACTTGCCGATCTCAAGATCGTGTGGATGATCCTTTCGGCGCCGCGTTCCGGCAGCGCTTCCGCAGTCGAAGCAGACCTTCCTCTCCTCGTTCCAGCGAGCAGCGGAGGTAGTAGATCTTCTCCATGGAATCACAGCAGCACGACGGCGTGGTGGTGGTGGTGGAGTAGAGAATTCTGCAGGGCTTCGCCTATGCCTGTGCAGAAGAAAGGTGGAGGAGGGAGGCGGCAGAAATTGGAGTTGTGGGAGAGGGCTTGGAGGGGGCGCCCTGCCCTTCTATTTAAGGTGAGGAGGCGCGCCTGGGGAGGGGGAGTCCTACTGCTAGGACTCCCCTCCTATGGCCGGCGGTGGGAAGGGGGGAGGAGTCCTCCTCCCCCACAAATCCATGTCTTGCCCCACTAGGTTTCCTTTGACCCTTTCTTGGTTTTCAAGAAGACTCCAAGAAATCCTCTAGAACCTTCCAGAACATTCCGAAACCTTCTAGAACCCTCATGCAAATACTCCGGAACATTTCCTAACTCAGAAAATGATCCCCTATATATGAATCTTATTCTCCGGACAATTCCGGATCTCCTCGTGATGTCCCGGATCCATTTCGAGACTCCGAACTACATTCGGTCTCTAACGCACATTCCATATCTACTTAAAACAACTTCGAACCTTAAGTGTGTCACCCTACGGTTCGTGAATATGCAGACATGACAGAGACACATCTCCTATCAATAACCATCAGCGGGACCTGGAGATCCATAATGGCTCCCACATACTCAACGATGACTTCGCGATCGACTGAACCACTTACATACGAAACTAATTCCCTTTGTCCTGCGATACTATACTTATCTGAGGTTTGATCATCGGTATCTCCATACCTAGTTCTACCTCGTTACTGATAAGTACTCTTTACTCGTTCCGTGATATGTCATCCCTTGTGACCCAGTCACATGCTTGCAAGCTAACTAGATGACATTCCACCGAGAGGGCCGAGAGCATATCTATCCGTCATATGGATGGACAAATCCCAATCTTGGTTCATGTGCTTCAACACATACTTTCAGAATACCCAATGCCACTTTTATAACCACCCAGTTACGAAGCGGCGTTTGATGTCATCAAAGTATCCATCCGGTGATGGTGATTAACATAACCTCATGGTCGAAGGAATAGGTTACTGTGCATTTGAAAGCTTATAGCAATACGAACTTAATGACTTGGTCTTTATGCTACGCTTACTATGGGTGTGTGTCCATTACATTATTCTCCTAATGATATAACCTTGTTATTAATCACATCCAATGTCCATGATCAGGAAACCATGATCATCAATTAATCAACAAGCTAGTTCAACAAGAGGCTTACTAGGGACTCTTTTATGTTTACAAAACACACATGTATTAGTGTTTCCTAATAATACAATTATAGCATGGGATGTAAACATTTATCATAAACATAAAGATATTATAATAACCATTTTATTATTGCCTCTTTGGCATATCTCCAACAGTCTCCCACTTGCACTAGAGTCAATAATCTAGTTTAAAACGTGTGCATTCAACACCTATGGATTTCTGGTGTTGCATAGACACTATTGCTAGTGGTAAACATAATCTTCGGATCTGACACTTCCAGGTCCGTGTGTATTTGCATGTCCTTGCGTCTCTACGCATTACTCATTCTCCAATGAGATGGCATTGTATAAATTTGGTCCTTTGGTGAGACCTTTAGTTCCTTCGGCTCAAAATATGTTGATATTATTGTCACACAATATATCTTCATAGTATTAGCCCGCTAGGAACCACACCTAGTTTGATAACAAACTACTTGACGCAAATGCCCTCATTTATTGCTACAATAGTAGTCATATACTTAGCCTTTTGTTGTAGTATCTGTTACAATGTTTTAACTTTGGTACTTTACCAAATCCGTTATGGAACTTCCTTTCCATTACATTGTGCCACCCATAGTTTAAATTGAGATAATTTTAATTTGTATCTTGTGACAAAATTAGTATCAATGTAACACTTTACAATGAACTACCTTTAACTATTTGTCACTTATACATGGTATATTCTTAGTTCTTCCAAAGCTCATAAGAATATCTTTACTATTGTCCAATGATCATCTTATGAATCATTCTGGTATATGCTCATAACATTTAGAGCATAGGACATATCTGGATGTGTACATCTCAAAGAATGATTGATCAAAATATTCTTGTGATTTCACCAAGTGTCAAAACACTTGAATCTCGTGTCAACACACTCGAATCTTGATTCAGTCCTTTCCGTGCGTCAAGAACCTTTCTTGTTGTTTCCATATTGAACTCATTCAACGTCTTATCTATGTACATTTGGCAAAACCATATTAGCGCCTCAATCTATCCATATAGACATTGATGCCTAATTCTTGGGTTATGTCTAAGTCTTTTATCAAAATGAAATTCTTAACCTGTGTCAATACAAGATACATTATTTCCAATCAACAATATGTCCTCTACATAATGTATTAGAAATATGTCTCAGCGCTCCCACTTAATTTCTTGCAAATGCAAGCATCTTCATTATCTCTGATGAATTTAAACTCTTTTAACAGTTTCATCATGGTGAAGATTCCAACTCCGCTATGCTTACTTCAACCATTGAAGTTTTGCATACTCTTTTAGCATCCTTTGAATAAACAAAACCCTTTGGATCGTGTCATTTACACGTCCTAGCTAACCATTCTATTAGAAGAACTTGTTTTGTTTGTTCAACTACCATATACCAAAATATATGTAGTGGTTGCTACATTAATCTGTCCAGACTAAATATCGCTATGAAAGATCAAATCTTGTCATAGTCAACTCCTTGAACATTGTCGTAAACTTCTTTCTGACATGTCGACTATTTCATAGATGTTAAACATCCATGTCTTATTTCTTTATAAGTCCAAACACGACCGATAGGCTTCACGCCTTTCCGGAGGGTCTTCTAAGTTCAGAAACTTGATTTCTCGTGTATGGATACTATCACAGACTCCATGACTACTAGTCATTTGATGGAGTCAGGGCCCATCATCGCTTCTTTGCATGTAGTCGGTTCATCATTGTCAAAACAATAATGACTTGCTTATCAAATCTTACTATTTGATTCTTACCGACCCACACGGTTCTATAGGAACTCTAATCTTCGAGATCACACCTTTTGTAATCACGAGAGCCATGAGCATTGTGGCCGCCACCGGGACACTTTCCGGCGCTGCGCTACTTAGCACATATAGCTAAGGTTCAACAACCTTATCAAAGTTCTATTGTCCTCCCACTCAACTTTTCACGAAAAATTCCTTCTCAAGAAACTTGACGTTCCAAGCGACAAACTCTTTTGTCCTCGGTGTTATGGAGAAATTCCCAACAAATTCTTTGGAATAACCTTCAAAGACGTGCTTATCCGACTTTGGTTGTAAACATTTTACTTATGCATAGCATACCAAAATTTAAGAAAAGACAATTCGGGTTTTATCCCAAACCATAACTCATATGGTGTCATTTCAACGAATCATGATGGAGCTCTTTTCAGTGTAAAAGCGGTAGTCACTAAAGCTTTTAATCTTTAAAATATAATGGCAGTTTTTATAAATGACATCTTTGATCTTACCATGTCAAACAATGTTTCATTACATATCTTGAACACTCCATACTCCTATGGTGTTTTGGGAAATGCAAATCCATGGAACGATTCCACAAATCTTTAGGTGTTTTGCTAAACTTGTAACTCAAACATCTTTCTTTATGATCCAATCATAAACTCTTTTATTTTCTTGTTACAATGATTTTCCACTTCATCTTGAAAGTCTTTGAACATTTTTCAAATGTTTCATACTTCTTCCTTATTGAGTAAGTATATACATATACTCACTCAAATCTCCGGAGAAAGCATATGAAGTTGAAATCCGTCGCCCACGACCACACATAATGGACTATATACATCAATATGTACAAATTCCAATCAGTTAGTCGTCCGTTCCTCTTTTGGCCTATGAACGGAGCTTTAATTATCTCCAGGAAAGTATCACAAGCGTCATTTGATCCAAATCAAAGACTCCAAAAATCCATCAACATGGAGTTTCTTCATGTATCCTTTTCAATATAATTTAAACGACGATGTCACTTCGCAAGTGATCTTTCAATCATTTGTCTTGCGACATTTTAGCATTAGTTTTATGGTCGTTATTTATCCAACCAGACTTGTATATCATCCATCTATTATGGAATACGGTAATTATTTGAACAACCTTTTGTCGTCATAATACCTGATCAAAATAACAATTGTTGAAACAAATCTTGAAGGCAAGCTTTGATGTTAACGAGCAATACAACAACCCTTTGTTTGTTTTTGATGAACATCATCACATATTCTCTTGCTAGTTACTTAGGCCATTGCAGTTCATGAATTGTGTTGTCCTGTATGACACTTCATACCAACCAATTCGGTATCCAATACCGGAGAACCACATTGTTTAACAAGCAAGGAATACAACCATAACATGTATATCTTCTATATGCCTAAGTTGGACATCTCCAACCTTTTATTTTCTACCAAATATTTTATAGATTCTCTTTCAGCAATTCCTTTTCTTTTAAAAGAATCTATCAACATCAATAGTGGTGCCATCAACATGACACATGGTACAAAGCGTATATAGTCAACTACTAATACCTTTGGACGTGCACTTTGAGGTGGATCACCATCATCAAATGTTTGGTGTTCTTTTAAAAATCCATTATTTAGTAATCTTTTAGTGTAGCAAACATTTTACTTACATCTTCTATTCATCCTTATCATGACAACTTTCATGATCAAGCTGCTATAGCTTATAAAGGTGAATTGCAAGTATAATGTTTCTTGTTCAAAACCTTTTGAAGGATTAGGACGACTAGCGTCTCCAACCTTCACAAATTCTCATCAAATATGAGGACGTATACTCTATCATGTTGTAACCAATACATTGTTTTAGATATCGCAATACCTTTCACATATGATGGTTTCTGAAACATTGCTTTCATCTCTTAGATAAACTTGTTATTAAAAAAAATCTTTTGAGTATCAAGAATCATGGAGGCAAACATGATACTTTAGACACTAACATTGGAATTCTTACTCTTGATTTAATACTACTTATTAAATTTCATGGAGTAAATAGAGTTTGCTGAAAGTTTGCAATAGGACTTATAAACTTTAAATTGACATTCAAAACAATACGATACCAGTTCGTAAAGTAAATATCCAGAATTTCTATAGTTCCACTATCTCAACTATAACTACGCGTAAGGTGGTGAACGGATGCCAATGACTACAACAAACTATGCAAATTCACTTTGATTGTGTTTATGATAAATTTAGTTCGACTAATCCAAATTATAAATGAACTCCCACTCAAAACAACATCCCTCGAATTGTTTTAGTAATTACACGAACCAAATACACTACACCAAGTCCGATCATCGCGTGAGATGATGTAGCTTTAAAGGCGAACAATCAACATGTTCATCATATCATCCATATGACTCATGCTTTACCTTTCGGTATTCCGTGTTCCGAGACCATGTCTGTACATGCTAGGCTCGTCAAGGTTAACCTTAGTTTCCGCATGTGCAAATCTGGCTTGCACCCGTTGTATGCACACGTAGAGTCTATCACACCCGATCATCACGAGATGCTTCGAAACGACGAGTCTTAGCAACGGTGCCAACTAAGGACGAACACTTTATTACTTGATATTTAGTGAGAGGGATCATCTTATAATGCTACCGTCGCGATCTAAGAAATACAAGATCCATAAAGGATTAACATCACAGGCAATTCATAATTAGTGTGATATGATATGGCCCTTTCTTCTTGCGCCTTTGATCTCCATCTCCAAAGCACGAACATGATCTCCATCATCACCAGCATTGTGTCAAGGTTAGTGGCACCGCTTCATGGTTGTCCATCATCGCTAGCAACTATTACAACTACTTGGAATAAAGCTATTACAAGATGAATAGACACGCAGGTCTTAACAGAATTAAAGACAACCATTAGGCTCCTGCCGGTTGCCATATTACAACAAGGATCATTGCATACATCAAATACAGTCATAATCACATGATGGCCATATCACATCACAAAACCCCTGCAAAAACAAGTTAGACGCCTCTAATTTTCTTTGCATGTTTTACATGGTTTGGGGCTTTCGCATAAGACCGATCTTACCTACGAACAAGAACCACAACGTCGATACAAGTGTTGTCAGATGTTCATTGTAAATTGAATCTTAACTATGGTGGGAGAGACAGACACCCACAAAGCCACTTGTGCAAAGCAAGTTGCACGTCAAGCGTGGAGCAAGTCTCATGTGCGATGACATGTAATGTTAGCCCGAGCCGCTTCATCCCACCATGCCGCAAGATGCAAAGTACACGCTAAGACACCGACAACAAAAGCATCAACGCCCACAAAAACATTGTGTTCTACTCGTGCAACAGATCTACGCATAGATACGGCTCTGATACCACTGAAGGGTTCGTAGCATGGAAAACAAAAAAATTCTATCGCAAGAACGAACAAAACCCAGATCTAATCTAGATAAAAGCCCAGATCTAATCTATCAGACATGTGCAACGAGATAGATCGGTACTAACCCTTGTAGACCCGAAAGCGTTAACGAGATGGGATCTCGTGGTTGATGTAGTCGATCACTTGCTGATCTCAAGATCGTGTGGACGATCCTTCTGGCGCCGCGTTCGGCAGCGCTTCCGTAGTCGGTCACACGTGCGGAGTCGAAGAAGACCTTCCTCTCCTCGTTCCAGCGAGCAGCGGAGGTAGTAGATCTTCTCCATGGAATCACAGCAGCACGCCGGCTTGGTGGTGGTGGTGGTGGAGTAGAGAATTCTGCAGGGCTTCGCCTATGCCTGTGCAGAAGAAAGGTAGAGGAGAGAGGCGGCAGAGATTGGAGTTGTGGGAGAGGGCTTGGAGGGGGCGCCCCTGCCCTTCTATTTAAGGGGAGGAGGCGCGCCTGGGGAGGGGGAGTCATTGTAGGACTCCCCTCCTATGGCCGGCGGTGGGAATGGGGAGGAGTCCTCCTCCCCCACGAATCCGTGTCTTGCCCCACTAGGTTTCCTTTAACCCTTTTTTGGTTTTCAAGCAAACTCCAAGAA
Organism: Avena eriantha; assembly: GCA_910589775.1. Lineage (NCBI taxonomy): Eukaryota > Viridiplantae > Streptophyta > Magnoliopsida > Poales > Poaceae > Avena > Avena eriantha. The sequence continues at coordinate 101,733,377 of OU342743.1, read as the reverse complement.
ATCCTCTAGAACCTTCCAGAACGTTCCGAAACCTTCTAGAACCCTCATACAAATACTCCGGAACATTTCCTAACTCAGAAAATGATCCCCTATATATGAATCTTTTTCTCCGGACAATTCCGGATTTCCTCGTGATGTCCTGGATCCATTCTGAGACTCCGAACTACATTCGGTCTCCAATGCACATTTCATATCTACTGAAAACAACTTCGAACCTTAAGTGTTTCACCCTACGGTTCGTGAATATGCAGACATGACAGAGACACATCTCCTATCAATAACCATCAGCGGGACCTGGAGATCCATAATGGCTCCCACATACTCAACGATGACTTCGCGATCGATTGAACCACTTACATACGAAACTAATTCCCTTTGTCCCGCGATACTATACTTATCCGAGGTTTGATCATCGGTATCTCCATACCTAGTTCTACCTCGGTACTGATAAGTACTCTTTACTCGTTCCGTGATATGTCATCCCTTGTGACCCAGTCACATGCTTGCAAGCTAACTAGATGACATTCCACCGAGAGGTCCCAGAGCATATCTATCCGTCATATGGATGGACAAATCCCAATCTTGGTTCATGCGCTTCAACACATACTTTCAGAATACCCAATGACACTTTTATAACCACCTAGTTACGAAGCGGCGTTTGATGTCATCAAAGTATCCATCCGGTGATGGTGATTAACATAACCTCATGGTCGAAGGAATAGGTTACTGTGCATTTGAAAGCTTATAGCAATACGAACTTAATGACTTGATCTTTATGCTACGCTTACTATGGGTGTGTGTCCATTACATTATTCTCCTAATGATATAACCTTGTTATTAATCACATCCAATGTACATGATCAGGAAACCATGATCATCAATTAATCAACAAGCTAGTTCAACAAGAGGCTTACTAGGGACTCTTTTATGTTTACAAAACACACATGTATTAGTGTTTCCTAATAATACAATTATAGCATGGGATGTAAACATTTACCATAAACATAAAGATATAATAATAACCACTTTATTATTGCCTCTTAGGCATATCTCCAACAATAAATGCCCCCCCTTTAACACCGGTTCCAGCCACGAAGATTACATCGTGGGAGTGGATGATAAGACAGACATGTCAGAAGATTACAATAAGTTTCATGAAATTCCGCCCTTCAAAGTGAAAACTGACCCAAGCATCCTGTTAAATGATGAAGATTCTCCATGGCTACGGTGCAGAAGAAAACCACAACACTAGATGTTGGTGATGTGTAATAATGTATTAAACCTTTTATTTGAGACATAAATCTATGTAATTAAACCTTTTATTTGAGACAGAAATCTATGTAATGTATTAATCCTTTTATTTGAGCCGCGGTAGGTGATCACACAAAGAGAAGGAACCATCACAAGAGAAGGAACCCACAAACACTAAGGATACATAGCACAACTGAAAAAATGGCGGGAAGACAGAGGTGGGAACCGGTGGAAAGCGCGGGAACGCAGTGGGTGGTGGGTGGAACCGGGACTAAAGGTGGTTTTTGTGTCATCTAACAAAACTGTCGGTGGGATAAGGACGCGTGGGTAACCTTTAGTATCGGGTGGGGGCTCAAACCGGTACTAAAGCTGTCGGTAGGATAAGGACGTGTGGGTGGACGCACTGCTCGATGAGATAAAGCATGTAGCGCACGACGCCCTGTCGGAGGAAGAAGACAAAGTAGAAGCGGCGCCGTGCCTATAAAAGGAGCATCGATACGCCATGGCAAGCAACTCAACAAGCCAACATGGATGGAGAGTTTCATCCCCATGGATGGAGGAAAGGGTTGGGAAATCTCCCGTGGCGGAACTTCTCGAAGATGCCCTTGGTGCACACGCCCTATGGCATCTTCGGAAGTTCCACCTCGGAAAATATTTTCCTGCTAGCCCGTGAAAGACTCCATCTCCGCCTCCCTGGGGTTAGAGGTATGGTGGAAGCCATGGAATAGAGTGGAGAGAGGCGGCAGATATGAGTCTAGATGTGCTATGGCAACGACCAAGCCAACATGGATGGAGAGTTTCATCCCCATGGATGGTGGAAAGGGTTGGGAAATCTCCCGTGGCGGAATTTCTCGAAGATGCCCTTGGTGCACACGCCCTATGGCATCTTTGAAAGTTCCGCCTCGGAAAATATTTTCCTGCTAGCCCGTGAAAGACTCCATCTCCGCCCCCCTGGGGTTAGAGGTATGGCGAAAGCCATGGGATATAGTGGAGAGAGGCGGCAGATATGAGTCTAGATATGAGTTTTAGGATTTGACAATTTATTTTTGTTTGAATTGAATAATCAAAATTTATATGTAAGTGTTTTAATCATTTTGGAAATTTTCATCTAAATTAAATATAAAATGTTTTTACATGAATGGATAGATATTATTTTTCTGAAAATTATGATATATTATTCATATTTTTCTGAGTTGAAATGAATAAGATATGAATTTTCTAAATTCATATCCTATTTTTTGAATTATAAATGCCCCCACCCCTTTAAATAAATGCATGAAATTAATGCCCCCCCCTTTAACACCGGTTCCAGCCACGAACCGGTGTTAAAGGGGGGGCGCATTTATTTCGTTTCGCGCACGCACACCCCCCTTTAACACCGGTTCGTGGCTGGAACCGGTGTTAAAGGGGGGGGTGCGGGCGCGAAACGAATTCCCCCTCCCCCTTTAACACCGGTTCCAGCCACGAAACGGTGTTAAAGGGGGGGGGGGGTTATAACGCCCTTCCCTTCCTTCTTCCCCCTAGCCAGATCGAAACCGTCGTCTCCTCCGGCCTCTCCGCCTCCGACGGCCATCTCCTCCGCGTCGACGACCATCTCCGACCATCTCCGTCGCGCGCTACATCCTCGAGGTGAGCTTCCGGTTCGAAGGGACCACCTTCTCGTCCTCCTCCCGCTCTGTACCGAGCTCGCATCGCGCGCCTGCCCTTCGGCGCCATAGACCACCGTCGTCGCTGCTGCTCCGGCGACCAAAAGCCAGTTGCGCCGCTAATATCTGGTCCGCCTGGACGCGCTCGCCCGAACGCAGCCCCGCACGTGCCCTCTGTCGCTGTCACTGGTGATAACCAACGGTGGCCACTGCAATGACGTCACTGCGGCGGTGGCCGGCGTGGCCCGTGGGCCCGTTGACCGCTAACCGCCACGGTGGCATCCGACGTGGCCTCGGGCCCGTCCGTCTGTTGCAGTGGCTAGACCCAGCCCCGGTGAGAAACAACCTGTCCCCTCTGGTGACGTCAGTCCTACGTCATGCTGACACAATAAAAGGTTTTTAAATGGTTTAATAATTTCAGAAATTGGTTTAAATCTTATAAATTCAATAACTAATTATTTATAAGTTAGAAAAATATGTATAATATATCAAATTGTCCATAAAATTGAGATCTATTTGTTTAAGCTATAATCATGCATTGTTAAGCAACTTAAATGACAATTTTAATTAGAGAACTAAATCAGCCCCTCAGAGGTGTTCCGGGGTTCCCCTGTTCTAGGGTTTGTACCCTTCGAACCCTGTTTAAAATGATCAAGCATGCCCTAGGGTTTCATTTAAGATCTATTTAACTTGTCATATCATCATACTTGCTTGATCATTGCATCGATGCCATGTGTTGATTGTTGTTCTCCCTTTCTTTCCGATGTTTGCTTCTTCCCGGTAGAATACGATACCGACTCCGAGATCGACGACCGAGATCAACATCATCGAAGCTTGAAGAACAATACTTGATCAACTATAATCAAGTCAAGCACAAGGCTTCCGAAGATCTATATCTGGGTATCAACAAACAAGGCAAGCATAGCCTCACACATAAAAGAATCCTATGATTTTGAAAGTATTTCATTCTTGCCATGATGCATATGATTCTACTATGGTATTTTATCGATAGATAGAGTATCCTATCCGTTGCATTATTCCCTATGAGCTTATATTACCCGATCCACTGCTCCTAGCATAACTAGGTTTGGCATGTGTGCCTTGCTCCCCGCGCGCGCGAGCCTTCGCCGTCGCAGTCGACGCCCCCCGCCGCGCCAGCACAGTCCGCCACCGAGCGCGCCCGCGTCGGCTGCCACCCCCGTCGCCGCTGCTCGGATCCGCTGCGCGCCAACACCGAAGCCTCCGCTGGTATTTAGTGTATTTAGTTTAGGGTTATTTAGTGTATTTTATAGTTAGTATTAGTTTAGGGTCGTCACCTCGCTGCCGCCAGCCGCCGCTTTCTGGAGCATGCTCCGGTCAGCCACTGTAGCTAGCCCCTCTCATATGCATCCGGGATTTCTCCGAATTAGGGTTTGGACCCCTCGGAACTCGTTTAAAATGATCAAGCATCCTTAGGGTTTTAATTTCATTTGTGTATTTATTTGTGTATTTTTGTATGAATAATATGTATATTTGTGTATGAATCCAAGTCCACTTGAATGTTTACTCTCTTACTCTAGATAATATTATTGTTTTAGAAACTATGGATCCACTTAGTAGAAACCTTGAAGAAGAAGAAATAATGGAGAACATTATCGATGAGGACACCTCACAATATCTGAACTTGGAGAGACATGATGAGAGCTCAAGTAGTCATGGAGAAGATGAAGACTCCGGTGAACGCAATTTAGTGATTACAAAGTCCGGCGAGGTATATGCATTGATTAAGCCTTTGCTGACTTCCACCAACAATCTTCTTCTACATTTATTAATTAACGCTTCTTTCTTCTTTTAGCCCTCTGGATCGACCAGCCAGCAACCATCTTCTTCTATGAAAAAGAGCAAGCGAGGCGCGAGCCATCGGTTGAAAGATCGTGCAAAGTTCACGATTGAAGCAGTCCGTGTTGATGGCAGGCCGATGGAGCCCAAGAAGGCCACAGAAAAATTTGTACGTCAGGCTGGAGTTCTTGTTAGGGACCAAATCCCAATCATAATTGAATATTGGAATAAGGCAAAGCAGGGCGACGGTACCTTTGTCGATGAAAGATCCAAAGAAACACTTTGGAATTCGATGTTGCTAAATTTCACCCTTCCGCCAGAGGAGGATGAAAACAAACCGGTTATAAAGGAAAAGGTCAAAGAGTGGACTCTGAAGAAGATGGCTGAAGCTTTCTGCAACTGGAAGACAAAATTGAACAAATTTGTCAAAGCTCGCGAGACTCCAGATTTCGAAGACGCATATTATGCGAAGATAAGACCTCATTGGCACGAATTTGTGGCATACAAGAAAGGTGCTATAGCTACAAAGAGGTCAGAAACCAATACGCTAAATGCCCAGAAGAAGGAATATCACCAGAGGACAGGGTCAGGTGGCTACATATCTCAGAGGCCTAAGTGGGAGGAAGCTGAGAAGGCCCTCCGCGAAAGAGGGATCACACCCCAGACACATGGGTGGGACCTACGTGCAAAGACTTGGTTCTACAGAATCGGGGCAAGGTTGGACCCAGAAACAGGATTGTGTATCTTCCCAACCATCCTTGCCAAACCCGTCACTAAACCGGTACTAAAGCTGTCGGTAGGATAAGGACGTGTGGGTGGACGCACTGCTCGATGAGATAAAGCATGTAGCGCACGACGCCCTGTCGGAGGAAGAAGACAAAGTAGAAGCGGCGCCGTGCCTATAAAAGGAGCATCGATACGCCATGGCAAGCAACTCAACAAGCCAACATGGATGGAGAGTTTCATCCCCATGGATGGAGGAAAGGGTTGGGAAATCTCCCGTGGCGGAACTTCTCGAAGATGCCCTTGGTGCACACGCCCTATGGCATCTTCGGAAGTTCCACCTCGGAAAATATTTTCCTGCTAGCCCGTGAAAGACTCCATCTCCGCCTCCCTGGGGTTAGAGGTATGGTGGAAGCCATGGAATAGAGTGGAGAGAGGCGGCAGATATGAGTCTAGATGTGCTATGGCAACGACCAAGCCAACATGGATGGAGTGTTTCATCCCCATGGATGGTGGAAAGGGTTGGGAAATCTCCCGTGGCGGAATTTCTCGAAGATGCCCTTGGTGCACACGCCCTATGGCATCTTTGAAAGTTCCGCCTCGGAAAATATTTTCCTGCTAGCCCGTGAAAGACTCCATCTCCGCCCCCCTGGGGTTAGAGGTATGGCGAAAGCCATGGGATATAGTGGAGAGAGGCGGCAGATATGAGTCTAGATATGAGTTTTAGGATTTGACAATTTATTTTTGTTTGAATTGAATAATCAAAATTTATATGTAAGTGTTTTAATCATTTTGGAAATTTTCATCTAAATTAAATATAAAATGTTTTTACATGAATGGATAGATATTATTTTTCTGAAAATTATGATATATTATTCATATTTTTCTGAGTTGAAATGAATAAGATATGAATTTTCTAAATTCATATCCTATTTTTTGAATTATAAATGCCCCCACCCCTTTAAATAAATGCATGAAATTAATGCCCCCCCCTTTAACACCGGTTCCAGCCACGAACCGGTGTTAAAGGGGGGGCGCATTTATTTCGTTTCGCGCACGCACACCCCCCTTTAACACCGGTTCGTGGCTGGAACCGGTGTTAAAGGGGGGGGGTGCGGGCGCGAAACGAATTCCCCCTCCCCCTTTAACACCGGTTCCAGCCACGAAACGGTGTTAAAGGGGGGGGGGTTATAACGCCCTTCCCTTCCTTCTTCCCCCTAGCCAGATCGAAACCGTCGTCTCCTCCGGCCTCTCCGCCTCCGACGGCCATCTCCTCCGCGTCGACGACCATCTCCGACCATCTCCGTCGCGCGCTACATCCTCGAGGTGAGCTTCCGGTTCGAAGGGACCACCTTCTCGTCCTCCTCCCGCTCTGTACCGAGCTCGCATCGCGCGCCTGCCCTTCGGCGCCATAGACCACCGTCGTCGCTGCTGCTCCGGCGACCAAAAGCCAGTTGCGCCGCTAATATCTGGTCCGCCTGGACGCGCTCGCCCGAACGCAGCCCCGCACGTGCCCTCTGTCGCTGTCACTGGTGATAACCAACGGTGGCCACTGCAATGACGTCACTGCGGCGGTGGCCGGCGTGGCCCGTGGGCCCGTTGACCGCTAACCGCCACGGTGGCATCCGACGTGGCCTCGGGCCCGTCCGTCTGTTGCAGTGGCTAGACCCAGCCCCGGTGAGAAACAACCTGTCCCCTCTGGTGACGTCAGTCCTACGTCATGCTGACACAATAAAAGGTTTTTAAATGGTTTAATAATTTCAGAAATTGGTTTAAATCTTATAAATTCAATAACTAATTATTTATAAGTTAGAAAAATATGTATAATATATCAAAATGTCCATAAAATTGAGATCTATTTGTTTAAGCTATAATCATGCATTGTTAAGCAACTTAAATGACAATTTTAATTAGAGAACTAAATCAGCCCCTCAGAGGTGTTCCGGGGTTCCCCTGTTCTAGGGTTTGTACCCTTCGAACCCTGTTTAAAATGATCAAGCATGCCCTAGGGTTTCATTTAAGATCTATTTAACTTGTCATATCATCATACTTGCTTGATCATTGCATCGATGCCATGTGTTGATTGTTGTTCTCCCTTTCTTTCCGATGTTTGCTTCTTCCCGGTAGAATACGATACCGACTCCGAGATCGACGACCGAGATCAACATCATCGAAGCTTGAAGAACAATACTTGATCAACTATAATCAAGTCAAGCACAAGGCTTCCGAAGATCTATATCTGGGTATCAACAAACAAGGCAAGCATAGCCTCACACATAAAAGAATCCTATGATTTTGAAAGTATTTCATTCTTGCCATGATGCATATGATTCTACTATGGTATTTTATCGATAGATAGAGTATCCTATCCGTTGCATTATTCCCTATGAGCTTATATTACCCGATCCACTGCTCCTAGCATAACTAGGTTTGGCATGTGTGCCTTGCTCCCCGCGCGCGCGAGCCTTCGCCGTCGCAGTCGACGCCCCCCGCCGCGCCAGCACAGTCCGCCACCGAGCGCGCCCGCGTCGGCTGCCACCCCCGTCGCCGCTGCTCGGATCCGCTGCGCGCCAACACCGAAGCCTCCGCTGGTATTTAGTGTATTTAGTTTAGGGTTATTTAGTGTATTTTATAGTTAGTATTAGTTTAGGGTCGTCACCTCGCTGCCGCCAGCCGCCGCTTTCTGGAGCATGCTCCGGTCAGCCACTGTAGCTAGCCCCTCTCATATGCATCCGGGATTTCTCCGAATTAGGGTTTGGACCCCTCGGAACTCGTTTAAAATGATCAAGCATCCTTAGGGTTTTAATTTCATTTGTGTATTTATTTGTGTATTTTTGTATGAATAATATGTATATTTGTGTATGAATCCAAGTCCACTTGAATGTTTACTCTCTTACTCTAGATAATATTATTGTTTTAGAAACTATGGATCCACTTAGTAGAAACCTTGAAGAAGAAGAAATAATGGAGAACATTATCGATGAGGACACCTCACAATATCTGAACTTGGAGAGACATGATGAGAGCTCAAGTAGTCATGGAGAAGATGAAGACTCCGGTGAACGCAATTTAGTGATTACAAAGTCCGGCGAGGTATATGCATTGATTAAGCCTTTGCTGACTTCCACCAACAATCTTCTTCTACATTTATTAATTAACGCTTCTTTCTTCTTTTAGCCCTCTGGATCGACCAGCCAGCAACCATCTTCTTCTATGAAAAAGAGCAAGCGAGGCGCGAGCCATCGGTTGAAAGATCGTGCAAAGTTCACGATTGAAGCAGTCCGTGTTGATGGCAGGCCGATGGAGCCCAAGAAGGCCACAGAAAAATTTGTACGTCAGGCTGGAGTTCTTGTTAGGGACCAAATCCCAATCATAATTGAATATTGGAATAAGGCAAAGCAGGGCGACGGTACCTTTGTCGATGAAAGATCCAAAGAAACACTTTGGAATTCGATGTTGCTAAATTTCACCCTTCCGCCAGAGGAGGATGAAAACAAACCGGTTATAAAGGAAAAGGTCAAAGAGTGGACTCTGAAGAAGATGGCTGAAGCTTTCTGCAACTGGAAGACAAAATTGAACAAATTTGTCAAAGCTCGCGAGACTCCAGATTTCGAAGACGCATATTATGCGAAGATAAGACCTCATTGGCACGAATTTGTGGCATACAAGAAAGGTGCTATAGCTACAAAGAGGTCAGAAACCAATACGCTAAATGCCCAGAAGAAGGAATATCACCAGAGGACAGGGTCAGGTGGCTACATATCTCAGAGGCCTAAGTGGGAGGAAGCTGAGAAGGCCCTCCGCGAAAGAGGGATCACACCCCAGACACATGGGTGGGACCTACGTGCAAAGACTTGGTTCTACAGAATCGGGGCAAGGTTGGACCCAGAAACAGGATTGTGTATCTTCCCAACCATCCTTGCCAAACCCGTCACTAAACCGGTACTAAAGCTGTCGGTAGGATAAGGACGTGTGGGTGGACGCACTGCTCGATGAGATAAAGCATGTAGCGCACGACGCCCTGTCGGAGGAAGAAGACAAAGTAGAAGCGGCGCCGTGCCTATAAAAGGAGCATCGATACGCCATGGCAAGCAACTCAACAAGCCAACATGGATGGAGAGTTTCATCCCCATGGATGGAGGAAAGGGTTGGGAAATCTCCCGTGGCGGAACTTCTCGAAGATGCCCTTGGTGCACACGCCCTATGGCATCTTCGGAAGTTCCACCTCGGAAAATATTTTCCTGCTAGCCCGTGAAAGACTCCATCTCCGCCTCCCTGGGGTTAGAGGTATGGTGGAAGCCATGGAATAGAGTGGAGAGAGGCGGCAGATATGAGTCTAGATGTGCTATGGCAACGACCAAGCCAACATGGATGGAGAGTTTCATCCCCATGGATGGTGGAAAGGGTTGGGAAATCTCCCGTGGCGGAATTTCTCGAAGATGCCCTTGGTGCACACGCCCTATGGCATCTTTGAAAGTTCCGCCTCGGAAAATATTTTCCTGCTAGCCCGTGAAAGACTCCATCTCCGCCCCCCTGGGGTTAGAGGTATGGCGAAAGCCATGGGATATAGTGGAGAGAGGCGGCAGATATGAGTCTAGATATGAGTTTTAGGATTTGACAATTTATTTTTGTTTGAATTGAATAATCAAAATTTATATGTAAGTGTTTTAATCATTTTGGAAATTTTCATCTAAATTAAATATAAAATGTTTTTACATGAATGGATAGATATTATTTTTCTGAAAATTATGATATATTATTCATATTTTTCTGAGTTGAAATGAATAAGATATGAATTTTCTAAATTCATATCCTATTTTTTGAATTATAAATGCCCCCACCCCTTTAAATAAATGCATGAAATTAATGCCCCCCCCTTTAACACCGGTTCCAGCCACGAAGAGGAGACCAATAGGATCTCGGAAGAAGAGGTCAAGAAATTCATTGCACCTAGACGGGCCGAGCCAAAGGAGAAAATAGATCCGGCGGTGGTGGAGAAGTTTTACAAAAATCTTTTGAAACCTGAAACTTGTGCCGGACTACGAGCGCCAGATTTTGAAGGCGGATGCAAGGCGCCGTAGGGAGACTGAAAGTAGCAGTCGTACGACACCCCCGAAAATAGTTCCCATGCTCGGAGAGCAGGAAAACCAATCATGCGCCCCACTCCAAGTGTTCGACACACGGGACGCTCCTCCCGTAAATGATTACGAGGCAGAACTACAAAGAAAGGCCAATGAGATGGGGATGACTTACATTGCATACTTGAACATCATGGGAGACAACTTTCCCAAATGCGATGCCAACCCGATACAGCCATGGAAGTATGGGAAGAATCTCGTTAAGAAAGAGGAGCTCAAGAATCTACCAACAAAGATGCGAAGATTGCACAAGTGGTACCTTGATTTCTGCAAGACGAGAAAGGAAGAATGGATCACGGCGCATATAAGAGATGAGATTTTCTTGTGCGGAGACGACGAGATCGACTTCAACATTGAAGACTTGCATTTCTATTCAATCAGAAGGAACTCGACAAAGCTGCCATCAGCCTTTATTGTGTGTAAGTACTATTACTGTATTTTCTATCTCATCTCATTCACTTCATTAATTGCATGTATATATATATGCTCACCATATATGTATATACTATTATGCTGGAAAAAGGTTATGGAATGCATGAAAGGAGGACCTTTTGACATTGGGTTCGTTGACCCAAATAGAGTTCATGAAGAAGTGGTAAGAACCAAACTCGGGCAAACAGAAGATTTATTGCTAAGGTCTTTACTGAGACAACAAACCAAAAGGGAAATACTATTGCCTTAGAACTTCTCGTGAGTACTGTTACCCTCTCTTGTACACATTCTGTTTCGGCTTACTCGATGTTAAGTGTAACTGATGATGAGTTATGCGTGCGTAGGTTCCACTTTATTCTGCTAGTCATTCAACCTGACTCAGGAAAAGTCCTTGTCGTGGACTCGTTACGAAAAGAAAAAGAGCTATGGGCAGACTTTAGAGAGATGCTCCAGACGTAATTTCAATCATATTATCGCACTAGATCGGCAACTTTCGTGACAACAAGTAATTAATTACTCCTTTATCCATTTTCTTTGCCGGACAGGGTTTGGAAAAGGTTCACGGGCAGGGCCGTGGGTGAATGGTCAGAAGAACTAAAATTTGTAGACCAAAATGTAAGTAATACTAGCTAGCTAGGTCTGCGTATCTCTTTTATTCTGCTTCCAATTCCATTATATCATTCTTTATTGATTATTATTTTGATTGAACTCTCTATTCTCATAAAGTGCGTGCATCAGGGACACGGCAATAACTTATGTGCGTACTATGTTTGCGAGTTCATTCGCAACACGATATGTGCGACGGGCCAAGCCGCACTAGAACAACTTAGAGTAAGTAAACAAAATACACAACATTATTTTATTACCATCAATTATGTTGAGTTTTATTCTTATATATATATTGACCCCATTCTTCATATATATTCAGATCGAACGGATGCAGGACCAACTCCTACCATTTGACCGCATACGAGCCATTCAAGAGGAATTGGCGGGGTTCATACTTGATGAGGTCGTCACGCACGCCTGGCGGAGAACTCTTTAGATATCCACCAAAATGAACGTTGTATATATGCTTGAACGTGTTTGTCTTGTACTTGATGCTTCAACGTTTACGGAGAGTACCACACAATCACGATGTTGTGTATAATACTAGTTTCTTAATTATTAATGTACTCGTATTTCCCCCCCCCTCCCCGTCCCCGCCGCGCCGCAGAAATACGCCCAGAACGGGGCAGGGGCAGAACTCTGCCGCGGCAGAGATTTAGGCCGTTTCCTGCCGCGGCAGAGAGTTATCTCTTTTTCCTGCCGCGGCACAGAACCTTTAACACCGATTTGTGTTACGAACCGGTGTTAAAGGGGGGGGCCCTGAGCCCTGCGGCAGCCCCACGTAAGAACCGGTGTTAAAGGGGGGGCCCTCTAACACCGAACCCTCAACAGCGGTTCTACAACCGCTGTTAGAGGGCCCCCCAAACCGGTGTTAGAGGGGGGGTGTGCACTAGTGTTTCCAAAGAATTTATTATGATCTGTTAGGTGTACTTCAAAGTACTATGAAACAAACACAGAAGTATACATATAAAATGCTTCATCTATGGTGGTTAGTTCCAGAATTATGGATGATCATGAACAATGATGTATGAAGAATTCGTTAGATTAGGAAATCGTGGAAAATGCACGATGAAAGATATGCGGCACAAAATAACAAAGGATGAAATAGAAGGAACATTTCATAAAATGAGAGGGACCAGTCAAAAAGATATCAACATAGTTGGTTGTCTTTTTAGAGAAAATACAACCAGTCTCAAACCAAACAGAGGGAATAGAAACACTGATAAGGTCTACACACCAAATATAGATGTCAGAGTTGTCGTTTTTTTTGGAAATGGGCGCTACTTTCAATGTTTACACCCAACCTCTGCATAACTAGGATGCACACAGCCGATCAAACCACACAAGTATTTAACTACTCAAGAGCGAGAAACAAAAACAGATGTCTCCAAGATTGTCTAAGACAAGTCGCTAAGATAGCTCAATCCGCAGATCACGCAGCCATCCATGCCGGAAAAAAATATCCCTCACCGTATCCTCCAATCGTGTACACCCCTCCGCAAACAAATTGCGGAACTCGAACCGTTGAAGAATAGTCCAGGACCATAGAATAGCTGTAGCCCGATGAATAACCAGCAACGTTGAAGACACGTTACTATTAAAAATCTTGTCATTTCTACATAGCCACAACGACCAAATAATGGCAAGCGCTCCCACCTTAAACAAGATCCTGTATTTATCATCAATCCCGTGTAACCAGTTACCAAATACATTGGTCACCGATAGTGGGAGAGATAAACCAGAGGCAACTTGGATGATTAACCATATATGATGAGCAAATTTGCAATGAAAAAACAAGTGTTTGATCGTCTCGTGGTGATGACAAAACACACATTGTTTACTTCCATGCCAATTCCTCTTAACAAGATTATTTTTAGTAAGAATTACCCCTTTAAGCAGATACCAAGAAAATATCTTAGTTTTCAAGGGTATTTTCATTTTCCAAATGTTGCTATTATCATCGACCGGAATATTAGGCTGAATCAAGGCTCTATACATCGATTCCACTAAGAAATTACCTCTCATGCAGTTTCCATTTGAACTCGTCTACACCGTCCGAAGATTGGATCGTGGATAATCGTAATAACAGATTGTTCCATGTTACTAGTCTAGGACCAATGAGAATTCTTCTGAAAGATAGATTAGGAGTAGTAGTTTCCATTACTGTGTACAAGGTGTCCCTTTTGTGTCTGACAATCGCATATAGAGTTAGGTATTGTTCCCAGAGAGAAGTATGACCAAGCCATCTATCTTCCCAGAATCTAATTTGAGATTCATCCTTAATATTAAACACACCAAAACAGAAAAACTTGATTTTTAGACACCATTAGTCCAGCCCAAAAATGTGAATCACCAGGTTTGCATACCATTTGAGACACAACTTTGGATCCAACATATTTTCTCCAGATTATAGTTTGCCAGACTCCCTGTTCATTAAGTAGCTTAAACTACCATTTGCCTAAAAGGGTGGTATTTTTTATTTGTAGATCGTGAATACTAAGTCCACCATATTCTTTCGGTCGGCAAACCACATTCCATTTGGCCAGTCGATACTTTTTCTTTTCACTATCCCCTTGCCAAAAGAATCTTGATTGGAAATAATCCACTTTATTCAAGACACCTTTTGGAAGTTGGAAAAACGAGATCATATACAGTACCATGTTGGTAAGTACTGAGTTTATGAGTACAAGTCTTCCTCCAAGGGATAGCAATTTTCCTTTCCAACTATTAAGACGTTTTTGTAGTCTTTCCTCAACGAGTTTCCATTCAGCAATAGTGAGACGCTGATAGTGTATCAGAATACCCAAATAGTTGATTGGAAATTGCCCATGTCCACAGCGGAAAAGTTCAGCATACAGATGTGCCTTGTTTTGGGCCTCGCCAAAACAATACAAATTGCTCTTATGGAATTAATTTTTAGTCCAGAGAGTTGCTCGAAGGCTGATAGTATTAAATTCAGGTTCTTAGCTTTCTCCAAATCATGTTCCATAAATAGGATTGTATCATCACATATTGGAGGATAGAAAGTCACTACAACACAGAAGTCATGTAGAGACATCTAATTTATAGGCTAAAGACGCTAAGTTTCATCCCTACGTAGTTGTAAAGACGCCATTATAAAGCGTCGTATGAGCGACTTCTGATGCACCGTCTCAAATACCAAAAGGACGCATTGTGAGCGTCTCAAATAATGTGATACGTTTTCAAAAGCGTGTTTATGCTCATACAGGCACTTTGTGGATGCCCAACATATCGTCTCTACCAACATTAAATCTCTTTATTGGGTCTTTGAACAAGATTATTTTGTTTTATATAAAATTTATTTATTGTTCAAATCTTTGTAATCAGCTAACACCACTGCACATCCGTATGAATAAAATCAAATTCCTCCTGTCAACTAAGAAGAAGCACTAGAATATCACACCATAGAACAGAAAAAATCTATTATACCTTTTGATGGAAACTGTACTTTACAAGTGAAACGGTGCATAGTTCACAGAATTCCCTTACACATATTTTCATACACGACTGAATAATTTAAAAAATCCTGTATGTAATTTTCTAACTAATGGGAAATAATCTCTTAGATCTTGGAATCATCTTCTATCTAGCTGCAGACTTTCTTGGCTCTCTATACAATGTTGCTTGAATAATCTTCGCAAAAGGTATCCTGTAGTGGGACAGCTACATGAGCAAAAAAAATTGGCATAGTAATTCAAAATTTGATAACAACTTAATATGTACTCCCTCTGTTTCAAAATATAAGATGTTTTAGCTTTGTGAAAGAAGTGTATTTAGACTCTTTTTAATGTCTAGGTTCACTCTAAAGTTTGATGAATCTACACACTAAAAGGGGTCTAGATACATTCCTTTCACAAAGATAAAACATCTTATATTTTAAAACAGAGGGAGTATATGATCTCAGAGTAAATACCATGTGCAGCAGAAAAAATTATCCTGTAAGTTCCAATCATCTACTAGATGAGTCAAGTGACGAGCCAAAACCTGATCCTGTATGTACAAAAATACAGAACACCGATCATTAGTTGCAGTACATTATGCGTAGCTGCATTATTCGTAACTTATTCTTGTGGATGCAAATGGTCCCGCTATGAATATCACCTCGTGGCATTATCTTCTGTGCAAAATTTACTAAAATATCCATGACCACATGCAAATAAAGAACGACAGTAATCTTCGCAATCCAAGGAAATATTTCAGAAATCTTGTAGGGGAGAGGTGGAAGAAATAACTACTTGCAAGGATGAATAACGAGGCAAAGGGCAAGGATAAATTGACCGAGAACTGTGATAAGCAACGATTAATTTATTCCAGCTCTACAGCAACAATGATCAGTTAATTGACTCGGCAGGAAACTCACCAGATTCAGTGCTAATCGATCCCAGCGGCTGGATTACGTCGTTGAGTGGGTCTCAACAGACACAGAATTCGTTCTTCCTGAGATTGTGGGAGGGAAGCGCTCGCTGGAGACGGCAATCACGATCGGATCAGGTGGCGCTGCTGCGGCGACGGCCCTAGTTCTTTACGGGGTGGGGAATAGATAGGTGAACGTGGGTGGGTGGGTGTCACCCGCAAAAAAAAACTGGGTGGGTGCGTGAGTTAACTCGGCGATATTTATTAAGCTGTTTTTTCATAATGTTTAGAGTCCGCAGGTTAGACATTTTGCCCCGCGTCTCAACATACGTCTCAACATATAGATCCGCTACGGACGTAGGGACGAAAATAATAGCGTCTCATAAAGAACGTCTTTACATGATATTTTTCTTGTAGTGAGTCCTCCATCAACAATATGTGGGACTAGTTCTTTAATTTGGCCCCCAGCTTTTGCCCTCTCACTAAGCATAGCCAATATATCTGTCACTATATTAAATAGTATTGGCGATAGTGGATCCACTTGCCTCAAACCCTTTTTAGTTTGGAAGTATTTGCCAGTGTCATCGTTAACTTTTATGGCAACACTACCACTAGCCACAAAAGATTGTACGAGAGCAGGCCACTCGTTAGAAAAAACCTTTCATTCTGAGTGTTTGTTGAAGGAAAGACCAATTAACTTTATCATAGCCTTTTTCAAAGTCAATCTTGAATAGTACCCCGTTTTGTTTTTTGGAATGTAGTCATGAATTGTTTCGTGTAGGATTACCACACCAACTAAGATGTGTAGTTCATGAGTTGTCGATGTTTCAACCAAGAAGCATCTGTTAGAGAGAACAAGCCCAGGTGCACCGGAGCCCACAACCAAATAAGGCACCTGGCCTAGCCTGATAGGTGAAGTTTTCCCCACCTTGTAAGTTGGGTTCCCTCACATCCAATTTTTGATGTGGGACTAAACCTAACAATGTCCCCCGTCACACATCGGGCCAAACGGGCTCCCCCGTCATGGAGATGTTAAAGGTTTTTTCCGACCATGGGCCCTGATGCAGAGTACTATCCGGTGACACGAAGTCCTTCCGTTACTAGGAGATCAGTTACGCGGCTCTGATACCACTTGTTAGAGCGCACAAGCCCAGGTCCACCGGAGCCTACAACCAAATAAGGCATCTGGCCTAACTCAACCCAAAAGACTAGCCTGATGGGTAAGGTTTTCCCCGCCTTATAATTGGGTCCCTCACATCCAATTTCTGATGTGGGACTAAACCTAACAGCATCAAGCATGCGAGGATGTCGAGTTTTTTTCTCGCTCAACATTTCTTACCATAAGGCATCATTACATCAGATTTCGAGAAATACCGTATTTTTTTCTATTTCCTGAATATAATTACAACAAATTTTGGAACCTAAATTTTGATGCACATGATATATGGATAACTCCCCGAGCTAAACTGCAGATTACACGAGGGACATCAGAGATAGCGTTGCTTCTAAACTCTCGTGCCGCAGGGGACTTACCTATTGCACGAAGTGGTATGGGACAATCCAGCCCGTATTTGTTTTTTAGTTTTCTATAAGTTTGGGGGAGAGAGAGAGAGGACACCGGAGCATTTGATCCAATTTGTTTTTTAGTTTTCTATAAGTGTGGGAGGAGGAGAGGACACTGGAGCAAAACGATTACTTTTACCCACAGAGGACCACTTAGATGAGAGTCTAATAGCAGAAATTTGTTGTAAATAATTTTGAGCGAGACACTATTTCAAAGAGCAGAATAGCAGGCAACGGAGAATAATGTGTAGTTCATCTGGATGTTGGTCAGCCGATGGCAATGCTTCTAGGCTCTATGGCTGCACTTCCTCCTCCGTCTATTCCACATATATCTCGACACACACTGACATTGTTATGTCCTAAGGCCTGTGCAACGAGGCCTCAAGGTAGAACTGGGAAGGCCATTAGCAAGGTCAACATGGGTGCGTGCAATGCCTCGGGTGGAAGTTGAATCCGTGGCTGAGAAGGTGTGCCCCGGTGACCATTGAGGTTGCCGAGGACATAGCGCGCGCCTGATCATGTGCCGTATGGGTATGTGCCGTATCAGATCATGAATTCAGGATATGATTAAGTACACTGTCTTGTGTTCGTGCTGAGGGTCTTTTTCCTGACGTATCCTATTCTCACTTCTCAACGTAACCTCCGGGTTTCTTTTCTTTTCGGTTCATTGTAGTATTTTCTAGCAACGAGTGTACGAGAGATCTAGAGTTTAAATAGCCGGCACGGGTGACTCATTTACTAGACGTCATGAAGAGAACGTCATCGGCCAGTGGTGGTGTTTCATAAATGGTTAGTCGTCTATGGCATGAGTGTTAAAACTATTTACCTCCGAAAATATATCTCCTGATATTTTGCACCGAAATAATTAATCTGTAACGCATGTAATTGGGTCAGAGAGAGAGAGAGGTGTTTTCTTAGGTTGTACGTTAATAACACTCTTCTTCTACATTTTCCTAGCAAATACGACAGAGATGTGTGAGTACATTTTTTATACAACACAACACTCCCCATTTCAATAGACAAAATTTATCATCGACCTTTTTTCCTGTGATGTAGCTGAAAAATGAAACATGTCTAAACAATATGTTGGTTAATTACTTGCTTACAAGGAAAATGAATCAAGAGATTAGGATTCTAGCTAATCTCTCCCCTCTTTGTCGTAATCTGATGATTGTGATTCCCCCGTATGGCAACACACCGCTAATGGACAATATACGATCCCACAAGCTTTGTAAATAACATTGTCAGTTTTATAGAGGTGACAAGAATCTTTTTTCCATCGACTTGGTCTCTTGTGGTGCCGCCTAGAGTTTACACTTTTCTTTGGTGGTTTGCCAATAATAGCAAGTTACTTACAAGGGATAATCTACAAAAAGAAACCTAGCCAAACCTGTTGATTTTGTGTTTTCCTCTGAAACAAAATCTATCAATCATATATAACTTTGATTGCATTGTAGCTAAGAAGATCTTTGAAATTATCTCTGAGTTGTTTGACTGTCAGCTAGGTTCTTGTTTTGAATCTATATCCAGATTCTGGACTACAAACAAAAAACATTCGGTTGAAGTATGATCCAAACTCAATTAAGGAGGCTAACTTCTGATGGAGCGGAGCGAGGCCCGTCACCGGAGGCTTGGGCCGAAGCGAAAATAACGAAAAGCCACAAACATGCTTGTCGCGATTCTAACAAGTAAATAACGAAGAACAAAAAAGGAAATCACAGCAAGAGGACACAAATTTAACGTGAAGAAACCTCTCCAACAAAGAGAGGAAAAAACTACGGACGCCTTCTAGCAAAACTTCACTATAACAGGGAGAGTTTACACAACACCGGGGATTCACAGATGCAACTTCAGTAAGTTTGAGTTATGTGAGCACTTCATATTTGGTAAGCTTAAAAGAGTTAAATTTAATGCTCCCGTTCTTATCACCTAAGGAATATTAGATTATATGCATGCTGATGTATGGGGACCTTCACGTAAGACTTCTATTGGTGGTGCTAATTACATACTTACTATTATTGATGACTACTCAAGAAAAGTGTGGCCATATCTTCTTAAACATAAATATGATGTTTTTGAAGCTTTTAAGAAGTGGAAACCAATGGTGGAAAAGCAAACTGAAAGGAAGGTAAAAGTATTACGTATGATAATGGTATGAAATTATATTCTAATAAGTCTGAGGAGTTTTGTAGTTACAATGGTATGATCAGGCACCGCACCATCATGTACAGTCCTCAGCAGAATGACGTGGTTGAGCGTATGAACATAACCATCATCTCGATGGATCGCTGTATGCTGTCCAATGCAGGTATGTATAGACGTTTATGGGATGAAGGAGCGAACACAGCGTGCTACCTCATCAACAGGTCACCTTCTATTCCACTTGAGAACAAAACTTCAATTCAGGTATGGTCAGGTTTGCCTGGTGATTATTCGCAGTAGAAAATTTTCGTTTGCACTACATATGCTCATGTTGATAATGGAAAGTTAGAGCCTAGAGGTATTAAGTGCAATATTCCTTAGTTATGGTTCAGGAGTTATAGCATATAAACTATGTAATCCTAAAAATAAATTTGTTTTGTTGAGTACGAATGTTGTCTTCAATGAATCCGCTATGTATCATGACAGCTTGCCATCAGATCTCTCTCTTGTTACTATTGGAGAGGACGGAGTTAGTGTGCAGGTGGAGCACGTGTAGAAAAATGCTGATAATGATGGTGTGGTTGATGATAATCAGAGGAAAACATTGATGATCATGTCGTTCAGCACTCATCTACTGTTTTGCAGCAACCACATGGGTCAATTGCTGCTAATATACCAAGGCGTAACATAGTTCCACCTCCTTGTTTAATTGAAGAGTGTAATCTTGCTCATTATGCTTTGAGTTGTGCTGAACATGTGGAGCATGATTCTGCACCTGCCACATACAATGAAGTTGTTGCATCCGTTGACCGTGAGAAGTGGGTCTCTGCTATGCAAGAACATATGCAATCGCTTGAAAAGAATGGCACATGGGATATTGTGCGCTTGCCCAAACAAAAGAAGGCATGTTGTAAGTGGATATACAAAAAGAAGGATGGTTTGTCTCCTAATGAGCCTCCAAGGTTTAAGACAAGGTTAGTAGAAAAAGGTTTCAGCCAGATTTTAGGTATGGACTATAATGATGTTTTCTCTCTGGTTGTGAAACATAGTTCTATTCATGCTTTCTTTGGTATTGTTGCTATGCATGATCTTGAGTTTGAGCAACTAGATGTAAAGACTGCTTTTCTGCACGGTGAACTAGAGGAGGAGATTTACATGGACCAACTTGAAGGGTTCATGGTTCCTGAAAAACATGATTTTTTGTGCAAATTGAAGAGGTCGCTTTATGGTTTGAAGAAATGTCCAAGACAGTGGTACAAAAGTTTTGATTCATCTGTGATCGCACAAGGTTTTAAGAGGTCTCAGTTTGATAGTTGTATTTATATAAAATTTGTTAATGGATCAGCTATATACTTGCTGTTATATGTTGATGATATGTTAATTGCTGCCAAGAGCATGAAATAAATCACTAATTTTGAAGGCATACCTAAGTAGTGAATTTGATATGAAAGATCTTGGTGTTTCTAAAAAAATCTCAGGTATGGAAATTAAATGGGACATAAAATCTAGGTTGCTATTTTTTAGTCAGAAGAGTTATGTTGAGAAAGTTCTCCAACTTTCTAATATGCATGATGCAAAGTCTGTTAGTACTCCTATTGTTTGTCACTTTAATTTTTTAGCATTGCAATGTCCTAGTTCTAATGAAGATATTGAGTACATGTTACGAGTTCCTTATTCTAGTGATGTTGGTTCTTTGATTTATGCCATGGTTTGTTCTCGCCCTGGTTTATCATATGATATGCATTTGGTGATTTGTTGCATGGCTAAATTCTTGGTAAAGAATATTGGAAAGTTGTTCAGCGGATTTTCAAGTACCTCAATGGCACATCAAATGCTGGCTTGAAGTTTGGCAAGACTGGTGAGGGACTCGCAAGCTATTTGGATTTAGATTTTGCTGCTTATTTGGATAAGAGGAGATCCCTCATAGGTTATGTGTTCACGGTAGGTGGATGTGATGTGAGTTGGAAGGCAACGTTACAACCAATCATTGCTCTATCTACAACCGAAGAAGAATATATAGCTAATGCTGAAGCTTGCAAAGATTCTGTTTGGTTGAAAGATTTGTATGCTGAGCTTTGTCAGGAGGATTCTTGCATTAACGTGTTAAAAGTTTTATATACCTTACTAAGGATCAGATGTTCCATGAGATAACAAAGAACATTGATATCAAGTACCATTATGTTTGTGATGTTGTTGCACAAGATACACTAAATATATGCAATATAAGCACTCATGATAATCCCGCTGATATGATGACAAAGCGTGTTCCTGTTACTAAGTTTGAGTTATGCTCAAGCTTAGTTGGTATAACCGTTTAGCCCAAGTGGATGTTGGCGCCGAAAGTATTTCCTTTGTTTGTTCAGGGAGATGTTTGTTGTTGATTCTACAAGAAGGAATTTGTATCAAGGTGGAGTTTGTTGAACTATGATACGAATTCAATCAAGGAGGCTAACTTATGATGGAGTGGAGTGAGGCCCGTCGCTGGAGGGTTGGGTCGAATCCCCCCCCCCCTCCCCAGCGGTACGGATCGTTGAAAACTTAGGTTTCCACCGTTATATATACCTCTTGTAAGCCGCCGGCTGGGATAAGTTGCATCTATGAAATCCCCGGCATTGCGTAAACTCTACCTGTTATAGTGAAGTTTCGCCGGCTAGCACCCGTGGTTTTTTGTCTATTTCGAGGTTAAATCTATGTCTCCTTGCTGCGATTTTCTTTTCGTTCTTTGTTATTTTCTTGTCGCGATTCTAATACATTCAATCTTAAATACCATGTGTTATATAGTTCTTTGGAGCATATGGAAAATGAGGAATGCTTTGATTTTCACAACATAACATAGCTACGTACAAGTAGGTGTGTTGGATAATATTGACAACAGTCATAAAATGTAGACTAATTTTCTAAGATTATATGTTGGTCAAAATTGATCAATTCTCACAAAGAGTGTTGCTACTTCTAAGAACACCACACACTCTTCCGTGGGGGTGAGTCCACCCTGATCAATGTTGTAAATGTATTCGTTGGTTGAATCCCTTCGTCAATAGGTGGCTCTAGGGCTCCTCACTCCTACACAGACAAAAGCTCTATGATGAAACCAATTACGCCTTTCTGGTGTAACAACTGGTCTCCAACACCGCCGCTACGTGCAGAACAAACCAAGGCAAGGCTGAAGGAGATTTGCAAGCAATATGAAGCATGATCTCTATGTTTTCTCATGTTTAGATGTAGTTTTCTCTCGTCTGTCATAGACCTAGTGCTCTAGGTCTCTAGAAACTTTTAATGCTTTTTACTGCTTTCCAAGCTGTTCTTCCTGCAGATTGTTACCTCTCTAGTTTCGTTCTATGAATGGAACTATTGCTCCTTTTTGGTCTAAAAAATAAACTAAACCTTTTATGGTTAGGATTTCCTTACATTCTAACGACTTGCAACATACTAACATAAGGTTATGAGCTTGATATTAATATATGGTCCAAAAATTCACACAGCACATCGAGGCTATCTGAGCTAATCTTAATACCATAAACAAATGTGTAACCAGTAGATCACTTATAAAGTGCATCAGTTCAAAATTTCCACATATCTATTAATTTCAGAGACGCACTGCATCATTGTCATTCCAAATTCCTCCTTCCTAATATGAAACATTCGACGTAAATTTCAACGAGTGTGCCTCTAATCTTTTTTTGTATGTTCGTCTGGTTCCACACATTTCTATCAATCTGTTATATTACAACATTTACCAGAAGTTTTGAAGATTAAAAAACCTACAGAAGTTATGAAACACAGTGATTCATAGGTAACTAGTAACTAAAGGAACGCCACTTTTGTCTTTGAATTTGAGGCGGGGGAGAAATTCTTCATTGGCTTGCATGAACAATTCCTGGAAAGGTTATATTGTGGTGGATGATTAGGGGAGTATATACTTTTTGATGAAATAAAGTGGTATCGTAGATTTGTCGCTTGGTGGTTGATTAGTAGTTGAAAGTATTTCAGATTATTGCTAAATTCTTATCGTTGAGTTCTGCAAACATATGAGCTCCATGGTCGAAATATAAATATGTGTTCTCGATAATAAGAAACTAATACATGTGGAATAAGCAATTAATGACAAGAATGAACGAACAGTTTTTGATACCTTATAACAAAGAACAAGCTACACTTCATCAGAAATAATGTTGACAAATTATGTGGCTATTCGGCTCATAGGTGCATTTGCATCCAGTAAGAAAACATATTTTGAGATGTTAAAAAATTGTAAAAATTGTCTAAATGTACATTCGGACATTTTATGTTCGTTCATAAGTTTTCAGGATGAAAGAACATTCTACGTGTCCCGTGCAAAATAGACAAAAAATGTTATATGAATAGTCCTATTCACGTGATATTTTTTGAGTTTTTTATACATGACACATAAAATATTCTTTCATCCCGAAAACTTGTGAACAAATATAAAATGTTCCAATATACATATACAATAACT
The DNA here is from genome assembly GCA_910589775.1 of Avena eriantha. NCBI lineage: Eukaryota > Viridiplantae > Streptophyta > Magnoliopsida > Poales > Poaceae > Avena > Avena eriantha. The sequence continues at coordinate 101,709,204 of OU342743.1, read as the reverse complement.
TGTGAACAAATATAAAATATTTCATGCGACCCTTGGTTCCGTGATGCCACCAATTGAAGGCTCAGGCTATTTGGCTACGTGTGTGCAAAGGGGCAACAAGAGTAGTGGCTAGAGCTTCATGGGCTCATGCTCGTTTCCATGGCCGCCATTAGTGATGCGTACAAGGCCGAAGCTGTGTGGAATTAGTGGAGACGGAGCAAGGCAGGGAAAAGTAGGGAAGGAAGAAGTCTCTCACAGGGAGGAAACAGTCGGCGATCCTAGGTGGCAGGCGACAGGGCTGGAGTTCAAGCAGGAAGGGAGGATGTGAGACCGCTAGGAGGATGCAACACGGCGTGGTGCGGTGGAGTAAGAAACAATAGGCTATTATTAATCATCCCGAGAGACGACCTCGTTTTAGTTTTTTAATTTTTACATTTAGCTTTTCTTTCAATGGGATGACAGGTGGGCCCTATTTAGACACAAGGCAACCAGGTGACACCAAGCATCCCTGCCATGTCATCCTAACAAGTGGGGCCTATTGTCAATTTTTGTGTTAACACACTCTTAGCTAGTCATTTGCACGAATTGCAAAAAACGCGACGTGGAATGGTAGATATACGTCGCCAAAATGTAAAGTGTTACCATTTGGCCTTCAAAGTTACAGTATTAGGCTATTTACTCCTTGTCCCCGTCATAGCATACCAAGAATCTTGCTTTGCAGATTCCTATGTCATTTGTCCCTGAGGGTGTAATTACGTTTTTGCATTCAAATAAAGTGTTCTCAGCCAAATGTGTTTATCAGTTGCTAGAGAATTATATCTCTAGGGCTCATAAACAATGGCATTTATATCTAAGATACCTTCGAAAATTGCGATCTTCTAATTGTAGTTTTTCCGAAATGTTTTTTAAACCATTGAAAATATGTGGAAAAAACTGCTCGGAATCTCCTAAATGCTCTTTTTTTGGAAAATTTATTGAAACTACTAACCTTGCGTTTCAATTTCTATCATCGTAACGTTGTTTGGGAGTTTATGGGTATCTCTATGGTATTTTATTTTGTCGTAGATCTCTCTGGCAGATTTTGGCTTCGTTCTATGCCTTTTTTTCTGATTGGGAAAAATTATATACCTTTTAATTGGCCATTGTATGATGGTCTATTTGGAGTATCCAGACCAAGTTATTTTTTTCGAAACATGCATGAGCACTGCATGTATTAAAATAGAAGGGGGAAAGCCATCGAAATGGCAAAGTTTACAAAACAACTAAAGCTAAAAACAAAACATGCTACCACACTGAGTGTAGGAACAACAACACTCCCATCAAATTTACTACTACCTCCGTTCCATAATATAAGTCTTTTTAGAAAGTTGTTTTAGCTTGCTAAAAACGCTTGTATTGTGTTTTTTTAAACATAATATATTAGATGTGCAAGCCGTCTGATACGTCCAAAATGTATCTACTTTCCCGAACACTTTTGTTGTTGTTTCTCCTCTAAACTTGTGTGATTTGGATACAACTAACACGGACTGACGCTGTTTTCAGCAGAATTACCTTGGTGTCTAGTCTTTGTGCAGAAAATCAACTATCAGGAAAAATCGCAGAAAATATGCCAAAAATCATATTTCACCAGAAGACTCACGGAGCCAGAATACCAGACGGAGTGGGGCTGGGGCCCAGCCACACCACCTTGTCGTGCGGGCTGGGCCTGGCCGCGCCAGGGGGTGGTCTGGCCGCCCCAGACACCCCCTCGGTCTCCCTCTTCATTTATAAGTTGCCTTCTGACCTAAAAACACAGGGGGGTTTGACGTTTTTCCAGAAGGAGTTCCGCTCTGCCGCCACCACCAGATTCTGTGAAACAGCACCAGAAACTCCGTTCTGGCACCCTGCCGGGATGGGGACTTGGAGGAGATCATCGCCATCATTGCCACCATCGCTTATCCACCGACCATCCATGTTTCCCCCATCTATGAGTGAGTAATCCCCCGTTATAGGCTGTGGGGATGGTAGGGATTGGATGAGATCGTTCATGTACTGGCATCGGATTGTAAGGGCATGGTGCCTAGTATCTATTATTAGTGCTATTTGACTTTGTTGCAACTTGTTATGCTTAATGCTTGTCACTATGGCCCGAGTGCCATGATTTCAGATCTGAACATGTTTTTGATTCATTATGGTAGTATTGTTTTTGGTCTTACCTGCAAGTTGTATGCACACGTTGTTGTCCGGAACCAATGGGCCCAAAGTGACAGCAATCGGGATAACCGGAGGGAATGGCTTTGATGTGAGGATGACGTGTGTTTACGGAGTGTTAATGCTTTGCTCCGGTGCTCTATTAAAAGGAGCATCTTAATTGCCAGTAGTTTCCTTGACGCCTCGCTGCAAACGGGCTGGCAGGACAAAAGATGTTGTGCAAGTATTCATTGCGAGTACGTATGACAATATATGGAACACATGCCTATGATTATCTAGTACTTGGATGCTTTATCTTATTTATCTACAATTTCCCTATGTCTGTTTGCCATGTGAATTGTCTTGTCCATGCAACGCCCGTCCATCAATCCCTATGCCTACCGCGCTCGAATCCTGTTGTTTACTTCTATTGTTACTGTTGTCTTTACTTTTACTATTGCTATTACTCTGCTGTTACTTTACTATTGCTACTACAAAACTGTTGCTACCGATAAACTGCTGTGAGCAAGATTTTTTCCAGGTGCAGCTGAATTTACAACTCAGTTGTTAAGGCTTATAAATATTCTTTGGCTCCCCTTGTGTCGAATCAATAAATTGGGTTTCACTGCCCTCGAAAATACTGCGATACGCCCCCTATACTTGTGGGTCACCAAGACTATTTTCTGGCGCCGTTGCCGGGGATTATAGCTTTATTCATCAAGTTCACTTGGATTCATTATTGTTCGCTGCCATCCATCCATCATGGGTAAGTCTCGTGATGGCAAGGTTCCTATTTTACCATCCACTACAAGAAGAGGTACGGTTCTGAACACCTCTATTGCTCCTGATTCACCATCTGTTATGAGTAAGCTCGTTACACTACCACATACACATGCTACACACACTGCTACTACTGCTGAATCTGAAACTTCTGATACTTATGATGCTGCTTCTACTGTGCTTGATAAGAGTGGTTCATTAGGTCCTTTTCTAGATGCTACGATTGCTAGAACTATAGCTGGAAATACTGAAACACCTAATAAAGATACTACTACACCTGTTAGTTCACCCGAGTCTAGTGAGAGTTATGATATTGAAGACGGTTATGTTGAGATGACCGATGAATTTATTAAAGAATGTAAAAACACCCATGATAGGAGCGCTGCTAAGAATCTCTTTGAGAGGCTTACTATTAGACCCAAATTATCTCCTAATGCTAAGTTTGTTGCTTCTCCCATAAACATTAAAGATAAAGATTATGATTTCTCTCTTGATCTATCCTACATAGCCATTGTTGAGAAAGAACCTTTTGTGGGACTAAGAATGAGAGTGCGGTAGTACATATGACTGAGATTTCTACTATGAGTGGCATAGTAGAAAGATGATATTAAGATGCGCACCTAGTTTGTTGCTAAGATTTGCCCCTTTTTCACTGAAAGGAGAAGCTAAAACTTGGTTTAGTAATTTACCTCCTGGATCTATTGATAGCCCTGATTTCTTGATTAGTACTTTCCTGCAGAAATATTTTCCTCCTAGTGCTAGACATGCTATTTTGCAGGAACTTTTTGATTTTAAACAGCGAGAAAAAGAAATATTGCCTGAATCATGGGCAAGCTTTTGTGCTTTGATTCATGCACAGGCTGGATGTCCATTACCTAACAAAGAGCTTCTTGATATATTTTATAATGGACTAAGTGAAGAATCTAGGACATACCTGGATAGTTGTGCTGATTATGTTTTCAGGAATAGGACTCCCAAGGATGCTGAGGAATTAATGGCTAAAATAAGCAAGAACTATGAAGATTGGACTCCTCCTAAACCAACTATGCCTGCGCCTACACCAACATCAAAGAAGAGGGGAGTTATTGAACTAAACGATGAAGTGATGAAGGAAGCTAAGAAATGTCTTAAGGAGAAGGGTATTAAAGTTGCAGATGTAAAAAAATTACCTCCTATGGAAGAATTATGTAAGCCTATCCCCCACTCATCCACTATTGAGGTACACTCTCTCCAACACTTTGATGAAGGTGATATTCCTTACTCTAAACCTCCTCATAAATGCTTAGAGCAATTCGATATTTTTATTGTTAAGCAAGATAAATTTAATAAAAGGGTGCAAAATCATTTAATGGAAAACTCTAGAGCTATTGTTGAGCTAAAAGATATTCTGTAAAGAACCTCTAATAATGTTAGAATGCTTGTTAAACATTTTCAAATAGTTCAAACTCAAATAGATCAACTTATTGAAGTGCAAAAAGACTTGCTAGTTAATGTTGCTAAAGAAAAACATGCTGATGAAATTAGAACTAGAAGTGGAGCTGCTACCCAGGATCCTCTATATCCTGAGGGGCATCCCAAAAGAATTGAGCAGGACTCTCAACAAGCTGAAAATAGTGGCACTACTCGTAAGAAAAGGAAAAAGAAACATAAAACTATTATAGAACCCTCTGAACCTGCTTTAGATCCTAATAGTATATCTGTCTCTGATGCTGAAACTAAAAGTGGTAATGAGGAAAATGATGCTCCTGATAAAGAAAGAGTTGAAGAAGAACCTAAAAAGCACACTAAGAATACGAAATACACTAAAGAAGATTTTATTGCTAAGAAGCATGGTAGTGAAAGGGAGCCTTGGGTCCAAAAACCTATGCCTTTCCCTGATAAGAAACACAAGTCAAAATAAGATAAACACTATAATAAGTTTTGTGAGTGGATGACACCCTTATTCTTGCAAATTTCTTTGACTGATGCTATTAAATTGCCTCCTTACTCAAAGTATATGAAGGATATTGTCTCGAATAAAAGGAAGATCCCTAATGAAGAAATCTCTACTTTGCTTGCTAATTATTCCTTTAATGGTAAGGTTCCAAAGAAACTTGGAGACCCAGGGATTCCAACCATTCCTTGCTCTATTAAAAATAGTTATGTTAGAACTGCTTTGTGTGATTTCGGAGCAGGAGTTAGTGTTATGCCTTTCTCTCTCGATAAGAGACTTTAGCTGGAAAAACTGATACCAACTGATATAGCTTTGCAAATGGCTGATAAATCTACTACTGTTCCTGTTGGTATATGTGAGGATATGCCTGTTCAAGTGGCTCATAATTGCTTGATGTTGACTGATTTTGTTGTGCTTGAAATGCCTGAAGATGATAATATGTCTATTATTCTTGGGAGACCTTTTTGTTAATACTGCAGGACCTGTTATTAATTTTAATCGAGGAAAGGTGACTTTTAATGTTAATGACAAGGAGCACACTGTCTATTTCCCCAAGAAGATTGAGAGGACTTATGGTTTAAATTCAATTGAACATGTTGAGGGCATTCAAGTTGGAGAAATATATTGTCCCTTACCAAGAGAAAAATATGAAACTATTATGATTGGGACCATTGCTATCAAAGTTGAGGTAACATAATCATTAGTGGAATACAAAGTTTTGTTTCATATGAAATTGTTTTGGTAACAAGACCGGATCAACCTTGTTAACAAAAGGATTTTATAGAACAAAAACAATGTTTTCACCATGATTATCTCCGTTTACTTCTATTCTATCCATTTTTAGTTTTTGCTGTCATTTAGTTTTCTTTTCTCTTGCTAGTTACTTGCATGTTAGAGTGTCTTAGAACTTCTATAGCTTTTTCTTTGTTTTGCATTGCATCTTTTCAAAATCATTTTTCTGCAGAGAAAAAATCATTCGTTTATACCTGAAAATTGCTCAAAAATAAAGTGTCTCGAAAAATTCCAGAAAATTCATATTAAATTTTTACGCGAAAAAAGGGGCAGAGAAGTGCCTGGAGTGACCCAGGGGGCCCACCAGGCAGGCACACCACCTGGTGGCACGGCCTGCCCAGGGGCGCGCCTGGGCATGGTGTGGGCCACCCCTGGCCCTCCACTCACTCTATCACTTGCCACTTTCTTCCCTCTCTCGAGTAAACACCAGTTCATTGCTCGAAATCGTGTTCTTGCTGTGCTTGCCCTCGATTTTTTGATCTCCTTGCTCAGCCCATCTTTGCTGCTGAAATTTGGAGCATTTGTTCTCCGGTATGTGACTCCTCCGCTTGCACAAGTAGATTTGTGTTTAGTGGTTTATATCTTGAGTATTTTGCTGCTGTAGGTGACAGGTTTTGAGTGCTTGTAAGCTTGTTTAGTGCTTAGATATATAGTTTTGATGCATGTTTAAGCCTCTTATAAGTCCCTATGAGTAGTGCCCTTCATTTTATATTCAATTTGCCATAACTTGTTTAATAGATGTTTAAATTTCAAAATAGAAGATGAATGAGCATCAACTAAGCCAACATGAACTGAAGGTGCCTGAGGTTATGAAGGTTCACCGAGAGGAGGAAGTTTTTCCTTCCATCTATCCATGCTCCGAATTCATGAGAGCTGCAGGAATTTCCTAGGACTTCCATACTTTGGTTGCTATTGCAGGATTGGAGCACTTTTTGGAAGATGAGCCTTGTCAAATTGTGAAACTAACCATGTCTGTAGTGCAGGATTTTCGATTTAGTCACTCTTTGCCTAACCCTATGGTCCACTACAAAATTTACAATATAACTGTCGACCTCTCCCTTGATGACTTTTGTGCAGCTATTAAGGTACCTCAGTGGGGATCATGTGGAAGGATTAAAGAGCGTCATGCACCACTCATGGACTTGTATGTGGAGATTTGCCAAGGGCGCAGATTCTCGAAGGAGAGTGGGAAAATCCGTAACATTCATCTCCCCTCCATTCGCTACTTTGCCTACTTTATTGCCAAGTGTGTTCTTGCTAGGAAAACTGCCAATAAGTTATCTTCATACGATCTAGCATTCATCTCTACTGCTCTTAAACTAGATAGGTCTTACAACTTGGGTGCTTTGATAGATTTCCATCTTGTTGCTAACCGCGAGAAAGGTGGAATTTGTGGGGGCCTCATTGCTTCTCGTTTACTAGCATTGCATGGTTTAGTGCCTCATCATCTAGACCTACAGTTTCCCATAGAAAGGCTTGATCTTAATTCCATGATACAGCATAAATTTGTTTCCTCGTGGGCTAGTTTGAGTGAATTTTCTTATGAAATAACCTTTCTCAAAGCTGGTTGGAGAAGGACAAAGTCCGAGCGTGTTGTTCTTTTGCCAGCACCTATTTTGTTTAACCTTGAGAACAGGGTAGGATGGTCCCTCAAAGAGGAAGAGTTTGATTCGTACTTGGGAGAGCTCTCTCAACAGGAGCAGGATACTAGAAGGGAGGTCACGGATGATTCGGTCCAGCCCTCGAATGAGGGGGAGTCTTCATATCAGCAGCCTACCTATGATTGGGGAGCCTCTTCTTCTTCCGAAGGGCCCCACTACGATCATTCTTACAATGATCCGCCTGCTTGGAACCCTTACTCATATCTAGATTGATACCCACTTAGGCCAAAAGCCTAAGCTTGGGGGGAGGTACACCGACATCACGCTCATTTCCATATCATTTTACGTCGGTACTTTGTATATTCATGTTTTGTTCCCTTTTTAGTTTTCGTTCTTTCTTTGCTTTTGCTTTCTAAAACACAAAAAGACCAAAAATATTTCTTTTATTTCTCTTGGTTTGCTTCTTCTTCTTTCTGCCTTGGTTTCCTTTTTGCTTTGTTTTGATTAATTGAAAAACCCAAAAAGATTTTGCTTTGTTTGTTCTTCCTTTTGTCTCTTGCCTTTAAAACTCAAAAACACCAAAACTATTTGTTGTTCTTCTTTGGTTCTGTGAGTTTGTTGCAGGGCTCAACAGTTCTCAATGGAGTTTGGTTTTCATGTTATTATTCAAGCCACACAAGTGAAAGGCAATAATGAGGATTAATGAAAACTCGAGGCATGGTAAGAGGCTGGTAACAAACCCTATTTGTTTTCATTTTTGTACATATACTCATCATTGTAGGCACGCTTAGTCTGTTCATGTAGGGTGTATGTTATTTATGGATGCTTAGTAGTTCTTGCTTTCTTATGATTAGCTCCAGCTCGTTAATAGTTTATAGCATGTCATATAAATGTTTGCTAGCTTTTCTCTATTCATAAATTGGTATGACACTATGGTATCCTCCTCTAAATGTTTCACTTGAATTGACTTGGCACATGCTCACGCATGCATCTGACTGTAATAATCAGTTAAGCCTCGATGAATTATTTTGCCTCAGGGGTCTTGTATCACTTTCATGCCATGATTAGTCCTGTTTTGTTGCAAGCATGATTATGACAGTTATTGCTCTCTCGCTTGTTGCTCCCTCTCTATTGCTAGCCTTCACTTGTGATGAGTATAAGCTTTACTCGTGCATCCAACTCCCCAAAAACCAATATTGCCAAAAGTGTCCACCATATCTACCTATTAGCATCATTTTCTATTCCGTGGATATTAAGTATGCCATGTTTTCTTCCGAATAAAATGTTTGCTTGTTATGAGAAAGTTAGTTAGTAAAGCTCTCACGAACTTAATGGCACACTTTAGTTTCTTGCACTTAATAAACCTGAACCTTTGCGTCCTTCTTTGTTGCGTATATGCTTGCGCTTTATAAGTTAAAGTTAGCAGAACCATGTATCATGGGGAACGCTTTCAACACTGCACCGGTACTTAGTACCTCGTTGATATCATGTCCTTTTGCTTATGGATCCTAGCGGTGTGAACTAAAAGTGGAACCTATAAGATCATGGAGTTTCTATGTATGTTAGAGAATCGCCTGGGCCGCTAGCCTAAGCCCTGCCTAATTATGGTGGAAAATTGCAGCATAACTACAATAAGCATTCTATGAAGCATCATCAATAAAAATCTATGCACATAGTAAATAAAAAGATCGCTGAGATGCTCATTGTCTGCTCGCCTTGTCATTTTGATTATGGGATAGCTCCTGTATCATATGCAAGGGGTACCCCGTTGGCGGTTATCTATGATACGTATATACTTACAATGACAAGAGCTTACTCGTTACTAAAGTTGAGTAACATGAGGATCGGTCTTCGTAAGTAAGGGGCATGAGACTTCGATTTATAACTTGTCAAGCTTATCCTCTTAGCTCTGTCACTTTAACCTTAACCACTTAAAGATACTTATGATAGGGGCAATGAGAGCTCAAAGCTAACGAGTACCTTACTTTTAGCATTTGTAAGCCTTTCAAACTATTCAAAACCTTTTTCATTTCCTTGTTGAGTCACCACTTATTATGTGAGCACTTTCTTGAGATCTTAGTTGTCATTCTTAGTATAATGTGCTTGTCACAAAACTTGATTAATTGTGTTATAACTTGATGCTTGTATCTTTGACATCTTTACTTCTAGTCTTCACTTGACCTTCAGAGGTGCCTTGGCATTCACCATCAAAGGCAAGCGAGATACCACTCTATCATACCTTGTTATGAGCACTGCAATGTTGCTTATGTTTATGTTTCATGCTACTTATTATTTTTGAGTTGGAATCTCTTCATAGCTTGCAATGACTATTAAAAAAACTCAGTAGCATACTCTTTATTATGAATTGCCTAAGTAGTTGATCACATGCTGAGAATATATACATCATATGAAGCAAATGTGTTCGTGAAAGTTCTTTTACCGCACTCAGTTTTCAACTGAATTGCTTGATGACAAGCAATAAGCTAAGCTTCGAGGGAGTTGATACGTCCAAAACGTATCTACTTTCCCGAACACTTTTGCTGTTGTTTCTCCTCTAAACTTGTGTGATTTGGATACAACTAACACGGACTGACGTTGTTTTCAGCAGAATTACCTTGGTGTCTAGTGTTTGTGCAAAAAATCAACTATCAGGAAAAATCCCGGAAAATATGCCAAAAATCATATTTCACCAGAAGACTCATGGAGCCAGAATACGAGACGGAGTGGGGATGGGACCCATCCACACCACCTGGTCGCGCGGGCTGGGACTGGCCGCGCCAGGGGGTGGTCTGGCCGCCCCAGACACCCCCTCGGTCTCCCTCTTCGCCTATAAGTTGCCTTCTGACCTAGAAACTCAGGGGGGTTCGATGTTTTTCCAGAAGGAGTTCCGCTCCACCACCACGACCAGATTCCGCAAAACAGCACCAGAAACTCCGTTCTGGCAGCCTGCCAGGACGGGGAATTGGAGGAGATCATCGCCATCATAGCCACCATCTCTTCTCCATCGACCATCCATGTTTCCCCCATCTATGAGTGAGTAATCCCCCATTGTAGGCTGTGGGGATGGTAGGGATTGGATGAGATCGTTCATATAATGGCATCGGATTGTTAGGGCATGGTGCCTAGTATCTATTATTAGTGCTATTTGACTTTGTTGCAACTTGTTATGCTTAATGCTTGTCACTAGGGCACGAGTGCCATGATTTCAGATCTGAACATGTTATTGATTCATTATGATAGTATTGTTTTTGGTCTTACCTACAAGTTGTATACACACGTTGTTGTCCGGAACCAATGGCCCCGAAGTGACAACAATCGGGATAATCGGAGGGAATGGCTTTGATGTGAGGATCACGTGTGTTCACGGAGTGTTAATGCTTTGCTCCGGTGCTCTATTAAAAGGAGCACCTTAATTGCTAGTAGTTCCCTTGAGGCCCCGCTGCAAACGGGCTGGCAGGAGAAAAGATGGTATGCAAGTTCTCATTGCGAGGACGTATGACTATATATGGAGCACATGCCTATGATTATCTAGTACTTGGATGTTTTATCTTTTTCATCTGCAATTGCCCTACGTCTGTTTGCCATGTGAATTGTCTTGTCCATGCAACTCCCGTCCATCCATCCCTATGCTTACCACGCTCAAATCCTACTGTTTACTGCTATTTTTACTACTGTCTTTACTTTTACTATTGCTATTACTATGCTGATACTTTACTATTGCTACTACAAAGCTGTTGCTATTGATAAACTGCTGTGAGCAAGATTGTTTCCAGGTGTAGTTGAATTGACAACTCAGTTGTTAAGGCTTATAAATATTCTTTGGCTCCCCTTGTGTCGAATCAATAAATTAGGTTTCACTTCCCTCGAAAATACTGTGATACACCCCCTATACTTGTGGGTCATCACCGCCTTGTTAAAACCTTCCAGTCCCCTTAGGTACCCTGGTAAGAAAAAAGAGTACGTAAAACTTGCATCCATGAGATCATCCGAAATTACATCGCTAGAACTGCTACTTGCTACTACGTAATTTTCTCTCAAAGCATTAATTGCAAATGCCGATCTCACCTTACTTGCTACTACAGACCCCTTAACAAATTCACGGCGCTACCACCAGATGTACCAGCAACCCACTTCTAAAGATTCTTGTAGTCCCAAGTGTCCAATGATTGGAGACATAGGTTGTTCCTTGCACAACAGATCTTCTAGAACTACTGATCCTGACCGATCATCCCATAGACATTGAGTCACTTCTTCTAATAACCCAAGTTCTGACCAAACTTCTCTTGCTCTAGCACAAGTGAATAGCCTATGTCGAATATCCTCTGGTCCTAGCTAACAAACATCACATGTGGGTGAAACTTTAATATGTCAGTCAGCTAAGATTGATCTTCCAGGTAGAGTTGCATGTAGAGCTTTCCAAAGAAAAATCTTAATTTTTCTCGGAATTGACATAATCCAAAATTTATCCCAAACAGGACTAGTCTTTACTGAACCTTGTCCATCAGCTCTACGAACATGTGCACCAAACTGGTGAGTCCACTCAACATGGTAAGCTGACCGAACAGAGAAAGCAAACGTTTTGGTGTTGTGCCATGCCACGAAGTCATCCGTCATCTGAGAGCTTAATGGGATCTTCAGGATCTGCTCAACATCAAATGTTATAAAGTTTTCCTGGATCAACTCCTCATCCCATAGCCCTGTATAAGGGTTGATGAGCTCCTCCACACACTGAAATATGCATTGCCCACAACGTGACATGAACATCCATGTTGGACTGCATGGGATCCAATGATCATTCCAGATATTTACCCTAGTCCCTGAACCAATTCTCCATATATGCCCCCTTCTGAAAGTTTGAAGGCCTGCTATAATACATTCCCGTGAAAACGACGATCCCTTCTTTGGGCCAGATTTCAAGAGATTACCATCTGGAAAATATTTAGCACGCAATACACGGGCACACAAAGATTCAGGATTTGAGAGTAACCTCCAACATTGTTTTGCAAGCACCACAAGGTTAACAGCATGCAAGTCCTTGAACCCCATACCACCAATTTTCTTGCGGGACACATTCGCCACCAAACAAACCAGTGCATCCTTTTCTACTCCTCAGTATCTCCCCACCAAAATTCTGCCATTGCGTCATTGATTTGTTTGCATAGATTTATTCGGATCTTGAAGACTCCCATTGCATAAACTGGAATTGCCTCAATAATTACCTTGAGCAAAATTTCCTTCCCTCCCATCGATAGAAACTTCTCCTTCCATCCTCTGAGTCGTTCAATAATTATTTCCAATAAATTTAAAAGGCTTTCAGTGCGGTCAAGACCCACCATAGCAGGAAGGCCTAAGTATTTATCCAATCTAGCTTCAGTCATTATGTTCAATTCTGTGCAAATCACCACTTTAGTATCCACATCCACATTTGGACTAAAATAAATGCTGCATTTTAATTCACTCGCCAATTGCCCCGAACTTGCACAACATTGATCCAATACTTGCCTCAATGAGGTTGCATTAATCATGTTTGCCTTCAAAAGTATAAGGAAATCATTAGCGAAAAGTAAATGAGATACTGATGGTGCATTTCTGCACACCCGAACACCTTCAATGCCAGGAATCTCCTCTTTATGAGCCAAAGCACTAGATAAACCATCTGCACGCATTAGAAATAAATATGGTGGTAAGGGATCCCCTTGACGGAGGCCCATAGTAGGTGTAAAACCATTTATCTCTTGAACATTAAACCGAACCATGTATTTTACTGACCGAACACATTCCATCAAGAGATCAGTAAATTCCATCTGAAACCTAAGTCATGCTAACATCCTTCCCAAAAATACCCACTCAACACGGTCGTAAGCTTTATGCATATCCAACTTCACCGCATAGTAGCCTTATTTCCCCTTCTTTTTATTTTCTAATCGTATGCATACTCTCATAGGCTAGAAGAATATTATCCATGATTGATCGTATGCATACTCTCATAGGCCATTCATGCAGATGAGTCTCCATCAGAAATAGCATATCATGGTTATATCGCCTTTGGACCTCCGTAAGCGCCCTGACTGCCGTGGCTTTCTGAAGACCACGGTTGTTCAAGCTTAGGGTCTTCATTGCATCCGGTCAACCCCCTCATTGGAGGTCGCCGATATCTCAAAAGTTTTGTCATCCCCTTCCTTCCTCGATCTTTTTGGTGGCTGAGTTTTGCATGGTGTACCAACAGGTACTGGTTGTTTATCAGACCCCCCACTAGAGAACAATGTCACTATACCCGCCAGAGAAGAAGACAAGTTATTTTCAGAATTTTGCATTAACTGCTGTGCCTCCGGATCAGAATTCTGTCTCTTCCTACTTAGCTCATTATCTTCATCCATATCAACGTCATCGGTTGTATGCTGCATAAAAAGGGGGTTCCCAAACTGGCTGGACATGTTCCCTCTATTAGCAAAGTTATCATGGAACGGAGGTAGTACCAACTAACTGTCCGTACGGAACAAACATGGCTTAAGAGGCTGGAAGTGTGAGACAGCCTGCGCTAGCTAGACTCTCCACTGTTTAGCTTCAACTTTGATCTGATCTATTAGAACGTTCATAGGCTTGTAAAAGTTTTCAAACACTCTAGCATTTCGCTCGCACCATATCGACCAGGCAACCAAAATCACAATGGAATTTAGCTTCGTGCGACCATCCCTGTCCAAAGTGTCTCTTCCTTGTTGTTGCCACCATTCCTTCAACGGACGGTTCATGAGTGGGACGACCAGATGCATGCCCGTCCAGACCAAAATGTTGCTCCAAATGATGTTGGGGACAACACAATCATAGAAGAGGTTTTGTGCATTTTCATCTGCCGCATTGCACATCACTCATTTCTCATTATGTTGCAGTCCTCGTTTGGCTAGGCGATCCGCAGTCCACTGTCACCCTCGAATGAAAAGCCAAAGGGTGATCTTACACCGAAGAGGAGCCCAAGCCTTCCAGATTGCATTGGCAGAATCACAATTAATCTTTGCCTTGAAGTGGGCCTGATAAACCGATTTAGTCGTGAAACAACCCCTCGCATCCCAGGACCACGACCACTTGTTATCCTCATAGTCGTGAAACAACCCCTCGCATCGCCTGATAAGTACGAGCTCTTCTCATAGGCGAGACGAGGTGATAGACAGCCGGCGCTATATATGTCCTCGATGGTTCTGCCGTTTATCCATTTATCCATCCGGAAGAAGCATCGTTTACCATTTCCAACAACCACTCTAGCTGCCGCGTTGAAGATCTGCCTAACATTTTCATCAATAGGACAAGCTAGTGAACACCATGATTTTTATTCACCCGCGCGTACATTTACTTTCGAAAATATATCTATTATATACTAAAAGCAATATAAGGTTGTTTTTCGAAACTCCACGTTGATCCACATCATCGATATTATCTTAGCAATTAGATCTATAATTAATGGCGTAGATGTAACCAGAGATTAAAAAATAAGTAGTGTTATGTAAAAGTGCATGTACAAAAAGATATCATATGTCACATTAGTTGTTACGGCCAGAGTCCATCTCAAACTATATGTACGCGAAAATCCAGTTTGATGGGCCTTGGACCTGCAACTGCAACTGCCGGAACGCTCCTTCTGAGATCACATTCAGGCCCACCCAACTGTCGATGAGGGTCTTGGACACCGCGACCCCGCCGATGGTGGGGGTGCATACCATGGGCACAATGCCTACTAGGCGGGTGGAGCCAAGGTGATCCGTGGCACCAAAGGAGACCGCTTGCTGCGACCACCGAAGAGGGGTGGGGGTAGCGCTAGGCCTTGTTGCCACCAGCTCGCAAGAGAACTTCTTGTAGTGCCGCCCGGAGGCAGAAGCCTGGGAGCCGCCCAAGATGTAGGCGACGATCCCGGATGCTCCCCTGGACGCCATGCTCCCCAGGCCAGCCTCTGTACGAGAGCTCGCCCCCATGACGCCGGCCGTCCAGAGGGTCTCGAAAACACTCCTCAGCCCACTACCTAGCGTGCCAAATGTCGGAGATTTGTCCCGCGAAGGAAATTAGGGTCCAACGATCCCTTGGTTCCAGAGGGGGTTGAACACGTGGTTCAAAGAAAACTAGGCGATGGCTACGGCGGTGGAGCAAGCACACGACAGAGAGATGACATGAGGTATTTTTACCCAAGTTCGGGACCCTCGTGAGGAGGTAAAGCCCCGACTCCTGCTTTGTTGTATTTCTCACGTGCTTTGTGAGGGTACAATGGTGGGTGAACGTCTAGGGTTTCAACTCTCAAGGAACAACTCCTTCTAAGGTAGGAGAAGGGCTCCTTATATAGGCGGCATTGGGCCTCTTCCCCCGGTCCATCGGTAGGGAGGGTCACGACAGTGCCGCTCCTCGAGGTCCTGGTCTACAAGACTGCTTTTTGGAGGACCGAGTATTGGGCGTCGGGTGCTTCTCCGTCCACTAGCAAAGTGCCCTCCCTTTAGCGTCGCTTGTCTTCCTCCAGTGTTGTTCTCTTTCTTTCTTGCACCAAAGTAGGTAAGGACGGCCCTGATCTTGCTGAGGCCATCCATCTGGTCGGTCAGGACCTTGTCGGCCTCGCCTTTGACCAGGGCCCTGACTTTGTGACCGCACCGTGGGGGCATGCAGTGCCATTGTTGCTCTTGTCGTCTTCCTGCGATGGGCGCTTCCGCACCCCTCTCTAGGTGTCGTACATCCGAGCCCTCTCGCTGGGGACATCCCGAGAGGCTTCCCCTCTGGAGGCCCTTAGAAGGGTCTGACGAGATGTCCCTCGGGAGGGTAATGTCTCCTTCCTCGCGAGGAGTGTCGGTATCCCGTCGTGTAAGCCAGACGTGGATGGATTAGGGGTACTGATACCTTCGATCCGGATTACGGATGTAGTGTAGCTCTTTTTCCCTAGTAGACCTAGGTTTATCGAATCCTCGGGAAGCAGAAGAGTAATGAAGTTACTTTAACGGACCTTCGGGAGTTTTAGCATTTATTTTGTGTTTTTACCGGACCAAGAGTTTGCGTCTTTTTGTTGTTTTCGATGATGGAGAGAGAGGGCCTAGGGCGTTCGGTTTCACCAGTAGTTTTGCAAAACATCTGATGGGAATAATAGATAAAAATAAAGTATGCATGTAATTGTTAGAGCAAGATAGATTATATGTGGGCAGTGCATCCATAATTGCTATTGCCTCCGCAACCCCTTATAGCAATAACCTACTAGTCTCATCCATAGAAGAAATAGAACTAATGATATGCATAGTGACGTCACCGTTAATCCCAAGTAAGTCCCTCATATACAGCCGTACTACCCCTTCGGTCACTAGGGTTCCCAACCCGCAGATTAGTCATTACTCATACTCCATATTCCTGGCTCAATCCTTGGGGTCTTGGGTACCTGACAAGTCCTTAGATTGAGGCAACAGAGGATACAATAATCATCATGTCATACAACGTAACACATGATCCCATCTATGATAAATAACATGCACAAAGGATACATGGCTAGGCAGAACCCTTAGCCCAAGGAGAATTACTCACACATAGAGATGAGATCAAAGATCATAAACATTATAGTAAAAATCATTAGACTGATAGCAATAGTCTTATAATGTCGCTAATTGAAAATGAGATCTACTATTACAGGTGGTGGAATATGGCTATGGTGGTGGAGAAGGGTTTGGATATCTAGGGCAGAGACTTGAGAGCGAGGCTGAGGCTCAAGGGCTGGCTTGTTCAAGGAGCACCTGTTTCTCATCACCCGAGGGTTCCTTATATATGGGTCCCTTCATGAAAGTTGTTTTGTTTTACTTAGTAGTGGCGGCACCAACTATACGTCCGGAATTTTATTCCGGTCGTATAGTTGGTCGTTAAAGCGTCTGCCTCCGCTTCACGGCTCCTAGTTTCTTATGGTTATTGAAAATCTCGTATCTTTGACTTTAATGAAGTGATTCCCATATTTAAATGAAATTATCTGCACAAGGAAAAATAGAAAGAAGAGATTGCATACCCTTTTGATTATTAGGCATTAGTGGCAGGGTTTAGAGAGATATTTCATGAAAAGTATGACTAATATCTAGTTTAAATGTTTACGCGGATGGCTATATTTCAGAGCCATCAATCTCCCCAAGCTTAAACTTGATCGTCCTTGAGGAAGAAAACCAAAATCAAAAAGGAACTCAACATTTGAACTGAAATAACGAGATCATGATCTTGGTAGTCTCATGTTTCCTCCACTTCATAAATCTGAAAAACTTCAGCATAGATAGAGTAATGGCAACCATATCATACGGGTTTTCATGCATCCTTATAACGTAGCAAAATTATTGTAAACATGGATGATTAAAATGTGTAAACTTTATTCCATGTCATGTAATCAACTCATAGGCTTGCCTTTGGACAATAAAGTATAATCATATAAATTGAGAGTGTGAGAGTTACCATGAAAAGCATATACACTAGAGTATCTCAATACTCCCATAACAATAAATCAAGACTTTTCAAGCACTACCTTTCAATTCATAGTCCTTCAAGAATTTCAGTTCTTATGTGATTGAGAGCACGCAAAAAAAAATAGTTTATCGGGCTGTGATGGACACTCGTGGAATCACTAAGGTTTTTGTTCCTTTTGCACAATGATTACTCATAACAGCTAGAGGAGTGATTCCATCATGAACACAGCTACCTAGGAGTGCCAAGAATCTTACACACTATATAATTGCTGCTACATGTGTTTAATCAAGTCATAGTCGAAATCTAGGAGTTTCCTCCATGAAGATCTTTCGTAGGCCAGCAGAGTTGTTGGCATCCCATGAAGTTTAACACGCATAAAGCTATATTGTTCTTATGATTAACAAGTCAAACTTTGGCATGCTCACAAAAATTGCTAAATATTAATTCAAGCGAACAGATCCTTTTAAAGAGAGCTATCAAGTCAATCAACATTTTCAGTGGTGTTGAGTATATCTAGAAATAAGCCTTCAAGCCAAAACACTACAACACCCAATCCTTCAATTGTGAGACTTTTCTTTTTACAATTATTTAGCAAATTTTTAGGCAAGACTTGGTTAACTACAAGAGCTGGAACAAAACGCACTCAACTCAATACCCATGCAGACATAACCTCACTACAATACGAAGACTCACTCCACCAATATAATATCCCAACATTTACTACTAACTAGCATGGGTTTCTCACACTTCAAAAGTGGGGAGTCATAAGGCATACATCTTATGTTTGGTTCCATTTCTCTCTTCCTTTTTTATTTGTTTCTTGGAAACTCAGAGTTGATCACTCTCCTGTAAATATATGAGAACCTCGAGGCAGAAAGAAAATAAAGAGGAAAAATAAAGAAAAATAGAGAAATCTTTCTTTTGTTTTTAAGAGAAGGAATTTAAAGAATATAAAATTGGCGGCAAATCTCGGCTAGAAAATCTCGAAAGAAAATAAAAAAGAACTAAACAAATAAAGTATTGGGGAAACCAACACGAGTGCTTATAAACTCAAATTAAAAACACAACCTCAAAAAAAATAAAAGAAAATGAACGCCAAATAAAGATACAAGATGAAATTTCCCCAATCTTAGGCTTTTGCAAGCCCTTCAAATCATTGCGGTGGCGGGAAAAAGTAGTTACTCTAGTTCGCAAATTGAGTTGAGAGGTTACTAGTTGTTCCTCGGAGGTTCAAAGAGAGTCTATGCATCCTCTCCACAGTCCCTTCAAGTTCTTGGAAGTCTTGGTACGTGGCGAACCAGGTTTGTGGCTGCTCCTTTTGATATTGAACTTCTTGCTCCTCTTATTGGTCCTCATCCTCATCCAGAATGTCCTCATTGGGTTGGTGTTGCTCAACCTGCAAGTCATATAGCAAACGTCCTTCCTCGACAGAGAAAATACCATTAGGCATAGGAAAGGGGTAAAGGCACCAAACTCTAGCAATGTGCAAGTAATAAACACCACGTCTCCTAGTGAGCATTCCACAAGCCTTTAAAGTAGAGAAGCCAACACGTCGCTCACCTAGCACAGGTTGCAACTCACCTAGGTCGATGCCTAGGCAAATGGCAAGCATGGTGATGATGCCTCCACCTGTGATAGGTCCTTGGCTTTGAGCGGATTGGTGCTCCAAGTAGCGCACAAGGATTGCACCCAAGTTGAGTGACAAGTGATGACCCACAAGTATAGGGGTTGTATCACAGTATTTTTGATAAGTAAGAGTGTCGAACCTAACGAGGAGCAGAAGGTGCTGGCTAGTGGTATGGATCAGGAATTCTCTACAAATACTTAACAAAAAGATTTTTAGGGGTTTTTCATAAAGCAAGTAAACAAAGTACGAGTAAATAAAAGACAGTAGGAATAAATGCAGCAAATGGCCCAATCCTTTATGCAGCAAAGGACAAGCCGGTGTATTACTTAAGATGACCAAACGTTCTCGAGGACACATGGGAAGACTGTCAAATGCTTTCGCTTCATATAGTTGATTAATCTTCGTTAGCTTGCTAAGTGTTGTGTGGGTGAACCTGTGCTAATGTACCGACCTTCCTAGGACTAATACATACTTGTGATTATACCCCTTGCAAACATCCGTAAGTACAAGAAAGTAATTAAGGTAGAAACCTAACCACAACTTTAAACTCTAAGACCCTTACGTCCTTTGTGCAATGGTTTCCTAACGGGGGTTCAGGTTTCTGTCACTCCAGCAACCCCTACGATTAGTAGCCAAATACACAATGCATTCCCCTAGGCCCATATAGGTGAAGTGTCATGTAGTCGACGTTCATATGACACCACTAGAAGAAGTACACCACAACTTAAATATCAAACCATTGAATCTTTCTCAACACAACGCCCCTACTAACAACATGACTTCTCCCATGTCCTCAAGAACAAAACGAACTACTCACAAGACATCATATGGATCATGATCAGAGATGGAATAATGATGTATAACAATCTGAACATAAACAATAATTCAACGGTTCACTCAATAGCATCAACTACAAAGAGTAATCAACACCGGGAAAGTTTCCCCTATGAACTATGCAAGATTCAACCCAATTGTTACAACAATATGGAGATGATGATGAGGGTGGTGATGGTGATGATGGTGGTGATGATGATGATGATCCCGATGAAGTCCAGCTTGATGGTGGTGTTGATGGCGACAATCTCCCCTCTCGGAGAAGGAATTCCCCTAGAAGAAATCTATCTGCCGGAGAGATCTTTCTCTCTCGGTGTTTTCCGCCCCGCGGAGGCGGCGGAATCTTTCTGTCGTCGCTCCCCAAGTCTTAGGGTTTCGGGAGGATAATATACACCAGAGGGGAGTGCCACGGGTGGACCAGGGCGGCCACACCACCTGGGGGCGCGACCTAGGGTGGCCCGGGCCAGGGGGTGGTGTGGGCCCCCTGTGGCTCATCTCCAGCCCCCTTATGGCTTCCTTCGTCTTCTGGAAAAAAAGATTTTCTGTATATTTTCCCGGATTTTCTGATCTTCGCAAATTTTGCCTCCAAATAGCACCTTTCCATCAGAACCCTGACTGCAGCGGTCCATGCTCCAAAAGTCATCAACCATGCAAAAACAGATGAAATAACATAAGTATCACCTCTCAATATGAAATATATCAATGAATAACAGTGAATTATGACATAGAATAGTGATGCAAAATGGAAGTATCAACTCCCCCCAAGCTTAGACTTCGCTTATCCCCAAGTGAAACTGAGCTCAATAAACATGGCCTCAGGTTTATGGAGTGAAGAGTCGATAAATGAATACGGACAAGAAGCATCACATTCATCAATACATAGATCATAATAGAAGACAACTCACTATTATATAACTCAACTTTCAATGAGTAAAGGAAACACAATAAAGATACATAAGGTAAATCATAATTGGTAATGGCAAACTTAGCTCTTGGTCGAAGAATAGTTGATAAATTGTTGGAGTTCACAAATAACTGGTTTTCAATGATAGCTTTCAAAGTAGTGAACATCAAGATAAGAGCAATGTGCAAAACATGGAACATAAGAAACATTATTGAATAAATCATCATATGAATGAATGAAAAACAACAACTCAAAATACTTGTTGAGATAGAAGGGAGTAGGTTTACTGACTCAACTAAAAAGTAAAAGAAAGGCCCTTCGCAGAGGGAAGCAGGGATTGAAAGTCTCATAAAGAGCTCCCAAAAAATATGATACTTACTAGCTTTCAGCTCTCATTGCCCCTAACATAGGCATCTTTAGGTGATTAAGGTTAAAGTGATCAAATATGAGGATATGCATTGACAAGTTGTAAGTTGAGAATCTCATGTCCCTTGAATACGAGGGCTGCTCCTCATGCTACTCAAGTTTAGTCACCGGTAATTTCTTGTCATCGTAAGCATATGTGTATCATAGAGAGCCGCCAACAGGGTACCCCTTGCCCGATGATATGGAAGAATCCCCATATCAAAATGACAAGGCAAGAATACAACAAGAATCTCAGCAATCTTCTTATTTACCATGGGAATATGGTGCTTTTTTCTCTCTTTCCTCTTTTCATAATATCTCTTTTTTTCTTTTCTCTTTTTCTCAATCTCTATCTTTTTTATAAGAAAAATGCTGCATAGATGCTCGTTATGGTTAAGCTGCAGGTTTCCACCATGTCAGCATGGATTAGACCAGCGGCCCAAGCGTTTCTCTAACACACATACATAACTCCATGGACTTACAAGCTCCCCTTTCATTTTACACCGACGACATCCATAGACAAAACAACATGATATCAACTTGCTACAAAGTACCAGTGCAATGTTGAAAGCGTTCCCCATGACAACATGGTTCTGCTAATTCACAACTTACAAAGCGCAAGCATATACGCAACATAGGTGAGCACAGTGGTTAAAGTTTATTAAGTACAAGAAAGTAAAGTGTGCCATCAAGTTCGTGAGAGCTTTAATCACTAATTTTCACATAACAAGTTTAATTTGGGAGGTAGATAAAACAAGAATTTACTTGGAATAGCAAATGCTAATAGGTAGGTATGGTGGACACAAATGGCAAAGGTTTTGGTTTTAAGGAGTGGATGCATGAGAAGAATTCTCTCAGTACAAGTTTTTGGCTAGCAAGGCTAGGTAGCAAGTACAAGAGTTGAAGGAAACAAACAAACATACAAGCGATAAAGACAAACATGCAATCTTACTTGGAATCACAAAAGATCTTAACTAGAGAATAATAGACTTATGAGAAAATCAAGAAAGAAAGATGATGAAATTATATTTATTTAGAGTACTTGTATCTTTTCTTTCAACTCTCAAAAATAGTGTGCTACTGACCGAGCCAGGTTTGCCAAAACCAACTAAATTAACTCAATGATCTCAAAGTGATACCAATACTAACAACAAGATCAATCATATAACCACGAACTGAAAATAATATAAGCTATGAAAAAGTGTGAATGATAGAACTTCTCATTAACATTCCATAATGGCAACTCACACCAAGGGATACATATCTAACCAGAGAGGGGACACTTCCTTAATGCAAGCCATCCTACATAATAACTTCTCTATCCATGATATGACTCTACTAATAAGGTAGAAAGATAGAAGATAGTGATGTGATACTGCAGCACTCCCCCAAGCTTGGAACAAACCAAGGGGATGCCAAACCTGATGACGAATTACTCCTTTGGTGGTGGTGGTATCCTTTTCTTAGTTTATGTGAGGAAATCTTCCAGCATCCTGCGAAGCCTATTATTCTCCCATTGAAGCATGTCCACCTTCCTCTGCAAGTCTCGGTACTTATCGCATAACTCCTTAGTGACTCATAGGGCTTTCGTTGATGCAGGGCAAGAGACTAAAGGTACCAGCCCCTACTTGGGGTCTGGGGGATCCTCCTCCATAGGCTCCTTCCCGTTATCCTTTGCAGACACCATTGTGCTTATAAGCTTCAAGAATAGTTCCTGTCAGAAATAGATCGAAACAAAAACACGACAAAAACACGATATACGAACCTCGAGGGATCCGGGGGATTATATATTACGAAGTTTCATATCAAAAGGAAAGTACTGGGAGAAATAGAGTCGGAGGCAGAGTCCGGTGTGGACTCACCACCTGGTGGCGCGGCCAGGGGTGGGCCCATGCCACAGGGTGGTGTGAGCCACCCTGGCTCCGTTTCCGTCCCTTTTTCGCTTCGTAGCTTTCCTTATTGACTAAAAACTGCAAAAATATAGTTGGATAGTATTTTCACGGAACTTTTCTTTCCAGAACTGTTACCTATTTGAAAGCGGGCTCTACAGGTCTCTGAATTTGGTATCTAGTAGATTCTTCCGGAGTCACCACTTTAATGTCATCAGTATCTTCATCTTCATACACTTATTACTTGAGTCATAAAACCTTTCACTTCCTTCCTACACCATTATCTCCACTACGTGGAAATTTCTTTCACGCAAAACTTCACACAATTCTCATTAGCAACATTAGTATAAGTGAAGTGATAAAACCTTTTGTGTCCAACTTCAAATGAAAACCATCAAAACATAATCTACTGTAGAAACTCCTTCCAAAAACCCAAAAAGAATTAAAAAAGGAAATCGAATAAAGAAGCAAATGCAAGAGTGGCAAAATCTGTCAAAACAGACCAGCAGCTAAAGATCAATTTTTTCGAAAATATTCTGTTGCTCAAATCAAAAAGTGCAAAACTAACTAAATTTAAATAACAACCTGGGGCAGAAGCACAAAACATTACAGCTCAATCCGACAGACATAGATCTCTAACGAATTTTTACGGTGAAGCACAAAAATCTGTTTCGGGACAGCAACTTCCCCAAATATTACTTCTCTCTCATTAGAGGTCCATCTTGACACAAAAACCAAACAAAACGGATAAGGAGAGGTTATTACCGAAGTAATAACTTCCAAGACTCAAAGAAACAAAAATAAACAAAAAGAAAAAATAAACTAGGTTGTCTCCCAAAAAGCTCTTTCTTTATAGCCATTAAGATGGGTAAGATAATTTTGAAGATGCTCACATAGGAATATGAATTGAAGTGAAAAATAGAATTAAGAAGCAAAAATACACACATTTAAGTCTAACCCACTTCCTATGCAAGGGAATTTTGTAAACAAACAATTTGTTGAAAGCAGAGGCTACTTGCATAGGAAGGCAAAGGAAGTGCAACATAAAAACTTTCAACATAAAACGAGGAAACTTGATATTATTGAGATACATAAGAACACTTTTACCTATCTCATAACAACTTTCAGTATCATGAATAAACTTAACAATATAACTATCACAAGTTCCATCATAGCAATGATCACTTATTCTAACAGAAAACACAGGAATACTATCTCTCATAACACTACTTTGTGAAACAATATTAGAGGTACCCTTACAAAGGATAGTGTGTCCCTCTTCTTCACATTTAGTAACAAGGTCTTTCACATTTTCTATTATTGGTTCATCCACCATTTGTTTATCAGGTTCAACAGCTTTATGTGTACTTTCATTAACCATACTAGCTATCATAGAATGTTCCTTTATCTTAACTAGGAAAGTGATTTTCTCAATATAAGGTTCAGGTAAAACATGATTAGCAGTATAAACTTAAGTATTTCTTGCAGGAACACTCTTAGCAATATCTTTATAAGGTTCATGATACTTATTGCACTTCTTTTTAGGAACTTCAATGTAGGAAGCAAAAGCCTTAAAATAAGAAGCAATAGCTTGAGAGTCTAGACCATCAGCATTTTTAATATTTTGAAAGTCATCAGTTCCCATAAAAGATTCAATGCATTCATAATCATAATTTATACCTGACTTTCTACCTTTGTCATTCTCCCATGCTTCAGCATTGTCTTGAATACAGTCCAGAAGATCCCATTTAGCTTGTTCTCCCATGCGAGTGAATGATCCAGCACAAGAAGCATCCAATAAATCCTTATCATGAAGAGAAAGCCTTGCATAAAAGTTATTGATAATAATATTGTTGGGGAGCTCATGAATGGGACATTTGAGCATTAGTAACTTCAATCTCCCCCAAGCTTGAGCTGTACTCTCTCCATCAAGAGGCCAAAAGTTGTATATTTGATTCCGATCTTCATGAATCTCACTGGGAGGATAAAACTTTGAATAAAAGAGAGGCACTATTTCCTCCCATTCCAGAGCTTGACCATTCTTTAGCAGCTTATACCATTCCTCAGCTCTTCCTTTCAGCGATATTATGAATAACTTCTTCTTAACTTGATCTGTAGTAATACCTGCACACTTGAACAACCCGCATTATTCATGTACAATGAGCAAATGATCACCGGGATGGATAGTTCGATCCCCAACATAGTAGTTATCCATAACACAATCAATAATTCTTTTAGGTATTTTAAAAACATCATTCTCAGCAGATGCTAGTTTATCTACTATGTTAGCAGTGGTAGTAGCGTTACCAAATAAGAAACTCAACGAATTATCCATAACAAAAATAAAGCAAATAGCAGAAGTAAACAATACTCATAGTAGAAGTTTCCTGTACCAGTTCCACTCTCCAATGGCGCTTCACTCCCCGGCAACGGCGCCAGAAAATAGTCTTGATGACCCACAAGTCAATCAACATTTTCAGTGGTATTGAGTATCTCTAGAAATAAGCCTTCAAGACAAAACACTACAACACCCAAGCCTTCAATTGTGTGACTTTTCTTTTTACAATTGTTTAGCAAATTTTTAGGCAAGACTTGGTTAACTACAAGAGCTAGAACAAAACGCACTCAAATCAATACCCATGCAGACAAAACCTTACTACAATACGAAGACTCACTCCACCAATATAATATCCCAACATTTATTACTAACTAGCATGGGTTTCTCACACTTCAAAAGTGGGGAGTCATAAGGCATACCTCTTATGTTTGGTTCCATTTCTCTCTTCTGTAAATATATGAGAACCTCGAGGCAGAAAGAAAATAAAGAAGGGAAATAAAGAAAAATGGAGAATTTTGTTGCTGTTTTTAAGAGAAGGAATTTAAAGAATAGAAAATTGGCAGCAAAGCTCGGCTAGAAAATCTCGAAAGAAAATAAAAAGAACTAAACAAATAAAGTGCTGGGAAACCGACACGAGTGATTATAAACTCAAATTAAAAACACAACCTCGAAATAGATAAAAGAAAATGAACACAAAATAAAGACATGGAACTTCTTGCTCCTCTTCTTGGTCCCTTCAAGTTCTTGGAAGTCTTGGTATGTGGTGAACCGGGTTTGTGGATGCTCCTCTAGATATGGAACTTCTTGCTACTCTTCTTGGTCCTCATCCTCATCCAGAATGTCCTCCTCGTGTTGGTGTTGCTCAACCTATAAGTCATATAGCAAACATCCTTCCTCGATAGAGAAAAGACCATTAGGCATAGGAATTCCACAAGCCTTTAAAGTAGATAATCCAACACGTCGCTCACGTAGCACAGGTTGCAACTCACCTAGGTCGATGCCTAGGGAAATGTCAAGCACGATGATGATGCCTCCACCTGTGATAGGAACTTGGCTTTGAGCGGATTGGTGCTCCAAGTAGCGCACAAGGATTGCACCCAAGTTGAGTGACAAGTGATGACCCACAAGTATAGGGGTTGTATCACAGTATTTTTGATAAGTAAGTGTGTCGAACCCAACGAGGAGCAGAAGGTGCTGGCTAGTGGTATGGATCAGGAATTCTCTACAAATACTTAACAAACAGATTTTTAGGGGTTTTTCATAAAGCAAGTAAACAAAGTGCGAGTAAATAAAAGACAGTAGGAATAAATGCAGCAAATGGCCCAATCCTTTATGCAGCAAAGGACAAGACGGTTGTATTACTTAAGATGACCAAACGTTCTCGAGGACACATGGGAAGATTGTCAAGTGCTTCCGCTTCATATAGTTGATTAATCTTCTTTAGCTTGCTAAGTGTTGTGTGGGTGAACCTGTGCTCATGTACCGACCTTCCTAGGACTAATAAATACTTCTGATTATACCCCTTGCAAACATCCGTAAGTACAAGAAAGTAATTAAGGTGGAAACCTAACCACAGCTTTAAACTCTGAGACCCTTACGCCCCTTGTGCAATGGTTTCCTTACGGGGGTTCAGGTTTCTGTCACTCCGGCAACCCCTACGATTAGTAGACAAATACACAATGCATTCCCCTAGGCCCATATAGGTGAAGTGTCATGTAGTCGATGTTCACATGACACCACTAGAAGAAGTACACCACAACTTAAATATCAAACCATTGAATCTTTCTCAACACAACTCCACTACTAACAACATGACTTCTCCCATGTCCTCAAGAACAAAACGAACTACTCACAAGACATCATATGGATCATGATCAGAGATGGAATAATGATCTATAACAATCTGAGCATAAACAATAATTCAATGGTTCACTCAATAGCATCAACTACAAAGAGTAATCAACACCGGGAAAGTTTCCCCTATGAACTATGCAAGATTCAACCCAATTGTTACAGCAATATGGAGATGATGATGAGGGTGGTGATGGTGATGATGGTGGTGGTGATGATGATGATGATCCCGATGAAGTCCAGCTTTATGGTGGTGTTGATGGCGACAATCTCCCCTCTCCGGGAAGGAATTCCCCCGGCAGAAATCTGTCTGTCGGAGAGATCTTTTCTCTCTCGGTGTTTTTCGCCCCGCAGAGGCGGAGGAATCTTTATGTGGTTGCTCCTCGAGTCTTAGGGTTTCAGTAGGATAATATACGCTAGAGGGGTGGACTAGGGCAGCCACACCACCTGGTGGCGCGGCCAAGGGTGGCCCGCGCCAGGGTTTTGTGTGGGCCCCCTCTGGCCCATCTCCAGCCCCCCTTCTGGCTTCCTTCATCTTTTGGAAAAATAGGATTTTCCGTATATTTTCCCGGATTTTCTGATCTTCGCGAATTTTGCCTCCAAACAACACCTTTTCCATCAGAATCCTGACTGCAGCGGTCCATGCTCCAAAAGTTATCATCCATGCAAAAACAGATGAAATAACATAAGTATCACCTCTCAATACGAAATATATCAATGAATAGCAGTGAATTATGACATTTAATAGTGATGCAAAATGGACGTATCAACAAGTCGCAGTTAATGTAAGCTGCCTTTGCAAGGATTAAGATGCCCTCCTCATTGAGTCTTGTGAACTCATTTCTTGCATGCAAGGTGTTAGTAATAACATGGAACAAATAGCGAATTGCAGGATGTTGAATATTCTTCCCCTTGCTTATTCTCGTACTGAAGCTTATTCCATTATAATATTGTGCAGGGGAAGGGTTTAAGCCAGTATAGGCTGCGCGTAAGGCATTAAAATTATTGTTTGGAAGATTAAAAAATGCGCACCATTCATCTAGTGTTAAAGTGTAGTTGTTGTTCATAAGTCGGAAAAAAATTGTGTCCTCTCCATGCCATATTTTAACGGTGCTTTGCAAAGAACTTAAAAATTCAATAGTTAACCGGCGATAAGTAGGCACCTCATTGTACACAAAGACTTGCAGGCCATCTCTATTGCAAAGTAAATTGAAGTCATTAGAAATACCGAGTTGGTTCAATATGATGGGGCAAGCCCACTTGGTTGCCTTCACTTCGCAGTTCTTGATCCTATCGAAGCGATCACGTTGGAGCTCATTCCTGAACAGTATCCCCATATGTTCTTGAGTGACAGCACGAGAAGCGCTAGCGGCGGCACGAGCACGAGTTTGGCTCCTTGTGTTCATCATCTAAAATAAAGAAAGGCAGAAATAAATCTTTTTGATCCAACAACAGTAAGTATGACATATTCCTCATCATAGCACACAAAAGCATCCCCTCAAAATAATAATCTAGGCAAGAGAATCATGGCAATTAGTTCATAGTAGGTGATGAACACAAAGTGATGGATCTTTTAACCTTGTTGGAACTTTGAAATCAAGTCCACCAAGGTTTGAGGTTGAGGATCCCAAGGAAACATGACATTATAAGTAATGGCCAGAGATCCACAGCAGCACTCGACGAATTGCTCCAATTTCGATAGGTAATCTTGAAGCAACGCTACAGTATAGGCGCGATGATGATCAGTCCAAAAGTCCGTCTCAGAACTTTAGGAGGCAGCCACAAGAGCTTACATTCGGTTGCATAGATGTTGGGTCTCATCCCTCTCGCACAATTGAATGCCTAGAAATCGGGGAGAGAAAATATCAATTTCCCGCAAGACGGCAAGGGCAACCGAAGAAAAAAGAGAGGATGCATACTTACACAACAGCCTCTTGTTCGCCTTGGAGATTTCTTCCAAGAAAAAAGCCTCCCGGTTGAGGGCTTGGCGTGTTTTTGATTGGGAAACATCCACCGTCGATTGAACAACCAGATGTTTTCCATCAAGTTTTTTCACATGTTCTATCTTTTCAGCATATAATGGCGGGTCAACCGTACGCACGATGGCGGAACTGGTTGCGTCTATTACAGCCGAGGACGGAACAACATGCGGCAATTGCGCGGATCCAGAAGGAGCCGAAGAATCATTCAAGATCTTGCAAGACAAAAGATGAGAAACATTCAGCATACAAAAGCAAGCTTGCACACATACATTCAAAAGTTGACTCTTTGTAATAAGAAGCAAGGGAAAGCTGGATAACGTCAAGGTTCATTACAAGCATCAAGGGAGACACGATAAACGATTACAAAACATGGCCTATGAGGCTGCGTCCTTTAAAGACAAGGTGGCGCTAGTGGAAGGAGCACTAGCTACACCGGAGGTAGGAGCAGCCAAAGAAGGAGTGCCCGTCGTAGTAAGAGCAGCTGAAGAAGGGGCTGCCATGTTCCCCGAACCCGAGACCAGACCTAGGAGCAGCAGAGAATATTTTCTAGCCCTTTTAATATGCGGCTTCAAGTCAATTGCTTGGCCACTAGGGGTGACTAGGACAGAGGAGCTAACTGATGTCTACACACTTCTATTCTTGTAGAAAGTTGTTGGGCCTCCAAGTGCAGAGGTTTGTAGAACAACAACAAGTTTTCCCTTTAGTGGATTATCCAAGGTTTATCGAACTCAGGGAGGAAGTGGTCAAAGGTATCCCTCTCAAGCAACCCTACAATCAAGATACAAGAAGTCTCTTGTGTCCCCAACACACCCAATACACTTGTCAGGTGTATAGGTGCACTAGTTCAGCGAAGAGTTCGTAAAATACAAGTGGTATGGATATAAGACAACAGTGATAGAAAATAGCTTGATGGCGTGGAAGAGACTAAAGACAAACTGAAATAAAGATGGCAACAAGCAAACATGTAAAAGATCTAGTTGCAAACGGTGTTTCAATGCTTAGAAACAAGTCCTAGGGATCATACTTTCACTAGTGAACACTCTCCTATAAATATCTTCTCTTTATGATACTACTCTTAACTACTCTCTGGTTCGACACTCTAATCCATGGTAGGGCTATAACAGCACACCTCAAAGTTTGCTTTTACCATCTGGATAACCCAACACTTTCACCTTGAGCGCTAGATGGTTCCAACAAACACCACAATTTCATAGAGACATCCAACTCCAAATATAACTCATAACAAGTATTTGTAATCTCTAGCCTAAGTGCCACCATGGTGTGCATGCTATCACTTTCACACACATGGGGAGAGCAGAGATCTATTATAGCACTTGAGTAGCAAGGTAGATCTACTTGATTACAAAGCTCATGATCACAATATGATCATGCATAGAGAGAGAGAGATGAAAACATAGCTACCGGTAGAACCCTTAGCCTCGAGAGAGAACTACTCCATTATCATCATGGGAATCAGCAACATCGATGGAGTTGGCGGTGGAGATCGATGGAGATGGCTCTGGGGGCACTTCCCCGTCCCGGCAGGGTGGCGGAATGGAGACTTTCTGTCCCCTGAATCTCCCCTTCGGTGGTGGTGGCGCTGCAGAACTTTTCGTGGCTGGAGGCTGGTCGACTTAGGGTTTTTGCATCGGGAGGCATCTTATAGGCGAAGAGGCAAGGTCAGTGGGCGGCCGGGGGGGCCACACCATGCCCTGGCGCGGCCTAGGACTGCCCGCGCCGAGGTGTGGTCTAGCCGCCCTGTGGCCCCCTTTCGTCTCTCCTTCGGACTCCATGTGTCTTCCGGGAAAATATTAACACTGCCTTTGGTCCGGTCCAATGCCGAGAATATTGATTTTCTGCCTTTTCTGGAAACCAAAAACAGAAGAAAACAGGCATCTGGCACTATGGCATCTTGGTAATAGGTTAGTCCCAGAAAACATATAAAAATACCTCAAAGTGTTGTCAAAGCAAAGTAAAGTAGATACTAAACAAGCATGGAACATCAAAAATTATACATACATTTGCAACGTATCACTAACCTTCTCCCAGTCGACCTTCTCGCCGTGCACCACCGCTAGGGCCATCGAAGATTCGACACCGCTCCTTGAATGCGTCAAACTATAACCAACAAGGGGGCCGGGATCATCACCGAAAACGGCGACAAGATGATTCAGGTTCTCTGGCACATCCTTGGTTGGAAATATTTTGGCATGAAGCTTCTTGAAGGCACGGCGCAAGCAGACAAGAAGATTGCAACCACGAACGTTGTTAGCCTCGAAAGTGCTAACATCATCCGACAAAGGGTCGACCTTCTTATCGTCATCCAACGTCAGGTTCTAGCAGGTCAGTTCTAACAACAAAAAGAGAGAGCAAGAGGTTCACAACGAAAAGAAAGAAACAAAACAAAAAAACACGCACAGATAAAAACTTACGGGTCAACGAGTTATTAAGCGCCTCCAGGCGCTGCCGCAGATTCACATCCGGGGCATCAACTTGCCTGGCCACTTCCGCAGCATCAGCTTTCGCGTTCTGATTGGCCTCCTCCAAAGCCTTTTCCGCAGCTCGGAGTGTGCCCTCTAGATCATTGGCGCGCTTCATCGCCTCATCCCAAACAACTCCGGATTGCTTGGCAGTGGCTGTAGGAGCAAGTCACAAAAATGAGGATGAACATTTTTACAAGGAGATTACAAAGATGATTAGCACAAACCTTTTAGCTCTTTGGCACCATCGCGGATCCTTATAAAACAAGAGGCCATACCGACCATCTCGCGCATCAAAGGCCGAACAAAGAAAAATCACAACAAAAGGATATGACGGCAAAATAACAAGTGTACGGGGAAGGAAAAATTCTGGCATCAAAAGTGACTTACATCCTTCATATCCACATCAACAAGCTCTTCAGATATCACCACCCCTTTACCCGCCATTTTCTTCCTTTTTTGCGGTGGCGACTTTTATGAAGTGGCAACATCCTTCTGGGTGGTCTTCTCCACAAGAGACAGAGGTTTTTCTTTCGGCTATGCCGATGGTGGAGGAGTTTTCCTTCTAGAGCAGCCTATAGATGTGGGAAGAGGAGAAGCGGGAAGATCTTCGTCATCACTACAACAAGTACACCACAAGAAGGAGCAAGCATCAGCAGTAAAATCACTCGGTGAAACAGAAAAGGAAGAAAATAAATACTTATGAAGACACATCCTGAGCAAGATGGAACACGTTCATCTTTGCAGGAGCAGCTGCGATCGGAGAAGCACCAAAAGGCTTGGAAGTAGTCGAGTCATCTGAATCCTCGACCCTTTCCACAGCATAAGGGCGTTTTCCTCTTTTCGCTAGCACACTCCATGCAGAAATCTCCGGAGCCAGCCGAAGGAAGTGATTGCGTCTTCGACGAAGAATCAGATGCAGAGAATTCTCCCTCCTCATCCACAGCAGTCCTAGTCATAGGGAGATCGTCTGAGGTAGAGGGGTGGACAGGGGGCTCACCACTTCCAGGAAGGGGAGGAAGTGAGCTCAGGTGATCAAAATCCTACAGAAAGCGGAAGACTTGAAAAGTGTATCTACAAACAGAAGACAAGGAAAAATGAAGGCAAAGAAAATGTACCTCGGGAAGACGTTTCTTCTTGCCATAAGGCTCCACAAGGCATGTTGAACGAACCGGACTTTTTGCAGTCAAAGTTGTGAAGCTCCGGACTCTCTTCTCATACACCGTGAGGGCGAGGTCCTCCGTGTAAATCCTCATCCGGTCCTTCTTCCCGGTATATGCCCACATACCTGAAAACTGGGCTTGATGCGGCTAGATGCGGATCCTCAAAAAATATGAAAGGATCTGGAGACCCGACAATTCCTTGCCAACCTCATGCTGTAGCGCGGAAATACGATCAACAAAGGGCTGGACTTCTGCCATTTCTTCGGCAGAAGGGCGCTGGTCCCAGGAGTCAAGTTTGCGGATGGTTTTCTTTGGTTCAAAGGCGGCTAACCCGAAAGATTGGCCCTCAAGTGGTTGATCCTTCACATAAAACCACTTGGATTTCTAGCCTTGGACAGAATCCGTGACATTGAAATCAAAGTAGTCAACGTCGGATCGGATAGGGAAAATAGCGCCACCAACGTCATTGACAATGGTGTCAGTGCCTGATACGTCCACAACGTATCTATAATTTTTGATGGTTTTATGGTAATAATATGCTTTTGACACTCGTTTTTGTATAAATTTTATGATTTATTTGGACTAACCTACTAATAGTTGCAAAAGTGCACAATGTTCTTGTTTTACACTTTGATGTGTAGGAATTACCAAGAACACAAGGTATTCGCAAAAATTGGTCTTTACATGCTTGTGT
The DNA here is from genome assembly GCA_910589775.1 of Avena eriantha. NCBI lineage: Eukaryota > Viridiplantae > Streptophyta > Magnoliopsida > Poales > Poaceae > Avena > Avena eriantha. The sequence goes on along the minus strand of OU342743.1, from coordinate 101,675,337 downwards.
GTTTTGAAAGATTTCTGCCATTATTTGCATTTGCTTCTTGTTGATTCCTTTTTGGGTTCTTTTTGGGGAATTGAGCTTTTTGAGGGAAATGATACAGTAGATTGTGTTTTAATGGAAATTTTATTGATGTTGGAACTGAACCCAAAGACTTATTATCTTGAGTGCACTAATGTTGCTAATAACAATTGTATGAAGGAAAAAATTCAGGTGTATTGAAAAAGTGATGTAATGAGATGAAGAATGGACTAAAGCTCAAGGTTGGGGATGCCACGTGTGTCGCCCCACGAAATATCCAATAAATACAAGCGTCAAAGCTTGGGGATTCCCAAGGCATCCCCTTCTTCATCAATAAAAATCTCAGGTTTCTTCCAAACACTTCATTTTTTTTGTTTCATGCACAGTTGTGTTCTTCTTGGAGCGTCTTCGTTTTTGTTTTTCATTTGCTTGGTTTTCTTAGTTTTCTTCAATAAATTGGTTGGACCCCCTCTTTCATATATTAGTTTTCAAATAAGGTGGTTCGGATTGGAAAAGAGTGGGAAAAGTTCATGCTTAAGTGGTAAAAAGAGGTCGTTTTTGACGGTGGTCTATGCTTTGTCATGTCATGCTTGATATTGTTTTGGCTTTATGCTTAGTGATTTTTGCTGTAGCATGACATGTTATAAACAATTGAGATTGCTTAATGTGCCTTCAAAGAATCATGCATTGTTTTAGCATATTAAAGCATAATATTGTGGTATTCTCCTTTGATGCTTTATTTGGGTTGACTTGGCGTATGCTCACACCATGTTATGACTATCCCAAGTCACCATAGCCTTTATCATCCTTTAGTTTTCGACTTGTAATATCACTTTATGCTTTAATTAATGATGTTTTGTCGCTTTGCATGATTATGGCCATTATTGCTCTTTTAGTTGGTCGCTCCCAGTCTTTTGCTAGCCTCCATAACCAGGTATGAGTTCCACTCATGCATCCAACTCCAAATAAAACCAAGTTATCCCAAAGAGTCCACCTAACCTACCTATTAGAATTTGCTATTCCAAGTATATTCATGCTTTTATCTACCTTCCGAATTAAACTTGTTATGTGAAAATTATTGATTAAATCTCTCACGAACTTGATGGCAGACTTTATTTTTTTGCACTTAATAAACTTGAACCATTGTGTCCATCTTTGTTGCGTATATGCTTGTACTTTATAAGTTGAAGTTAGCAGAACCATGTATCATGGGAACGCTTTCAACATTGCACTTATATTCCGTTGATATCATGATTCTTTTGCTTATGGATCCTGGCAATGTGAAATAAAAGGAATTCTAAGATCATGGAGTTTGTATGTGAGTTAGAGAAACACATGGACCGCTAGCCTAAGCAATGCCTAATCATGGTGGAAACTTGCAGCATAACCATAATGAGCACTCTATGAAGCATCCTCAATAAAAACCTATGCAAATAGCAAATAAAAAGATCACTGAGATGCTCATTGTCTACTTGCCTTGTCATTTTGATTATGGGATAGCTCGTGTATCATGTGCAAGGGGTACCCCATTGGCTGTCCTCTATGATACATATGTACTTACAATGACAAGAGCTTACTTGTGACTGAAGTTGAGTAGCATGAGGTTCGGTACTCGTAAGTAAGGGGCATGAGATTTCAACCTATAACTTGTCAAGCGTATCCTCTTAGTTGTGTCACTTTAACCTTAATCACCTAAAGATGCTTATGATAGGGGCAATGAGAGCTGAAAGCTAATAAGTACCATAATTGTTGGAAGCTCTTTATGAGACTTGAATCCCTACTTCCTTCTAAGAAGGACTTCCTTTTACTTTTATGTTGAGTCTCCATCTTCTATCTTTATGAACCTATTAATAGAGCATAGTGGCCATTCTTTGTTTAATGTGCATTGTCCCAAGACTTGTTGATTCATGCATAACTTTGATATTGCTTGTTCTTAAACTATTTGTATCTAGTCACCCTTATGAACTTTGAAGGTGTCCTATGCATTTATGTTTTGCTACTCTATGAGGGACAAGCTGATTACCATTCTCATTATGATTTATTTATGTGAAATAAACAAACATCTTGCAAAGCATTGTTATTCATGAATCTTTTGTTTGTGCCTTTTCATGTTACAACATAGTTGCTATGTCTTATTCTTACAACTCTATCTTTCATCATTCATGTTTATAGTACCTTAATCCCAGCTATAATGCTTTTACAATAATGATGATCAAGATTGTGTTGTCTGCATGTCACCTCAAAAATTATATTGTTTTGATCGTTACCTACTCGAGGACGAGCAGGAACTAAGCTTGGGGATGTTGATACGTCCATAACGTATCTACAATTTTTGATGGTTTTATGCTAATAATATGCTTTTGACGCTCTTTTTTGTATAAAGTTTATGATTTATTTGGACTAACTTACTAATAGGTGCAAAAGTGCACAATGTTCTCCTTTTACACTTTGATGTGTAGGAATTACCAAGACTACAAGTGGAAACCTTGTTGGAGTCAAATTGGGATTTTTCCAGAAATCTATCTCATAACTCTTTTTGAAGATGGTCACGTTTCGGGTCGAAGCCGCGTCAAACGGAAAACTCTTCAACTACAAAGTTCTTTAAAATTTCACGACAAGCGTTCTGGACATAAAACTTAGCTGATTCCGAGTCCGAACGGGCCTTTTAGACCCGATTTACTGCAGCCCAAGATGGGGTGACGGTAATCCAAGAAGCTATATAAAGGGAGGAAACCTAATTCGCCCAGGGCATCTCCACCCACGAATTTGCAGCCACCAAAGCCACGTTTTTGCCTCCCCATGGATCCCATCTCCATGGGGGAGGGATCGCAAGAAGCCATGAAGGAAGGGGGCTAAGGGGCGGTGCACCCCATGATACCGGCGGCGGGGAAGGAGTCCCTCGCGCCCCTGCCGCCCTCTTCAATATCTTCCCGCTATCTCCATCACCTCATCCTCCTAGTATGCAGTGGTTCATCCTCCCACACACCTCTGTACCGTCCTATGTAAACATGGTGTTTGATGCTATAAGTTATAATCCTATGATCTATGTCATGTTTGCGTAGTTTCTTTGTTCTTAGATTGAATGGTTGAACGTTTTTGGTTCATTAGATTTGTATGTTGATATGGTATAGTCCTTTGGTGTCCATTATATTTGTGCACGCATGGATTAAACATCATAGGGTTTGTAGTATGTGTAAAAGGAAGGGGGAGTTCTGCCGGAGTGACAGAAACATGACGACGCGAACCAGAACATTGCACGTATGAGAGTAAGAGGACCATTAAACTTAAGGCTATGGTTTGGGAAACCTTAATGTATTGATTAGTACTTACGGATATTTGCTAACAATCCAATCATATAGTACATGTAATTCCATGTAGTGAAGCGCATGTATATTTAGCCTCTTCCACATAGAAAACTGCATCAAGACAACGAACCTGATCTATTCGCTATTTAAACTTGGACAAAGCCACCACAATTACCACCACTATTCCACACTCATGGTTCTGTTAGTTTAGTGTATTTTATTGCTGCAACAACTAGCTTTACTTTCTTGTTATTTATTATCATGCAAAGCTATCTCTATTACTCATATCGTTGCTTTAGTTTTATTTCCTAGATAATGCAAATATTTAGTGTGCGTAAAGTTGTATCAGTGGTTGATAGAACTTGAGAGAATATTTATCCTACCTTTATCTCCTCATTGGGTTCGACACTCTTACTTATCGAAAAGGCTACACACGATCCCCTATACTTGTGGGTTATCAGTGGCATTGCGACGAACATAGAAGAAGTGCTTCCAAACACCCCAATGGGGATGAATCCCAATGAAACACTCGCAAAGAGTGACGAAACAAGCGACATGGAGAATAGAATTGGGCGTGAGCTGATACAGCTGCACGCCATAAACAAACAAAAGGCCCCGAAGAAATTCGTGGACAGGAAGAGAAAGACCACGGAAGAGGAAGGAGAGGAACATTACCCTCCAGCTAGGCTCAGGGATAGGAGCAGCCTCATCCCCACGGAGCTTGAAGGAACCCTCCGTTAGATGACCAGATTTCCGCGCCTCACGGAGCTCCCTCACCGTGCACTTGGTGGCGGTCCATCCGGCGGCCCTCTTCCTGGTGCCCTTGCGGCGGCAGTAGAAGTTCCAGCAGCCTTGCTTTTACCCATGGTAGAAAAAGAGGAGCAAGAGCACAAGAACCAGGATTTTTGCAGAGGAGCAAGAACATGAGTTCGCAAGGACGCTAGAGCGCAAGGAAGAAGATGAGGTAAGGAGAGGTGAAGTAAAACAGTAAAACACACCCCTCCTCCCTTATAAAGAGCAACGGCACAAGGACTGAACCGTTCGATGCAAAACCGAACCGGCAGAAGGTCGCACGATGATAACACGTGTTACAAAGATTCTGTAAAAGAAAAAGTTAAAGAAAGTTATGGCTACGATAAAAACGGATAACAACGCGTGACGCCGCGATTTTTGCGCAGAGAAGGGACGTGCAATCAAGAATCTCCACTCAATACGCTATCACGCATCATCACTACTGCTGCATGGGCCCACATTCGACATGTCTTGTCGGGACGTATTTTCTGGAAATTAATAGCATCAGATACGCCATCACCGACGTCATAGCGGAAGCACTACAAAGAAAATTGCAGCTTGTTTTAAGGATATGACCCGAAGAAGAGTTGAAGCAAATTCCTCCAGGAGAAGTTTTGAGACTACACTCGAATATACAATATTAAAACTATAGCCTCGGGGGCTACTCCTATCGGGAGCACTTGTGGTGCACCCGACAAAAAATACAGAAGCACTGGTGCCATAAAATTTTTGAGCTTATATTTTGATACATATATCTAAACATAGCCTCGGGGGGCTACTCCTATCAGGAGTGCTGGCGCGCACCCGACAAAGGAAAAATTCAACGACCAATTCTCCTATCGGGAGCAGATTACAGGAAGTAAAAGAACTCTCGGATCGCACCCGACGCGACAAAAATCCGAATGTCGTGTTCAGAAACATGAAGGTAAGACCCCAGGATTCATCCTATGTGGCCTTGAAATCGCACAAGAATGCGCTCTAGAAGTAAAATATCAATATCAACGATACAATGAAAAATCCCGACAGACGCGCTGCGTATCAATAAAAATAGAAGCTGGAATTCAGTATTCGATAAGACCTCAGCGGCTCGAACTGAATTACGCTAGTTACATATTCCGGATTCAAGCCTAGGGACTTGAGTTTGATGTAGGACAACCTTCTTTTTGCCTAGGAGAAATTAACTGATTCCCGATCCGTCAGAAGCATCAGACTCGTTGCACCAAAATCCCTACCAAAAAATAAAGAATCCAAGAAACAAGAAAGAAGGAAGAAAGAAAACTTTGAGACTCAACCTGAAAACTGCGATTCAGATAGAGTCTCGGAGGTTACTGCCATGGGTATGATTACTCGGATGCCCATTATTTGCTACCCTACATTGGTAAAAGGCCTATGGCCCATGAAGATTCCGGATAATTGTCCAAGGAAGCAACCGACAAAGAATTTGATTGTATTAGGAAAGAAAATACGAATCGACATTGTGTTAGTATTGTAATAACGCATGTATGAAACCTATCCACATACAGCTTTGAGACCCGGCCTATTATATATAGGACGGAAGAATCCCAAGCGAGGGTACATAAATCTAGAGGACAACTTGTAATAGTGTGTTTCCTAATATTCAGGCGACTTTGTCTTCATCGTTTTCCTGACATCCCACAAAATCCCCAGAGTTATCTTTTCCACGAAACCCCAAGTCCATCACCATGGACATTGCCGAGGTTACCCCTCGTCAGTAGGTCTCACCTAAGATTGATAATGACAATAGATCGAAGATGAATTTGCAAAAAGTAATTGGGGGATCAGAGGAGAAACATACCGTACATCACTTCTGTGTGAGGAAATCGAATGAAATTGAGTACATATGAAGATCCCTTGAGGTTTTGAGAGAGTTTGGAGGTAGAAGAGAGAAAAAAGGATTGAAGTTTTGGAGTTGGAGGTACCTTCCCGTTTGTTTTTGTGGTCAGACGCAACTATACGGGCAGAACTATACGGTCGGAACAATGTGTTCCGCCGTATAGTTGGCCTGTTGTCAAAATTTTAGGGTTTTCACCTGGCGGCGTGATACATTGCTAACGTATCCATAATTTTTGATGTTCCATGCTTGGTTTTATCTACTTCCATATGTTTTGTCAACACTTTGGAGTACTTTTCATATGATTTCTTGGACTAACCTATTAACAAGAGCCACAGTGCCAGCTGCCTGTTTTTTGCTGTTTTTTGTTCCAGGAAAGTCAGAAAATGAATATTCTCGGAATTGGATGGGACAAAAGCCAAAGTCATTTATTCACCGAGGGACACACGGAGCCAGAATACGAGACAGAGAGGGGCCAGGGGGCCACCACACCACCTGGCTCCAAGGCTAGGCCTGGCTCGTGCCAGGGGGTGGTGTGGCCAGCCGAAGCACCCCCTCGGCCTCCCCTTCCGACTATAAAATGCCTTCGATACAGAAACCCTAAGTACCCAATCAAAATTCCACGAAAGCGTCTGTAGCTGCCGTCGTCTCCATCCCTAGATCGGGAGGGATCTGAAGCTCTTCTCGGCACCCTGCCGGAGAGGGAATTCCACCCTAGAGGCCCTCTTCATCATCATGCAAGCCTCCGGTGTGATGCGTGAGTAGTTCATCTCTGGACTACGGGTCCGTGTAGTAGCTAGATGGCTGGTTCTCCTCCTTTGTGCTATCATGTTTAGATCTTGTGAGCTTTGTTCATGATCAAGATCATCTATTTGTAATTCTGCATGTTGTGTTTGCGGGGATCCGATGGATATTGAGATGCTATTTCAGATTGATTATTGATTCTACCATGTCTTTGTTATTCGTGATCTTGGATGCTTTCCGTTATTAGTAGCTATCTTGGCCAAGTAGATGCTAGCAACTCCAAGAGTTAGTATTTATGCTCGATAGTGGGTTCATGCCTCTAGTACTCTAGGGAAGTGACAGAAATCTCTAAGGTACTAGATGTGTTGTTGCTACTAGGGAGAAAACAACAATCCTTTGTTCATAGAACAATCGTATTGTTTACTTTACACGCAATTCGTAATGCAATTATCTGTTGCTTGCAACTTAATACTGGAGGGGGTTCGGAAGGTGGATTATTAGTCATAGATGCAGTTGGATGGCGGTCTATCTATAATGTTGTAATGCCCAATAAAGTCTCAAAGGAATCAAGATGATTAGTATATGCATGTATTGCTTTCTCGATGTTTGTCAATTGCCCACTGTAATTTGTTCACCCAATATGTTATATATCTTAAGGAGAGCCACCACTAGTGAACTATGGACCCCGGTCCTTTCTTTTACAATCAATCTACAATTAACTATTTACTACTTTGTGTTTAGTTTCTGCAAACTATTCCTTTCTTCCACTCGATACGTTTAATCCTTTGTTTTCAGGAAAACCGGTGAGATTGACAACCTCATCGCAAGTTGGGGGCAAAGTTCTGTGGTTGTGTTGTGCAGGTCTCCACGTTGCTACTAGTACCGGTAGTGCGCCCTGCCAAGGCTCAGCTAGCAACACCTTTGGGGTGTTTCCTTGCTCCTACTGGATTGATAACCTTGGTTTCATAACTGAGGGAAAACTTGCTGCTATGCTTATCATACCTTCCTCTTGGGGTTCCCCAACGAGCTCGATATATTTTGGGCTATCACGGCGTAGCTATAAGACCGGAACTATACGACGGAACAATATGTTCCTGCCGTATAGTTGGTCGTCAAACCGTCTGTACCTGGAAAACAATTGTACGAAAGCATCGATATCTATACGACTGGAGCTATACGGCCAAATTTTTGAATTCCCGTCGTATAGCTAGTCGTTAAATCGTCAGTACTTTTGAAAGAAAATTGTCGATGGCAAAACTATCTGTACGACCGGAGCGATACCGCCAAATTTTTATTCACACTGTATAGTTGGTCGTTAAACCTTCTGTATGTATAAAAAAAATTGTTTCTTCGTGGATTCTTTCTTATCTTGTAACCTAGCGAAATACCTTGTTTTTGACAGGAAAATGTCAGTAAATATTGTCGACCAACAACAACGTATATTAAGCAGGAATTTTAGTACTACTAGACTTCTCCTCCTCACCTGGAGATTTCTAGCACTCTTTATTAAAGATAAACTTAAACTAAAACTTAAAAATTTACTCAAACCTTTATTTCACTTGGGTTGCCTCCCATGAAGCGCGCTTTTACGGGTAATAGCTTGACCTCAATGTTGCTTACTTAGGCCAGATGAGTGGAACACCCACTCCAAAATAGTTGGTCTTCAAAGTGATGGCCTCCTTTTCATCATGCTTGGCTTTCTTCTTCCTGGGGAAATGGATAACAAAAGCATCCCGCGAAGGGAATTGAAGCTTCACGTCCCCTTAATGTAGATTAATAAAAGCCTTAATAGTTTTAAGAAAGGACAGCCTAATATAATCGGAGCAATAGCATCTTCAGGCATGTCAACAGTAACAAAATCAATAAGGTTAGGACAATCTTTAATGTATACTAAAGTATTCTACTTAATTCCTACAGCATGTTTGTAGGTAGAATCTGCTAGATGCAATTTTAACTCGGTGATCTGAAAAGAGCCAAGATTTAACTTGTTAAAAAGATTTTTTAGAATTGTTGAGATGCTTGCACCTGGATCACAAAGTGCAGCTATCTCATTGGTCCCAAATTTAATCTTAATAGTAGGCTCAAAAATATCATCAAGTTTTATATGTAATTTTTTAGCGATGTTCTTATATTCTTCTTTAAGCTCACACACTTTTATTGCTACTTGAGTAACAAAGTGTTGGTACATAGATTCCTCATTTCCTTCACTTATCGAAATCTTAACATTGATCCTTTTTATAAGATCTTCAACGGTGTAACTTGGTGAAGGGTTATTACTATAATCAAGTTCTTCAGGCTCCTCCATTTAGATTCTCATCATCTTGAGGTCTTCAACAGGAATGGGCTCAGATTTACCTACAAAGTAAGCTAGAATGAGAGTTTGACTATCGGTTATCTTACCTAGATGTGCCTCAATAATTCTCGTTCTTTCTTGAAGGGCCCGCAAATCATTTCTCAAACTGACAGCTTGGTTAGATTATTTACCAAGCATAGCATCATTGTTCTCTGTTATTTTAACAAGAATATTGTTTTGTTCATTTTTTGAGCCTATAAAACACTTAAGTGTTTCTAGGAGACTACCATTACTAGTTACCATATTATTATTAGAATTACCTGAAAGATTAGAATAATGTCTCTGAAAATTAGGATTATAATTCTTCTTCCAAGCAGGGTTATAAGCATTACTAGCTATGAAGTCTACTTCTTCAATATTAGTTTCGGGGATGGCTCTTACCAGTGTTTCCATACCTTTTACGGCTAATATGAGCTTATCCAAGTTAGCATTGAGTTCTTCATTTTCTTGTGGTGAGACAGAGTTCACCATCTTCGTGTTCGATCTATCCACATGCCATTGGGCATGGTTCTTGACGCGGATATGCCGAATGGGGTATGCCCAGCAGAACGTTCCGGTCGGGTCAAAGGCCTAGCGAGTGGGCCTACAGGACAGCGACTGGAATGCGACTAAGGCGATGGCCTGGCGAGTGGAGACTGGAGATCCAGAAGCGTACTTGAAGCCAAGTTGGATTAGGTCAAAATCTCTGAATCCATATCTTGTTCGGTTGTAAACTGTAAAACCAAGCGAGGTGCCTCCTATATAATCCTCCCTAGGGTAGTCTAAGGACTTATGTTCCATCATACACCCCTTCGAGCGACTTGCTGCTTAGACGTCGAGCTCGCCACCCCTGTAACTCACTCTCCATCAATCTAATCTAGAAGGAGTAGGTATTTACCCTCCGGGAGGCCGAACCTGGGTAAATCCATGTGCATCCACCCCCATCTCGCACCGCAGATGGCGGAAGCTCTCGCCCCTGATTCTATCAATCGCTGCCTATGGCAGCGTCTGCCGTGGCCATTTCCACGATAGTTTTTTTGCATATTGTCTAGCAGCTACTTTGCTTCGGTAATATGTTTACCCATAATTGTTCCTCCAGCTGCAGTATCAAGCATAGACTAAGACATAGGGTTAAGAGCATTATAAAATAAATGGATGATTAACCAATCTTCCATCCCGTGACTGGGATAGTTTCTCTTGCATTCTTCCATCCTCTCCCATGCAAGTGCTAGTGGCTCACGCTCTTCCTGTCTAAAACAAGTAATATTACATCTAAGTTGCATAGTCTTTGTAGGTGGGAAAAATTTAGTCATAAATAAATAAGTGCATTCCACCCATGATGTAATAGTATTTCTAGGCAAAGATAGCAACCATTCTTTTGCTCTTCCTCTAAGAGAGAAAGGAAATAGACGCAATTTGACCACATCGGGGTCACTATATTTTATGTGCATCATATCACATATTTCATTGAAGCATTCCAGTGCATACCTGCGTCCTCAATAGCAGAGCCTCCAAATTGATTTTGTTGAACCAAACTTAAATAATGGGGCTTAATTTCATAGTCATTAGTAGAAATTGCTGGCAGAGTAATAGGAGTACGCAAATAATCATTATTGGGAGTAGCAAACTCCCTAAGCTTATTTTCAGCCATATTTCCTATGTTTTTGTGTTTTCTGAAACAAAGACTTATAAAAGTAAAAGCAAGAATTTAATGACTAACTATTTTTTTGGGTTTTTCAAATAAAGATTGAAAGCAAACTAACAAAATTAAAAACAAGAATTAAAACTAGCAAGGTTCCTACTGACTTCACCAGGGTAGCTATCGCTTCCCCGGCAACGGCGCCAGAAAAAAGGTTGATACCTTTGATCCGGATTACGGATGTAGTATAGGTCTTTTCCCTAGTAGACCTAGGTTTATCGAATCCTCGAGAAGCAGAAGCGTAGTGAATTTACTTTAACGGACCTTCGGGAGTTTTAGAATTATTTTTGTGATTTTACCGGACCAAGAGTTTGCGTCTTTTTGTTGTTCTTGATGATGGAGAGAGAGGGCCTAGGGCATTCGGTTTCACCTGTAGCTATGCAAAACATCTGATGGGAATCACAGATAAAAATAAAGTATGCATCTAATTGTTAGAGCAAGATAGATTATATGTGGGCAGTGCATCCATAATTGCTACTGGGTCCGCAACCGCTTATATCAATAACCAACTAGTCTCATCCATAGAAGATAGAGAACTAATGATATGCATAGTGAAGTCACCGTTAATCCGAAGTAAATCCCTCACATTCAGCCGTACTACCCATTCTGTCACTAGGGTTCTCAACCTGCAAATTAGTCATTACTGATTAGGGATATTAAAACTGAGTCAAAGAGGAGGCCTCTCATGAATTGGGCAGTTTTGGCCATCAGATCGCGCCATATGTAGTTTTTTAGCCGTTGGACGGTCATCAAAACACCTCGTGGGCCAAATTATTCCTTAGGGATGCTAGTCTCGGCATCAAATAGACTTTTAATGGTTAATAGGCCCCAAATGCCTACTCATCCCGTTACTTTATTTACTCGACCATGGTGTAAGGCGTTTTTGACTGATGGCTCAATGCACGGCGCCCAGAAAAGTGCTGGTGCGTGGTTGATGTAGAGCTCATTGGGAACCCTAAGAGGAAGGTATGATGAGCACAGTAGCAAGTTTCCCTCAGTTTGAAACCAAGGTTTAATCGAACCAGTAGGAGCAAGGAAACATCCCAAAGATGTTACTAGCTGAGCTTTGGCAGGGAGCACTACCGGTGCTAGTAGCAACGTGGAGACCTGCAGAACACAACCACAAAGCTTTTTCCCCAACTTGCCATGAGGTTGTCAATCTCACCGTGTTTTGCTGGAAAAAAAGGATTAAGGCTATCGAATGGAAAGAAGTAAAAGTTTGCAGAAAGTAAACACAAAACTGTAAAAGATTGTAGATTGAATGTAAAAGACAAGGACCGGGATCCATAGTTCACTAGAGGTGGCTCTCCTTAAGATAGATAACATGCTGGGTGAACAAATTATAGCGGGGCAACTAACAAACATCGAGAAAGCAATACATGCATATACTAATCATCTTGACTCCTTTGAGACTTGATCCATTACAACACTAGCTACTGTAGCACTTCCCTCAAAAATCTCAATTCCCCAAAAGACGCCAAGAAGGAACCAACAAGAAGCAAATGCAGAAAATGGCAGAAATTTGTCAAAACAGACGAACATGTAAAGACGAATTTTTTCGAAGACCTTGTGTTGCTCAAATCAAAAAGTGTTGAACTAATGAAAGTTAGATAACAACCTGTGGCAGAAGCACAAAACTTCATGTCTCAAAAAGACGTTCAGAGATTTTACACGAATTTTTACGGTGAAGCAGAGAAATCTGGTTCGGGACAGCAACTTTCCAAACCATTACTTCTCTCTCATTAGAGGTTACTCTTGGCAGAAAAAGCAAATAAAAAGGATAAGGAGAGGTTATTAGAGAGGTAATAACTTCCAAGACTCATCTAAAGCATTTGGGTTATCTCCCAATAAGTACTTTTCTTTAACGCCTTTAAGTTAGGCATGATAGTTTGAGAAGATGCTCACATAAGAAATATGAATTGAAGTAAAAGAGAGCATCAAGAAGCAAATTCAAAACACATTTAAGTCTAACCGACTTCCTATGCATAGGAATCTTGTATGCAAATAAATTCACAAAAAACAAAGTGACATGCATAGGAAGATAAAACGAGAATAACTTCAAAACTTTCAGCACATAGAGAGGTGTTTCAATACCATGAAAACTTCTACAACCATATTTTCCTCTCTCATAATAATTTCCAGTAGCCTCATGAATAAACTCAACAATATAGCGATCACATAAAGCATTCTTTTCATGATCTACAAACACTAGAGCTTTATTATAAACATTTTCGAAAGAATCCTCAGGAACATGACATTTGTCCTCCTTTGGTTAGAATGGGGGACAATCAAATAATGTAAGGGGTAAAGAGTTACTTTCATCAGAAGGTAGGGATGAGTAGATCCATTCTTCCTCCCCTTGATCATCACTGTCCTCCTCTTTTTCATCCAATGAGCTTCCGGTTTCAGCAATTTCTTCTTCCATAGGCTCCTACAAGGCATTAGTCCCTTCCATAGGTGGAGAGCATCTATTAACATATTCAAGAATATAGCCATTTTCTTCCTTGTAATTATCAAAGCAAAATTCAAGTATATCATAAACCTCATATTTATAAGGTGCATCATCAGTATTTTCAAGCAAATAAGCTAGTTCGAATGCACCCTTCCATGCAATAAATTCTTCAATTTGTTCCACATCATAAAAGTCATAATTTCCTTTAACATAAGAAGATATGGTAACATTATCATTATACTCACATTGAAAAGGGAGGTGTTTATACCTCCTACAGCAACAAGATTTATCAAAGCAATAAGTAACATTGTAAGTAGAGCACACGTTTCTAGCAATGGTATTCAATTTATCAATTTGTTCCCATAAGTGTTTCCCTTTTTGTGACAAGCGGTGTTCCTTATAATAATATTTTTGTTCTTCCGTGAACCCACCATGCAAATAAGATTCAGTTTCGAAGAAACCAACCATTGATAGGAAGCATGACAAAGCAAGGAAATAATAGACCAATAACTATAGGAGACTTAATTTTTTTGTGTTTTCAATAAAGAAAGCAAACTAGTAGAACTAATTTTTTTGTGTTTTTATTAAAGAAACAAGCAAACAAATCAAAAAGAAACTAAGCAAAACAAAAATAACAAAGTAAAGAGATTTGTTATGAGGGACTCCCCTTCTGAAGATGTCCTTGACTCCCCGGCAACGGCGCCAGAAAAATGCTTGATGGCTCAATGCACGGCGCCCAGAAAAGTGCTGGTGTGTGGTTGATGTAGAGCTTGTTGGGAACCCCAAGAGGAAGGTATGATGAGCATAGCAGCAGGTTTCCCTCAGTTTGAAACCAAGGTTTAATCGAACCAGTAGGAGAAAGGAAACACCCCAAAGGTGTTACTAGCTGAGCTTTGGCAGGGCGCACTACCGGTGCTAGTAGCAACATGGAGAACTGCACAACACAACCACAAAACTTTGTCCCCAACTTGCGATGAGGTTGTCAATGTCACCATGTTTTGCTGAAAACAAAGGAATAAACGTATCGAATGGAAAGAAGTAAAATTTTGCAGAAAGTAAACACAAAACAGTAAAAGATTATAGATTGAATGTAAAAGACAAGGACCGGGATCCATAGTTGACTAGAGGTGGCTGTCCTTAAGATAGATAACATGCTGGGTGAACAAATTACATCGGGGCAATTGACAAACATCGAGAAAGCAATAGATGCATATACTAATCATCTTGACTCATCTGAGACTTGATCGGGCATTACAACATTATACATAGACCGCCATCCAAATGCATCTATGACTAATAATCCACCTTCACGTTATCATCCGAACCCCCTCCAATATTAAGTTACAAGCAACAGATTATTGCTTTACGAATTGAAAGTAAAGTAAACAATACGATTGTTCTATGAACAAAGGATTGTTGTTTTCTCCCTAGTAGCAACAACACATCTAGTACCTTAGAGATTTCTGTCACTTCCCCAGCTTACAAGAGGCATGAACCCAGTATCGAGCATAAATACTAACTCTTGGAGTTGCTAGCATCTACTTGGACAAGATAGCTACTAACAACGGAAAGCATGCACGATCACAAATAATAAAGACATGATAAAATCAATAATCAATCTAAAATAACATCTCAATATCCATCGGATCCCCGGAAACACAACATGCATAATTACAAATAGATGATCTTGATCATGAACAGAGCTCACAAGATCTAGAAATGAAAGCACAAAGGAGGAGAACCAGCCATCTAGCTACTACATGGATCCATAGTCCGAGGATGAACTACTCACGCATCACACCAGAGGCTTGCATGGTGATGAAGAAGGCCTCCAGGGTGAATTCCCCTCTCCGGCAGGGTGCCGGGAAGTGAAGGAAATAAGCCCTGAGAGGCAATAATAAAGGTTTTATTATATATTCCTTGTATATGATAGATGTTTATTTTGCATGCTATAATTGTATTGATAGGAAACATCAATACATGTGTGTTTAATAAACAAAAAGGGTTCCTAGTTATGCCTCTCTTATAGACTAGCTTGTTGATTAACAAGATGATCAAAGTTTCCTGATCATGGACATTGGATGTTGTTAATAACAAGGTCACAACATTTGTGAAATGATGTGATGAACATTCATCCGAAGTATAGCATTACGATCAAGTCATTATTTTTATATTGCTATAACATCATACAAAGTAGTCTTAGTCCTTAGACCATGAGATCATGTTAATTGCTAACACCGGAAGAGTATCTTGATAACATCAAACGTCACACCGTAACAGGGTGACCATAAAGGTGGGTTCAGTGCTACGAAGGTGTTATGTTGAGGCTCATGGATCAAGAGTGGAATTTGTCAATCCCGATGACGGATAGATATACTCTGGGCCCTCTCGGTGATATCACATTAAGATAGCTTGCAAGCAAGTGATGTGATCACTAGAATGTTATATCACGGGAACGAGAAAAGAGTGCATGTCGGTAACGAGATCAAACTAGGTATTTGGATACCGATGATCGAATCACGGACATGTATTATATCATGAGACAAAGGGATTAAATTTCTGACGTTAAAGGTTCTCACGATCACAAAAGTCATCGTTGAATGTGTAGGAGTCAGTATGGATCTCCAGGTCCGGCTTCTGATTATTGATCTGAGAGGAGTCTCAATCATGTCTGCATTATTCGCGAACCGTAGGGTGACACACTTAAGGGTTGTCGGACACCATTTAGGAGCACATATGTTCCAGACAAAAGGTTTGCAAAGCGCAGGAAATTTTTCGATAGAAACAGGAATTGTTTCGATAGAAACCGGAATTGTTTCGGGTGAATTTGTAGAAAGTGGTTCTGCATGTAATATTGAAATGTTGCAAGGGGTTTTATGTGAATGTTTGTTAATTAAAGTAATTAACAAAATTCTGAATAAAATAAATAAAAGAGTTTTATTAAATGAGAGAGCATTAAATTTGGAGAAATTTAATGCATTTAAAGTGGAGACTTTAAAATAGAATGTTAAGGGGTAATTTAATGTGGAGGGGTTACCACCACATGAATGGGGGAGGTGAGGGGTCACCGCCCCATGCGCCGGCCATGGAGAGAGGGGGCACCCCCTCCTCCTATAAAAGGCCATCCATTCCCTCCTTCATCCTCACACCTCCTCGTGAAGGATCTATCTCCCCCTCTAGATATTCCCCCATGGTCTCGGATTAGCGAGATACATGTTCCCGGTGGCCTTGCGTCTGGAAGGAGTTGCTTCTTCCGCTGATTAGCTGGAGCGAGGAGGTGGAGGTTGTCCGGTGGCTTGAACGTGTGTGCGAGGACGGATGCGTTGCTGATTTGCGGCGCTCGGACTTCCACACGATCTTGAGATCGGCAAGCGTACGACTACATCAACCACGAGTTGCTACTCGTTAAAAAAACTCGTTGTCTTCGAGGGTAAGTTCTCCATGGATGTATGTCCACCCGTTTCTCTCTATCTAGTAGATAGATCTTGGCGTATAGTTCTCATCGTAGGAAAATTTTTGTTTTCTATGCTGCGGACCCAACAGGAAGAGCTTTAGATCCCTCCCGATCTAGAGATGGAGATGACGGCAGCTACAGATTCTTTCATGGATTTTTGATCGGGTACCTAGGGTTTATGTCCCGAGGGCATCTTATAGTCGGAAGGGGAGGCTGAGGGGGTGCCATGGGTGACAACACCACCCCCTGGCGCGGGCCCAGCTTGGCCGCGCGGTTAGGTGGTGTGGCCGACCTCTAGCCCCCCTCCGTCTCGTATTCTGGCACTTTATGACTTCCGGTAAAAATAGGAACTTTGGCTTTTGTCCCGTCCAATTCCGAGAATATTCATTTTCTGACTTTCCTGGAACCAAAAACAGCAGAAAACAGGCAGCTGACACTGTGGCTCTTGTTAATAGGTTAGTCCAAGAAATCATATGAAAAGTACTCCAAAGTTGGAATAAAACACAAGAAAGTGGATAAAACCAAGCACAGAACCTCAAAAATTATAGATACATTTGCAATGTATCATTGACGCCGGGGAATTTCCACCATACACCATCTACAAAGCAACTCAGGTGACAGAGGAATCACAGACTCAAAAATCATACGCACAGGGTCAAGGAGCAACCTTCACGCCTGTGCATCAGTTGGTCGCCCGTTCTACACACTTATTTATTTTTGCTCGGAATATTGATTATTGAAACCACTTCTCTTCACTTCTTGCTAGCACAAGTACACAAGTACACAAATATAGGAGGTTTGTGCCATATGTTTGTCTTTGGTTCATCGAACAACCAAATAAGAATAGAAAATGGAATCACAAGGAGAACAAGGAATATACTCCCTCCATGTAGAAATATAAGATGTTTTAAATCTCTGAAGAAAATGTATCTAGACATATTTTAGTGTGTAGATTCACTTCAACCTAGACACTAAAAGGTATCTAGATACATTAGGTTCACAAACCTAAAACATCTTATATTTCCAAACGGAGGAAGTATATACTAGCAAAAAGTTATCTGACGTAGATTAAAATCAACACCCAACGTTCAGTTATTTTCACGTAAATAATTTTGCAAAACAATTACTACCACATTAGCGCTACTAGGAATCTTCGCATGCTCCTGGCCCCTTTCTACATTTAGGTGACGCCAATGTATGTTAGACGCTACTTTGTCCTATACGGCTCCAAAGCAGAACCAGATATTCAACAGCCCAGAGCACCAACCCTTAGTTGGATGTTTAGAAGGGCAGTGGCACCTCTTGCCCATGAGAGTTCAAACCCTAGGTTTGGTACTTTGGTGTCTCATAAAAGCGAAATATTCTTCAGTGGGAGGCAACGTTCCCGTCGATAGTGAGGCGCCTGTGGTGACTTCGTCAAGCTCAAAACCCGTCGGATTAGTCTTATAACTCAGTCTTTCAGAGGTTCTCATAGGGATAGGTGTGTGTGCATGTGTTCATAGGGGTGAGTATATGTGCGTATTTGTGAGCGTATGTGTTGTACTACTGGGTTTCACAAAAGCAGATATCCAATAGCCCAACGAATAACTTTTAAATAAACCTAAACTATGATACATCTTTTTAAAATTTAAATAGACTTTTACCATTTCATAACTATTTATATATTTCTAATGGACGGGTGCGGCAATGCGCGCCTACATGATCTAGTACTCCGTATAGCTGGCTCAATCCTTGGGGTCTTGGGTACCTAACAAGTCCTTAGATTGAGGCAAGAGAGGATACAATAATCATCATGTCATACAAACTAATACATGATCTCATGTATGATAAATAACATGCACAAAAGCTACATGGCTAAGCCGAAGCCATTAGCCCAAGGAGAATTACTCACATATATAGATGAGATCAAAGATCATAAACATTGTAGAAAAAATCATAAGATTGATAGCAATAGTCTTACAATGTCGCCAATCGAAGATGATATCTACTATTACAAGTGGTGGAATATGGCTATGGTGGTGGAGAAGGGTTTGGAGATCTAGGGCAGAGACTTGAAAGCGAGGCGGAGGGTCGAGGGCTGGCTTGTTTGAGGCGCGCCTGTTTCTCGTTGCTCGAGGCTTCTTTATATAGGGGTCCCTTCACGGAAGTTGTTCTATTTGACCTAGCGGTGGCGGCACCAACTATACGACTGGAACTATACGGCCAGAATTTTATCCCGGTCGTATAATTGTTCGTTAAAGCATCTATCTCCACTTCACGGCTCCTTGTTTCTTCTAGTTCTTTGAAATATCGTATCTTTGACTTTAATGTAGTGATTCCCATCTTTAAACGACATTATCTGCAAAAGGAAAAATAGCAAGAAAGGATTGCATAACCTTTGATTATTAGACATTTGTGGCAGGGTTTAGAGAGATATTTCATCAAAAGTATGATTAATATCTAGTTTAAATGTGGATGTGGATGGCTATATTTCAGAGCCTTCAGGTAGCCCTGGTGACCCACAAGTATAGGGGTGTATCGCAGTATTTTCCATAAGTAAGAGTGTCGAACCCAACGAGGAGCAAATGGTGCTGGCTAGTGGTATGGATAAGGAATTCTCTACAAATACTTAGCAAATGGATTTTTAGGTGTTTTCGATAAAGCAAGTAAACAAAGTACGAGTAAACAAAAGACAGTAGGAATAAATATAGAAAGTGGCCCAATCCTTTATGCAGCAAAGGACAAGCCGGTTGTATTACTTAAGACGACCAAACGTTCTCGAGGACACATGGGAAGACTGTCAAGTGTTTTCGCTTCATATAGTTGATTAATCTTCTTTAGCTTGCTAAGTGTTGTGTGGGTGAACTTGTGCTAATGTACCGCCCCATCCAAGACTAATACATACTTGTGATTGTACCCCTTGCAAACATCCGTAAGTACAAGAAAGTAATTAAGGTAGAAACCTAACCACAGCTTTAAACTCTAAGACCCTTAGATCCCTTGTGCAATGGTTTCCTAACAGGGGTTCAGGTTTCTGTCACTCTGGCAACCCCTACGATTAGTAGCCAAATACACAATGCATTCCCCTAGGCCCATAAAGGTGAAGTGTCATGTAGTCGACGTACACATGACACCACTAGAAGAAGTACACCACAACTTAAATAACAATCTATTGAATCTTTCTCAACGCAACTCCACTACTAACAACAAGACTTCTCCCATGTCCTCAAGAACAAAACGAACTACTCACAAGACATCATATGGATCATGATCAGAGATGGAATAATGATCTATAACATTCTGAACATAATCAATAATTCAATGGTTCACTCAATAGCATCAACTACAAAGAGTAATCAACACCGGGAAAGTTTCCCCTATGAACTATGCAAGACTCAACTCAATTGTTACAGCGATATGGAGATGGTGATGAGGGTGCTGATGGTGATGATGATCCCGATGAAGTCCAGCTTGATGGTGGTATTGATGGCGACGATCTCCCCTCTCTGGGAAGGAATTCCCCCGGCAGAAATATGTCTGCCGGAGAGATCTTTCTCTCTCGGTGTTTTCCACCCTGGAGAGGCGGCGGAATCTTTCTAGGGTCGCTGCCTGAGTCTTAGGGTTTCGGGAGGATAATATACGCTAGAGGGGAGATGCTAGAGTGGGCCAGGGCGGCCATGGGGTGGTGTGGGCCCCCTGTGGCCCACCTCCACTCCATCTTTTGGCATCCTTATTCTTTTGGAAAAATAAGATTTTCCGTATATTTTCCCGGATTTTCTGATCTTCGCGAATTTTGCCTCCAAACAGCACCTTTTCCATCGGAATCATGAATGCAGCGGTCCATGCTCCAAAAGTCATCAACCATGCAAAAATAGATGAAATAACATAAGTATCACCTCTCAATACGAAATATATCAATGAATAATAGTGAATTAAGACATAGAATAGTGATGCAAAATGGACGTATCAACTCCCCCCAAGCTTAGACTTCGCTTGTCCTCAAGCAAACTGAGCTCAATAAACATGGCCTCAGGTTTATGGAGTGAAGAGTCGATAAAAGAATACGGATAAGAAGCATCACATTGATCAAATACATAGATCATAATAGAAGACAACTCACTATTATATAACTTAACATGCAATGAGTAAAGGAAACACAATAAAGATACATAAAGTAAATCAGAACTGGTAATGGCAAACTTAGCTCTTCGTCAAAGAATAGTTGATAATTTGCTGGAGTTCACAAATAACTGGTTTTTCAATGATAGCTTTCATAGTAGTAAACATCAAGATAAGAGCAATGTGCAAAACAAGGAACATAAGAGACATGATTGAATAAATCATCATATGAATGAATGAAACACATCAACTCAAAATACTTCCTGAGATAGAAGGGAATAGGTTTACTGACTCAACTACAAAGTAAAAGAAAGGGCCCTTCGCAGAGGGAAGCAGGGATTGCAAGTCTCATAAAGAGCTCCCAAAAATTATGATACTTACTAGCTTTCAGCTCTCATTGCCCTATCATAGGCATCTTTTGGTGGTTAAGGTTAAAGTGACACAACTAAGAGGACATGCTTGTCAAGTTATAAATTGGAGTCCCATGCCCCTTACTTATGAGTACCGATCCTCATGCTACTGAACTTCAGTCACGAGCAAGCTCTTTTCATTGTAAATACATGCGTATCATTGAGAACCGCCAACGGGGTACCCTTTGCACATGACACAAGAGCTATCCCATAATCAAAATGACAAGGCAAGCAGACAGTGAGCATCTCAACGATCTTTTTATTTTCTATTTGCATAGGTTTTTATTGAGGATGCTTCATAGAATGCTCACTATAGTTATGCTGCAAGTTTCCACCATGATTAGGCATGGCTTAGGCTAGCGGCCCAGGCGTTTCTCTAACACACATATAAACTCCATGATCTTACAAGTTCCACTTTTATTTCACACCGCCGGGATCCATAAGCAAAAGATCATGATATCAACTAGGTACAAAGTACCAAATGAAGTGTTTAAAGCAATCCCCATGATACATGGTTTGGCTAAGTTCAAATCATAAAGCGCAAGCATATACGCAACAAAGAAGGACCCAATGGTTCAAGTTTATTAAATGCAAGAAAGTAAAGTGTGCCATCAAGTTCGTGAGAGCTTTAATCACTAATTTTCACATAACAAGTTTAATTTGGGAGGTAGATAAAACAGGAATATACTTGGAATATCAATAATGCTACTAGGTAGGTATGGTGGACACAAATGGCAAAGGTTTTGGTTTAAAGGAGGTGGATGCACGAGAAGAATTCCCTCTCAGTACAGGTTTTTGGCTAGCAAGGCTGGGTAGCAAGTATAAGAGTTGAAGGAAACAAACAAATATACAAGTGATAAAGACAAACATGCAATCTTCCTTGGAAGCACAAAAGATCTTAACTGGAGAATACTAGACTTATGGGGAAATCAAGAAAGAAAGATGATGAAACTATTTTTCCTCTAGAGTACTTCTATCTTTTTCTTTTCAACTCTCAAAAAGGTGTTGCTACTGACCGCGCCAGGTTTGCCAAAACCAACTAAATTAACTCAATGATCCCAAAGTGATACCAATACTAACAACAAGATCAATCATATAACCACAAATTGAAAACTAATATAAGCCATGAAAAAGAGTGAATGATGGAGCTTCTCATTAATATTCCATAACGGAAACTCACACTAAGGGATACATATCTAATGAGAGAGGGGACACTTCCATAATGCAAACCATACTACATAATAACTCCTCTATTCATGATATGACTCTACTAATAAGGTAAAAAGATAGAAGATAGTGATATCCTACCACGGCACTCCCCCAAGCTTGGAACAAACCAAGGGGATGCCAAACCTGATGAAGAATTACTCCTTAGGTGGTGGTGGTGTCTTCTCATCTTTGTCCGTCTTCCAGGGTAAAGGCTTCCCATCAACAAAGGACATCGTGGTTTTCAACATCCTGAAACTTGCAGCAGCACTTATGCGTTTAAATATTGCCTCATACTCACAGTTTTGATTTTGAACATCATAGAACTATGCTTGCAGTTCATTGGTTGTTTGGTGGAGTGAGAAGACTTTGTCTTTGAGTTCAGCAGTCTCCTTTTGGTGCCCGGTGATGAGTTCGAAACAAATCTTATGGATGATATCCACTTCGCGCTCCGCCATCTTCCTGTACCTAAAGACTTCTTGCTCCAGTGCTTCCATCCTGTCCTCCAGACTTCCTTCACATTTAGGGCCTTGAACCTCTTTAATCCGGACCTCCCCACCTTCGAGCAACAACTCCTTGGGATGAATCTTCAATTCTCTCATGTATGGGTTGATGATATGTTCTAAGGAATCTCCTTTGGATGATCCAGAGGAAGACATTGTGGCTCCAAATCTGGGTTTCTACCTGGTAGAAACAAATTGGAACAAAAACACGACAAAAACATGATATACAAACCTCGAAAGATCCGGGGGGTTATATATTACGAAGTTACATATTAAAAGGAAGGTACTGGGTGAAAACGGGTCGGAGGCGGAGTCCTGGGTGGCGTCACCACCTGGTGGCGCGGCTAGGGGTGGGCCCACACCATGGGGTGGTGTGGGCCACCCTGGCTCCGGTTTGGTCCCTTTTTCGCTTCGAAACTTTCCTTATCGACTGAAAACTGCAAAAATATAGTTGTATTGTATTTTCGCGGAACTTTTCTTACCAGAACTGTTACCTACATGAAAACAGACTCTGCGGGTCTCTGAATTTGGTCCTCAATAAATTTCTCTAGAGTTATAACTTGAAAGGCATCAACATCTTCATTGTAAGAATCTCCAGCAATATAGTGGTTGAGTCGCTGTCCATTCACTACTTCTGTAGTATTATCTTTTAGAGGAGAAATTTTTATTGCTCCTGAACGGTATACTTCTTCAATCATGAAAGGTCCTTCCCATTTTGATAGTAGCTTACCTGCAAAAAATCTGAGACGAGACCTATACAATAGAACTTTCTCACCAACATGAAATTCTCTCTTAAGTATTCGCTTGTCATGCCATATTTTAACTTTTTCCTTAAAGAGCCTAGCATTCTCATAGGCTTCACTCCTCCATTCATCTAAAGAACTTAAGTCAAATAATCTTTTCTCACCAGCGAGCTTACAATCTCTATTTAGTTCTTTCACTGCCCAGTAAGCTTTGTGTTCTAATTCTAAGGGTAGGTGTCAAGCTTTCCCATAAACCATTTTATAAGGAGACATTCCCATAGGATTTTTGTAAGCAGTTCTATAAGCCCATAAAGCATCATTCAACTTCTTAGCCCAGTTTTTTCTAGACCTATTAACAGTGTTTTGCAAGATAGATTTAATTTCTCTATTTGATAACTCTACTTGCCCGCTAGTTTGGGGGTGATAAGCTGAAGCAATTCTATGATTAACATCATAATTAGCGAGGGTCTTCCTAAAACCACCATGAATGAAATGAGAACCCCCATCAGTCATGAGATACCTAGGCACTCCAAACCTAGGAAAGATAACATCCTTAAGCATTTTTAGAGAGGTTTCCCCGTCAGCACTTTTCGTAGGAATGGCTTCTACCCACTCAGTAACATAATCAACGGCAACAAGAATATGAGTGTAACCCTTCGAAGGAGGGAAAGGACCCATAAAGTCGAATCCCCAACAATCAAAAGGTTCAATAACTAGAGAGTAGTTCATAGGCATTTCATTGTGTCTAGAAATATTACCAACACGCTGACATTCATCACAAGATAAAACAAATTTTCTTGCATCTTTAAAAAGGGTAGGCCAGTAGAAACCTGATTGTAGTACCTTTTGTGCAGTTCTATCTCCTGCATGATGTCCTCCATAGGCACTACCATGACATTTATGCAATATCTCTTTTTGTTCATATTCTGGAACACATCTTCGCGTAATACCATCAACTCCTTCTTTGTATAAGTGTGGGTGATCCCAAAAATAATGCCTCAAATCATAAAAGAACTTTCTTCTTTGCTGAGCTGTAAAAGTTGGAGGCAAATACTTGGAGACAATAAAGTTAGCATAATCAGCATACCAAGGGCTTCCTCATGAGCTCACCCCTACTGCGGCTAACTGTTCATTTGGGAAACTATCATTAACAGGCATAGGATCAAAAGAGATGTTTTCCAGACGAGATAAATTATCAGCTACAGGGTTTTCAGCACCCTTCCTATCTACTATGTGTAGATCAAACTCTTATAAAAGCAGTACCCATCTAATATGCATAGGTTTAGCGTCCTTCTTCGTCATAAGCTATTTAATAGCAGCATGATCAGTATGAATGGTTACTTTTGAGTCCACAATATAGGCCCTAAACTTATCACAGGCAAAAACAACAGCTAGAAATTCCTTTTCAGTAGTGGCATAATTCCTTTGAGCAACATCTAGAGTCTTACTAGCATAATGGATAACGTTTAACTTTTTATCAATACGTCACCCAAGGACAGCCCCTACAGCAAAATCACTAGCATCACACATTATTTCAAAGGGTAAACTCCAATCACGTTGTTGAATAATGGGGGCTGTAGTTAAAGCCTTCTTAAGAGTTTCAAAAGCTTCCCTAGAATCATCATCAAAAACAAAAGCTACATCTTTTTGAAGAAGATTAGTGAGAGGTTTTGATATCCTAGAGAAGTCTTTAATAAACCTCCTATAGAAACCAGCATGACCAAGGATACTACGAATACCTTTGATGTCTCTTGGACATCGCATCTTCTCAATTGCCTCAACCTTAGCTCTATCAACTTCTATGCCTCTTTCAGAAACTTTATGCCCAAGAACAATCCCTTCATTAACCATGAAGTGGCATTTCTCCCAATTAAGAATAAGATTAGTTTCTTCACATCTCTGCAAAACTTTATCAAGGTTGTGCGGACAATTATTAAAAGAAGTTCCCTAGACAGAAAAGTCATCCATGAACACTTCTATAATTTCCTCACAAAAACCATGAAAGATAGCAGACATGCACCTTTGGAAAGTAGCAGGAGCATTACATAAACCAAAAGGCATACGTCTATAAGCATAAGTTCCATAAGGGCAAGTAAAAGTAGTTTTTTCTTGATCTTGTTGTTTATTAGAAATTTGAGAGAAACCAGAATAACCATCAAGAAAACAAAAATGGGTCGTTTTAGACAATCTTTCCAACATTTAATCAATAAAAGGAAGCGGGTAGTGATCTTTCTTAGTTACTTTATTGACTTTCCTAAAATCGATGCACATCCTATAGCCTACCACTATTCTTTGAGGAATAAGCTCATCATTATCATTAGGGACAACGGTAATACCTCCCTTTTTAGGAACACAATGAACAGGACTAACCCATTCACTATCAGCAATAGGGTAAATAATACCAGCATCAAGGAATTTCAATACCTCATTCCTTACCACTTCCTTCATCCTAGGATTTAAACATCATTGGTGCTCCACTACCGGCTTCGCATCTGGTTCTATGTTGATAGAGTGCTGACATACAGTAGGTGAAATACCTTTTAAATCATCCAGAGTATAGCCCATAGCTCCTCAATGTTTCCTCAGAACTTCCAATAACCTTTCTTCTTCCTTCCCTGATAGTTTAGCGCTAACAATAACATGATATATCTTTCTATCATCAATATAAGCATATTTAAGATCATCAAGGAGAGGTTTTAGATCGAAAACATGATCCTTTTTAGGTGGCATCGTGGTACCCAAGTCTTCTACAGGCAAGTCGTGCTTAAGCATCATAGGTTGATCACGGAGAATCCTGTCAATCTCATTCCTTTCTTCCATGAAGATTTCACTTTCATGATCTTCCATAAATTGCTGCAAAGCATTGTTAGGAGCAAGAGAAATAGAAGCAAGTTGTTCAACCCTAAAATCCTCATTATGGGTTTCCTCTTCGCAAGGTTCTTTAGCAAATTTTGAAAAATTAAACTCATAAGATTCCCCATCAAACTTAGTCATGATTTCTCCCTCTTGCAATCAATAATAGCTCCACAAGTACTCAAGAAAGGTCTACAAAAAATGATAGGGTAGGTTTTACTAGCAGCTGAAACAAGTACTAGAAAATCAGCAGGGTACTTAATCTTACCACAAAGAACTTCCACGTCTCGTACAATACCAATTGGAGAGATGGTCTCTCTATTAGCAAGGTGAATAACCACATCAATCTCTTCCAACTCGCAAGGACTGATTTCGTGCATAATTTCTCTGTAAGCTCATAAGGAATAGCACTAGAACTTGCACCAATATCACATAAACCATAATAACAATGATCACCAATTCTAAAAGAAAGCACATGAACACTAGCCTTTTTAGTTCTATTGGGATGTGAAACAATATTAGAAGCATCCTCACAAAACACTATGTGCCCATCTTCTACGCTTTTAGTGACAAGGTCTTTCACAATTGCTACCACAGGTTCAATGTTTATTTGTTCATCAGGTTTTACAGTTCTTTTTTCACTTTTGGTGATTATATTAGTTATCATAGGATGGTCCTTTACCTTTTCGGGGAAGGGAATCTTCTCGATATAAGGTTCGGGTAAGATGGGGTCAATAATGCAATACTCAGCACTTCCAATAGGAGCATAGTCAACAATATCTTTGTAAGGTGCATGGTATTTGTTCCATCCCCTTTTTGGAATTTCGATATAGGAAGCAAAAGCTCTAAAGCAATTCGTAATAAATTGCAAATCAAGACCATAAATATTACTAATATTTTGAAAGTCATCAGTTCCCATAAAAGATTCAATGCATTCATAATTATAATTTATACCTGACTTTCTACCTTTGTCATTCTCCCAAGCTTCAGCATTGTCTTGAATACGGTCTAGGAGGTCCCATTTAGCTTCTTCTTCCATGCGAGTGAATGATCCAACACAAGAAGCATCCAATAAATCTTTATCATGTAGAGGGAGCCTTGCATAAAAGTTATTGATAATAATATTTTTGGGGAGCTCATGAATGGGACATTTGAGCATTAGTAACTTCAATCTCCCCCAAGCTTGAGCTATACTCTCTCCATCAAGAGGCCAAAAGTTGTATATTTGATTCTTATCTTTATGAATCTCACTAGGAGGATAAAACTTTGAATAAAAGAGAGGTAGTATTTCCTCCCATTCCAGAGCTTGACCATTCTTCAGCAGCTTATACCATTCCTCAGCTCTTCCTTTCAGTGATAATGAGAATAACTTCTTAACTTGATCTGTTGTAATACCTGCACACTTGAAGAACCCGCATAATTCGTGTATAAAGAGTAAATGATCACCGGGATGGACAGTTCCATCTCCAACATAGTAGTTATCCATAACACGATCAATAATTCTTGTAGGTATTTTGAAAACATCATTCTCAGCAGGTGGTGGCTTATCTATTACCTTTGCAGTGGTAGTAGCATTACCAAATAAGAAACTCAGCGAATTATCCATAACGAAACTAAAGCAACTAGCAGAAGTAAACAATACTCACAGTAGAAGTAGCCTTTACCAGTTCCACTCTCCAATAGCGATTCACTCCCCGGCAACAGCGCCAGAAAATAGTCTTGATGACCCACAAGTATAGGGGGTGTATCGTAGTATTTTCGATAAGTAAGAGTGTCGAACCCAACGAGGAGCAGAAGGTGCTGGCTAGTCGTATGGATCAGGAATTCTCTGCAAATACTTAGCAAACGGATTTTTAGGGGTTTTTGATAAAGCAAGTAAACAAAGTACGAGTAAATAAGACAGTAGGAATAAATGCAGCAAGTGGCCCAATCCTTTATGCAGCAAAGGACAAGCCGGTTGTATTACTTAAGATGACCAAACGTTCTCGAGGACACATGGGAAGAATGCCAAGTGCTTTAATTTTGCTTCATATAGTTGATTAATCTTCTTTAGCTTGCTAAGTGTTGTCTGGGTGAACCTGTGCTAATGTACCTCCCCATCCAAGACTAATACATACTTGTGATTATACCCCTTGCAAACATCCGTAAGTACAAGAAAGTAATTAAGGTAGAAACCTAACCACAGCTTTAAACTCTAAGACCCTTACGTCCCTTGTGTAATGGTTTCCTAACGGGGGTTCAGGTTTCTGTCACTCCGGCAACCCCTACGATTAGTAGCCCAATACACAATGCATTCCCCTAGGCCCATATAGGTGAAGTGTCATGTAGTCGCCGTTCACATGACACCACTAGAAGAAGTACACCACAACTTAAATAACAATCTATTGAATCTTTCTCAACGCAACTCCACTACTAACAACAAGACTTCTCCCATGTCCTCAAGAACAAAACGAACTACTCACAAGAAATCATATGGATCATGATCAGATATGGTATAATGATGTATAACAATCTGAACATAAACAATAATTCAATGGTTCACTCAATCGCATCAACTACAAAGATTAATCAACACCGGGAAAGTTTCCCCTATAAACTATGCAAGATTCAACTCAATTGTTACAGCAATATGGAGATGGTGATGAGGGTGCTGATGGTGATGATGGTGGTGATGATGGTGATGATGATCCCGATGAAGTCCAGCTTGATGGTGGTATTGATGGCGACGACCTCCCCTCTCCGCGAAGGAATTCCCCTGGTAGAAATCTGTCTGCCGGAGAGATCTTTCTCTCTCGGTGTTTTCCGCCCCGTAGAGGCGGCGGAATCTTTCTGTGGTCGCTCCCCGAGTCTTAGGGTTTCGGGAGGATAATATACGGCAGAGGGGAGAGGCTGGAGTGGGCCAAGGCGGCCACACCACCTCCAGGCGCGGCCTAGGCCTGCCCGTGCCATGGGGTGGTGTGGCCCCCCTATGGCCCACCTCCACTCCATTTTCTGGCATCCTTAGTCTTTTGGAAAAATAGGATTTTCCGTATATTTTCCCGGATTTTCTGATCTTCACAAATTTTGCCGCCAAACAACACCTTTTCCATAAGAATCCTGACTGCAGCGGTCCATGCTCCAAAAGTCATCAACCATGCAAAAATAGATGAAATAACATAAGTATCACCTCTCAATACGAAATACATCAATGAATAATAGTGAATTAAGACATAGAATAGTGATGCAAAATTGACGTATCAAGCCCCTATACCAGGTATCCGGCATCCTCAAGGATGCTTTGAGCAACGCCACAAGTGCATCACCTCTTTAATCGGTCACACGTAGGGTGTGCCGACGACTTATGTCCCTCGCTCCAGTGCGGTACTAGAATTACTGAATCCCCAGGAACTCCGCAAACACTATGACATGGTTGGTGTGGAGGTGGAAAAGATGTTGAGCAGGGCTTGGCCTAAGCTCCGTCATCGTGGCTATTTACAAGGCTAGAAGGGGGAGGAAGATACCAACCAAAGGCAATATGAGAGGAGAAGGATGAGTGCGTGTGAGAGAGAGGATCTCCACCCCACCTTTTATAGGGGGTGGCGGCTGCCCCTTTCCATGGTTGGTGGCCAGGGTTGGTACCCCCACCTCTCCCTCATTCATGTGGGTGGAGGCTCCACTCACTCAAAATTCAACTCCACCTTCTCATGTTTAATATCCACTCAAAATCAAAAGTGATGTAGTTAAAACTCCCTTTTAATTCACTTGATTTAATGCAACTCATTCAATGAACGGTTCATTTAATAAGCACTTTGTTTAATGAACACATTGATAATCTAATCTCCGATAATATTCCGATACACCGAAACTATTCTAGCAAATATATCAGAACAATACCTGCACTATCCAGTATTTTCTCTGGTATTCCCTATCCACTCAAATTCATCGACTACCGTTAAGTGTGTCTCCCTACGGATTTGCAAGATGAGTGGACATGATCGAGACAATCTCTGATCAATAATCATTAGCGGGACCTAGAGATCCATAATGACTCCCACCAGCTCAAACGATGAACTAGTGATCACATGAACCTTTGTTCGTAGTAACCAATTCATTTTTTCTCGCGATATATTACTGGTCCGAGATCATATCATGTGGTATCGCTCATACCTAGTTCGATCCCGTTATTGACAAGTACTCTTTTCTTGTTTCCTTGATATATCATTCTTAGTGATCGTTATCACTTGTTGGTAAGCTATGTTAATGTGATATCACCGAGAGGGCCCTGAGTATCTCTCTCCGTCATCAGGATGGACAAGTCTCACTCTTGATCCACAAGCCTCAACTAACACTCTCCAAGTATCCGACGACACCTTTATGATCAACCTGTGACGGTGTGACGTTTCATGTAATCAAAATACTCTTCCTAAGTCAGCAATTAACGTGATCTCACGGTCTATGTATTAGGGTTACTTTGAGTGACGTTATAATGGTGTAAACATAATGGCATGATCATATTACTATACTTTGGGAGTTTGTTAATCACTGTTAGAGTATGTCACGGTTTGGTAATAATTAGTAGTTTAATATTGTAATCTAAGTTTATCTCTATTAGTCTTCTTGCCCCCCAAGTCTTGTGGTACAATATAAATATCCTAAGGTATCACAATGTAATTACCTCTTGCAATATCAATACAAACTATGTTCCGCAATTCTATCATGGCATCAGAGTGTGTCGCTCCGCGGCCTAGGTTTTCGCCACCGCTTTCACCGCGCCATCCCCAGCGAGGTCGATCTCCATGATATCCGCCGTGGGCATCGCATCTCGTAGCTAGTTTTTCTTCCAATTCCCAAGATTGGTTTAGTAGTTCTAGCAAGTTTCTTTTTCCTATTAGATCTATTTTGCTTTTAGCCACCAAAAGCATCATCCACAGCGCATGTCATCAGCTCGGGCCTCTACCTCAACCTCGGCGTCGACTCAACTCTGGCAAATCATCGTCAACGATCGTGGCAAGGAGGCTCCGAGTGGCACCCCAAGGGACGCCTTCACGCGCTGCGTCGGTTGCTCCGTCCTCACGTCGTCTCCACGCTAGCCTATGTTCGCCGACATCTACTAGGACGCACGTCCCTAAGTACGCGCATCGCCGTCAACAAAAGGCCGCACCTTCATAACCAGTGGTCATCATCGCCGACAACCATCTACACCAAAAACATAGCCACATCGTCGCCACCACCACCAACCGTGGTCATCGTCAACACCAACACGTTCTTCTCCACGAGCGATGCCGCGCTCATACAAGCGGAAAATACGGGTCTAAATTTCGAAATCAACTACCGCTACAATTCAGTCGCCATCCACAACTTCGTCTTCGTCCACCACGACCTCGCCGCCAGAGTCGCAGTCTAATTTTTATTTTTTTACTTAATCTATTTTCTTCTTGCAACTACTTCATCTACTCCGAAAAATCAGTGGACAACTTCTAGGCACTGACCATTCACGAAGAATTTCTCTGCTGCTCCTTCCGGCTCTGGCTCGCATGGCTCATGATGGTCCCTGCCTTTGCACGTCTGGTATTGGCAATACCGATGCGTGCCTTCGTCCCTGGCACGCTCCCGAGTTTGGCATGGTCGGCAAGGCGTGTCGCCTACCTCCACTACTCTGGATCCAACTACGTCTACGTCATCTACTACGGCAAATTCTCTAGGCTCAACAACGACATCGACCACAACACCACGACAACATAAACATCATCAATTTCATCAACAGCGACTACATCACCAACGGCATCATCAACCACGACTACAACACCCTACTTTTGGCTACATCGACATCGACATCCACCAACATTCTCTACAGTTCGCGCCTTTGGATTATGCTCCAGTCAGACTGTCAGCGATGCTCCTGCTGTTCTCGGCACTACCGATATGACTGCGGGGGGGGGGGGGGGGGTGTTAGAGTATGTCACGGTTTGGTAATATTTGGTAGTTTAAGATTGTAATCTAAGTCTATCTCTATTAGTATTCTTTCCCCCAAGTCTTCTAGTATTAGGCTCACGATGTAATTACGTCTTCCAATATGAATACGATATATACATCCTCAATCTTTCAGTCACATTATTCTACCAATGTTGTGACCTCATTATTAACAACATCCAATGTCATGTTCAGGAAACCTTGATCATATGTTAATGAACAAGCTAGTGTAAAAAGAGGCATCACTAGGAACCTTCTATTTTGTTAATTAAACACACATGTATTAATGTTTCCTTTTAACACAATTATAGCAGAAGAAATAAAATCTATTACAAACGTGGAATAACATAATAACCATCTATTATTGCCTCTCGGGCATATTACTTTTAGGGAGAGCCTCCAGTGTCTCTCCAATGGGGAGTGACTCGGGAGGGAAACAAGTCAGAATAGTTAGTTGCTCAGGACTGCACGAGATATAAAGAAATACAAGGATAAGACACACTTAACATTAAACATGAGATTGACTTAGCCTAAACTTCACCCTCGAAGTGGGCTCACGAACGGCCCATTTGCCAACACTCTGCTCGGGTATTTATCCAAACATCCATGTCTAAAAATCTAAATAACCCTGGTTTACTTTTTGTATGTTGCACGGATTTATTTATTAAGCACCCTGTGTGAGAAACTTCATAAAAACCAACTAAAGATAAAATGAGTACAACTCACTTAAAAATGAACTTAAGTATTCAACAATCTGGACCGAGATTTTAGTTACGGTTTTTTTATTCTATCTCTATGGCTTGCATCTTCCTCGATCACATTATACCAACTGGAAAAGCACATTTCATTGAAAAAGTTATCTAACACAAATTAAAATAAAATAAAATTTATACTAGACTTTTATACCTATTAGAATTTATTTATCGCATTCTATATGGATGGAATAGTATAATTTTATTTGCATGTTTGCCACAGTTAACCAAATATTTTTATTTTGAAATAAACTTGTTAAAAAGTTTAATTATAGAATTGTTAAAATTTACTTGTAGAATTGTTATTATACACATGTATTGTATGCCTTGAACTGTGATAAATCTGAATTATATTTATTAATATGTACACAACTTGAATTATTCTTTAACATTTGCTTTAGATAGATGGTTTATACATATCTGTTATAAATAGTTTAAAGCTTACAACCTCAAAAACATCTTAAAATCATTTTCTAGTACATGGCTGGTAACCATATTTATTGAAACTTCTAGAGTTGGAATATAATTATTTGCATGATTCTTTACTGTTTGTGATGGAGGAATGTTCAACCGGGTAGGCCGAGAGAGTGGAGTCGCCATATGACACTGGGATGGTCCGAGAGAAGCCTAACTCCAATTTACTTGTTATCGGAAGACCGTATCGGAGAAGCCCCGTGACGAGTCCACTTGGAGTACATGTAATGTTCGAACAAGCCTAGTAGACGATTATGTTTCCTTATCCTATGGGATCATATCTTAGCCTATATCATTGCCACCGAAGTGGCTTTGACACGTTGCCTAATTTAAACATTTTCCTACAGCGAGTGCTATCCCATGAAAACTAGAAAAATGCCAAATGAGCGATTCTTGTTGATGTCTCGATAATCGTGTACCATGGGTTGACGTTCCTCAAAACGGTATTAGGATCCAAAATCGTGTTCTATAAACGCAACCACCTCCGTGCACGTTTTCACAAATCAGTTCGTCACATATCTCTTGTGCACCAACAATAAATAATGCAAGGAAACATTATCGCAGTCTGTCTCAGTCATAGGGGTTCCAATGTTTACTCTCATACACCGACTGTTGGAAAAAACATCAATTATCTATTATATATACTAAAATCAATATACCGATGTCTAATAGACCACCAGGTTAAGCCACATAATCGAAATTATTTTGATGTTTAGCATGCTAGGACTTGGCAAATAAATTTTCCCTCCAATCTATACTAAGTGTCACCAAGTACTACTATAATTTTGCATTAAATCAGTGACATTTATTAGGGAGTGACACTTATTACAGATTGGAGTGAGTACAATCTTGTACTAAAACTAGTCAATTTAGAATCTGGCAAGTAAGATACATGCAAGACCGCTTACAATTTTGAACTTATTTTTGTATAGTATCAAATTGAGTATAGAAAAATAATCGGAAGACATATGTTAATTATTAAAATGTACTCTCTCTGTCCGAAATCAGTGAGTAGGTTTTTTTATATTTGCATGTAATTAGAAGTGTTTTAGTGTGTAAATATGTATTAACCAAGCCAAATCCAAATCAATTATTTCTGGACAGAGAGTATATGTATTTCAAAAACTATTTCCTAATAACACATTTACCGGAGGTGAAACAACTCGGCGGAAACTAAAAAGCTTACTACACTTCTTCTGTGAAAATCATCGTACAAAGAGTATAAGAAGTAAAGTAGGTACATCTATATAAAATTTGACTACGAAACATTTCCCCTCATTCTTGGCGGGACTACGAAGCAGGTATGCCATTGCTCTAAAACTACGATGACAAGAAACCATCTTAATCTAAGAAAATGCGAATTTTCAACAAAAAAATATATAGAGAGAAATATTATATACTAAAATCCTGTGTAAAAGCACATATAGATAGAAAAATGTGATACGCCATAAATTTGCACTCGACAAAATTGAAACATCTCGGGATCAATCTCCTAAGCTCACACTTATTAATTGATATATATTTGTTAGTGTACATAAACATAACATAGCTGATACATCATGGTAATCTAAGTAATTAGATCACACACGTTATTATTACTGAACTTATTATTGTCATCATCATCATCATTATTATTATTACTATTATTATTATTATTATCCAAGACATAATACAATAGAAAGTATAGAATTATGGTACATACTCTGATTTGTTTATTTATTTTGTAGACCACTACAGGGTGACCGCATTGTAATTGTGTCTAAAGGCTAATTAAACATGCATGCTCTTTCAATATGACAACAATGCTACTATTGATAGATATATTAATATTAGTGTACCTAAACATATACTAAATAATATGCCATCATAAATTTAGAAACAAATACCAAATTTATTTTTATTATCATAACCATTAATATTATTATTATCCAAGAGATAAAACAACCGAATGAGATATTGTACAAATTTTTAGGAAAAAGTTATTTTTATACACCACAATCGGTAGACAAATCTGTAATTGTGCCTGACTGTTAACTAACATATTATTCCAACTGGTGGAAAAGAAATTGTAGGAGAAGTCACAAGGTCTTATCTTGAATATCGATAACTCATATGTGCATCCCCTTTTTTCTAACGGATTTGAAAATAGTTTCATATAATTTTAGTTCTTAATAAATATTGATAAATATTATTTGATGTATAATAAATATTATTTGATGTAAATTAAATATAGGGAATTATCTCTAGATCAAATTGAAATTGTGTTTCCACACTAAATAGTTTCGAATGAATAAGGAGTATCGAGGTCATATTATTTTATCATAACTTCTTCCTATTCGTTTTTTACACACATGTATCAATTAATCGCCCGGTAGTACTCACTCGGTAGTTTTCAGCAACAAAGAAATATTTAAGACCGGCTCAGGAGATATATTGGTGGTTTCTAACTGCAAAAGATTAGGTTATGTAGTAAAACTAACATAAATCTAATTCATCCCAACGGTGCAAATGAACCCATTATTTGAAAATATATTTCTAAATGTTAAAAAATTTAGGAAAAAATATTCACGTGTGTGTTCTGACATTCTCTATGCGCACACAAGTTTTCGGAAAAAAAAGAGCATTTTTTGTGTCTCGTGTAAAAGACAAATTCGGACGCGCTAACATTATTATTCTTGGATATCTTTTATCTTTTTACACAAGTCAAATAAAATGTTCTTTTTTTTGCGAAAACTTGTGTGTGAACACAAAATGTCCGGATGTACAAGCAAATTTATCTTTCATAATTTTTGTGCAATTTCTTTTATGTATTTTTCACAATAGGTTCATTTGCACCCGCGAGTCAAAACACCACCTCCGTAAGACTGATGCCCAATAAAGCCAGAACTATGTCATCCAAGCCGTTGTACTCATGTTACACAACAATAATAGGATATGGTCAAGAAAGAGTGGATAATGCATGATAAAAATAATATCACATCCATTTCAAAAAAATATGATACTTAACCAACGTTGATTTTCAATATATATAGTCCATTTTGAGGTAAATGAAATTATACTAAAATGTTTGGAGGTAAACTTCTCTAACGTTAGTTACTGGTAGAGAAACATATTAAACAAACATTCCACCATATCATAATAATATATTTTTGTAAAAATAAAGACCAAATTTGAATTTTATAAAATTTTCCTAAATAATGAAGTCATTTATTCTAGATTAAAAGGAGAATGGCATGTCAATGCACAAAGATGGAGTAAAGTCAAGGAATAACATTTTGCTTTTGTGGGAAAAAATGAATATCTATCCGGATTAAAAAAATAATGATAGATCTTATTTGGCCTATGTGTCAACAAGGAACACTTTTCTCTTCACTTCTTTATGAAGAATATCGCCACAGAGAAAAATGCTTGGGCCCTCAATACTAATTGCTTATTAAGTCTTTTTAACTTAATTGATCTTCATATGTATGTGATCCAATCATTGATCTGATCGACTCATATATGCTCCGATGGGCCTAAAATCATGGAGTTTTATAACTTACCAAAGCATTCTTGGCCATTTGTTGCAATGAACCATCCTTACTAGTAGACAAGAAATAAATGTTTTTACAATTACGTGTCATATGAACGACCGTTGATCCACATTACTGAAGGGTGATTTTTGAGGCACCTGGTTTATCCACGTCACCCAAATTATAGTGACCGTTAGATCTAAAATTTAAGACTATGATTTAAAATATTATTAGTCTCGTAACACATGGTGGACACAACATATGTTGCAAAGATCATGTCACTAGTAGAAAATAGACATTTGGTCTAGGGGTATTAGCCCCGGTTTTGCTACAAACAAGGACTAATGCCCCGGTCCAACAGCTAGAACTGGCCCCGGGGGGTGGCAGGCACTAGCCCCAATTCGAACGGGACCTTTAGCCCCGGGTCGTGTAACAAACCGGGGCTAAAGGGTTTCAGGCAGGCCAGGTCTAGCGCCAGACCCTTTAGTCCCGGTTTGTTATACGACCCGGGGCTAAAGGTGGACCTTTAGCGCCGGTTCTAGACACAAACCCGGGCTAAATGTCTGGTTATATCTTCTTCCCCTGCCCGAGCCACCATTCAAGCTGGTGGCTCTCCTCTCTCTCTCTCTTTCTTGCTTCAAGCTGGAGTTCATGCCCTTTTTTTCCTCAAGATTTGTCTATATTTTGTGGTTCCCCATCTATCCAAAGGTTCTAAAAGGTGAGCAACTTCATCCTTTGAACTCTCATTGCTATATTAGCTCATTTCATGCTCTATCTTATAGATGCATTTGTGGATTTAGTTTGGTAGTAATTTTTGCAATGATAGCATGAGATCGATGTTTAGATTGTATCTATCTTGTATTAATGTAAGGAACTCTAAGGTAAATATCACAATATGTGGATTCTATCTATATATATCTTGTTTTGGCACATAGTCTCGAATTTGATTTTAGAAGCACACACATGCGTGAGTTCATCATTCTAACTAGCTAGCTGGGCAAACTATCCTTCTTCGTCTACCTGCGTTCAACAAACTAAAAAAATTGTAACAAAGATAGGCTTAATTCATAAAATCTTGATAAGAAGACATCACAATTCACATATTAGGGAGTGCCTCTATGGAGAGATCCTCGAAGATGTCTGAGGACGGGATCCTAAGACATCTTCGAGAAGCTCTGCCGTAGTGGTGTCCCTACTCTCCCACACCATCTTTTGGTTTATATATTCTCTAGCTAAATGAGTATGCTGGTGGAGCTAACTAATTTCACATATTAGAGAGGGCCTCTACGGCGAGCTCCTCAAAGATGTCTGAGGACGAGGTCCTAAGACATCTTCGAGAAGCTCCGCCATAGTGGTGTCCCTGGTGAAAAGGATACAGATGCCGCCTAGAGGGGGGTGAATAGGCGGTTTAAAACTTCTACAATATGGGCTTAACAAAGGCGGAATAAAACTAGCATTTACTTTGTCAAGCACAAATCCTATATAAACTACGGTTCACCTATGTGCACCAACAACTTATGCTAAGCAAAACAAGCAACTATGTGATAGCTAGATATAAGGCTTCAAGCACGAAGTCTATCACAAAGTAAAGTGCATAAGTAAATAGATCAGGTATAGAGATAACCGAGGCACACGGAGACGATGATTTATTACCGAGTTCCTCCCATAAAGGGAGTACGTCTCATTGGACGGGTGGGTAGTACTAAGACCACCACGCCACTAAAGGCCTCACCCTATTCTCCTGTGAACCTCGCCACAAGAGGCCTGGTTCACTTCTTCACTATCGGTGCACTTGTCGGTGGCAATCCGTAACCTCTCACAAATATTGGGGTATTTCTCCACAACTCAATTGGAGGCTCCAACAAACAAGCTCGGGGAAAGCTCCACAACTTAATTGGAGGCCCCAAGTAATCCACAAACCTGCAAAACAACTAAACCGTCTAGGGTTCCAAGAACCCAAGAGTAAAAAGCTTCTCACCTTTCACCCAATCGAATCCTCACCGAGAACTCAAATCGATGCACAAAATGCAATGGCAAGAACACAAAAAGTGCTCAAGTCCTTCTTTCCCAAATTCCACCAAAGCTACAAAAGCTAGTGGGAGAATAAGAGAAGAAGAACACAAGAGGAAATCCACAAAAGAAACTCTAAGATCTAGATCCCAATATGTTCCCCTCACATAGAGGAGAGATGGATTGGTGGAGTTGTCGATCTACATCCCCTTTTCAAATCCCCCAAAAAGATTCAAGAAATATTGGAGGGATTGAGAGAATTTGCAAGCTCTTGAAGGTCAAAACAATGGAGAAGAGAGAGAATGCAAGCAACCAGCCTAAGGAGGAAGAAGGGGTCTATTTATACCCCTCCCCAACGAAATATGACCGTTTGGGACCTCCCAGGCCGGATAATCCGCCCCTCCCCCGGATATTCCGGGTTCCCCGGGCCAAAATATGGCTAAGGACTTCGCGGGGCGACCCTCTGTATAGGGGGCGGATATTTGGGCCGGATAATCCGCCCTCGGAGGCCCGGATAATCCGCCCTTGTTACAGAGAGCCACGCCTCAAAGTCCTTAGCCGTTTCCCAAAAATTGGGCCGGATAATCCGCCCCCATGGCCGGATAATCCGCCCCCCCTGAAAACTGGCAGAAACAACAAAACTGAAACAATCATAACTTTTGCATCCGGACTCCGTTTTTGATGATCTTGGGATCGTTTTAAAGAGGACAATGAGCTCTACAAGATCATCCAGAGAAAAATTATAGTACAGAAAGATAGGATAGAACCAAATGACGAAAGGTTTGACCTCTCCCAAAAAGACGAATTGATAAAACCTCCAACATCGAAAAAGCAATAGAGAATGCATATGAAATTCGTTTTAGATGAACTTGAGCTTGTCATGGAGATTAACACAAGCTCTAAGTACTCACATGAGTAAGACAAAAATAAGAACCAAGAAAGATGATTCCAAGTATGCAAAGGTTTGAGCTCTCACCGAGGGATATGATCAAGTTACTCACTCGAGAGCCCCTCTTGATAGTACGGTTATCTATCCTCTAAACCAGTCTACCCAACTAACACCACGAGACCAGTAAGAATGAAACCCTATCAAGATCAAATAATTGCCTTGTGTATATTCCACTTGATGTTGATGATGACAATCTTCTATACCTCAAGATGGAACACCTTTCTTGATTGCGCTAGCTTGGTGAAGACTTGGAATTTGCTCCCCCATACTCCATTATGGAAGATCCCCTCTTTTAGGCATATGTTCACATATCCATGATCACCATAAGGATGGCAAGCTACACTTGAGATCATCTTATTATTCAAGACACACTTGCCATAGGCTCAACTTCTACTTGACCAATCTCCGGATCATTCCTTGAAACCTTGATCACCACTTGATCTTCTTCACTTTCTTCTTCTTCCAACCTTGAAGCCAACATATGGTTCAAGCATTGCCTATGGACAAATCCTACAAGTAAAACTCAATGCAAACATAAGTCCATAAAGATTGTCATTAATTACCAAAACCATACATGGGGCACACATGTTCTTTCAATCTCCCCCATTTTGGTAATTGATGACAATCCCCTTGAGAGGGTTTATATCTATATATTCAACATGCAAAGCAATAACAAAGATGCAAGAGCATGAGAGGAAAATGCTTAAGAACAAACTCAAAGCATGAAACCAACTTCCCTTAAACCCTCCAAAACTTCTCCCCCATTGGCATCGATTGCCAAAATGGGTGAAAAGCTCTAGACGGCCAATAGGGTGATAATTCCTCCAAAATGTGTACATTTCTCATAGTGTGAGTGGAATAAAATGCACGTATCCAATGACGAATACTTAGGAGGAGGTTAAACAATATTAAGGATCAAAAGATTGCAAAAAATAAAATTTAACAAGGTGAAGAAGCATCAACAAATGAAGCAAGCAATCAAAAGATCCAAAGAACCACTTGGCAAAAAGAGCATAAACCAAGGCATATAACTTGCAATAAACAAATGGTTGAGCAACGAGTAAGAGACAACATAGTAGAAGGCTCAACCACAAGGATGTGTGAGAGGCATGACAAAGCATAGTATAAGACTAATGCAAGGATGATCATTGAGCATCAAAATAGTCTTCAATGAATGATATTGCTTAGTATGACTATACAACACACAAGAATCAAAGAAGATATCAACAATAGAGAAGTAACAGCTCTCATGTGTATAGGTTTCTAAGTGGACAATCTCACGAAGATACTTATCCACAAATAATCATGTACACACAAAATAGATACTAAAATAAATAGAGCAAGATATCCAAAATGAAGTCATGACAATACACCACTAAGATCTTTGCTTGATAGCATGACCAAAAGGCTCAATTTTATCTTATTGTATATTCATGAACTTCAACCACAAACATATCAAATACATCACAACTACCATTAAGGGAAGTAGAGATTGTTGGAATGTATTGCGAGAGGAATCTAGTATCACAAAGAAAGAATCAACTTTGCAAATTCATCAATATTGCACATGAGAGTAGTTTGAGGAAACAATAAGCAATATAATTGCTAGATTGACATATTTGGGATTGGTGAATCATGAGCATGATTTTGTATAGTCCCAATTATATGCACTCATATCAACTTACTCACATATGCAATAGAGAGCGTTCTTTAAGGCCAAAGAAAGAACCACAACAACTAAAAATACAAAAAAATCATGCCAATATGCAACCTACCATAGGTTGGAAGATGATATATACGCATGAGTAAGAGATACTTGTTACCGAGATAATATTGGTGTGATGAAGTAGATAGGAGTTCGTTGATCATCCTTGCTTGTCTCTAATTATCATTGAGTCATCACTTATTCCTGATGAAAGAGACAAGCATCCAGTGCACCTCGAAGGTACCTAAAACAAAATTCAAGTACAATATGGTCCCCAAACTTATTGGGTCCAAAGTAGTTAGAGAAACTACAATACATAGGAGAGACTCCACATAAATATGTGCATATTGATATGAATTGAATTTCATGCACATCTTAGCCAATTAGGATTTTGTTGAGTTTCCCCTATATATTGGATAAAGTAAAGCAAGCATGCCATAATATATACATTTCTTAAATATGCATGCACACTACTTTCAAGAACCAAAGGAGATACAATTTGAACAAAATACCAAGTAAACCAAGAAGAAACACCAAAGTGTGACACGATAAAAGGTTGTTCAAATTATATCAAATAACCAAATCAACTCATGAAAGACCAAAACAAAGAGAAAGAGATAGAGAAAAACACAAATGCTCAAGGATTTATCTCATTCTAAAATGTCAAAAAAGTTAGAAAGGAATGAGATAAAGCCAACTTCCAAAAAGAGAAAGTTAAAAAAAAACACACCAATCTCTCAACACTTTTCAAGATGACACAAAGTACCAAAGGAATATTTATATTCCAAGGACAAAAAAATGATATGGAGCCAAACATGTTGTGAAGAAGCATAAAAGGAGTGTTCTACACAATATAGGAAAACTCCCCCATGATTAGTGCATTATTTAAGATTTTTTATTTGAATACAAAATGCACCCACATGGGATCATCATCTCTACCTACATCAAAGAGAGCATTAACGATTTCAAGTCAAAGAAATATCCAAAAATGAGATAACACGAAGATTTAATATAGGCTCAACACAACAAAAACAAGTACATGGTGTGCACGCCAAAATACACAAATAAACTTGATAACTCAAGATAAGTAAGTGGTTATGCACAACATATAAAAACACATGCAAGGTACAAAAAACCAACACATGCACAAGGGGCGAGTAACTTTAAATGTAAATGCGTTGAGAACATGTTACCGCAAGGAGGAACAATGGATATATGATAGAGATAAGATAATATAAACCACTTGGCTTGGGACAATATGATTGATGAAGTTCCCTTAATTCTTCATGATGTATCCAAGTCTCCAATGCCCTCCACCAACACCTATTGATCAAGTTTTAGCTTGTTGGTCCCCAACCAAGTTGGGTCCTAAGAAGTTAGTCACAATAGGCTTGGCAACCCAAATGGTTCTTCTCTTGACACCACATTGGGCACCAACATATTTGGCGAACACATTTCCAACCTCATCCTTATGAAGAGAATAAACATCATCAATCATAATAGGGTTGGATGAGGAGTTGCCAATAGTGCATGAAGAAGAGAGGTGACCTTTCTCATGACATATGTAGCAAGTTCTTTTCTTCCATTTCTTCACACTTGATTTATCCACCATGGGAGTATTATCTTGATTCTTTTTGCAAAGTGGCCTTTCTTCAACTTGAGGTACACCATGACCTTGAACTTGAGGCCTCTTCACTTTTTGCTTATCACTAAGAGTCTTATTCTTCAATGGGCAAGATCTAACATGGTGCCCTTCAATTTTGCACTTGAAGCAAACAATCTTGGCAAAAAATTTGACATGTTCTTGGCCCTTCTTCTTGTTTATCTTGAACTTATTATTGTTAGTGGACTTGTTCTTGATATTGGATTTGAATCCAAGCCCACTCTTGTCACTTGGGAATTTTTGCACACTCAAGATCTTGTTGAGTGTGGCCCTCCCTTCATGACCCTTTTTCAAGTCCCTCTTCAAAGATGAGACTTGGGCCTTGAGCTCTTTGATTTCCTCTACATGGTTAGTATCAACACAAATACTAGAGGAAGTAGAAGCTTCGTTGTTAGGGAAACAAGGCAAGGAATGTAATTCATTACAAGATGTAGCAATAATATGAGATGATGAATTAGAAGGACTAGCACATGGCAGTATGACATTTGTAGTGGATGTAGTGCTAATGTCCACATGAGGCTCATTAGATGTTACCTTTGACACAATAGCCTCATGAGCTAACTTTAGCCTATCATGGGAGGCTAGAAGATCCCCATGAGAGCTTGATAGCATAACATGACTTTCTTCCAGTTTCCCATAATTGCTAGTTAGCAAAGCAAGTTGAGCCTTTAGCTCAACATTCTCCTTCAAAATATATGCTTCAAAAGAAGTAGAGTTAGTAGCACAAGCATCATTATAATGAG
Organism: Avena eriantha; assembly: GCA_910589775.1. NCBI lineage: Eukaryota > Viridiplantae > Streptophyta > Magnoliopsida > Poales > Poaceae > Avena > Avena eriantha. The sequence goes on along the minus strand of OU342743.1, from coordinate 101,631,122 downwards.
CAATAGTAGAAGACAACTTGGAAATCTCATTATATTTTCTTTTGAGATCAATTGCCACCTCAAGAGCTTTATCACGGGTTTCACTTCTAGAGTAAATGTCTCCTCAAGAGATTCTTTGGTTGCTTGTGCTTCTTCAAGAGCTTCATTTAGATATGCAATATCATTAGCGTACTCACGCTCAAGGCTACTCATTTTGTCAATTGTGTTCTCATGCTCCTCAACTTGAGCTTCTAACTTATCAACACGTTCTTTGCTCTCAATAGCAAAACCCAAGATTTCAACAAAGTTAGAGCAAGAAATATTATTCTTAACAACATCATGATAAACAATCTCACCCTTTTCATGTAACAAATCAACATCAATCTCTTCTTCCTCATTATACTCATCCTCATCATCACAAGATGTATTGGGTTACAAAGTAGGAGATACCTTTGATTCCCTAGCCATAAGGTATAGATGGGAACCGTGAGATGATGATAATGAAGAATTACTTGAGGCTTCATTCAAGATGTTGTCTTGACCCATAGAATTTTCAGTTTCCTCTACATTGTTATAAACACAACAACTAGAGGAAACAAAAGCATTTATATCATGGAAACAAGGAATATTAAGCATATCATCATGAGATTTACTCAAACAACTTACACATGATATGCAAGGACTATCAACACAAGCATGTAAGTAGTTTGTAGTGCTAGAAGTGTTAAACTCCAAAGATAGATCATTGCAACTAGATAGAGAGGAGGGATTACAAATAGTAAGAACACTATCCATATTGCAATTTCTATCACCACTTACCATATCATTACCTTGTAAAAAATCACATGTTGGTGAAGTGGTAGAAGATGAGAACTCATCTCGACCGGAAGTGGAAGCAACACAATCATCCTCAAAAATATTGGACACAACATATTTATCTTGAAGTTTTGTCCATAACTCATGAGCGCTCCAAAAAGGTATGACTGAAGAAGTAACTACATGGCTCAAAGCATTAACAAGCACATTAGAAGCTTGAGCATCGAGATATAAGTTTTTCTCATCCTCACAAGATAGATTAAGGAAATCCATTGGAGGAGAAAAACCTATATCTACGATTCTCTCCAAATTTGGGTCCATGGCCCGAAAATGATCAAGCATACAAATTTTCCAAATCTCATAACATGTGCCATCGAATATGAAAATGTCATCGTGCACTAATCCCCTAGCCGACATCTTTACTCTCAAGACGGTGAAGCCCAAAAGAGAGACCAGGCTCTGATACCAATTGAAAAGGATAATGATGCCGCCTAGAGGGGGGTAAATAGGCGGTTTAAAACTTTTACGATATGGCTTAACAAAGGCGGAATAAAACTAGCGTTTACTTTATCAAGCACAAATCCTATATAAACTACGGTTCACCTATGTGCACCAACAAATTATGCTAGGCAAAACAAGCAACTATGTGATAGCTAGATATAAGGCTTCAAGCACGAAGGCTATCACTGAAGGAAATATGCCCTGAGAGGCAATAATAAAGTTGTTATTATATATTCCTTGTATATGATAGATGTTTATTTTGCATGTTATAATTGTATTGATAGGAAACATCAATACATGTGTGTTTAATAAACAAAAAGGGTCCCTAGTTATGCCTCTCTTATAGACTAGCTTGTTAATTAACATGATGATCAAAGTTTCCTGATCATGGACATTGGATGTTGTTAATAACAAGGTCACAGCATTTGTGAAATGATGTGATGAACATTCATCCGAAGTATAGCATTACGATCAAGTCATTATGTTTATATTGCTATAACATCATACAAAGTAGTCTTAGTCCTTAGACCATGAGATCATGTTAATTGCTAACACCGGAAGAGTATCTTGATAACATCAAACGTCACACCGTAACAGGGTGACTATAAAGATGGGTTCAGTACTACGAAGGTGTTATGTTGAGGCTCATGGATCAAGAGTGGAATTTGTCAATCCAGATGACGGATAGATATACTCTGGGCCCTCTCGGTGATATCACATTAAGATAGCTTGCAAGCAAGTGATGTGATCACTAGAATGTTATACCACGGGAATGAGAAAAGAGTGCATGTCGGTAACGAGATCAAACTAGGTATATGGATACCGATGATCGAATCTCGGACATGTATTATATCATGAGACAAAGGGATTAAATTGCTGACACTAAAGGTTCTCACAATCACAGAAGTCATCGTTGAATGTGTAGGAGTCAGTATGGATCTCCAAGTCCCGCTTCTGATTATTGATCTGAGAGGAGTCTCAATCATGTCTGCATTATTCGCGAACCGTAGGGTGACACACTTAAGGGTTGCCGGACACCATTTAGGAGCACATATGTTCCAGACAAAAGGTTTGCAAAGCGCAGGAAATGTTCCGATAGAAACCGGAATTGTTTCCGGTGAAATTGCAGAAAGTGGTTCTGCATGTGATATTCAAATATTGCAAGGGGCTATATGTGAATGTTTTTTAATTAAAGTAATTAACAAAATTCTGAATAAATTTAATAAAATAGTTTTATTAAATGAGAGAGCATTAAATTTGGAGAAATTTAATGCATTTAAAGTGGAGACTTTAAAAGGGAATGTGAAGAGGCATTTTAATGTGGAGCGGTTACCACCACATGAATGGGGGAGGTGAGGAGTCACCTGCCCCCCATGCGTCGGCCATGGAGAGAGGGGGCACCCCCCTCCTCCTATAAAAGGCCACCCATTCCCTCCTTCATCCACACACCTCCTCGTGAAGGATCTCTCTCCCCCTCTAGATATTCCCCCATGGTCTCGGATTAGCGAGATACATGTTCCCGGTGGCCTTGCGTATGGAAGGAGTTGCTGCTTCTGCTGATTCGCTGGAGCGAGGAGATGGAGGTTGTCCGGTGGCTTGAATGTGTGTGCGAGGACGGATGCGCTGCTGATTTGCGGCGCTCGGACTTCCACACGATCTTGAGATCGGCAAGCGTACGACTACATCAACCACGAGTTCCTACTCGTTAACAAAACTCGTTGTCTTCGAGGGTAAGTTCTCCATGGATGTATGTCCACCCGTTGCTCTGTATCTAGTAGATAGATCTTGGCATATAGTTCTCATCGTAGGAATTTTTTTGTTTTCTATGCTACGGACCCAACAGTGGTATCAGAGCCTGATCTATGCTTTGCACGGGTAGTACACATATGTTTATATGTGGGCGATGATGATCATGTTATTGCATCTTCTATGTACTTTGGATATTGGTGGCTTAGTGGGATTCAGCGGCCCGGACCAAACTTACATGTCATCGTACATGACACCGGTTCCACGACTGACATGCAACTTGTTTTGCATAAGTGGCTGGCGGGTGTCTGTCTCTCCTACTATAGTAAATATCTGATTTACAATGAGTTGCTAATAACTTGGTTATCCTCGTTGTGGTTCATTTTCATAGGTAAGACCGGTTCTATCTCCGAAAGCCCTAAGCCACGTAAAACTTGCAATTGATAAATTAGAGGCGTCTAGTTTAGATCGTTGCTGGGCTAGTGTCTTGATATGGTATTGTTATAAGTAGATGTATGATAGATACTCTTACAACTCACTTAACGTGTAAGTTCCATAGACCTTGGCCTTACACACAAAGGAATGACAGAGATCATACCACGATGCAAATGATAGAGATCAAATGCATGGACCATATCACCTCACTTCACACATTAGATGTTAGCATCTTATATTGCTAGTTTGGCACTTTTGGTAGCATTATAAGATGATCCCTCATTTAGATATCAAGATAAAATGTGTTCTTCCTTAAGTATGCACCGTTTGGTGGATCGTGTTTTGAGGCATCACGTGATGATCGGGTGTTCTCGACTCTACGCTTTCATACAACGGGTGTAAGCCAGTTTTACACACGCGAATACTAAGGTTCTTACTTGACGAGCCTAGCATGTACAGACATGGCCTCGGAACACGGACCGAAAGGTTAAGTATGAGTCATATAGTTGATATGATGCCTATATAGATACTCGCCTTTGAGGCTACACCAACTCACGTGATGATCGGACTTGGTGTAGTGGATTTGGTTCATGTAATCACCAAAAGGACACGAGGGATGTCGTTTTTGAGTGGGAGTTCATTAGTAATTTGGATTAATTGAACTCAATCTATCATAAACTTAGTCTAAATATATTTTACAAATTCTGTTGTAGATGGCACCACCTGCTTTTAATTTCAATGTGTTCATGGAGAAAGAGAAGCTTGCTGCGAATGGTAGCAACTTCACCAATTGGGCTATGAATTTGAGGATTCTCCTCACTGCTGCACAAAAGCAATATGTGCTAGAGGCGCCGCTAGGCCCCCCACTAGCTCCTGATGCCCCTGACGAGGAAAATAACATCCATATAACTCGTCAGGAGGACCACAACTTAGTTCATTGCGGCATACTGTATGGGCTAGAGCCAGAACTTCGAAAACGTTTCGAAAATGGCAATGCCTTTGATACCATGGGAGAATTGAAAATGATTTTCGATACCCATGCTGCCGTATAGAGTTATAATGCTTTTGAAAAGTTCTTTAGCTGCATGATGGAAGAGAACAGCTCCGTTAGTGAGCACGTACTCAAAATGTCTAGGTACGCCGATAAGCTTGTGTCCTTGGGAATAACGATACCCATTGACTTAGGCATACATCGTGTTCTCCAATCTCTGCCACCTAGCTACAAGAGCTTCGTGATGAACTATAATATGCAGGGCATGAAGAAGTCTCTTCCCGAGCTTCTGTCAATGCTTAAGACTGCAGAAGTGGAGATTAGGAAAGAACATCAAGTGTTGATGATCAATAAGACCACCGGTTTCAAGAAGGACAAGAAAGGCAAGCAGAAGGGAAAGAAGGGCAGCAAATCTATTGCCACACCTGAAAAGAAACCCCGAGCTGGCCCTAAGTCTGACACCGAGTGCTACTATTGCAAGGGGCTGGCCATTGGAAGCGCAACTGCCCCAAGTATTTGGCGGACAAGAATTCTGGCAAGGCAAACAAAGGTATATGTGATATACATGTTATTGATGTGTACTTGACTAGTACTCGCAGTAGCACCTGGGTATTTGATACGGGATCGGTTGCTAATATAAGTAACTCGGTTCAGGGGCTGCGGAACAAGCGAGAACTAGCAAGGGATGAGGTCATGATGCGGGTCGGCAATGGATCAAGAGTTGATGTGATCGCCGTCAGAACGCTGCCTCTCCATATGCCGTCGGGATTAGTTATAAACCTGAATAATTGTTATTTGGTGCCTGCACTGAGCATGAACATTGTATCCGGATCATGTTTGATGCAAAGTGGTTATTCGTTTAAGTCTGAAAACAATGGTTGTTCGATTTATATGAATAATATCTTTTATGGTCATGCACCCGTGTTGAATGGTTTATTTCTATTGGATCTCGATAGTAGTATTACGCATATTCATAATGTTGATGCTAAAAGGATTAAACTTGATAATGATATATCTACATATATGTGGCACTGCCGTCTAGGTCATATTGGCGTTAAACGCATGAAGAAACTCCATTCTGATGGACTTTTGGGATCACTTGATTTTGAATCATTTGATACATGTGAGCCATGCCTTGTGGGCAAGATGACTAGAACGCCATTTTCCGGTTAAATGGAACGGGCGACAGATTTATTGGAAATCATACATACTGATGTGTGTGGACCAATGAGTGTGTCGGCGCGAGGTGGATATCGTTATTTTGTTACTTTCACGGATGATTTGAGTAGGTACGGGTATGTCTATTTGATGAAACATAAGTCTGAAACCTTTGAAAAGTTCAAAGAATTTCAGAATGAAGTGGAAAATCATCGTAACATAAAGATCAAATTTCTGCGGTCCGACCGTGGAGGAGAGTATCTTAGTTACGAGTATAGCACACACATGAAAGATTGTGGAATAGTTTCACAACTCACGCCTGCCGGAACACCACAACGTGATGGTGTGTCAGAACGTCGTAATCGTACTTTATTGGATATGGTTCGATCTATGATGTCTCTGACTGACTTGCCACTGTCATTTTGGGGTTATGCACTGGAAACCGCTACATTCACTTTAAATAGGGCACCATCTAAATCTGTTGAAAAGACACCGTATGAATTATGGTTTGGAAACAAACCTAAGCTGTCATTTCTTAAAGTTTGGGGATGTGATGTTTATGTGAAGAAACTTCAACCGGATAAACTCGAACCCAAAGCGGAAAAATGCGTCTTCATAGGATACCCTAAGGAAACGATTGGGTATACCTTCTATGACAGATCCGAGGGCAAGGTCTTTGTTGCCAAGAATGGATCCTTTCTTGAGAAGGAGTTTCTCGCGAAAGGTGTGAGTAGTCGGAAGGTAGAACTCGAAGAGGTTATGGAACCTTCTCTTCATGAAATGGCGAGTAGCGCAGCACCGGAAGTTGTTTCGGAGTTGACTTCACCTAATGAAGAGAGAGCTAATGATATTGATCATGAAACTCCGAAAGAAGACACTACCAAACCTCGCAGGTCAAGCAGGACACGTGCAGCTCCTGAACTATACGGCAATCCTGTTATGAATTTCATGATTGATGAAATAGATGACCCTGTGACGTATGAAGAAGCGATGATGAGCCCTGATTCCAACAAATGGCTAGAAGCCATGAAATCCGAGATGGAATCCATGTACGAAAACGAGGTTTGGACCTTGGTGGACTTACCTCACGATCGAAAGGCCGTTGAGAATAAATGTATTTTCAAAAGAAAAACTGATGCTGATGGTAATGTAACCATCTATAAGGCTCGACTTGTCGCAAAGGGGTTTCGGCAAATTCAAGGAGTTGACTACGATGAGACATTCTCTCCCATAGCAATGCTTAAGTCGGTTAGGATTATGTTAGGAATTGCTGCATATTTCGATTATGAAATATGGCAGATGGATGTCAAAACTGCATTGCTCAATGGTAATATTGAAGAAGAGTTGTATATGATACAACCAAAGGGTTTTGTCGATCCTAAGGATGCTGATAAGGTGTGCAAACTTCAGTGATCCATCTATGGACTGAAGCAAGGATCCCGGCGTTGGAATCTCCGCTTTGATGAGGTGATCAAAGAGTTTGGATTTGTCCAAACTTATGGAGAAGCTTGTATTTACAAGAAAGTGAGTGGGAGCAATGTGGCATTTCTGATATTATATGTGGGTGACATATTATTGATTGGAAATGATATAGATATTTTAAACAGTGTAAAAAGTTGTCTAAATAGCAAATTTTCGATGAAGGACCTTGGTGAAGCTTCATATATATTAGGCATTAAAATCTATAGAGATAGATCAAGACGCCTAATTGGGCTATCGCAGAGTACATACCTTGTTAAGATATTAAAGAAGTTTAATATGGACGAAAGTAAGAAGGGGTTCTTACTATGTTGCAAGGCAAGACATTGAGTAAGACTCAAAGTCCGGCTACAGCGGAAGAAAGAGAGATGATGGATAAGATCCCCTATGCCTCGGCCATAGGCTCTATAATGTATGCCATGCTATATACAAGACCGGATGTGGAACATGCTATTAGTTTGACTAGTAGGTACCAATCCGATCCAGGCTCGGAACACTGGATAGCGGTAAAGAACATCCTCAAGTACTTGAGAAGAACTAAGGATATGCTTCTTATATACGGAGGTGAAGAAGAGCTAGTCGCTAAGTGTTATGTCGATGCTAGCTTTGCCACCGATCCGGATGACTCTAAGTCTGAATCCGGATACATATTTCTCTTGAACGGAGCAGCAGTTAGTTGGAGGAGTTCCAAACAACCTGTGGTGGCTCGATTAACAACGGAGGCGGAATATGTTGCTGCTTCAGAAGCGGCGCAGGAGGCAGTTTGGATGAAAGAGTTCATTACAGAACTGTGTGTGGTTCCTAGTGCATTGGACCCGATGGTGATCTATTGTGACAACAATGGAGCCATAGCCAACGCCAAGGAACCAAGGTCTCACAAGAATTCCAAGCATATTAAGCGCCGGTTTCACTCCATCCGCGAGCATGTCAAGGATGCAGATATAAAGATTTGTAAAGTGCACACGGACCTAAATGTAGCAGATCTGTTGACTAAAGTACTCCCTAGGGCAAAACATGATCAACACCAGAAATCCATGGGTGTTAGATTTATCACTATGTGAACTAGATTATTGTCTCTAGCGCAAGTGGGAGACTGAAGGAAATATGCCCTAAGAGGAAATAATAAAGTTATTATTATATATTCCTTGTATATGATAGATGTTTATTTTGCATGCTATAATTGTATTGATAGGAAACATCAATACATGTATGTTTAATAAACAATAAGGGTTCCTAGTTATGCCTCTCTTATAGACTAGTTGTTGATTAACAAGATGATCAAAGTTTCCTGATCATGGACATTGGATGTTGTTAATAACAAGGTCACAGCATTTGTGAAATGATGTGATGAACATTCATCCGAAGTATAGCATTACGATCAAGTCATTATGTTTATATTGCTATAACATCATACAAAGTAGTCTTAGTCCTTAGACCATGAGATCATGTTAATTGCTAACACCGGAAGAGTATCTTGATAACATCAAACGTCACACCGTAACAGGGTGACTATAAAGATGGGTTCAGTACTACGAAGGTGTTATGTTCAGGCTCATGGATCAAGAGTGGAATTTGTCAATCCAGATGACGGATAGATATACTCGCGGCCCTCTCGGTGATATCACATTAAGATAGCTTGCAAGCAAGTGATGTGATCACTAGAATGTTATATCACTGGAACGAGAAAAGAGTGCATGTCGGTAATGAGATCAAACTAGGTATTTGGATACCGATGATCAAATCTCGGACATGTATTATATCATGAGACAAAGGGATTAAATTGCTGACGTTAAAGGTTCTCACGATCACAGAAGTCATCATTGAATGTGTAGGAGTCACTATGGATCTCCAGGTCCCGCTTCTGATTATTAATCTGAGAGGAGTCTCAATCATGTCTGCATTATTCGCGAACCATAGGGTGACACACTCAAGGGTTGTCAGACACCATTTAGGAGCACATATGTTCCAGACAAACGGTTTGCAAAGCGCTGGAAATGTTTCGATAGAAACATGAATTGTTTCGATAGAAACCGGAATTGTTTCGGGTGAAATTGCAGATAGTGGATCTGCATGTAATATTGAAATGTTGCAAGGGGTTTTATGTGAATGTTTGTTAATTAAAGTAATTAACAAAATTCTGAATAAAAGAAATAAAAGAGTTTTATTAAATGAGAGAGCATTAAATTTGGAGAAATTTAATGCATTTAAAGTGGAGACTTTAAAAGGGAATGTGAAGAGGCATTTTAATGTGGAGGGGTTACCACCACATGAATGGGGGAGGTGAGGAGTCACCCCCCCCCATGCGCCGGCCATGGAGAGAGGAGGCACCCCCCCTCCTCCTATAAAAGGCCACCCATTCCCTCCTTCATCCACACACCTCCTCGTGAAGGATCTCTCTCCCCCTCTAGATATTCCCCCATGGTCTCGGATTAGGGAGATACATGTTCCCGGTGGACTTGCATATGGAAGGAGTTGCTGCTTCCGCTGATTTGCTGGAGCGAGGAGGTGGAGGTTGTCTGGTTGGTTGAATGTGTGTGCGAGGACGGATGCGCTGCTGATTTGCGGCGCTCGGACTTCCACACGATCTTGAGATCGGCAAGCGTACGACTACATCAACCACGAGTTCCTACTCGTTAACAAAACTCGTTGTCTTTGAGGGTAAGTTCTCCATGGATGTATGTCCACCCGTTGCTCTGTATCTAGTAGATAGATCTTGGCGTATAGTTCTCATCGTAGGAAATTTTTTGTTTTCTATGCTGCAGACCCAACAATCACAAAGTAAAGTGCATAAGTAAATAGCTCAGGTATAGAGATAACCGAGGCACGCGGAGACGATGATTTATTACCGAGTTCCTCCCAAAAAGGGAGTACGTCTCGTTGGAGGGGTGGGTAGTACTAAGACCACCACGCCACAAAAGGCCTCACCCTATTCTCCTGTGAACCTCGCCACAAGAGGCCTGGTTCACTTCTTCACTATCGGTGCACTTGTCAGTGGCAATCTGTAACCTCTCACAAAGATTGGGGCACTTCTCCACAACTCAATTGGAGGGTCCCAACAAACAAGCTCGGGGAAAGCTCCACAACTTAATTGGAGGCCCCAAGTAATCCACAAACCTGCAAAACAACTAAACCGTCTAGGGTTCCAAGAACCCAAGAGTAAAAAGATTCTCACCTTTCACCCAATCGAATCCTCACCAAGAACACAAACCGATGCACAAAATGCAACGGCAAGAACACAAAAAGTGCTCAAGTCCTTCTTTCCCAAATTCCACCAAAGCTACAAAAGCTAGTGGGAGAATAAGAGAAGAAGAACACAAGAGGAAATCCACAAAAGAAACTCTAAGATCTAGATCCCAATATGTTCCCCTCACATAGAGGAGAGATGGATTGGTGGAGTTGTAGATCTAGATCCCCCTTTCAAATCCCCCAAAAAGTTTCAAGAAATATGGGAGGGAATTTGCAAGCTCTTGAAGGTCAAAACAATGGATAAGAGAGAGAATGCAAGCAACCGGCCTAAGGAGGAAGAAGGGGTCTATTTATACCCCTCCCCAATGAAATATGACCATTTGGGACCTCCCAGGCCGGATAATCCGCCCCTCCCCCGGATATTCCGGGTTCCCCAGGCCAAAATATGGCTAAGGACTTCACGGGGCGACCCTCTGTATAGGGGGCGGATATTTTGGCCGGATAATCCGCCCTCGGAGGCCCGAATAATCCACCCCTGTTATAGAGAGCCAGGCCTCAAAGTCCTTAGCCGTTTCCCAAAAATTGGGCCGGATAATCCGCCCCCCTGAAAACTGGCAGAAACAGCAAAACTGAAACAATCATAACTTTTGCATCCGGACTCCGTTTTTGATGATCTTGGGATCGTTTTAAAGAGGACAATGAGCTCTAAAAGATCATCCAGAGAAAAATCATAGTACAGCAAGATAGGATAGAACCAAATGACGAAAGGTTTGACCTCTCCCAAAAAGACGAACTGATAAAACCTCCAACATCGAAAAAGCAATAGAGAATGCATATGAAATTCATTTTAGATGAACTTGAGCTTGTCATAGAGATTAACGCAAGCTCTAAATACTCACATGAGTAAGACCCAAATAAGAACCAAAAAATATGATTCCAAGTATGCAAAGGTTTGAGCTCTCACCGAGGGATATGATCAAGTTACTCACTCGAGAGCCCCTCTTGATAGTACGGTTATCTATCCTATAAACCGGTCTCCCCAACTAACACCACGAGACCAGTAAGAAAGAAACCCTATCAAGATCAAACAATTGCCTTGTGTATATTCCACTTGATGTTGATGATGACGATCTTCTATACCTCAAGATGGAACACCTTTCTTGATTGAGCTAGCTTGGTGAAGACTTGGAATTTGCTCCCCCATACTCCACTATGGAAGATCCCCTCTTTTAGGCATATGTTCACATATCCATGATCACCATAAGGATGGCAAGCTACACTTGAGATAATCTTATTATTCAAGACACACTTGCCATAGGCTCAACTTCTACTTGACCAGTCTCCGGATCATTCCTTGAAACCTTGATCACCACTTGATCTTCTTCACTTTCTTCTTCTTCTAACCTTGAAGCTAACATATGGTTCAAGCATTGCCTATGGACAAATCCTACAAGTAAAACTCAATGCAAACATAAGTCCATAAAGATTGTCATTAATTACCAAAACCATACATGGGGCACACATGTTCTTTCACCTGGTCTCGCACACCATCTTGCAGTTCTTCACAAGAATGCATACCTATTTATAGATTAAGCAGCACAACATAGTGTCGGACACTGATGACATAATGTCGACACACTCACCCTGGCATAGTGCTGCCACCCACCGAAAATAGTGTCGGCATTTAATTACTGGCTTAGTACCGACATGTTGTCTCCACATCCACATTTAGTCCTAGTTGGTGCCTCCAACCGGGACTAAAGGTTCATCATATCTTTAGTCCTGGTAGCTGGTTTTAATTTTGTTTTTTAGATTAGTACTAATTGTAACTACCTCGGTGAATTACGCTCTTAGTTAATGCCTGGATGAACGAAAGTGGTTAAAATAGTACGATGGGGCCCAGGGCCACTCACGGTAGACCTTTCGGCCGTCCTAACCACTTTCAAACAACGGGACAAGAACGAGCGGCGTAATCGGCAGGCGAAGGGATCAAATACATACACAAATGAGTATGTATGCAAGCCACATACAACAGTACATCAGAGCCATTCCATCTAAAAGAAATAGAAATATTGCAACGCCATACGGCAAGATCCAAATATCCTAGATAGATATAATAATTCAGGATAGCTCCTCATACATCACACATCAGAGTATCAGGCGGAAGCAGAAAACAAGATCCGAGTACGGATAAGAGGCAAATTGGCATAAGATGCCCCATAAATAAACACATCCCGCCCATAGATCACACGGATCCCCGTTCCCGGAATCTCTACACCGAATGATCGTTGCCAACATCATCTGACACTTCCACCCAGTATCCATCTTGCGGGTACACCTGTTCATCTGAATCAAACAATTTATCGTGTGAGACCCTAGGGGTACTCAGCAAGTCTTTATGCCACTAAAGGGGACACAACCTGGGGTGACGCAATTGCAGCAAAAGATAATACCTAACAATTCTACAGATACTCACTAACCTTCCGCCTAACCAATGATAGACGGAAGTCCGTGAATTAAGATTAACAGTTATAACAGTATAATTAACAGATCCATCCTCCTCCTCGCTTACCAACGAGGAAGCGGACGAACAACCCCCATCATCCGTTGGCAGTTTTATTAACCATTCCATGAGTATTGCACTATTTACTAATCAATTACTTAGTCAATTTAAAAGTGGTACTTTAGTTATACTTGTCTATGATCGAGAAACTGTGCTCCAAGTCGTCCATAACCGCGGACACGGCTTTCAGAAAGATTTACCCTGCAGGGGTGCACGAATAGCAACACACACTCGATCAACCTCGGAAATACCAAATCAAAACCCAACGAGGCATTCACGACAAAGCAATCACAGGATTCAGAAATATTTCAGGGGGCCACCCCATTAAGCTACTCGCAACGAAGTTGGCCGGCTCCGAGACGGACCCAAGGTTTGTGTGGACGGCGGTAAACGACTGGGAACCCGAAAATATGACTGGGCTTGTCGATACAGCGAAAACGTGTCACGATCCAAAACAGTACAGGTGCTCCTCGCACAATCTTAAATAAAGCAGTAACATGGCATAAGTACAGAATAGTAATAAAGCCCCAAACTAATTTTGGCCCCAAGAAATAAGAATGAGTCAAGCTCTGACTCAGGGGGGTCCATAAGGCCTCCCGGATGTGGATAGTGCGAATAGTCGAGGAACAGGAATCAAGTACTCGGGGTCCTATGGGACACAAGTGAGCATGAAAAACCAAATAGCAGATATTGCTCACCGGTGCCTCTTTCATTAGTTATCCCATTACTACTCAAGTTATGTTGTTTAGGTACCTCGTTATCCATCAGACACTCACATACCCTACTCATGCTTTTCTACGACTCGCATGGCTCAGACAACTCCTGTAGTAATGGCTCATGGGACCGGAACAGGCTTAATGTGGTTTGAAAGTACAGGCTATGCAGTACTTGGAATTCAATGTAATGCAATCGCGACTCAATGATGCAAGAATAAGATAGAGGCAATAGGTACTGTATGTATGCAAGCATGTGGTAGTGCTTGCCTGGCAGCTCAGTTGAAGCGAGAGATGGATCTGGGTAATACTCCTGTGAATCCTGGTAATTCTCCTGCGGGGCGTCTATTCGAAGAAGAACCAAACAAACAAGGGCCAACATAAATAAAGTGCACAAGCATATGAATTAAAATGCGACAAACAAACAAGCATGCCATGATGCATGATGCACAATTTACATGGCATTTAAGTAGCATGGCAAAAGTGGGGTGTGGATACAAGAAATAAAGCACTTTATCTTTTATTTGCCCAAGTCTTATTGTCATAAACGGTTCAGATTTTAAATCACAACATGATGCATGCTTCAATTCAGAACAAGGATTGCATCAATAGAACGGCCTCGTCGCGCTGATCGATTTAGACATATTATTTGTTAAATTTGGAATTATAAAACAAAAGTTATTAATTAATTAAGCAAAAGGGCATTTTCTTGTAATTTTAATCAACTCGAAAATTTAAAGTGTGCAAAATATATTTTGAAGGGCATATTTGAATTCCTCCCATTTTTCTGATCCCAAAACATATATTATTTGTATTATTTGGATTTGTATTTTAAAAATTATTTGAATCTGAAAAGAATTTGAATTTAAATTAATTAGAAAAAGATTTGAATTAAAACAGACTCAGGGAATTACTTTTTATACCCGGCCAAACTCAGACCCAGACACTTACGGGTGGGGCTACGCTGACCGGGCCACGCGCGCGCGAAAACGCTTTTGCACGCGGGTCTGGCTTACCCACAGGGGCTGACAGGCGGGACCAGCGGCGGAAGGCCCACGTGCCAGCGATGCGGGAGACAGGGGCTGACAGGTGGTGCTGCGGCTGGAGCGCGGGTTGTGAACAGGAAAAGCCAGGGGGTTTTCTGCAAACGCGCTGGCGTGGCTGACTGGTGGGGCTGAAAGGAGCGCGGGTTGCAGTAATTAAAAAGGGGATGGGCTTTTTGCAAAACGACCACGGGCCCGGTACTGTTTCTCTTCCTCTCGCGTCTGACGCAAAACTGGCGCGCGGCGCGGGGTGGGGATTCGATCCGGGGACGTGAGCGTGCGCGCTGGGGGTGCGAGCCGGTGCGGTAGTGCTAGGGGAGCTGACTGGGAGGAGGGCGCGGGCTAGATAGGGCTGGCGCGGCGCGGGGAGGCTGCAGACTACAACGGACGGCGTGCCCTGAGAGTGCTCGACAAAACGGTCGGCGGCGCTAGACGGTGACGGAGAAGAGGAGGTTGTCAAGGAGAAGGAGATGCTCACCGCGGTTTGCCTGGTGGGCTTGGATCGGAGCGAGAAGCGGCGGATCGTCGGTGATGCAGGCGCACCGGCGGGCTAGGGTTTCAGAGAACGGCGGGGATCTGGCGGTGCTGGGGAGCTTCTCCTCCACGTAGGCGCGGTCGGGGTGGTGCAGGGGGTTCCTCTCGGTCGCCCAGGACACCTCCACGTCGAGCTGCTCGGCTGGATCGTCGGGGCGGGGTGGTACCTGGCGTCGAACGGCGGCGGCTGCTGGTGGACGGAGAGGAAGAAGGGAAAGGAGGAGGGCGTCCCGGGGTGGATCTGGGCGAGACCAGAGATGTGAGGAGGAGGGGAAAGTGAGAGGGAGAAAGAGGAGAGGCAGGTGGGCACGGTAGGTAAAAAGGTGGCTCGGGTGCCCCCTTTTCCTCCTTCTCCTCGGGCACATGGGGCAGCTGGGGCTTAACCTGGGGCCGCAGGGGAGGCTGCCAGTGGGGCCGAGGACGACGGAGACCAGGGTGGGGCTAACCTGGCGGTAGAAGAAGAGAGAGAGGAGAGGGGTGAGCTAGGCTAGGGTTAGATGGGCATGGCTCGGGTTAGGATTTGGAGCTAGGGCTAGGGAGAGCCAAGGTGGCCGGGTGGGGCCAGGGGAAGGGTGGCTAGGTGGTCAAGCTAGTGAGAGAGAGAGGGGCTTGAGAGAGAGAGGTAAGTGTAGTTAGGGCTTAGTGTAATTTAGGTTTTAGGAAAATTAGGAAGAGGAACTAGATGTAGATGGTGTTTAGCATTTAGGTTTTTGTTTTTGGTTTACAAGGCCAAACCAAGAAGAATGATGTGGTTTGAGCTTGCATGAGTTAGTGTGGAGGAGAAACAAGAAAGAAAGAAGAAGAAAAGAATTGGTGGAAAAAGTCACATATGGCTCATGCATGGAGAAAATAATAATAAAAGAAGATGGTATGGTGTGACTAAGGAGAGGTGGAGATGGTTTTTTCCTAGCTAGGATCCACCAAAACCAAAGAAAAACTAATGGAGGAAAAAGGTGGTGGAGAAGCTTGCATGGCCCATGCAAAATATTAATGACATGATTTATTATGTGAAAACAATAATAATATGATGGCATTAATCTTGTGCATTTCCAAGAAGTGGAAAATAAGCCAAGAAAAGAATTTGGGAGATTGATCCACCCCAAACTACATGAGCTAGAATTAAATAGCTAAAGAAAAAGAAACAAGCTCATGGTTAATGGGATGGTGGGATTATAAAGTGGTGGAAGAGAAAGGTGGTAGGATGGAAATAAAAGATATGCCCCCAACTCAACTTGGGCATTTGAACAATATATCAATAGCCAAATATAATATCAAGAGGCAAATACAATTATTAATGCATGTGAGAGAAGAACCAAAATAAAAAGGGCTTTATATGATGCTCAAATGCAAGGTGGCATGATGACATGAGCATGATATATTTATGATGCAACAATAATATATATGAAGTAGCCATGAACTTACTAGGACAAGTAGCATTACAATTGTTAGACAATTGGGGTGCTACAACTCTCCCCCACTAAACAGGAATGTCGCCCCGAGATTCTAGGAAGAAGAAGACTCAAAGAGGGTAGGATACTTGGCACGGAGCTCATCTTCACGTTCCCAGGTGGCTTCATCAACGGAATAGTGCGACCACTTCACCTTGCAGAACTTGATGGACTTGTTGCGAGTCCTTCTTTCTGCGATTTCAAGAATTTTTGTGGGGTGTTCTTGATAAGAAAGGTCTTCTTGGATATTGATGAGTTCATGGTCCACGGTCCTGCCGGGATCCTTGAAGCACTTCTTGAGTTGAGAGATGTGAAAAACATCATGGACTTTGAGTTGTTCAGGAAGCTCAAGAGCATAAGCAACTTCTCCTCTTCTTACACGAATTTTGAAAGGACCGATGTATCTAGGAGCCAGCTTTCCTTTGATACCAAAGCGGTGCGTGCCTCTCATGGGAGTGACACGAAGATAAACGAGATCACCAGGGACATACTCCATGTCCGTGTGCTTTCTGTCATAATTGCTCTTCTGGCGACTTTGAGCAATCTTCAGATTTTCAAGAATGATATGAACTTTCTCCTCCGCTTGAGTTACAATGTCGGGACCAAACAATATTCTTTCACCTGCGCCCGACCAACCAATCGGAGTTCTGCATTTGCGACCATAGAGAGCCTCAAATGGTGCCATCTTTAGACTTTTCTGGAAACTGTTGTTGTAAGAGAATTCAGCATAAGGAAGACATTCTTCCCACTTCATGCCGAAAGAGATAACGCAAGCACGGAGCATATCTTCCAGAATCTGATTGATCCTTTCAACTTGTCCTTGCGACTGAGGGTGGTAAGCTGTGCTGAAGTTTAACTTTGTTCCCAAAGCATTTTGGAAACTTCCCCAGAACTTGGAAGTGAAAATGCTTCCACGGTCTGAACTGATTTCAAGAGGAACTCCATACAGAGAGACAATTCTGTTGATATAGAGCTCAGCCAACTGAATTGCAGAAATTGTTTCCTTGACTGGAAAGAAGTGAGCTACTTTGGAAAGCCTGTCAATGACAACAAAGATTGCATTGTTGCCTTTCTGCGACCTTGGAAAACCAGTGATGAAGTCCATCTCTACTTTCTCCCATTTCCATTCCGGAGGCTTCAATGGCTGTAGAAGACCGGAAGGTTTCTGATGGACAGCTTTAACTCTACGACAGACATCACACTCCGAGACATACTTGGCACAATATCGTTTCAAACCAGGCCACCAATATTGTGTTTTCAAGTCCATGTACATCTTAGTGCTTCCAGGGTGAATAGAAAGAACAGAATCATGCGCCTCCTTGAGAACTTGCTCCCTTAAACCCGGGTAGTTCGGAACAAACATCCGGTGTTCGAACAAAAGAGTGCCTTGGTCATCTACATGAAAAGACTCATACTTCGGAAGTTGAATGTTGGAGATGATCTTTTTAGTGTAAGGATCCCCAAGATGAATGGAACGGACCTTTTCTTCCAATAGAGGTGTTGCTAGAAGGTTCAGAAGATAACCTTGATCCACAATTTCAAGGTTGAGCTTGCGGAATTCCTCGCACAAGAGAGGTTGTTGTTCTTCCACCATGAGGTTGTTGACATAAGCTTTTCGGCTGAGAGCATCTGCCATGACATTAGCTCTGCCCGGGGTGTAGTTGATGGTCAAATCGAAATCATTGATTGTTTCAATCCACCTCCTCTGACGAAGATTGAGATCAGGCTGTGTGAAGATATACTTCAGACTCTTGTGATCAGAAAAGATCTCACAACGGCTGCCAAGCAAGTAATGCCTCCATACTTTCAAAGCAAAGACAATTGCTGCGAGTTCGAGGTCATGTGTAGGATAGTTCATCTCATGCGTCTTCAACTGACGAGATGCATAAGCAACAACTTGCTTTTCTTGCATAAGGACCGCACCCAATCCTTGCAATGAAGCATCACAGAAAATCTGGAAAGGCTTTGATGTATCTGGAGGAACCAAGACTGGTGTGGAAGTGAGCTTCTCTTTGAGTGTTTCAAAGCTTGCTTGACATGCAGGAGTCCAAAGATATTTCTTGCCTTTCTTGAGGAGATCGGTAAGAGGCTTCGCAATCTTTGAGAAGTTTTGAACGAATCGACGACAGTAACTGGCCAAACCAAGGAAACTCCGGACTTCTTTGACATTTATGGGTGGAAGCCAGTCCATAATTGTCTTAATAGTTTCTGGGTTGACGGCGATGCCCTTGGCAGAGATGACGTGACCAAGGTAGGTGACTTGAGGCAGCCAAAACTCACACTTGGAGAACTTTGCATACAGGCGGTTCTCACGAAGCTTGTTTAGGACACAACGAAGGTGTTCTTCATGTTCTTCTTTTGACTTAGAATAGACTAGAATGTCATCCAGATAGACCACAACGAATTTATCAAGATACTCCATGAAAACCGAGTTCATAAGCCTCGAGAAGGTGGCAGGTGCATTGGTGAGACCGAAAGACATGACCGTGTACTCATACAGGCCATAGCGGGTGGTGAAAGCTGTTTTGGGAACATCTTCCTTGCGAATCTTGATTTGATGATAACCACTTCTCAAATCAAGCTTAGAGAATACCACAGCTCCAGCTAGCTGATCGAAGAGATCGTTAATCCGCGGAAGGGGATATTTATTCTTGATTGTTTTAGCATTGAGTGCCCGATAGTTAACACAAAGTCTATCAGTCTTGTCTCGCTTCTACACAAAGATGGTTGGACTACCCCAAGAAGAAGTACTGTGCTGAATGAAACCCAACTTCTCTTGTTCATCCAACTGACGCTTAAGTTCAGGCAACACAGCAGGACCCATTTTATAAGGCCGCTTGGAGATAGGAGCGGTACCAGGTTCAAGTTCAATGACAAACTCAACCTCACGATCCGGAGGCATACCTGGCAACTCTTCAGGAAAGACATCTAGAAACTCACAAACTACAGGAACACTCTGAATACCTTCCATAGCATCATCATTCAGAGCCGCCAAAGAATAAAGCTGAATTGCAGGAGTCAGACTTGGAGAATAGACTATATGGCCCAGGAATTTTCAGAGAAACCGAACGTTCAGCACAATCAATCACAGCTGCATTTGCTGTCAACCAATCCATGCCCAAGATAACATCAATATCAGAATTGCCCAGAATAATTAAGGATGCCGGAAATGAAGAACCACCAATCTCAATTTTATTGCCATGGCTGATATGAGCAGCCCTCATGTTTGACCCAGGAGATTGTACCACAAGACGGTGTAATAAAGGAACCATAGCCAGATCTTGCTCATGAGCAAACTTGTGAGAAACAAAAGAATGCGAAGCACCAGAATCAAACAAAACTCGTGCAGGAACTGAGTTAACAGGAAGCATACCCATCACAACTCCAGGAGCATGCTCAGCTTGAGCGGCGTTGACACAGTTGACACGAGCAACCATAGATCCCGGCTTAGTGTTGATGTTGAGAGCCCGAGGTGGAGGTGCACGAATCATAGGAGCACTTGCCGCAGGTCTTGGAGGTGGTGGTGGAAGAGTTTTGTTGTTCATTGCACAATTCCATTGCTGATGCCCAGTGTTTCCACAAGTATAGCAAGCACCAGGTGGACGTGGAGCAACATAGCCAGGGACTCCGCCAGGCGCTCCAGGGTAGTTGTGGTTGTAGCCCCTGGGAGCCGCAGTGAAGGAGTTTGGTTTACAAAGCCTATCGGTAGGGAATGTACCAACAGTTGATAACCAAAAGACAGATAGTGACAACATTTGGATGCAACAGATAGACAAGGAATTAACACACGCACACACACACAAACATAACCTATGGTACTACGGAACCCAGAACACGTGAATCCTAGTTTGAAGCTAGAAGAGGATTGAAAACGTTACACTTCCTTACCAGAAAAAGGATGGGTGGGTGGGTAAGAAAAAAATGGAAGCAATCCTACTCTCACGTTTGTTTTTCCCCAATATACATAACTACCAAAATATTTGCTAGACAGACAACGATCATTTTGGCTGAGACCCTGAAGGGCGGGATGGCTCTGATACCAATTGTAACTACCTCAGTGAATTACGCTCTTAGTTAATGCCTGGATGAACGAAAGTGGTTAAAATAGTATGGTGGGGCCCAGGGCCACTCACGGTAGACCTTTCGGCCGTCCTAACCACTTTCAAACAACGGGACAAGAACGAGCGGCGTAATCGGTAGGCGAAGGGATCAAATACATACACAAATGAGTATGTATGCAAGCCACATACAACAGTACATCAGAGCCATTCCATCTAAAAGAAATAGAAATATTGCAACGCCATACGGCAAGATCCAAATATCCTAGATAGATATAATAATTCAGGATAGCTCCTCATACATCACACATCAGAGTATCAGGCGGAAGCAGAAAACAAGATCCGAGTACAGATAAGAGGCAAATTGGCATAAGATGCCCCATAAATAAACACATCCCGCCCACAGATCACACGGATCCCCGTTCCCGGAATCTCTACACCGAATGATCGTTGCCAACATCATCTGACACTTCCACCCAGTATCCATCTTGCGGGTACACCTGTTCATCTGAATCAAACAATTTATCGTGTGAGACCCTAGGGGTACTCAGCAAGTCTTTATGCCACTAAAGGGGACACAACCTGGGGTGACGCAATTGCAGCAAAAGATAATACCTAACAATTCTACAGATACTCACTAACCTTCCGCCTAACCAATGATAGACGGAAGTCCGTGAATTAAGATTAATAGTTATAACAGTATAATTAACAGATCCATCCTCCTCCTCGCTTACCAACGAGGAAGCGGACGAACAACCCACATCATCCGTTGGCAGTTTTATTAACCATTCCATGAGTATTGCACTATTTACTAATCAATTACTTAGTCAATTTAAAAGTGGTACTTTAGTTATACTTGTCTATGATCGAGAAACTGTGCTCCAAGTCGTCCATAACCGCGGACACGGCTTTCAGAAAGATTTACCCTGCAGGGGTGCACGAATAGCAACACACACTCGATCAACCTCCGAAATACCAAATCAAAACCAAACGAGGCATTCACGACAAAGCAATCACAGGATTCAGAAATATTTCAGGGGGCCACCCCATTAAGCTACCCGCAACGAAGTTGGCGGCTCCGAGATGGACCCAAGGTTTGTGTGGACGGCGGTAAACGACTGGGAACCCAAAAATATGACTGGGCTTGTCGATACAGCGAAAACGTGTCACGATCCAAAACAGTACAGGTGCTCCTCGCACAATCTTAAATAAAGCAGTAACATGGCATAAGTACAGAATAGTAATAAAGCCCCAAACTAATTTTGGCCCCAAGAAATAAGAATGAATCAAGCTCTGACTCAGGGGGGTCCATAAGGCCTCCCGGATGTGGATAGTGCGAATAGTCGAGGAACAGGAATCAAGTACTCGGGGTCCTATGGGACACAAGTGAGCATGAAAAACCAAATAGCAGATATTGCTCACCGGTGCCTCTTTCATTAGTTAT
The DNA here is from genome assembly GCA_910589775.1 of Avena eriantha. Taxonomy (NCBI): domain Eukaryota; kingdom Viridiplantae; phylum Streptophyta; class Magnoliopsida; order Poales; family Poaceae; genus Avena; species Avena eriantha. The sequence goes on along the minus strand of OU342743.1, from coordinate 101,609,028 downwards.
CCCATTACTACTCAAGTTATGTTGTTTAGGTACCTCGTTATCCATCAGACACTCACATACCCTACTCATGCTTTTCTACGACTCGCATGGCTCAGACAACTCCTGTAGTAATGGCTCATGGGACCGGAACAGGCTTAACGTGGTTTGAAAGTACAGGCTATGCAGTACTTGGGATTCAATTTAATGCAATCGCGACTCAATGATGCAAGAATAAGATAGAGGCAATAGGTACTGTATGTATGCAAGCATGTGGTAGTGCTTGCCTGGCAGCTCAGTTGAAGCGAGAGATGGATCTGGGTAATACTCCTGTGAATCCTGGTAATTCTCCTGCGGGGCGTCTATTCGAAGAAGAACCAAACAAACAAGGGCCAACATAAATAAAGTGCACAATCATATGAATTAAAATGCGACAAACAAACAAGCATGCCATGATGCATGATGCACAATTTACATGGCATTTAAGTAGCATGGCAAAAGTGGGGTGTGGATACAAGAAATAAAGCACTTTATCTTTTATTTGCCCAAGTCTTATTGTCATAAACGGTTCAGATTTTAAATCACAACATGATGCATGCTTCAATTCAGAACAAGGATTGGATCAATAGAACGGCCTCGTCGCGCTGATCGATTTAGACATATTATTTGTTAAATTTGGAATTATAAAACAAAAGTTATTAATTAATTAAGCAAAAGGGCATTTTCTTGTAATTTTAATCAACTCGAAAATTTAAAGTGTGCAAAATATATTTTGAAGGGCATATTTGAATTCCTCCCATTTTTCTGATCCCAAAACATATATTATTTGTATTATTTGGATTTGTATTTTAAAAATTATTTGAATCTGAAAAGAATTTGAATTTAAATTAATTAGAAAAAGATTTGAATTAAAACAGACTCAGGGAATTACTTTTTATACCCGGCCAGACTCAGACCCAGACACTGACGGGTGGGGCTACGCTGACTGGGCCACGCGCGCGCGAAAACGCTTTTGCACGCGGGTCTGGCTTACCCACAGGGGCTGACAAGCGGGACCAGCGGCGGAAGGCCCACGTGCCAGCGATGCGGGAGACAGGGGCTGATAGGTGGGGCTGCGGCTGGAGCGCGGGTTGTGAACAAGAAAAGCCAGGGGGTTTTCTGCAAACGCGCTGGCGTGGCTGACTGGTGGGGCTGAAAGGAGCGCGGGTTGCAGTAATTAAAAAGGGGATGGGCTTTTTGCAAAACGACCACGGGCCCGGTACTGTTTCTCTTCCTCTCGCGTCTGACGCAAAACTGGCGCGCGGCGCGGGGTGGGGATTCGATCCGGGGACGTGAGCGTGCGCGCTGGGGGTGCGAGCCGGTGCGGTAGTGCTAGGGGAGCTGACTGGGAGGAGGGCGCGGGCTAGATAGGGCTGGCGCGGCGCGGGGAGGCTGCAGACTACAACGGACGGCGTGCCCTGAGAGTGCTCGACAAAACGGTCGGCGGCGCTAGACGGTGACGGAGAAGAGGAGGTTGTCAGGGAGAAGGAGATGCTCACCGCGGTTTGCCTGGTGGGCTTGGATCGGAGCGAGAAGCGGCGGATCGTCGGTGATGCAGGCGCACCGGCGGGCTAGGGTTTCAGAGAACGGCGGGGATCTGGCGGTGCTGGGGAGCTTCTCTTCCACGTAGGCGCGGTCGGGGTGGTGCAGGGGGTTCCTCTCGGTCGCCCAGGACACCTCCACGTCGAGCTGCTCGGCTGGATCGTCGGGGCGGGGTGGTACCTGGCGTCGAACGGCGGCGGCTGCTGGTGGACGGAGAGGAAGAAGGGAAAGGAGGAGGGCGTCCCGGGGTGGATCTGGGAGAGACCAGAGACGTGAGGAGGAGGGGAAAGTGAGAGGGAGAAAGAGGAGAGGCAGGTGGGCACGGCAGGTAAAAAGGTGGCTCGGGTGCCCCCTTTTCCTCCTTCTCCTCGGGCACATGGGGCAGCTGGGGCTTGACCTGGGGCCGCAGGGGAGGCTGCCAGTGGGGCCGAGGACGACGGAGACCAGGGTGGGGCTAACCTGGCGGTAGAAGAAGAGAGAGAGGAGAGGGGTGAGCTAGGCTAGGGTTAGATGGGCATGGCTCGGGTTAGGGTTTGGAGCTAGGGCTAGGGAGAGCCAAGGTGGCCGGGTGGGGCCAGGGGAAGGGTGGCTAGGTGGTCAAGCTAGTGAGAGAGAGAGGGGCTTGAGAGAGAGAGGTAAGTGTAGTTAGGGCTTAGTGTAATTAGGTTTTAGGAAAATTAGGAAGAGGAACTAGATGTAGATGGTGTTTAGCATTTAGGTTTTTGTTTTTGGTTTACAAGGCCAAACCAAGAAGAATGATGTGGCTTGAGCTTGCATGAGTTAGTGTGGAGGAGAAACAAGAAAGAAAGAAGAAGAAAAGAATTGGTGGAAAAAGTCACATATGGCTCATGCATGGAGAAAATAATAATAAAAGAAGATGGTATGGTGTGACTAAGGAGAGGTGGAGATGGTTTTTTCCTAGCTAGGATCCACCAAAACCAAAGAAAAACTAATGGAGGAAAAAGGTGGTGGAGAAGCTTGCATGGCCCATGCAAAATATTAATGACATGATTTATTATGTGAAAACAATAATAATATGATGGCATTAATCTTGTGCATTTCCAAGAAGTGGAAAATAAGCCAAGCAAAGAATTTGGGAGATTGATCCACCCCAAACTACATGAGCTAGAATTAAATAGCTAAAGAAAAAGAAACAAGCTCATGGTTAATGGGATGGTGGGATTATAAAGTGGTGGAAGAGAAAGGTGGTAGGATGGAAATAAAAGATATGCCCCCAACTCAACTTGGGCATTTGAACAATATATCAATAGCCAAATATAATATCAAGAGGCAAATACAATTATTAATGCATGTGAGAGAAGAACCAAAAGAAAAAGGGTTTTATATGATGCTCAAATGCAAGGTGGCATGATGACATGAGCATGATATATTTATGATGCAACAATAATATATATGAAGTAGCCATGAACTTACTAGGACAAGTAGCATTACAATTGTTAGACAATTGGGGTGCTACACTAATTAATTATGATTATGCTGCCACCCACCCAAAATAGTAGTCATAATTTACTGGCTTAGTGCTGCCCACTAAGGACATAGTGTCGACATGTTTTCTCCACATCCACATTTAGTCCCGGTTGGTTCCTTCAACCGGGACTAAAGGTTCATCATATCTTTAGTCCCGGTCGTTGGCTTTAATTTTGTTTTTTTAGATTAGTACTAATTAATTATGATTATGTTTGATGTACTTAATTAATTATATAATGCAGATGAGCCGGCAATGAATGTATGCTGACCAACTCTCTAACGAGTTCATTAAAGGCGTGCATTCTTTTCGTCTTGTGGCCGAGGCAAACAAGCAGAATGGTTTTATGTCTTGTCCATGTGGTGTCTATCGGAATCATAAAGAATACTCTTCCTCAAGAGTCCTTCACAGCCACCTGTTTTGGTCCGGTTTCATGACCGGCTATAATTGTTGGTCCAAGCACGGAGAAAGAGAGGTTATGATGGAAGACAACAAAGAAGAAGAGAATGACAATGACTACCCTGAATACGATGGTACTACAATGGAAGACATTGATGAAGAAAAAGAGGAAGAACGGGCATTAGATCTGCCCGATGGTGATCTTAGTCGGGCCATTGCTGATGCTTAGGAAGAATGCGTAACTGAAAGGGAGAGGTTGATGTTCAAGAAGATGTTAGAGGATCACAACAAATTGTTGTAACCAAATTGTGAATATGGGCACAAAAAACTAGGTAGCACAATGGAATTGCGGCAATGGAAGGCAGAGAAAAGTGTGACTGGCAAAGGATTTGAAAAGTTGCTGAAAATAATGAAGAAGTTGCTTCCAAAGGATAACGAACTGCCCGCCAGTACCTACGATGCAAAGAAGGTTGTCTGCCCTGTAGGATTAGAGGTGCAGAAGATACATGCATGCATTAATGACTGCTTCCTTTACCGCGGCGAGGAGTACGAGAAGTTGGATGCATGCCCAGTATGCACTGCATTGCGGTATAAGATAAGACGAGATGACCCTGGTGATGTTGAGGGAGAGCTCCGCATGAAGAGGGTTCCTGCCAAGGTGATGTGGTATGCTCCTATAATACCACGGTTGAACTGTTTATTCAGGAACAAAGAGCATGCCAAGTTGTTGCGAAGGCACATGGAAGACCGTAAAAAAGACGAGATGTTGAGACACCCCGCTGATGGGTCACAGTGGAGAAAAATCGAGAGAGAGTTTCCAGACTTTGCAGGTGATGCGAGGAACTTATGGTTTGGTCTAAGTACAGATGGCATGAATCCTTTTGGGGAGCAGAGCTGCAGTCATAGCACCTGGCCTGTGACTTTGTGTATCTATAACCTTCCTCCTTGGTTGTGCATGAAGCGGAAGTTCATTATGATGCCAGTGCTCATCCAAGGCCCGAAGCAACCCGACAACGACATTGATGTGTACCTAAGGCCATTAGTTGAAGAACTCTTACAGTTGTGGCACGGACAAGGTATACGTATGTGGAATGAGAACAAGCAGGAGGAATTTGACCTACGAGCATTGTTGTTCATAACAATCAATGATTGGCCTGCTCTCAATAACATTTCAGGACAGAAAAACAAGGGATACAATGCATACACACACTGTTTAAACGATACTGAAAGTATATATATTGATAAATGTAAGAAGAATGTGTACTAGGGGAATCGTCGTTTTCTTCCGCCCACGCACATCCTAAGAAAGAAAAGTAAGCATTTCAATGGTGAGGCGGATAGCCGGTGTAAGCCTATCCGCCGTACTGGTGATGATGTATTTGACATGGTGAAGGATTTAAAAGTAATCTTTCAAAAGGGTCCTGGTAGACAATCTGTTCCGAAGGACGATGTCGGACACGCACCCATGTGGCAAAAGAAATCTATATTTTGGAAGCTACCCTATTGGAAAGTCCTAGAGGTCCGCTCTGCAATTGACGTGATGCACCTGACGAAGAATCTTTGCGTGACGCTACTAGGCTTCTTGGGCGTGTAAGGGAAGAGCAAAGATACACCTGAAGCACGGCAGGACCAACAACGTATAAAATACTGAGACGGCATGCATCCAGAGCTGTTTGAAGGTACTGCTAGCTACGCTCTTACCAAAGAAGAGAAGGAAATCTTTTTGAAGTCCTTTACAGTATCAAGGTCCCGTCTGGTTTCTCGTCGAACATAAAGGGAATAATAAATATGGCAGAGAAAAAATTTCAAAACCTAAAGTCTCATGACTGCCACGTGCTTATGACCCAGCTGCTTCCGATTGCATTGAGGGGACTCCTGCCAAAAAAGTTCGAGTACCCATTGTGAAGCTATGTGCGTTTAGAAGATAATCAGTCTAGATAGTCTACTAAGGTTATAGAAAGATGTAGTCCAATGTCTTGTCAGCTTCGAGTTTGTGTTCCCACCATCCTTCTTCAATATTATGACTCGCCTCCTAGTTCACCTAGTCAATGAGATTAACATTCTTGGTCATGTATTTCTACACAATATGTTCCCCTTTGAGAGGTTCATGGGAGTGTTAAAGAAATATGTTCATAACCGTGCTAGGTCAGAAGGAAGCATCTCAAAGGGATATGGAACATAGGAGGTCATTGAGTTTTGTGTTGACTTTATTCCTGACCTTAAGCCCATCGGTGTTCCTGAATCACGGCATGAGGGTAGAATTAGTGGAAAAGGCACGCTAGGAAAGAAAGCAAGGATATGTATGGACGGACATTCTCTCACTAAAGCACACTACACAGTTCTGAAAGTTCCACCTTGGTGGCTCCGTATATCAAGGAACACAAGAATATTGTACACTCCAACAACCTGGGGAAGCCTGGCTCCTGGATTAGAGATGAACATATGAGGACTTTCGGCGGTTGGTTGCAGACATATCTCATGAATGACATAAATGTTGCAGAGCAGTTGTACCTGTTGGCAAGGGCAACATCTTCGACTATATTGACTTTCCAAGGGTACGAGATAAATGGGAATACATTTTACACGATCGCCTAAGATAAAAAGAGCACCAATCAAAACAATGGTGTCTGATTTGATGCAACAGACGAGAATGGGAAAAAGGAGACATATTATGGTTACATAGAGGAGATATCGGAACTTGACTATGGACCTTTTTTTAAGGTTCCTTTGTTTCGGTGCAAATGGGTCATGCTGACAGGAGGCGGGGTTGAGGTAGACAAGAAATACGGAATGATAACTGTGGATCTCAACAACCTTGCATATAGAGATGAACCATTTGGGCTAGCCAATGATGTGGCTCAGGTTTTTTATGTGAAGGACATGTCTACCAAACCGAGAAAAAGGAAAGATAAGCAAAAGAATACAACATCCGATGAGCCAAAGCGCCACATAGTTCTTTCAGGAAAAAGAAACATCGTGGGTGTGGAGGATAAGACAAACATGTCAGACGATTATGATAAGTTTCATGAAATTCCTCCCTTCGCTGTGAAGGATGACCCAAGCATCCCGTTAAGTAAGGAAGATGCTCCATGGTTACGGATTAGAAGAAAACCCTAACATGTGTGGATGTTGGTGATGTACAATATTATTAAACCTTTATTTTTAATGATCTTCTTATATGTATATGGGTATGAACTTTCTCGATCTCAATAGGTAGTATTGCAACTTGTTGTGGCCAGACATTTATTAATATTAAAACATAAAAATTAGTCATAATCATATCTAACCCCATAGTACACAGCTTCTGGGTCGTCTTCAGAATCGTCAATGTCATTGTCGTCGCTCGTAGCACGCGGATGGATCCTCAGCCCTTCCTCGTAGCAGGCGGATGGATCCTCCGGCCTTGGATTCACTACGCGCGGGGGAGGGGCTCCCGAATGACGACCCCAGTACGCCCTAGGCCTTCACCACCACCACCATTCTTGTGGCTATGCGGCTGGTGAAAGTGCGGGTACCTCAGGCAAGGATGGTCTCCCATGGCGATGTAGCGTATCACACTGGCGATAGTCCGGTTTGCCCACCAAAGGAGGCGACCAGCCTCGTTCTGGTTCACTAGGGGCAGGCCGTCACCGTCGTACCTGGCGAGCTCCCTTTCCCGCCGGTTTGCGAAGAAGGCATTCCAGGCGAGGTTGTCGGGATCCCAATGGGGATCCATCCGCTGCTCCGGCGTGAGCTCGAGGTAGAAGTGGTTCGTGATGGCCGCCTGGCGGGCCGAACCTTGAGGCACAGGAGGAACAGGAACCCCTCCAGCACTCAGCATCCAGCCAGCAGGCAGCCGGCACCCCGGCGGGCAAGGGTAGCTGGAGGCGCACAGCGCCTCGGTCTCCTCGAGCGTCAGAAAAGCCCAGTAAGCGGTGTCCATTGTTGTTAGAGAGAAGGTGTGCATGTGTAGATGAACATGACGGTCGGCCTAGATATAGAGAGACATGGCGGGAGAACATGGCGGGAAGCGGGGGAAATGGCGGGAGAACATGGCAGGATGCGGGGGAAATGGCGGAAAAACATGGCGGGAAGCGGGGGAAATGGCGGAAAAACATGGCGGCCTAGATAATTTCATTTAAGTTGTATAATAAAGTATGATAATAGATTTAAATTATAGATATTCTTTTTCTGAAAATTTTGATATATAATACATAATTTTCTGAAAACTATAAACCATTTTTGGTTTTGGCGCCAAAAACAACCTTTAGCCCCGGCCCGGTTTGTATTACAAACCGGAGCTAAAGGAGTGTGGCGCGCGGGGAGTGCGGCTAGCCGAAAACACCTTTAGCACCGGGTTGTAATACGAACCGCGGCTAAATGGAGACCTTTAGCCCCGGTTCATATTACAACCCGGGGCTAAAGGGGAGGTGGTATAAATACCCCACCCCTACCCTGGGTCGTGCCACGACCCAGATCAGTTTTCTTCTCCCCGATGCCGCCGCAAGCTCGCCGCGCTCCCCGACGCCGCCGTAAGCTCGCCGCGCCATCCCGCTGCGCTGCCCGTGCCGAGGTTGTCCCGCCTCGTCCGTCCCTCCTCGCCGCGCCTATCCCAGCCCCGCCCGTCCCAGCCCCGCCCGTCCGCCGCCCGCGCTCTCGCCGCCCGCGCCAAGGAGGGATCGCCGCCGCCGCCCGCGCCCTCACCCGTCCCGCCTCGTCGCTCTCCGTCGTCCATCCCGCCGCGCAGCGCCGTCTCCTGCAGGTGAGGTACGTAGGTGTAGTTAGTGATTTTGTTAGTCAGGGATTTTATTTAGTTAGGGATTTTATTTAGTTAGGGATTTAGTTAGGGATTTTATTTAGTGATTTATTTAGTGATTTTATTTAGATAGGGATTTAGTTAGGGATTTTATTTAGTGATTTAGTTAGTGATTTAGTTAGGGATTTTAGTAGTGATTTAGTTTGGGATTTTAGTTAGTGATTTAGTTAGTGATTTAGTTAGTAATTTAGTTAGTGATTTATTTAGTGATTTAGTTAGGGATAATAGTTATTGACTTAGTTAGGGATTTTAGTAGTGATTTTAGTGATTTAGTTAGTGATTTTAGTTAGGGGTTTTAGTTAGTTTATTATTAGGGCTTTTAGTTAGGGATTTCAGTTTGTAATTTTAGTTAGGGATTAGTTAGGTCAGTTAGTTAGTTTATTAGGGATTAGGGTTTATTAGGGATTCGGTTTAGTTAGAATACTTAGTTAATTAGGTTTAGTATAGTTAGTGATAGGTTTAGGGTTATTGTTATTAGGGAAATATATACTTAGTGATTTAGTTACTGTTTATGTTTTATGATTGTTTATTGCTATTATTTAGTTATGCCGTGTCCACCTCGTCTGAGCCTACTAGACTCCGTCGGGGATGTCCGAGTCTTGACTCCGCCGGGTTGGCACTAGGAGGAATCCGGATATCATCGTCGACCCGAAGCTTCTTTTGAGGCGTCCACGAGGTCCAGGAGCGGTGCAGAGGGAGACAGCCCCCGAGGAGGTGGTACGTCATCGTATTAGGCAGGAGGACGAGCATGTACGATGATACATGTATCTTTTGCAGACTAGGTTCTCCAATATCTGGCAGGTTCACGGATCTCACCCAAGCTTTTCTCCAGTGATGGTTCCTCTTCAGTGGCTGCACAGCTCCCGTAGCACAGAACGCGGCAGCCGCGTTTGCTAGTTTGATATGAGCGAGATGTATTAATAATTTACTTTATATTATGAGCGAGTTGTATTAATAATGTACGTTATCTTATATTACTGTACTTTATCTTAATCACTAAGTACTGTATCCGAGTTGTCGCAGTTGTAATATTCTTTTACTTAATGCAATATTCTTTTTCTGTATTAGTTAAGCTATGAACGGTAGACAGAATGAAGAGGAGCTTCTCAAACTTATAGATGAGGGTACTGGGGGTTCTTATTATGATGGCTCCGAATATCTTAATTTTTCTGCAGGAGACGATGGTGGAGAAAATAGTGGTGACGATGGAGCTTACCATGGTGGAGACCATGGTGAAGACACCATAATAATGACAAACTCCGTCGAGGTATATAAAGCCTCTATCGATCGTTCACTAGTATAGATGCACTAATTGATTCGTATATATGTACTGACGAATGTTTTTTCTCTTAGACCTCCACTTCCGGCCAATCTTCTACAAGGACAAGTGGCCCGACACACAAGTTGCCCGCTGATGTCCGTTTCAGCATTGACTTAGTCTCTCCGCAGGGTCAACCGCTGGAGCCCAAAGAATCTGCGAATGCATTTACAAGTCAATGTGAAGTGATTGTTAGAGACAAAGTCCCGATCACCATGCGAAATTAGAACAAGCCAGGAAAGAAAAAGGATCTAGCTGGGGCTAGTTTTGTAGATAACAGAGCGAAAGATACGATGTCGAATTCTCTCATGACATATTTCACCCTACCAGTCTTGGAGACTGATGAGCTCACACAGCAAATGACAAGGAAAGTCAAGCACTTTGCTCTTAAGAAGATGGCCGAACTATTCAAGGAATGGAAAAAAGATTGTACCACCAGTATGTCTTGAAGAAAAAAACTCCTCCATTCACTAGCCCACTAGAGTTGCAGCAGGATAACTGGGCCGCATTTGTGGAATACAATACCTCGGAACCAGCTAAGGCAATATCAGCAAAAAATAAGTTAAATGCAGCCAAAAAGAAATATCACCATCATATGGGCACAAGTGGCTATAGGAGTGCCATGCCTAAGTGGGATAAAGTTGAGGCTTACCTAGAGGCTAAAGGGGTCACTCCAACTACGTCTAGTTGGCCCTTGAGGTCAAGAAATTGGGTATTCGGGCATGGGGCATCATTAGACCCAGAAACAGGCGAGATTGTTGCAGCCGAAGAAATTTCTTCACCCAAGAAAGAACTTATTAAAGTGATAAAATAGGTTGAAGAGGAAACGTTTGTTTCCGACAGAGAGAACGATGAGCTAACAAAGGCTCTCGGGAATCCTGAAAAGGCTGGACGAACAAGAGGATTCAGACCTTCTTATCCATGGGTTATCGGGTTGCCCGAGCACCTTGACACGTACAGAAGCCGATCGAGAAGAACAAAGCGGCAAAAAGAGGAGGATACGGAGCGGTTCGCGAGGTTTGAAGCCATGCTACACGAGCATCGCTAGGAGCTTAATGATCTTAAAGGACTCTGACAGAAAGATCCTGCACCGGACAGTACGGTCGGCCCATCGCAACGGAAAAGTAGCATGGCTTCCACGGAGGGCCACGGTAATGATGCAACGATGGATGTGTACCCCGTGGATGCAATTAAGGAGAAGACCAGTTGTGAGCTGCATGTTGAACTAAAGAATATATCCATGAAGGTGGCGGTCGGCTTAGCTTTACCTTCTGCACCAGGAGCGACCTACCATTGCAATCCGATTCCAGCTGGCTATGCTCGTGTCGGTGTGGATGAAATTCTACCTATGTGTCAGTCACTACAGCTTGACATCCCTGGAGGTGAAGGGGAGACGACACTGGGAGAAGTCATATGTGGCTTCATTCTATGGAAAAAAGAATACATCAAGTTTCCAGGCTCGATACCAAGGCCACCTTCTCCACCGAGAAACAATCCATCACCTCCAAGGCAACCGTCTCCTCCGAGTGCACCGTCTCCTCCAAGTCCACCTCCAAGTGCACCGTCTCCTCCTAGTAATAGTCCAATCCATGACCCCAACACGAGTCCATCTCAATCTACGCAGCCGCCTCCACCCACTAAGGGCCAAAAGCGGAAGCATACCACCGCTTCGTCGAGCGATAACCGACACCCAAAGCGACAGTTGTCGCCCCTCCCAAGAGTACCGCCGGTTCCTCCCAAGAGGGCTTACGACCTGATCGATGAGGAGACAGATGCGGTCGTACGGGCCGAAGTGGATGCTCATTTTAAAAAGAACAACCTGAGCCAGAGGTCCAAATAAAACTGGAAACCAAGGAGCACTTTAGGAAATTACTGACGCAGCCATCCCAAGCTCAGTTAAATGCGCCAGATGACTATACATGATTTCTTCAGAAGACACTGAAACAGAAGAGATCAAGCGGTAGAGGAAGCATTAAAAGAGTGGTTCTCCAGCAGGGGGAACAAGCAAAACAATCGAGTGGTAGCAGAAGCATCAGAACAGATGTCCCCCAGCTGGGGAAACAAGCAAAACAATCGAGTGGTAGCCGAAGAACCAAAAGAGATATTCCCCAGCTGGGGAAACAAGCAAACCAATCGCTCCCCCACTCCAGGTGAACATACCCGAACCTCAACTATATGAGGTAGAACCTAGGGATCCCGAAACGGCTAGGATATTGGCCGAGCAATGTGGTATGCCTATTCATGAAATTCTTCACGGCGATATGCCCAAGGCTGAGGTAGCACCCAAATTTGTTCACGGGGAGGCTCTGGTCAGTTCTGAGAGGCTTCGGGATATGCCAACACAAATGCGACGATTCCATGAATGGTACATGAAAGCATCAAAAGAACAGCGAAATTGGCTCTTCGTGATAGTTCGAAAATCGTATTACTTCACTGATGACGATGTCCCTATTGAATTTATAGAATTATTTCAGTTATTCAATCTAAAGGAACTCGACAAAACTATCCTCAGTTCGTATTGTCTGTAAGTGATTACTTTATTTATCTAATTAGGTCTCTATCTCAGCTTGTTCAATTCATTGCCGGTAAATATACTCACTATATTCTTTTGTACGCTATATATAATGATGGAGAATGAAGATTGTAAAAGAAAGGCTATCAATGGATTTGGGTTCATTGACCCACATCGAGTTTATGGAGCTATACTAAAGGATAAACCACTAGAGACCGAGCACAACTTGTTGCGGTTTCTCACAAAAAACATTTCTGTAATGAAATACTATTTCCTTACCACGACGACAAGTGAGTTTTTGTACACATTAACTTTTGCTTACTCGATATTCAGTGTAAATGATGAGTTACTGACGTATGTAAACATTGCGTAGGTACCACTGGATTTAAGCATTTCAGTTGACTTGGGAAGAGTTCACATCATGGACTCACTAAACACAGACATTGAAAACTACCGCAGCATTATCGATGCGCTCCAGAGGTAATTTCAACTATTATCGCCCTATATCGGTTTCTTTCGTTCATTTTCTGGGATATCAAGTGGTTATTAACTCATACATTAATTTTCTTTGTCAGGTAGGGTTTGGACATAGTTCAAAAACCATGTCCGCGGTCAATAGCGTGAGGAGCTATTTTTTAAATCACTCTCGGTAAGTAGTACGAGCTAAGTCCGCGCATCTATTTAATTCTAGTTTATGTGCATTTATCATGCTAGAGTTATTATTTGATTGAATTCTATTCTTGTAAAGTGCGAGGCAGCCACAGGGAACTAATCTATGTGGATTCTACGTGTGCGAGTTCATTCACATTAGTATTGAGAAGCCCTCGGAAAATGTTCGAGTAACTAAACAATATATTCAACCTTTATTTTTATTACAAAAAGTTGTGTTGAGTCTAATTCATACGATCTCCTTTTTATATAGTTGGACGTGATGCAGGACAAGCTCCTACCAGAGACCGCCTAATAGCAATCCAAGAGGAATTTGCTGCATTTTTTGTCAACGAGGTCATAGCCCCACGCGGAGAATACTCTATACGTAGACCCTAAAGCATCCATGTAATGATCTCCATGTAATCAAATAGACATGCTCTGGATCCAGTTAGGACTCCATGTATGCTTGTAAGAGAAATTATATTAGAGAAATTATATTATATATTGCGTCAATGTGTATAAGTACTGTATAGTAGCATTCTGTACTAGTGTATGTGGGACCCGGACTCAAGCATTTAATATTATTAGGTACATTCATTCCAAGACTCCCAGGTCCCGGATATACTGTAGTATGTGGACTCCTATTAGTAAGCATATTTCCCATTTAGGAGCTGCGTCATTCGGTTGTCGGACAATTCTAGGCCAGCCCACCACACAATGATTTTGCCCCTGGTCGATCAGGTTTTCGTAGCTAGAATGGTTCTCATGCCTGAGGCACACGGGAGCAAGCCCGGGCGAGTGTTGGGGAACAGGGACGCTGCGTCCGCCAGTGGTTGCAACCATGGTCCATTAGCAACTTGGTATTTGCCTAAGGGATTGAACACATGTACATATTCTTAGAAGTTTTAGATGATCAGAAATTTTCCTGAGAACTTGGCATTAGGAATTCTTAACGGATGCTCATCATAGATAAATAACTGGATCTTACTTGATTCCATAAATAGACATATACGATCATGCTTTGCGTAATTATGTTGGACTTAATTGGAAGCATGTCTTACCAAGTTAATTTCCCTAGTAACTTGGAAAAAATATGTATCATTATTTCCCATTCAGGATGGTCATTAAGACTGCTGGAATGTGATACATATTTCCATCGCGTCCATGGTGAACATCCTCCTCCTGACGGCTCCTATTCTCAGTTCTAATTCTAACCCCTCTGTCTCTTTTTTTATATATTGTCCGAACTATCGGAGTATGCGAATGAAGTGTGGAACCCCAATGACTTACTTAGACTGGTATAATGTTTCCTGACCGTTGGTGCATGAAGACAAGTGTGACGATGTAATTGGTGAACCCTGTAGATAATGCACTTGACTAGTGGTGGTGGAATACAAATAGTTGCTCGTCCATGGGGTGGATGTTGACGCTATTTACATCCAAATAAATATCATGTGGTATTTAGAACCCATAAGATCTAAAAAATTATGTCTATCTGTAGCACACGTGATTGGATCAAATGGAGAGAGATACGTGTTTTTTTGTTTTTCTTAACTAAAAAGGTGGCCCATGCAAATGCGAGGACGTAATAACCATTATTTTCTTGAAAGTCACTGAAGATCATCAGCACCGACTGAGCAGATCATGCGACGAAGAATACGCCACGTCATTACGCATCTTCGTAAGCCCATGGCAAAGCTGGCCTCGTCATGCTGTTTCTGTAGGGATGCATTTTCGTTTCCATCTCCTCCACAACTCGATGCAGTCCGGCACTGTTATGTCGTATACGTTCACCGGTGCGGCGGCCAGCGGGTCTTGTTGGACAAGACCCTAAGGTTGACCTAGGTGGACCATTGGTAACATCGACGCGGACATGTGCAGAGTTGCCAGTGGGATTTGAATCGGTGGGTGGGTGGTAGGATGTTCCCCTATGGCAAGAATGTGAGGGCAGCTAGCATGCTTGCTGATTGGAGCGTGCCTGATAGTCGAGGATCGCTGGCCCTATGCATTACTAGTAATCGGAGTTAGCATGGAGTCGCACTGGGTCCTGATATTGTGGAGTACAAAAACTTCTTTCCATGCTGACCGTCTTCCTATTCTCAATTCACAATCTAACGTCCCTTCAAGTTTTCTTTTTCTTCATTTTTCCCAACAACCAGAGTACGTGAAGAAAGAGTGAAACCACAATGATTCACTCAGACTCGTATAGTGTTTCCTTTTATTGACTGTTGGTGCCATAGTCCCTTGTGAAGGAACCTGAGGTGGCTGTACTCCCTTGTGATGTCTATGCGTATATGCTTTCTTAGTACTGAAAATTCGAAGTACAGATAAATTTGAGGAAATATTCTAAATCGCCTTTTAAGGACTTTTAATTCTATCATGTATCTATTGTATTGTTTTCATGATGCTAAAATTCCTTGTTGAAGTAAATAAAAGAAATTGTATTTTATGAACAATTGGAACTGTCCTTTTTTATGTTGGTTTTTTTCTCTTGAAACTCAGCTCATATTCGCCTTGATTTCCATCTATTCAAATAAATTTGTGGTACTAATTGAAGTAAAATAGGCGATGTGGCATACAAGTTCTAGCGTCATGGCATATACATGGGTTTGACATTAGTTAAAACCTGTTTGGAACAGTCCAGGGCATACAAAGAGATCATAAGTTACATAGGATTAAGAGAATCTACTACACTCACCAAATGGTTGAGTGACTTTCTTTAAAAAAACACTCACCTGTGTAGTTTCCCCCTAAAACGCTGCGTGTTCAGCCACTGTGCTCGACATTTTGCTCCACGGGCGGAGATGGGAAGGGCACCGAGGCCGAGATGGCGTGGACGGATACGACAAAGCATGCGCATCAAGCGGTCATGGCAGGGAATTTAATCTGCACGCGCGGCGCCCATGCATGGCTGGGGAAGCGGACCTCCAGCAGCAGTGTTGCTCCCATCCGTGGCGCACCAGCCTAGGCGGTTGGTTGGGCTAGGCAGCCGGAACGGATCAACTAGCAGCTGTGCCTGCTTGGGCCCCTGGGCAGCGCGATTGATGAACAAGAGTAAGAGGACTAGTAAGTTGTACGGTATTCCTACTAGTTAAACTTTTGGGGATTCACGGTAGTCCAAGCAACGTACCAAAACGAGATCCTCATCGGCATTTAATCGGAAGAAGCGATTCGTCCGTGTACAACCAATCAATTTCCTTTCCTGCTGTGGTCTGATTCTGCTTATCTTCCTTTGCTACAAGGCTTCAATTTCTTGGGAAAGTTTCGGATATTTTCCGTCCAAATTTTGCTAGTTCTTCGTCGAGAATTTCAAATTTTTTATTGCACATTTCGTCCGCTAAATTCCGGAAAAATGTCCAAAAATCCGAATTTCGCCCATTTCGTTCTCGGCTAGTAAATTCTGCTAAACCATGCTCCTACCGTCTCTCTTCCCTCTGTCTCTCTCGTACAACCAGGAAGGCCCCCGTGCCGACATGCCGCCCCGCCCCCCTCGCTGCCAGCATGCCCCTGCACCGCAACACCATACAACTGAGATTTCCGGCGAGATCAGTAAGTTATTTTTTTCTGTGCGAACTTTTTTTATATTTTTTTCTGCAAATAATTATTATGTGGTTTTGCTGCAATAGTACAAAATTTTTGCTACTAGGTCTCTAGTGATATCTCTGGTGAAGTCAGTTTTCTACTACAATAGCATAATTTTGTGCTACAAGCTCTCCGGTGAGGTCTCCCGTTAGACAGGCATATTTATTTCAATTTATGGGTGATCCTTTGTTGCTACAATGTAGGAAAAAGAGACGTTTCCGAAGCAAAGTTAAGACGTTTTGGAGCAAAAGTGGGATTTAGATGCTAAAAGGACAGGGAGGCGGATGATCCCGGGGAAATATTCCCCAAGGGACTCCCATCACTGCCCTTGTGGGAATACACAAACTATATATGCACCCATCGGCATACCGACGTAGAGGTGAAACTGGGCCACTACCCCCTTCCAAACTGCATTTTTCTCCTAGGTATACTAGGACCTTATGGCCCAGCCCATCAAAAGTTATCAGATCACTGAACTACTGAAGAAAGAAGACGAACATACAGACATGATCCCCTGATCGTTAGGTCTTCTGTGTGACTTCTCCATGACTCCATCGTTCGCAGCTGTCCATCTTTTCAACCCCCTTCTTATTGTAAAGATTTGCGATCCCATGAGGCCAGGCCCACTATGTGCTCCCCGGTCCTTCATTTTAGGCTGCATCGCCCTAGCCCAACTCCCTTACCCTTCTTCCCTCAAAAAGCACAGCCCCTTATTTTCTGATTATATCATTAAGTATTTGGATGTAATTGATGCCCCTTCCTAGGTTAGGTAGTTCGGAGTTTTAGAACTATTGATACAAATTTTGGTTTTCTAATTTGGCTCATGGAGCCTGGAGTTTTTAAGTTCTATGTCTCCTACATACTTTGTAAGGTTTTTTGTTTTACAATCAATATCACATATATTCATAGTAAAAGATAGTAAATGGTAGAGATAAATAAACTTTCTTCAACGACTACAAAATAAAGTCTAAAAGAAAACGAGCAAATCTCAATGGTCTTCAAAATCATCTTCTTCTGTGACACAATCTTGAACTTGTTGTAAGGTTGTTTCTAATCTATCTTGTTAGTTGTAGTCTAGGTTCTGCCTGGATGGAGACTTGGAAGGATTGGTTTGCAATGAAGATGTGCAAGAAAATCCTAGTAACCAAGAAGTGCAGAGGTATAATCGAACCATTTATATCACTTGTCTTTGAGTGTTCAAGATATCAACATGACACTGCACCTTGATCTTACATATACTCTTTGACTTGCCCGCATTTTCATGCATGTTTCGTGTCTTCTATGGAATTGACCACCTCTTGTGGTTTGTTCACGCTCCGCCACTAGGCACACTAGGCTTTTGTTATGTCGTACAGGTTGGCGGAAACAAGATGTTAGGCGGACTTAGGCGAACAACTGTGAGGTCCACGTTGTCTTTCAAAACTTCAGGTAGAAGTTGAATCCATGCCTGACTAGATGTGCCGTCATGACGCCTGAGGATGCCTAGGACATGAAGATCAAGGTGGCTAGGATGTTGTCTGACCTGCAGGTCGTTCCTCCTTGGCCCTATGCATAACTAGTGATCTGAGGGAGAACACTGTCGCATCCGATCATGATATCAACATGTACGGTCGATTCCGTTCACACTGACTATTCGCTTCCCAAAGTCTCCTATTCTTAGTTAGCAAAACCACCACGTTCCTTTTCTTTTTTTGGATTGTTTTTACCAAAAATTGGAGTATGTGAGTAAACTTTGGAAACCCAATGACTCGCAACTTGATCGGTAGTGCTCGTATATAAATTTTTACTCATGCATGGTGTAGTTGTTGACACCATTTACCTTAGAAAAAATTCACCTGACATATCACACCGAAAAGACCTAAAATATAATGACCGATTGTACTCCAAGTGATTTGATAAAATGGGGAGGGGGTGGAGGGAAGAGGGATTTGTGATTTCTTAGGCTGTCTAATTATAGTGTAGTCTCAGAAACGTGTTTTTGCCCCGTTTTATAAATAAAGCTACGCATGTCCGAACGGATAAAGGGAGCAGATCAAAGATAGACAACATAGTACATGAAAAACCTAGACATCCCACCGGTGTCAGTGACGAGATCCAAGGGATAAGAACTCCATGCTGACGCCCCCAAGAGGATAATGACGCAACGTGCAGCTGTTGATGACACCAATGGTCTATGATTTTCACCTGGAGGCCTCATGCTGGAGGTATCCACAACGGCGCCTCCAGGAGGGCTATGACACCCATAGGAATCGTCATCGTCGGTTTAAAAAATGCAAGGCTTTCGCCCAAGAAAACTTACACACACGTCCACTATCGGATTGCCCACCGTGCCCATTCTACGGAGCACGAGCTGGGAGATGCCGTAAACAAAGTGCCACCACCACCATGGTCTCATGCTGTCTCCGTTCCTCACCACCCAAGTTACCAGGGACCAAGACCGTCACCACCATCACGTCGTTTTCCAAAGGAACTCGGGCGGTCCATGTTCCGAGGCTGCCGCCCAGGCATTCACGAAGTAGAGCCCATGTCACGACCAACCTCCCACCGTAGGGCCGACAGATTTGGCGAGTCGAGTGGGCACAAGAACATGTACCTATCAGGGCACACAACAACCCAGGTGATGGGAACTACCCTCATCCACGTACGGTGGTAGCTGTCTGGACGCGGCAGTAGGGCCGATCATCTAAGATAAGGCCCAAATCAGTCTGCATGCTGAAATCAAGCCTAGGTCACGCACATACAAACGCCACCACATGTGTTGCTGTGCTTCACAACCGCCGCCATCCATTTACAGGATTGCACCTTCCCAAGCCCAACCACCACCGCGAGCCTCCATACCATGGTCAGCCGTCACGCCTATGGGCGGCGTTGCCGCTCTAATCCTTCCCTTTGAGCCACGTAGGGCATACCATACGCTGTGCCACCACCACATCACCTGGGGACGTGTCACGTGGTCATCGCAGTCACACCACAGCTGTCACACCATTTCTGGTGGAGCATGTCGCATTAAAGCGTCGCCAGGGCTCGTGCGCGTTGGTTGAAGGAGGTCGCTCCGCCGCCGTCACCATAGGGGCTTTCCCTTGCGTCGAATGCCGGCAATGGTGGGGAGAGGGGGAAAGCTCGCAGTGGCGGCTTGGGTTCTATCCCAGTCACCTGAGCACGCGAGGGGAGGGGGCCGACACGGGACAAGAAGAGAGGGTTTTTTCCTCTTCTTGTTTTGTTACCTAAATGCGGTGTACTCACACATAATGAAATAGTTCTAGTAAGACAGAGGGTGGGTCTTTTGTCTAATTTTGGTGTTATCGATCATGAGCAAAACACGAAAACCAGAACCGAGAAAAAAACATTTTAGCTGGTAGCCTATTTTTAGAGAATTCCTGGCCGGCTGTTCCATGTGATAGCGAGCACGATCAGCTTCCCAGGCCGACGGCAGGAAACCTTTTCTGTACATCGAGTTTTGGCTAATGATGGTGCCTTGTGCTCTAGCCCGGCTAATGGCCATCACGCCCAGCGCAAATCATCCATGTCAGGCCAGCAACGGATAAACCAGGATGTCAACTGAAGAACAGCCATGTAACATCCAGAGAGGCTCCAGGCCAGGCGACTTACCCTCAGGAGGCAAGGAAAACATGGCTCTTATTGCCTGTTATACCCTACAGTCTTACACCTCCGCCAGCGCAGGAAAGACCTGTGTCACGAGACCATAAAAGGTGATTATTATTTAAAACACGTAGTCCGGAAAACAATCTCGTTCAATCTGAACTCCAATATTATAAGTGCAGGTTTATTTTGTTGCATCACAAGGACCTATATATCTGCCTAAACAATCTCGTTCAATCTGAACTCCAATATGATAAGTGCAGGTTTATTTTGTTGCATCACAAGGACCTATATATATCTGCCTACAACCATATCGTCTCACCCACAGCTACATCACTTCAGTTGCACGTCTGCTACATAGATACAAGTTTAGATATGTTAATAATTGAGAGTTGCTCTTTTCTAGAAACTTTTCCTCCCCCTTTGCTGGCCAAAATAAAACATATTTGTCCCTATAGGAATGAGAGGTGTCTGGAAATTGGCATTCATGAGATGAGCTCAATACACGAGATAAGCACAATAGATACATTATTACACTATTTCTATGTCCTCTTTGTATGCTCAAGTTACTCCTGGCTGTTTTGGTTGGGAAGTGTCCATCTCAAAAGTATCAGCACCTGGCCAGACTATGCAAGAACATTTGTTGAGATTTTTCGCATGGAACAGGACTTGAATGTTAGAACTAATCACGACTTGTGTTCTAGTAGTACACGACTTGTTGTCCGTGTAGTGTTCTAGTAGCAAACCGATTAGGTCTAGCACCAAAAGCATATATATATGCGAGTAACCTTGAGCTTGTAATCCGTGCGACCGAGAGACAGAAATAAAGAAAAGCAAAGACGCGCGATATGCGCGTATAGCAATCCAATCTAGTCCCAGCATATTGCGTACGATACTTGTGCAACAGGATCGATCTAGCTAGCTACTTGTGTACGTGAGTAGCAGCTTACGTGCATGTTTGCATGTTCCGCTCGGCTAAGAGAATCTGCCAGCGGAGGATATTCATCCAGGCAGTTATTCAAGTTATCATTGCAAGCAGGTTCCGCCGGAAAGTACTCGACGGTTGCATGTCGTCTTGTCGCATCGCCCCGACGAAAGTAGTGTCGGGTCTGGGCCAACAATTGGTATCAGAGCCAAGGTCGTCGTTTGTGATCTGCTAAAAGTACTAGGAGGTCATGGCGATGGTGAAGTTTAGCGAGAGCTCGGCATCAGCACCGGTGACGGAGACGGTGGGGTGGCTTTGTATTCGCGCCTCGATCGCAAGGACTACGGACTATGTGCACTCAACATGGAGGTGGCCATGGAGGCTCTGGAGGTTTGGGAGGCCGTCGATCCAGGAGGTGACGAGTACGTCAAGAGAAGCGCGAAATACCGGAAGGATCGCCAAGCACTAACGTCGCTCTATTCCTTCGTGCCGAAGGACGTGACGCAGCACCTCGTCGGAAAGAAATCGGCGAAGGATGCATGGGAGACGATCAAGATCTTGCACCAAGGTCATGCCCGCGTGAAGGAAGCGCATCTTCAAACTTTGACGAAAAGATATGAAGATTTGAAGATGGAGGAGAGCGAGACGGTTGATCAGTTTGCCGCCCGTTTCGTTACCCTCGTCAATGCAATCAGGGGATATGGAGAGAGATTGGATGAGGTCAAAAACGTCAGAAGGTTCCTGCGTGCGGCGCCAGCGTGGTACATGCAGATCATCACATCGATCGAACAATGTCTCGACCTGAATACATTGACGGTTGAGGATCTCGTTGGAATATTCAAGGCACATGACGAGAGAATTCGGATCAGCTTCGGTGATCCAGAACAGGTTGAGCACCTGATGCTCACGAAGCAGCAGTGGATGACTCTTTCGAAAGAAAATCAAGGAGGCTCCACGAGCGGCAAGGAGAAGCAACGCCCAGCAAAAAAGTACATCGCGGGGCAGGATGTGCAGATGACGCCCCACCGCGGAGGAAGTTTGACATAAAGAAAGTAAGGTGTCATAACTGCAGCGAGCTCGGTCACTTCAAGGCTGATTGCAGGAAACCACCAAAGGAAAAGGAGAGGGCTCTCATCGCCCAGGAAGGAGATGATGGACCGATGATGTTGATGCTCGAAGTAACTAAGCTAAAGGATGAGGAGGATCCTCCATCACCGGCTATGGAGATTGTGGAAGAAGTGGATCACGATCTATCGTGTGTGGATCACGAGGAATGGAGTTCCCCGTTGCCACGTGAAGCCATGGTTCAGGCAAGTGAAGCTTTGGGACTCGTTCATGGCGGTGTATGCGGTCCAATTTCACCCGTCACCCCGTCTGGCAATGAATTCTTCATGCTTGTGGTGGATGATCACAGTAAGGATCAAGCTCTACATGCATTCGAGAAGATCAGGGAAGCTGGACAGGTCGAGGCGGAGGGGAAGCAAAAATCCCTACGCACAGCTTGGGGGTTGAATATAAAACCGTGGTGGCCTTGGCGAGGAGCATGATGAAGAGAAAAGGCTTGCCAGGAAAGTTCTAGGGTGATGCAGTCAACACGGCAGTCTATTTGCTGAATAGGGCACCGGCCAGGAGTATGCTTAGTATGACTCCGTACGAAGCATGGTATTGGAGAAAGCCCTCGGTTGATCATCTTCGCACTTTTGGATGCGTGGCACATGTCAAGACAGAGTCCGGCCATAAAAGCAATTTGGCGGATCGGAGTACTCCAATGATCATGATAGGCTATGAAAGCTCAAAGACATACCGCTTGTGCAATCCTTATGCCAATAAGGTGGTTGTAAGGGGCGACGTAATCTTTGAGGAAGGCAAGTCATGGAATTGGAGCTACAACGAACCGGGATATCCAACTTTTCACATCACGTGGGATCTTGAGTATGAAGAAAATATGGATCAACCAAGCTTATCCTTGTCAGCAAGTTCAGGCCCAGAAGGCGTTGAAGGCCTAGGAGGTGCTCCAGGCATGGACACCAGGCCAGAAGCACTAGGGATTCTCCCAAAAGACAAAGAGTTTGAAGACAAGGCTAGTATGTGTCCATAAGATACGGAACTATAAGGGAAAGTTGAAGCGAGCCTAGCAAACAGGACATCAAGGCTAGAAGACGATGGTCCAAGAGTGTGGACTGGTGGCTAGACAGATGGAAGAGACCCAACAATAGGGGTGCAGATCCATCAAGAGGCTTTTCACGTGGTATAGAGAAGCTAGAAGGAAACATGTCAGAAAGAGATTTAAAAGGAAAAGGCAAATCACTATAGGTAGACAACCTGTACATTGCTACTCCAGATGAGCCAGAAGATGGTGTTGGTCAGGAGCAGGTAGAAGTAATAATTCCTAGTCGCGAGAGGAAGCTAGATCCTACGTATTTGTTCTATTGCATCCAAGAGTACCGGCAAGCAGAAGATCAAATATGCGAAGCATCGATGAGAAAGTATTTCATCGAACCTACGTGTTTGATTAAATGGCCGCATGAAAGAAAGTTTTGAATTTTTAGTTCAAAATTTTTGGGTGATCTTCCCTAGTGCTAGGTAGTCTCTGGGTGCAAGGGTTTTGAAAGTGGAGCTCAAATAGATGGGTTTTGAAATAGGGGTGATCTATGCATATGCATTAGATTCAATTTTAAACTGTTATTTAAAATAGTTAACAGAATGTTTTTAGCAGATCAAAAGGTGGGCCTTGGTACCACATTATGTGTACTAGCAAGGGGTACAAAGATCAAGAATTTTTTCAGTTAAAATTTGAGTACTAGGAATAGCCAAAGTAGGCATGAGAGTTAAATTTGCCAAAACGACCATTCCTCCTTTTTAATTCTTTTTTATTTGATTTTCTTTAGGAAAAGTTTGGGAATGATGTAGATGATGTTTAAATCACCTAAGAAACATTTTACAAGCATTGGATCACTCAATCATGGCAATTCAAACAACTCCTAATTTAAATACACACACATGAATGCTTTCATATTAACTTTGGAAAAGTTTGTGTTAACTCCAAATTTGATTGATTTGATCTTGATAAGCTTGGATTGAAGTTTTGGGATGTTACAAACCTCCCCCCTTAAACAAAATCTCGTCCCGAGATTTACAAAGAAAACTAGGAACTAAAGAGATCTGGGAACTCCGTCCTAATGTAATCTTCTTGCTCCCAAGTAGCTTCCTCCTCGGTATGGTTACTCCACTGAATCTTGAGAAACTTGATACTCCTGGTCCTGGTGGTCTTGTAGGCTTCTTCTAAGATACGGATGGGTACTTCTCGATAGGTCAAGTCCTTGTTGATTTCCACAGCTCTGTGATCGATGTTCTTGAAAACTTCAGTCTTCTCAGGCACTTCCAAGCATTTGCGATGTAACGAGATATGGAACACATTGTGGCTAGCTGACATCTCTTCAGGCTGTTCCAACTGAAATGATACTTCTCCTCGACGGTTCAGAATCTTGAAAGGTCCGATATATCTAGGAGCTAACTTTCCTTTCAGACTAAAGCGTTGAGTTCCTTTCAAGGGTGAAACCTTGAGATATACAAAATCTCTGACTTTGAAAGTCAGGTCTCTTCTTCTTTTGTCAGCATAGCTCTTCTATCTGGATTGGGCAGTCTTGAGGTGCTCACGAAATTTGTGAACTTTCTCTTCTGCTTCTCGGAGAATGTCGGGTCCGAAGATCTGACTATCTCCTACTTGCGACCAATTCAAGGGGGTACGACACTTTCTTCCGTAAATGAATTCAAATGGTGCCATCTGCAAACTAGCTTGATAACTTTTGCTGTATGAGAATTATGCGAAAGGCAGGCAGTCTTCCCATTTTGATCCGTATTCCAACACACAAGATCTAAGCATATCCTCTAGGATTTGGTTGACTCTCTCAGTCTGTCCATCTGTTTGTGGGTGATATGCTGTGCTGAAGTTTAACTTGATTCCTAAACCTTCCTGAACTTTCTGCCAAAATCTTGAGGTAAACTGGGTTCCTCGATCTGATACGATGGTCTTGGGGGTTCCATGCAGATTAACAATCCTAGCAATGTACAGCTCTGATAACTTTGCACTCTGGTATGTTGTCTTGACAAGGATAAAGTGGGCTACCTTGGACAGTCTATCAACTATGACCCAGATTGAGTCATTTCCCCTACTAGAAGTAGGTAGGCCGGTGATAAAGTCCATTCCGACGGAATCCCATTTCCATTCCGGAATCTGCAATGGTTGCAACAGTCCTGCAGGTCTTTGGTGTTCTGCTTTGACTCTTTGGCAGATGTCACACTTGGCGATGTAGCTTCCGATCTCTCGCTTCATCTTGTGCCACCAAAATTTCTCCTTCAAATCCTGATACATCTTTGTTCCTCCGGGGTGGATAGAATAAAGAGTATCATGAGCCTCCTTCATGATAACTTCCTTCAGCTCCGAATCTGCTGGAACACAGATACGTCCTTTGTACCAAAGTACTCCTTCTTCGTCTTCGGTGAATCCAGGTACCTTTCCTGTACCAATAGGACGTTTAATTCCGTCAATGCTTTCATTCCCCTTATGGGCTTCCTTGATTTGGCTAATCAAAGTGGGTTGAAGTTCAATGCTAGCTAGGAATCCTTTGCTAACTAATTCAGTCCTGAATTGCTCCAACTCTTCATACAAACTTGGTTGCTTCTCCTTGATCATGGTGTTAAGCCTACACGGCAATCTGGTAAGAGCATCCGCTACCACATTGGCTTTGCCGGGGTGATAGTGAATGTCAAGGTCATAATCCTTGATTAACTCTATCCATCTTCTTTGCCTCATATTCAGCTCCTTCTGAGTGAAGATATACTTCAAGCTCTTATGATCTGATTAAATCTCACATCGATTTCCCATCAAATAATGACGCCATGTCTTCAGTGCTAGGACTACAGCTGCTAGTTCAAGTTCATGGGTCGGATAGTTTTGCTCATGCTGCTTCAGTTGTCGAGATAGATAAGCAATGACTTTGCCTTCTTGCATCAATACACATCTTAGACCAATCTTGGATGTGTCACAATACACATCAAATGGCTTCTTGATGTCTGGTATGACCAAAATTGGGGCTGATATCAATCTCTTCTTCAGCTCCTGGAAACTGGCTTCATATTTGTCTGTCCATTCAAACTTCTTGTCCGTCTTCAACAATTGGGTCATTGGTCGGGCTATGCTCGAGAATCCTTCTACGAACTTGCGGTAATATCCCGCTAATCCGAGAAAGGCAGGGGCTTGGGTTTGAGTGGTTGGGGCTTTCCATTCTTCAACATCTTTGATCTTTGTGAGATCAACGGAGACTCCTCCGGCAGACACAATATGTCCTAAGAATCCTACTTCTTTCAGCCAAAATTCAAACTTGCTGAACTTGGCATATAACTGATGCTCTCTCAAGGTTTCTAGGATGATTCTCAGATGTTGCTCATGCTCTTCTTCTGACTTGGAGTAGATAAGGATGTCATCGATAAACACAACTACAAACTTATCTAGGAAATTCATAAAGATCTTGTTCATGAGATTCATGAAATAAGCAGGGGCATTGGTTAATCCAAAAGACATAACTGTATACTCGTATAAACCATAGCGAGTAGTGAACGCGGTCTTCGGAATATCCGTTGCACGGATCTTAAGTTGGTGATAACTAGTCCTAAGATCAATATTTGTTTCACTAACTCTGATGGGTTCATGCTATAGGGTCTCTGGGCTATAGGTCCGGTTCCGGGGATTAGTTCGATAATGAACTCAATATCCCTATCCAGGGCATACCTGGCAATTCATCTGGGAATACGTCGGGGTATTCACAGACTACTCTGACTTGGTCAATGGTGGGCAAGGCTACACTCTGGTTGCACTTGAATTGACGGGGTAAAGTTTCAGAGATATGCTCTATTGTTACTTCAGAACTACTGGTCATGGTGATGGCTTTCTTAGCACAGTCTATCAATCCTTTATGCCTTGACATCCAGTCCATACCTAGTACTACTTCCAAACCTTTGGTTCCAAGTACAATTAGGTTGGAATAAAAATCTATCCCATGTATTCTGATAGGTACAGCTTTGCAAATTTTTCTAGCTTTGGTTGTTGAACCAGGGATTTGAACTATCATGACATGCTTCAGGTTGGTTGGACGAATATTACTAGTGCATGCAAATTCTTCGGTGACAAATGAATGCGATGCTCCCGAATCAAACAATACTCTTGCTAAAACTGAGTTGACAGAAAACATACCCAGCACTACATCTGGCGCTTCCTGGGCTTCTTCTGCATTCATGTGGAAGAGACGGCCATTGCGGTTGTGAGGGTTCCCTGGGGCAAATCTCCTTCCTTGCTGAACACGACGACGCTGCTGAGCTGGGACATTCACATTGGCATTTGCTGCAGTCTTCTATGGACACTCATTGGATTAGTGACCCTTCACTCCACACTCGAAACAAGTGATCTGGGACTTGTCCTTGACTGCGACAGGTACGACATTGCTGCCAGTTCTGGGTGCAGCGTTGATGTTGTTGTTATTGTGGTTCTTGGGAGGTGCACGGTTGAAATTGTTGGCATTACCGGAGTTGTTATTGTTTCCTCTGGACTTCACATTGCCTCCGCTACGGTTGGGGTAGCTTGGGCGAGAATTTTGGGGTCGGTTGTTCCTTGGTGCATATCCCGGTGAAGGGTTGGGACGGTACTTCTGGTGACTGTTGGATCCAGACTACTGCATCATACAACGCTTGCGGTTGTCGTTTGCCTAGTTAATCTTCCATTCCATCTGGATGGCAGAGTCGACTAGCTCTTCGAGATCATCGAAACAGATGTTGACGAGGACAGTCTGCATCTCATCATGCAGTCCGTTCAAGAATCACTCCTTCTTCTTAGCCTCCGTGTTGATCTCATCAGGTGCATATATGGCAAGTGACAGGAATCTGTAACGGTACACCACCACAGTCATTCTTCCTTGCTTTAATTCGCGGAACTCATCTCTCATCCGGTTGACTAGACCCTGCGACACGTGGGTGCGGCTGAACTTGATTTTGAATGCTTCCCATGTCATCACTTGACCATGGTTCATATTGCGGATGCTATTCCACGAAGCTCTTGCATCTCCTGCCAGATAGTGGGTGGCAAAGAGAACCTTCTCATTTTCATCAACTCGGGCAACTTCTAGGTTGTTCTCCATGGTCTGTAACCAGTCATCAGCATCTAATGGGTTCTTAGATTGGTTGAAGATTGGGGGATTAGTGTTTTGAAAGTTTTTGAGTTTGGATCCCTGGTGATCCTGATTCCCATGCCCTTGGTTGTTGAGAGCCATCTGGGCGATCTGTTGAAGTGTTGCTAGGTTGGCTTGGCGTTCTGCCCTGCTTGCTTCACGGTCTGCGATGAGATTCTGCAAGATCTGCAGCATTGGGTCCTGCGATGAGCTGCTCCCTCCTTGGTTTCCACGAGTCATCTCAAGATTGAGATAGATATAGGGATAAGAGGGAAATTCTAAGGTTCATGGTTTTGGGTTTTCAAAGCTAAAACTTTGATTTAGACTCAGGTTTTTCAACTAACTTCATTTTCATTCATGCAAGCAAGCACACGATACAACACACACCACAACAATCAAAGGGAAAACAGATGGTTTGAAGAACCATTCTGCAAGCTAAGATATAGTGAGATCGATACATCTCATGCTACGACAGTGCCCTAGTGCATCTACTCATGTCAATGAAGTCAGAGTCCTCATCATCAGTGTAGAAGTCCACGGCATCCTCCTCTAGAAAATCATCATCGTTGCTGAGGTAAGAATCCATGTCTCCCTGGATGTCTTCACCCTCATCTTCTTCTTCCTTGGCGGCAAGCTGAGCTTCCTGCTCCTTGATAGTCTTCTCGAGGTCGGCCACCTTCTTGCGAAGACGGGCGATGGTGCGATCCTTCTTGGCACGCTGGCGGCAAAGAGACTGGCGGTCTTGGACAAGCAGTGCGAAAGTCTGGGCCTTCTGGTCAGCAATGGCTCGGTTCTGGTTGGCTAACTCTCTGGCATTGTCCAGTTCCTGTTGTCTGTCGTGAAGCAAGAAGTCAAGGTTCTCCACTTGACGCCTCAACTCGGGGTGGCCCGGCATTTCCATTGGCAGTCCCATGAAGTCACGTCTTACATAGTGAGCAAAACGGGTTCCTTGGGTCTTGTTGACGCTGAGGGCACATAGACGTGCGAGAGCTTCCGGCATTGCCCTGGCTAATCCATCTAGCTAGTTGTTCTCTCTCACGGAGAACTGAATTCTTCCATAAGTTGGTGCTTCAATGCTTCCTCTAAGATTTGCGGTGACTAGCCACTATAGGTCTCCTCCTAGGGGTCCTGGAAGTTGAGCTCCAAGAAACTCCGGGTGCGGGCATCCTAGTAACTCCGACAGTGAATCCAGATCCCTCTCGAAGATCAGCTGACCTACATTGCCCAACTGGTAAAACATATTGAACTGGGTCTCCATCTACAAGAATTAAGGATGAGGAAGTTAGTGAGGTGATCAAGTCTGTCAAATTTTAAGTAGGTAGTGTAAGAATTTTTGAGGATCATGAAGTTTTTGATAAAGAATCCACAAGGGTAAGAGAGGACATAGTTTTTCATAAATACCCAGTTTGGTTTGGCAACTAAGTTTTTGTTTGACGTGCATTCTAACTAGGGTCTCCTATGGTCAGGATGGCTCTGATACCAACTTGTCAACACCCGGATTATTAATCCCAGATGCCCGTTATGCCATACCTCGCAATCCCAGGATTACCATTTTTGCGAGACATAACGGATTGGATATCATAGTACATCATCCATTACAAACCATACATAAGGTCTTACACAAATAAGGATCTCATGATCCAGTCTTAATACAACAAGTAGTAGAAATAAAAGATAGCATAGCGGTGGGGTCCATCTTCAGGGGCACAGGCAATGCTGACGAAGGCAAATAGTCCTAGTTATCATAGCCGTCCTGCTGACCATCATCTTGATAAACTCCTTCATAGTCTGGCCATGATAATAGCCAGGGACAAAATCCATGAGTACTCTTTAAGTACTCGCAAACTACCACTAACAAGTATAAACTTCTAAGTTAAAGTGCTAGCTCTAAGTTTAACTATCAAGTTAAGTTTGAAACCTAAGCTGAGTTCTAAAACAAAGAAAGATAAAGTAAAGTCCAAAAATCACTTAAATTGGGAAGCTATTATCATAAACACAACCCTATTGTGGTCAAGTCAAGGTTCATCATTCTTTTCAAAGTTTTTAGAAAACATCTGACAATGAAACAGTATGTCCATTCCAACTGTCCATAACCACGGATGCGGCTATTCGAATAGTTTGACACTCTCCAGAGGTGGTACACTTTCACCACAAGATTCGATACATCTGTCAGGGATAACCCTGAATCATCATACTTAGTATGCAGATAATCAAACATAACCTTCCCTTTACACACCCTAGTATAAGCACCTCTCCTATGAGCATGGCCTCCCAACCATGACCATCAGTCATCTTGGGCACTGCATAGGTGGACAACATTGAGAGGTAGCCTTAGCTCAAACCTCTCCCGTGAGGGAACTAATACTAATGCATATAAATTTCCAGCTAAGCCTTACCCAATTTAGGTAATGTGGTTGTACGGTAAAATTGGAATGGTATTGCATCCAAATCCAACCATCAGTTTTATAAAAGAGTCAAGGCTCATGCCTCAACATTTTCATCAACATCAATCCTTTGTGTTTCTCAACACATGTCAAAACATCTCAATAGAATGACTCATCATTCCAAGGTTTTCATAATTCATTTTCACCAAGTGTTCCCATCTAAAGTGACTCAGGTTTTTGATCTACTCTAAACTACTAAGTTAAGAGTGTTCACGATGGGTTCAATCTCATGCCATAGAATGACATCTAAAGGGTTCTAGATAGGTCAAGTTTTATACTTTTTATGCTACCTTCAAAACAAGTAAAGAACTTTGTATAACCTAAGAAGGGTAAAACTTGTAACTAAGACTTGGGGTACCATTAGTTAAATAGCGGGGGGTGACCCAAGCATGCTTAAGGCATCTTGGCTAAACCATCTAGTTTGATTCTAGTTTGCTAAGTACTACACTTGCAAGTGCTAACTTGCAAGGGTTAATCTTGGATAGTGATAGCTTGCTAATAGTAGCTGGCATTGTTAATGGTGGCTTTCCTTGGTTGGTGCAGTGGTTGAAGTTTTCTTCTTCTTCTTCTTCTTCTTGGTAGAACTCCTCCTCCTCGAGAGCTTGCTCGGTACTATCGTCTATAAATACATAGGGAGTGCACAATCACCAAACAATACTTAACTAGGCTAGATAGCATTCTAAGACACACAATTGATGATCTATTACCATCACAAGCATCACAAGTTTGAATCAAAAGTTTCCTTCTTTTTATTTTAGAAAAGTAATTTCTACTCATTGAAAAATTAACTAAAGTTTAATATTCACCACCAAAATATGGGATCATGTGGATACATGTCCTCACCACATATTCTAACATGTGGGAATGAGATTTAAGGGTTGGATCAATATTACTTTGGTTTAAGTTCATTATTTAATGATTTAACGTGACTAGAATTGCCTATATAGCATTATTTTGTTACTAGTCCAAAGTAACTGCATGTAAACCTTAACATTATTACATATTTGGATAGATATGGTAAAATGTGATTTTTGAGAGTTGGAATCAACTCAAAAGCTAACTTGGTTGATTTTATAAAAATGTTGCAAGTTGCAAATGCTTCTGTCTTCTTATTTTTATTAGGAGAGATCTATAACTCTAATTGAATTAAATCCAACGGGCTTGGGTAGATTATTTCCATACCTTTCAGGAAAAGTTAGTTTCATGCAATTTGGATTTGTAAACCTCACAGAATTGATTTTTGAAATACTGGACAGAAACTAGATTTAACTAAAAAAGAAAAATCCAGATTTGAATCGGTGGGCTAGCGCGGGAAAAGGAATGGGCCGGCCCAGTGGCGCTCCGCGGCGCGGGGCTCAACTGACAGGGGGTCCCGCGTGTCAGCGGCCCTTAAAACGCGAAACGGTACGCGTGATGTGGGTCGTGCGATTAGAATAGGAATCTAGGGCTGAGGGTCGTCGTCGACGACGAATAGGTCGCCGGCGAGCTCGAACCCTAGCGACTCGGTGGGGGTCTGTTGGGGGCGTACCAAGGCTCCGGCGGGGTCGGCGAGGCGGGCAAACGACGTGGAAGACGACAGCGAGGCGAGGCGTGGTCGCGGTGGAGCTTGAGGCGGTCGAAATCAACGGCGCCCTTCTCCTCCTGCCGCGACTGCTCCGGCTCCAATTCCGGCGAGCTGCTGCTCCACTTGCTCCGGCTAGAGGTGGGTAAGGTCCAGAGAGGTGAGGGGAGTGGAATGGTGTGGAGAAGAGAGGCTTGGGAGGGCTCCTTTTATAGGCTCGATAGTGAGACCGAGCGGGATGGGCGGTCGATGGTGGCGACATGGCTACAGCGAGGTAGACGCATGGCTGGGGATGGCGATCGATGGGCGGTTCCCTGGCGTTCCTCTAGAGCTTAAATGCGACCGTAGGGACGGTGGAACACGGTCGGGGCGAGGTGGCGCTCTGCGCGGCAGAGGCGACGGTGTCCATGGCGAGCGGTGGCTATGAGGCTTTGGGCGGCGAGCGGGGATGTCTGGGGTGTTCGCCAGGTCGAGGCGGAGCGGTGTGCGCGGGCTGATGCCAAGGGGCGGTCTGTGCGAGCGGGTACAGGTCGTGCTCTGGGGGCAGCGTCGGCATGCTCGACCAGCTCTGGGCGCGGCGGTTCTTGGCCGCTCTGCCCTCTGTCTCTGGCCTGGGGCTGCTTGGGCGGTGGAGGTGGACCAGAGGGAAGCTGCTAGACATAAGGAGAGAGGCTGGAGAGGGTTGCTGCTGCGAGTGCACTGTCGGCCGGCGAGGTGGTGCTCGGCAGGGCATGGCAGTAAAGCTAGGGGGTAGGGGAGATGCTGGTTCGGCTCTGGTTAGACCAAGAGGGGACAAGGGGATTAAATGGGGATCAATTGGGGGCAAAACCCTGTAGTAAACAATGAGCTAGGATTAGGGTGTAAATCATGTCTGCCATGTGTTTGATTAAATGGCCGCATGAAAGAAAGTTTTGAATTTTGAGTTCAAATTTTTTGGGTGATCTTCCCTAGTGCTAGGTAGTCTCTGGGTGCAAGGGTTTTGCAAGTGGAGCTCAAATAGATGGGTTTTGAAATAGGGGTGATCTATGCATATGCATTAGATTTAATTTTAAACTGTTATTTAAAATAGTTAACAGAATGTTTTTAGCAGATCAAAAGGTGGGACTTGGTACCTCATTATGTGTACTAGCAAGGGGTACAAAGATCAATAATTGTTTCTGTTAAAATTTGAGTACTAGGAATAGCCAAAGTAGGCACGAGAGTTAAATTTGCCAAAATGACCATTCCTCCTTTTTAATTCTTTTTGATTTGATTTTCTTTAGGAAAAGTTTGGGAATGATGTAGATGATGTTTAAATCACCTAAGAAACATTTTACAAGCATTGGA
This sequence comes from Avena eriantha, assembly GCA_910589775.1. Taxonomy (NCBI): domain Eukaryota; kingdom Viridiplantae; phylum Streptophyta; class Magnoliopsida; order Poales; family Poaceae; genus Avena; species Avena eriantha. The sequence goes on along the minus strand of OU342743.1, from coordinate 101,575,655 downwards.
TCACTCAATCATGGCAATTCAAACAACTCCTAATTTAAATGCACAAACATATGAATGCTTTCATATTAACTTTGGAAAAGTTTTTGTTAACTCCAAATTTGAATGATATGATCTTGATAAGCTTGGATTGAAGTTTTGGGATGTTATAATATATACAGCAATAATGAAGGAACCACTATATATATATATTACACATCATGGTCACGAATATATTATACACCATCTCCCCATCGTGCTTGGTCGAAACATATTAATTACAAACAGTAATCACACGAATTTCATCTAATTTACATCTTCTTTTTTACACTTCACCCTTCCAAATCAACCGGGTAATAGTATTCTCCTTTCGGATCTATGACATGTTCTAATAAGAATCTGACAATTGCCTCTTGAATTGCTTGCACACGTTCTTGTGATAGAAGACCGTCCCACATCCGTTCGATCTAATTTAAAGAAGGGGATCAATATATATGAATGAAACTAAACATAATTGGTGGTAATAAAATAAAGTTGTGATTATTGTTTATCCATACTTCAATTTTTTTGAAGTTCCGGTATGCGCCCTTCTCTTTGCTCGTCTGGCGAATGAACTCGCAGACATAGTATCCACATAAGTTATTCCTGGCTTCCTGCCTCAAGCACTTTACGAGAACAGAGTTCAGTCAAAATAATAATCAAGCATGATAATGGTATTAAAACTAGAATCAAAGAGATGCGTGTATCTATCAAGTAGTACTTACAGTCCATGGTTGAAATGTAAGCTCTGGCTTCCAAACACCCCTAGTGTTGGCGGTGAACCGTTTCCAAGCCTTCTAGAGGCATTCTTGCATGTTCGCCCACTTTTCTAAAGGTGTGCGTTTCGAGTCCATGACTTTTACTACTCCTTGGTCAACAACAATCATTAACAGAATATAGTGGAAGCTGGACACACTAACAGAATAACACGAGTGAATTATGCACTTAATATCGAGTAAGCAAAAATAGAATGTGTACAAGACAGTAAAACTTACCCAGCATTGTAAGGAAATAATATTTCCCTTCTGTTGCCGAAATACGTCAACGCTTGTACCAAGTTATCGTCTGTCTCTTTCGGTTTTGTTTTTAGAGTAACTTCATGAATAAAATTGCAGTCAACAAACCCAAGGTCATAGATCTGTCCTTTGTTGCATTGAAGAATCTCCATTCTGCATATATAATTAGTATAGTGAGCAGTAAGATTATACAAGCAACGAATGAGCTGAGCTAGAAAGACTTAATTACAAAAATTAATAATACGTACAAACAATAGACACAGACGATAAGGGCGTCTCGTTGGTAAAACTGAAAAATTCTGAAAATTCAATCAGTAGGAAGCCATCTCCATGACCGTAATGGTGGTGTTTATATCCATCATAGATCCAGTTTTTGGATTCAGCAGAGGCTTGCATGTACCAGTTGGTAGATTTTTTACTAACTCGGGTTTGACGAGAGGATACCCGTGCCGGTATACATATACTATTTGTTGGTACGCCTCGAACTCATCCATACAGCTCATATACTCAGTAATAGCCAGTCCATATAATTTGGCCTTTTCTCCGTACAGTTGAAAATACTCTGGATCAATGTTCGGATCATGCCGCTCCTAGGCTCTCCACTCATTGGTATCGTACACTTTGAGCGGTTCGATCGATTGATTTTTCTGTTGTCCGAGCTGAGCAACTTCTTTCCCGACTCTCCGCTCTTTTTCCTCAGCCGACTTGGTAATAGAGCGATTATAGTTTGGTGTGAGCACTATGGGTTGGTGAAGCTGAATCTTAAACGCGGCTGCTTTGGCTTTATCTTCTGCGGTGACCGGGAAGAATGGCTCTATCGCCTTTTTCTTGTTAGCCATGTCAATCTTCCACTTTTCATAATGGGCATCTACGGCCGCAGCAATTTCCTCATGTGTCTTCTCTCAAGGTAGCTTCTTCATATTCTTATGAGGTACTCTTAGTATACTTCCGCTTTTGTCTCTAAGGCTCAAGGGACGGAGACGGCTGAGGCGGCGGTGGAGACGGCTGAGGCGGCAGTGGTGACGGCTGCGTTGAGTGGTGAGGCGGTGAAGGTGACGGTTGCGCTGGAGAATGGTGAGGTGGCGGCGAAGGTGGATTGCTGCTCTAAGGAGTGCGTGTCCTTGGCGGCACATCATTTGGAAGCACGATGTGCTCCTTTGGCCATACAACACTCCCCCTTTGGCTTCTCCTAGTTCAGTCAGCTCCATATCTTCCCCTGCAGGGTGGTCCAGCTTCAGCTCCTCAAAATCTTGCTTCATATCATCCACCGTGACGATAGCATACCCTTTGGGAACCGGTCTGCAATGCGAAGTTGGGTTAGGCGCAATTGGTACGGCCATGCCGACTGCCGCCGTCACCCTTAAGTTCATAACTTGCACCTTTAGCTCACAAGCTGTGCCCTCCGTGATATCATCCACTAGGTAGTGTTTAGGAGTCGTCATCGTCGGTGCATCATTATCAACATCCTGGAGCTGCATGGAAGCGATGCTGCTTTTCTTATTAGATAGGGCGACGGTACCATGGAATGCAGCTTCTACCATGTGTTGCTGAGATTGGCCACTAATACCTTGCTGGCGAAGTCTGTCGAGTTGATCCTGGTGCCGCTTTAATGCTTCTTCTACATTACGCATCCGGTCTGCAGCAGCTGCTTTCTCAACCGCCTCCCTTTCCTTTCTCCTCTGATGGCTTTTATCGGGATATCTCTTCATTTCCGCGGGGAAGGCAACATTCCACGACTTGGAGCCTGGTGTGCCTCATGCTCGTCCTCTGTGTTCAGGATTTTTAAGGGCGCATGTGATCTCGTTGTTCTCTCTATCGAGAACGAACTGTCCCGCTACAACATCATGTACTGCATTTCTAATATTGTTGATGGCCAGTAGGGGATGATCTTTGTGTTTCTGATTATATAGTGCCCACCCTTCTTCGTCCAACATACCCCATGGTCGTAAAACCAGTTTCTCGCCTGTGGTGTCCATGTTGTGGGCTCTTGTCTGATCCCGGTAGCAATATACTTGACCTCAAGTGCATCCCACTTAGGTATGCAACCGGCATAGCCGGCAGACCCCATATTATGAAGGTACACTTTCTTAGCAGTGTTCTCCGTATTTATTCTAGACCTTTCCAAAGATTTCTCTGATGTCTTGTACTTCGAAAAATCAGCCCACTGGTGTCTTAACTTAGCATAGCCGCCTTGATTGAAATCCGGAGTCTTCTCTACCTTGACAAAGTTATTATACAGTTTCTTCTTCTAGTTCTTGAATGCCTCAGCCATCTAGATGAGAGCAAACTTCTTGACTCTTTGCACAAGATCCTTTTTTGCTCTCTCCTCCTCATCTAGATTCACATCTAGCCTTGGCAGGAGGAAATTAATCATGAGCTTGGAAAAAAGCTTATGTTTGGCGGTGTTGCCGACATACGGGACTCCACGGCCGCTTGGCCGATTCTATTCTTGAACGGTGATCGGGATGTAGTCCCTCAAAAAAGTCCGCATTGCTTGACTATTTTTTTGCGACATCGTCGGGAGCTTGCGGTTCATCGTCTACACCAACCACTTCGATCCTATACCTCACAGTGTCATCCAGCTTTTTTTGTTGGGCTTCGTTTCGTTCTTATGGAAGAAGTTCTCTATTTGGAGGGCTAAAAGAAGAAAGAGTGTTAATATATGCATGTATATATATAGACAACAACATTTTAATTATAAAAATACATATATATACACCTCGCCGGAGTTTGCGAGATTTAAGGTTCCGCTGGAGCCGTCGCCTTCTCCCTCGTTGGCTTCTCCCTCATCGGCTTCTCCCTCGTCCCATGCTTCGGCTTCTACCACACCGGAGCCGTCTCCTCGGTTGAGAGATTCATCTCCCTCACCGGAATCGTTCAGAAATGTCCTGGTGACATCGATATCGATATCTTCATGTTCGCGGATCATTCCTTGGAGGAAGTATTCATCATCTTGAGTTGTGACATGTGCTGGATCCATAGTATCTACAAATTAAGAATTGCAAGTTATTCTAATGCAAATAATCAAATGCAAATAAGCCTATGAAAATAATCCTATGAAAATAATCCATAATTTTTGCGGGATATGTGTCGATATGGGGTGGAGGAAGAAGGGGGATATGTGTCGATATGTCGATACATGTCGATATGGTGTGGAGGAAGAGGGAGGATATGTGCGATATGTGTCGATTTGGCTATACATTATGGCTCCATATGGACTGGTCTACTATGTAAACACACTAGACGCTACCGGAAAATCGCTTTTTGGTCGGTATCCAGACTTTTGCCAAGTGTTGTAAGATCGGAACTAGGCAAATAAATGCTTTCTCGCATGGTCTCTAAACAGTTGACCACCGTGCGCGCAATTAACGGTATCGTGACAGTAGAGGACATTCCTCGAGTGTCCCCTAACAACACTGGACAAAGTTTTGGATATATCGAGTGTTTTTTGTCGAACTACTTGGTTTCTTCCATACGAGAGGTGGGCTTCCCAGCAAATAATCTTTATCGAGTGTTTTTTGTCGAACTACTCGGTAAATAACTAGTCCTTTTTAGTCTCACACATGTTTTCTCGCTTAGAACAAACTTTCCCGCATCAAATATGTGTATTTCCAAACTTAATACATCAATCTAGTCGGTGACCATTTCCAACATACTACCTCCATCTTCAAATATGTGTATTTTTAACTCTTGCCTTAATTAAACAAAAGAAGACTTTGACCAACTTTTTTGAAAAAAATACAATAATATATATTACCGGGAGAGAGCTCCTGAGGAGCTCATCGAGAGCGGTGGCGGCGGCGGAGCTCCTCCAGGACGGCGCGGCGGACGGGGGCTGCATGGGAGAAGATCTTGACGGCGCGACGGACGGGGGCTGCAGGGGAGCTCCTCGGGCGTGGCGGCGGCGGAGCGACGATCGACGGGCGGCGGCAGAGCGAATGGCGTGACGACGGACCTGCAGAGGTGAAGACCTTGAGTGAGTGGCAGTGGCGGGAGAGGAGGACGGGCGAGGCGGTGGCGGGAGAGATCACGGGAGACCGGGGAAGGCGTCGGCGGGCAGCCTGCCCGCGTCGCTCTCTGATTTCCGTGCTTTTCCTTAGCCGTTTCGCGAGTTTTGGGGGAAGTGGGGAGGAAGAAGGCTGATAGTAATATACATCGGGGTCATTGGTCCCGGTTCATGCCATCAACCGGGGCCGTTGTAACGGTCCTAGTTGATGGCATGAACCGGGACCAATAACCTGGGTAGGGGGGCTGCTGGGCCGCCACGTGCCCAGAGTCATCGGTCCCGGTTCGTGGCATGAACCAGAAACAATGACCTGGGTGGGGGGCGCTGCTAGGCCGCCACGTGCCCAGAGTCATCGGTCCCGGTTCATGGCATGAACCGGGACCAATGACCCGTTTTTAGGTTTTTTCAATTTTGTTTTCTTCTTTAATTAATTAGGTGTTTCAATTTGAAATGATTATTTATTTGGAATTTGAAAAAAAATTAACAGGAAAAGTGCTTCAATTTAAATAACTAATCCAAAACCATTTTCTATTTTCAAAAAAAATATTGTAACTAAACAATTTTACTTTTAATTAAAAATGCAGTAACAAATATTAGTAGGAGGTTGCCTAGATTTGAACTACAAGTACATGATATAATGCTTGTGAATATTTTTAAAAATCATTTATAGGTTCACAACATGCTATTTCATCAGATATCCACTTCAAGTTCAGCGAGGCTCAGCCCCGGGCTAAGAAGCTTCATGCCCAACGTTTTGAATATAGTTTGAAACGGGCATAAGAAATTCAAAAATGATCCAAAAAATGTGAAACCTTTGCGTGGTGTCATATTATGTGTCATAGTTGCAAGGAAAAATATTAAACTTGAAGAATTGCAATCATACAAAAAATCCTTCACAAAATGACCTATCATGTTCGAGGTTTCATGGCATTTAGGTCAAACCAGCAATGTTATGGCTATAATCAGGGCATAGTCTGTGATAATGTGCCCATATTGTGCACACATGTGCATCTTGGGATGGCTTACGATGTTGCAGATGGAAGTTTTCCTTTTCGACGCATGAAATAGCCAATTTTCATTATTTAGGTGCCGAAATGGGGGTGTTCTGTGAAGCAACCACCAAATTAAAGTTTGGCATTGGTACCAACCCATTTTACAAAAATACTAGACCACCTTAGATGGACAATTTCCCAACCGGTGTATCTGGAACCTTTCCGTCCATCCCTCATGAAAAAGACAAATTTCTGCCGAATCGGTAGGAGGTTTCCCAGATTTGAACTACAAGTACATGATATAATGCTTGTGAATTTTTTTTAAAATCATTTATATGTTCACATCATGCTATTTCATCAGAGATCCACTTCAATTTCAGCGAGCTCAGCCCCAGGCTAAGAAGCTTCATGCCCGCCATTTTGAATATAGTTTGAAACGGCCATAAGAAATTAAAAAATGATCCAAATAATGTGAAACCTTCGCGTGGTGTCATATTATGTGTCATAGTTGTTAGAAAAAATATTGAAATTGAAAAATTGCAAACATCATAAAAAATCCTTCACAAAATGACATATCATGTTCGAGGTTTCATGGCATTTAGGTCAAACCACCAATGTTATTGCTAGAATCAGGGCATAGTTTTTCATAATGTGCCCATATTGTGCACACATGTGCATCTTGGGATGACTTACGATGTTGTAGGAGGAAGTATTCCTTTTTGACACACGAAATAGCCAATTTCCATTTTTTTAGGTGCCAAAATAGGGGTGTTCTGTGAAGCAACCAACAAATTAAAGTTTGGCATTGGTACGAACCCATTTTTCAAAAATACTAGACCACCTTAGATGGACAATTTCCCAACGGGTGTATCTGGAACCTTTCCCTCCATCCCTCATGAAAAAGACAAATTCCTACCGAATCGGTAGGAGGTTGCCCAGATTTGAACTACAAGTACATGATATAATGCTCGTGATTTTTTTTTAAATTATTTATAGGTTCACAACATGCTATTTCATCAGAGATCCACTTCAAGTTCTGCGAGGCTCAGCCACGGGCTAAGAAGCTTCATGGCCGCCATTTTGAATATAGTTTGAAACGAGTATAAGAAATTCAATAATGATCCAAACAATGTGAAACCTTCGTGTGGTGTCATATAAAGTTTCCATACATCTCATAAAGTTTTCATACATTACATAGATTTACATAGGGTTTAGGGTTTACGGTATGAATCCTTCGTCGCGTATGTCGATCCCTTGCCTATGATCGCTTCTTAGGTCATAACCATGGAGCATCTTCATTATTTAACGGGATGCTTGGGTCAGTTTTAATGGTGAAGGGCGGAATTTCATCAAACTTATCATAATCTGCTGACATGTCTATCTTTTCCTCGACTCCCGTGATATTTATTTTCCCTGAAAGAACTATGTGACGCCTGGGCTCATCATCTGATGTATTTGTTTCCTTATTTTTTCTTTTTTGGGTCTAGAGGACATGTCCTTCACATAGAAAACCTGAGCCACATCATTGGCTAGGACGAATGGTTCGTCTCTGTAACAAAGATTCTTGAGATCCACTATTGTCATTCCATACAGCTGGTCTACCTTTACCCATTCTCCATTCATGTTGACCCAACTGCACCGAAACAAAGGGACCTTAAAAGTAGGTCCATAGTCCAGTTCCCATATCTCCTCTATGTAACCATAGTATGTGTCCTTTTTCCCATTCTCGCATGTTGCATCAAAGCGGACACCCCTGTTTTGGTTGGTGCTCTTTTTATCTTGGGCAATCTTGTAAAATTTATTCCCATTTATCTCGTACCCTTGGAAAGTCAATATAGTCGCAGATAGTGTCGCGGACAACAAGTAGAGCTGATCTCCAATAGTGGTGTCATTCATGAGATGTAATTCCAACCAAGTGCTGAAAGTCTCCATGTGATTTTCTTTAATCCAGTAGTCATCCTTCCCTGGGAACGTGGAGCGTCCAACATTCATATGTTCCTCGATATACGGAGCCACGAAGGTAGAACATTGTAGAAATGTATAGTATGCTTGATTCAAAGAATGTTCGTCCCTAAATATCATTGCTTTCTTTCCTAGCGTGCCTTTTCCACTTAGTCTCCCCTCATACCGTGATTCAAGAACACCAGTCGGCTTAAGGTCAGGAAGAAAGTCTACACAGAACACAATGACCTCCTCTGTTCCATAGACCTTGGAGATGCTTCCTTCTGGCCTAGCATGCTTACGAACATATTTCTTTAAGACTCCCATGAACCTCTCGAAGAGGAACATATTGTGCAAAAATACAGGACCGAGAATGGAAATCTCTTCGACTAGGTGAACTAAGAGATGCGTCATAATATTGAAGAAGGACGGGGGGAACACCAACTCGAAACGGACAAGACATTGGACCTTTCTAGAATTTGTCGATCGATTACCTTCTGAGATATTGCATTGAGGAATGCACATAGCTTCACAATGGGTACTCGAACATTTTCCGGTATAAGCCCCCTCAATGCAACTGTAAGCAACTACGTCATAATCACGTGGCAATCATGAGACTTCAGGTTCTGGAATTTTTTCTCTGCCATATTTATTATTCCCTTTTTATTTGACGAGAAGCCAGCCGGGAACTTGATATTGCTCAGGTATTCAAAAAATATTTCCTTCTCTGCTTTGGTAAGAGCGTAGCTGCTTAAGTATTAGCGGCCTTTATCGATATGCTTATTGTATGGGTCTTTGATACGTTGCTGGTCCTCCCGTGCTTCTGTCTATCTTTTGTCTTCCCATACACGCCCAGGAAGCCTAGCAGGTTCACGCAAAGATTCTTCGTCACGTGCATCACGTCGATTGAAGAACGGACCTCTAGGTCTTTCCAATACTCAAGCTCCCAAAATATAGATTTGTTCTTCCACATGGCCGTGTGTCCGGTAATGGGGTCTTTCGGAACAGATTGACTGCCAGGACCCTTTCCAAAGATTACTTCTAGGTCCTTCACCATACCAAATACATCAGCACCTTTAGGGAGCTTCGGCTTCTTCCGGTGATCTGCCTCACCGTTGAAATGCTTGCCTTTCTTTCTTACTTGATGATTGGTCGGAAGAAATTTACGACACCACATGTACACAACCTTCTTACATTTATCCAAATATGTACCTTTAGCCTTATCTAAACAGTGCGTGCATGCATTGTATCCCTTGTTTGACTGTCCTGAAATGTTACTAAGAGCAGGCCAATCATTGATGGTTACGAACAACAACGCTCGTAGGTCAAATGGCTCTTGTTTGTTCTGCCCACAACAGCAAAAGTTCATCGACTAATGGTCTTATGTACAAATCAATATCGTTGCCGGGTTGCTTCGGTCCTTGGATGAGCACTGGCATCATCATGAACTTCCGCTTCATGCACAACCAAGGAGGAAGGGTGTAGATACATAGAGTCACTGGCCAGGTGCTGTGACTGCAGCTCTGCTCCCCAAAAGGATTCATGTTGTCTGTACTTAGACCAAACCATAAGTTCCTCGAGTCACCAGCAAAGTTCGAGTACTTTCTCTCGATGTTTCTGCACTGCGACCCATCAGTGGGGTGTCTCAGTTTCCCGTCTTTCTTACGCTCTTCTTTGTGCCATCGCAACAACCTGGCATGCTCTTTATTTCTGAACAGACGTTTCAACCATGGTATTATAGGAGCATACCACATAACCTTAGCAGGAACTCTCTTCCTGGGGGGCTCGTCATTGCCCTCAACATCACCAGGGTCATCTTGTCTGATCTTGTACCGACATGCAGTGCATACCGGGCATTTATCCATATTCTCGTACTTCTCACCGCGGTACATGATGCAGTCATTAATGCATGCATGTATCTTCTCCACATCTAATCTTAAAAGGCAGATAGTCTTCTTTGCTTCGTACGTTGTCTCGGGCATCTCGTTAACCTTTGGAAGCTTCGACTTCATTATTTTCAGTAACTTCTGAAATCCCTTGTCAGATAAACCAACCTCTGCCTTCCATTTCAGCAGTTCAAGTGTGGTACCGAGCTTTGTGCTACCATCTTCCCAATTTGGGTACAACAACTTTTTGTGATCCTTTTGCATGGCCTCCAACTTAAGCTTCTCTCTTTCTGTATCGCATTGTTGCTTTGCATCAGAAATGACCCGACCAAGACCATCAGTGGGCTCATCCGATGTCCGTTGTTCTTCTTCATTGCGGCCGCCTCCTTCTTCATTGTCTTCCATTGCAGTATCAATGTATTCTTCAGGGGACATAGGATAGCTTTCATCATCCTCCTCTTCATTTTCTTCCAGCCTAACCCCTCTTTCTCTGTGCATGGCCCAACGATAATATCCGGGCATGAAACCTCTCCAAAGTAGATGGCTTTGAAGGATTCTTGGGTCAGAGTGCTCCGCCATGTTCCGACAGTCGATCCAGGGACAAGGCATAAAATTAACCACTTTGTTTGCCTTAGCCACATCGATAAATTTATGTAGGCCTGCAATAAAATCGGAATCGTGTCGGTCGCCATACATCCATCGCATCCGCGCATCGATCTCGCGTGATAATAATTAACCATTACAATAACATCATGAATAGTGAAATGACCACCCTACATGGACACGTGCAATATTTTTGTATCAGATACAGATAAAGAAAATAAGGTTGCTAACCTCGGCCGAGGATACCATGTTGTGCGAACTTATGTGTGGCTCGGACATTTCGTCGAACACCTTGTGTGTAATCAAAGGAAAAAAGCTAGCACTCACACCTCACACACAATCCAGGAAAATTTGGTGGCAAAGGGCAAAGGGCTAGGCTTATTTATAGCCAGGGGAGGGTCTTTGATCCCGGTTCGTGGCATGAACCGGGACCAATGCTCCGCGGAGTGCCACGTGCCACGCGCGGGGGCATTGGTCCCGGCTCATGCTACGAACCGGGACGGATACTCCGAAATGAACCGGGACCGATCTCCAGGCGGCACGAACCGGGACCGAGGCCTTTCATTGGTCCCGATTTGCGAGCCGAACCAGGACAGATGGCATTTGGGTTCTGGACCAAAGAACCTTTTTCTACTACTGCCTATATATGGTGATTATAGCGATGGTACTTTGATCTTAACTATGTATATATTTTAAAATTTGAACTTCGGGATAATGGAAGCACACGCATTGAATCGTTTAAAAATAGTAAAGGGGTAAAAATTGGCACAATTTTTTACTAAATGGGGGTAATTTTGATAAAAAATTGCTAAATGGGGTAATTAGTGTCAAAATTGTGAAACTAGGGGGTAAATACTGAAATTTCCTCTTATTTAAAACATGTAGTGTGAAAAACAACCTCGGACCATCTGAACTGTCATGTTATATGTGCAGGTTTGATTTGTGACTCTGGACCACATTCCAACCACCAAACTTCAGTTCGGTGAATTATACACCATAAAGAAAGAATGCATCATGAGGACCTATATATCTTCCTACAACCATATGGTCTCACCCAGAGCTAGGTCTCTTCCGTTGCTCGTCTGCTATATAGATAGTAAAATACAAGTTTAGATAGGTAAATACTTGAGAGTAGCTCTTTTCTTGAAACTCTCCATCCCCCTATGCTGGCCAAAATAAACATGTACGGTCCTATATATGGGAATGAGAGGTGTCTGGAAACTGGCATCAATGAGATGCGCTCCATACACGAGATAAGAACAATAGATCTGTTAATACACTATATCTTTGTCCTCTCTGTATGCTGGAGCTACTCCTGGCTGTTTTGGTTGGAACATGTCCTTCTCAAAAGTATCAGCAGCTGGCCGGACTATGCAAGAACATTTGTAGAGAATAGGACTTTAAAACCTTGCTGATGCTTTTTGCCAGTTCTATGGTAACACACTTCAATATGCCTCGCAGCAAGAAGACCGCTCGCCGATGCCGGACCAGGACGGAGGCTCTTTTTCCTCGCACTCGGTTGGCTGGTCCTCTTTTGACGACGGTTGTCGAGAAGAAGATCATCTATATCTCCTCCTGTGACGAGAAGTAGTAGAAACTAGTCATATATTTTCGCACACAATATAGAGTACATAAATTGGCTGCGATGCTGTTCTATATCTGCCACGATTATCCATGTAAGAACTATTTGAGATCATTCTAATTGCACACAATTCTTGTTGACCATCGCAAACTATTTCTTTTTCATAGTCGTTTTTGAATATTTCTGTGATTTAATCCTTTCCACGGTTTTCAGTGTTCATTCGAAATGTGAAGTCTCATACTGTTCGCAGCATTTCCCCTCACATATAAAATGGCTCGCATAATCTTCCTCCCAGCTAGCTGCCTCTCAGCCTCTCATATGTACTATTGGCAATCTTGATCACAACGCAGTAGATCTACGGCCACATATGTTACATTTGACAAGTATAATTTCTAAGTGGCTATTGAGCTAATAAAAACATGTAGAAACTTGTAATAGACCTGAATTTGGATAAATTACTCTCTGGAGCAAATTTTCAGTGTGAACTTCAACACACCCTATCCCTATGGGAACCTCTAAATTTTCAGTGTGAACCATTGGCACGCCATTGTCAGCAGAAAGGTCGATTCCCACTAAAGAGTATTCCGCCCATAATGAGACACCAAAGCATCAAACTAGGGGTTTGAACTCTGGTGGGCTAGAGGTACCACTTCCCTCCTAACCATCCAGTCATAGGTTGGTTCTCGTATTACTTTACATTTTATCAATGTAGTTATACCATTCTACAACACGAGGATCTAAGAATCGGTTAACACAAAAACTGACCACATACCATTCTGTCAGGACGGCGCTGCATAACTGTAGTTAATGGGAGTGATGGGAAGGCCTCCTACTTTATCATCGGTCTCTGTCTTCCAAGTATATTAGTCCCACCAACGACTCTCAGGCCGAAAATGGCGTCGGTGACTAGACCGCCCTCTTCGTCCTTGCTAAACTCCCAGGAGCGACATCAATATACTGTCGAACGCCCTCCTGGCCACGAGGATAAGATCACCCATGCGCGCCATCTCCCTCGCTCGCTCGCCCTCATTTGCCCATTGCTTGCCTTCTCGGCCCTATCACTGCCGCCGCGTAGCGCTGCTACTACCGATGTTCCCATGCCCGGCCAAGGACGCAACATCATTTGCATCCTCCCCTCCAAGTGAATCTGTATGAGCCGCTGATACCTTCGATCCAGATTCACAGATGTAGTATAATAGTCTTTTTACTTAGTAGACCTAGGTCTAGTCAAACCTTGGAAAACAACGATAAAAGGAATTAAAAAGGACACGTTTGAAAGACTTTGTTTTTCGTTTTACCTTCGTTTATTGGACCAATATACTTTACTTTATATTGTGGGTTGATTGAATGGATGGAGATAGACCAGGGTTGAAGATCCACCTGCAGCAGCACATCATATGGGATAAAATATAATGATAGGCACAATCAAGTGTAACGTTCTAATAGAGATAATCTCTTGTGGGCAACACATCCTAATATACTAGAGCCCCTACGAGCAACGGGCATAGCAATAGTCTTTTGATCCAACTGAGTGCACCATGAAGCATCGGGCTACAAACAGTTATTAAGTAAAAACACATATCAAAGTTTTAAGAGGTGATGTTGCTGTTGATTCTGAATGGCTCGCTATGTGAAGAACGTATCAAGTATCCCGAGCAGCGGCCCTTTCTGTCACTAGGTTTCCTATGAGATCGCCGCTAGCCAAGTATGTCACGTCAAGCCTTTATCAATATCGGGGATCTTGGGTACCTACAAGTCCAAAGATCGAGGCAAGATATAAAGAAACAAAAGATACAAATCCCTCTTTCAAACAATACACAATACTCTCATAGATTAGATGCACATTATTGCTGCGAGGTTTTTCCCCAACCCGCAGCCCATGCGGACTACTCAGTCATAACAATAAGATCAAGGATAGAAAACATTGTGCAAAATAATTAGATTGAAATCAAATAGTCTTACAATGGTCATCGAATCACAAGGAGATCTTAAATACAAAGTAATGGTTATGGCTAATGGAGGGGATGGAAGATGGAAGGGATGAACTACGGTGTAGATCTCCTTTGGTGGTGTTGTGATGCAATCTGTGAATAGCGGCCCTCTACAAGGTGGCTGAGGCCCTAAAATATATAGTCGTCATAATGAAAGTTGTAGAGTTTCACGAGACAAAGCCACCGCCACGTGGTATGGGTGGACCCTGCCCATACTAGTGGTCGTTGTGGCTGTAGATGCCTGACAATTGCTCCACAATTACTTTGTCGTGTGAACTTTCTCAAAAATTTCATTATGACTCTAGATTTTGCATTAAAAGCATGATTTCCTGCACAACACAAATCAAAGCAATGGTTTGCATATCTTTACAATAATTAGTCATTAGTGGCAAGTCTAGATAGTTTCTTTTGAATTGCTGGACTAAATACAATGTTTAAATGCGGAAAAATATGGCTATTTTTAGAAGAAACAAGGACTTATTATGTGTCCAGCACAATGAGAATATGAATTTATTTACGGTTGGCAGTCATATGCGTCCAAAGCTCAAAGCTTGATCACCCTCGAGTAAGAACAAACAAAAAAACTATAAGAAATTTAACATCTAAACTAGAAACAACGAGAATATGAGTGGTCTAGATAAACTCCTTTCACAAAGGTAAAATATCTTATATTTTAAAACAGAGGGACTATAACTTATTTGGCATTGAATGCTGAGTCGCGAGCCTGATGCGAGCGGCTGGGATGGCAAGGCCATGCCGCTGGTCCGAGGTTATGGTGGCAGCGGTGGGGAGAGGCCGCCCTTCGAGTGGGCGTCGAGGCAGGGGAGTCGTGGGCTGGTCGCCGACGGCAGGAGGTGGCGAGTGGGGCTCTGGTCACCGGCGGTGGATAGGCAGAGGAATGGTGCACGACAAAATAGAGAGTGAACTGTAGTAAAAAAATTGAGACTGGGGGAGGTAGACAGTATGGTGGCAGGTAGAGTCGTCACGAAAAAACTCCTGATTCAGTGACTCGTTCCTCGTACCGTTAGCGCTTCAACAACTTCTCATTTTCTTCCAAAAAATGAGTTTTTATTTAAGAAAAATGTTAGCGTATATTAAGATTTTGAAGATCCTCAAAACTATTAAGGTTTGTTTTTTATGAATATTTTGAAATTTTTTGCAGAAATATTTGAAACCACGCGGATCATGTTAAACTTGGTGGAGAACTGGTTCGGAGATGATTTTCAGAAATTTCTGGTATTGTATATTTCACTGAGTATTATGATACTTATTTTATGTTGCTTTATTGTTTTAGAAAACCCAGAGCTTGGTTATTTGTACATCATCTTTTGACATGAGTTTTCACGTGTAAATAAATTTTTAGTCAACTTTTTTCCAAAATTTGAAGTTGAAACCCTAGCCCTTGTATTAAAAAGATATCGCTTGTAGCTTTTTTATGAGATTATTCAACAAAGTATTAAAAAAATAATACAAAGATCCACTCAAAGCTATCATCCTAACGACAACTCGCTACACCTACAATACAAGACTGATTAAGAGGTGACCATGAACAGGGACATGTGCCCTGAGATCACACATACGCGGATCATCTAAACCCCATAGACCTCACCAAGCCACCCATTGCTAGCAAATGACACAAACGGTCCGGCAATCCCTCGGCGCGCACCAGCGCACACGTCCTAGAAGTCACCTCCACCGTCTTTCGCTAACTCATCTCCAAGGGGGGTCAAAGAATTGACCTTGCTAGGGTTGTTATCAACGGTGCCATCGCCTTGCACGCGTCCATCATCCAACATCTGCCAATGACACCCTACTGCACCACGCCACCAAGACTCGCCGTCATAGAATGGTAGATGCCATACCGCTCCACCTTGGTGTCCGCGTGAGAAATACAGTTTAGAGGTGCGGCTGGGGTGGCGGATCTGGAGCAGGCACCTCGGTTCGGGGCGTGCGTGGCCATGGCACCGATCAGGCAACGACGTGAACTCCTCCGCTATTGGCTATCTTCCTCGGCATGAAATGGTATTGGTTCAGTGGGCGCTGCCTCGTTGCGTCATCCCGGTAGCGGATTGCTTGCACGTGGGGTGTGGCGGTCTATGACCAAGAGGAGATAGTTGTCCAATTTGTTAAGCGGGTGGCGATGCCACCGTTAACAGTAGTGCCCTGTGGCTGCCGTATTCTACTTGGTTGTCTTTTCTGTACACGTGAATTGTATGCAAGTATATCAATCGAAGCGAGAAAACTTAAGAGTCTGTAGTAACACACGGGAATTTTACTAGTAATCTAAACATTTTGCTAGGATTTTTCAGATTCTAACGTCATGTAACATAGTAACACTAAGACAAGGATATGAGTATGATATTTATTGAACTATCCATCTATACTAAAAGTCCGAACTGGTGAAGGTTAGGAAATATATGTATATTATTAACACTCTCCTCACGTGTAGGCTATTTTACTCTTAGTGTGGGTTCGGTGTAGGCCGTAGAATTTTTTAAACTACATGGGCAAGATCTTGAACTTCAGAGTTATCGCCTCCAATACACTGAGTTGGGGAGGGGGTGGGTGGGTTGACGTTGGTGGTGATGCGGAAATGTTGGGGCAGCCAAGTCATTTGTTTGTGAAAATCCACCGATTTATTAGTAAACATCAACAACAGTACAAAGAAACCTAAAAATAATAAAATTACTAATACACCCATGGACCACCTGGCGATGACTACAAACACTACCATGAGACAAAGTCTCTCTGCCGTCCTTACCCCTCCAAAACGAGAGTCGGGCAAAGCTTATCATAGTAGACTAGTTGTAGTAGTCACACGAGGCTAAGGCCCCAATGGACCAACACAGTAGAGCAGAAACCACGGCCAATGATGAAATGTGTAAATCGAAAGAGACTGACATGAACTAACACCAATGAACATGCAAACGGACCAGATCCTAGGAGATCCACTGGAAAGACGACTCCATGCGGCATCCGCCGGCGCTGGATGCACCACCAAAGCGCGGATAGGGCGAGGAGCGCCTTTTTCTGACTTAAAGATGTAGCCGCCACCTCAACACCCCGAGAAAGAAACCTAACAAAACATTAAACATTGAATGAGAAACCTCCTGCTGACGAGGAATTGCGGTCCGCCACACCCCCAAGGCCCCGAGGCCAAGGGAGGAGGAGCAGACCTCGGCGATGTCATCGGCAGGAATACCAAACCCTAGATGGGTTTCAGCACCGCTTCTGCAATCACCTTGTCCTAAGGTACCAGTTGGTTACCCAGTGTAACGTATCTGCTGGGTCCTAGCGGTGGGGGACTGATCTAGAAGTCAGATAATACAGAAAATAGGAATGGAATAGATGTAGAAAGGGAAGGGAAGCAATACTCAAAAATGAAAATGGATTCGCACGCTAGATCGAGCGCGCGGCACGGTCTACCTCCGAGGAAGACCGATTTAAACTTAGCTTGTTCCATCAAATTAACAGTGAACAGAAAATATGCTAGGCACGTCACCAAAAGATTGAGTTTTCCATTGTGCTCATGTCTATTTGTGAATTGAGTTTTCCATCGTTTCCTAGATGCTAGCTAGGCACCCAAGCGAGTTAGCTCCTACAAACTTGCCCATGTCGACTGATTATCGCCGGTGACTGAGTAGATCCGAAAAGGAAGAATACGCCATGTCATTACATCTTCGCAAGATCATGGCAAAGTTGGCCTCGCCATGCTGTTTTTGTATGGATACATTCTCGATTCCATCTCCTCCACAGACCATACCCCTCAATAGTCAATACACCTTGGTACTATTATACCTTACATGCTCGTTAGCGCAGCAGCTACCCAGTCTTGTGCGACAAGACCCTAAAGCTGACCTAGGCAGACCACTGTCAAGCTCGACATTGACGTGTGTTGAGCTGCCAGTGGGATTTGAATCCGTGGGTGACAGTCCGTGCACGTATTGTTGGAAATATGCCCTAGAGAAAAATAGTTATAAGGACTATTATCATATTTCGTATAGTTTATGATTATGTTTTATATCATGCCCTAGAGATTAAGTTTTATTAAGTTTTATAAGGACTATTATCATCCCGGTTCAAACGACGAAAGATCTTGATGGAATGCACATGGGTCACATGGCCATCCAGGTCCCTCTGTCGATCGTTGGTGCGGGAGTGTCTCGACCATGTATGGAGTGTTCCCAAACCATGGGGTATCACGCTTAATAAGGGCTTGATGATGCTTACAGAGTGTTTATAGGATCGGAAGAATCGCCGAAAAATAGTAGAGAGAAAACCGGAAGGGTTTCGGTAAGTCCGGAGGATGTCCGTAGTGGAGGTGGAGGGTGTTCCATAGCCACGGAGGATGAATAATATGTGAATGAATGTTAAATATTGATTTAATCATTTTTTCATAATTATTTAATAAAAGAGAAAATCAATTAAAAGGTCAAAAGGCTTAATGGGCTAATTCCCGGAGGGGAGAGGGCCCATTAGGGAAAGGACAGAGGGAGAAGGGGCAAGGGGGTGGACGGCTGGGCCAAGCCCCCCCCCCCCCCCCCCCCCCCCCCCGTGCGGGGCCCACTAGGGAAATATGACATACCTACGAACTACTATGGAAATAATGGTAAACTAGAACTTTGAGAAATCCCAAAACAAAATTCCCTTGAGATTAAAAAGAAATTATTGCTGACTCTCACAAGTAAAAGGGGTTACTTGCAATTTTCCCAAATGACTGCAAAGCCATGGTGGAAAATAGGGTGAATGATGAAAGCACAATTTGTCAAGTAATGGACGAATTCAAATGAATTTGATTCAAGTGTGCTAAATGTCCAGTGGATTTAAAACTAGTAATAGTACTAGTATCTCATAGTAAATCTCCAAGTTTGATATTTGATCAAAGGATTTGAAGTTGTTCAAAATAGTGAGTAGATATGCAATTTGCATGAAATTGAGTGGGAGCTATGAAAGTCTTCCTAAAACAATATGTGAATGACATATTTTTGAGTAGGAGCAATATAAGTCTCAAATTCAAATATGTAGGAACATAGTTTGAGTACGAGTAGTGACTCATACCCAAATATGTTAGTAACCTATTTTGAGTGGGAGCTTATAGGAGTGATTCTTAAGTGTGTTAAGAATAAAAGAGCAAGTGCCAATAAATAATGATTTATAGGGTGTAGAAGTTTATAATAAATGTATTATGATATCATGTAGTATTCCTTAAAGGGATTCTGAATAGGGTTTCAGAATAGAAGTTGATTAAGGAATTGGTCCTTAATAACTCAAGTTAGGAATAGTATTAAGTTTAAACATCAATGGATGAAAGAAAGAAAATGATGATCATCATGCACTATGTTGAGACATAGATTCTATCTTACAAAACCATGATGATAACTTAACATAATATGTGATCCAATAAGGAACGTTTGAAAGTGATTAAGTTTGACTCACAGAATGTTGAGCTAACTTTTCCGCAGTGTCTAATAGAGAACTATATACATGTTTTCGAAATTCATAAAGGACGACATATCTTAAAGAATAAAGGGTTATGTTATAAGGGAATATGTTGGAAACTCCTGTAAATACCAATTAGAGTCAAGTACGAAGCGAGGTGAACGAAAAACATCGAAATTTGCACTAGTGTTTCGATGAATACATTTATAATAATAAATAAGGGTACCATCTAATGTGTTGTATAATGTTATGGTGGGGCTAATTCGCTTTTAGCGTAGAATGGTGTGTCCCAGGGCACAGTGCCCATGAGAAAACCCTTGAGGTTGATCTAAAGTCACTGTAGGCTCCTGGAATCACGCGTCGTTCTGTTGCCGTATCGACGATGCATACACACAGATGTTATCATGTGATGATAAAGTATTAATGTCAATCAAGGTGTCATTAGTAAGTTGCAAAGGATTAAGGACTGTAATGTACAGACCCAAGACTCAACCTCTTCCATGAGCAAGCATGTTCTGGGTACCGGATATGGTGCCAATGATTAAGAACAAATGCAGCTAGTGTATTTGTACTCTAGTGCAAGTGGTAGAATGTAGGAAATATGCCCTAGAGACAAATAGTTATAAGGACTATTATCATATTTCGTATAGTTTATGATTACGTTTTATATCATGTTATAACGGTATTGAGTGGAAACATCAATACACGTGTGATATATAAACAACCAGGGGTTCCTAGTGAAACTCTAGTCACTAGTTCATTGGTCAACATATGCTAGTTGGAAATGGAGTCAATTCATTATGAGAATGAGATGATGAACCAATACCCAACCTAAACATCATGACCCGATCATGTCACGAAGTTCAAGTTACAATGATTAGAAATGGATCCTCGTAGACTATTCCTTAGACTGTGAGGCGACATCAATAACTGTCTCCCGAGAGTGCTTAGATAGCATCAAGCGCCACTTGGTAATACAGTGGTTATAAAGGTGTGTTCAGGTACTCGGAGGAAACCGTAGAGGCAATATATGTCAAGAGCGGGATTTGTCCGTCCATGTGACGGAAAGATACTCAAGGGCCCACTCGGAGAAGTTATATCCAATAGCTGCGCAACTTGTCATTTGATCACAAGGATATCACTTGTCGGAACGAGTCAAGTAGCATTGTTCGGCAATGAGATTGAACACGACATGGTGATGTCATTGATTAGATCTCGGGCAATGCAAGTATCGAGAGACAAAGGGAATAAGACACGACTGCGAGGGGCCCACTAGGGCCGGCCGGCGGTTGCCCCTCCCCTCCACTTCTTTAGTCCCACCCCAGGACTTTGTGGGAGGTTGTACCTCCCCTCCCCCTATATATAGTGGGGGTATTTGGCCAGATAAATACACACAATATTCAATAAAGCACTCCTCACTTTTGGGAAGACCTCCAATTCATATTTTCTCTCTCTCTATGTCTCTCTCTCATGACCATGGTCCCAAGTTCGGACTGGGCGAACGAGAGACATCTTCACCGTGGAGCGCCGTCGTGCTGCGGGATTCAGATCCAGGAGCTCTACTTCCGCAACTACTGCTGGATCGGGGAAGCGGGAGTCATCGTCAGGCACCGGATGTGTGTAACTCCCCGCGAGGTGTCACACTTGAGGCACTCAAGTCGTTGGAGCCACAGGAGTGCAAGGACTTCATCACGACCTTGAGGTCGGCTTCGGCTCGTCTACATCAACCACGCTCTCCTGAGCGTTGAAAACGCTTTTCGGTTTTCAAGAGTAAGTTCACGAAAATCCCCTCCTGTTACTGTATTACTAATATATAGGTCCTGGCAGCATCAGGGATTCAGGGCCGTAGGGTAAAGTTTTATTGTTTTCATACGCGGAACCCCTACACCTATGACACGGGAGGACGCGGATGACAAGATTACGAAGGCAGCTAGCATGCTTTATGCTTGGTGCCTTCCTCATAGTCACTGCTCGCTGGCCCTATGCATTACTTGTGGTCGGAGTTAGTATGGTGTCGCACTGGTTCCCGGTATCACGAAGTACCTGCTATTATGTGCATGCTTCCCATTCTATTCCTGACACCTCTTATTCCCAGTTCTCGATCTAATCTCCCTGCGTCTTCTCTTTTTCATCAATTTTTCTCCAACTATCCTTAAATGCGATTAAGTAGTGGAATCCCAATGACTCACAGACATTCGTATAATGTTCCGTGGTGGTAGGTGCATGAATAGATACGTGATGAAGTAATTTGTGAACCTTGCAAATAATGCACCGGGCTAGTGGTGGTGGTATTTAAATAGTTAGTCGTCCATGGGGAGGATCTAATATCACGTGAATAATTGACTCTATTCATATCTGAATCAATATCACATGTGAGCACCCAAAAGATCTAAATAATAATGTCTATTTGAAGAGCTTTATATACAATACTCAAGTGCTGGTGCTTGAAACCGGATGATGCTTGATCCCAGGATACATTGATAGCACTATCCTCACATCTAATTAGAACTCATAGAAATGATTAAATTGTATTACAACTCAACAATTAACAACATATGTCAGACAATATTAAAGAGAATATACCTCAACAATAGTTTGATCAGTTCATATCTCATTTCATGTATCCAAACATAATGACAAGTAATTGGATTATGAACATGTAACACAAAAATAAAACAAGAGATTCTGATACAAGTAGAACAAATCTAGGGCCTCATAAGTTTCTTCAGAGATGGCATAAGAGAACCAAATATCGATTGAACAACTTATTGTTGTACATTGCCCTAACTTCACTAACTCATCCCTGAAAAAATCTGACACCATCAAATGTTTCTCCCTTTGCACGCTTTTGGGAGAAATTTGAATCATTGGCCTTAGTGAGAAATAGAAATGTAATCCTTATATACACTATAAATGCATGTGTATTTACTAAATTTGTGTGGTCAAACCATGCATAGGTACGTAAAAATAACCTATGAGCAAAGAATATTTCATAGGTACATGTAACAACAACTTATGATCAAACCATGCATCATATAAATCATTTTTCCCGGGATATAAAGTGTAATCACATAATCACAAGAATCAAAACATGAGAGTCAACTACATGTTATAAACTCAATGTATGATCACGATTGGGTATGTACAAGTAGAAACAATTCAAAGATCATAGTTGCATTTATATGAATGTAGAATAAATCTGGGACCTCATAAGTTTTTTGGGAGACGGAGTTGGCGAACCAAAATACAAAGCACAACATATATTGTTTGTGTACATTGCATTAGGTTCACTAGCCCATCCCTAAAAAAAGCTGACACCATCAAATGTGTTTCACCTTGCACTCTTTTGGGGAAATTTTGAATCATTGGCCTCAATGAGAAATATAAATGTAAAATACACTATGTAACAGATAATCTCTAAAACCCCTAAAATCAAATATGTTACAGATCGATTGAATCTACAGCACAAGAAGAACCATACTAATGACAACAAGAAAATGTAAATTTACTAGATGGCAGATGAGCAGATCTAATCAAATCACCAAAACAATAATCGACCTCCAAAAATAGCAACCAATGGAATGTTTGATGAAATTATTCAGTTATTAGGTGAAGCATTCCTAAGAACAATTATGAGTTTGTGAAAGATGTAGGCATTGGGTATAACAACATAGACGACTACATCAATGACTTTGTTTTATATAGAAAATGATCTTGCAAACCATCATAATTGTCCGAACTGTGGCACTCCAAGGTGGAAGGCCTTGAGGGAGGATGGAAAGAGGCCTCACAGAGTTGTTGCTAAGGTTATCAGTCATTTTCCTATGAAAAGAAGGCTACAGAGGATTTTTATGTCTAAGAAGATGACAACTGATGCAATGTGGTATGCAAATGAGCGAAAAGATGATGGCTTGCTTGACAATCCTGCTGATGCTGAGAATTGGAAAAACCTGGACATGTTGCATCCACTGATAAAAAACGATCCTTATAACATTAGGTTGGGATTGGCTAAAGATGGATTCAACCCATTTGGTGCAGCCATCACGTCTCATATCACTTGTTGATCCCTGGTTCGAGATATCCTAGAAATAATATAGATATATAACTAAAGCTCTTAGTTGAAGAACTTGAAGAGTTGTATGGCACAAGTGCTAGAACATCTGATTTATCCACATGTGACTATTTCACCCTCCACACTGCATTAGTAGGGACTATTTGTGATTACCCTGGTAATGCAATGGCATTTGGTAGAAAAACTAACAAGAATGTTTTTTGTGTTACTTGTTTCCTGGACACTGATAGCTTCATACTAAAGCATGGGAGGAATACTTGTTACAGGGGACATAGTAAGTTCCTACCTTTTGATCACCCGTACAGGATTGAGAAAGATGATTTTTATACACATGCTAAGGATGGGGGACCTCCAACACCAAATACTGGATATTACTAAAGCTGTTCAATATCGAAGCATGTGGTCAGTTGATAGGTGTGTTGGTAACCTATGCTTTGTCAATTGCATTCTTATTTACTAGCTGTGAAGTTTTGTCTCTCTAGATGTAAAGCATTTTCCCATTTTATAGGTAGTTCAAGAAGTTGAAACTGATGATGAGGACAAGCAGTCTCCCAGAAGGATCTATTAATGAAGGTTATGTCCTCGGTGAGAGCCTTACGTTTTGCTCGTGGTACATGTATGGTTATCTTACCAGGCATAACTGAAAGGCTCATAATCACGAAAGAGATGATGAAGATGAAGATGGCACAATGCCATATCTATGTAGAAGGGGTCTCAAGTGTGTTGGAAATGCAACCACAAAATTGGATGAAATGCTTGGATTTAGGCTCACCGATATGTTATATTCAACTACAAACATATTTTGCCGTATAAAGAGTATGTGTGATATTAATATCATATTTTTTCTCAGGAATAATTCCTATAGGTTTATCACTGGCATTATAATTGTTCGTATGGAGATAACATGCTCAAATTCTGGCTGCTGTCAGAACTGTGACCAGTAAAGCCGGTCGACACAAAGAGACTTTTCACACGTGGTTGGCGGAACATGTGAGGCATCAAGGTTCGTTGCAAGATACTACTGTGTTACATAGTGATCTAATGGTGATGTACAATTTTTTTTACTATGCATAGGTCTCGAACATTCCAACTGAAGAGTTCTTCGAGAACTAAGAGTCATGGCTAATCAACCTTATAGAATGGTGAATGGTACAGTTCTTATTTGCTTAACGGATACAATTTTGTACAAAGTCTTATGGACTGCGGAAGGCCACCATGAATTACAGTGTAGCTATCCGTGGCAAGGAATAAAATAATCTGACTGCTTACTATGGTATGATCATAGATATCATTGAACTTAATTACGCTGACAAGGGTTCGGTCGTGATGTTCAGGCGTTATTGGGTTCGTACTGCCTTTAGAGGATCCAAGACGGATGAGTACGGCATCAAACTTGTGAACTTTAATCACTTGACATACACAGGGAAAAACCTCACCGACGAGTCATTCATTCATGCATGGCAAGATTGACAAGTGTACTACATCCTAGAGGATAATGATACAGAAAAATGGCACGTCGTGAGGTATTTTCCGCAGTGGGATTGTGTTGATCTTGATTTTACTCAACCTGACATCCCTAATGAGCCGTATCCACCTTACAGCGAGATATGCCTGGGTAATTTCTAAATATATCATCGAAAGATATAATAGGATGGTTAAGGTAAATATTTTCTGCTTCAAAATAAATTTACAATATTTCACTCTGTATATTACTTATGACTTGTAATATGACATTACCATTGTGCGTAAATGCAACCACCTCAAGCAGAAGGATAAAGCAAGGGCTAATTAAAGAAAGATACCAACACAACAGAGCAACCAACAATGGTAGATACTGATACATTGCAAATGTATCTATAATTTTTGATGTTCCATGCTTGGTTTTATCCACTTTCTTGTGTTTTGTCCACACTTTGGAGAAATTTTCATATGATTACTTGGACTAACCTATTAACAAGACCCACAGTGCCAGCTGCCTGTTTTCTGGTGTTTTTAGTTCCAGGAAAGTCAGAAAATGAATATTCTCGGAATTGGACGGGACAAAAGCCAACGTGCCTATTTTTCCGGAAGTCATCAGATGCCAGAATACGAGACGGAGAGGGGCCAGAGGCCGGCCACACCACCTGGCCGCGCGGCCAGGCTTGGCCCGTGCCAGGGGGTGGTGTGGTGGCCCCTGGCACCCCCTCGGCCTCCCCTTTCGCCTATAAGATGCCCTCGGGACGGAAACCCAAAGTACCCGATCAAAAATCCACGAAAGAGTCTGTAGCAGCCGTCATCTCCATCCCTAGATCGGGAGGATCTGAAGCTCTTCCCGGCACCCTACCGGAGAGGGGAATTCACCCTGGAGGCCTTCTTCATCACCATGCAAGCCTTCAGTGTGATGCGTGAGTAGTTCATCCTTGGACTACGGATCCATGTAGTACCTAGATGGCTGGTTATCCTCCTTTGTGCTTTCATGTTTAGATCTTGTGAGCTCCGTTCATGATCTTGTGATAAAAATCTCTAAGATACTAGATGTGCTGTTGCTGCTAGGGAGAAAACAACAATACTTTGTTCATAGAACAATCGTATTGTTTACTTTACACGCAGTTCGTAAAGCAATAATCTGTTGCTTGCAACTTAATACTGGAGGGCGTTCGGATGATAACCTGAAGGTGGATTATTAGTCATAGATGCAGTTGGATGGCGGTCTATGTATAATGTTGTAATGCCCAATCAAGTTCCAAAGGATTCAAGATGATTAGTATATGCATGTATTGCTTTCTCGATATCTGTCAATTGCCCCGCTGTAATTTGATCACCCAACATGTTATCTAACTTAAAGAGATCCACCTCTAGTGAAATATGGATCCCGGTCCTTGTCTTTTACATACAATCTACAAACGGTTTACGATTTTGTGTTTACTTTCTACAAACTTTTACTTCTTTCCATTCGATACATTTAATCCTTTGTTTTCCACAAAACACGGTGAGATTGACAACCTCATCGCAAGTTGGGGACAAAGTTCTGTGGTTGTGTTGTGCAGGTCTCCACGTTGCTACTAGCACCGGTAGTGCGCCCTGCCATCGTTCAGCTAGCTACACATTTGAGGTGTTTCCTTGCTCCTACTGGTTCGATTAAACCTTGGTTTCGTACTAAGAGAAACTTGCTGCTGTGCTCATCATACCTTCCTCTTGGGGTTCCCAACGAGCTCTACATCAACATCACACTAGCACTTTTCTGGCGCCATACACAGAGCCATCAAGCATTTTTCTAGAGCCGTTGCCGGGTAGTCAAGGACATCTTCACATGGGGAGTCCTTCATAACCAATCTCTTTACGTTGTTATTTTTGTTTTTCTTAGTTTCTTTTTTCTTTGTTTGCTTGTTTTCTTTATTCAAAAACACAAAAAAATTAGTTTTACAAGTTTTCTTTCTTATTTCAAAAACACAAAAAATTAGTTTCTTTAACTTGCCACTATGTCTAGCCTTGCTCCAATCACTATGTCACCCGGGGAAATCATTTTCACTTTTAAACAAGGAATTGAGGAAAGTTTTAAAGAAGCTTGGTCTAGAATCTCTGATCTACATGAAAAAACTGAGCCTAAAATGACTCAAAGCTTGTTCCTTAGCAGTTTTTACCTTGGAATTGCTCTTTGCTATAGATACGCTTTAGATGCTGTTGTGGGAGGAGATTTCCTCCAATGTAATGAGGATGATGCTATTAATGCTATAAAAAATTGATCCTCACTTATAACTTGCCTAGCCAAACTGATATTTCTTTTGCAAAAATATTTGCTAGATTGAACACTCTTGAGACTGGCACTGCTAGCTTAAAAGATTGCTATAATACGCTTAGGGAGCATCACAATTATGTTCCAATAAATTCTGAACCATCAAAGTGGCTCCCTACAGTAAAGATTGAGATAAACACTGAAACTTTTCAAGCTCGCTGTGATATCATGTCTGAATTTTGTCTTATGCCCAAAGATATTTATGAATCTCTGAATACTTGGGGGCTTACTAAAGGAGGAAAATAAATATCTCCTGCTAATAATGCTATCATATTACCTCTTGGAATAGCTGAAGGAGTGTTTACAAAGATCCTTGGGAAAATGATTTCTACTGATTATCTTGTTATTGAATGCGCAGGAAAAGGACAAATTACACTTGGAAGGTCCCTATTAGAACTCTTTGGAGCAATAATACATGTGGGAAAGGGGACCATGCACCTTTCTTCTCCACCAAACAATCATATTTTCCCCAAGGTTAAGAATAAAAGTAAGAGAGGTAAGGGAAAGAAATTTGGTACTAATGCTTCTTCATTTGAGAACACTTGATTTTTTTTCTTGCTTCTTATGCCTAACTTAAAGGTGTTAAAGAAAAGTACTTATTGGGAGATAACCCAAATGTTTTAGATGAGTATTGGAAGTTATTACCTCTGTAATAACATCTCCTTATCCGTTTTATTTGATTTTTGTGCCAAGAGTAACCTCTAATGAGAGAGAAGTAATGATTAGGAAAGTTGTTGTCCGAAAACAGATTTCTTTGCTTCACCATACAAATTCGTGTAAAATCTCTGAACATCTTTTTGAGGCGTGAATTTTTGGGATTCTTCCCCAGGTTGTTATCTAACTTTCGTTAGTTCAATACTTTTTGATTTGAGCAACAGAAGGTCTTCGAAAAAATTTGTCTTTACCTGCTGGTCTGTTTTGACAGATTTCCGCCATTATTTGCATTTGCTTCTTGTTGGTTCCTTTTTGAGTTCATTTGGGGAATTGAGATTTTTGAGGGAAGTGCTACAGTAGATTGTGTTTTAACGGAAGTTTTATTGGTGTTGAAACTGAACCCAAAGACTTATTATCTTGAGTGCACTAATGTTGCTAATAAAGATTGTGTGAAGTTTTGTATAAAGGAAAAATTTCAGGTGTATAGAAGGAATGAGTAATGAGATGAAGAATGGACTAAAGCTCAAGCTTGGGGATGCCACGTGTGTCACCCCAAGAAATATCCAAGAAGTACAAGCGTCGAAGCTTTGGGATGCCCAAGACACCCCCCTCTTCATCAATAAAAATCCCAGGTTTCTTCCAAACACTTCCTTTTTATTGTTTCATGCACAGTTGTGTTGTTCGTGGAGCGTCTTCTTTTTAGTTTTCATTTTGGTTTTCGTTTGCTTGGTTTGTTTAGTTTGCTTGAATAAATTGGTTGGACCCCCTCTTTCATACATTGGTTTTCAAATAGTTTGGTTTGGATTGGAAAAGAGTAGGAAAGTTCATGCTTAAGTGGTAAACAGAGCTTGTTTTTGACTGTGACCTATGCTTTGCCATGCCATGCTTGATATTGTTTTGGCTTTATGCTTAGTATTCTTTGCTGTAGCATGACTTGTTATAAACAATTGAGATTGCTTAATGTGCTTTGGATGAATCATGCGTTGTTTTAGCATATTAAATCATAGTATAGTGGTATTCTCCTTTGATGCTTTATTTGGGTTGACTTGGCGCATGCTCACACCATGTTATGGCTATCTCAAGTCACCATAGCCTTTAGGATCCTTTAGTTTTCAACTTGTAGTATCACTTTATGCTTTGATCAATGATGTTTTGTCGCTCTGCATGATTATGGCCATTATTTCTCTCTTAGTTTGTCGCTCCTAGTCTTTTGCTAGCCTCCACAACAAAGTATGAGTTCCACTCATGCATCTAACTCCCTAAACCAAGTTATTCCAAAGAGTCCACCATACATACCTACTAGCTTATGCTATTCCAAGTATATTCATGCTTTTTTTTACCTTCCAAATTAAACTTGTGATGAGAAAACTAGTGATTAAAGCTCTCACGAACTTGATGGCACACTTTACTTTTCTTGCCCTTAATAAACTTGAACCATTGTGTTGTGTATGTTGTATATGCTTGCACTTATTTGTTGGGAATTAGCAGAACCATGCTTTCATGGGGAACGCTTTTAACATTGCACTTGGTACTTGTACCTAGTTGATAATATGATCTTTTGTACATGGATGTCGTCAGTGTGAAATGAAAGGCGAGCTTGTGAGTCCATGGAGTTATCTATGTGTGTTAGAGAAATGCCTGGGCCGCTGGTCTAATCCATGCTGACATGGTGGAAACTTGCAGCATAACCATAATGAGCTGTCTATGCAGCATTCTTCTTATAAAAAAGAAAAGAGTCCTATATTGAGAAAAAAAAGAAAAAAGAAAAAAAAGAGATTATAAAAAGAGGAAACCGAGAAAAAAGAACCACATTCCCATGGTAAATAAGAAGATTGCTGAGATGCTCGTTGTCTGCTTGCCTTGTCATTTTGATATGGGGATTCTTCCGTATCATCGGGCAAGGGGTACCCCGTTGGCGGTTCTCTATGATACACATATACTTACAATGACAAGAACTTACCGGTGACTAAACTCGAGTAGCATGAGGAGTGACCCTCCTATAAGGGACATGAGATTTCTAACTTATACTTCGTCAAGCATGTACACCATAGTTTGTTCACTTTAACCTTAATCACTTCAAGATGCTTATGATAGGGGCAATAAGAGCTGAAAGCTATAAGTACCATAATTTTTGGAAGCTCTTTATGAGACTTGAATCCCTACTTCCTTTTATAAAAAGGCCTTTCTTCCACCATTATATTGAGTCTCCACCTTCTATCTTTATGCACCTACTTTGAGAGCATAGTGGCCATTCTTAGTTCTATGTGCATTGTCCCAAGACTAGTTGATTGATGCATACTTTGATATTGCTTGTTTTAAACTATTTGTATCTAGTCACTCTTATGAGCTTTGAAGGTGTCCTATGCATTTATATTTGCTACTCTATTGAGGGACAAGCTGAATACTATTATGCTATGTTTCTTTATGTGAAACAAACAAACGTCTTGCAAAGCATTGTTATTCATGAATCTTTTGTTTGTACCTTTTCATGTTGCATCATAGTTTCTTTGTTTTATTGCTAGAACTTTGTCTTTCCTGTTATGATTGAAGTACTATGATCCCAGCTTTGAATGTTTTACAAATACTTTGATCAAGTCTTTGATGGTGCATGTAACCTCAAAAATTATTCTTTCTTTTTATCACTTACCTACTCGAGGACGAGTAGGAGTTAAGCTTGGGGATGTTGATACATTGCAAATGTATCTATAATTTTTGATGTTCCATGCTTGGTTTTATCCACTTTCTTGTATTTTGTCCACACTTTGGACTACTTTTCACATGATTTCTTGGACTAACCTATTAACAAGAGCCACAGTGTCAGCTGCCTGTTTTCTGCTGTTTTTGGTTCTAGGAAAGTTAGAAAATGAATATTCTCGGAATTGGATGGGACAAAAACCAAAGTGCCTATTTTTTCGGAAGTCATGAGATGCCAGAATACGAGACGGAGATGAGCCAGAGGCTGGCCACACCACCTGGCCGCACGACCAGGCTTGGCCCGCGCCAGGGGGTCGTGTGGTGGCCCCTGGCACCCCCTCGGCCTCCCCTTCCGCCTATAAGATGCCCTCGGGACGGAAACCCTAAGTACCCAATCAAAATCCACGAAAGAGTCTGTAGCCGCCGTCATCTCCATCTCTAGATCGGAAGGGATCTAAAGCTCTTCTCAGCACCCTGCCGGAGAGGGGAATTCACCCTGGAGGCCTTGTTCATCACCATGCAAGCCTCCGGTGTGATGTGTGAGTAGTTCATCCTTGGACTACGGATCCATGTAGTAGCTAGATGGCTGGTTCTCCTCCTTTGTGCTTTTATATTTAGATCTTGTGAGATCCTTTCATGATCAAGATCATCTATTTGTAATTCTGCATGTTGTGTTTGCGGGGATCCGATGGATATTGAGATGCTATTTCAGATTGATTATTGATTCTATCATGTCTTTGTTATTTGTGATCTTGCATGCTTTCCGTTGTTAGTAGCTATCTTGGCCAAGTAGATGCTAGCAACTCCAAGAGTTAGTATTTATTCTCGATAGTGTGTTCATGCCTCTGGTAATCTGGGAAAGTGACAGAAATCTCTAAGGTGCTAGATGTGCTGTTGCTACTAGGGAGAAAACAACAATCCTTTGTTCATAGAAAAATCGTATTGTTTATTTTATACGCAGTTCGTAAAGCAATAATCTGCTGCTTGCAACTTAATACTAGAGGGGGTTCGGATGATAACCTGAAGGTGGATTATTAGTCATACACGCAGTTCGATGGCGGTCTATGTATAATGTTGTAATGTCCAATCAAGTTCCAAAGGAGTCAAGATGATTAGTATATGCATGTATTGCTTTCTCGATGTTTTTCAATTGCCCCGCTGTAATTTGTTCACACAACATGTTATCTATCTTAAGGAGAGCCACCTCTAGTGAACTATGGATCTCGGTCCTTGTCTTTTACATACAATCTACAAACTGTTTACTGTTTTGTGTTTACTTTCTGCAAACTTTTACTTCTTACCGTTCGATACGTTTAATCCTTTGTTTTCCGCAAAACACGGTGAGATTGACAATCTCATCGCAAGTTGGGGACAAAGTTCTATGGTTGTATTGTGCAGGTCTCCACGTTGCTGCTGGCACCGGTAGTGCACCCTGTCATCGTTCAGCTAGCTACACCTTTGGGGTGTTTCCTTGCTCCTACTGGTTCGATTAAACCTTGGTTTCATACTGATGGAAACTTGTTGATGTGCTCATCATACCTTCCTCTTGGGTTTCCCAATGAGCTCTACATCAACATCGCACCAGCACTTTTCTGGCGCCATACACAGAGCCATCAAATACATGATCTGATCTTGTGTATGAAGAAGTTTCTTAGGTAGCAGTTGTGTGATCGATTAATTTGTGTGTTTGTGGAACTGGTATCTGTATTGATGTATTGGTATGTACTTCTGATGATATTTGGAAGCATCATGTGAGATTTATCTTACCATTTTCTATGATTTGGGGTAAATTAGGGAAACCCTAAATATAAAAACCGCATGCTAAATTGTTGAGTCTAGAAGAATCATTGGGGGTACTTAAAATTATGCCGCTCATGGGTTACGTAGTGCGGCACCATATTGTGTCATTGTCTCACAGTTGACACGGCACCTAAGCAGTTCCACCGCACATGGGCTGTGGCGTAAACGCCTACTGCCGCGGAAGTGCTAGCTCGATGGATCACGTGCCGAAAAATCCTCCGCCGTTTCACAATCATGATGCTTTAGCGACAGCTTTTTTTGCCGCGGTTATCCGTGACGGCTTTTTTTGCCGCGTCAGCGTGAGCATGGCGACTAAGGCTGCGCATCGGCGTTTATAAGCTCCAGCGTACGGGCTCCATGTTGTAGTGCCTGGGAAGCTGCTTTCTCATGTGCAATTCCAAAGCACTGGGAAAATAACTAAAGAAAAGTGCACGACAAAGAAGGGAGCACGCCAAAGGATTGTGCCAAGGTTGAACTGCTGAGAGTTTGATGTCTGCCCCTCCAAGGCACATGGCAAAGAGAGGTCCAAGACACACGACAAAGGAGGGCGCATGACAAAGAACTATACCAAGGTTGACCTGCTCACTGATAGTCTATCATGCACTTCTTCAAGACCCAAGGTAAAGACAGGTCTGAGGCACACGACATAGACTAACGCGCTGCAAACTAACACGGAGAGTGTCGTCAAGTACTTTACTTAGCCATGTACTGGGAAAAGCACATGTCAAAGGCCTTTGTCATGCATTATTCACGGCAAGCACCCTTTGTCCTTCCTTCCTTCCAATGTTGTTGTGTGGTAATGCCACACGACAAAGAATTGTTTTCCCGTAGTGGTAGTGCATTCCAGTTGTGGATCCAGTTGCAGACAAGACGTTCGTTGCTGGTGCACCTTTGTATTAGTTTAAAAGCCATTGGACGATTTTATAAACGTTCTCGTTCTCTCGTGATTTGATGTCATAGTCATAGGTTCAGTGGACATATTTAGT
The DNA here is from genome assembly GCA_910589775.1 of Avena eriantha. Lineage (NCBI taxonomy): Eukaryota > Viridiplantae > Streptophyta > Magnoliopsida > Poales > Poaceae > Avena > Avena eriantha. The sequence goes on along the minus strand of OU342743.1, from coordinate 101,542,206 downwards.
GGATCTTTTGTGAAATTCTGCCAATCTATTAATAATCAGCAATAGAGGTACAAAGTGTCTAAAAACTAGTAATAAAATTAAAAATAGATCACTAGACCACCTAGAAAAGACTACAAATACTAGCACAAGCCGAACGCGCGCTGCTGTCATGCCCTTCTATCACCGGAGACTGGCAGAGCTAGTTGTAGTAGACAGAAGGGAAGTTAACGTGCTATGGCCCTAAAGGACCAGCGAACCAGAGCGCCATCATTGCAGAAGATGACAATCGTATATCCGAAGTCATTGACCTCAAGCCACAAGAACGAATACGAAAAACGACTTGATCCAAAGACATCTACCGGATATATGAATCCACGCACCCTCCGCCGACTCTAGATGCACCACCGGAGCGAGAATACGGCGGGGAGGCCCTTATTCTGACTGTATGAAGTAGCCACCATCTCAACACCCCGAATAAGACATTGAAGATAGTCTAAAGAAATAACGTTCACCTTCCCACCAGCGAGGCGCCATGGTACCCACACCTCCAATTCACCAAAGCCACCGAAGGCAGAACATAACGGCGGTGTCGCCCGGGAGAAGAACGTAACTGTAAATGGGTTTTACTATCCGCCCGCCTTTCTCCGCTGCCTCACGCCTTCGATTATCTAAGACCGCAGCGGCATAATTAGTTGTTTGGTCATGTGATGAACGCCTTTTAAGTTGTTACCAAACATTACTTTACCATGATTTAATTATGTCGCATGCTTATTTGCACGTGATTTTCTCGAGTCGCACACCAGATGATCTCAACTTGCGAACCAACTTTGATGAAGGGTAGACTCATTCACCATCGAGTCATTATTCTTCTGGAAAGTGCTCGGACGGAAAGCTGTACTTGTTTAATTCACATAGTCCCTTGTTTACTTCGCATTGTCCATTGTACGGAAAGCTCTTCTACATACTGTCTATTTCCTCGGTTCCCACCTTATACATATACAGTAAACATGCTCATTTATGTGCACTGGCTATCGTTGACAACCTCAATAAATAAAATACTACCTCAAGGTCACTATATCCATACTACCATAGTAAGGAAGTGGTGTGAGGCCAACCCTATATATAGGTAAATTGAGACAAAATATGACCTGAACCACCTTATCCTTTTGGAATACAGAAACTATATATGCAACCCATCAATCATGCTTAGGCAGGACCAGTGAGAACAGCCGTTGCACATAGGTTACTGAGTTCTCTGTATGAACTAGTGTCCATTGTAGATATTTTCCCTAGGCCTCCAATTCCGACGAAAGGGGTGAAGGTTGCTACGTGCATGGTCATATCGATCACGAGTACATGATCGAAGTGATTCATTGCTCGTGGACTAGACCAGTTCCATAGATTACTATTACTAATTGACACATATGGACAATGTTGCAAATGGAACATCTGGCATGGGTTTCTCGTGTTCTCGCGATCTAGTCAATAAGATTAGTATTTAATCGACAACCCAAGAAACAATTATATTTTGAAATAGGGAACCCTAGATACAAATATAAAAGAACAAATATATAGCCAACAAAGGGTTAGGTGTCATATGATGAAGCCGACATAATGTGGATGGGGTATATATATGGATGGAGCATATCATTTTTTTTCATATGAAATGAATGTCACTTATGAGTTATGAGCCGTAGCTGAGTATGTACAAGTCAAATATCCATAGCGTGAAAGTATGTCGGACGATATTATAGCTTGTGAGATAATTTGAGATAAAAGAAGTAGTGACAGAGCACGACATGGTAGCTCGAAGATATATAGCATGGGCTGATGATGCGGCCAATAAAATACATCATGTTTTCAAAAAGAAACTACCTTCAGTACATTTCGGTGACACATTTCCTTTGCTATTTGGGAATCTCCGATTCAATGCTGATTTGCAACTCCCCGGAGCATTTCGTCGCTTGCTATGCCCTTCCTCCCTTCTATTCGACCTGTATCATGTTCGGTTTTCCTTTGGCTTTCTCAGTGAAAAACTTTTGTGCAACGGATGGATCTTATAACGTCTAGCTTCGCGAGCTCCACTATATGTAAATGAAAGAATAACTATATGTAAATGAAGGAATAAATTGTCCTTGCCAATGAATCATTTCAAAGGTTTAGCTCAGTTAAGAGAGAATAGGATGCTACTAGAAACTAAATAAGAGACATGGGAAACTAATCGTGCCATGGAATAAGAATAATGATAGCTACCTTTATAACTAGTAATGTACCGATACCCTTCTCAATTAAGGTACTTATTCATCAGCTGACGCAGGATACCTAAAGCAACTTGTTTGTTTTGGTGGAAGAGGAAGAAATAGCGAAAGATCTCCGCTTTTCATACGCTAATTTGTGAATCAAAGTAGAGCGAGTGAGGGACCCGGGACTCAATCAACATATTCCAAGTGCTCCGTTATCTATGGGCAACACTCCGTAGGAATATTATAGTCTAGGCATGTCATAGTGACTATTGTTCTTCTCTTCCCCTTCGTGGAGAATCGAAGAGGACACCTGCCGCTTTCTGGTTGTTCAAAGTTTATTAAGAGTTGAATTGTAGAGAAGAGACAATGAACAAATGATTCAACTTGTAGATCTTTACTGATCTCAACTTCTTTTCAGATCTGCCCCTGGCTCCAAGTTGCAGTGCATGCCGGCGTGCTGCCTTTATTCTCGTCCATATCTCCCATCCGTCATATTCCAATCTCCAATGCTTCCTAATCTTGGAGGTTTGTTGGTAGTACAGAATTAGGGAGGAAAAATAAAAATAATGGGGTTTGCACGTGAAGAGTAATTGGGAAATTCAGTGGACTTGGAGAGAGAAGGGGAATTGTCCGAAATTTTCTACCGAATGGGTGAATGACAGTGGGATCTGGAAAAGATAGTTATGTTATTAACAACATATTTATGGTCTGATTGATTCATAAAACAAAAATACATTCCGGTATAAAGTTGATACTTGGTTTTGGTAAGCCCCCGAAATAGATGGTCGGTCCATTTGCGGGATATCACTCAGGCTTGCAATGCGGCCTAGCTCCAGCAAATTAGACCGATGATGCCTCATGAGGAAAAAGAATCTGAACTAAATACTGACGCAATGAAGTCTCTTGATTGGATTGAATATCCAATCACGGTAAATCGCGGTGATGCCTCCAGATAAAAAAATTATAGTGCGTTTGACCATGTTCCATCGTCCGTCTGTCCGTCCGTCCGTCTGGTGATCACTGTTGTGCTGCCTGGGAAGGAAATACTATAGGAGCTGGGAGATGTGTGCTGCATACATATGTACAGTATGCTTACCCTCTGAAGAAATGGTGGCGACCTATGGAGAGAGACAGAAGACCTGTGGCGATGGTGTGGGGAAATAGTAGCTGTTGGTCTATCTGAGAAATAGTAGCTGTTGGTCTATCTGTGGCGATGGTGTGGGGAAACAGTATGCTTTCTGGTCTATCCGTGATGGTAGCAGCTCTAAGAGGATCTCTAACCGGGCGAAAAGTGTAAAATTCCGGCGACATACAGTTGTATATCCTTTTACAGTGGCTTGAAAACTTTATCCCGTGGTCCGCACTAGTATTGCTTTGAGGGACGTTTACAGACTCAAACCTTATTTCTCCGTCGCTCACTCCACCGGCGGCGCCTGTACATCATCGCTCCAGCCATAAAATACTCGCTGCGTAGGCAAAATTAGCCATCCACGTTGGTATCCGGCAACACTGCCACACCGCGGCCAGACCCGGTAGGCGAGCTAGTAGCAGGAGCAACAGGGGCGCGCGCAGGCGAGCAGTAGCGACCGCACTGCGGGCGAGCGACAGCGCAGCGGAAGAGCTAGCACGCAACAGCAAGATAGCACGGCAAGCTAGCTGGCTACTCATCTCCCAATCGATTCCGCTGATTAAAGCTTGCTAGCTTGGTAGCGGTGGCGCTTGGGCACGGAAGAAGATAATTTGGGGAATATTCAGTTTTACAGTTTAGTTTATGGGCCTGTTCCGTCCTGTCGTTTTTCTGACACGTAAATACTTTTTCGGTAGCCTGTACTTGCGATTTACAGGTCAAATTTTTACGGGCTCCATTAGGCATGCTCTAACACGTAGGAGCTAGAGGGATGTCTGACACAACATGTGGCCATGGTACACACCATCGGAAAAAACTGCGACAACTGACAGAAGAAAGCCCTCTGGCGATCGTCTCTCGCTCTACAATTCTCTTCCCCAAGTCTCCTATTCTCAGTTTGCAAAGTAACCGCCATATTCCATTTCTTTTTCTTGCATTATTTTTACCAACAATTGGAACCCCAATGACTCACGCAACTTCCATAATAATGTTTCCTTGCATGATTGAGTCTTGGTGCACACAAGAAATGTCACCAACAAATTTGTAAACCTGCACAGAACGGAACTTGATCGGTAACGCTGGTATATAAATTATTACTCATGCATGGTATAGTTGTTGACACTATTTACCTTAGAAAAAATATCACGTGAAATATCACACCGAAAGGATCTAAAATATAATGACCGATTGTACTCCAAGTGATTGGATAAAATGGGATGGGGGTTGGTGTGTGTCTAAATGCTATGTACTATCAGAAACCCACTTTCAGCGTGTTATATAAATGAAGCTACACACGGCAGAACAGATACAAGGAGCAGATCAAAGATAAAGTACAAGAAAAACCTGTACTTGCCAACCGGTGTCAGCGACGAGATTCAGGGGACAAGAACTCCATGTTGGCGACCCCAAGAGGGTTACGATGCAACACACAGCCATCGATGAGACCAATGGTCTATGATATTCACCTAGAGCACTCGTGCGGAAAATCGTACACAGACACCCACTATCGGGTCGTCCGCCGACACCGTTCTTCGGAGCATGATCTGGGAGATGCCATAAACAAAGCGCCACCACCACCATGGTTTCCCGTCGTCTCTGCTCCTTGTAACCCTGGTGACCAAGGTCCAATACCATCACCACCGCCCGGGCATCCACCAACCCGAGCTCATGTCACGACCACCTCCCACTGTTGTCCCCGGTTGTCCCGCGGCGGGAGTTTCCACGTACAAATCCAGGATTTTACTAAGTGTTAACGCATGTCCGGAAAGGGGGTCACACCTGGGGACTACACATGGGACCTACCAACCTTTCACAACTCTCACACACATATGCTAGGGGCACATGCAAGTTTTCATGCGATTCCGATGCTCCGGTGGTCTTCCTCCGGCGAAACCCTAGACAAGGGGCCCCGGAACGTCTACCCATATAGCTATCTCCGTATGAGGTTCCACCAATGTACCTTTCTATTTGTTTTGGTTTGTTTAGGACATATGTACAGGGAAAGCAAATGTTGGGCCAACTTTGCGACATTCTAGGCCCCGGTTATCCCGTGGCAGGAGTTTCCACATACAAATTCAGGATTTTAACAAGTGTTAACGCATGTCCGGGAAGGGGGTCACATCTGGGGCCTACACATGGAACCTACCAACCTTGCACCACTCCTACACACATATGCTAGGGGCACATGCAAGTTTTCATGCGATTCCGATGCTCCAGTGGTCTTCCTCCGGTGAAACCCTAGGCCGGTGGCCCCGGGTCGGCTACCGCTATAGCTATCTCCGTACGAGGTTCCACCAATGTATCTTTCTATTTTTTTGGTTTCTTTAGGACATATGTATATGGAAAGCAAATGTTAGGACAACTTTGCCACATTCTAGGCCCCGGTTGTCCCGCGACGGGAGTTTCCACTTATAGATCCAAGATTTTACTAAGTGTTAACACATGTCCGTGAAGGGAGTCACACCTAGTGCCTACACATGACACCTACCAACCTTGAACCACTCCCACACACATATGCTAGGGGCACATACAAGTTTTTATGCGATTCCGATGATCCGGTGGTCTTCCTCCAGCGAAACCCTAGACCAGGGGCCCGGATCGTCTACCCGTATAGCTATCTCCGTACGATGTTCCACCAATATACCTTTCTATATGTTTTTGTTTGTTTACGACATATGTACATTAAAAGCAAAGGTTGGACCAACTTTGCCACATTCTAGGCCCCGGTTCCGTTCTCCGGCTTGGCCTAAGAAAACCATGGCTCGGCCCAAGAAAACCAAGGCTCGGCCCCAATAAAACCTAGGCTCGGCCCATGTATATCTGGTGGGTTAGGTTTGTTTAGGTTAAATACCCCCTCCTCTCTCATTCCACTCTGATGCCTCCTCCTCCTCCTGCCCATAGCAGCCGCCACCATAGACCGTCTGAAACAGCCGCCACCGGAATGCACCACCCACCCGAAGTCGCCGCCACCCGGAGCCCCTCGCCGGCTCAATGCCGCCGCCACCCGAAGTCGTCTGCCATCGCGGCCCGTTGGTAATCTCCAAGCCTATATTTTTGTTAATTAGATGCATACTTTAGGATGCCCAACCCGCATGCTCGTCCTCAACTGGGCGGCAACGCTAGAGGACTGATGGGCTCCATCGGGGCTGGTGATGTCTGAGCATGGGCTCCGCCAGGCTGGCACTGGGAGGTGCTACCTTTCGTGAACCGTAGCTTGGTGAGGAATCCGGGTCCCGTCGTCGACCCAGAGCTTCTTTGGTGGCGGTCACATGGTCCTCTAGCGGTGCGGAGGGAGTCGGCTCCTAAAAAGGTGGTACAGAGGCGTGTTAGGGAGGAGGACGAGCACGACTGCCGCTATATGGATATTTTGGAGGTCAGGTTCTCCAATACCTGGCAGGTTCTCCGGGGATCTCACCCGAGCTATGCTCCTCTGATGGTTCCTTCTCTTTGGCTGTTCACCGCCCGCGGCTCAGGACACGGAAATCGGAGTCCAGTTTGCTTGAGCGAGATGTATTAGTGATATTATTGATATGTATTAGTTCAGAATTGGCAATAAGATAACTAATATCTTGATTCTCGATGCTGAATATGATTCTAATATATTATTGTCGGCGTGCGCGCGTCATTATTCTATGTGGGTGTGGCAGGATGCCGAAAATTCGCGTGGTTATTTCACAATCACCAATTTATTTATAAATTACATATACATTAAAATTTTAGTGGAAAACAATTAGTCACCATTTTATACTTTTGGAGAAAAAAGGAAAAATAAACCACTTGGCCGACGGCATTACCATCGGCGTATAAGTGGTTCCCTAGGTAGGCCGACGGCCTAGCCATCGGCGTAGCTATGTGCCTAACGTCGTCACCCGCCCCGTCAGGTGGGCCCTTAAGCAGGTCCACGTGGCCTCCTACGCCGACGGTACCTTTTAGGCCGATGGTCACCGTCAGGAGATTGGACAACTACGCCGACGGCTGTCGTCGGCGGAATTTAGCCTACGTCGATGGGATTCCTACGCCGATGGCCATGTACACCTGCTGACGAGCCCGTGCAGCTGCGCCGACGGGCCCGACCTTTTGCTGTCGGCGTACAAAGTGGCCGTCGGCGTATCTTGTTATTCCTGTACCGAGTATCCAGACAAAGATAAATTTCATAAATTATGTGGTAAAATCTCTTGTGATTATCATCATCTGATCATCCTAATGTAGTACTTTAATACATAGTAGGCCAGACTTGAGCAAAAAGGTTGTTGCCACAGGCTGGTGGTCTGGTGACCACTTAAAGTCATGCTGCTGTTGTGAATCCGATGATTATGGAGCTTGACTTGTTGGTTGTTTTTTTAGAATATGTTCTTTTGTGTGACTTTTTCTGTGGTGTTGTAATAATCATGTCTTATGAACTTCACAGAAAGTCTTTAGTGCTTAGAAGCCTTTGCCGAACAATCAGGATCCTCTTTCCTACTAGCCCCAAGTGCTTTTCCTTCCTCTCGTCCACTGTAATTATTCTTCCATCTTGTGAAAAATGTATTTCTCTTACACTATGTTTGGATGTACTCAATTGGACCCAGAATTGAGGAATTGGAAATGGACACTGATTTCTACCGTTTGCTTTGTTCTGGAATTTAGGCTCGGAAACGATGACCCAATTCCACGAGCCCCCCCACGAGGCCCGTCATATCGTTGTCTCTAATTCGCAGCCTCACCCCTCTGAATCGTCACGGAAACCGCAGGCACCGCTTCTTATCAATCGATAGGATCCTCACGCCTCTTCCCGAGAGGTCCTCGGAGAGGAGCCGCCGTCCCATCAGCTGCCGGTATGGCTCGTCCTCCTCCCTCCCTCCCAATCATCTCTCCTTCCCTGCCCTCCTCCCTCCTTCCCTCCCATCGTTGCCCCTTCCCCTCCCTCCTCCCTCCTCCCTTCCTCCCCATCCTCGCCCCTTCCTGTCCGGCAGAATCAATAAAAAAAATAGCCTGCTATTTAACGCTATAAGCGTTGCTATAGCGTTTTCAGGAGCTAGACGCTATGCTATGCATTCGATGGGCGCTATGGCGCTACGAACGCTAAATACGGCGATATTCACGCTATTTGACGTTACACCGTAGCGGCGCTATTTTTTCTTTAATTTTTAGTAGCTCATTCCCTATTTTGGCTCATTTTGGCCCCGTGGCCTATCCTAATCCATCTAAGCCTAACATGATAACACCTAGAACATCAGTTGATTATCTAGAGATATGGTATTTCGGCTGTGTGATATGGAGTTATGGACTATATGAACTATCTCTAGTTGATGTCTGGCTGCATAATGCTATATCTGTGGTTTTATAGTTGTATAATTCTATATCTATGATTTTATAGCTGCTGAAATCCTGATTTTTCATACCTTTTTGTGAAACGCTATTTTGAAAATAGCGCGCTATTAGCATGCTATAGCGTTCGTAGCGATTTTTTTAAGCCCACGCTATTTAAGTTAGCGCGCTATTTTTTTCATTGGGCATAATAGGTTCTGGCGGCGGTTTGAGGCGTGGCAGCGGCGGGAATCCTGTCCCCATCATCTACATGTCCTCTTCCATCATAATTGATATTTTTCAGTCTAGGGAATATAACCCTGTTAAATATAGGGCATCACTTACTCAGAGGCGCAGTTGATTGCTTAATTTTATAGCTACAAGAAGGTGACATGCCTGATGAATGTGCAGCTCGTGTGCTATATCACGGTCTATACACACCGATCTATATCCATCTGTTGTATTGGCCGGTGCTGTTGATCAATCGCTTGCTAGCTAGCTGCCTGGTATCGATCCATCTCATCTGACCCACATGCTCGTATACATGTATGTCCATCTCTCTTTGTTGTTGTCTCTGTCTTTGTCACATAATGGGGATTGATTCCACACATAAAGAACATTATAGGGATTGACTGATTGGTCGGATTATATAACCCCTCGCCCAGTTCACTTATACTTATTAACTATACATAGTTTGTGGCAGCAATCTTGTGTTCATGCGTGGGAGACATAGATTTGTTTTGGTACAAGCCGTGTGGGACATATATAGTTCATGCGGTGTGAGGCATCAATATTTCATGTCTTTTTTCTCAGCTGAAAGTAGTACATCCATATGTGTACCTATTTTGCTGTTGCATTACGATCACTAATCTAGATCCAATAGATATTGTGCCGTGTGAGACATATGTGCTTCTTGTGATCTTGTTCAGATTATTTTGAATGTTACTATGTGTGGAAAATAATATGTATACATTGTAATATATACACATGTGACATTCCATACATTTTAAAACAAGTATAGAACAACTAAACGAGAAAACATCCAATTCCATGGTTTGAACATCCAAACAGGAATTGGAATTGGTGAGCACCATCTGATTCCAACATCAAATTCCGAATCACCCAAACAACAAAATTTGAATTAGTAGCCATTTCCTTTCCACCCCGGATTTGGAATTCCCGCCTAATTCATTTCCTGGATTCAATTCTGTCCATCCAAACAAAGTGTTAAGGAAATAATGGAAACATGAATAGTCTAGTCCAAAAAACTTAAACAAGAGAGCCAAATAATAATTGTGCATCTTCGTACGCCCATGCCAAAGCCTTCTGATTCTTTTTCTGTAGGAATGCATTTTCTTTTGCTCGTACATAGCCCTCGATACATACTGTCTGGAATTGTTATGCCGTACTTGGTTGCCGGCATAGCAGCCACCAAGGCCTCTGCGCGACCAAGGGCAAGCTCGACGTGGACGTGTGCTGAGATGCCGGCGGAATTTGACTCCGTGGCTGACAGTCTGTGCCTCTATGACACTGGAGGACGTCCATGACAAGGATGCGAAGGCAGCTAGCATGCTTGTTGCTCGGAGCCTGCCTCATAGTCGCTGCTCGCTGGCCCTATGCATTACTAGTGGTCGGAGTTAGCTTGGATCCCGATATCGTAAAGTACTTGAGATTGTGCCCCTGCCCGTTCTCTTCCTAACGTCTCATATTCTTAGTTCTCAATTTAACCTCCCTTCCTCTTTTCTTTTCCTTCAATCTTTTCTAAACTAACAAAGTATCGACTAAACAGTGGAATCCCAATGACTGACTCTCAGTTTCGTATACTGTTTCGTGTGGTGGTTGGTGCATGAAGAGAAATGTGACCAAGTAATTTGTGATCCCTACATATAATGCACTCGACTAGTGGTGGTGTTGGTATATAAATAGTTAGTCGTCCATAGGGAGGATCTAATTATCTCGTGAATAGTTGACACTATATATTTATATCCGAATCAATATCACGATGATATTATATTTTGCACCCGGACGATCTAAATAATAATGTCTATCTCAATAGCTTGTGATACGGTGGTATGTTGATTACACGAAAAGTGACTTAGGAGATAAAGATTGTAGCTAATCTCACCACACATGTATGTAGTAATCTAAAACAATTACGTGGTTAGGATTTTTCACATTGTAACGTCTTGTAACATAGTAGCACTAATAGAAGGATATGAGTATGATATTTATTGAATTGATGCACTAGCCATCTGAACTAAAAGTCCGAACTGATGAAGGGTAGGCAATATATGTATATTCTTAACACTCCCATCACGTATATGCTATTTTAGTCTTAGCGTGGGTTCGGTGCGGGCTGCACAATGTTTTTTACTTCGTAGTCAAGATCTTGAACTTCAAACTTTTTGCCAGGCTTGGTTGGGGAGGAGGATGGGTGGGTTAGCGTCGGTGGGGATGTGGAAACGTTGGGGCAGCCAAGCCATTTGTTTGTGAAAGTCTACCGATTTATTAGTAATCATTAACAGTACAAAGAAACCTAAAATGAATATGTCAACAGACCACCTAGGGATGACTACAAACAGTACCATGAGACAAAGGCCCACTTGTGTCCTTGCCCCTCCATCACCGGAGCTGGGCAAAGCTTGTCGTAGTAGAGTTTTGCAGTGGAAAAACGAGAAGTCATCATGCTAAGACTCCAAACGACCAGCACAATAGAGAAGAAATCATTTCCAATGATGAAATGTGTAAATCGAAAGAGACAGACTTGAACTCACAACAATGAACACGAAAACGGAGATGATCCCAGGAGATCCACTGGATAGACAACTCCACGTGCCCTCCGCTGTGCTGGATGCACCACCGGAGCGCGATAGGGTGGGGAGGATCTTATTCTGATTCCAAGATGTAGCCAACATCTCAAAACCACGAGAAAGAAACTTAAAAAACAATAAATAAAGAATGAGAACCCTCCCGCTGCGAGGAACCATGGTTCGCCACACCACCAAGGCCCCGAGGCCACGGGAGGCAGAACTGACCGGCGGTGTCATCGACATGAATACCGAACCCTAGATGGGTTTTAGCGTCGTATCCGCAATCGCCTTCTCCTAAGATACCATGGTCGACTGCCGAGAAAGACTGAATTAAACATAGCATGTTCCATCAAATTAACAACAAAAAGAACATATGCTTGGCACATCACCAAAAGATTAAGTTATCCGTTGTGCTCGTTTGTATGTGTGGACACTCTTGCTTCGGTACCCACCCTCTTCACAGGGAATCGTTCAGGGAATAACCGGTTTTCGGTGGTTACGGGTTTGTTCCGGATTCAGTCAGTTTGTTTTAATCCGTATGCGCGACCCCATATGCGTACTTTGCTGAGTAAAATATGGAGACCGAATGGTCGGTCCATATGAAGGAACCATCGGCCTCGTCGCCTCCGTCCCCATCCTCTTTCTCGCCTAAATCTTCTCCGATCTACTGCGACTACATGAGAGGAGGCCACGTCTTGTTCTTCTTCCGTCTGTGTCTTAGTGTTTGTCCAGGAGATTCGGTTCGATCAAGATCGGAGGCACACGACGCAGGCGGTATCGGCGATGATCGAGATGCAACGTGGAACGATATTTGCTTCAGAACCGCAAGTGGGAGCGGCAAATCTTTTTTTACTATCCACAACATGTACATAACGCCTTAGATACACATACCGGTACTAAAAAATAACGTCCTCGACTGGTTCCTAATCTAACCCGGAAACCACCCTCAAACCCCAAAAGTCGGTTTTCCCATCAAAATTTTCCTATGGGGTGGAAGGGGGGGGGGGGGGTACCGAAGCAAGCCTCTTCCGTAAATTCAAATATAATTGATGGAACTAATTGAAGTAATATAGGCGATGTGGCATACAAGTTCTATTGTCATGGCATATACGTGGGTTAAAACCTGTTCGGAACAGTCCAGAGCATACAAAGAGATCATAAGTTACATGGGATTAAGAGAATATACTACACTCACAAAATGGTTGAGTGACTTATATGTATTACTCCCTCCGTCCCAAACTAGACGTCTCAGTTTTGTCAAAATATTGATGAATCTAGACACTTTTTTGTAGATAGATTCATCCAACTTTTGACAATCTTCGACAACTATTTTGGGACGGAGGGAGTATTATTTGTTTCTTCTTTAAAGAACATTATGACATAAGTACAAGATGTCGTTTATCATGTCACCAGATTCAGTCCCGTTTTGTTCTAGAGCCTGGAAAATAGATAACTAAAAGTTTAAGTTGCGTATCGATAATAGCCAGATATAAATTGACTTGTCAATTGAGCCAATTGTGAACCCATCGGTGCCTCGTTTTTCCTTGTATTTCTTCTAGTTATGTGGAACAAATTTGATGACCTGGCCGACACTAGTGGTTCGGCAACCCTTATTGTTTGTTTTGTTTTTTGTTTCTTTAAATCATATTTTTTAAAATTTTGAACATCTATTATATACTAAAAGCAATATAACGATGTCTTTCGAGGCGTTACGTTAATCCACATCATCTAAATTATTTTGACAGTTAGATCTAAAATTTATGGTTGAGATTAAAAGATAAAAAGAAGTTACGTAACAGTCGTGGACAAAACAATACCCAGGGCTGACATGACAAGGCAAGTAGGAAAGCCAGCATAAAAAAACAAGGTTATACAACTTGAGACGCGTACAAAGAAATATTCACGGCTCACACGAGTGCAAGGCATATACAGGAAAAACAGAATAAAGCGCATACAAAAAAGCCCACGGCTGACACATATTTTTACTTTATCAGGACAGCTGACACTTATATATTATTACAAAGGCAATACTTTGAGTACTAGGTGGTCCCGGGTGAGTGCCCGAATTTAAAAAAGGTCCATCTGCCGTGGAGAGTCTGGCCATCTAAAGAAATAGCACATATACATGCAAGAGTGGTATCAATAGTATATGAATATACTTAGAACTGTCTAAATGAAAAGCAAATGGCAGCAACATATCCGAACATCTCATACAGTCAATAGCACCAGCCAGATGTATTGCCGATTTCAGCTGAAATCAATATCTGCGCATTAATTTGATTAGCCGATTATCAGTCACAAGCTCACATAACTAACAAAAGTTACATATTTTACTAGGTCAATAAAGGATAGAACTCGATCTGTATCTGGCTTAAGATAATTTAAAATTTTATCTCATCAATTCTCATTATATAAAATCCAATGTGGGGTTAAATCTAAATTCTAACCCGTAATAATAAAATCAAATGATATATTTAACTTAACAATAATCTGGCCCTAATACAGAAATCACAAGATATTTTGAAGTTAAGAGATTATCATTGAATAAATTCTAAATTTGTGAAAAATCGAAGACACCAGTTCATCTAATACAAAGAAATAACAAGGAATGACCAGTGTGAGTGAAAGAATATTTTGTCAATGTTCACACCCGTTCATCTGATACAAAGTTATGTAAGTACACTAAAACATGTGTTTGCAATATATGTGAGGCGGATGATAGAACAAACAACTCATGTCGAAGGATCAGTACAACTAAAAAGTAAATGGAATAGTAAAAGACAAAGGTGACATCTATATCTTTTACAAAAACTCTATACAAAAATATGATATATGTACCAATGTTGAATCATGTTTTACGAAGTTAAATATTCACATTAGAAAATCAATAGAAAGAGCACATTGTGTATGTAGATTGCAAGTCTAACTGCATAATTGTAGAGTCACCGTGTTAGACAGTCATGCTACAAATTTTAGAAGATAAAACACGATGGAACATATTTCTTAAAAAATTAAGAGTCTGAGATGTACATAACTATTACTAAATAGATAATATATTAGAGATATGTAACAATACCTAAATCTTTATGACACTTATATGATCCAGAGATTTTTACTGACTCACATCATAGTCCATAGGTCTTCGTAATTTTTGCTACATAAATCCTAATCAATTGATCATCATCATCCTCATATGGATCTCACGAAAAATAATTGTATGTCTACATACTAATTATTACCTACAATATAAATGATGAGAACATATGAGCTAAAAATGTCAGTTTTCATTGCATACACACAAATTATATAGATACATTCTTGGGAACAATTGAAAAGATAGAAAATTTAGTCTTGCAATATTAGAATACGTCGACATATAAAATTTCTTAAGGGTGGTAGAAGAAACTATATAAAATAGTGCTGAGTTCTAGAACAAATTTTTTGAAAGTGTATTGATCATTGGTTCGAAAAATAATTGTTTTTCTAAGAAAATGGATCGAAATGTATATTTAAGCAAGAATATCAATGTGTATTACCTTATTTTTGCAAGGTTTATTTTTCATATTTTTCAAAGAAGCATATTGATATATTAATATACAAAATAGAGACAAAAGTTATACCTTTATAAATGTATTTCTGTCGAAAGCATCATGTATTTTGCAACGAAAGAGATGAATCTGAGAAATGCATATTTGAATTATAAAACTAGAACTACTTAACATATTTGTTAGTACATAAGTGATTCCCTCGCATTTGCGAGGGCCTTCCTGCTAGTTTTTTAAAATTCACAAAATTTATTCATAGTAGAATCCTGAAAGGACCAGGGTGACAGTACCAGATGCTAGTTATATAAATCATTGATAACTGGTTTGTTTCATCAATTTAAGCGCGAACTGGAAATATGCTTTGGCAGTGTGGAACATCAGGTCACCAAAAGTCCGTCGTGCATATGTGTGTCCCATGAAAAAAGTGTGGTAGGCGAGGGAGTCAAGTCCTACAAACTGGGTGTATAGACAACTCGATCAACCCGCAACTCCGAAGAGCCACTGCCTACTGTAAATAGCACCACTGGTTTCAAAATACATGTCAATCTAAACATATTTTTAGGCACTATTTTTCCTAAAACTGTGACAAATACCGGAGGAAGTACTAACTACCGACTCCACACAATATGTACTTTTTACCTAGAGAATTATTAAAGTATAGGTGATTAGATCATGTTGAAATTGCTATGTTGTGAGTCGATCTGTAGTAGCTGCGGTCTTGTGCACACGTAGTGATATGGTCACGTGTGCACAATGCAAAGCTAGTGGAGTTAGTTAGTTTGCATGCCTAGTTAGGAGGAGGTGTGGTACACATGTGCATGCATTACATGATAGATAGACCAGGTAATCAGCTGTTGTGCATGTTCTGCCAAGTCCAAGTTGTGCGATAATGTCCATGTTAATTTGGCTATGAGTTAGTATCGTGAGTGGTGCATGGTGGTTGTGCCTGCATGCAACATGGAGTCCTGTCACTTGTGCCTTGAGATGATGAAAGATAGAGGCATGTGGGCAGAGAAACACCATGTAGCTTTGAGATGATGAAATAGTCTATGTTCTTCCATGATGAATATGCATGTGTGTTCTTGTGTGAATAAAAGTGAGGCGCAAAGATAAGAGAGAGCTGTGAGAGGCAGTTCCAACAAACTATAGTTCTATTAAGAGCCGAATTTCTTTGAATATAATTTTCCGCGAGAATAACAATTTGGGGGAAGGAGCTGATCACTAGAGAGAAAGCACAAAAGGAAAGGAGGTAGAGACTATTTCACATGGATTTTCATGCTGATGGCCAAGATAGACTTATTATGTAGTCTCCCTAGGGGTTGCACACCTGCCTTGTTATGTCGTATAGGTTGGGAGGACAAAATGTTAGGTTGACCTTGGCATACAATTGCGAGGTCCATGTGGGTTTTCGCAGCTTCATGTAGAAGTTGAATGCATGCATGAGTGCCTAGGACATGAACAGTGATCCAAGGGAGCACAGTGCAGCATCGTATCAGGAATTCATGCTGTACCGTTGATTCTGTTCACACTGGCTGTTCTCTTCCTGATGCCTCCTTTTCTCAGTTCTCAACGTAACCCCATGTCTCTTTTCTTTTGCTAGCTTTATTTTTCTCAGTTCACTACCGGAGTATGAGAGTTAACACTGGAACCCTTGTGACTCACACGGATTCATATAATGTTTCCTTGCATGATTGAGTGATGGTGTACGCAAGAAATTTGACCAAAAAATTTATAAACCTGCACAGAATGCACTCGGTCTCTAGTGGTGGTATATAAATGGTTAGTCATGCACGGTGTGGTTGTTGACACTATTTAAGTCGGAATCAAACTCACGTGACATTTCGCACAAACAATATCGAAAAATAAATTAATGTTTGGAGTGCGTGATTGGATCCAAAAATAATAATTGGAATAGATCTTTATTAAGA
Organism: Avena eriantha; assembly: GCA_910589775.1. Classification (NCBI taxonomy): domain Eukaryota; kingdom Viridiplantae; phylum Streptophyta; class Magnoliopsida; order Poales; family Poaceae; genus Avena; species Avena eriantha. The sequence goes on along the minus strand of OU342743.1, from coordinate 101,525,289 downwards.
TTGAGCATTGTAAAATTAACGTTTTGAGTGCATGTGGTGTACCGTCATTCATAGTAAAATAGTTCTTTATTAAGATTCAGCATGTGCGAATATTGGATTATAGTGAGTTTACGATAATTTTGTTTATTTTGTAGGTAAAACCATGTAACCTTCAGTCAAGTTTTTCTTAGAAAACCACAACTAAATTAATAGGATGATACTACTTAAAATCGTTTTCTATATAGTTCCTCATTGAATTTTTTTCCCACAGATCTAGTGAACAACACAAACTTTGTACACAATGCCTATGGTAGTATGTTACTTACAAGACAAATGAGTTCAGAGATAACAATCATACCTAATTTCTCCCCTTGTATGTCTATTCTAAACGTTATGTGGTTTGGATGAGTTTAGATTCTAATAACAACTTGTAATAGAGTAACCCAAGGCAATGATCTAATATTAATATATGGTCCCCAAAGTCCTAGAATTTAACGATACTACCCAATCTAATCTTTATTCGAGAATTAACAAATGCTAACCAACATATGGGAAATGCAGTTCATAGGTTCACAAATTCCACATACGATAAAAGTCCAGGAAGGCATTGCATCAATGTTATTGTAATTCTCTCAGTTCCAATATGATTGCTGCGACGAAGAATTGTTTCCATCCATTTTGGAAAAACATTCACAAAGACAAGTCATAAATATTGTATTAGAAATTCTTAATACAAACGAAAAATAGTCTTACAATGCCACCAATCTTGATGAGATCGAGATTACAATTAGATGACAATGACTATGGAGTGGAGATGGAAGAGGGGGAGAAGTTGCGGCTATGGTGATCAAGGTGGGATCTTCTCTCCTCAGATGAAAATGGCTTCAGATGTGTTCTGCAGACTAGCATTAGGGTTTCTGGCGGCTATGAGCCGATTCTTATAAAGCTTCTGGAGGTCCTCTCCGAAGCACCTTGAGAATATTGGAAACTCGTAAATGTCCATTAATTTCTACATATTTCTTCATAAAAGTGCATAAATTCTACAAGGTGAAAGACTAAGAAGGAGATTTGCACATCCATACAATAATTAGTCATTAGTGCCAATGCCAGAGAAATATTTTATCAAATTCTTGACAAATATATGGTCTTAGCGCAGAGAGACATGGATGTATTTTACAACCATCGCGGTGTTGTGTACATGTAGAGATATGTTCATGTGTGCACAATGCAAAGGAAGTGAAATTAGTTAGTTTGCATGACTCGTAGGGTCGATCCATAGATTTTAGGGGCCCTAGGAAATATGGCACGAAATCCCCCTTGTTTAAAATGGCATAGTTTCACTGAGTCGGGGGAGGGGCAATGGCCCCAAAATTTTAGAAAATTGTTCATATATATCTTTAGCGTTTATGATATTTTTTTAGTATTACTCAAAGATTAAGCATAATAATCATTCTTAGCCTCTAAAGAAGTATATTATCCATACATCTGATAGATCAATGATCTTTGTAATCTCGGTGAAGACATTCGAAACTACTCATTTATATTGATCGAGCAAATTATTTACCATGATACTTATTCGTATCAATTGCTCATTCTGTACACGTGTATATACATATGTACCTCTATAATAAATCACAAAACAAAATTATTAAAGTAATAGATTCATACGCATGTGCAAAAAATGAGTAGAAGAGTACACAAATTATGTACTGAATAAATAAGAGAATGAAATATCTGTACAATATGGATGATGGGACAAGTACTACATGAAATAGATCGTATGGGCACCTAGAGGGGGGGTGAATAGGTTCTACACCAATTTTTTAATTCTTTTTCAATTTTAGGCTTAGCACAAAGGTAAATTCTTTAGATAAACTAATGTGTGGAATTTTCCTATATGCAAACCTGTCTACTAGCGAGTAAAGAGCGAGTAGAAGAGGAACGAGTGAACCGAAGTGAAGCACGCGGAGACACAGGATTTGTTTGACCGCAGTTCCTTCCTTGTTAAGGGAAGTACGTCTGCGTTGGAGGGGTGGGCGGTACTAAGACCACCACGCCACAAAAGGCCTCACCCTGTTCTCCGATGGATCTCGCCACAACAGACCTGATCCACCTTCCACTATAGGTACCCTTCGAGGCGGGCACCGGCGCCTTTACACAACTAGCGGGGCAACAACTCGACAACAACTTGGAGGCTCCCGAAATGACAACAAGCTGCCACAAGAACAAAGTTGTCAAATACAATAACAAGATCTAGGTATTAACAAGAATACTAGATCAGGGATTTCTCCAAGTGAATGGAGAGGCGTTGAAGCGCTTGAATCTTGATGTTGATGATGAAATCTCCTCCTTCAATTCCACCAAAGATCAAGACCTTCAGGTGGTTGAAGTGGGAGATCGAGATTTAGAGCTCTTGTACAAGGTCTAGTCAAATTCGAATGAATCAAGGGTTCTGGACATTGGGGAAGAAGGGGTACTTATACCCCCTTCCAAAAACCAGCTGTTGCACACTTTGGGGTCCGGATTATCCGGCCCAAGTGGGGGCCGGATTATCCGGTCTGGGGAAACTCCGCCCCAGACTCGGAATATCCGGCAGAAAATCCGCCACCTCACAGTGAGACGCGCCGAGCTTTCCCTTGATCATCTTCTGGGGGCCGGATTATCCGGTCCTATGCGAAGGCCGGATTATCCGGCCTGGGAATAAAAACCGCCCCAGTTCGGATTTTCCGGGAGAAAATCCGACCGGATACCGAGCGACGCGCCTTGGCTTCTTTTGATGGAAAACTAGGGGCCGGATTATCCGGCCCTTGCGAAACCCGGATTATCCGGCCTGGGGAGGAAAAAGCGCCCCAGTTCAGATTTTCCGGGAGAAAATCCGACTAGACACAGAGCGACCCGCCTTGGCTTCCTTGAGAGATGAGGTAGGCCAGATTATCCGGCCCTTGGAGGGGCGGATTGTCCGGCCCCCCTCAAAACTTCCTGCACACTTAGCACACATGAGAAGTCTCCATAGTATTGTTATCTAACACGCAAAACAAAGGAAAACATGAAATGTTCTTTCACTACAGTTGGGAATCGAAGGAGAGTTGCTTGTGCAATAATATAGTTATCTGATTGGGTAGTTAGTCTTCACTAATAAATACTCTCAACTTTGTTGGAACACATTTTTTTCCGAAAAGGGGATAACACCCTGGCCTTTCCATCGACTGATGCATATAGCCTTTATTAACTTATTGAAATTATTACAACCGTCTCATACAAAAGGAAATACCACTTCATGGGCCAGAAAGAGTTGCTACATGAATCAACCATCTAAAGAGAGCGAGAACCAAAAACTCGTGATACATCAACATGAAATCCTATTAACATGAAATCCCGTGCAACCGTTTCCAAACGGCTACACCCAAAAGCCATGGAAGGTCTGTGCTCCTTCTGCTGGAGAAACGACCACATACTGATCTAGTGGGTAGTTAAATGAATAGCCTGTATAAAAGAAGAATTCGAAGTCTTGTTAAAAATAATGCCATTCCTTATGTGCCAAATTGTCCAGAGTAAAGCGCAAACACCCACTCGTATTTGTACTTTCTCAAGTTTATCCACCCCATGTAGCCAGTTCCCAAATAAATTCTTGATACTTTTGGGTGGGGCTAAATTAAAAGCCATATACACAATACGCCTTACAATCTTTGCAAACGGACAATCGATAAAAAGATGCTCTATCGTTTCATCATTGTCACAAAAACAACATTTCTGATTTCCTTGCCAATTTCATCTAGCAAGATTATCTTTTGTTAATAGAACTTTACGGTTTAGGAACCACATAAAAATTCTAATCTTTAGTGGATCCTTAATTTTCCAAATATACTTACGTAAGAATCTTGTGTTCCCATTAAGTAAGTTTAAATACAATGATTTAACCGTGAAAATACCAGATGAATTAAGATCCCATCTAAAGTGATCTCCCTCATCAACTAAATGAATATCTATCAAACGATTGAGTAAATGGAGCCAGCGTGTCCATCTATTTCCGGTTAAAGATCTACGGAAGGCGATATTCAGAGGATTATTTGAAAATACTTGTGCAACAGAAACTTCTTTTCATTCTACAATGTTATAAAGACATGGATATTGCAAAGCTAAAGGTGTCTCACCGAGCCAAGTATCGTCCCAAAACCTAGTATTGTCCATTACGAACATCAAAAGATCCCCTCGCAAATAATTCATCTTTTACATGCATAAGGCCTTTCCAGAAGGCTGAATCTGATGGCTTTGCATTTACTTGAGATAGAGTTTTAGAATGAAGATATTTATTTTTTATTAGCTCTTGCCAAACCCCTTCCTCATTTAAAAGTTTAAACAACCACTTGTTGAGTAAACATTTGTTCTTAATATCTAAAACCTCCACACCTAAACCACCTTGATCCCTTGGTCGGCATATAATGTTCCATTTTGTTAGACGGTATTTTCTTTTATACTCATCACTTTGCCAAAAGAAACAGGAACGAAAAAAGTCTAATCTTTTTCGTACCCCGTTCGGAATCTCCATAAAGGACAACATGCACATTGGCAAACTTGTTAGAACTGAATATCTTGTAATTTCTATATTAGGGCCAGATTATTGTTAAGTTAAATATATCATTTGATTTTATTATTACGGGTTAGAATTTAGATTTAACCCCACATTGGATTTTATATATGAGAATTGATGAGATAAAATTTTAAATTATCTTAAGCCAGATACAGATCGAGTTCTATCCTTTATTGACCTAGTAAAATATGTAACTTTTGTTAGTTATGTGAGCTTGTGACTGATAATCGGCTAATCAAATTCATGCGCAGATATTGACTTCAGCTGAAATCGGCAATACATCTGGCTGGTGCTATTGACTGTATGAGATGTTCGGATATGTTGCTGCCATTTGCTTTTCATTTAGACAGTTCTAATTATATTCATATACTATTGATACCACTCTTGCATGTATATGTGCTATTTCTTTAGATGGCCAGACTCTCCACGGCAGATGGACCTATTTTAAATTCGAGCACTCACCCGGGACCACCTAGTACTCAAAGTATTGCCTTTGTAATAATATATAAGTGTCAGCTGTCCTGATAAAGTAAAAATATGTCTCAGCCGTGGGCTTTTTTGTATGCGCTTTATTCTGTTTTTCCTGTATATGCCTTGCACTCGTGTGAGCCGTGAATATTTCTTTGTACGCGTCTCAAGTTGTATAACCTTGTTTTTTATGCTGGCTTTCCGACTTGCCTTGTCATGTCAGCCATGGGTATTGTTTTGTCCACAACCAGTGTTACGTAACTTCTTTTTATCTTTTAATCTCAACCGTAAATTTTAGATCTAACTGTCAAAATAATTTAGATGATGTGGATTAATGTAACGCCTCGAAAGACATCCTTATATTGCTTTTAGTATATCCTTATATTGATTTTAGTATATAATAGATAATCAGTTGGATGGCACCCATAACTTTTATAAAATCGCCTTGTTAGCTGCACATCACAGTGTCCATGACACGGTAGTAAAAACCATCTCAATGTTGCAAGGATATTGTTCTGACACTTTTGATGCATGTTTTATTATTTTCTGAAAGACGAGCAAGTTGGAAAACCATTATACTTTGAAATTAACCACTCGTCACATTTTTTTCCGCAGCCGACAATGTGCGGACATCATTCCCATATCTGCACAACCAGCAAATAGAGCGTTCCTTTTGACCTACAATTAATCAACTCAACTTACCTAAAACGGTCTAGAGCAAGGGTGGTGCGTACTAGGGAAACAAGTAAATTCCATTTACATTCAAGTGACCACTAGGACGTTGGTTTAGTGCATCTTCTTTTCCTAGAATATGTAGTATGTACTAAATTTGTATGTGTTGAACGATCTTCAAATATTTCTATGCAATAATTACATTAATACGGCTCCATGCTATTGTTTAGCTAATCATGTTGCCGATGCATGTAGGGTGTCAAGTGGGGTCCCACCTAGATCCTACCTTTAGTTTATTTCTAGGGTGACAAGTGAGATCCCACCTAGATCCCACCTTTAGTTAATTTTGAGATTTCTAGCGATAAATATTGACAAAATTTTGAACTACAAAATTTAAAATGATCTAGAAGTGGGATCTAGGTGGGATCCCAGTTGACACCTTAGATGCATGATGCAATCACACTTTGCTGGCAACCTCGCCCAAAGGAAGTGCATCTGATGACGTAACGTGCCGTCAACATCATCATACAAACGCGATCTTTGAAACAACACTAATCTTTTTGAAGTAGAAACAACACTAATTGCACGTCCGTTGTATCTAAATCTTCAGTGGTTGACTCACGACGTCCAGGAGACGGGGGCGGCCACCAGACTTACCGAGAGCAACCTTCCTTTCTCCAGTCGCATGAAACAGCTCGTCCACGAATACCATCTCGACGACCTGCACGGCAACATGGTTATCATCGGCCTCGATCACCCCCTCATAATCCGCCAAGCAGGCGATCCTTGATCCACCAAACATCGGCGAGGAGGATGACGACGCCAACAAAGCAAGGGGCGTCAGGGTCAACTGATGCCGGCGACCTTCCTCCCTTGTGACCAACGTCTCTCTCATCGCCCTAGTCCTACTGTACCACATCTCAAATATCCAGCAAGTCATAAAATGTCCATGTAGTAGATGCTAGCTAGTCATGCAATGGAGTCAGCTCCTACAAACATGTTACTGCCAACATCATCTACTAGCTATCGACTGAATGCAAAAAACTTCAGACCGAACTTTAGTTGTACTAACAGCGGAAAACCATTGAAAATAACTTTCGGGGAGAAACTATTTGGGGAATAAGCTGATCGCCCAGCGACCAAGCACAACAGGCAAGGAAGAAGAGACGACTTCATTGTGCATGTTTGTAAGCCCATGGCAAACCTGTACTGTACTTGCCATGCTATTTATGTAGGGTTGCATTTTTGTTTATATCTCATCCACAGCCCTCGATACACTTTAGGACTCGTTAGGTCTCATGGGATGGATTTCGAGCATGGAAATGATCTAGACAGGGAATGGGTGGATCTTGTCCCTTCACACAATTCATGCATGGATTAATCCCTGCTAATATGTCATATACATACCCTTTCGTTTAATACGTCGTCATCTCTCTCCGGCATGGTGGAATTGTTCCATATGTCAGTTGGGGAGAAAAAAAACAAACTGATTCAGAAGAAACTAGAGGCCACATGCTGGGCCAAAATCTCGCTCGGGGATAACCAAAGTCCACCGATTTGCAGGTCTGGAAAAATTACCTCGTTGGACTGGAAAGTCTGGGATCGGCTACAATCCGTGCTGATCCATGCCTCTGCTGGATTAAACGAACGAGGCCTTGTTATTATTTAAAACATGTGGTGCGGAAAACAATCATGGACAATATGAACTCTCATGTTATATATGCAGGTTTCATTTGTGACCGTACGTGGACCATATTCCAACCAAACCACCAACTTCAATTTCGTGAAGTAGACCATCAAGAAAGAAAGCACCACGAGGACATATATATCTTTCTACAACCATATCGTCGCACCCAGAGCTACATCTCTTCAGTTGCTTCTCTGCGATTGGTACATGCAAGTTTAGATTGGTAAATAATTGAGAGTAGCTCTTTCCTCTTTATACCCTTTTGCTATCCAAAATAAAACATATCTATCCCTCTAGGGGAAATTTGCATTCATGAGATGAGTTCACTACATGAGATAAGCTCAATAGATCCATTAATACAATTTAAAAATTCAGATTGATCTCCAGTAGAAACTTATTTTGAAGGGAAACTGGGTTGTTGGAAGGGCAAACTATTATCTTATAGTGATCGTTTAGTCCTGCTGAATTCTATCTTAACAAGTTTACCTATGTTTATGTTGTAGTTTCTAGAAATACCCAAGTGTGTAGAAAAAAGGATTGATTTTTATATGTCTCTTTTTTGGCAAAGTGAGGAGAACATAAGAAAGTATAGATTAACTATGTGGAATACAATTTGTAGAGGTAGTATCTACTAAAAACATAGAAGGTCTTGAGACCCTCTCTATTCAGCAGATCTACCTCTAAAAACCAAAATTACACCTAATTAGAAGAAATATCCTATCTAATCCTACGTTTTTGAGCGGCTCCGTATTCCGTTCGACATCAAAGTAACTTCAGCGCCGAAGGATCTATCCGCGCCAACATCATAGCGGATATTCTCTTTAGCACACGTCATTTGGTAAAAACTTTGCTTGAAACTGAAAGAAAAAAAAGGAATGTGACTAAGACAAGAATGAACAAATAAGTGGATCTAAAAACAAACCCAACCGAGATGTATATAGAGGATGACGAACAAACCTACGGATCTAGGTGGGACTGATGCGTGGTTCTGATGCACGCAAGATCCGGCTTGGCTAGGATGGGCAAGATCAGAAGATCCATCGGCTGCACAAGGTCGGTCACGACGAGACATCGCAAGATCAGGAGAGCCGACGCCCGTGCCAGATCGAGCGTGACTGGTCCACACAAGATCATGCATGTCTAGGGTTCACTAGATCTTGTCCAGCTAGGGGCGCCCGGATGGTGCGTGTGTAGATATAGGGTTCGTTCTATGTTTCTCTCTGTGGAGGCGGGAGTGGTGGAATAGATAGTGGGGACTAAAAAATAATGGTATTAGTGGCTAGGGTTTCGCTATTTTGTAGATATTGGGGATTAGAGATAGTGGGCGTATCTGGGTCGTTTCGGAAAGTCCGGTCAAGGCTTCCGGCTTTTGACTTGCCTTTGCTCAGACGGCCCATAAAGGGAATGTGTTCTATCTCATGCGCTGGTCAAATTGTCAAGTTAATTATTAACCGCTAGAGAAAAATCACAAAGTCCAATGGCTAGGCTGATGGTGGGACACACATGTCAGCGATACATCCCTGGCCAGCCGGTGCAAGGTGTTTTTGACTAGTCGCCCACAATTAATGGTGCATGCGTTGCATGACACAACGTCGAATGCCCGTGTTGGGCAAGCGCGACATTAGAAATCACTGCTATCGTGTACCACCTACCACGACACAAATATATGTTGGTATTGTGTGTACCACGACGCTTACATGGAGCCGCAACCGAATGTTGCCGTGTTTTCTCATCCGATGGCTAATCAACTCTTGCAGACGCTTTTTGCTTACACGTCCCAAAAATGTTTCGAGGGCAGGGGTATTTTTGTAGTGGGCACATCATCTCAGAGTCGCCTATGGCCAGGGGTTCAGTGAAGCGGGCTTGTTGCTGGGGAGATGTGCTAGGTCCAAGGGTGCAGTTTGGGGAAGATGATGTGTCGAGCTGAAGATGGGTCTTGGCTGGGATTCTGTAGTTGGTTGTGGCCGGTGTGTTCAATGGGTTCTTCAGTTTTGATGTGTTGCTGTAGAGTCGGATCTGTGGTGGACAATGTCCAGGCGGCGATGATGACTGGCCACCGGTGTTCTCTATAGAGTAATCGGTCTGTACAAGACCAGCCTAATCCCCTTTTAAAACTCATTGTCAAAGTTAGAGTTGTCTGCCCTTGGCGTGTGTAGCAAACTGATGGCATAGGCCGGCATGGGTTTCGGCGTCGTGTGTGAGGCTCTGTTCGGGAACTCGCTGGTAAAGTTGGAGTCACTAGCTCATGGAGGAGTGATGATGATGACACTTCGTGGCAGCCTTGACGCGGGTCTCATGGTGCTTTTGTGTTTCGTGTGGCTAGCCAGTTTGGCTCTGGTGGTTTTCCCAATATGGTAGTCTTCCATGATGATATTGGTGGATTGTAGATTTTTGGCCGGGTCCTTTCCAAATGAACGGGTCAATTCTCTTCAACTTTTTTAAATAAAATGAGGCAAAATTGTCTGTTTTGTTCAGAAAAGCTGATGATACCACACAACTATCGCAGTCAGCCATACTCAAGGCTCCATCAACAATATTGTCATGATAGGCATGCCATACAAGTACTAGCATATCATACAAGTACCCCCAACCTCTTGATCCGCCGCAAGCGTGCCTCCTGTTGCTCCCACAACTGCCGACACATCTCGTTACAATCCCCGGCTTCCCATCATGCGCCGGCCACCCATTCTCACCTGCCATTAACAAGGCCAGGTCTGACAACTACTCCTCTGCTGCGTTCCTCATTTGGCCACACACCCACCAGCACGGTATTGAATCCAGCACGATGACATGCGCCCTTACTCATATCTTGCTCACCTTGGCCAACAGTCCAGGAGAGCCACACATGAACTCTCCATCCTGGTGCCCAACCTGTAGTTCCGCCATACATCCACGGCTAACGCACCTGCAGTTTCTTTTCTTCTTTTCTTTGACATGCAACAAAACTCATGTACTGTTTAGGATAGCTGACAAAACAGCCATGTGCTAGGATTTTGTAACCATCTCGGGCATGGTGTGTACCGTCAAATTAAATCCAATGGAATCAAGCAATAACTAATAAATAAGTTCATGTTTGCCATACTGTATCCCATATAATTCACGTCCCATTGACAGGTTGTGGAATCTACTCTTCACTTCTACGAAGAGAACATGCATTTGATCTTTGAGACCAGCATCTGATTACCGGCAGGATCAACCAGGTAGCATGTCCTCTTTGACGTCCAGCATCGGTAGCAATCCGCCCTTGCCGGCAGACAACGACCGAGCCGGTTGTCATAATTAAGTGGGCTAAGCTTTCCTTCTCCTAGTAGCATCGGCCCAGCATGTTGCATATCCTACCACTAACTGTGGAGAGGTAGAGCTTCTTATCCCCTAGCACCATGGCGCCTTCTCCGAGGAAAAGAGGGTAGATCCAATATTTGCACCAAATAGTTAGCTTTGGACGGTGATACTCATGATATAGCGACTTGGCATTGTCCACAGCTTCGACAATCCATACCTGCAAGGATAAAATAATGTAGCCACGTGGTGCTATTAGTGGAGAGGAAAAAACTTTGACGAGGACATCGAGTACTACAACAATGACTGCCGCCAAACGAACCTATTCGCCAGACGCCCGCTGGTTCCTCGTCCTCGTGACTCGGTGTCTTGCTAGCTCGGATCGTTTTGAGAGAAAACTCGCTAGTTGGGTGGGAAAACTCCTATCGTATGGAAGGGGGTCATGGTGTGCAGCCTCTCCCCACTTAGCTTGTGGAGCTTCTCATCCTCTAGCACCACGACAACCTCTCTGAGGAGGAGATGGTAGCCCCAACATTTGCACCCAGTTGTTATCTTTAGATGGCGATACTCATGACATAGAGGCAACCATGGTTAACAGCTATGACGACCAGTATCTACCAGGACAGTATAATGCGGTCGGGTAGTGCTAGTGGTGGAGAGACCGAAGCTTTGAAAAATGACATGGAATACTATATAGCTTGTGGTGGAGAGGCATAAGTGGAGGAGAGTCGAGATTCTTCAGATTAAAAATAAATGCTTATGGAGCAAGTGTCTTTTCAAGATTTTATCAGAACAGGGAGTGTGGCATGAGCTAATTCAAACTAAATATCTTAACTCCAAACAGCTATTTCAAGTTAAATCAAAACCATTTGATTCCCCTTTCCGGAAAAGAATCATTACAGGGAAAGATAAGTTTTTTAGAGAGGTTTTCTTGAAGGCTAGGGATGGATTCGAGACTCTCTTCTAGGAGGATACATAGCCGGTAAGTGAGCTATTGTGTCATTAGTTTCAACTAATATACAATAGTGTGCAACAAAAACAAGTTTTGGCTGCTGCCTCTGTGCTGTTGCAGAACACTCTAAATATAACTATTAAGCGAACTCTACAAGGAACAAATGGCCAAGACGGCTTCATTAGGTTCATCAATAGATGGATGTTCAACACTATAATCAACCTGATATTTTTGTTTGGAAACTAGCAACTTCAGGAGCATTCATGGTTAAATCCATGTATTTAGATTATATGAATGATAATACCAATTCCTTTGTATTATATTTAGAAAATGAAGGTTCCACCTGAAATTAAGATTTTCATGTGGTTTCTATATCGCCAGGTCATCCTAACTAAAAAAGATTTGGTCAAAACAAATTGGCAAGGTAGAAATTTTTTGTTTTTGTGGTAATAAAGAAACAATACAACCTTTGTTATTGAGTGTCCTCTTTTTAAGTTGGTATGGAGAATTGTCTATGTGGCCTTTAATATTATACCGCCAACGATAATATTTAATATTTTTTGGAATGGGTTGGGGCATTGCGAAGAAAGATAAAGTTGAAATCCGAATTGGAGTTTGTGCTTTAATTTATGCCATCTGAAATTTACGCATTGATTATATTTTTAACAATGAAAAATCTACGTTCTTTATGTAGGTTATTCCGTTGGCCATTCATTTTGCCATTCATTTGGGTCCGTATATGGATCCATGATATAATCTTTTGTGAGAACTGAATAGCAATAAAGTAATAGAAGGCTGCATGGATCAATCAATTGAGAGACATGGACACATACCCATTTCACAAAAATACTTTATTATATCCATACAAGCACAGTAAGAGATGGTGTAGGACCAACTATATCTCTTGTAAATTAAAAGAAAATAAGTCCTGAACTATGTTACCTTGTGGGAATACACAAACTATATATGTAACTTGTCCTTCATGCCGAGGCAGAAATAGTGAGGACTGTTGTTGCATATGAGTTACTGAGTGCTCTATATGAACCGGTGTCCACTATAAATGTTTTCCCTAGGCCTCTCATTCCGAAGAAAGGGGTGGAGGTTGCTACACGTATGGATCATCTCGATCTAGAGGAAATGATCAAATTAATTCTTTGCTTGTGGACCAGACATTTTGCATCGATTACTTCTCATTAACACATATATGGACTATGTTGTAAATGGAGTAAGCGGTTATGGGTTGATCATGCTGTGGCGATCTAGTCATGAAGATCAATATGTAGTTGAGGACCCCGAGATACAAATACAAGAGAACATATATGTAGTCGGCGAAGGGTTAGGTCATATGATGAAGCAGAGATCACGTTGTTCGGGGTTTAAATATGGATGGAGCAAATAGATTTTTCATATGGAAGGAACTAGAAATGCATATGAGGGGTGGGTGAGTAGTAGATGTCGAAGTTTTATAATGTAAATGTATGTCAGCCCAAATTATGGTTTGGGGAATTATTTGAGCCAAACCATTAGCTACCGTGCACCACCTGGTCGCTCGACAACATATAACATCATGTGATGACGCATTCAGTAAAATAATCATGTTATTCTCATGCCATGTGTGGAGAATGGATAAGGAGACCTGCCACATTCCGATCGTCCTAACTTGTCCCCTGATATGAGCAATCTAACCATGACTCATATGACGAAACAAAATTATTATGCAGTAATCGCATATAAAGTTGTACTAAAACAACAACACTTGTTATAGATCAGAGAGAGTACTATTAACTACCTCTGTTCCAAAGAGTAAGTCTTATATTCTTTTAGAAATGTCAGACCATGTAAAGTTTGACTAAGTTTTTAGAATGAAATTTAAATATGTGTCACATAAAATTAATACCATTAGATACATCATGAAATATATTTTCGTATGATATCTACATAATACTTCCTCCGTCTCAAAATAGATATCGCAATTTTTATTTTAAACTTGGATGTGTCTGAACACTATTTAGTGTAGAGTTACATCGAAATTTAGACAAACTTCCGACCCATATTTTGAGATGGAGGGACTATTAAAGTTGTTGATAGTTTTTGAAAATGTTTAGTCAAAATATGCACAGTTTAACTTTTCAAAAAAATGATAGGCAATACTTTGAAACAGAGGGAGTATATATTTTTCCACCAATTGGCATGTCCGTGACATTGTTTCATGGGTGGGGAGACTGCCCAGGTCCGTGACACATTCTTCTCTCTTATATTCCTATTTGGATGAAACTCTGCCAACACACAATGGAACCACAATAAGCTCGGTTATGTCGACGCACAACCTGACTTGGATGTCGCTATCACAGCTCTTTCCACTCCACTAGTGCATCCTGTTACAAGTGGTGAGCATGACGAGTGTCGTTGTAATCTAACCCATGCCACCGTAGACCAGACACTCGCCTGATGTGCCTCACGCTCCTGGCAATCCCCACCATTGCACCTAGGTAATCCGGTACAAAGAAACTCTACTCGTATGGCCCCATGGGGGACGTTTTGCCACGTGCACCCGGTTGTTGCGAGTGTGGGGCTGGCTTGCATGTAACGTCGAGGAGAAGTGTGATAGCTGTGGTCCAACAAGTATGGGTATTATGTGTGCTACAGAAGTGCTGCGTATGGAGCATGTGGGGAAACATGGTAGACGACAAGATATTTGAGGAGTTTATTGATGTTACACCTTTTAATTTAGTTAAAAAAGTTATTAATGTTGTACTTTTAATCCAGCTGGTCCAGTTTATCATATTCTGTGTCTCTTTCAATGCCCAATGCACATGTGTCATGGCTGGTAAATCCAAGGCAGGGTGCAGAAAATTAAATTTACTTCACATGCACATGAAAACACCCGGCCGATTGCAATGGCGCTAAATTAATGATGATTTAGTAATAATTATGTTGTTCTAAAATAAAACAATAAGAAGCAAACATGACACTTCTGCCCAGAGTAACTAGAAAACAATATAGTGCTAGGATGTCAAAACGATGGTGTAGAGGTCCTCCAGATCACATATTGCACAATGTTCTAGTCCACTGGAATTCTCGAAAGGTTTGTTTTTATTAAGAGTGTGGCCTCTGATATTATTTCATACTACTTCTATTTCATATCAATTGTCGCAGTTTTGTCGAGATTCACATGTATCTACACAATAGAACACGACTAGATAGATGCGTATCTAAAAAAAATATAGCAGTTAATATGGAGCTGAGGGAGTACTTGTTGAAATCACTTGGACCCTTAGTCCAGGAGAGAGAAAACGTGTTTTATGATTAGTGTACTAGCTATTTCCTCTGTTATTGCCTCGTCGTTCATAATGGCTCTTCCATTGGATCTTGCCTTATACATGTAGGATAAATATGTTTTTTAACAGGGGTAGGTCCCATAGGGTCCTAGTACCTTTCATTAAGGGTGAAGCAATTATTACATAGAGACTACAAGTAAAATGGAATTTACAGTCTAGTCCAAACGTTTTCAATATAGACCCTGAACGCCTACTAATGCGGTCGGTTCCATCCCCACCAAGACCATCGCTTCGTGGATTGGCACCATACTCGAGCAGCTCACCGCTGGGTCAGAAGCCTAATGAGCTAATGCAGAGGGCCTCCCTTCGACCATCTTGGCATATCAGCTAAGTGGTTGATTTTGACATGTAGTCTCGAGATGAACCGACACCCGATGAAGAGGCGGGAAACAGTCTCCTTTTGACCATCTTGGGCGACTAACAAAAATGAGAAGCTATGGATACACTCCCGGGAGCAGCTTCTTCGCTCTCCTTCTGCTCACATGTCCACCCTCTAGCAGATGAAGGAAACCCATGTTATTCCCCGTCACCATAACAAGCGGAGAAGCGAGGTATGCATCTCCCACCTTGGAAACTAGAAGCCACGGATAAAGACCCTTTATTTGAGCAAGATTTAGCCGCCCACCTCGTCGGCACCTCTGGATCCGACCATAGGAGCCACATCCGTCGCTATTAAGACGGGAGCACCTCGGGATCGACCAGTCTATCACGATTGAATTGCAAAAGAAGATCGGTGGGAGGGGGAGGCGAAGGGAAAGGCGGGGGATGAAAATGCTTATTTGTGCATACTGGCTATTCCCTCGGTTCCAACCTCAAAAAATATAATATAACCTCAACTTTACTATATCCATACTACCACATTAGGAACTGGTGCCTTGTCACTCGGAAATTAGAAGAAAATAAGTGAAGAAGCAATTTATGATGTGCGGATACATCAATTATATATGCACACCATTCGTCATGCTTAGGCAGGACGTTTGAGGACTACAGCTGCACATGGGTTACTGAGCACTCTGGATGAAACAGTGTCTCCTGTAGATGTTTTCCCTAGGCCTCTCATTTGGAAGAAAGGGGTAGAGGTTGATACGCGCGCGCTTGGATCGTCTCCATCAGTAGGACATGATCGAATTGATTCATTGCTCATGGACAGCATTCTTGGAATCAAGTCATGAAGACCAGTTTCATCGATTAGTACATATAATTAACAAATATGTACTATGTTGTGAATGGAATATGCGGCCAGCGTTCTGGAATCTAGTCATGAAGATCTGTATGTAGTCGAGGACCCCGAGATACAAATATAAGAGAACATATATGTAGCCGGCAATGGGTTAGGTCATATGATGAAGAAAAGATCACGCTTGATGGGGTATAAATATGGATGGAGCAAATAGATATTTTCATTATAAATGAATTGTTATATGTTGATCCAAATTCTACAAACTAAAGGCCAACTTCTGACGGAGCGGAGGCTTGGGCCCAATAGGGACGCTTGTGGGGGTGCGGGGGAAGACAGCCCCCTGCGGTACGGATCGTTGATGACCTAGGTTACCACCGCTACATATACTTCTTGTAAGCCGCTGGTTGGGATAAGTTGTATCTGTGAAATCCCCGGTGTTGTGTAAACACTCTCCGTTATAGTGAAGTTTCGCTGGCTGGCACCCGTGGTTTTTCCCCTCTCTTTGTTTGAGAGGGTTTTCCACGTTAAATCTGTGTCCCCCTTGCTGCGATTTTATTTTCGTTCTTCGTTATTTACTTGTCGCAAAGCTAACAAGTGGCATCAGAACCCCAGGTTCTAATCTAGGGTTTGCGACATGTCGTCATTGAAGTTCGATCTACCGCAGCTGCACTACTCCACAAGATTCTGCTTGTGGCAGGTGAAGATGCGGGCGATTCTTGCCCAAACTTCAGATCTGGATGATGCGCTGGATGGATTCGGGGAAAAGGATGCTAAGAGCTTGTCTGACGAAGAGAAGCAGAAGGACCGTAAGGCTTTGTCTATGATTCAACTTCATCTATCCAATAATATTTTGCAGGAAGTCTTGATAGAGAAATCCGCAGCTGCCCTTTGGGGGAAACTGGAATCGATCTGCATGTCAAAGGATCTATCCAGTAAGATGCATGTGAAGATGAAGTTGTTCTCGCATAGATTGCAGGAAGGTGGATCGGTAATGAATCACTTATCTCTTTTCAGAGAGATTATTTCTGACTTGCAATCCATGGAAGTAAAATATGATGACGAGGATCTAGCTCTATTACTCTTATGCTCGCTGCCTAGTTCTTATACTCACTTTCGTGATACAATGTTGTTGAGCCGTGATAAGATAACCCTTGATGAAGTACAAGATGCCCTCAAACGGAGGGAAAAGATGAAATCTATGGTGCAGGCAGATGGGCCGTCTTCCAAGGCTGAAGCTCTGCAGGTTCGTTGTAGGACCAAGCAGAGATTTAACAATCAAGGCAACCGAGATAAGAGCAAAGACGGCAGAAGTCGTTCGAAGTCCAAGGGAAAGGACAAGTTTTGCAGGTATTGTGAGAAATCTAATCATGTTATTGATGATTGTTGGAAGCTGCAGAATAAGGAGAAAAGGAACAGTACTTACCAACCGGAAGATAAGGATCAAGGTAATGGTAAGGCTGCTGTTGTTTCTGGTGATAGTTCTGACGGTGAATGTTTAGCCGTTTTTGCTGCTTGTGCTTCTCGTGATGATGAATGGATACTTGATACTGCATGTTTGTTTCATATTTGCTGTAACAAAGATTGGTCCAGTTCATATGAGTCTGTGCAGACTAGAGATTTTGTACGTGTGGGGAATGACAACCCGTGCCATATTGTCAGAGTTGGATCTGTTAAGATCAAGACACACGATGGCGTGACGCGTACATTGAATGAGGTGAAGCACATACCAAGCATGGCCATAAATCTGATCTCCCTGAGTACCATGGACGTTGATGGATACAAGTATGCTGGTGGGCATAGGTTGTTAAAGGTATCAAAAGGCTCTCTTATTCACATGATAGGTGATATGAATTCTGCTAAGTTATATGTTCTTAGAGGTAGCACTTTGCCTAGTATTGCTGCTTCTATTACTTCTAATGATTCTGATGATTGTGGTAAAACAAATCTGTGGCATATGCGTCTTGGGAATATGAGCGAACATGGCATGGCAGACTTGGTTAAGAGAGAGCTGATTGATGGTTGCAACTTGGGTAAGTTTGAGTTCTGTGAGCACTGCGTTTTTGGTAAGCACAAAAGAGTTAAATTCAATGCTTCCGTTAATACCACCAAAGGCATTTTAGATTATATGCATGCTGATGTTTGGGGGCCTTCCCGTAAGACATCTATTGGTGGTGCTAATTACATGCTTACTATCATTGATGACTACTCAAGAAAAGTGTGGCCATATTTTCTGAAACATAAATCTGATGTTTTTGATGCTTTTAAGAAGTGGAAAGTTATGGTAGAAAAGCAAACTGAAAAGAAGGTAAAGGTACTACGTACTGACAATGGTATGGAATTCTGTTCTAACGAGTTTGAGGAGTTTTGTAGTAATGATGGTATGATCAGGAACCACACCATCCCTTACACTCCTTAGCAGAATGGCGTGGCTGAGCGCATGAACAGAACCATCATCTCGAGGGCTCACTGTATGTTGTCCAATGCAGGTATGCATAGACGTTTCTAGGCTGAAGCAGCCAACACAGCGTGTTACCTAATCAACAGGTCACCTTCTATTCCACTCGAGAAGAAAACTCCTATTGAGGTATGGTCAGGTTCGCCTGCTGATTATTTACAGTTGAGAGTTTTTAGTTGCACTGCTTATGCTCATGTTGATAATAGAAAGTTAGAGCCTAGAGCTGTTAAGTGCATGTACCTTGGTTATGGCTCAGGAGTTAAGGCATATAAATTATGGAATCCTGAAACTAAAAAGATTTTTTTGAGTATGAAACGTTGTTTTCAATGAATCCGTTATGTATCATGACAGCTTGCCATCAGATCCCTCTACTGTTACTATTGGAGAGGAGGGAGTTCGTGTGCAGGTGGAGCACCTGTAGAAAACTGTTGATAATAATGTTGTTGTTGATGATACTCATGAGTAAAATATTGATGATGATGTTGTTCAGCACTCACCTACTGTTTTGCAGCAGCCACAGGAATCTATTGCTGCTGGTAGAACGATGCGTAACGTAGTTCTACCTCGTCGTTTAATTGAAGAGTGTAATCTTGCTCATTATGCTTTGAGTTGTGCTGAACAGGTGGAGCATGATACTGAACCTGCTACATACAATGAGGCCGTTGCATCCGTTGACCGCGAGAAGTGGGTTTCTTCTATGCAAGAAGAGATCCAATCTCTTGATAAGAATGGCACATGGGAAGTTGTGCGCTTGCCTAAACAGAAGAAGGCCGTTCGCTATAAGCGGATATATAAGAGAAAGGAAGGTTTGTCTCCTAATGAGCCTCCAAGGTTTAAGGCAAGGTTAGTAGCAAAATGTTTCATCTAGATTCTAGGTATTGATAACAATGATGTTTTCTCTCCGGTTGTGAAGCATAGTTCTATTCGTGCTTTCTTTGGTATTGTTGCTATGCATGATCTTGAGCTTGAGCAGCTAGATGTAAAGACTGCTTTTCTGCATGGTGAACTCGAGGAGGAGATTTACATGGACCAACCTGAAGGATTCATAGTTCCTGGAAAAGAGGATTTTGTGTGCAAATTGAAGAGGTCGCTTTATGGTTTGAAGCAGTCTCCAAGACAGTGGTACAAAAGGTTTGATTCATTTATGATCTAACAAGGTTTTAAGAGGTCTCAGTTTGATAGCTGCGTTTATATAAAGTTTGTTAATGGATCACCTATTTACTTACTGTTATATGTTGATGATATGTTAATTGCTGCCAAGAGCATGAAAGAAATCACTACTTTGATGGCACACCTAAGTAGTGAATTTGAGATGAAAGATCTTGGTGCTGCTAAATCCTAGGTATGGAAATTAAACGTGACAGAAAATCTAGGTTGTTGTTTCTTAGGCAGCAAATTTACGTTGAGAAAGTTCTTCAACGTTTTAATATGCATGATGGAAAGTCTATTAGTACTCTTGTTGCTCCTCACTTTAAATTGTCAACATTGCAATGTCCTAGTTCTGATGAAGATATTGAGTACATGCCTCGAGTTCCTTATTCTAGTGTTGTTGGTTCCTTGATGTATGCCATGGTTTGCTCTCGCCCTGATTTATCATATGCTTTGAGTTTGGTGAGTCGTTACATGGCTAATCCTGGTAAAGAACATTGAAAAGTTGTTCAGTGGATTTTCAGGTACCTACGTGGCACATCCAACGCTTGCTTGAAGTTTGGCAAGACTGATGAGAGACTCGCAGGCTATATGGATTCAGATTTTGCTGCCGACTTGGATAAGAGGAGGTCTCTCACAGGTTATGTGTTCACGGTAGATGGATGTGCCGTGAGTTGGAAGGCAACGCTGTAACCAGTTGTTGCTCTATCTACAACCAAAGCAGAATATATGGCTGTTGCTGAAGCTTGCAAAGAGTCTGTTTGGTTGAAAGGTTTGTATGCTGAGCTTTGTCAGGATGATTCTTGCAATAACATGTTCTGTGACAGTTAAAGTGCTATTTATCTTACTAAGGATCAGATGTTCCATGAGAGAACAAAGCACATTGATATCAAGTACCAATATGTCTGTGATGTTGTTGCACAAGGTACGCTGAAGGTTTGCAAGATAAACACTCATGATAATCCTGCTGATATGATGACAGAGCCTTGGTTACCACCGCTATATGCTTCCTGTAAGCCGCCGGTTGGGATAGGTTGCATCTGTGAAATCCCCGGCGTTATGTAAAGACTCTCCGTTATAGTGAAGTTTCGCTGGCTGGCGCCTGTGGTTTTTCCCCTCTCTTTGTTTGAGAGGGTTTTCCACGTTAAATTTGTCTCCCCCTTGCTGCGATTTTATTTTCGTTCTTCGTTATTTACTTGTCGCAAAACTAACATGAATTAGACGTATGAGAGGTTGTTAAGTATTATAGTACATGTCAACGTTAGATAATGTAAAATTATGTCGGCCCACATTAGGGGTTTTGGAATAATTTGAGCAGAACAGTTAGCTGCAGTGCACTGCATGGTCGCTGGACAACATATAACATCATGTGATGACATAGCCAATATAATACTATTGTTGTTCTCCTGCCATGTTTCCAGAATGGATAAGGACCCCTGATATAATAAATCCTACCGTATTTCAAATGATGAAACAAACTTCTTATGCAAGAATCAGAGCTCTCAACTTCCCTGGATAGGTCTATGGAAGTACTATTTACATTTCTTCCACCAATTGACCATGTCCACGACATTGTTTCATGGGAAGCAATACCATTCATGTCCTTGACACAGTCTACTCTCTCAAATTTCCATTTAGATGAAACTCTGCCACCACACAATGGAGCTACGATGAGCTCGGTTATATCAGCGCACAACCGGAATTTGAAGTCACAATCACAACTCCTTCCACTCCACTAGCGCATCATGTTACAAGTGGTGATCATGACGAGCATCATTGTACGTCTAACTCATGACGCCGTAGACCAGATCCCAGTATTATGTGCCACACGCTCCTGGAAACCCTCCATTGCACCTACGTGATCCGGTACAAAGAAATTCTACTTTTATGGTCTCACGGGTGGATGTTTTTCTATGTGTACCGGATTGTTGCGAGTGTGTGCTGGCTTGTAGGTGACGTTGAGCACAAGGGAAAACGTTCTAAACAACAAGATATTTGAGGAGTTTATTGATGCTATACTTTTTAATTCAGTTACAAAATTATTAATATTATACTTTTCAATCCAACTGGTCCATTTGATCTTATTTTGTGGATCTTTCAATGCCCGATGCACATGTGTCGTGGCAGAGAAATCGAAGGCAGGGTACAAAAAAACATTTACTTCACGTGCATAGAAAAACACCTGGCCGATTGCAATGACACTGAAATAATGACGATTTAGTGATAAATATGTTGTGCTAAAATAAACATATATGTTGTGATCAATTATTTTACAACGTTACCGGCATGAGCACTTCCGTATATCACCTCACCATATTTGTTCTGTCATAATTGCTCCTTCTTCGGCACACAACATCGATTGGTCTGAACAGAACCTTTATAAATGGTCTAGTTTCTGCTATTGACAAGAGCATGGTTTGGCTGGATAGGGCTACCTTGGCTTAATCTGTTTAATTTTATAGCTTTACACGAATGCATGATGAACCGAGTCTTTCATATGCTAGATGTTTATTTGTTCACTAAGTGCATAACATCATGGGTGTGGGTGTAGAAGGTGGCGGGAAATTGCCACTGAAGGACGGGAATTTGTCCTCGAAGTATTCTGCACAACGATAGAAGCAGCATGATGCTGACTACTCACCTACGGCCAACACCAGTATGTGGGCGAGTAATAGCATGGGTGAGTGATATCAGATTAATATCGGTTCCAGAAGAAGAAGTGCAGACCCTGTCCATCACCTTTTGGAATCATTATTACATGATCCATTGTGTTGCCGAAGATTAAATCTAGCTTGCTTCTATTTTCTCAATCAGTAGTCAGGTTTCTGAAAAATTTAATATTAGCACCTCGCTATGCATGGGGCTGTACTGATTTGCTTATGTTCTGCGTTAGTCTTGCAGTCTCTTGATAGCTTTGGCAATCATCCGAATGGTCGTACATCAATGCAGAAAAGGAAACCATTAATTATGAAAATGGAGTTTGATTTGGTAACTTTGGTTGGGTCTAAACCAGAAAGCCACACTTTGCAACAGACACCGCCGCGTCCACTCCCCCTCCAAGGGGTTCATGACCACCACCGCAGCATTGGCACGGCACCCAACAGCAGCAACTAGGGAATCGTCGCAAGACCCAAGATGAAGGAGACGTGCTCCTGGTCATGATAGGGCACCCAACAGCAGCAACCTTGTCCGCAATGCCTTGCATCTTGGTGAGGAATGCCGACGAGGAGGTATTGTTTTTCTTCATGGTTGCCAAAGCCATCCGAAGGTTCGTGACCTTGGCTTCACATTGAGAGGTGAACATCTCCTCGATTGACTTCTAGAATGGCATGGCATGCTCAATCCTTCGGACATAAGGAAGAATCTCATGGGAGAGAGCCTGGAGGATATACCCAAGCACACTCTGATCTTCGGAAATCCATGGGTCATACTAGGGATTTGGTTATGATTTGGATGGTTTGTCGTTCACTTTGTCCGCTAGTTCCAGGAGGGGCTCCAGCGGTGCGGCGGCAGTGCCATCCAGTAGCCTGACGAGGCAAACGCCGCGGATGGTTAGCATGATCTGGGTGCTGCATCCAGAGTAGTTGATAACCCGGGGTGTCCAAGAGGTCGCCATGGCATCTTGGGTGGTGGATAGGGGCATGAAGAAAGGAGAGGCTATGGGGATGGCTAGATTTTTAGCAATGTCGGTGGAAAAGTCCGGCCTATAAAACTAGAGATCAATCAGGTAGAGGATTCCACTCTTACGATTTCCAGGTCCTATGTTTCCGTGTTTATATATGGGCACAATGCCGAGATTACAGGAGGTAGAGATATTACAGGAGGAGTCGGAACATGACGAACGTCCTACACATGGAATGCAAATGTATACGTGTAGGGCTCTATTCTATCTCTAATAGCTTGCAATCGAGAAGAGTCCACGCTTCATTGATCTTGGACCTGCACTCATTGGATGCAAGTGTGGGAGATCCTTTGAAACAACGGGGTCTATATCTACGAACTCCTCCTAAGGGCTCATTTGGATGTCAGGGGTAACAAAACCAGGGAAATAATCATCTGGAGGGAATTTTGGGGTGCTCGTGGGATCCCCTGTCTTTACGGGAAAATTCTCCCCTTTCCCTGTTGCCATTTGCTTGCAAGGGGTGATTCAGTAGGGATTTAAATCTCAAGCACAAAGCGAGTCCAAAACACAGGAAATTAAACATCTACAAATAATTCCAAAACCCTGCAGTGAAGTACCAGTTTTTTATTTAAAAAATCAGGAATATCATTGAGACTGGATGCAATTCCAAGAAATATAAATAGTAAATTATAGAAATTTCATAGTCAGAAGTGATTCCACATCAGACCATAGACTAACACAAAATAGCAGGAAAATGATTAAAAAATACACGGATAATTCTTTGAGTATATAAAGTAAGCATCCAATCTGCATGGAGAGCATTGCAATTTATAAGTTCAACCAAAACGAAAATGAAGCTCATACAAAAATACATAGTTCATCAATTACAGATAATATGTCACGACGCAAATTCTTAATTGAAGCATCAATTCATTGTGTTTTCCAACTATGATTCCCTTCTCTATGAAAGCTCTCCAGATTCCAAGCTAGCACTGCAGAACATAAGTATATGTTTAGTACCAATAGTACACACCCGCGGGTTGACAAGTAATTAGAAACCAAGATTGATTTATCCATGAAAGCAAACCAAGAATGATTATAGAAACATAACAGCTGGTTGTTCAAGAATTCATATTCTTCATTCGAGTTTTGCATTAACAAGCTTTAGAATTAGCAAGCTTCAATAAAGCTCTAGTGTTCAGTTTGATTACTTCTCAGTAAACATGAATCTAGTGATGCTGTAGGAGGCGAGAGTCACATTGCCACACTTCTAACAGGAACAACTATTTGTTTAGGATTAGGAAAAGAAAGAGTATGAAACTAACAATATGATCTGAAATACTAAGAAAGAGGAATATACACCAGTAATCTGAAATTTGTAGCAACATGAAACTAACCGCATGATGCGGATTCAGATTTGAGACCACACGAATAATATAATACACAACTTCTCATGGAAATAACCATACAAACTTGTAACCAAACTGGACTGAGCCCATACATTCTAAATTCTGAAATACTAACAAAGAACATAGGAACAAACGATGGTTCTTCTTATTATGACCCAGCTTTAATCTTTTATAGAAGGAAGGTTTTAACAAAAAGTTCATGTCAATAAACTGAACAATGTAAATGTCAAAGTTAACCATGTAATCAGTAATCAACAAAGAACATATGAACAAACTATTTCTTCTTGTTCAGTAATCAACAAACAATAAACTTAACCATGTAAATGTCAAAGTTTAAACTATGTCAAAGTACAAAGGTAGATAGCTATAATGTAATATATCCTAATACAAGTGTACAACGATCCAAATAGTGACCAATAACTATGATGAAATTCAAGAATTCTCAAACAAGTAAAGTTCAAGTAGATATCTCAGAGTTGGACAGGTTATGCAAAACCTTGGAAACAATAACACCTGCAAGATTGAGACAAGAAAACCTTGCAAACAATAACAAACAATAAAACCTTGCAAATTCAGTCCTTGAACAATGCTCATACATGCAACAACAAGTTCCAGACAACAATCTAGAAAAATATTAATTGACATGCTACTGGTCTCAAATATGATATTTCAGGCACCACTAGAAAACTATAACTGAATCTATGTATAATCCATCAAACATCAAAAGAATGTATAAAAATTTCAGGTTTTTAGACAAGACATGTTGACCAGCTTATGGAGCTCAACATACGCCGCATTGGCAGGAAAAGCACAAGGAAACCTCGCCTTCCATATGATATGCCATGCCCTTCCAACAAGACAACAAGTGATATAAGAAGATACTATGAGGTCCTAAACAACAGCTCCAGACTAGAAGTTCATGAGTCCATGGGTTACAGGCAATTTCCTTAGCAACATCATATAATTTCAGTGGAGAGGGTCCAAGAGTACATGGTAAAACTGTAACATAACATATGGGCTGGGGTGGGTATGTTTCTCAGTGTGTTATTTAGAGCGCACATGTCAAGACCACTGCTACAGAGGTGAAAATTTCTGTGGATGCATCGTGTTCTAAAAATTGCTGGTGTAGAACTTCTTCAAGAACTCGGAGCTCCCTTTTTTAGAGAAAATACCACACGACCCATTCTTTAATTGAAAGCCTTTATGTTCAGAACAATTTATTTTTTCCCAACCAGGCTTTATACATCGACAAGCCACAAGCCAAGAGGGAAACTACTACACATGAGAACGAAGCTCACATAAATATTTAGAAAAAAACACTAGCAATATAATGCAGGCATTATCTACCAGGACTCCCCGAGACGCAGCTCAACTCCAGAGCCCATAAACTAGTCAAAACAAAACAAAACAAAAATGATCTAATAGTACAAGAAACAAGACTACTCCGACAGTCAGCTCAGATCTCCCCCAATCAGTCTTACTCCCATGGTCCTTGGAGTCCAGTTCCTGCACGGCCCCTCGTGGCCGGCCACATATTGGCCAATGATGTGGTGGCACTACTCTGCGTGCTTTGTCCACTAGAAAACAAGAGCTAAGGAGATAGCGAGGAGAGGCTCACCTTGTCAGAGATCAACTGCCGAGGAGCAGGCAGACTCGAGGTCAGACGAGGAGGGCGTCAACTACTAGGGACGAGGACGGCTCGGAGGTTCTTGGCGCTGTCGACCCTACGGCAGCAGGCGTAGGCAGGCAAGCGCTGGCGAGGGCTGGCAGGACAGAGGGATAAGGCCAGAGATTGAGGGAGGACGGTGGGGAAGGAATGGAGGCGGAGGGTCACCGGAGGGAGTAGAGGCGACGGCTACTACTGGGTGGCGACATGGGGAGTCTCCTCCCAGTCACGCGAGACAGAGAAGAGCGAGGGTTTTGGTCACCTAGGGAAAAGGCTGAGATCCCCTCGAGTTCTTTGGCATCCAAACGAGCCCTAAGTTGGTGTGTTGTTCCCCGGGATCACCATGGAAGATTTGTGGTAGGGGTTTTCCATTTTTCCCCTCTATATCTGATCTAGAGAATGCAGAACTATTGGTATGTGGACTATGAGACGATACGACAAACAATATGTGGGAAGGCACAATGCAATACACAATGTGGTCACCGGCAGGTATATTTATATCAACAAATGTGTTACAGATTGAGTCGGTTACGGTTAGATCTAACTAGCCTAATTACACGTATAGACATATTAGAATACCTGAGAGGCATGTACTCTACCAGCCCCCCTCAATCTCAACTATGGACAACATGTTGAGATTGCGTTTATAGTTCTTAAACAATGGAAGAGGTAGTGACTTTGTGAATATATCACCTAGTTGATCTTTAGAGGACACAAACCGAACTTGCAGAAGTTTGTGAGCAATTCTCTCAAGGATAAAGTGAAAATCAACCTAAATATGCTTTGCCCGCACGTGAAAGACTAGATTTGACGAAAAATAAGTGGAACCAATGTTATCACACAATAAAACATGTGGAGATTGTTGTCGAATCCTAAGTTCCTTAAATAATGCTTCAACCCAAATGACTTCAGCTGTAGAACTAGCAACTGCCTTGTAGTCTGTTTGTGTACTTGACCGAGAAATCGTAGCCTGTTTACACGCACTCCAAGTGATCAAATTTCCACCATAAAGCACATCATATTCCCCCATGGATCGCCTGTCATCAACATCCCCTGCCCAATCAACATCAAAGAAAGCTGAGATGGTAGTAGATAATGAAGGGCGAAGGAGCAACCCATGATCAATGGTATGCTTGTTATAACGAAGAATCCTCTTGACCGCAGCAAGATGTTCCTTGGTAGGTGAATGAACAAACTGACAAACACGATTGGCAACAAATGAAATATCAGACCTAGTCAATGTAAGATCCTCCAAGCCACCAACAATGCTCCGATAATCAATAACATCATCATCGCCAAGTAAAGCACTATCATCCTTAAAGAGCTTGATAGAAGCTGGCATAGGTGTGACTGTTGTTGTGCACTTGTGAAGACCAGCATGCTTCAACAAATCATTGGCGTACTTACGTTGAGTATGAGTAAGTCCAGCAGATGTATGAGCCACCTCTAATCCTAGAAAGAAGTGAAGCGGCCCAAGATCCTTAACAACAAATTCTTGACGAAGACCCAGAACAAGCCGTTCAATTTTGGGAGAGAAGGAGTTGAGCACAATAATAGCATCACCATAGACAAGCAGATAAATGGTCATATCAGCCCGTTGTAATATAAACAAGGAGGTGTCAGCAGTCGAGGGAGAAAAACCATGCTGCCGAAGAACTATCCCAAGACATGCATGCCATGCTCGCGGAGCCTATTTAAGACCATATAATGACTTGTCTAGGTGACACAAGTAATGAGAGCGATCAGGATCTTCGAACCTAGGAGGTTGACACATAAACACTTTCTCTTCAAGAACACCATTGAGGAAAGCATTTTGAACATGAAGCTGGCGTATAAACTAACCTCGAGTAACTGCAATGCAGAGCAATAGTTGAATAGTGGTAGGTTTAACAACATGACTGAATGTATCCTCATAATCCATACCATAGCGTTGCTTGAACCCTTTAGCAACAAGACGAGCTTTATACCTTTCAATTTGACCATTGGCATCTCTCTTGACCTTGAAGATCCATTTGGAATCAATGACATTTGTACCTGACTTGGGAGGAACAAGATGCCAGGTATTATTCTTGAGCAAAGCAGCAAATTCTTGTTCCATTACCTCACGCCAGTGTGGAATCCCAAGGGCCGCACGAAAATGGCGAGGCTCGGATGATGGATTTTTGACTGCATCAGCGACACATGCAACCATCCAAGCAACAATACAATCATATTGTTATTTCAGTTGATGTACACCAGGCAAGACGCGTGTGACTGGCCTCAGAGAGTCTAAAGGCAAATGAGCTAGCGGCTAAAGCAGAACATCCGAACCAGCTGGTGTCGGATCAGGAGAGAGCAGCGGTGCCGTATTATCAGGAGCATCAGCACCAGGTGATAATAAACCTGACACGGCGCTAGGTGACGCGATGGACGACTCAACGTGAGGCGACGCGACACTAGGTGATGTAGTATATGCGGAGCTGGTCCGGTTGACGCATGCCACGTGAGGCGCAGGAGGTCCAGTGGACCGGGAGCAGGAGTCCCAGCGCGTACCGGTGACTGCATGGGAGCATGCAGGTCACGGGATGACAATGAAGTGGCAGAGCCAGAGTACGATGAACTATTATGTTGCGACGACAATGAAGATGGTGCATCCTCAATAATTTCGAGACGTGCCCCACAACCACTACCTGAACCATGGTTAGGAAGCAAAACATGAGGATGCACAATATCTTCAAATTGGTCAAGCGAGATGGGTGTGGAATTAAACAAGGGTGGGAATGAACATGTGGGCAAATCAGAAAAGGGAAAAACTGACTCATCCAAGATAACATCACGAATGATATTGATGCGAATGCTAGGAACATGGAGACACTTGTAACCTTTGTGAAGAGGACTATATCCTAGGAAAACACACTTTTTTTACTGAAATTCAAGTTTGTGTTCACTGTAAGAGCGAAGGTTGGACCAACATGCACACCCAAATACTTCTAAGAATGTGTATTCAGGAATTTCTCCAAGTACACGCTCAAGATGAGTTTGATATTAATGACTCAAGTAGGCATGTGATTAATGAGAAAACAGGATGTAATGAACGTATCACTCCATTAGCCGAAAGGAATAGATGCATGACCGAGTAAAGTAATGCATGTTTCAACAATATGACGGTGTTTATGCTCGAAACTACCGTTTTGTTGATGAGTGTGAGGACACGAGACACGATGAGCAATGCCAAGTTCCTGGAAGAAAGTATTCAATTTAATATACTCACCTCCCCAGTTGAACTGAACATACTTAATTTTGTGATCAAGGAGATGCTCAACATGAGCCTGAAACTAACGGAACACTTTAAAAACATCACTTTTACGCTTAATAAGGTAGAGCCAAGTAAAACGATTATAAGCATCCACAAAACTGACCTAATAATTATAACCACTCAGAGAAGTTTGGGCAGGGCCACACACATCAGAAAAAATAAGCTCAAGAGGAGCGTTTGTTACATGATGAGAAAGATAAAAAGGCAACTGGTAGTCTAGCCCTGCTGACACGAATCACAAACTAACAATAATTTATTTGACTCTGACGGCAAATGATGTCGATGAAGAACATGTTGCACAACCTAGGAAGACGTATCGCCTAGAAGAGCATTCCACTGAGTAGACGAATCATCAAGTGTGACGTAAAGACCGTTGAAGACTTGTTTTTGATGGGTGGTGGAGGAATCATCAAGTGTATAAAGAGCACCGCGACACTAACCATTAAGTAGGATGGCCCCGTGTGAAGGTCCTTAACAAAAAGACTGTTAGGATGAAACTAAATAAAAACACAATTATCATAAATGAATCTACGAACTGACAAGAGATTTTGGTAATAGAAGGAACATGAAGAATATTGCGAAAATGAAGAGGCCTAAATGAAGGGTTGGGAAGAAGAGTTTGACCAACATGAAAATACGCATACCTGCTCCGCCGGCCGTGTGGACTTGCTCATGGCCCGCGTATGGCTTCCTCATCCGCAACTTATCGAGTTGTGCAGAAAGATGACCCATCGCACCGGTATCCGGGTACCAAGCATGATCAGTGGGAAGTGAGATGTCTGGTGTAGCACCCCGGTAAAACCACTACTAGAAAATCGCTTGAATTGTCTACTACTTTGTGCACCATCATGATAGCATGCTCATGTCATCATGCCACATTGCATTTCAGCATCTTCATGTATGTATGCATATGTTTGTCTAGAACTATTTTCTAAAAGCATAATTTTGTTTTCTAAATATCCCTATCTTTATTTCAATTCAAAACCTCGGTCTTTTGCAAATCTTTGGTTTGTCTAAAACCTATTTACAAATCGTCGTTCAAAATAAAATAAATCCAAATGTTTTATTAGCTAGGGGAGGCAGCCGGCCAGGCCCAAAGGCCCAACCAGCCAGCCTACAACCCCGGTGGCCCAACCAGTCCCAATCAGCAAACCCTAGCTCCCATCACCACCAGCCGCCGCCACACCCTACCCAGCGGCCGCAGCACACAACACGCACAACAACCACACGACACGATGCACCACCCCACCCCACGACGCGTTCCCATATCTCCCTGCTCACCCCGCGGTCAAACCGCGGCCACCAACCCGCCTGGCCCCACCCCACAAGCCGGTCCCACCGCCCACGAACCAGCCCACTAACCCCGTCCTCCTCCTCGCGATGCAACCTAGCGACCCCGATCGATTTCCTCGCTCTCTCCCCAACCTACCTCCTCTCCACCTTGTCTCGTGCGCCGCCGCCTTCATCTCGCACGCGCCTTCGTCTGCGCCCTGGCCACCTCCAGTTAGCCCTTCCCCGTTCGATGGCGCCGCTCCCCCGCACGGCCTCGCCTCTCCTCTCAGCAGAGCCGACGCCGCCGGCCTCTCCTTCATCGAGCCCCTCCCCTACATGTGTTCCTCACCATCAAGCCGCGCGGGCCCGTGTTCCTTCCGCCGTCGCTCACCTCTCTGGCCCGCAAGCTCTGCCCTGGCCCCACTTCTTCGCCGCACCTCCAACTTCCTCGCCGTCCGTGGCCGTCATGCTCCTCGAGATCCCGCGCGTCGGTCGCTTCCTCGTCTTCCGGCGCGAGCCCCGCCTCCCCCGCTCGAACCCTACAGCTTGGAGATCACCCTGACAGGCCCTGCCTTATCCTCGTTGTCTCTCGCCTCAGCCCCCTCCCGTAGAGACTCCTGGTGCCTCTCGACGGCAACGACTGCATGCAGTGGTCCTTCCTTGACCTTTGGTTGCCGCCGTCCTGTGCTGCTTACTCCGATGTGGGTGCCAAGCACCACCTCGTCTGCGAGCTGCTGCTTCGGTGCGTGCACGTGTAGCCAAGATGACGCGGACCCATTGGATGCTGCTATCGCTGGCCGCCCTTCTGCAGCCCGTGCTCCCATCGCTAGAGGCCAGCGTCGCCTTCTTCTGGTCACGCGCATGTGCGCCGTGCTAGTTGTTTCGTTTGTCGATGCGGTTATCTGCGGCTTGGCTTATGCTACTGATGACGTTGGATCTGCGGATGGCCGCTCTACTACAATCAGGCAACATCGACGGACGTATCTGCGTCTAGCAAGCCAAGTTCTGCAACATGTTCTGCAGGCGCCTCTTTGGGATGATGGCCTCTCGAGTTCCGCGCTACCAAGATCTTCCCGAGAACAATTCGCTATCAAGACCTCCGTGTTTGGGTGTTGTTCGCAACCGATCCTCGAAGCCACAAAAACCCAAGTGCTTCTTCATGGACCCAAAGGACGCCGAACGCCAAGATCTCCTCACGGATCCTGGAGCCTTGTTCCCCGAGTCCGAAGACCGATCCCTGCGAGACCGAACCTGAACCACATCGAACCAAGATCACCAAACGCCAATGTGTGACCCCTATCCGAGACCCCTATATTTTATAATATATGACATATACTTGTTGCATATTAATTGAGCATGTTTGCATACATATTGTAGGTGTTTGGTCTATTTCGATGATTCACCTAAATTAAATATGGAGGTCATATGTAGTCTTTTTTAGTCTTATATTGGCTCCATTTAAATTTGTGTAGCAAACCGATTCCATGTTTTGACTTGTTAATCCAATATTTAAATTGTGGGGTAGCTAAACAACTTGAATCATATAATTAATTGTCGGGCCCTGGTTCCGCTTAATATTGCCTAGTTGCATCGCATCTTTGCCATGCCATACATCATACATGCATCATGTCCGATCTTTGGCCATAGTATTAAATAGTGCATCCAGTGTTTCTTTTAGTGCTTTGCTTCTTCACGGATTAGGACATTGATGCGAGTATTGACAAGTTCTTTGGTGTATCTTCGGCAGTGTTTTCCAGGCGAGCATTCTCTCCCTCTCTACCTATATCGCGTTTATAGTCTTTATTTCTTCCTGTTGATCTATTGCTATCCTTGTCGCGATGCTTTAGTGTTCTGTACCAGATATATTCCGTGCAGCCTTTATATTTCCTTGGACACCTCCTATTACCGATACTTGCTCAGGTGCGATCCCGTGTCGTGAAGTACCACACAGTTGTTTGAATGTTGTCATATTCTTTACGGTGGAGAGGATCATGACTTTAAATACAACTATTAAATTGCTGGGATAACTAATGAAAGAGGCACCGGTGGGCAATATATGCTACTTGGTTTTTCATGTCCACTTGTGTCCTGTAGGCCCCGAGTACTTGATACATGTTCCTTGATTATTCGCACTATCCACATCCGGGAGACCCTATGGATCCCCCTTAGCCAGAGCTTAATTCATTTCTTATTTCTAGGGGCCACAAACTAGTTTGTGGTTTTATTACTATCCTGTACTTATGCCGTGCTTTACTGCTTTATTTACGATTGTGCGTGGAGCACCTGTACTGTTTTGGGTACAGAGTGTTTTCGCGGTATCGACAAGCCCAATCACACTTTCGGGTTCCCAGTCGTTTACAGCCATTGACGCAAACCTTGGGTCCGTCTCGGATCTGGCCAACTTTGTTGCTAGTAGCTTAATGGGGTGGCCCCCTGAAATATTTTATGAATCCTGTGATTGCTTTGTCGTGAAAGCCTCGTTGGGTTTTGATTTGGTTTTTCCGAGGTTGATCGTGTGTGTGTTGCTATTTGTGCACCCCTGCAGGGTAAATCTTTCTGAAAGCTATGTCCGCGGTTATGGACGACTTGGAGCATAGTATCTCGATCATAGACAGGCATAACTAAAGTAGTGCTATAAATTTGACTTAATATGTGACTAGTAATCAGCTTCACTACGATGGAATGGATAATAAAAGTGCCAACAACTGGTGGAAATAGGATGTATTGTGTCATGTTATACCTGCCTAGTAAGTATCGCAACTCCAATGGAAGGAAATAAAAGTGCCAACAACTGCTGGGTTTGGGATGTCACATGCTAATTGTATCTGACTAGTAAGTACTGCAACTACAACTGAATGGTTAACTAAAACTGCCCACTACTTATGCTATTAGGATGATTCATGCTATCTATATCTGACTAGTAAGTTCTTCAACTATAATGGAATGAATAAAACTGCCAACTGTGTGAGATCCTCGGTTTGACTTCCTCGTTTGGTCTCGAGGGGGAAATGCCAGGATGGGTATGTTTGGTGTTACTATCAGGTTGGATCCGAATAGGTCTTTCTTACCCCTGTCTAATAGCCGACAGTTGAATCGAGTCTCTATAGATTGTTTAGTGCATGCTGCGCTGCCGCTTTAGTCCACCATACCTATGTAGGCGAGAGCCGCCGAATTCTAGCCTCGCCGTGTACCTGCCTCAGTACTGACCGCTCCCTTTTTCCTTTTTCCTTTGCCCTTTGTCGCCACCCTTTTGGTTTAGCAGGTATAAGTTCGACGTCGTTAGCAGGGTTACCCTTCCGGCTTGGCCTGGGCAATGTTATGGACGCCATTGGTTATTCTTCAGGGCTCTCAGCTCAATTTGCTTCTTATCCGTACTCGGATGCTGTATTATTTTCAAGGTGATTTGGATCTTTGTAATGTACATCTGTATTCTTGACTCAGCGAGTCATTGTTGTATATATATATATCTATTCTATGGGTTCCATTGTGGACTATTGTGTAATGATATTACTTCGTTTTCCACCCGCACGAAAGTGCCTGGTGGGCGTCCTTGAATCGTTTCTATGCGGGTTTGGCGGGAAGCGCTAAAACTTGCATAGGGCCGATTTGCGGGTGTTACATCTGGCCTTGCAGTGCTTGGTAAACATGATTAGCATGGGCCTTCATTTCCAAATCCCACAAAATACTTCTGGAGTCTCTTCAAACAACGAGCCGCGAGATGCCCTAGTTCATGAAGGAGCTGACAGTGGTGCCGTGGCAAAGATCCACATCCATATGCAGAGTTACCACTGCCCGACCCACCAGATAGCTGATGTAGACGAGGCCCAGGGGATGGTCCTGGGGTGCTAGGCTGAAACTATGGCACTGGCAGGGCGTAGTTAGGAGGAGGACGCGGCTGATACCCTCATGTCTTCGCCACGTTAGCATAGTGGATGGTGCCCAGAGCCGACGAGTGACGGTGACCGTCCTTGCACTGCTCAGTGGACACGAGCCACACATACAGATCATGAGGCAGAATTGGCATGGAACGATCAAGTACGACCTCGGCTGGAGAATCATAATCCTCATCGAGGCCTTGAAGAAAGAATGAGGTCATAGTATCAGCTAGATTTCGATTCTAAACCCTAGATTCTGATGGGTTCCTCCACTGCTTCCCCATCCTCGGCGCTCTTTGTGCTCCTTCCGTCGTCCGTGATATCCGCCGAGTCTTCCTCCTCAAGTTCTTCCGTGTGTGATATAGCTTGCAAAGGAATAGGGTTGTGACAAGGTGTTTCTCGAAACGGATTGCTGAAGTGTGGTGGCTGATGGCTCAGTGTTGATGTAGAGCTCGTTGTGGAACCCCAAGAGGAAGGTATGATTAGCACATCATCAAGTTTCCCTCAGTTATGAAACCAAGGTTTAATCGAACTAGTAGGAGCAAGGAAACATCCCAAAGGTGTTGCTAGCTAAGCCTTGGCAGGGCGCACTACCGGTGCTAGTAGCAACGTGGAGACCTGCACAACACAACGACATAACTTTGTCCCCAAATTGCGATGATGTTGTCAATCTCACTGGTTTTGCTGAAAACAAAGGATTAAACGTATCGAATGGAAGTAAGTAATTGTTTGCAGAAAGTAAACACAAAGCAGTAAACAGTTTGTAGATTGAATGTAAAAGAAAGGACCGGGATCCATAGTTCACTAGAGGTGGCTCTCCTTAAGATAGATAACATGCTGGGTGAACAAATTACAGCGGGGCAATTGACAAACATCGAGAAAGCAATACATGCATATACTAATCATCTTGACTTCTTTGGAACTTGATTGGGCATTACAACATTATACATAGACCGCCATCCAACTACATCTATGACTAATAATCCACCTTCAGGTTATCATCCGAACCCCCTCCAGTATTAAGTTGCAAGCAAAAGATTATTGCTTTACGAATTGCGTGTAATGTAAACAATACGATCGTTCTATCAACAAAGGATTGTTGTTTTCTCCCTAGTAGCAACAGCACATCTAGTACCTTAGAGATTTCTGTCAATTCCCCAGATTACCAGAGGCATGAACCCACTATCGAGCATAAATACTAACTCTTGGAGTTGCTAGCATCTACTTGGCCAAGGTAGCTACTAACAACGGAAAGCATGCAAGATCACAAATAACAAAGACATGATAGAATCAATAATCAATCTGAAATAGCATCTCAATATCCATCGGATCCCCGCAAACACAACATGTGGAATTACAAATAGATGATCTTGATCATGAACGGAGCTCACAAGATCTAGACAAGAAAGCACAAAGGAGGAGAACCAGCCATCCAGCTACTACATGGACCCGTAGTCCAAGGATGAACTACTCACGCATCACACCGGAGGCTTGCATGGTGATGAAGAAGGCCTCCAGGGTGAATTCCCCTCTCCGGCAAGGTGCCAGGAAGAGCTTCAGATCCCTCCCGATCTAGGGACAGAGACGACGGCGGCTACAGACTCTTTCGTGGATTTTTGATCGAGTACTTAGGGTTTTTGTCCCGAGGGCATCTTATTGGTGGAAGGAGAGGCCGAGGGGGTGCTGGGGTCAGCCAGACCACCCCCTGGCGTGGGCCAGGCCTGGCCGCGCGGCTAGGTGGTGTGGCCGGCCCCCAGCCCTTCTCCGTCTCGTATTCTGGCATCTGATGACTTCCGGAAAAATAGGCACTTTGGCTTCTGTCCCGTCCAATTCCGAGAATATTCATTTTTTGACTTTCCTAGAACCAAAAACAGCAGAAAACAGGCAGCTGGCACTATGGCTCTTGTTAATAGGTTAGTCCAAGAAATCATATGAAAAGTACTCCAAAGTGTGGGCAAAACACAAGAAAGTGGATAAAACCAAGCATGGAACATCAAGAATTATAGATACATTTGCAATGTATCAACATCCTCAAGCTTAACTCCTACTCGTCCTTGAGTAGGTAAGTGATAAAAAGAAAGAATAATTTTTTAGGTGACATGCACCATCAAAGACTTGATCAAAGTATTTGTAAAACATTCAAAGCTGGGATTATAGTACTTCAATCAAGACATGAAAGACAAAGTTCTAGCAATAAGAAAAAGAAACTATGATGCAACATGGAAAGGCACAAAGAATAATAGTATTCAGCTTGTCCCTCAAAGAATAATAGATTCATGAATAACAATGCTTTGCAAGACGTTTGTTTGTTTCACATAAAGAAACCATAGCATAATAGTATTCAGCTTGTCCCTCATAGAGTAGCAAATATAAATGCATAGGACACCCTCAAAGTTCATAAGAGTGACTAGATAGAAATAGTTTAAAACAAGCAATACCAAGGTATGCATCAATCAACTAGTCTTGGGACAATGCACATAGAACTAAGAATGGCCACTATGCTCTCAAAGTAGGTGCATAAAGGTAGAAGGTGGAGACTCAATATAAGGGTGGAAGAAAGGCCTTTATAAAAGGAAGTAGGGATTCAAGTATCATAAGGAGCTTCCAAAAATTATGGTACTTATGGCTTTCAGCTCTCATTTCCCCTATCATAAGCATCTTGAAGGTGATTAAGCTTAAAGTGACACAACTAAGAGGATATGCTTGACAAGTTATAAACCAAAATCTCATGCCCCTTACTTACGAAGACCGATCCTCATGCTACTCAACTTTACTCACAAGTAAGCTCTTGTCATTGTAAGTACATGTGTATCATAAAGAACCGCCAACAAGGTACGTCTTGCACATGATACATGAGCTATCCCATAATCAAAATGACAAGGCAAGCAGACAATGAGCATCTCAACGATCTTTTTATTTGCTATTTGCATAGGTTTTTATTGAGGATGCTTCATAGATTCCTCATTATGGTGATGCTGCAAGTTTCCACCATGATTAGGAATGGCTTAGGCTAGCGGCCCAGGCGTTTCTCAAACACACATACAAACTCCATGATCCTACAAGTTCCACTTTTATTTCACACCGCCGGGATCCATAAGCAAAAGAACATGATATCAACGGGGTACAAAGTACAAGTGCAATGTTGAAAGCGTTCCCCATGATACCTGGTTATGCTAATTTCATCTTATAAAGTGCAAGCATATACGCAACAAAGAAGGACCCAATGGTTCAAGTTTATTAGATGCAAAAAAGTAAAGTGTGCCATCCAGTTCGTGAGAGCTTTAATCACTAGTTTTCTCATAACATGTTTAATTTGGAAGGTAAACAAAAGCATGAATATACTTGGAATAGCATAAGCTAGTAGGTAGGTATGGTGGACTCTTTGGAATAACTTGGTTTAAGGAGTTGGATGCATGAGTGGAACTCATAATTGGTTGTGGAGGCTAGCAAAAGACTTGGAGCGACAAACTAAGAGAACAATAATGGCCATAACCATGCAAAGCGACAAAACATCATTGATCAAAGCATAAAGTGATACTACAAGTTGAAAACTAAAGGATCATAAAGGCTATGGTGACTTGAGATAGTCATAACATGGTGTGAGCATGTGCCAAGTCAACCCAAATAAAGCATCAAAGGAGAATACCACTATACTATGCTTTAATATGCTAAAACAAAGCATGATTCATCCAAGGCACATTAAGCAATTTCAATTGTATATAACAAGTCATGCTACAGAAAAGAATACTAAGCATAAAGCCAAAACAATATCAAGGATGGCATGACAGAGCATAGGCCATAGTAAAAAACAAGCTCTTTTTACCACATAAGCATGAAATTTCCTACTCTTTTCCAAACCAAACAAAACTATTTGCAAACCAATGTATGAAAGAGGGGGTCCAAACAATTTATTCAGAGAACTAAGAAAACCAAGCAAACGAAAAACCAAAACGAAAAAAAATAAGACGCTCCAAGAACAACACAACTGTGCATGAAACAATAAAAATGAACCGTTTGGAAGAAACCTGGGATTTTTATTGATGAAGAGGGGGATGCCTTGGGCATCCCCAAGCTTTGGCGCTTGTAATTATTGGATATTTCCTGGGGTGACACGCGTGGCATCCCCAAGCTTGAGCTTTAGTCCATCCTTCATCTCATTACTCATTCCTTCCATACACATGAATTTTTTTTCTTCATACAAAACTTCACACAATCTTTATTAGTAACATTAGTGCACTCAAGATAAATAATTCTTAAGGTTCAGTTATAACACCAATAAACTTCCATTAGAACACTATCTACTGTAGCACTTCCCTCAAAAAGCTCAATTCCCCAAAAGAACTAAAAAAGGAACCAACAAGAAGCAAATGCAGAAAATGGCAGAAATCTGTCAAAACAGACCAGCAGGTAAAGATGAATTTTTTAGAAGACCTTCTGTTTCTCAAATCAAAAAGTGTTGAACTAACGAAAGTTAGATAACAACCTGGGGCAGAATAAAAGAAATTCACGCCTCAAAAAGACGTTCAGAGATTTTACACGAATTTCTACGGTGAAGCACAAAAATCTGTTTCGGGACAGCATCTTTCCCAATCATTATTTCTCTCTCATTAGAGGTTACTCTTGGCACAAAAAGAAAATAAAAAGGATAAGGAGCGATTATTATTGAAGTAATAACTTCCAAGACTCATCTAAAACTTTTGGGTTATCTCCCAATAAGTAATTTTCTTTAACACCTTTAAGTTAGGCATAAGAAGCAAGAAAAAGAATCAAGTGTTCTCAAATGAAGAAGCATTAAGACCAAATTTTGTTTTCATAGGAGAATGAAAATAAGTATTCTCTCTCTTTTTAGGGAAGTGTTCTATACCTTTCTTGAGTGGGAGTTGATATTTAATGGTGCCTTCTTTCAAATCAATAATGGCACCAACAGTTCTAAGAAAAGGTCTTCCCAAAGTAATAGGACAAGAAGCATTGTATTCAACATCCAAAACATAGAAATCAACAGAGACATAGACATTGTTAACCATAATAAGAACATCATTAAGAATCCCCATGAGTTTCTTTTTAGCATTATCATCAACTGGGACATTCAAATAACAATCTTCAAGTCGAGGCAAATCAAGCATATCATAAATCCTTCTAGGCATAATAGAAACACTACTATCAAGATCACATAAAGCTTTGAAATAAAAGTCATTCACTTTAATATTAATGATGGGTTCCCAACCATCTTCTTGTTTTATAGGAATAGAAGCATTATGTCTCATCTTTTCTTCTTTAATATTTATGAGAGCATCAGTAATGTGTTTTGTAAAGGCCATGTTCATAGCACTAGCATTAGGACTTTTAGCAAGCTTTTGTAGGAACTTAATAACTTCAGAGATATTGCAACCATCAAGATCAAAATCAAAATTATCATCTAAAATGGTAGAACTATTAGTAGCCTCAACACTAGTGGTGGTGATAGTAGAAACACTAATGTTTCTAGCAATTTCATCTTCTCTTTCCCACTTAGCATGTAATTCAGCTAATAGTCTAACATTTTCATCAATTCTTACTTGTATGTCATTAGTAGCTGCAAAGGGATTATCATTAGTTTCAGGTTTAGCAGCCATTTTATTTAAAGAAGATTGAGCTTCAGCCAAAGATGCTATATTTCTTTCAGCATTAGAGAGTTTTTCCTCAATAGTTTTATTGAAAGCAGTTTGTTTACTAATAAAGTCTTTAAGCATAACTTCAAGTTCAGAGGGAGCACTCCTATTATTCTTGTAGGAATTTCCGTAAGCATTACCATTGTTTGGAGGATATGGCTTATAATTGTTTTTATAAAATTATTCCTATAAGCATTATTGCCAAAGTTGTTATTTCTTATGAAGTTCACATCAACTTGCTCTTCTTGACCAACCAAAGAGGCTAAAGGAACATTAATATCAATCTTATCACTCAAGGAGGAAGTTTTCTCAACAGAATTTACCTTCCTACCTTGTGGAGCTCTCTCAGTATGCCATTCAGAATAGTTAACCATCATATTATCCAGAAGCTTTCTTGCAGCACCCAAAGTAATGCTCATAAAGGTCCCTACAGCAGCAGAATCCAATAGGTTCCTCGAAGAATAGTTCAATCCTGCATAGAAAGTTTGGATGATCATCCAAGCAGTCAGTCCAGGAGGTGGAGGTTGTCCGGTGGCTTGAACGTGTGTGCGAGTGCGGATGCCCTGCTGAGTTGCGGCGCTCGGACTTCCTCACGATCTTGAGACCGGCAAGTGTACGACTACATGAACCATGAGTTCCTACTCGTTAACAAAACTCGTTGTCTTTGAAGGTAAGTTCTCGTTGGATATATGTCAACCTGTTGCTTTGTACCTAGTAGATATATCTTGGCGTGTAGTTCACACCGTAGGAATTTTTTTGTTTTCTATGCTGCGGACCCAACAGTGGTATCAGAGCCTGATCTATGCGTAGGTGCTTTGCACGGGTAGTACACATATGTTTATATGTGGGCGATGATGATCATGTTATTGCATCTTCTATGTATTTTGGATATTGGTTGCATAGTGGGATGAAGCGGCCCGGACCAACCTTACATGTCATCGTACATGAGACCAGTTCCACGACTGACATTCAACTTGTTTTGCATAAGTGGCTGGCGGGTGTCTGTCTCTCCTACTATAGTCAATATCTGATTTACAACGAGTTGCTAATAACTTAGTTATCCTCGTTGTGGTTCATGTTCGTAGGTGAAAACGGTTCTATCTCCGAAAGCCCTAAGCCACGTAAAACTTGCAATTGATAAATTAGAGGCGTCTAGTTTAGATCGTTGCTGGGCTGGTGTATTGATATGGTATTGTTGTAAGTAGATGTATGATAGATACTCTTACAACACACTCAACTTGTAAGTTCCATACACCTTGGCCTTACACACAAAGGAATGATAGAGATCATACCACGATGCAAGTGATAGAGATCAAATGCATGGACCATATCATCTCACTTTACACATTCGATGTTAGTATCTTATACTGCTAGTTTGGCAGTTTTGGTAGGATTATAAGATGATCCCTCATTTAGATATTAAGATAAAAATGTGTTATTCCTTAAGTATGCAACGTTCTGTGGATCGTGTTTCGAGACATCACGTGATGATCGGGTGTACTCGAATCTACGCTTTCATAGGAACGTGTGTAAGACAGTTTTACACACGTGAATACTAAGGTTCTTACTTGGCGAGCCTAGCATGTACAGACATGGCCTCGGAACACGGACCGAAAAGTTAAGCATGAGTCATATAGTTGATATGATGCCCATATAGATGCTCGCCTTTGAAGCTACATCAACTCACGTGATGATCGGACTTGGTGTAGTGGATTTGGTTCATGTAATCACCAAAAAGACACGAGGGATGTAGTTTTTGAGTGGGAGTTCATTAGTAATTTGGATTAGTTGAACTCAATCTATCATAAACTTAGTCCAAATAAACTTTACAAATTCTGTTGTAGATGGCACCACCTGCTTTTAATTTCAATGTGTTCATGGAGAAAGAGAAACTTGCTACGAATGGTAGCAACTTCAACAACTAGGCTATGAATTTGAGGATTCTCCTCACTGCTGCACAAAAGCAATATGTGCTAGACGCGCCGCTAGGCCCCCCACCAGCTCCTGATGCCCCTGACGAGGAAAAGAATGTCTATGTGACTCGTCAGGAGTACCACAACATAGTTCATTGTGGCATACTGTATGGGCCAGAGCCAGAACTTCGAAAGCGTTTCGAAAATGGCAATGGCTTTGATACCATGGGAGGATTGAAAATGATTTTCGATACCCATGCTGCCGTAGAGAGTTATAATGCTACAGAAAAGTTCTTTAGCTGCATGATGGAGGAAAACAGCTCCGTTAGTGAGCACGTACTCAAAATGTCTGGGTACGCCGATAAACTTGTGTCCTTGGGAATAACGATTCCCATTGACTTAGGCATACATCGTGTTCTCCAATCTCTGCCACCTAGCTACAAGAGCTTCGTGATGAACTATAATATGCAGGGCATGAAGAAGTCTCTTCCCGAGCTTCTATCAATGCTTAAGACTGCAGAAGTGGAGATTAGGAAAGAACATCAAGTGTTGATGATCAATAGGACCACCGGTTTCAAGAAAGACAAGAAAGGCAAGCACAAGGGAAAGAAGGGTGGCAAGTCTATTGCCACGCCTGAAAAGAAACCCCGAGCTGGCCCTAAGTCTGACGCCGAGTGATACTATTGTAAGGGGACTGTTCATTGGAAGCACAACTGCCCCAAGTATTTGGCGGACAAGAAGTCCGGCAAGGCAAACAAAGGTATATGTGATATACATGTTATTGATGTGTACTTGACTAGTACTCGCAGTAGCACCTGGGTATTTGATACGGGATCTGTTGCTAATATATGTAACTCGGTTCAGGGGCTACGGAACAAGCGACAACTAGCAAGGGATGAGGTCATAATGCGGGTCGGCAATAGATCAAAAGTTGATGTGATCGCCGTCGGGATGCTACCTCTCCATTTGCCACCAGGATTAGTTATAAACCTAAATAATTTTTATTTAGTGCCTGCACTGAGCATGAACATTATATCTGGATCGTGTTTGATGCAAAGTGGTCATTCCTTTAAATCTGAAAACAATGGTTGTTCGATTTATAAGAATGATATCTTTTATGGTCATGCACCTATGTTGAATGGTTTATTTCTGTTGGATCTCGATAGTAATATTACACACATTCATAATGTTAATGCTAAAAAGATTAAACTTGATGATGATATGTCTACATATATGTGGCACTGCCGTCTAGGTCATATTGGCGTTAAACGCATGAAGAAACTCCATTCTGATGGACTTTTGGAATCACTTGATTTTGAATCATTTGATACATGTGAGCCATGCCTTATGGGCAAGATGACTAGAACGCCATTCTTCGGTTCAATAGAACGGGCGACAGATCTATTGGAAATCATACATACTGATGTGTGTGGACCAATGAGTGTGTCGATGCGAGGTGGATATCGTTATTTTGTTACTTTCACGGATGATTTGAGTAGATATGGGTATATCTATTTGATGAAACACAAGTCTAAAACTTTTGAAAAGTTCAAGGAATTTCAGAATGAAGTGGAAAATCATCGTAATAGAAAGATCAAATTTCTACGGTCTGACCGTGGAGGCGAGTATCTAAGTTACGAGTTTAGCACACACATGAAAGAGTGTGGAATAGTTTCACAACTCACGCCTGCCGGAACACCACAACGTAATGGTGCATCGGAACGTCGTAATCGTACCTTATTGGATATGGTTCAATCTATGATGTCTCTGGCTGACTTGCCACTGTCATTTTGGGGTTATGCACTGGAAACAACTGCATTCACTTTAAATCGGGCACCATCTAAATCCGTTGAAACGACACCGTA
Organism: Avena eriantha; assembly: GCA_910589775.1. NCBI lineage: Eukaryota > Viridiplantae > Streptophyta > Magnoliopsida > Poales > Poaceae > Avena > Avena eriantha. The sequence goes on along the minus strand of OU342743.1, from coordinate 101,480,977 downwards.
TGAATTATGGTTTGGAAACAAACCTAAGCTATCATTTCTTAGAGTTTGGGGATGCGATGTTTATGTGAAGAAACTTCAACCGGATAAACTCGAACCCAAAGCGGAAAAATGCGTCTCCATAGGATACCCTAAGGAAACAATTGGGTATACCTTCTATCACAGATCCGAGGGCAAGGTTTTTGTTGCCAAGAATGGATCCTTTCTTGAGAAGGAGTTTCTCGCGAAAGGTGTGAGTAGTCGGAAGGTAGAACTCGAAGAGGTTATTGAACCTTCTCTTCATGGAATGGCGAGTGGCGCAGCACCGGAAGTTGTATCGGAGTTGACTTCACCTGATGAAGAGAGAGCTAATGATAATGATCATGAGACTCCGAAAGAGGACACTACCGAACCTCCCAGGTCAAGCAGGACACGTGCAGCTCCTGAACTGTACGGCAATCCTGTTATGAATTTCATGGTTGATGAAATGGATGACCCTGCGACGTACTCCCTCCGTCCCAAAATGTAAGGTGCCTAAGCTTTAGTCAAAAGTCAACATATTTTAAGTTTGACCAAATTTATACATAAAATTATAAACACTCACAATACCAAATCAATATCAACAGATTCACTAGAAAGTATAGTTTATCAAAATGTATATTTGATAATGTAGATATTCATATTTTTCGTATAAACTTGGTTAAACTTAGAAGATGTTGACTTTTGGCTAAAGCTTAGGCGCCTTATATTTTGGGACGGAGGGAGTATGAAGAAGCGATGATGAGCCCGGATTCCAACAAATGGCTAGAAGCCATGAAATCCGAGATGGAATCCATGTACGAGAACGAAGTTTGGAACTTGGTGGACTTACCTCACGACCGAAAGGCCGTTGAGAATAAATGGATTTTCAAAAGAAAAACTGATGCTGATAGTAATGTGACCATCTATAAGGCTCGACTTGTCCCAAAGGGGTTTCGACAAATTCAAGGAGTTGAATATGATGACACATTCTCTCCCCTAGTGATCCTTAAGTCGGTTAGGATTATGTTAGCAATTGCTGCATATTTCGATTATGAAATATGGCAGATGGATGTGAAAACTGCGTTCCTCAATGGTAATATTGAAGAAGAGTTGTATATGATACAACCTAAGGGTTTTGTCGATCCTAAGGATGCTAATAAGGTATGCAAACTTCAGCTATCCATCTATGGACCGAAGCAAGCATCCCGGAGTTGGAATCTCCGCTTTGATGAGGCGATCAAAGAGTTCGGATTTGTCCAAACTAATGGAGAGGCTTGTATTTACAAGAAAGTGATTGGGAGCTATGTGGCATTTCTGATATTATATGTGGATGACATATTATTGATTGGAAATGATATAGATCTTTTAAACAGTGGTTAAAGTTATCTAAACAACAAATTTTCGATGAAAGACCTTGGTGAAGCATCATACATATTAGGCATTAAAATCTATAGAGATAGATCAAGGCGCCTAATTGGGCTATCGCAGAGTACATACCTTGATAAGATATTAAAAAAGTTTAATATGGACGAAAGTAAGAAGGGGTTCTTACCTATGTTGCAAGGCAAGACATTGAGTAAGTCCCAAAGTCCGGCTACGGCGGAAGAAAGAGAGATGATGGATAAGATCCCCTATGCCTCGGCCATAGGCTCTATTATGTATGCCATGTTATGTACAAGACCGGATGTGGCACATGTTATTAGTTTGACTAGTAGGTTCCAATCTGATCCAGGTTCAGAACACTGGATAGCGGTAAAGAACATCCTCAAGTACTTGAGAAGAACTAAGGATATGTTTCGTATATACGGAGGTGAAGAAGAGCTAGTCGCTGTGTGTTATGTCGATGCTAGCTTTGACACCGATCCGGATGACTCTAAGTCTCAATCTGGATACGTATTTCTCTTGAACGGAGTAGCAGTTAGTTGGAGGAGTTCCAAACAACCTGTGGTGGCTGGATCAACGATAGAGGAGGAATATGTTGCTGCTTCAGAAGCGGCGCAGGAGGCGGTTTGGATGAAAGAGTTCATTACGGAACTAGGTCTGGTTCCCAGTTCGTTGGACCCAATGGTGATCTATTGTGACAATAATGGAGCCATAGCCAACGCAAAGGAACCGAGGTCTCACAAGAATTCCAAGCATATTAAGCGCCGGTTTCAGTCCATCCGCGAGCATGTCAAGGATGGAGATATAAAGATTTGTAAAGTACACACGGACCTAAATGTAGCAGATCCGTTGACTAAAGTTCTGCCGAGGGAAAAACATGGTCAACACCAGAACTCCATGGGTGTTAGATTTATCACTATGTGAACTAGATTATTGTCTCCAGTGCAAGTGGGAGACTGAAGGAAATATGCACAGAGAGGCAATAATAAAGTTGTTACTATATATTCCTTATATATGATAGATGTTTATTTTACATGCTAGAATTGTATTGATCGGAAACATCAATACATGTATGTTTAATAAACAAAAAGGGTTCCTAGTTATGCCTCTCTTATAGACTAGCTTGTTGATTAACAAGATGATCAAGGTTTCCTAATCATGGACATTGGATGTTGTTAATAACAAGGTCACACCATTGGTGGAATGATGTGATGAACATTCATCCGAAGTATAGCATTACGATCAAGTCATTATGTTTATATTGCTATAACATCATACGAAGTAATCTTTATCCTTAGACCATGAGATCATGTTAATTGCTAACACCAAACTATCTTGATAACATCAAACGTCACACCGTAACAGAGTGACTATAAAGATGGGTTCAGTACTACGAAGGTGTTATGTTGAGCCTCATGGATCAAGAGTGGAATTTGTCAATCCAGATGACGGATAGATATACTCTGGGCCCTCTCGGTGATATCACATTAAGATAGCTTGCAAGCAAGTGATGTGATCACTAGAATGTTATATCACGGGAACGAGAAAAGAGTGCATGTCGGTAACGAGATCAAACTATGTATGGAGATACCGATGATCGAATCTCGGACATGTAATATATCGAGAGACAAAGGGATTTAGTTACAAGCTTTAAATTTTCTCACGATCACATAAGTCATCGTTGAATGTGTAGGACTCAGTACAGATCTCCAGGTCCCGCTGCTGATTATTGATCGGAGAAGGTTCGTCTGCATTATTCGCGAACCGTAGGGTGGCACACTTAAGAGTTACCGGACACCATTTTGGAGCACATATGTTTCAGACGAAAGAATTGCAAAGCGCAGGAATTGTTTCAATAGAAACCGGAAATTGTTTCGGGTGAAATTGCAGAAAGTGGTTCTACATGTGATATTGAAATATTGCAAGGGCTTATATGTGAATATTTGTTAATTAAAGTAATTAAAAAAATTCTGAATAAATTTAATAAAAAGAGTTTTATTAAATGAGAGAGCATTAAATTTGGAGAAATTTAATGCATTTAAAGTGGAGACTTTAAAAGGGAATGTGAAGAGGCATTTTAATGTGGAGGGGTTACAACCACATGAATGGGGGAGGTGAGGGGTCACCCCCCATGCGCCGGCCATGGAGAGTGGGGGCACCCCCCTCCTCCTATAAAAGGCCACCCATTCCCTCCTTCATCCACACACCTCCTTGTGAAGGATCTCTCTCCCCCTCTAGAATTATTCCCCCATGGTCTCGGATTAGCGAGATACATGTTCCCGGTGGCATTTCGTCTGGAAGGAGTTGCTGCTTCCGCTGGATCGCTGGAGCGAGGAGGTGGAGGTTGTCCGGTGGCTTGAACGTGTGTGCGAGTGCGGATGCGCTGCTGAGTTGCGGCGCTCGGACTTCCTCACGATCTTGAGATGGGCAAGTGTACGACTACATCAACCACGAGTTCGTACTCGTTAACAAAACTCGATGTCTTCGAGGGTAAGTTCTCGTTGGATGTATGTCCACCCGTTGCTTTGTACCTAGTAGATAGATCTTGGCGTGTAGTTCACACCGTAGGAAACTTTTTGTTTTCTATGTTGCGGACCGAACACGAATATCCACACACCTAGAGCCAGGTTAAGTTCCTCTTGGCCCGGATTTTGTATACTTCGACTAACCAAACACCTAGAGCCGGGTTAAGTTCCGCTTGGCTCGGATCTCGTAGACTTCGAATATCCACACACCTAGAGCCGGGTTAAGGTCCGCTTCACCCGGATCTCGTAGACTTCGAATATCCACACACCTAGAGCCGGGTTAAGTTCCGCTTGGCTCGGATTTTGTAAACTTCAAATATCCACACCCCTAGAGCCGGTTTAATTTCCTCTTTGGCCCAGATCTTGTAGACTTCGAATATTTCATTCTTCCATTCCTTGAACTGATAACTCACTATTTCAGATTACCACCAACCACCGAACTGCTGAGTTCCCGCGCTTGCTGGACTCATACAAAGATCTTCGTGCAAGATATAGCAAGTTGTTGGACTCATACCAGAAGAAGGGTAAGTTCCTTTCCCCTAAGCCCTTTTCATTGATATTCATTCGAGTTATTCACTATCTGTACTAACTTGTTATCCGAATTATGCAGCCGAGGTTAAGGCTAAAAAAATTATCATGTGCAAAAATCTGGCTAAAATTCAAGGTAATTTGTCTTGTTCTCTTGACCATTGTGTACTCTTTCCTTGACTCGAAAGATATTTATACTTCGGCTCCGCCGGATTAACCCGCTATTGCAGTTGCACTTGAAGACAGCGTGTCCATTCCTGATATGATGACACATTTTCTTGAACAAGTAGGGAAACACAATTCTTAACTGAAGAAAAAGGATGACAAGATTACTTGGCTGCGCATCCAATACTCGGAGATTACTCGGCTGAATGCCGAAATCGAAAACTCAAGGACCTCCACAAATCCGAACTGGATAAGGCGGATCAAGAGTTCACAGAGGAAAAGGAGCGCTTGACCATGCAAATTTCCAAGGACAAGGACTTGCTGCAGGAAGCCGACGTAAAATTTACGTTAGTGACCTCTGAATATGAAAGACTCTAGGCCAGCAACGCCAATGTTCATGCTGAGCTCCATCGTCTCATTTTCCAGATTTCTCGTGAGCTCCCTTCGTCTCTTTCAATCCTTATTCCTCCGGATTTAGTGCTATTTCTCACTTACCTTCTTTGTTTTTTTCATAGGCAAGTTCCTAGGGGGCGATTCCCTTGCTGCTGCCGCTGTAGCTAGGTCCCGCGCTCAGTGAGGTATTACAACCGACCCTACTGCCGAGCCAATTCCATATGACACGAAGGATTTGTTGGTTAGCCTTTCTACCCAGATGGAACTGTTGAGGATGTTGGTTAGCCTTGCTACCCATATGGTAGACATTATTCCGGTAGCAATGCGGATGTTTAACTCTCTCTAGCCCACTGAGCCCACTCCCAAGGGAAGCACTACTTCTATAGCAAAATTCATGGAGTGTGAGACTCAGCTGAATCCGTGGCGGGAATCTGCTCCATGGGCCAGAGCTGATACAGCATTACAGTTCATCATGTCCTAGTATGAAGAGCTGGATCTCAATCTCCTTGAGCGTTTGTGCACTGGACCAAAGTGGTCCAATGATCTGGAGTGCGTTGCGCAGCGCAAGGCTCGAGCCAACAAGCTTATCCAATATGCCTTCTGCCACTCTTGGAACGAGGGGCCGAGCTATCTTGATGTATTTGATGATGTCGACGGTTCTGAGGGTGGGGAGGACGAGGCATCCGAACTTGGTGACAATGCCGAAGATTCGGAGAACGAGGAGACCAATCCTGAAGATGAAGCCGAGGCAGCGCCCCGCCCACAGACGCTGAAGTACCTCCTCCATTGACCGATGATTCGGCTTCTGCTCCTGCTCCCTGAGCATGAAAAACACTTAACAATATTTGTCAGATCCCCGGTATGCTGGGTGAAGATGTACTTAAGCACTATGGTTTTATTTGCTACAATTTGTGTCGTTTGCTACTAAGTTTTTAACGTCGGATCACTGTGGGCGAAGTCCCCAAGTTTCCTTTTCTTGTTCCCCTAATTTTATGACCCGGCTCGCTTCTACCTTGATTCAGTTTTTCAACTTACGAGTCTGAGGTTCGAAAATTGACTTAACAATAGTTTAAACTTTGAGATTAGCTCAAAATAACCTGGCGAGAGACGAATAAAGTAAACAAGGGGTTAGTCCAAATAATAAATGTTGGCTCGCTTATGTTCTTTTCCATAGTCGTTTTTCGTGTGCTTTGCAATTCCAAACTTATTCTCTTGCTTGCCATGAAGCCAATTCTTGTTGCACAGCAGCAAATTCAAAGAGACGGGTTTTGGGTGGTCACACACTACTAATCCGCTAGGTGTAAGCAACTTAACCCAGTCGACGTATATAAAACACAAAAGCAAGAAAGTCAATTATTATGGCAGTCCTCGAGTTTCTGCTTGGCGTATTGACGTTTCATTAGTAAGCTCATTGCCGACATACGTACTGACATATGAGTAGCTCGGATACATTCACCACTTTTTCAGGTGTAAAAAGGACAAAATAGTGCTACATTCCATGGTCGCTTAGATTTCTCTCCGGACCCGTCCGCCTTGTTCTTTTCCTGTGGTTGTGCATCAATAATATAGTAGGAATCATTGTGCAAAGCTTTGCTTACAATGAAAGGTCCTTCCCATGGAGTGGATAACTTATGCATGACAGCAGTGCGCTGCACCAGCCGGCGTACCAGATCACCTTCCCTGAAGACCAGGGGGTTTACTTTCCGGCTATAGTAGCGTCGGAGATTTTGCTGATATATGGCGGATCTGGATAAGGCCAGTTCTCTCGCTTCTTTCAGCAGATCAACATCGTTTTGCCGGGCTTCGCACACTTCGGCTTTTGTGTATTGGGTGACCCTTGGCAAATCATGCTCTATGTCAGCTGGTAGTACAGCTTCTTCCCCATATACCAGAAAAATGGCGTATACCCTGTTGATTGATTCGGAGTTTTTCTTAAACTCCACGGTACTGCTGGTAGTTCTTCTATCCAGTACCCTGCTGATCTTTGCAGCGTCTCTATGAGCCTGGGTTTTATCCTAGACAAGACTAGTCCGTTGGATCTTTTCACTTGTCCATTCGATGCGGGGTGAGCCACAGAGGCAACATCTAGCCGGATCTTCTTTTCTCGACAGAACCTCGCAAATGCTCCTTTAGCAAAATTTGTGCCATTATCAGTTATGATACTGTGGGGATAGCCATATCTCAAGTTTATATCTTTGAAGAACCTTACTGATATTGTCCCATCACATTTCATGACTGGCTTTACTTCAATCCATTTAGTGAACTTGTCCACCATAACCAAGATATGGGTCATTCCTCCCTTAGCCGGCTTAAATGGTCCTATCATGTCTAGGCACCTTACGACAAATGGCCAAGTAATAGGGATGGTCTTCAATGATAAAATGTCAAGGTTTTGAATGATAAATTGTCTTCTCTTTTGCAGGTTATCTACTGAAGCACTGCTACGTTTTGTTTATGGTCGTCTCTACAATGCGTGGAGTTTTGGAACCTTGTTACGGAGGGTTGTAGACACTTCGAGGTTACAGCGAGGGATGTTTTTGCCCGGAATGGATGGTAGTGTAATATTAGGATTGGACCTCCATCACCTTAGGCGATTTGCAATATCAGATGATTTCATGTATTGCTCCTTTTACTTTTTTGTTTATGTGATTGGATTTTTATCGGCAGTGTATATCTTCATTATGCAGATGCCGGCTGTAATACTTAAACCTTTTAAGTAACAAAACTTCTATTCCAACTTTTCTTTAATAAAATAGCAGCAAGTTAATCCTAATTTTTTTCCAGAAGCCCATTATGGGTGTTTTGATGACATCGCTGACCGGTTCCTTGCGTCTGGTCAGCGACATCATTTTCTGTACTATTGAGACGATATTTGTGTTTGTCAGGTGGCAGAGGACTCAATCCAACTGGGACAATTGAATCCACAATGAGTAAAAAGCAATTACTACAGTTTTTAGTAGTGCTGAGCTAAAAATGGTTCCTTATATAATCCAAAATATCCACTTTAACTTGTCAATATTGTTCTGTTTACGCTTGGTAGTGTGGTTTTGAACGTGAGCAGAGATTTTTAATTGTGGTAACTCTAACATCTCAATCTAATTAAAGTGGATATTTTGGTAAACCATCGATAGGCCCCGAGAGGTGGCCTGACTAGGGGTGTATCGGCGGGCGCGATGCGGACGTGTACAGCTTCGCTCCTGCTGCTCACAGGGAATTTCCAGCGAACTCGGTGCCAGCGCCATAGACCTGCCGCAGTGGGTGCACACTGTGGTTCAAGAGGAGCAGTGGATGCGCAGGTCCCCCGCGCACAGTGGCCTCTCCTGTGAACTAGTCCACCTCCTCCCAGCGTCAGCTCTAGTGGTTCATGTTCGTGGCGGCGCTCGGTCACGTTCATATTGTCCTTAGTGATCGCCACTCGTTCACACTCCTTCTGGCGGCGTTCGGCATGTTCATGTGTTCCTCATCGCCCAGTATCCTCCTGGTCTACGTCGACGCTACACTGCAAGCATTATCAGTAGATAGAACGCGTGTAGCAGCAAGCAGAGCCGGTCAGCAGGGTCAGTGCACGTCCACGCAAGGGGCTCGAGGGAGGTCACCGTGCAACTTTGTCCCGGGTCTTGATCAACGGCTCTCAGTAAAATCCATCAATTGTCCTCAATGGTACCGGATGGTACCAGATGGTACATACCCTCCAATCACTGTCAAAGAGCTCAATGCTTTAAGTCTAATACAGTTTGGCTAGTGGCTCTCCGGCAGAAGTGTGACTTCATCATGCTTATTGCACCGGCTAGAATTGCTATAATGATATGCTGGGAAGGGCAACGAGTCTAAACTGGATCATGTGTGCCAATCTGTAGTCTGCGTAGCACTAATGATATGCTGGGAAGGGCAACGAGTCTAAACTGGATCATGTGTGCCAATCTGTAGATCCAACCAAGTATTATTCCGCGTGACATATCTCACAACTAACGAGTGTATGTTGAATGTTACATCCCATAATAGAAACAGGTTGTTGTTGTAATATTCCCAATGTCTGCCATTCCTACCAGGTAACTGAAGAACAATGGAGGGAAGTGGGTAGACAATAGCATACATTTTGAACAGGAGAATGAGTCGCAGGCACTGCCTAAAAGCTCTATACATATAGGAGATCATTCAGATATCTATGAGGAATTAAAGAAGGTATTGCGAAATATTCAACTGAATATGTACATGTGGGTCTCACTAGCTGGATTAAATAATTAGGTCAAAAAGTAATGTTGCACCAAGAAGCAACGCATGTGGGGAGCAGCTGGTACTTCTTGCTGCTTGTTGCCGCGAGTCCTCGGGTTTAGGTACATAAGGACTCAGTTTTTTTGGATGCGCTAGACATTCGCTTAAGAACATATAAAGAGAAAGCTCTTTGTTTCATACCACTTTTTAACAAACACATAAGACGATTTGTCATGGTTATCTGTTTCCGTAACCGTGTTCTTCAACTGGTTCCAAACCCTACCTGGTAAAGAAAATGAATGAGTTATTTATTACGTGATATCTCAGGAAATCAACAAAAGAGACCGCTGTAGCGCGAAAATTACCTCTGGAGCATGTCCTGCATGTCACTAAACTGTTCCAGGGGTCTCTTTAATGGGCCATGACTTCAACTCTTCCCTTATCAAGTTGAATGTCCATGAGAATCCAGTGGAAACTTTACACGTTTATATATACATCAGTAACTCATCAATTACACTTAACATTGAGTAAGCAAAAGAGAATGTGTACAATAGAGTAAGACACTCACGCGAAATTGTAAGGAAACAGTATGTGGTCACAGAAATTTTGCTCCGTTAGAAACCTTAGAAGGTTTTCCTGTGTGTCCTCGAGTTTTTCCTTTAGCGACCGACAATGTATTTTATCTGGGTCAATGAACCCAACACTGAAGATTGACCTTATTTTACATTCAATGATCTTGATTCTGCATAATAATAGAGTACAAAAGGATATAATTAGAATAATTACATGCAATGAACTGAATAACTGAAAAAAATGAACAGCTTATATATAGACAATGAATTCAACAACTTATAGACAATAGCAACTCATGAGACTTTTGTCGAGGGCGTCGAAAGTGTATAACTGGAAGAGTTCTGGAAACTCAACATGGCCCTCTTCTTCTCGGAAGTAGTAGTCATGTGGGACTTTCGCCACGATCATTATTCTCTCCTCCTTTACGGCTTTCAAGTACCATTTATGTAAACTCCGCATTTGTGTTGGCAGTTGTTGGAACTACTCAAAGCTAACCAGATGCTTCCCTGGGACATATGTAGGGACTACCTGAGCCTTGGGTAACTTGTCGTCCTGGGAACCTAGCAATTCCTCAACAGTCACATTCATAGAGGCCGCAAGCTTCTTAGCTTCTTCCATATCCTGCTGGGAGTGTCATAGGATACCACCTTGAGGGGTGGGGTCAATTTTTTGGCCTGTTCCACGAGCTAGGGGACGTCCTTTCTTTTCCCGGTTGCACTTTGACTTGATAATTTTCTCCAGCTTGCACTTGTACTTGATTTGATCTTCTTCACTTCCTTCTGAAGTGTGCATCGATAGTCATCTGGCTTATGGTGCAAGTCATATTGCGATTTTGTGTTCAGAAAAGAAAGTGCATACGCTTTTTGCTTCTGGGTGTATACCGGGGTGGGCTCGGGTTTCTTCTTTTGAAGCTGCGCAACACATTCGGCCTTTACGATCATGTCGGTTTCCTCGTCAGTACGATCGTAAGGTCTGATAGGAAGATTCTTATGAGGTACTCTTGGGAGGGGCGACATTTGTCGTTTTGGGCTCCTGGGTCGTTTAGTACTAATCGGAGGCTGCGGCGGAGATCGAGATGGACTCGGGCTGTGGTGGTCGTAGTCATGGGGTGGGCTTCTTGGAGGTGATGTAGGTGAAGGTGACATGCGACCACTCGGAGGCGGTGTTGGCTTTGGCGTCCAGCCTGAAAGCTTGATGTTGTGCTTGTCCCATAGAATGATACCACCCAGTACTTCTCCGAGTGTCCTCTCACCTTCAGGTCCAGGGATGTCAAGCTCCATTGAGTCCCACCCCATTGCGATTTCATCCACACCAACTTTAGCATAGCCAGCTGGAATCTCACGGCAATGCCAGCGTGCGCCAGGTGGACAAGGTAAAGCACATCCGACCGCCACCTTGATGGATAGGTCCTTCACCTTCTGATGGAGCTCACAAGATGCCTGCTCCTTGATTCCATCCACGGGGTAGCCAGGACCGCCATCTACAATACGTGCATCTTCAGAAGGGACCTCCGATTCAGCCACGCTGCTTTTCCGCTGAGATGGGACGACGGTAATATCGAGTACAGGATCTTGTAGGCGCGCTGCTCCTCGAAGTTCGTCAATCTGTTGCTGATGCATTCGAAGTGTTCCTATCAACTCGGTGAACTTGTCTCCCTCCTCCTCCTTCCGTCGCCTCTTTGCTCTCTCTCGGCTCCTATAAGTATCTCTGTCTTTGGGAAACCCCATCTCCCACGTATAACTAGGGCCAAGGCCTCGTACACGTCCTCCGCGTTCGTCATTCCCGAGGACCTTTGTCAGCAAGTCTTTCTCTCTATCGGGACGGAACTTTGTTGTCCCCGCTTTAATCTCCTTCACCACTTTCTGCCATGTATCTCGGGGTATCCTAATCCCGTCACTGCAAATAAGGTCCCCTGTACTTTCGTCATACTCACTCCCATGCCCAAGGAACCAATTCCTTGCCCTCAGATCCCATTCTTCGCGTATTGGTTCTAGAGTGATCCCTTTAGCAAGAAGCTCATTCTCTTTAGCATCCTACTTTGGCATGGCAGCCGCGTAGCCCCTGGCCCCAGGTGATGGTGATATTTCTTCATCGCGGTATTTTTCTTGTTTTTTTCCGACATTTCCATAGCAGGTTGTGACTCCTTGTACTTCACAAATGCATCCCAGTTAGCCTGCTGCTTCGTTAGCTAGCATTCAAATTTAGGAGTCTTATGATACTTTTGCCATAATGCTTTCTTCCAGTTCTTGAATAGTTCGGCCATCTTCGTAAGAGTCCACTGCTTGACTTTCTTCCTCAATGCAGCTGTGTCGGCATCATCCTCACATTCTGGCAGGGTGAAATGTGTCATGAGGTCATTCCAAAGACCCTATTTGCACCTGTCGGAGACATACTCACCCTCTTTCGCCCCTTTGGTCTTATTCCACTCTCGAATGGTGATCGGGATGCAATCCATAACCATAACTCCCCATTGTTGTTTAAATACAGTTTTAGCCTTTTCGGGTTCCACCAGTTCACCCCGTGGTGATACCCGCGTAATTGTATAACACGTAGATGCGTCCAACTTTTTGGCCGGGCCTCGTTTGGAATATTTTTTGCTCGATGTGGAGGCCTAAGAGAAGAAACATTCGTCAATATATATATATACAACTCAGTTAATGCATCTATTGATCAGCAGACTTCATATATATACCTCGCCGTCGCCTTCTCCACCACCGGAGCCGTCGGCTTCTCCTTGATCATTTCGGTCGACCTCCTCTCTCTCACCGGAGGGGTTCAGATAAATCGACGGAGATTCGGGTGGATCAACATGGGGGGTGTCGTTGATCATATCCTCGAGAATTTCTTCCTGTGCTAGGTGTCTCTGGATTGGATCCATAGTTTTCTACAAAATGCACACAATAACATTTTTCATTCAATATTGCTGCATAAAATAATAGTAAACAATAATATGAACACGCAATTTGCTACCACCTTAAGTCCGAGGGCCTGCGAGCACTACCACATTAACCCTAAGTCCGGGGGCCCGCGAGCACCACCACCCTAACCCTATGTCCGGCTGCCCGCGAGCACTACCACCCTACCCCTAAGTCCGGGGGCCCGCGAGCACCACCACCCTAACCCTAAGACCGACTGCCCGCGAGCACTAGCACCCTTACCCTAAGTCCACACTAACCCTAAGTGTGGGGCCCGCGAGCACTACCACCCTAACCCTAAGTGCGGGGCCCGCGAGCACTAACACCCTAACCCTAAGTCCGGCTGCCCGCGAGCACTACCACCCTAACCATAAGTGCGGGGCCCCGTGAGCACTACCACCCTAACCCTAAGTGCGGGGCCCGTGAGCACTACCACCCTAACCCTAAGTGCGGGGGCCCGCGAGCACCACCATACTATATACTACACTAACATATTCTATAATAAACTAATTAACATACTACACTAATATATGCTACTAAAAAAATAAAAAATACACTTTATATTACACTAGTATATACTACTAAAAAATAAAAAATATACTACACTAATTAACATACTACACTAATATATACTACTAAAAAAATAAAAAATACACTTTATATTACAATACTATATACTACTAAAAATTAAAGAAATATACTACACTAATATATACTACTAAAAAAATAAAAAATACACTTTATATTACACTACTATATACACTAATTAACATACTACACTAATATATACTACTATATATTAAAAAAATACACTTTATATTAGACTACTATATACTACTAAAAAATAAAAAAATATACTACACTAATTAACATACTACACTAATATATACTACAATATATTAAACTACTAATATATTACACTACAAAAATAATATTACAATTCTACAAAAAAAGAGGAGCCGCCGGTGCCTGGCCGGCTCGCCTGCGCCTGGTCAGCTCGCATCCCCCTGGCCGGCTCGCGCCTGCGCCCGCTCGCTAGCTGCCAGCCACCGGCTGGCCTCCCCTGCTGCGCGCGCGGCCGCCAGCCTCCACCCGCTGCGCGCGCGGTCGCCAGCCAGCCACCGGCCTCCCCTGCTGCGCGCGCGGCCGCCGACCTCCACCCACTGTGCGCATGGTCCTCAGGCGCCGCCGGCGACCTCCCCTTGCTGCGCGCACGGCCGCGCGCCAATCTACTGCGCTCGTCAATCTACCGCGCGCCAATCTACTGCGCATGGTATTACCTGGCCGATGGGGATGACGGCGGCTAGAGAGGCGGTGGTGCGGCGGCGTTCGTCGGTGAGACGGTAGCGGCACAGACGGGCAGCCTGCCGGCGTCGTTTCGTCTAGCTCGCGCGCGATTTTCCCTTGGAAGTGAGTAGTGGAGATGGTGGGGGAGTGAAGGGGCGCGCGTAATAAGGAGAAGGCCTTTAGTCCCGGTCCGTATAACGAACCAGGAATAAAGACCCTTTAGTCCCGACGCGTTATACGGACAATCCTGGTTCGTTATACGGACCGGGACTAAAGGTCCCCCCTTTAGTCCCGGTGCGTGCCACCCACCGGGACTAAAGGGTTTTCGGTCCAGCCCAACAGGCGCGCCAATGCCACACCTTTAGTTCCGGTGTGTAGCACGCACCGGGACTAAAGGTCCCTTTTTCAAAAAAAATCACCCTGGGGCGCGCCTGTTTAAAAAAAATTCAATTAGCATATTATTTAAACATTTGAATTTTACAGTTTTTGCATACTTATGAATTTGAGAAAAATTTCAGCATGAAAAGTTCTTGAATTTGAATAACTAATCCAAATCTATTTTCTGTTTTATAAAATAATTATTCTAACTAGTGAAACTAATAACCATTTTGCCATTTTCAATTTAAAAATGCATTAAATATTATATTTTGCATATTTTTAAGTAAGTGATTCAAATTAATTTTCTGTTTTATAAAATAATTATTCTAACTAGTCAAACTATTAACCATTTTGCCATTTTCATGTAATTCCGACGCTCCGGTGGTCTTCCTCCGGCGAAACCCTAGACCGGTTTAGGGTTTAGGGTTTTTTGTTTAGGGTTTAGGGTTTAGGGTTTTTAGTTTAGGGTGTAGGGCTTAGGGTTTAGGGTTCCCTCCTCTGACTTAGGGTTTAGGGTTCCCTCTTCCGAAGATGCCATAGGGCGTGTGCACCAAGGGCATCTTCGAGAAGTTCCTCCACGGGAGATTTCCCAACCCTTTCCTCCATCCATGGGGATGAAACTCTCCATCCATGTTGGCTTGGTCGTTGCCATAGCACATCTACACTCATATCTGCCGCCTCTCTCCACTCTATCCCATGGCTTCCACCATACCTCTAACCCCAGGGAGGCGGAGATGGAGTCTTTCACGGGCAAGCAAGAAAATATTTTCTGAGGCGGAACTTCCGAAGATGCCATAGGGCGTGTGCACCAAGGGCATCTTCGAGAAATTCCGCCACGGGAGATTTCCAAACCCTTTCCTCCATCCATGGGGATGAAAATCTCCATCCATGTTGGCTTGGTCGTTGCCATAGCACATCTACACTCATATCTGCCGCCTTTCTCCACTCTATCCCATGGCTTCCACCATACCTCTAACCCCAGGGAGGCGGAGATGGAGTCTTTCACGGGCTAGCAGGAAAATATTTTCTAAGGCGGAGCTTCCGAAGATGCCATAGGGCATGTGCACCAAGGGCATCTTCGAGAAGTTCCACCACGGGAGATTTCCCAACCCTTTCCTCCATCCATGGGGATGAAACTCTCCATCCATGTTGGCTTGTTGAGTTGCTTGCCATGGCATATCGATGCTCCTTTTATAGGCATGGCGCCGCTTCTACTTTGTCTTCTTCCTCCGACAGGGCGTCGTGCGCTACATGCTTTATCTCATCGAGCAGTGCGTCCACCCACACGTCATTATCCTACTGACAGCTTTAGTTCCGGTTTGAGCCCCCACCCGGTAATAAAGGTTACCCACGCGTCCTTATCCCACCGACAGTTTTGTTAGATGACACAAAAAACACCTTTAGTCCCGGTTGCACCCACCAGCCGGTACTAAATGTTAGCCACCCCCCAGATAAGGCCCTCCTAGATAAGCCTCCCCCAAATAAGGCCCCCCCATCTTTTGTCCCGGTTTGTGCCCCCACCCGGGATGAAAGTTTCCTGCACCACTGCGTTCCCGTGCTTTCCACCAGTTCCCACCTCTGTCTTCCCGCCATTTTTTCAGCATATATATGTACGCTTGGCCTCCATTTACATATCACATCTAGACTCATCATTCTCTTCCCATGGCTTCCATCGTTTCTCTAACCACCCGGGAGGCGGAGGTGCTTTGCGCCTCGAACTACCCCTACCCACCAGGCAACCGCATCCCCACCGGCTGGATAGTGAGCGCCGGTCCCTCCTGTCCCTCTAGGTGTGGAGCGCCGGCTGGCCATCACGAACCACTACTACCTTGAGCTTACGCCAGAGCAGCGGAGGAATCCCAACTGGCATCCCGACTATTTCCCGACTTGGGAAGCCGTCTTCATCAATCGGCGTGAGAGGGCGCTCACCAGGCACGAGGAGGACGGCCCACCTCCTTCGAACTTCAACGAGGCCGGCCGTCGGCTGTGGTGGCGCGACCGGACTCTCCAGAGTGTCATGGCCAACAACACGACCGGCAATAACCCCCGCCTGCGGTACCCTAAAATCCAGCCCACGCATGCCCAACCATCAAGGTTCGACTACAGCGACCCCGACGACGACAGCGACGACGGCGCCGTTGACTACGACGACTACAGTGGCGCGTATTACAGGGCTAGGCAGGAGCATGACTGAATCACTCCAACCATTAGGCATGTTTCTTAATTTTCAGTTGTGCTATGTATCCTTAGTGTTTGTGGGTTCCTTCTCTTGTGATGGTTCCTTCTCTTTGTGTGATCACCTACCGCGGCTCAGAACGTCTAGTTTGATTGAGCAAGATGTATTACATGAAAGGGGACCTTTATGGCTCAAATAAAAGGTTTAATACATTACATAGATTTATGTCTCAAATAAAAGGTTTAATTACATAGATTTATGTCTCAAATAAAAGGTTTAATACATTACATAGATTTATGTCTCAAATAAAAGGTTTAATTACATAGATTTATGTCTCAAATAAAAGGTTTAATACATTATTACACATCACCAACATCTAGTGTTGTGGTTTTCTTCTGCACCGTAGCCATGGAGAATCTTCATCATTTAACAGGATGCTTGGGTCAGTTTTCACTTTGAAGGGCGGAATTTCATGAAACTTATTGTAATCTTCTGACATGTCTGTCTTATCATCCACTCCCACGATGTTTCTTTTCCCTGAAAGAACTATGTGGCGCTTTGGCTCATCGTATTCTGTACTCTTTTGCTTATCTTTCCTTTTTCTCGGTTTGGTAGACATGTCCTTCACATAGAAAACCTGAGCCACATTGTTGGCTAGGCCGAATGGTTCATCCATGTACGCAAGATTGTTGAGATCCACTGTTGTCATGCCGTACTTTTCGTCTACATGTACCCCGCCTCCTGTCAGCTTGATCCATTTGCACCGAAACAAAGGGACCTTAAAAGTAGGTCCATAGTCAAGTTCCCATATCTCCTCTATGTACCCATAATATGTGTCAATCTGCCCATTGTCATCTGTTGCATCAAAGCGGACACCACTGTTTTGGTTGGTGCTCTTTTTATCTTGGGCGATCATGTAAAATGTATTCCCATTTATCTCGTACCCTTGGAAAGTACATATAGTCGAAGATGGTAACCTGGCGAACGAGTACAACTCATCTCCAACAGTGGTGTTATTCATGAGATGTGTCTGCAACCAATTGCCAAAATTCTTCTCGTGTTCCCCTTTAATCAAGGTTTCAGGCTTCCCCGGGTTTTCGGAGCGTAGAATATTCTTGTGTTTCTCGATATACGGAGCCACCACGGTGGAATTGTGTAGAACTGTGTAGTGTGCTTGAGTGAAAGAATGCCCGTCCCTACATACCATTGATTTCCTTCCTAGTGTGCCTTTTCTAGTCATCCTCCCCTCATACCGAGATTCAGGAACACCAATCGACTTAAGGTCAGGAAGAAAGTCAACACAAAACTCAATGACCTCCTCTGTTCCATAGCCCTTGGAGATGCTTCCTTCTGGCCTAGCACGGTTATGAACATATTTCTTTAAGACTCCCATGAACCTCTTGAAGGGGAACATATTGTGTAGAAACACATGACCGAGAATTCTAATCTCTTCGACTAGGTGAACTAGGAGGTGCGTCATAATATTGAAGAAGGATGGCGGGAACAACAACTCGAAGCTGACCAGATATTGGACCATATCAATCTGTAACCCTGATAGACTTTCTCGATAGATTACCTTCTGAGAAATTGCATTGAGGAATGCACATACCTTCACAATGGCTAGTCGAACATTTTCTGGTAGAATTCCCCTCAATGCAACCGGAAGCAATTGCGTCATAAGCACATGGCAGTCATGAGACTTTAGGTTTTGAAATTTTTTCTCTTTCATATTTACTATTCCCTTTATATTCGACGAGAAGCCAGACGGGACCTTAATACTGAAAAGGACTTCAGAAAAGATTTCCTTCTCTTCTTTGGTAAGAGCGTAGCTGGCAAGCCCTTGAAACTGCCCTGGATGCTTGCCGTCTCGTCCTTTATGATGTTGCTGGTCCTCCCGTGCTGCCGGAGTATCTTTTGACTTCCCATACAAGCCCAGGAAGCCTAGAATATTCATGCAAAGATTCTTCGTCAGGTGCATCACGTCGATTGCAGAGCGGACCTCATGCACTTTCCAATAGGGTAGCTCCCAAAATATAGATTTCTTCTTCCACATGGGTGCGTGTCCGGTAATGGGGTCTTTCGGAACAGGTTGTCCTCCAGGACCCTTTCCAAATATTACATCCAAATCCTTGACCATACCAAATACATCAGCACCACTACGGGGGACAAGCTTCGTCCTGGTTTCTGCCTTGCCATTGAAATGCTTGCCTTTCTTCTTTAAGGGATGACTGGACGGAAGAAAACGATGATTGTTCGGGTACACATTCTTTCTACATTTATCCAGATATATACTTTTAGTCTCATCTAAACAGTGCGTGCATGCATTGTATCCTTTATTCGTCTGTCCTGAAATGTTACTAATAGCAGGCCAATCATTGATGGTTACGAACAGCAACGCTTGTAGGTCAAATTCCTGCTGTTTGTGCTCATGCCACACAAGTACACCTGGTTTGGCCCACAACTGTAGAAGTTCATCAACTAATGGCCTTAGGTACACATCAATGTCGTTGCCTGGTTGCTTCGGGTCTTGGATGAGCACTGGCATCATAATGAACTTCCGCTTCATGCACAACCAGGGAGGAAGGTTGTAGATACATAGAGTCACGGGCCAGGTGTTGTGACTCCAGTTCTGCTCCCCAAAAGGATTCATGCCATCGGTACTTAGACCAAACCATAAGTTCCTTGCGTCACCAGCAAAGTCCGGGAAGTCTCTCTCGATTTTTCTCCACTGCCGACCATCAGCAGGGTGCCTCAACATCCCGTCTTTCTTACGGTCTTGCATGTGCCATCGCAACAACTTGGCATGCTCTTTATTTCTGAACAAACGTTTCAACCGTGGTATTATAGGAGCATACCACATCACCTTGGCAGGAACCCTCTTCCTGGGTTGCTCGCCCTCAACATCACCAGGGTCATCTTTTCTGATCTTATACCGTAATGCAGTGCATACCGGGCATTTATCCATATTCTCGTACTTCTCACCGCGGTAGAGGATGCAGTCATTAGGGCATGCATGTATCTTCTGCACGTCTAATCCTAGAGGGCAGACAAGTTTCTTTGCTTCGTACGTACTGGAGGGCAATTGGTTATTTCTTAGAAGCAGCTTCTTCACTATTACCAGCAACTTTTCAAATCCCGAGTCAGTCATACCGGTCTCTGCCTTCCACTTCAACAATTCCAGTGTGCTACCCAGCTTCTTCTGGCCATCTTCACAAGTTGGATACAGCAATGTGTTGTGGTCCTGTAACATCTGCTCGAACTGCAACCTCTCCTTTTTTGTGTCGCAGTCTCGCCTTGCATCACTAATGACCCGACCAAATTCATCAACGGGCTCATCTGGTTCCCGTTCTTCACCCCCTTCTTTATCCTTATCTTCAACTGCGGTATCATCGTATTCAGGGAACATAGATCGGTAGTTGTCATCATCGTTCTCTTCTTCATCGCCGTCTTCCATCATAACCCCTCTTTCTCTGTGCTTGGTCCAAACATTATAGCCGGACATGAAACCAGACCAAAGCAGGTGGCTCTGAATGACTCTTGAGGAAGTGTGAGCCTGCTCATTTCGACATTCAACACATGGACAACACATAAAACCATCCCGCCGCTTGTTCGCCTCGGCCACAAGGCGAAAAGAACGCACGCCTTCTCTGTAAGCGTTAGAGCGTTGGTCACCGTACATCCATGGGTGGCTCATCTGCATCATACAACCATGCATATATATCAAACGCAATCACGATGCTTAAATTAGTGCCGCGCAGTCAAAACGAGAAAAAAGTTGCTAACCTTTTAGGACACTTCAAAACAAAGAGGAGAAACCTTAAGTGTCGCTCTGGCACCTCATATCATATTTTGTCTTGTGTGAACTCAAGTGGCATCGCTCTAATAGGCATTTTACCGAACACCTCTAATGCATATGAAGAAAAAAAGTTAGCACAAAGTTATACCCACCTCTCACATAGGAAAAAAACAGGAGAGAGTGGATGGCTGGGTGCATATATATAGGCCAGGCCATTAGTCCAGGTTTGAGATACAAACCGGGACTAAAGGTCCTGCCAGGAGCACGCGTGCCGGCCCAGACCCATTTGTCCCGGTTTGTATCTCAAACCGGGACTAATGGTTCCTTACGGACCGGGATATAGTGCCTCGGCCTCCTCGGGCCGTCTGGTTCGGACCATTAGTCCCGGCCCCAGCCACGGCCGGGACTAATGGCCCGAACCAAAGGCCCATTTTCTACTAGTGTTGGTTAGGTTAGTTTAGCTTGATTTCCTTATTAGGCTGGTCGCTGATGCCACTTCTGGGGCAAAGAAAAATGTATTCAAGGCTTCAAGCACTTGGCACCAGAATGTGATAGCTGCTGCAAGGCGCTGCTTGTTTGTGTCGATTATTTTGCCTTTTTCTTGTATATCTCGGACGTTGAATCATGCATACACCAAAACGTCCCTCCACTATGTTGGGAGCGATTGGATTAGTACAGTTAGCTAAATTTTCTGAACAATACGAATGGATTTTTCTACATGAATATGTCACCTCCAAAAAAGAGAGAAAAACAATGTGCTCCGTCAGCTTTACGTAATGGTCGGGACACGGCTATGGAAATGCTGTGAGAATTTTAAAAGGGGTAAAAATTGGCATAAGTCTTTGCTAAATGGGGTAATTAGGATGAAAATTTACTAAATAGGGCAAATAGCGTCACAATTATCAAACTAGAGGGTAAAAATAGAATTTACTCTTTTAATGAGATTTTTTTCGTTTGCTCCTTTATGCGGTACCTATTAGAATTCCTATAGTCGTTAATGGAGTACTATTTTGAGAGCTCGGCCTAAAATCGACCTTCACTATTTCATTTTTACTTATCCAAGATGACTAGAGGAGTAAAATTTTGGCGCCTCCCACTGCTGCCCGAGCCATCCAATACCATTGCCCCTAATTCCTACCGAAATGGAACAAGAAGGCTCTTCCTAAACTGTGGCTCCTCGCCGGCAACGAGGATCTTCGTAAAATCTTGCCGTTCATCTTACCGCATTCCCTCGCCGTTGTGTTGCGTGCTCATGCGTCGTGGGTTCGTCATGTTCGCCCGTCCGTGTAGCCATCCAGCTGGACGTGCCATGCGGCTGCCTGTAAATGTGTGTCTGCTGCTGTGTGTGCTTGTGCGTGCAACCATTCGGACGTGCTGTGCATGCGGGAAGTCGGCCACGACATGCTGTCCGTGCTGCCTATGTATCCGTGCCTCTCCATCTAAATGCATCTCTCCACCAGGCATTGTCCTTGTCCGGACTTGTCGTCTTCAGGAAGTAGCAAGAAAGAAGAAGAAGAAGATGTAGAGAGACTTCCATGTGGGGTCACATCGTTTGAATAGTTAAATTACAGAGATGGGTTTGGATCGGCAACCATTAGAGGAATAAAATTTTACTCATCTAGGATTTCTCATCCATTTTCTCCTGTGAAATATAAGGGGTCGCGGTTAGAGATGCTCTTACACACATTTTTCTCTGCCTCTTGGGAACATATTATTAGCATTGTGCCTCTAGGGTATGCTGAAGTCCTTGCTCTTCGGCGAGATTTCACCCTGGCTCGTGAAGAGAGTTTTTATAGGGTGGTGTTTTCTTCGCACTTCTTATCGTTAGTGCAACAGATCCTTTCCTCAACGACAGATGTCTCCTATTTGCATTATTGTTGCTGATATCAAGCGATTGTCGAGTGGCTTCTCGTCGACGTCTTTCAGTCAGGTTAAGCATTTTTAGAATGAGGCGACACAAATTTTAGCTAATTATAGCGAGTCTGTTGACTCTAGATTTATTTTGCATTCTATTCCGGAGAGCATGCTGGAAACTATTTATATTGAAATGGTTTAACAAATAAAGCACCAAGCCTCCGGTGCGGAAGAGGCCCGCGATGAAAATGTCCCTTCGCACATGGTGAATCGGACCGTCACTACCCCAGGGTGGGCGATGAGGTTCTACTACGGTGACCATTCCTCTAATCGTGTGCGAAGCCACAAATTATTTCGTGTGTCCAACTGTCTGCGACTTTTCAAGATTTTGCAAATAGGTATTCCTTACTAATCGTCTGCATTATTTGATGATTGCAAATGATTTGCGCTCCTTTTCGTATGTGCTCATCTTAATTCAGAAATAATATTTCAGATCTAGCAGTACCGACATTGCAAATGCTTATGCTGCACTAGTGTAGACCCATGATGCTTAGAGTACATTTATGCCAATACAATACCAAACCTCAATTTTATTTGATTGCACATCGGATACATCATTTGTTTACGGACATTTTCAACATAGCTTCATGAGTTAGCTATACAAATGAGAACGATACACATATCAAAAGATAATATCTATCCATTTTTGGATACGTATTTAACTATGTGTTAATGATAAACCTTGCAGTGATAAAAGAATGTGGAAATCTCTCTCAAAAAGGAGGCAACTTCACCTTCTCGAAAGAGTAGACACCATGCATTCTATGTTTTGCTCTCGTTGAAAGATTTTTGTCTTGTATAAAAACATTTTTCAATGTGATAACATACATAAACTAAAGCGAACTAAACTAAGTAAATTCAAATTCCTATGATTAATAACTTAACTATGGAATTCATGGTAATGTCGGCTTTTTCTTCGAACAAGGCAAGAGGTGTGCATGATGTCGCACATCTTCTTTCAATATCTTCTTCTTATGCAAGTATAGAATAAAAATATATTAATATAGATGGTTATAATCAACTACACTAACAACAAAGTAATTACCTGTATTTAATAAAAGTCCAACACAATGTTGGCCTAATGCAAATGTAGATCTATTTACTACACAACCATGCTCACAACAAAGTAATTAACAAATCCACCGTGCATTTGAATAGATTAAAAAAGAGCAACATAAGGTCAGGCCACTTAGTTCATATATGTTGATACATACAACACAAAACCAAAGTAACAACAAAGCAATTAACAACTTAACCGTGCATTTCAAGATATTAGAATGGACTAGCTAGTGCATGTGAAGGATTTAACAACCTTTGGTAGGGAACAACCAGGACAGCGTAGACACCTTCCACCGTGTGCAATAGGTCGGGAGGTCGGCCGGCATCCCATGCCGCATGGATCGAGAGGACGTGTCAACGCAGATGGGGCGCCTCTACAAAGAACTGTCGGAGAATAGCTGATGCAACGCCTTGCCAACGTAGGTCCAACCAAGTGCCCTTCTATGGATGTAGATAAGCACAAAAGAAGATGTGCTGGCTATGGTGTGGAGTTTGGTCATATTCTCTATGCCTGGTCCTCTTATGTAAATGTAGGGTTCCACTAAATGGGCTATTGGCAAATTTGTGCATACCTATGTGAGGAGAACCGTTTGTGATCACGTGTTTGATGTATTGACTAACCCACATGTCTGTACCAAAACGACAAGGAATTTATTGCTAGCAAATCTATACTTACCAAACACCGAAATTATGCACAATGAATTAATTAAAAGAAAAATTATTGCTACCAACACTATATTTGCCAACTGTTGGCAAATATAAGCACACGGTACATCTCTCACATCAGTTAAATGAACAAACTACCAAGTTAACTCAAACAAATAGTAGGCATCTTAACATGTGAATCCGTGCACATCATAGGGGGTTATAACTAGGCGAACGACATCATTTTCAACAATGAAGTCGAATATGCAGATTGTTTCCTCCTTCAATTTAAAGCACTTCACAACATGAGACCAATCAGTCGTTAAGATAGCCATATCCCTAGTCTTATCCTTTTTCAACGAAACATACTTTTTGATCTTGAAGTGAGGGCACCATGTGTCCGCTGGCAGTAATCCTCCTTCTTCAATGCCAAAGTCTAGAAGGTACCTCCTTGTGTAGCTGATTGAAAAGTACTGAAACAAATTTAAAATGATGAATATATTAGGTTATAGTATATAGATTATTATCAATATATAATAAATTTCAATTACCAATGACTAGCTAATACCTAGCATGTTGATTTTACTTTGAATACATTTGACTTTTTCATCCGGCAAACATACAAAAAAATGGAAGGAACTCCTTCTTACATTCGCATACTAACCTGATTAAATATTGAACTAGTCATCTCTATGTCACTGCCCCATACACAGTGACGCTCAAACTTTTTACCCCTCCATCATTAGTACCTATATACATAAGCATGTAGAATATATATGGACTAAGTACAACATAATTCAGCTAGTATATTGGTGAACAAAGGACCACAATGATAAAGTATAATGTGCTTTGTTGTTCTTTATGAGTACTCTGCACTCAACAGGGCGCTCGTTGTCGGGATCTCAACCACTCGATATGTCAAGGCAAACTCCTTGCTTGACCATTTACCCTACATTATCATAAATGAAACAATGAAAAATCATGTTTCATAGTTTGAGTGAAAAAAGAATGATTAATTGTCTGAGTTAAAACAAGAATACACTAGGTAATTAGTCGCATAAACTTGGGTACATATATTGCATGGAGTTCTAGCTGCATCGAATACCATGAAAATATTGGTGGTTATTTTCCATGAAAGATTAGATCTACTACTAGCAGAAAAGGGAGCAACGAGAGAAGATAAGATGAGACCGCAAAGTCGATAAAGAAGACATGTTGCACGTGGGGTATTTTTAGATCCATTAAACGATTCGAGCTTTAACTCTTGGAGATATAAATGTGTACAACCCTTGTGTCTATTTTCTCAGAGGCCGCACACGTTTCATTCACTAAACTCATTGGAGTTGTGAGGGTATGAACGGTAGTCGTCCAAATTGATTTTGCAGTCGTCATCAGAGAAGGACTAGCTGGCCGAGTACGAGGGGGAGGAGTCTTCATCGTGGTACGGTGGTAGGATGGAGTTCTCCTCCTTCCCAGCCTCTACAGATTTTCCTCCTCAGTTACAACCCGAGCATCCTGCTCAACTCGGTGGCACTTCGTCGGCAGGCACCGTCAGATGCAGGCAAGGTGAGCAGTCTTCTAGCTGTGAGCCATATCGAACTCTATTGTAGAAGATGTATCATCACAAACGCATAGCACACGGTGGTAGGAGAAGAGACTATGCACGCTTCTTACGGAATTCGAGGAAAGCACACTATAATTTCAGACTCACAATGTGAGAAAGGGACTAGAAAATGAAATAGAGGAAACTAGAGAAAACGTCGCAATTATGAGGCACATGTTTCAAATGACAGATATCGTGCGGGGATTTTTCGCTTATAAGAAAATTATTTTCAGGAATCGGGCCATGTGTGTTTTATTTGTTACGGTTCAAGAAATTGTTTTGTGTGCGCTAAGCCTGCGAAGGGGACTGCCTGGTCCATGGGTATACGGTAGAATTTTTGCAGCGTCAACGATCTTCCGCGCTACACACGGAAGGTCATTCGGTGTATGCAGGGGGTGTTAATAGACCTGATTTTAGTAGTGAGAAATCGTCTATTTTGGGCCATAGAGTAGAGGCCCTTATGTTAGCCCATTGGGGGAAATGAAGCCACGATCTGGATTGTAGGTATATTTGATCTAACGGCTGACAAACTCTAATCACTGTGGTAAGATGTATGTAGTTTAGTTTTACTGTTTCTTAATTAATAATGTAACACAACCATGGATGTTTTCTTTGTGAAAATGCACCGATATTCATACCCACCAACAACAGTAAAAATTATCCTGAAAGTAATAGAAATTACAAAAAGGTACTTGGTTCACCAAACGACGAACACTAGAACTCGGACGAGCCGAAGGTGCCCACATCCTCACTAGAGGCGGGCAAAGCTTGTTGTAGTAGGAATTGTTGCATTAGATAGATAGAATGTCATCATGCTAAGGCTCCAAAAGTACAACGCACAAGAGTAGCAACTGTCGTAGATGAAGAGAAACGTAGATGAAAAGAGACATGACCAAATCCGGCGATATCTTCCGGAGACACACCTCCACCCATCCTCCGAGAACGCTGGACGCATAACTAGAATAGAGGCTAGACAGGAGGACTTTATTCCATCTTGAGGTAGTCTCCTCAGCCACACCTTCCTAAATAGGAAACAAACCCTAAACAAACTAGTGAAAACATAAAAAATGCAGTTACCATCGACAAAGACCGGGATCCACCGCACCTCCATGGCCCTAAGGCCATTGGAGGCGAGGCAAATTGGCGGCGGCGCCGACAGGAGGCATCAAAACCCTAGTCGCCGACGTATCTTTAGGAATGAAGGGTTACAGTTGTGTATTGTCATTGATGTTTCAAATGAACAAAAACAAACATGTGTCTACACATTAGAATTATGTATGTTAAGGAACTCAAATAAGCACTTTGGCAAATTTCGTTACGATCTGGATGCACCACTATAGCCATGTGTGTCTTTAACATTCTAGTCCTCGACCATTTGATTCCAGTACCTGTTGAATTATCACCACGACCTGACAGCCACTTCGTTGGTCTATTATGACTAGTGAACCCAGTAAATATAACACTAAGGCTACTATGTTATCGTTTCGTCTTTGTTCTACTATTGATTAGATAATATGTATCTAATGATACACCAAGTATGTTTGTGGCACATTGCACATGGAGATTTTTTCCTGTCGTTGAGAATTTGCATGGTCCTCTACTATGGCCCGACATGAAAAATTGACATGTACAATCTATTATCTGCAAATGATTACTACATCTGTATTAGTAACTAATCAATCGATCAATTATCGACATGGTGTCCCCTCCAAGCATATCATGCGTAATATTGATATAACCTTCCGGTGTGTTCCATGTCCCATGACAATAGAGAGAATCAAAGCGAATGTGGATGGAACAAGCACTTATGATACAATAGTCTAAAGTACTCCCTCTGTTTCATATTACTCCACACTTTTGACCAAGTCAAAATCAATCTTTGTAATGTTTAATTAGGTATAACATACTATTGAAGATTGTTCCTGCAGAGAACCTATCGAAGTAGGATGCAATTGAACACTTGGGATGGACATTATCTTCCCAAACCTTCATGAAGCCTAGCAAGGAAACTGTAGACAAAGCATGACAGAGGGACATAGAGAGTTAGCCAGGTTCTGGCCACCTTGCGGTGTGAAATCCTATTCCTGCTTGTCTGGACTGCTTGCACTGCTTGGCGAGGTTTATAATACAAGGTGTTAAGAATGCGCTCAGATCTAGAGTTTCTAGAGGTGGAAGAAGATCCCTCTCTATGATGCCCTTCTGACCCTTATATAGGCGCCCTGATCCTCTTCCCGCCCTTGGTGTAATATTCCCAATGTCTACCATGCCTACCAGGTAACTGAAGAACAATGGAGCGAAGTGAGTAGACAAGCATATACATTTTGAACCGGAGAATGAGTCCCAGGCAGTGTCTAAAAGCTCTATACATATGGGAGATCATTCAGATATCTATGAGGAATTAAAGAAGGTATTGCAAAATATTCAACTGAATATGTACATGTGGATCTCACTAGCCGGATTAACTAGTTAGGTCAAAAAGTAATGTTGCACCAAGAAGCAACGCATGTGGGGAGCAGCTGGTACTTGTAGCTCGTTGCCGCGAGTCCTCAGGTTTACGTAGTCCGATGCGCTACACATTCGCTCACGAACACTACACAAGAGAAAGCTCGTTGTTTCAGACTCCCTCCGTCCTAAAAATATATATTGCTGACACATTTTTTAACGATCGTGTAGAGACTAGAGAGACTTTCATGTGGGATCACTTTATTTGAGGAGTTAACTTAGAGGATTAAAAGTTTACCCATCTATGTTTTCTCATCCATTTGCTCCTCTAAAATAGATCAGATTGGTTAGATATACACTTACACGCTTGCTTCTCTGTGTTGCGTAGCTCCTCCTCGAATCAGGCTTTCGCCCAGCTATATAAATATAGCAACCGTTTGAGACTGCTGCTGGGCCAGACAGCAGAACGCCCAAAAGACAAAACAAAAAGAACAAAAAAGAAAAAGAAGAGAAAATAAAGCCGATAACAGTGGCTTGACAGAAACTAGGATGACCCGCAACCGCTGCGTCCTCCGGAAGATTACCACCACGCTCCTAGCACTCCGAAGCGTCGCGTATATAAGAAGCACCTCCAAGAAGGAAAGCGACGATGACGACGTTGCTGCCCGGACTAGTCCTAGGGTTTCCCTGATACGCTACGGGAGGTGGGGAAGAGATACACCCGACGCCCTTTAGGAAGGACGGCTACACCTGCAGGCGTCACCGCGTCAGTGTCAAGACGAAAAGGATTTCTCCCGACCTCTCAAAAAAACCACACTCCTGGACACTTCGAATTGCTCCACCATGCAGGCCGCCCACCAGCACACGCCACCATGGTCTTGCCATCACCCCCGCTGTCTCACCGTGAGCCCCGGTGTGAGACTAGTACGACCGAAAGGGAGGAACTTCGGCAAAGTCGGCGGTACAGTCACATGTGGGAGGGGACTTCCTCCACCGCTGGAGGGCGATAGCCGACCGGATGTAGCAATAGGGGCAAACCAGACCCTCACTGGCCTGGCCTCTCCCAAGAGGGTTCGTGAAGCCCTGTCGCCACACTGCAGCAAGGGTGTCACTGTCGCCACCAACCTGAGCGTCAGATCTTACTTCTCCGTCCACCAGTGAATCTACTGCCATCGCAGATCCCCGCCGCCAAGCAGCAGCGTCGTCGCCTCCGAGTTCACCCGGGCTTGCCGGACCGCCACTGGTCTGAGGCACACCCCCTGGGTTAGCACGGCCAGACACCACCTTGACGAGTAGCGACTCAGGCCAAGACGACCAACAACATGCAGCACAAAGGAGCAGACGACCGACGCCCCCAGCAAACATGGCCCCTCCATGTCGCCGGCGAGGCACGCCTGACAGAACCCGCCATGGTCTGTCCAGCAGCACCCAACGCTGGGCGCGCCTAGCCTAGGGCTGTTCCCCGGCCACGCCCGGTCCGGAAAGGAGCACCTGGCCACCCTCACGGTAACCCAGACATGGGCCGGCCAAGGCACGTCAAGACCAGATCAGGCCCAGATCTTGCTGACCGAGCCCCGCCGGCCGCTCACTCCGGCCGCTGCGCTAGCCCTCCGGCCATCCCCGCCGTGCGTTGCCACCGTGGGAGTCCTCCCCTGCCACCAGGACCGAACGACCCCAGGGCCCAACGCCACCGGCCGCCGCCTCCACCGGGTAGAACCACCACCGCCCACAGCCCTCGCCGCACCAGAATCAGGCGCGAACCACCACTCCGCCGCCCGTCGCACTGCCACCCTGCCAAAGCTGAGCGCCGCCACCCTGCTTCCCGGCGGGAGAGTTAAGCTCCGGCCTGGGGGTGTTCCCATGGCCACCCCACCGCGCGGGAGGACGAAGAGGGCCTCGCCGCCGCCGGCACGGACGGGGCTTCGCCCGGCCGCACCCCATGGCAGCGGCGAGGAAGGGGGGGAGGGGAGAGGTCCGGCGGCGGGGACTTAGGGTTCCTCCGGGTCTCCGCGCGGGGGCGACGCTGGAGGGAGAGAGGGGCCTGCATAGCTAAGGAACTCAAAGTACAGGTTAGAGTGCCAATTAACCTATCAAGCTATTTGGAATGTGGAAACCTGCCGTTGTGATGCCTGGTAGACATGTGTGGAACACAGAGTTACTTGTGTTGTTTATCCGGTGATGTACTACTCCTCACACACCACCATACTAATCCCAACTGTCACTTCCTACCAGCGACCTCCCCGGCGCTTCACTGCCGACTCCCACCTCCACCACTCCGCCACCTGACCCTAGAATTGTTATCCATGGCAGCTTAGGCGAGAGATGTGGCGGCCATGCAAGCCAGTGGTAGGCCATCGGATGTGTCTACGCTGCTGCAGAGTCGTCATCCAGTGCGGCTTAGGCTGTAGCCGAGAATATTCTGCGGGATTTGAATTTGATCACGCATCACATTGGAGAAGATTTTGTGTGTTGGCCATTCACCGGGCATGGAACTTATAGTGTTCGATCTTCGTACAAGATTGCTCGTTCGTCGAAATTCTTTATCTAGCTAGCACATCACTTAGGCTAGAGGTATGAATTCGAATCAAGCTGTGATTAAGAAGGATAGAAGGAATTGTGGAATATAATTGCTCCTGGTAAGATGAAGATCCATTTATGGCGCTTAGCGCATGAATGTTTTCCTAGAGGAGTGCAGCTATTACGGCGGAATATTCCAGCAAATAGCAAGTGCATGTTCTACGGCTGAATTGAAGTTGAGGTTATTGAGCATTGCATGCTATTGTGTCAGTTCGCATGAATGGTTTGGTGGGAGATTAAACAACATGTACATATGCATCCCAACAGAAAGTTTTTTTCTGTTATTATAAGCTATGGTTGTTTGGCTTCTTGACACGTGCGACCGAACTCCAAGCTACGACTCTGCCCGTGGGTTTTTGCCACATATAGGAGGCACACAATGAGACTTGAAATTATGAAGTTAAACCAAACGCAAGTCGTAGAAACCCAAGTCATAGCAGTGGGAAGATACTAGCATATGTTGGCATTGCAGCTCCTGAGTATGCTGACGCCACTGCATATCCCAAATGGACTCCAGCGCCACCAGACACGGTTTCGATTAATTCTGATGCAGCTATCTTTGAAGCCCTGAGATGCATGGGACTGGTGTGATTATCGGTAAGCACCGTGGTGAATGTCCAGTGGCCTGCCGGGAACACGTCTTGTTGGCATTGTAGCTATGGAGTATGCTGAGGTCCTTGCTCTTCGGCGAGCTGTGACCCTGTCTCGTGAAGTGGGTTTTGATAGGATGATCTTTGCTTCAGATTTCTTATCGTTGGTGTAGCAGATCCATTCCTCAACGATGGACATGTCTCGTATTGATATTCTTGTTGCTAGCATCAAGCGATTGTCGAGTGGCTTCTCGTCGGCATCTTAGTTTAGTGAGTTTGGTGACTCTAGATTTATCTCGCATTCTGAAGACCATGCTGGAACTCTTTAGATTGATATGGATTAATCAATAAAGCGCCCAATTCTGCCATAAAAATATACTCCCTCCGATTCTTAATAAATGTCCCTGATGTGGTGCAAAGTTATAATAAATCAATGACACTTATTATGGATTGCAGGGAGCACTATGTATTTTAAATTCCAAGCCCCCGTTGCCGAAGAGGTGTGGCCCGTGAGAGGTGTAGACGAAATTTACCAGAATTCGTCTACTTCAGTCTATTTTAGGCCATAGAGTAGTATGCAGATAGGTGGGAAACGAAGCTACGATCTGGATTGTAGGTACTAACGGCCGACGAGCTCTAATCACTCTGGTAAGGTGTAGGCAGATCAGTTTTACTGTTTCTTAATTAACGTAACACCATTATGGATGTTTTTTTTGATAAGTGCACCGACCTATTAATCACTACTGGAAAAAAGGCCTATAGTCCCGGTTCATAAGGGCCATTGGTCCCGGTTTTTGAACCGGGACCAATCACTCGGGACTAATGCTGGTCCCGGTTCGGGTATGAACTGGGAACAATGGGTCTCCACGTGGACGCGAGCGCGACGAGGGATGGTGGATCATTGGTCCCGGTTCGTGACACAAACTGGGAACAATGGGTCTCCATGTGGACGCTTGCGCAACGAGGGGGTGTGGATCATTGGTCCCGATTCGTGGCATGAACCGGGATCGTTGGTCTCTGCATTTCGGGCTATTCTTGTGCCGCGGCAAGGTTTTGTTATTTTCATTTATTTATTTTGTGTTTTGTATTCGATTAAATGGTACTACGTATATACAACAATAATGAAACCACAATATATATATATATATTACACATCATGATCACAAATATATTATACACCGCCTCATCCGTCTTCTTGGTCGAAACATATTAATTACAAACAATACTCACACGAATTTGATCTAATTTACATCTTCTTTTTTACACTTCACCCTTCCAAATGAACCGGCTAATAGTATTCTCCTTTCGGATCTATGACTTGTTCTAATAAGAATCCGGCAATTTCCTCTTGAATTGCTTCGAAGTGTTCTTGTGATAGAAGACCGTTCCGCATCCGTTCGATCTAATTTAAAGAAGGGGATCAATATATATGAATGAAACTAAACACAATTGGTGCTAATAATATAAATTTGTGATTATTGTTTATCGTACTTCAATTTTTTTGATGTTCCGGTCTGCGCCCTTCTCTTTGGTCGTCTGGCGAATGAACTCGCAGATATAGTATCCACATAAGTTATTCCTGGCTTCCTGCCTCAAGCACTTTACGAGAACGGAGTTCAATCAAAATAATAATCAAGCATGATAATGGTGGTATTGAAACTAGAATCAAAGAGATGCGTTGATCTAGCAAGTAGTACTTACAGTCAATACTTGAAATGTAAGCTCTGGCTTCAAAACACTCCTAGTATTGGCGGTGAACCGTTTCCAAGCCTTCTGGAGGCATTCTTGCATGTTCGCCCACTTTTCTAAAGGTGTGCGTTTCGAGTCCAGGACTTTTACTACTCCGGTGTCAACAACAATGATTAACAGAATATAGTGGAAGCTGGACACACTAACAAAATATAACACGATTCAATTATACGCTTAACATCGAGTAAGCGAAAATAGAATGTGTACAAGACAGTAGCACTCGCCCAAAGTTGTAAGAAAATAGTATTTCCCTTCTGTTGCTGAAATACGTCAACGCTTGTACCAAGTTATCCTCTATCTCTTTGGGATTTGTTTTTAGAGTAACTTCATGACTGAAATTGCAGTCAACAAACCCAAGGTCATAGATTTGTCCTTTGTTGCATTCAAGAATCTTCATTCTGCATATATAATTAGTATAGTGATGAGTAAGATTATACAAGCAACGAATGAGCTGAGCTAGAAAGACTTAATTACACAAATTAATAATACTTACAAACAATAGACACTGGCGATAGTTTTGTCGAGGGCGTCTCGTTGGTAAAACTGAAATAATTATGAAAATTCAATTAGTAGGGAGCCATCTCCATGACCGTAATGTTGGTGTTTATATCCAGCATAGATCAAGTTTTTGGATTCAGCACAGGCTTGCATGTACCACTTATGCAATCGTCGTATTTTTGTTAGTAGATATTTGACTAACTCGGGTTTGACGAGTGGAGCCCCCTACCGGTATACGTATGCTATTTCTTGGTACCCCACGAACTCATCCATACGACACTTGTACTCAGTAATAGACAGTCCCTATAATTTGGCATTTTCTCCATACAGTTGAACAAACTCCAGATCAATGTTCGGATCATGCCGCTCCTGGGCTCTCCACTCATTAGAATCGTACACTTTGAGCGGTTCGATCGATTGATATTTCTGTTGTCCGAGCTGGGCAACTTCTTTCCTGACTCTCCTCTCTTTTGCCTCAGCCGACTTGGTAATAGAGCGATTATAGTCTGATGTGAGCGCTATGGGTGGGTGAAGCTGAATCTTAAGCACGGCTGCTTTGGCTTTATCTTCTGCGGTGACCGGGAAGAATGGCTCTATCGGCTTTTTTTTGTTAGCCATGTCAATCTTCCACTTTTCATAATGGGCAGCCGCGGCCGCAGCAATTTCCTCACTTGTCTTCTCGCAAGGTAGCCTCTTCATATTCTTATGAGGTACTTTTGGGAGGGGCGATAGCTTAAGTTTCGGTGATTGGAACACGCTCTTGCTGCTGGTGGTGGTGCTACCCCTCTTAGTATACTTCCGCTTTTGTCTCTAAGGCTCAGGGGACGAAGACGGCTGAGGCGGAGGCGGAGACGACGGAGGCAGAGATGGAGATGGCTTGTAACATCCCAAAACTTTAATCAAGGTTAATCAAGACCCAAATCACCCAAATTAGGATAAACAAAAACTTTTCCTCATTAAAAGATTTAAACATGCATATAAGCGTTGCATTTAATAGGAATTGTTGTGAATTGCCATGATTGATTG
Organism: Avena eriantha; assembly: GCA_910589775.1. Lineage (NCBI taxonomy): Eukaryota > Viridiplantae > Streptophyta > Magnoliopsida > Poales > Poaceae > Avena > Avena eriantha. The sequence continues at coordinate 101,446,546 of OU342743.1, read as the reverse complement.
TTCTATTGGTTGTAAAATGACTCTAAGGTGATTTCACATCATCTAGATCATTCCCAAGAAAAATCCAACGAAAAACAAATCAAAAAGAATTAATAAAGGAAATGGTCACTTTTGCCATTTTAATCAACTAGGTCACTTTGAGTGTTCCTAGGACTCAATTTAAACAGAAAACATTCTAAATCTTTGCACCCCTTGATAGTACAAGTAAAGATCTACCAAGGCCCACCTTGAATACTTACAGAAACATTTAAACTCTAAATTTAAATGACATTTGAAAATTGAATCATGTGTATGTACCTAGATCAGACTTTTTCAAAAATCACTCAAATGAACTCAATTTGAAAATCCCAAGCAACCAGAGATGCTTAATCATTATACCAACCACTCCACCAAAAATCTTTGAAAAATTCAAATCTTTGTGTCATGCGGCCATTTGGTCGAACACTTGGCACGCACAGTTTACACTCTAGTCTAGCCTCACTGTGTCTACAGGAATTCGCAACCCAATTGACGCATACTCACTCCCATTGTCCCCCTTTGATCTAACCAAGCCTTAACACAGCCGTCGCCTAGTCCCCGGCCACAGTGCAACGCCAGCTCGACGCCATGCTCGCCGGCCAACCGTGCCCAAGCAATAGGAGACCACCAGTCGCTCTCCGCCACTCCAAGAAGAAAGGAGTGATCACACCGTCGTCCATGTCCACCCCACGGCCACTTCCATGCCCTGGACCACTGAGCACAAGCCCCGCACCGAGCTCTCTGTGCCACACCAGCGCATGCCAGAGCGCCACCCCCGGCAAGGCCACACATGTTGCGCCTCGACCACCGCCCGCGCGCGCCGCTCTGCCTTGACCACAACACCCCGCCAGACATGCCCACCTCCCACCGCGTGACCCACAAACGCCGGGAACAACGTCGAGCACTGCCTCTGTCTCTCATAGCGCGAGACGCTCCCGACCATTAGCCACCGCCCTAGCACCGTATTTAAGCCCTAGATGACCGCCAAGGAACCGCCCACCATCCGCCTACCTTGCCCACGCCAATAGCCCGCTGTGCCGTCGACCACGACGAGCTCCGCCCATTCTTCTCTGCCGCCTCGCCACGCCTATATAAGGGAGCCTTCCCCACCTCTAGCCACAGCCGCTCGAGTAGCTAGCCGCCAGAATTTTGCCGGAGATAGCTGCGGTAGAGGAGGAGACGCCCTCGTCGATTTCGTACACACCCGGAGCTGCCGCGACCTCGCCTGAGTCCGCCGTCATCTCCTCGTTCAAACGCCCCCATCGCCGCACTAGCTGGAGCCCTGGTATGCCCCCACTGCACCTCCGCAACGCCGCTTGGCCTCTGTCTCGCCGGCGATGTGTTCGTCATCGACGATGAACGAGAGCCGTAGATTCTAGGTCTAATCCTACGGTCCACGTTGCCCCGTACCGCTTCGCGTTTTATTGAGCCACTAATAGGCGGGAGCCCCCTGTCAGCTGTTCTTAACACCGCGGAGTGAAACTGGGCCGGCCCGTTAGTGTTCCCGCGCTGGCCCTGTGATTCAAATTAGGAATTTTCTTTTTAGACTTAAATTTAATTCTATCCCTTAGTTTAAAAATCAATTCAGGGAGTTTTACAAACCCAAATAACATGATTCCAATTTCATTGGAAAGATAATGAAAATCTCTATCCAAGACCGTTGGATTTAAATTAATTAGAGTTAGATATCTCTCCTAGTAAAAATAACAAGACAGAAGATTGTTCACATTCAAACATTTTCTAAAATCAACCAAAATAGCTTTTGAGTTGATTCGAACTCTCAAAAATCACATTTCACCATACCTATCTGAATATGTAATAATATTAAAGTTTACATGCAGTCACTTTGGACTAGTACCAGAATAATGCTATATTGGCATTTCTAGTCACTTTAAATCATTAAATAGTAAACTTAAACTTATTAAAAGGTGATCCAACATTTAAATCACATTCCCATGTATTAGAATATGTGGTGATGACATGTGTCCACATGATCCCATATTTTAATTGGAGAATATTAAATCTTAGTTATTTTCAATGAGTAGACATTACTTTTCTCAAATAAAAAGATTGAAACTAGTTCATTAAACCTTGTGTTGTTTGTGATGGTGCTAGATCATCAAATGTGTGCCTTAGAGTACTAAATAGACTAGTTAAGTCTTGTTTGGTGATCGTGTATCCCGTATATATTTATAGACGGTAGTAACGACCAAGCTTACGAGGAGGATGCGTTCTACCCAGAGGAGGGGGAGAGAATTTCAACTACTGCACTACCCAAGGCAAGCTAGCACTTGCAAGTATTATACTTATGCAAATCATCATTTACAATGCAAGCTAACCTTCGCAAGCTAGAACTAAGCAAGTTAACACTTGCCCCCTTAACTTGAGCAAATGCTTTAGGCATGCTTTGGTTATACATTTTTACTTATACCACCCCAAGTTCTATTTACAAGCTTTACCTCCATTTACTTTACCAAAGTTTCTTACTTTGTTTGAAGATAGCATCAAGAGTATAAAACATGGCCTATCTAGTTAGACCTAGATGTCATTCTATGGCATGTGATTGATATTAGTATCCCACATTAGTGAACACTCTTAACTTAGTAGTTTAGAGCTAAACCAAAACTTGATCACTTTAGATGGGAATACTTGGTGAAAATGACTTGTGAAAACCTTAGAATGATGAGTCATTCTATTGAGATGTTTTGACATGTGTTGAGAAACACAAATGGTTTATGATGATGAAAGCATTGAGGCATGAGCCTTAGCCCTTTATAAAAACTGATGGTTGGGTTCGGATGCGATACCATTCCAAAATTACCGTACAACCACATTACCTGAATTGGGTAAGGCTTAGCCGGAAGTTCATATGCATTAGTATGAGTTCCCTCGCGCGAGAGGTCTGAGCTGAGGCTACCTCTCAATGTTGTCTACCTATGTAGTGCCCAGGATGGCAAATCGCCATGGCTGGGAGGCCAAGCTCATAGGAGAGGTGCTTGTACTAGGGTGTGTAATTGAAAGGTTGTGTTTGATTATCCACATACTAAGTATGATGATTCAGGGTTACCCCTGACGGATGTATCGAATCTTGTGGTGAAAGTGTACCACCTCTGCAGAGTGTCAAACTATTCGAATAGCCGCGTCCGCGGTTATGGACAGTTGGAGTGGCCATACTGTTCCATCGTCAGATGTTTTCAAAATGACTTATGAAATGAATGATGAATCTTGACTTGACCACAACAGAGTTGTGACTATGAAACTAGTTTCCCAACTTAAGTGATTTTAGAACTTTATTTTACCTTTCTTTACTTCTGAACTCAGCTTAGGTTTCAAAATTAAGTTTACAAATAAAATTAGAGTTAGCATTCCTACTAGAACTACCTTACTTGTCAGTGATAGTTTGCGAGTACTTAAAGAGTACTCATGGCTTTGTCCCTGGCTATTCATGTGGCCAGACTATGAAGAGGACTACCAAGATGAAGGACAACTGGACGGCTATGATGTAACTACCTCGGTGAATTACGATCTTAGTTACATGCCTGGATGAACGAAAGTGGTTAAAATAGTACGGTGGGGCCCAGGGCCACGCACGGTAGACCTTTCAGCCGTCCTAACCACTTTCAGAACATCGGGACAAGAGCGAGCGGCGTAATCGGCAGGCGAAGGGATCAACTACATACACAAATGAGTATGTATGCAAGCCACATACAACATTCCTCAGAGCCATTCCATCTAAAAGAAATAGAAATATTGCAACGCCATACGGCAAGATTCAAATATCCTAGATAGAGATAATAATTTAGGATAGCTCCTCATACAACAAACATCAGAGTATCAGGCGGAAGCGGAAATCAAGATCCGAGTACGGACAAGAAGAAAATCGGCATAAGATGCCACATAAATAAACACATCCCGCCTACAGATCTCACGGATCCCCGTTCCCGGAATCTCTACACCGAGTGGTCGTTGCCAACATCATTTGTCTCCTCCACCCAGTATCCATGTTGCGAATACACCTGTTCATCTGAATCAAACAATTTATCGTGTGAGACCCTAGGGGTACTCAGCAAGTCTTTATGCCACTAAAGGGGACACAACCTTGGGTGACGCAACTGCAGCAAAAGATAATATCTAACAAGTCTATATATTCTCGCTAACCATCCGCCTAACCAATGATAGACGGATGTCCGTTAATTAAGAACAACAGTTATAACAGTATAAGTAACAGATCCATCCTCCTCCTCGCTTATCAACGAGGAAGCGGACAAACAACCCCCATCACCCGTTGGCAGTTTTATTAACCATTCCATGAGTATTGTACTATTTACTAGTCAAGTACTTAGTCAAATTAAAAGCGGTACTTTAGTTATTCTTGTCTATGATCGAGAAACTGTGCTCCAAGTCGTCCATAACCGTGAACACGGCTTTCAGAAAGATTTACCCTGCAGGGGTGCACGAATAGCAACACACACTCGATCAACCTCGGAAAAACCAACTCAAAACCCAACGAGGCATTCACGACAAAGCGATCACAGGATTCAGAAATATTTCAGGGGGCTACCCCATTAAGCTACCCGCAACGAAGCTAGCTGACCCCGAGACGGACTCAAGGTTTGTGTGGACGGCGGTAAACGACTGGGAACCCGAAAATGTGACTGGGCTTGTCGATATAGCAAAAACGTGTCACGATCCAAAACAGTACAGGTGCTCCTCGCACAATCTTAAATAAAGCAGTAACATGGCATAAGTACAGGATAGTAAATAAAGCAGTAACATGGCCCCAAGAAATAAGAATGAAACAAGCTCTGGCTCAGGGGGGTCCACAAGGCCTCCCGGATGTGGATAGTGCGAATAGTCAAGGAACAGGAATCAAGTACTCGGGGTCCTACGGGACACAAGTGAGCATGAAAAACCAAATAGCAGATATTGCTCACTGGTGCCTCTTTCATTAGTTATCCCATTACTACTCAGGTTATGTTGTTAAGGTACCTCATTATTCACCAGACACTCACATACCCTACACATGCTTTTCTACAACTCGCATGGCTCAAACAACTCCTGTAGTAATGGCCCATGGGATGGAGGAACAAGCTTCGGTGGGTTTAAAAAGTAAAGGCTATGCATTACTTGGGATTCAATTTAATGCAATCGCGACTCAATGATGCAAGAATAAGATAGAGGCAATAGGTACTATATGTATGCAAGCATGTGGTAGTGCTTGCCTGGCAGCTCAGTTGAAGCGAGAGATGGATCTGGGTAGGACTCCTGTGATTCCTGGTAATTCTCCTGCTGGGCGTCTATTCGAAGAAGAACCAAACAAACAAGGGCCAACATAAATAAAGTGCACAAGCATATGAATTAAAATGCGACAAGCAAACAAGCATGCCATGATGAATGATGCACAATTTACATGGCATTAAAATAGCATGGCATGGTGAGGTGTGGAATACAAGAATAAAGCATTTTATTATTTGTTTAGTCAAGTTTTATTGCCATAAACAGTTCAGATTTTTAATAATGACATGATGCATGCTTCAATGCAAAACAAGGACTGCATAGATAGATCGGGCTCGTCGCGCTGATCGATTTAGACATATTATTTGCCAAATTTGGAGTTATAGAATTAAAGTTATTAATTTATTAAGAAAAGGGCATTTTATTGTAATTTTAATCATCTCGAAATTTTAAACTGTTCAAACAATATTTTGAATGGCATATTTGAATTCCTCACATTTTTCTGATTCCAAAACATATATCATTTGTATTATTTGGATTTGTATTTTAAAAGTTATTTAAAATCTGATTTGAATTTGAATTTAAACATTTACTGAAAAAGTTTAACTGAAAACAGAAAAGCAGAAAACATTTTACACCCAGACAGACCCAACCCCAGTCGCTGACGGGTGGGCCAGCTGCTGGCGGGGACACACGCGTGTGGAAAACTTTTCTCACCGCGGCCTGACCTAGCTACTGCGATTGACAGGCGGGGCCAACGGCTACGGGCCGACGTGACAGCCGCAAAGCCCGCAGAGGCTGACAGGTGGGGAATGCGCTGGACCGCGGGTTAAGAGTGCAGAAAGGCGGGTGCCTTTTTGTAAAACGACCCGCGTCGATGACAGGTGGGACCTAGCTGGACCGCGGGTTGAGCCGGCAAAAGGGTCAGGGGGTTAGGTGCAAAAAGGGGGTTTGGCACTGTTTTTCTTCTTGTTTTACTGACGAAACTGAAGGACGCGTTCGGCGACAGCGCGCGCGGTGCGGTGGGGATTTGAACCAGCGACCGACCGCTTGCGCGCAGGCGGCGGCGACCGCTGCGGTGGATGGGGTTGGTGCTAAGGAGCAGATCGGTGACTAGGTAAGCGGTACGCGACGCGGAGTCGGCAGATGCCGGCGGCCAACGGCGCACGGAGAGTGTTCGTCGAAACATATGACGCAACCAGGAAGCGACGGCGACGGAGAGGGTGTCTGGGAGGGAGTTTGGCTTACCGCAAGGCTGCTGGCGGTGGTGGTTCAGGCAGAGGAGCGGGCGATCGTCGACGTAGCAGGCGGCGGGCCGGAATTAGGGTTCAGGCGGCGTCGCGGTACTGTGGCAGAAGCGGGGCTCCTCCTCCTCGCTGGCGCATCCAGGGTGAAGCAGGGGGTCCTCCTCGTTCTCCTCGGCCACCTCCATGACGCGCGTGCTGGCCAGAACGAGGAGACGCCGGTGGTACTGGCGGTGGTGGACGGCGAGGAAGAAGACGGTGGCAGGGAGAGAAAAGGGCCGGCGCAGTGGCTCGAGGTAGATCTGGGCGAGGCACAGGAACGAGAGGGGTGGATAGCAGAGAGGGAGAGGGAAGAGGGTCGCCGTGGGGATCGGGTTGGGAAAAAGGTGGTCTCGGCCACCTTTAGCCTCTCCTCCCTCACGTGCTTGTCGGAGTTCTGCATTTGCGACTATAGAGTGCCTCAAATGGTTCCATCTTTAGACTTTTCTGGAAGCTGTTGTTGTAAGAGAATTCAGCATAAGTAAGACATTCTTCCTACTTCATGCCGAAAGAGATAACGCAAGCAGGGAGCATATCTTCTAGAATCTGATTGATCCTTTCAACTTGTCCTTGCGACTAAGGGTGGTAAGCTGTGCTGAAGTTCAATTTTGTTCCCAAAGCATTTTGGAAACTTCCCCAGAACTTGGAAGTGAAGATGCTTCCACGGTCTGAACTGATCTCAAGAGGAACTCCATACAGAGAGACAATTCTGTTGATATAGAGCTCAGCCAACTGAATTGCAGAAATTGTTTCCTTGACTGGAAAGAAATGAGATACCTTAGAAAGCCTATCGATGACAACAAAGATTGCATTGTTGCCCTTTTGCGACGTTGGAAAACCAGTGATGAAGTCCATCTCTACTTTCTCCCATTTCCATTCCGGAGGCTTCAATGGCTGTAGAAGACCGGAAGGTTTCTGATGGACAGCTTTAACTCTGCGACAGACATCACACTCCGAGACGTACTTGACACAATATCGTTTCAACCCAGGCCACCAATATTGTGTTTTTAAGTCCATGTACATCTTAGTGCTGCCAGGGTGGATAGAAAGAACAGAATCATGCGCCTCCTTGAGAACTTGCTCTCTTAAACCCGGGTAGTTCGGAACAAACATCCGGTGTTCAAAGAAAAGAGTGCCTTGGTCGTCAACGTGGAAGGACTCATACTTCGGAAGTTGAATGTTGGAGATGATCTTTTTAGTGTAAGGATCACCAAGCTGAATGGAGCGAACTTTTTCTTCCAAGAGCGGTGTTGCCAGAAGGTTCAAAAGATACCCTTGATACACAATTTCAAGGTTGAGCTTGCGGAATTCCTCGCACAAGAGAGGCTGTTGTTCTTCCACCATAAGGTTGTTGACATAAGCTTTTCGGCTGAGAGCATCGGCCATGACATTAGCTTTGCCCAGAGTGTAGTTGATGGTCAAATCGAAATCATTGATTGTTTCAATCCACCTGCTCTGACGAAGGTTGAGATCAGGCTGTGTGAAGATATACTTCAGACTCTTGTGATCAGAAAAGATCTCACAACGGTTGCCAAGCAAGTAATGCATCCATACTTTCAAAGCAAAGACAACTGCTGCGAGTTCGACGTCATGTGTAGGATAGTTGATCTCATGCATCTTTAACTGTCGAGAGGCATAAGCAACAACTTGCTTTTCTTGCATAAGGACCGCACCCAATCCTTGCAATGAAGCATCACAGAATATCTAGAAAGGCTTTGATGTATCTGGAGGAACCAAGACTCGTGTGGAAGTGAGCTTCTATTTGAGTGTTTCAAAGCTTGCTTGACATGTAGGAGTCGAAAGGTATTTCTTGCCTTTCTTGAGGAGATCGGTAAGAGGCTTCACAATCTTCGAGAAATTTTGAACGAAGCGACGACAGTAACTGGCCAAACCAAGGAAACTCCGGACTTCTTTGACATTTATGGGTGGAAGCCAGTCCATAATTGTCTTAATAGTTTCTGGGTTGACGGCAATGCCCTTGGCAGAGATGACGTGACCAAGGTAGGTGATTTGCGGCAGCCAAAACTCACACCTGGAGAACTTTGCATACAGGCGGTTCTCACGAAGCTTGTTTAGGACACCGAAGGTGTTCTTCATGTCCTTATTTTGACTTAGAATAGACTAGAATGTCATCCAGATAGACCACAACGAACTTATCAAGATACTCCATGAAAACCGAGTTTATAAGCCTCGAGAAGGTGGTAGGTGCATTGGTGAGACCGAAAGACATGACCCTGTACTCATACAGGCCATAGCGGGTGGTGAAAGATGTTTTAGGAACATCTTCCTTGCGAATCTTGATTTGATGATAACCACTTCTCAAATCAAGTTTAGAGAATACCACAGCTCCAGCTAGCTGATCGAAGAGATCATTAACCCGCGAAAGGGGATATTTATTCTTGATGGTTCTAGCATTGAGTGCCCGATAGTCAACACAAAGTCTATCAGTCTTGTCTCGCTTCTTCACAAAGATGGTTGGACTACCCCAAGAATAAGTACTGTGCTGAATGAAACCCAACTTCTCTTGTTCATCCAGCTGGCGTTTGAGTTCAGCCAACTCAGTAGGACCCATTTTATAAGGCCGCTTGGAGATAGGAGCGGTACCAGGTTCAAGTTCAATGACAAACTCGACCTCATGATCCGGAGGCATACCTGGCAACTCTTCAGAAAAGACATCTGGGAACTCACAGACTATAGGAACAGTATGAATACCTTCTATAGCATCATCATTCAGAGCCGCCAAAGAATAAAGCTGAATTGCAGGAGTCAGACTTGGAGAATAGACTATATGGCCTTCAGGAATTTTCAAAGAAACCGAACGTTCAGCACAATCAATCACATCTGCATTTGCTGTTAACCAATCCATGCCCAAGATAACATCAATATCAGAATTGCGCAGAATAATTAAGGAAGCCGGAAACGAAGAGCCACCAATCTCAATTTGATTGCCATGGCTGATATGAGCAGCCCTCATGTTTGACCCAGGAGATTGTACCACAAGACGATGTAATAAAGGAACCATAGCCAGATCTTGCTCATGCGCAAACTTGTGAGAAACAAAAGAATGCGAAGCATTGGAATCAAACAAAACTCGTGCAGGGACTGAGTTAACAGGAAGCATACCCGTCACAACTCCAAGAGCATGCTCAGCTTGAGCGGCGTTGACACAGTTGGCACGAGCAACCGTAGACCCAGGCTTGGTGTTGATGTTGAGAGCCCGAGGTGGAGGTGCATGAATCATAGGAGAACTTGCCGCAGGTCTTGGAGGTGGTGGTGGAAGAGCTTTGTTGTTCATAGGACAATTCCAGTGCTGATGCCCAGTGTTTCCACAAGTATAGCAAGAACCAGGTGGACGTGGAGCAACGTAGCCAGGGACTCCGCCAGGCGCTCCAGGGTAGTTGTGGTTGTAGCCCCTGGGAGCCGTAGTGAAGCAGTTTGGTGGCCTTGCTGCGTAGCTTGACAATCTTGGTGGAGCAGGGAGCGACGGTGGGGTGTTAGGAACCCAGACACGACGCTTAGAAGGAGCTGTCATAGCAGAAGAGCTTACTGCATCACGACTGTGTTTCTTTGACTCCTCAAACACTTGCCTACTTTCTTCTTCCTGCAGAGCTGTGTGTTGGAGTTCCAGAAAACACGCCGGCCTTGCATGAGTGATTGCATATTTCATGGAAACATTTAGGCCTTGCCGGAACCTCTTTTGCTTCTTCTTGTCATCAGAGATCTCATCGCCACCATAACGAGAAAGGTTCATGAAGTTTCTGATGTAGGTATTGACATTGTCAGTGCCTTGCTTGAGGTTGAGAAACACTTCCTTCATCCTTTCCATGACAATTTTTGACAGATATTTCTCTTTGAAAGCCGCAGTGAATTGCTCCCAAGTAGGCTGAAAACTAGAGAGGTCTGCCTTGAGGTAATTTTCCCACCATAGAGCTGCATCTCCCTTCAGAAGGTGAGTGGCACATTTAACCCATTCTTGCTCGGGAACATCCGCAGTCATCAGCAACCTTGACACTTCGAGCAGCCAATCATCCGCATCTAGTGGCTGATCATACACCTCAAATTGGCATGGGTTGAACTTCAGAAAACTCTTGATGTCTCCTCGCTTGGGAGGTGGAGGTAGCGGAACAAACTCATTCCTCCTCACGCTTTCCTCGAAGCGCTGCTGGTTCTGCTGCATAGTGCCCAAAGCATTTGCAATACTTCCCAAAGCAGCCCCCAGTTCAGGTGGTATGTCCTCCTCAGAACGGCGTGGTGGTGCCATCCTGTGATTGATATAAAACACAAGTCAGTACTATAATGGAGAATGATAATAATCCAAAATAGTACCAAAATGGAATTAACCAAGATTAAAGGATGCAATTCACTGAGATGATATTAAAATATCAACAAAGTTCATGGCAACTAGAAGATATTAAGCATAACGCACACGACTGAACAAGGAGTGTGGTACACAAACTACAAAGAAAAAAAATTCCACTATATGCGCAAACCACTTAACGAATCAAGATTAGTAACTCTACTAGTTCAATATACAAGAGCAATGATAATAGTAGTGGTATGGTCGCGACTCCATCCCGCACTCAAATCATTACTCCGCACATGAATCAGTAAAACACATATCCCAACACCTTCTTCTTAAGATGAACCTAAAGATTGGTAACTACGAAAAAGAACACCCCAACAAGATAACGTCGGATAACAAAGAGTAAGATAGATCACATCGGTATACAACGAATCAGAATAGATCGCGTCGGTTTACAAAGGCCTGTCGGTATGGAATGTACCAACAATTGATAACCAAAAGGCAGATAGTGATAACATTTGGATGCAATAGATAGACAAGGAATTCACACACACACACACACAACCTATGGTACTACGGAACCCAGAACACGTGAATCCTAGTTTGAATTTTTAGAAGAGGATTGAAAACGTTACACTTCCTTACCAGAAAAGGGTGGGTGGGTGGGTAAGAAGAAAAATGGAAGCAGTCCTACTCTAACGTTTGTGTTTTCCCTAGTATACATAACTACCAAAAATATTTGCTAGACTGACAACGACCATTTTGGTAGAGACCCTGAAGGGCGGGATGGCTCTGATGCCAATTGTAACTACCTCGGTGAATTACGCTCTTAGTTACATGCCTGGATGAACGAAAGTGGTTAAAATAGTACGGTGGGGCCCAGGGCGACGCACGGTAGAACTTTCAGCCGTCCTAACCACTTTCAGAACATCGGGACAAGAGCGAGCGGCGTAATCGGCAGGCGAAGGGATCAACTGCATACAGAAATGAGTATGTATGCAAGCCACATGCAACAGTCCTCAGAGCCATTCCATCTAAAAGAAATAGAAATATTGCAACGCCATACGACAAGATTCAAATATCCTAGATAGAGATAATAATTTGGGATAGCTCCTCATACAACAAACATCAGAGTATCAGGCGGAAGCGGAAATCAAGATCCGAGTACGGACAAGAAGCAAATCGGCATAAGATGCCACATAAATAAACACATCCCGCCCATAGATCTCACGGATCCCCGTTCCCGGAATCTCTACACCGAGTGGTTGTTGCCAACATCATCTGTCTCCTCCACCCAGTATCCATCTTGCGAATACACATGTTCATCTGAATCAAACAATTTATCGTGTGAGACCCTAGGGGTAATCAGCAAGTCTTTATCCAACTAAAGGGGACACAACCTGGGGTGTCGCAACTGCAGCAAAATATAATATCTAACAAGTCTATAGATACTCGCTAACCATCCGCCTAACCAATGATAGACGGATGTCCGTTAATTAAGAACAACAGTTATAACAGTATAATTAACAGATCCATCCTCCTCCTCGCTTACCAACGAGGAAGCGGACGAACAACCGCCCATCATCCGTTGGCAGTTTTATTAACCATTCCATGAGTATTGCACTATTTACTAGTGAAGTACTTAGTCAAATTAAAAGCGGTACTTTAGTTATTCTTGTCTATGATCGAGAAACTGTGCTCCAAGTCGTCCATAACCGCGGACACGGCTTTCAGAAAGATTTACCCTACAGGGGTGCACGAATAGTAACACACACTTGATCAACCTCGGAAAAACCAACTCAAAACCCAACGAGGCATTCAGGAGAAAGCGATCACAGGATTCAGAAATATTTCAGGGGGCCACCCCATTAAGCTACCCACAACAAAGCTAGCTGACTCCGAGACGGACTCAAGGTTTGTGTGGACGGCAGTAAACGACTGGGAACCCGAAAATGTGACTGGGCTTGTCGATACAGCGAAAACGTGTCACGATCCAAAATAGTACAGGTGCTCCTCGCACAATCTTAAATAAAGCAGTAACATGCCATAAGTACAGGATAGTAATAAAACCCCAAACTAATTGTGGCCCCAAGAAATAAGAATGAAACAAGCTCTGGCTCAGGGGGGTCCATAAGGCCTCCCGGATGTGGATAGTGCGAATAGTCAAGGAATAGGAATCAAGTACCCGGGGTCCTACGGGACACAAGTGACCATGAAAAACCAAATAGCAGATATTGCTCACCGGTGCCTCTTTCATTAGTTATCCCATTACTACTCAGGTTATGTTGTTAAGGTACCTCATTATTCATCAGACACTCACATACCCTACACATGCATTTCTACGACTCGCATGGCTCAAACAACTCCTGTAGTAATGGCTCATGGGATGGAGGAACAAGCTTCGGTGGGTTTTAAAAGTGAAGGCTATGCATTACTTGGGATTCAATTTAATGCAATTACGACTCAATGATGCAAGAATAAGATAGAGGCAATAGGTACTATATGTATGCAAGCATGTGGTAGTGCTTGCCTGGCAGCTCAGTTGAAGCGAGAGATGGATCTGGGTAGTACTCCTCTGATTCCTGGTAATTCTCCTGCTGGGCGTCTATTCGAAGAAGAACCAAACAAACAAGGGCCGACATAAATAAAGTGCACAAGCATATGAATTAAAATGCGACAAGCAAACAAGCATGCCATGATGAATGATGCACAATTTACATGGCATTAAAATAGCATGGCATGGTGAGGTGTGGAATACAAGAATAAAGCATTTTATTATTTGTTTAGTCAAGTTTTATTGCCATAAACAGTTCAGATTTTTAATAATGACATGATGCATGCTTCAATGCAGAACAAGGACTGCATAGATGATCAGGCTCGTCGCGCTGATCGATTTAGACATATTATTTTCCAAATTTGGAGTTATAGAATTAAAGTTATTAATTTATTAAGAAAAGGGCATTTTACTGTAATTTTAATCATCTCGAAATTTTAAAGTGTTCAAACAATATTTTGAATGGTATATTTGAATTCCTCACATTTTTCTGATTCCAAAACATATATCATTTGTATTATTTGGATTTGTATTTTAAAAGTTATTTAAAATCTGATTTGAATTTGAGTTTAAACATTTACTGAAAAAGTTTAATTAAAAACAGAAAAGCAGAAAACATTTTACACCTAGACAGACCCAACCCCAGTCGCTGACGGGTGGGCCAGCTGCTGGCGGGGACACACGCACGCGGAAAACTTTTCTCACCGCGTCCTGACCTAGCTACTGCGATTGATAGGCGGGGCCAGCGGCTATGGGCCGACGTGACAGCGGCTAAGCCCGCAGAGGCTGACAGGTGGGGAATGCGCTGGACCGCGGGTTAAGAGTGCAGAAAGGCGGGTGCCTTTTTGTAAAACGACCCGCGTCGATGACAGGTGGGAACTAGCTGGACCGTGGGTTGAGCCGGCAAAAGGCGCAGGGGTTAGGTGCAAAAAGGGGGTGCGGCACTGTTTTTCTTCTTGTTTTACAGACAAAACTGAAGGATGCGTTTGGCGACAGCGCGCGCGGCGCGGTGGGGATCTGAACCAGTGACCGACCGCTTGCGCGCAGGCGGCGGCGACCGCTGCGATGGATGGGGGTTGGTGCCAAGGAGCAGATCGGTGACTAGGTAAGCGGTACGCGACGCGGAGTCGGCAGACGCCGGCGGCCGATGGCGCACGGAGAGTGTTCGTCGAAACGTATGACGCAACCAGGAAGCGACGGCGACGGAGAGGGTGTCTGGGAGGGAGTTTGGCTTACCGCGAGGCTGCTGGTGGTGGTGGTTCAGGCAGAGGAGCGGGCGATCGTCGACATAGCAGGCGGCCGGCCGAAATTAGGGTTCAGGCGGCGGCGCGGTACTATGGCAGAAGCGGGGCTCCTCCTCCTCGCTGGCGCGTCCAGGGTGAAGCAGGGGGTCCTCCTCGTTCTCCTCGACCACTTCCACGACGCGCGTGCTGGCCGGACCGAGGAGACGTCGGTGGTACTGGCGATGGTGGACGGCGAGGAAGAAGATGGTGGCAGGGAGAGAATAGGGCCGGCGCAGCGGCTCGGGGTAGATCTGGGCGAGGCAGAATAACGAGAGGGTAGATAGCAGAGAGGGAGAGGGAAGAGGGTCACCGTGGGGATCGGGTTGGGAAAAAGGTGGTCTCGGCCACCTTTAGCCTCTCCTCCCTCACGTGCTTGTCGTGCACGGCCAGGGTAGGGCAGGGGCTGCCAGGTGGGGGCGGCGAGGTGTGGAAGGCTGGCTCGGGCTGGTGGGGTAGCTTTGACAGGGTGGGAGAGAGGGAGGCCGAGTGGGGAGGCTCGGGTAGCTCGGCTAGGTTAGGAGGAGCTCGGGTTAGCTAGGTGGAGGCTTTGTTAGGGTTTTGTTAGGGTTGGGGTAGGGGTTAGCTGAGGTGGTCCATCATGGTAGAGAGAGGGGCCATTGGCATGGTGAGAGGAGAGAGGTGAGGTGAGGGTTAAGGTTAGGGTTTAGCTTAGAACTAGGGTGAGATAGAAAACAAGAAACTAGGGTTAGGGTATTGATTAGGTGTTTAGGTTTTAAAATATGTTGATAAGATCAAACCAAGATGAAAAAGGGGGCTTAAATTTAGCATGAGAAGAGGTGGAGGTGAACCCAAGAAAAGAGAGAAAAGGGGGTTTATGGAAAAAAGGTCTCATTTGCATCATGCATGGAGAAAAATAAAAATGGTGTTGATGAGAATATGGGGATGGTGGAGAGGGAAGGAGATTATCCACAAAGAAAAGAACCAATAAAACCAAGAGGAATCAAATGGGCTAAAGGTAGTGGTACTCTTGCATGGCCCATGCAAAATAATAAATGCCATGTTTTATTTTGTGAAAACAATAATAATATGGCATTATTCTTATGCATTCCTAAGAAGTGGAAAAAAGGTCAAGCAAAAAGGAGTTAGGATTAGATCCACCCCAACCCACATGAGCTAAAATAAATATCAAAAGAAAAATAATTACAAGCTCATGGGTTAATGGAATGGTGGAATTATAAGGTGGTGAAAAGAAAGGTGATGGAGTTGAATAAAAGATATGCCCCCAACTCAACTTGGGCATTAAACAATATATCAATAACCAAATACAATATCAAGAGGCAAATACAATTAATAATGCATATGAGAGAAGAATCAAAGAACAAAGGGTTTTATATGATGCTCAAATGCAAGGTGGCATGATGACATGAGCATGATATAATTATGATTCAACAATTATATATAGGAAGTAGCCATTATATTACTAGACCAAGTAGCATTACAATTGTTAGACAATTGGGATGCTACATATGATAAATAGGACTATCTCCCATCGTCAGCATTGCCTGTGACATTGAAGATGGACCCGACCGCTACACTTATTATTTATTCCACTGCTTGTTGTATTAAGACTGGATCATGAGATCCTTTATTTGTGTAAGACCTTATTATGGTTTGTAATGGATGATGTACTGTGATATCCAATTTGTTATGTCTCGCAAAAATGGTAATCCTGGGATTGCGATGTATGGCATAACAGGCATCTGGGATTAAAAATCCGTGTGTTGACACGGCTGCGCTGAGTAGTGAGGCGGTGAAGGCGATAGTTGCGCTGGAGAATGGTGAGTGATACGTCCATTTTGGATCACTATTCTATGTCATAATTCACTATTATTCATTGATATATTTCGTATTGAGAGGTGATACTTATGTTATTTCATCTGTTTTTGCATGGTTGATGACTTTTGGAGCATGGACCGCTGTAGTCAGGATTCTGATTGAAAAGATGTTGTTTGGAGGAAAAATTCGTGAAGATCAGAAAATCCAGGAAAATATACGGAAAATCCTATTTTTCCAGAAGACGAAGGAAGCCAGAAGCGGGGCTGGAGATGGGCCACATGGGGCCCACACCACCCCCTCGCGCGGGCAACCCTAGGCCGCGCCAGCAGGTGGTGTGGCCGCCCTAGCGCACTCCAGGCACTCCCCTCTAGCGTATATCATCATCCCGAAAACCTAAGAATCGGGGGGCGACCATAGAAAGATTCTGCCGCCTCTGCGGGGCGGAAAACACCGAGAGAGAAAGATCTCTTCGGCAGACAGATTTCTGCCCGGGGAATTCCTTCTCGGAGAGGGGAGATCGTCGCCATCAACACCATCATCAAGCTGTACTTCATCGGGATCATCATCATCATCACCACCACCATCACCATCAGCACCCTCATCACCATCTCCATATTGTTGTAACAATTGTGTTGAATCTTGCATAGTTCATAGGGGAAACTTTTCCGGTGTTGATTACTCTTTGTAGTTGATGCTATTGAGTGAACCGTTGAATTATTGTTTATGTTCAGATTTCTATACATCATTATTCCATCTCTGATCATGATCCATATGATGTCTTGTGAGTAGTTCATTTTTTCCTTGAGGACATGGGAGAAGTCATGTTGTTAGTAGTGGAATTGTGTTGAGAAAGATTCAATAGATTTTTATTTAAGTTGTGGTGTACTTCTTCTAGTTGTTTCATGTGAACGTCGACTACATGACACTTCAACTATATGGACCTAGGGGAATGCATTGTGTATTTGGCTACTAATCGTAGGGGTTGCCGGAGTGACAGAAACCTGAACCCCCGTTAGGAAACCATTGCACAAGGGACATAAGGGTCTTAGATTTTAAAGCCGTGGTTAGGTTTCTACCTTAATTACTTTCTTGAACTTACGAATGTTTGCAAGGGGTATAATCACAAGTATGTACTAGTCCTAGGAAGGTCGGTACATTAGCACAGGTTTACCCACACAACATTTAGCAAGCTAAAGAAGATTAATCAAATATATGAAGCGAAAGCACTTGATAGTCTTCCCATGTGTCCTCGAGAATGTTTGGTCATCTTAAGTAATACAACCGGCTTGTCCTTTGCTGCATAAATGATTGGGCCACTTGCTGCATTTATTCCTACTGTCTTTTATTTACTCGTACTTCATTTACTTGCTTTATCAAAAACCCCTAAAAATCGGTTTGCTAAGTATTTGCAGAGAATTCCTGATCCATACCACTAGCCAGCACCTTGTGGGTCATCAAGACTATTTTCTGGCACCGTTGCCGGGGAGTGAAGCGCTATTGGAGAGTGGAACTGGTAAAGGAAACTTCTACTTTGAGTATTGTTTACTTCTGTTAGTTTCTTTATTTTCGTTATGGATAATTTGATGAGTTTCTTATTTGGTAATGCTACAACCACTGCTAAGGTAGTAGATGAGCCACCATCTGCTGAGACTGATGCTTTTAATATACCTACAAGAATTATTAATCGTGTTATGGATAACTATTATGTTGGGGATGGAACTGTCCATCTCAGTGATCATTTGCTCTTTATACACGAATTATGCGGGCTGTTCAAGTGTGTAGGTATTACTACATATCAAGTTAAGAAGAAGTTATTCTCATTATCACTGAAAGGAGGAGCTAAGGAATGGTATAAGCGACTAAAGAATAGTCAAGCTCCGGAATGGGAGGAAATAGTGCCTCTCTTTTATTCAAAGTTTTATCCTCCTAGTGAGATTCATAAAGATCGGAATCAAATATACAACTTTTGGCCTCTTGACGGAGAGAGTACAGCTCAAGCTTGGGGGATATTGAAGTTAGTAATGCTCAAATGTCCCATTCATGAGCTCCCCAAAATATTATTATCAATAACTTTTATGCAAGGCTCCCTCTACATGATAAGGATTTATTGGATGCTTCTTGTGTTGGATCATTCACTCGCATGGAAGAAGAAGCTAAATGGGATCTTCTGGACCATATTCAAGATAATGATGAAGCTTGGGAGAATGACAAAGGAAGAAAGTCAGGTATAAATTATGATTATGAATGCATTGAATCTTTTATGGGAACTGGTGACTTTCAAAATATTAAAAATGCTTACGGTCTAGACTCTCAAGCTATTGCTTCTTATTTTAAGGCTTTTGCTTCCTACATTGAAGTGCCTAAAAAGAAGTGGAATAAGTATCATGAACCTTATAAAGATATTACTAAGAGTGTTCCTGCAAGAAATACTGAAGTTTATACTGCTAATCATGTTTTACCTGAACCTTATATTGAGAAAATGCCTTTCCCAGTTAAGATAAAGGAACATTCTATGATAGCTAGTCTGGTTGATGAAAGTATAAGCAAAGCTGTTGAACCTGATAAACAAATGGTTGATGAACCTACAATAGCAAATTTGAAAGACTATGTTACTAAATATGTAGAAGAGGGACACACTATCCTTTGTAAGGATACCTCTAATATTGTTTCACAAAGTAGTGTTATGAGAGCTAGTGTTCCTGTGTTTTCTATTAGGATAAGTGATCATTGTTACGATGGTACTTGTGATAGCTATATTGTTAAGTTTATGCATGATACTGAAAGTTACTATGAGAGAGGGAAACATATCCTTATGCATCTCAATAATATCAAGTTTCCTCGTGTTATGCTGAAAGTTTTCATGTTGCACTTCCTTTGCCTTCCTATGCTTGTAGCCTCTGGTTTCAAAAACTTGTTTGTTTACAAAATTCCCTTGCATAGTAAGTGGGTTTGACTTAAATATGTATATTTTTGCTTCTTAATGCTCTCTTTCACTTCAAATTCATATTCTTGAGTGAGCATCATCAAAATTATCATGCCCATCTTAATGGCCATAAAGAAAAAGCGTTTTGGGAGACAACCCAATTTATTCGTGCTTCCAGTTTGTTTTTGTTTTTTTCTTTGCGACTTGGAAGTTTTACTTCGGTAATAACCTCTCCTTATCCTTTTGTTCGGTTTTTGTGTCAAGATCAACCTCTAATGAGAGAGAAGTAAGATTTGGTGAAGTTGTTGTCCTGAAACAGATTTTTGTGCTTCATCGTAAAAATTCGTGAGATATCACTGTATGTCGGTTCGAGCTGTAATGTATTGTGCTTCTACCCCAGGTTGTTATTTAACTTTTGTTAGTTTTGCACTTTTTGATTTCAGCAACAGAAGATTTTCAAAAAAAAATGATCTTTACCTGCTAGTCTGTTTGGACAGATTTTGCCACCCTTGCATTTGCTTCTTTATTCGATTTCCTTTTTGCATTCTTTTTGGGTCTTCGGAAGGAGTTGCTACAGTAGCTTATGTTTTGATGGTTTTCAGTTGAAGTTGAACTCAAAAGGTTTTATCACTTCCCTTATACTAATGTTGCTAATGAGAACTGTGTGAAGTTTTGTGTGAAAAAAATTTCCAGGTAGTGGGGAAAATGGTGTAATGAGAAAGTGAAAGGTTTCATGAATCACAATAAGTGTATGAAGACGAAGATATTGATGTTATTCAATTGGTGACTCCGGAAGAATCTACTAGATAGCAAATTCAGAGACCTGCAGAGTCCGTTTCCAAATAGGTAACAGTTCTGGTAAGAAAAGTCTCGCGAAAATACTATCCAACTATATTTTTGCAGTTTTTAGCCAATAAGGAAAGTTGTGAAGCGAAAGTGGGACGGAAACAGAGCCAGGGTGGCTCACACCACCCTGTGCCACGGGCCCACCCCTGGCCGCGCGACCAGGTGGTGAGGCCACTCCGGACTCAGTCTCTGACCCATTTTCTCCCAGTACCTTCCTTTTGTTGTGAAACTTCGTAATATATACCCCTCGGATCCCCCGAGGTTCGTATATCATGTTCTCGTCGTGTTTTTGTTTCGATTTGTTTCTGCCAGGAACTATTCTTGAAAGCTTAGAAGCACAATGGTGTCCGCCAAGGATAAAGGAAAGGAGCCTGTGGAGGAAGATCTCCAAGACCCCGAGAAAGAGAAGGAGATCAAGAGTGAAGGTGAAGAGGAGGCAAAGAACATCGGCACTACCATTGCAAGCATTGGTGTGGTGGCGTACCCTGCCAGAATCAGAAGGACTGCACGAATGTCAATTGGAGGAAAGCCTCCTCATCACCGTTCAAATCCCTGGTCACTTCGTCCATGCACCAAGAATCCTTTCCATACTCTTATCCATGAGCATCAATACAAGAATATGCCCAAGGGGAAATTACCCTCCAATTGGGATTTGCCTCGTTCTAGCCATCCAGGAAAAGAAGACTTCGAGGAGGTAGAGCGCAAAAAAATCACAAAAGTTGGGATCCACAATCTGACATGATCATGCACGGCATCGAGCACAACTCGGAGTTGATTCATACTCTCACCTTCGAGATTGAGGACTTGGGGAAATTGATCAAAGAGCTCATCGAGAGGATACCACCACCACCAAAGGGGTAATTCGTCATCAGGTTTGGCATCCCCTTGGTTTGTTCCAAGCTTGGGGGAGTGCCGCAGTATCACATCACTATCTTCTATCTTTTTACCATTTTAGTAGAGTCATATCATGAATAGAGAATTTATCATGTAGGATGGATTGCATTATGGAAGTGTCCCCTCTCTCGTTAGATATGTATCCCTTGGTGTGATATTTATGTTATGGAATATTAATGAGAAGTTCTATCATTTACTCTTTTGCATAGCTTATATTAGTTTTCAATTCCTGGTTATATGATTGATCTTGTTGTTAGTATTGGTATCACTTTGGGATCATTGAGTTAATTTAGTTGGTTTTGGCAAACCTGGCTTGGTCAGTAGCAATACTGTTTTTGAGAGTTGAAGGAAAAGATAAAAGTACTCTAAAGAAAAATAATTTCATCATCTTTCTTTCTTGATTTGCTCATAAGTTTAGTATTCTCTAGTTAAGATCTTTTGTGCTTCCAAGGAAGATTGCATGTTTGTCTTTATCACTTGTATGTTTGTTTGTTTCCTTCAACTCTTATACTATCTACCTAGCCTTGCTAGCCAAAAAACCTGTACTGAGAGGGGATTCTTCTCGTGCATCCACCTCCTTTAAACCAAACCCATGCCATTTGTGTCCACCATACCTACCTATTAGCACTATTGCTATTCCAAGTAAATTCTTGTTTTGTCTACCTTCCAAATTAAACTTGTTATGTGAAAATTAGTGATTAAAGCACTCACGAACTTGACGGCACACCTTACTTTCTTGCATCTAATAAACTTGAACCATTGGGTCCTTCTTTGTTGCGTATATGCTTGCGTTTTATGAGTTGAAGTTAGCAGAACCATGTATCATGGGGAACACTTTCAGCACTTCACTGGTACTTTGTACCTAGTTGATATCATGATTCTTTTGCCTATGGATCCCGGTAGTGTGAAATAAAAGGGGAACTTGCAAGATCATGGAGTTTATATGTGTGTTAGAGAAACGTCTAGGCCGCTAGCCTAAGCCATGCCTAATCATGGTGGAAACTTGCAGCGTAACTATAGTGAGCATTCTATGAAGCATCCTCAATAAAAACCTATGCAAATAGCAAATAAAAAGATCGCTCAGATGCTCATTGTCTTCTTGCCTTGTCATTTTGATTATGGGATAGCTCCTATATCATGTGCAAGGGGTACCTCGTTGGCGGTTCTCAATGATACACATGTATTTACAATGACAAGAGCTTACTCGTGACTAAAGTTGAGTAGCATGAGGTTCGGTACTCATAAGTAAGGGGCATGAGATTTCAACTTATAACTTGTCAAGCATATCCTCTTAGTTGTGTCACTTTAACCTTAATCACCTAAAGATGCCTATGATAGGGGCATTGAGAGATGAAAGCTAATCAGTATCATAATTTTCGGGAGCTCTTTGTGAAACTTGCAATCGCTGCTTCCCTCTACGAAGGGCCTTTCTTTTACTTTTTAGTAGAGTCAGTAAACCTATTCCCTTCTATCTTAGCAAGTATTTTTAGTTTTTGTGTTTCATTCATTCATATGATGATTTATTCAATCATGTTTCTTATGTTCCTTGTTTTGCACATTGCTCTTATCTTGGTGATTACTACTTTTAAAGCTATCATTGGAAACCAGTTATTTGTGAACTCCAGCAAATTATCAACTATTCTTCGACCAAGATCTAAGTTTGCCATTACCAATTATAATTCACTTTATGTATCTTTATTGTGTTTCCTTTACTTATTGCAAGTTAAGTTATATAATAGTGAGTTGTCTTCTATTATGATCTATGTATTTGATGAATGTGATGCTTCTTGTCCGTATTCTTTTATTGACTCTGCACTCCATAAACCTGAGGCCATGTTTATTGAGCTCAGTTTCGCTTGGGGACAAGCAAAGTCTAAGCTTGGGGGGAGTTGATATGTCCATTTTGCATCACTATTCTATGTCATAATTCACTGTTATTCATTGATATATTTCATATTAAGAGGTGATACTTATGTTATTTCATCTATTTTTCCATGGTTGATGACTTTTGGAGCATGGACCACTGCAGTCAGGATTTTGATGGAAAAGGTGCTGTTTGGAGGCAAAATTCGCGAAGATCAGAAAATTCGGGAAAATATACGGAAAATCCTATTTTTCCACAAGAAGAAGGCTGCTAGAAGAGGGAGAGGAGATGGGCCACAGGGGGCCCACACCACCCCCTGGCGCGTGCCACCCTAGGCCGCACCACCAGGTGGTGTGGCTATCCTAAGCCACCTCTGGGTCTCCCCTCTGGCGTATATATTCCTCCCGAAATCCTAAAACTCGCGGAGCGACCACAGAAAGATTCCGCCTCTACGGGGCAGAAAACACCGAGAGAGAAAGATCTCTTCTGCACACAGATTTCTGCCGGGGGAATTCCTTCCCGGAGAGGGGAGATCGTCGCCATCAACACCACCATCAAGCTGGACTTCATCGGGATCATCATCATCATCACCACCGCCATCATCATCAGCACCCTCATCACCATCTCCATATTGCTGTAACAATTGAGTTGAATCTTGCATAGTTCTTAGGGGAAACTTTCCCGGTGTTGATGACTCTTTGTAGTTGATGCTATTGAGTGAACCATTGAATTATTGTTTATGTTCAGATTGTTATACATCATTATTCCATCTCTGACCATGATCCATATGATGTCTTGTGAGTAGTTCGTTTTGTTCTTGAGGACATGGGAGAAGTCATGTTGTTAGTAATGGAGTTGTGTTGAGAAAGATTCAATAGTTTGATATTTAAGTTGTGGTGTACTTCTTCTAGTGGTGTCATGTGAACGTCGACTACATGACACTTCACCTATATGTCCTAGGGGAATGCATTGTGTGTTTGGATACTAATCGTAGGGGTTGCCGGAGTGACATAAACCTGAACCCCCGTTAGGAAACCATTGCACAAGGGACGTAAGGGTCTTAGAGTTTAAAGTTGTGGTTAGGTTTCTACCTTAATTACTTTCTTGTACTTATGGATTTTTGCAAGCGGTATAATCACAAGTATGTACTAGTCCTAGGAAGGTCGGTACATTAGCACAGGTTCACCCACACAACACTTAGCAAGCTAAAGAAGATTAATCAACTATATGAAGCGAAAGCACTTGACAGTCTTACCAGGTGTCCTAAAGAACGTTTGGTCATCTTAAGTAATACAACCGGCTTGTCCTTTGCTGCATAAAGGATTGGGCTACTTGCTGCATTTATTCCTACTTTCTTTTATTTACTCGTACTGTGTTTACTTGCTTTATCAAAAACCCTTAAAATCCATTTGCTAAGTATTTGCAGAGAATTCCTGATCCATACCACTAGCCAGCACCTTCTGCTCCTCGTTCGGTTCGACACTCTTACTTATCGAAAATACTGCGATACACCCCCTATACTTGTGGGTCATCATGAGGTTGCAGCAAAGGTGGATTGCTACTCTTAGGAGTGGGTGGCCTTGGCAGCACATAATTTGGAAGCACGATGTGCACCTTTGGCCATACAATAGTCCCCCCTTTGGCTTCTCCTAGTCCAAACAACTCCATATCTTCCCCTTGTTGGAAATATGCGCTAGAGACAAATAGTAGTAAGGACTATTATCATATTTCATATAGTTTATGATTAAGTTTTATGTCATGCAATAACTGTATTGAGTGGAAACATCAATACACGTGTGATATACAAACAACCAGGGGTTCCCAGTGAAACTCTAGTCACTGGTTCATTGGTCAATAGATGATCAAGTTTCCTGATCATGTGGCATTTATGCCAGTTGGAAATGAGGTCATCTCATTCTGAGAATGAGATGATGAACCAATACCCAACCTAAACATCGTGACCCGATCATGTCACGAAGTTCAAGTTAGGATGATTAGAAATGGATCCTCCTAGACTATTCCTTAGACCGTGAGGCTATATCAATAACTGTCTCCCGAGAGTGCTTTGATAGCATCAAATGACCCTTGGTAATACAGTGGTTATAAAGGTGTGTTCAGGTACTCGGAGGAAACCTCTGAGGCAATTAATGTCAAGAGCAGGATTTATCCGTCCCTGTGACGGGAATATACTCGAAGGGCTCACTCTGAGAAGTTATATCCAATAGCTACACAGCGTGTGATTTGATCACGGGGATATCACTTGTCGGAACGAGTCAAGTAGCATTGTTCAGTAACGAGATTGAACACGACATGGTGATGTAATTGATCAGATCACGGGCAATGCAAGTATCGAGTGACAAAGGGAATAAGACATGATTGTCTCGGTTCAAACGACGAAAGATCTTCGTGGAACGCACAAGGGTCTCATGGCCATCCAGGTCCCTCTGTCGATCATTGGTGCGGGAGTGACCCGACCATGTCTGGAGTGTTCTCAAACCGTGGGGTATCACGCTTAAGGGCTTGATGATGCTTAGAGAGTGTTAATAGGATCGGTAGAATCACCGAAGAAGAGTAGGGGGAAAACTGGAAGGGTTTCGGTAAGTCCGGAGGATGTCCAGAGTGGAGGTGGAAGGAGTTCCATAGCCACGGAGGTTGAATAAAAATGTGAATGAATGTTAAATATTGATTTAATCATTTATTCATAATTATTTAATAAAGAGAAAAATCAATTTAATGGTCAAAGGCTTAATGGGAGATAGGGAGAAGGGGCCAAGGGGGTGGCCGGCCCCTAGTGGGCCAGCCTCCCCCCTGCGCGGGGCCCATGGGGTGGCCGGCGGCCACCCCTCCCCCTTCCTCTCCTTTAGTCCCACCCCGGGACTTTGAGGAAGGGTGTACGCCCTCCTCCCCCTATATATAGTGGGGGAATTTGGCCAGCTAAATACACCAATAATCAATAAAGGTCTCCCCACTTTTGGGAGGACCTCTAATTATATTTTCTCGCTCCCCCTCTCTCTCTCGTGATCATGGTCCCAGTTTGGATTGCGCGAACGAGAGACATCTTCACCGTGGAGCATCGTCGCGCTGCAGGATTCGGATCCGGGAGCTCTACTTCTGCTACTGTTGTTGGATCGGGGAAGCGGGAGTCATCGTCAGGAACCGGACATGTGTACCTCCCCGTGAAGTGTCGCACTTGAGGCACTCAAGTCGTTGGAGCCAAGGAGCGCAAGGACGTCATCACGACCTTGAGGTCGGCTTCGGCTCGTCTACATCAACCACGTTCTCCTGAGCATTGACAACGCTTTTCGGTCTTCGAGGGTAAGTGCGCGAAAAGCCCCTCCCGTTACTGTATTACTAATAGATAGGTCCTGCCAGCTTCAGGGGTTCAGGGGCATAGGATAAAATTTTATTGTTTTCATACGCGGAACCCCAACAGTGGTATCAGAGCTAGATCTATGCGTAGTAATGCAAGTACGGGTAGAACACACGAGATGTAGCATGTGGGCGTTGATCTTTTAGTTGTTACCCTCCCACGTGTACTTGAGTATACCGCAGTAATGCTTGATGAAGCGGCCCCCAACCGACTTTACGTGTTCATTCGCGAGGCTGGTCCACGCTTGACATACGGCTTGTACCGTATAAAGTGGCTAGGAGGGTGTTTGTCTCTCTCACATTAGTTGGTATGCCATTTACAGCGGAGGGCCCCGAAAGGGGTGTAGTAGAGACAACTACTTGATCAGCGTTGTGCTGAAAGTTCGTAGATAAGAATGGTTCTTGTGCGAAAGCCCATTCAGCCACATAAAACATGCAAAAATAATGTAGAGGCGTCTAACTTTGTTTTGCAGGGGGCTTTGCTCTGTGATATGGGTGTGGCAAAGGTAAAGTAATTACCTTTTGTTGCATAGTAGTAGATAGGCACGGAGGTGACGAACTACCCAGCCAGAATGACACCGGTACCCTGGTGTCTACGGCGCCGGAACCCTGGCGCCGGAACCCGGTGACGGCGGATGGAGATCACGACATGAAGGACCATATCACATAGCATTTACATTCAATGTTATTGTTTGTATATCATATTGTGTGCTAGTATTAGATACTCGACGGTAGCCTAATAAGATGATCCCTATTAAAATTACCAACGATTGTGTTCCCCCTTAGTGTGCACCACCAAGAAAGTTCTTTGGTATTAGGCGATCCAGGGTTACATGCCTGGGTGTCAGACATATCTACGTTCGCATACAGTGGGTGTAAGCCATATTGCATAGCGAATACACTAAGGTTGAGTTGGCGAGCCTAGCACGCCATATAATCGTGGCCTCGGAACACGGATGGTCGAAAGATTGAGCATGAGTGATGTCTACGCACTTCTATCCTTGTAGACAGTTGTTGGGCCTCCAAGTGCAGAGGTTTGTAGAACATGAGCAAGTTTTCCCTTAAGTGGATCACCCAAGGTTTATCGAACTCAGGGAGAAAGTGGTCAAAGGTATTCTCTCTCAAGCAACCTTGCAATCAAGATACAAGAAGTCTCTTGTGTCCCCAACATACCCAATACATTTTTCAGGTGTATAGGTGCACTAGTTCGGCGAAGAGATAGTGAAATACAAGTGGTACCGATGATAGAAAATAGCTTGGTGGTGTTGAAAGCACTAAAGGCAAACTGAAATAAAGATGGAAGCAAGCAAACATGTAGCAGATTTAGTAGCAAACGAAGTATCAATGCTTAGAAACAAGGCCTAGGGATCATACTTTTACTAGCAAACACTCTCATATAAATATCTTCTCTTTATGATACTACTCTTAACTACTCTCTGGTTGGAAACTCTAATCCATGGTAGGGCTATAATAGCAAACCTAAGAGTAAGTCTTTCCCATCTAGAAAACCCCACACTGTCACCTTGAGCACTAGATGGTTCCAACAAACACCACAATTTCATAAAGACATCCAACTCCAAATATAACTCATAACAAGTATTTGTAATCTCTAGCCTAAGTGCCACCATGGTGTGCACACTGTCAGCTTCACATGATTCATCCAAGGCACATTAAGCAATCTCAATTTATAACAAGTCATGCTACAGGAAAGAATACTAAGCATAAAGCCAAAACAATATCGAGCCTGGCATGACAAAGCATAGGCCACAGTCAAAAACGAGCTCTTTTTACCACATAAGCATGAACTTTCCTACTCTTTTCCAATACAAATCAAACTATTTGAAAAACAATGTATGAAAGAGGGGGTCCAACCAATTTATTCAGCAAACTAAGAAAATAAAGCAAACGAAAACCAAAACGAAAAACGAAAAAGGAGACTCTCCAAGAACAACACAACTGTGAATGAAACAATAAAAAATGGAGCGTTTGGTAGAAACCTGGGATTTTAATCAATGAAGAGGGGGATGCCTTGGGCATCGCCAAGCTTTGACGCTTGTACTTCTTGGATATTTCTTGGGGTGACATGCGTGGCATCCCCAAGCTTGAGCTTTATTCCATCCTTCATCTCATTACTCATTCTTTCCATACACCTCAAATTATTCCTTCATACAAAACTTCACACAATTTTTATTAGCAACATTAGTGCACTCAAGATAGTAAGTCTTTAGGTTCAGATCTAATACCAATAAAACTTGCATTAAAACACAAGCTACTATAGCACTTCCCTAAAAAAGCTCAATTCCCCAAAAGAACTCAAAAAGGAACAAACAAGAAGCAAATGCAAATAATGGCAGAAATCTGTCAAAACAGACCAGCAGGTAAAGACGAATTTTTTCGAAGACCTTCTGTTGCTTAAATCAAAAAGTATTGAACTAACGAAAGTTAGATAACAAACTGGGGCAGAAGAAAAAAAATTCACGCCTCAAAAGGACGTACAGAGATTTTACACGACTTTTTATGGTGAATCACAGAAATCTGTTTCGGGACAGCAACTTTCCCAATCATTACTTCTCTCTCATTAGAGGTTACTCGTGGCACAAAAAGCAAATAAAAAGGATAAGGAGCAGTTATTACTGAGGTAATAACTTCCAAGACTCATCTAAAACTTTTGGGTTATCTCCCAATAAGTACTTTTCTTTAACGCCTTTAAGTTAGCATGATAGTTTGAGAAGATGCTCACATAAGAAATATGAATTAAAGTAAAAGAGAGCATCAAGAAACAAATTCAAAGCACATTTAAGTCTAACCCACTTCCTATGCATAGGAATTTTGTAAAGAAACAAGTCATGAAAGCACAAAGCAACAAGCATAAGAAAGCAAAACAAGTGCAACTTCAAAAATTTCAACATAAAGAGGGGAAACTTAATATTATTGAGATGCATAAAACCATGTTTCCCTCTCTCATAATAACTTTCAGTAGCATCATGAATAAAATTAACAATATAACTATCACATGAAACATTCTTATCATGAGCCACATGCATATAATCATTATTACTCTCCACATAAGCATAGTTATTCTTATTAGTCATAGTGGGAGCAAATTCAACAAAATATCTATCATTATTATTCTCATCACCATAATCATCAAATATAGAGGCATATTTTAATCATAATTAATTTTCTCCTCAATAGTAGGTGGACTGAAAATATCATATTCATCATTGTAATCATCATATATCGGAGGCATAGTATCATCAAAGTAAATTTTCTCCTCCATGTTTGGGGGACTAAAAAGATCATTTTCATCAAAACCAGCTTCCCCAAGCTTAGACTTTTCCATAGCATTAGCAATAATGGTGTCCAAAGAATTCATACTAATAATATTGCTATTATCATGCAAATAAAGTTCCATAGGTTTTTTAATTTTCTCTTCAAACATTTCATGTCCTAACTCAAGATAAATACTATAAAGCTCTCTAATTTTGTTGTTGTTTTCCATGGGAGGTTCTTCTTCTTTAATCCTCCGGTGTGAATACCTTTTACCTTACCTCCCCGGCAAAGGCGCCAGAAAATAGCTTGATGCCTACGCACTTCTATCCTTGTAGACAGTTGTTCGGCCTCCAAGTGAAGAGGTTTGTAGAACAGCAGCAAGTTTTCCCTTATGTGGATCACCGAAGCTTTATCGAACTCAGGGAGGAAGTGGTCAAAGGTATTCTCTCTCAAGAAACCCTGCAATCAAGATACAAGAAGTCTCTTGTGTCCCCAACACACCCAATACACTTTTCAGGTGTATAGGTGCACTAGTTCGGCGAAGAGATAGTGAAATACAAGTGGTAACGATGATAAAAAATAGCTTGGTGGTGTGGAAAGGACTAAAGGCAAACTGAAATAAAGATGGAAGCAAGCAAACATGTAACAGATCTAGTAGCAAACGAAGTACCAATGCTTAGAAACAAGGCCTAGGGATCATACTTTCACTAGTGAACACTCTCATATAAATATCTTCTCTTTATGATACTACTCTTAACTACTCTCCGGTTGGACACTCTAATCCATGGTAGGGCTATAACATCACACCACAAAGTAAGTCTTTCCCATCTAGAAAACCCCACACTATCACCTTGAGCACTAGATGGTTCCAACGAACACCACAATTTCATAAAGACATCCAACTCCAAATATAACTCATAACAAGTATTTGTAATCTCTAGCCTAAGTGCCACCATGGTGTGCACACTGTCAACTTCACACACATTGGGAGAGCAGAGATCTATTAAAGCACTTGAGTTGCAAGGTAGATCTATAGATTACAAGCTCATGATATCAATACGATCATGCATAGAGAGAGATGAGAAAATAGCTACCGGTAGAACCCTTAGCCTCAAGAGAGAACTACTCCCTCCTCATCATGGGAATCAGCAATGGTGATGGAGATGGTGGTGGAGAACGATGGAGATGGCTCCGGGGGCACTTCCTCGTCCCGACAGGGTGCCGGAACAGAGACTTTCTATCCCCTGAATCTCCCCTTCGGTGGCGGCGGCGCTGTAGAACTTTTTGTGGATTTCTTATTGACGATCTAGGGTTTTGGTATCGGGAGGCTCTTATAGGCGAAGGAGGCAAGGTCGGTGGCCAGCCAGGGGGCCCACACCATGCCCTGGCGCGGCCTGGGGGTACCCACGACTAGGGGGTGTGGCCACCCTGTGGCCCCTCTCCAACTCTCCTTCTGGCTCCGTGAGTCTTCCGGGAAAATAGGAACTTTGGCTTTTGTCCCGTCCAATTCCGAGAATATTCATTTTTTGACTTCCTGGAACCAAAAACAGCAGAACACAGGCAACTGGCACTGTGGCATCTTGTTAATAGGTTAGTCCAAGAAATCATATGAAAAGTACTCCAAAGTGTGGACAAAACACAAGAAAGTAGATAAAACCAAGCATGGAACATCAAAAATTATAGATACATTTGCAATGTATCAACGAGTCACATGAATGATGTGACGATGTTTAGCATCCACCTTTGAACCCACATTGATGGTCGTGTTCAATCGGGGGATATGTGGTTGATAGGGGTCGTGTTATCACTAGGAACCCTTTTGGGGATAGGTGTTTCTGAGTGGAGTTATTATTAACTCATTTAATTATAAACTTAGTCTAAATTCCTTTTGCAATTATAAATGTAGATGGCACCTTTCCGGTTGACAATTGATTGGTTATAAGGAGAGAATCTCAGATTAGATTGATCGAACTTCTTCATATGGGTTGCGCGTCTCCACGTTCTCCTTAGAGAGAATGACATGGTCGACTACATACTTGACGGGATGGATTTGGATCAGCCCACTGACCTAGAGACCCTAGAGTAGCGGAAAGACCGCTATCTCCATCGTGAGATGGCCTCCTATATTTCAGTTGTAATGCGTTTCAGAATGGTGGACGAGCTGTGGCCTTTCGTGGGTGATGTTAACCCTCGTCCGGTGATGCTACAGCTTAGGACACATTTCATGGAGCAGACACGCATTTGGGAGCATGAGCTGATGGGAGATTTCCTCTCCATTAAGATGGAGGAGAACTCATCACTAGACAACCACTTGGAGCGCATGCATGATGTGTACATGAGTCCTGCATACTTCCTGGATATCTGGATGACCGGCTCTTTTGCAAACGCCTTTGTGCTGCGATCACTGCCACCAAGCTACCAAGCACAAGTCAGGACCTGTGTTATGAGGGGCGACGCGGAATCAATGGAGTTTCACCGGTTTGTGACACATCTCAAGAATGTGTTGGTTGAACCTGATATCGCTCAGGTCATCGATGACAAAGGGTATATATTTCATATACAGTTTTATAAATGTTATAATCCTGCAAACACATTTTGCTGAAAAACAGGTCCTTCTGCATGAGAGGTGTTTGCTGGAGAGGAGGTGACGTTGCGTGTTGATGGCGAGCATGATGATGACGGCCGACGACACTCTCCCTCGACATTTATCATTTAGTTTATGTTTTAGGATGATTAATGTAATCAAGAGATTGTGAACTTCTTTAGTGTGTCTTACACTTCGTGAGACGGTTATTCATATGAGTTTGTAACAAACAGTTGTTCTACTCTTATGAATGACTTCTATTTGTGTTCATATCTTGTGTAGATGTATAGACCATAAGTTAGAATTAGTTAGCACTCAATTAGAATGTAGTGAACCATTTAAATTCATGAAAGTTTTGGGGTTATTTGATATAACCAAAACAATAGCGAATAAGTCCTTGTAGAGCATTCATTGGAAACTTTGAATACGAAATCCATAGCTAAACCAAAAGAGAAGCAAAACTTGTATTGCTTGGATTTTGGTACATTCTTGAGAAAGCTCACTTCTAGTGATGTTTCTCAATTATGGGGCAAATGGAAAATAGTGCAAAACACGATGAGGATTCAAAACCCTGCATCAGAGTGTTGAGAAGCGCAACGGAACATTCTTGAATGACTCTCTTCACAGAAGGAAAAATCAATGATATTGATCATTGTATTTCCCCACTAGTGTTTTCACTACATGAAGTAGGATTCGAAATGAAATCCATATCTAGTATGGAGACATTTGAGAATCATTTGTCATAATTATTGGAATATGACATATGTACGAACTACTAAGGAAATAATGGTAAACTAAATTATGAGAAATCCTAGAAGCAAACTTCCCTTGAGATTAGAAAGCAATTCATTGCTGAATCTCATAAGTAAAAAGGGTTACTTGAATTTTCCCAAGTGACTACAAAGCCATAGTGGAAAAGGGGGTGAATGACAAATGCACAATTTGTCAAGTATTGGACGAATTCAAATGAATTTGATTCATGTGTGCTAAATGTCTAGTGGATTTAAAACTAGTAATGGTACTAGTATCTCATAGTAAATCTCCAAGTTTGATATTTGATCAAAGGATTTTGAAGTTGTTCAAAATAGTGAGTGGATATGCAATTTGAATAAAATTGAGTGGGAGCTATGAAAGTCTTCCTGAAACAATATGTGATTGACATATTTTTGAGTGGGAGCAATATAAGTCTCAAATTTAAATATGCAGGAACATATTTTGAGTGGGAGCTTATAGGAGTAATTCTTAAGGGTGTTAAGAATAAAAGCGAGGTCATCTCATTCTGAGAATGAGATGATGAACCAATACCCAACCTAAACATCATGACCCGATCATGTCACGAAGTTTAAATTACGATGATTAGAAATGGATCCTCGTAGACTATTCCTTAGACCGTGAGGCTATATCAATCACTCTCTCCCGAGAGTGCTTTGATAGCATCAAACGCCACTTGGTAATACAAGCGTTATAAAGCTGTGTTCAGGTACTCGGAGGAAACCGTTGATGCAATATATGTCAAGAGCGGGATTTGTCCGTCCATGTGACGGGAAGATACTCGAAGGGCCCTCTCGGAGAAGTTATATCCAATAGCTGCGCAACGTGTGATTTGATCACGGGGATATCACTTGTCGGAACGATTCAAGTAGCATTGTTCAGTAACGAGATTGAACACGACATGGTGATGTCATTGATCAGATCTTGGGCAATGCAAGTATTGAGTGACAAAGGGAATAAGACACGACTGTCCAGGTTCAAACGACGAAAGATCTTCCTGGAACGCACAGGGGTCACATGGCCATCCAGGTCCCTCTGTCGATCATTGGTGCGGGAGTGTCCCGACCATGTCTGGAGTGTTCCCGAACCATGGGGTATCACGCTTAAGGGCTTTATGATGCTTAGAGAGTGTTTATAGGATCGGTAGAATCACCGAAGAAGAGTAGGGACAAAACCGGATGGGTTTCGGTAAGTCCGGAGGATGTCCGGAGTGGAGGTGGAAGGAGTTCCATAGCCACAGAGATTGAATAATATGTGAATGAATGTTAATATTGATTTAATCATTTATTCATAATTATTTAATAAAGAGAAAAATCAATTTAATGGTCAAATGCTTAATGGGACAATTTCTGGAGGGAGAGGGCCCATTGGGGGAAAGGAGAGACGGAGAAGGGGCCAAGGCGGTGGCCAGCCTCCCCCCCTGCGCGAGGCCCATGGGATGGCCGGCAGCCACCCTCCCCCTTCCTCTCCTTTAATCCCACCGCGGGACTTTGAGGGAGGGTGTACCCCCTCCTCCCCCTATATATAGTGGGGGTATTTGGCCAGATAAATACACCAATAATCAATAAAGGTCTCCCCACTTTTGGGAGGACCTCTAATTGATTATTTCTCTCTCCCCCTCTCTCTCTCGTGACCGTGGTCCCAAGTATGGACTGCACGAACGAGAGACATCTTCACCACGGAGCACCGTCGCGCTGCGGGATTCGGATCCAGGAGCTCTACTTCCGCAACTGATGTTGGATCGGGGAAGTGGGAGTCATCGTTAGGCACCGGACATGTGTAACTCGCTGGGAGGTGTCGCACTTGAGGCACTCAAGTCGTTGGAGCCAAGGAGCGCAAGGACTTCATCATGACCTTGAGGTCGGCTTCGGTTCGTCTACATCAACCATGTTCAACTGAGCGTTGGCAATGCTTTTAAGTCTTCGAGGGTAAGTTCGCGAAAAGCCCCTCCCGTTACTATATTAATAATAGATAGGTCCTGGAAGCTTAAGGGGTTCAGGGGCATAGGATAAAATTTTATTGTTTTCATACGCGGAACCCCAACACCCATGCAGGGTGGTCCAGCTTCAGCTCCTCAAAATCCATTTTCACATCATCCACCGTGACGACAGCGTACCCATTTGGAACCGGTCTGCAATGCCAAGTTGGGTTAGGCGCAATTGGTACGGCCATGCCGACCGCCACCGTCACCCTTAAGTTCATAACTTGCACCTTTAGCTCACAAGCTGTGCTCTCTGTGATATCATCCACTGGGTAGCATTTAGGAGGAGCCATCGTCGGTGCATCATCATCAACATCATGGAGCTGCATGGAAGCTTCGGCTTCATTATTTCAGTAACTTCTCAAAGCCCTTGTCAGATAAGCCAGTCTCCGCCTTCCATTTCAGTAGTTCAAGTGTGGTACCGAGCTTTGTGCTGACATCTTCACAATTTGGGTATAACAACTTTTTGTGATTCTGTTGCATGGCCTCCAACTTAAGCTTCTCCCTTTCTGTATCGCATTGTTGTTTTGCATCATAAATGACCCGACCAATATCATCAGTGGGCTCATCCGATGCCCGTTGTTCTTCTTCATTGCCGCCTCCCTCTTCTTCATTGTCTTCCATTGCAGTATCACCGTATTCTTTAGGGGACATAGGATAGTTGTCATCATCCTCCTCTTCTTCATTTTCTTCACGCCTAACCCCTCTTTCTCTGTGCATGGCCCAACAATAATATCCGGGCATAAAACCTCTCTGAAGCAGATGGCTTTGAAGGATTCTCGGGGAAGAGTGCTCCGCCACGTTCCGATAGTCGACGTAGGGACAAGGCATAAAATTATCCACTTTGTTTTCCTTCGCCAAATCGATAAATTTATGCAGTCCTGTAATAAAATCGGAATCGTGTTGGTCGCCATACATCCATCGCATCCACGCATCGATCTGCGTCATAATAATTAACCATGACAATGACATCGTGAATAGTGAAATGACCACCCTACATGGAAACATGCAATATTTTTGTATCAGTTACAGATAAAGAAGATAAGGTTGCTAACCTCGGCCAAGTATACCGTGTTGTGCGAACTTAAGTGTGGCCCGGACATTTCGTCAAACACCTTGTGTGAAGTGTGAAGGAAAAAAACCTAGCATCCACCTCCCATACAAAATTCTAGAAAAATAAGTGGATGGGCGGCGCTTATTTATAGCCAGGGGAGGGTTTTTGGTCCTGGTTCATGCCACGAACCAGGACCAAAGCCCCTCCCCGTGAGACGTGGCGGCCCATCAATGCCCCCCCTACCAGGTCATTGGTCCCGGTTGATGGCATGAACCGGGACCAATGACCTGGTTGGGAGGGGGGCGTTGCTGGGCCGCAATGTGTCGCGGGGAGGGGCTTTGGTCCCGGTTCATGGCATGAACCGGGACCAATGCCTACCACCGTCGCTTCGTCGTCCTCGTGTACAAATAGGAGGCCACAACGCGTCGCTTCGCCATCGCCTCGGCCTCTGCATTCTCTCCACCACGCCATCGCCTAGCCCTCTGCAATCTCTGCACCCGCGCCATCGTCCATCCTCCCCTCTCCAATCTCCACCGCGCCGCCATGGAGATGCCCGCGCTGAACTTCTACGAGGCGGTGATGTTCGCGCACTTCGACGTCCTCGCGCCTCCGGGCACGACGGTGCCCCACGGATGGCGCATCAGCTATACGGGTGTGCCGGTGGCTCCGCTCCTCGTCCCTGGCGGAGTCGAGATTGAGAGCGAAATCGCGGCGCGTCGCCGCCAGATGCCCGCATGGAAGAGGACGCTGCCCCGGTACGCGGCGGCTAGCCCATACTAGTCGGCGATGTTCAAGAAGGAGCGAAAGGCCAAGATTGGCAACCACATCGTTTACATGTGTGTGGTGCACCCGGATCTCCACAACCGAGAAGGGCGGGAGAGGTTCTCGTTAGTCCCTGGACGGACCAAGTACACCGTCATCGACGCCGCTCGCCACGAAGAGGAGCTCCGTCTTGTGAACAATGCGGAAATCATGGAGGTTCCGTCCGATGATGACGAGGAAGCCGGTGGCTCGGAGGACAGCGGCAGCGGAAGTGAAATTGTCGAGTAGGAAGAATTTGTTATATCGCACCTTTGTTTAGGAAGAATTTGTGGTTGAATTAATCTAGTACTGTGATTATTACTGTTGTGGAAGGGGAAGTTAGTGCTAGAGATATTGAGATGGAATTCAATGGTGGTTTCTTTGGTACTGGATGGAGATGTACTGCCAGGGTTATTGGTCCTAAACAATTTACAATGAGGTTTCCTAATCCTAAAGAGGTTGAGAGGGCTTGTTACTGGGGAAAGAGAATGGAAATGAAATCTAAAGAAGCTGTTCTGAATTTGTCCCCTGGGTCTGACTCTGTAGGTGTTATTCCTCAGTTGCAGAAAGCTTCGGTCAGAATTAGAATTATTCCTTCTGAGAAAAGATGTGAGGCTCACACATATTATGCTTCTTCTCTGGTGGGTGTACCACATGGAATTGATTCCTCAACTTTGTATCGGCCTGAATATGTGAAAGTTCTCATTGGTTGTAGGAATGTGGAGAAAATTCCTGAAAAAAGGTGAAGGCTGTCTTGGTGACAATTTCTATCTGATCTATTATGAGTTGGATAACGTGGTTGTAGTGGGTGCTTCTAGGAATCATTCTTTCGTTCCTGCTGAGAGTGGTTCTGATATTCCTTCTCCTAAAAGAGCTAGAGTGGATAATTTAACTCCGGAAACATCTAAGGAGCAAACCATTAGTGGATCTCAGAATTTTGTATCTGGAAAGTATGGGAAATCCTATGTTCCTGGGTTAGATAAGGTGCAGGAGCATGAATCCGAGGAAGAAATTGAAGATGATCAGGGTCTTCTTATTGATCAAATCATTAAGGAAAGGAATTTGAGGAAAGATAAAGATGAGCTTCTGAGCAAATCTGGGAGCATTATCAGTGGTGTTAGTGAGGATGTGGATGAGGAAAAAGGGATAAATGCATGGAGGTGGAAATGGGTGTGAAGTTGTAGAATACTGAGAAATCTATGGTGTTAAATAAATCTGCTTGGAGTTCATATGTGGATCCACCTGGTACTCCTGTTGTGATCAGAGAGTTATCTTTTCTTGATGTGCATCCAAGGTTGATTCCTTCTGTGATGGCTCCTTATTGTCTTTCCCTGAGTAAGGAAATTTGGCCTCCTTTACCTAGGGTGGTGGAAATTGAGAGAAGAGAATGTTTTCATGACGAGGTGCCTCAGATGTATAACATTCAATCTCCTTACAGTTCATCTGGGATGGATGAGTATTCCTCTATCAAAAAGGATGTGGAGGTTGAAATTACTGGGAGATTCAGTAAAAGGACTGCTTCTGTGGCCAATGATCATATCTTGGAGAAGGTCAGCAATCTATGCAAGAAGAGGGATTTGCAAGGTAATCATCAGTCCTATACTCATGCCAATGCTTTTCATGTTTTATCTAATCAACAAATCATGCTTTGGGCTTCTTTGATGGGGTTGAGATTCCCGATGACAATTTTGATTATGTTGATCTGATCAGAGAGCTTGAGATTTCTAGAAATTGCTTAGTTGATAAACAAAATAGTAAACTTCATAATTTGCACATTGAGGATGTTAATGGGGCTAAAACTTCTTTAGAACTTTAGTGGATTTCTCAGGAAGAGGAGGGTAATGACTTTACTATTGTAAATTCTAAGAAAAAAAGAAAGGCTAGAAGAAATAAAAAAGTGGTTAGTCATAGACCATTAACTAGAAGTCAAAAGCAATCTGACACCTCTACCCATTCTCCGGGTAGGGTTGTCAGATAGAGGAAGAAACCAGATAGATATAAACGAAACGGATTTTTGGAATGGTAGGAGGTTGGTAAAAGGGTATGTCTGCCCGTTTAAATGTGTTAATTGCTGATCTTGCTCTTGATTTTATTGCTTTTTAATAAACTATGAAGAAGAAGTATGCTGACAGTTTTTTTGGAAAATTGATCCTAGGTCCTTTTTTTCTGGAAATGGATCCCTTCTGTTGCTAAATCTGGTGGAATTTTATGTGGTGTGAGACAAGAGACATTGGTGGTGTTGGGCTTTAAGCTGGGAGAGTTTATTTTGAGATTTGATCTCTGGGATAATATTAAGAAATGCAACTGGTCTTTGCTATTGGTTTATGGACCTGCCCATAATGAGTTTAGGGATAACTTTCTTGCTGAGATTTCTGCCTTTTGCACACCTCTTGATTCTCCTTGCATCATTGGAGGAGATTTGATTTTGAGACATGTTGGGGAGAAAAATAGGAAAACTCCTTTATCTCATTTTTCTGATGTGTTTAATTCTGTGATTCATGTGCTGGGTGTCAGGGAGATTCATATGCATGGGGGCGCTTACACCTGGTCTAATAAGCAAATATCGCCTTTATTGGAAAAATTGGATAGGGTGCTTATGTCTGCTAATTGGGAGGACTTGTTTCCTCTGGTGCAAGTGAAGAATCTATTGTTTGATTTATCTGATCATTGTCCCCTTTTGCTTATGACAGGAGATTGTAATAATGTGTCCCCTAGAAATAGAGATATTAGATTTGATGTGGCTTGGTTTAAGAATGAGGATTTCCTGGGTATGGTGGGGAAATTTGGAAGAAGCCTGTTAAGAGTTTAGATCCTATTGATATTTTGAATATCCAGTTGAAGAGATTTAAAGAATACTTTAAAGGGTGGGGATCTATCCTTTTTGGGCATATGAGGAAAAACAAAAAAAGAGCTCAAAGATGAACTTGAAAAACTGGGGGAAATTGAGGAGGAATCTCCTTTAGATCCTAAGGATTTCATTAAGAAAACTAATATCATTTTTGAGCTTCATGAGATTTATGCTGATGAGGAATTGTTTTGGCTTCAAAGATCCAATGAGAGATGGCTTTTACAAGGGGATAACAATTTAGACTATTTCCACAGAGTTGCTAATGGGAGAAAAAGAAAAAAAAACTATTCATTCTTTGAAAGATGGTGATGTGTTGATTGAAGGTACTGATGAAATTTTAAAACAAGCAACTGAATACTACAAGAATCTTTTTGGCCCATCTCCTGGGAATATGTTTCATCTGTCGAGGGATTTGTGGAGTATTGATGCGACAATTAGTGCGGAGGAAAATACTCCTTTTACTGCTCCTTTTCTATTAGAGAAATTGAGGAGGCTTTGTTTTCCATGGAGGTTAATAGGGCTCCTGGTCCAGATAATATACCCATTGAATTCTTCCAGCATTGTTAGACTTTGGTTAAACCTGAAATCATGTACATTTTTCATTGCTTTTACTTGGGCACTCTGGATTTGAAGAGATTGAATTATGGTGTGATTACTTTACTTCCTAAGGTGGTGGGGGCTGAAAATATAACTCAA
This sequence comes from Avena eriantha, assembly GCA_910589775.1. Lineage (NCBI taxonomy): Eukaryota > Viridiplantae > Streptophyta > Magnoliopsida > Poales > Poaceae > Avena > Avena eriantha. The sequence continues at coordinate 101,406,169 of OU342743.1, read as the reverse complement.
TTTAGGCCAATTTGTTTGTTAAGGTGCATCTATAAGTTGATAACTATTAGACTGGAACCTTATGCTGGAAAGTTGTTCAGCATTCAGCAGAATGTTTTCATTAAAAAGGAACATTATGGATGGTGTGTTATCCCTTCACGAGTTAGTCAATTACAACCATGTTAACAAAAAGTGTGGGGTGATGCTTAAAATTGATTTTGAAAAATCTTATCATAAGGTTAATTGGGATTTTTTGTTGGAATGCCTTCACATTAGAGGTTTTGATGAGATGTTTTGTGGTTGGGTTAAAAAAGCTTTATTAGGAAGAACTATGAGTGTGAGAATTAATAATGAGATGGGGCCCTATTTAACTAGTGCTAAAGGGGTTAGGCAAGGTGATCCTTTGTCTCCTACATTGTTTAATCTAGCTGCAGAATGCTTGACTAAGATGATTTTAAAAGCTCAGTCCAATGATTTGTTTGAAGGGTTTGCTCGTGACTTGGTTGATAAGGGTGTGTCCATTTTGCAGTATGCTCATAACGCTGTTCTTTGCACTTCTCATGATCCTGATAAAGCTGTGAACCTTAAGCTTCTCCTTTATATTTTTGAGTTAATGTCTGGCCTAAAGATTAATTTTGAGAAAAGTGAGATCTATACTGTTGGTGGGGACAATACCCTAGATGAGTTCTATTCCAACTTATTTGGCTGTAAAGTGGGAAATTTGCCTATGAAATACTTGGGTGTACCTATTTCTGCTGGTGCTCTCAAAGATGCTCATTGGGACTTTATTGACTCTAAGTTGGTTAAAAAATTGGATGCCTGGGTGGGGAACTCTATGTCTACTAGTGGGAAAAAGATTCTGATGGATTCCTCCCTTTCCACTATTTTGTATTATCCCATGTCTATGTTCCTCCTTTAGAAAAGCTTTATGGAAAGAGTGAATAAGCATCTTAAGAGGTTCCTTTGGTAAAAAATGAAGGATTAAAATCTATTACATGGTAAAGTTGGACAAAGTTTGTAGATCCAAGAGTAAGGGGGTTTGGGCATCAAAGATTTGAGAAGACAGAATATTAGTTTGTTGGTCAAATGGTGATGGAAATTGGAGAAACAAGATGGGATTTAGCAAAGAATTGTCAGGGCAAGATATCTTAGAAAAAACCATTAGTACTGTATCTCCTAGATTTAAAGATTCCCCTTGCTGGAAGTCTTTGCTTCAGGTCAAAGAGATTTATTTAGCTGGGAGGGTTCTTGTTCTCAAAGGTGGTAATTTAGTTCGTTTTTGGAAAGATAGCTGGGATCTTGGGGGTGGCCTTTGAGTGATCAGTTCCCTGTAATCTTTAATGTTTGTCAGGATCAGGAGTGTATTGTTTGTGATGTGGTTGACCATGAGTTTTCTATTCCCTTTCGGAGAAGAATTCATGGGGATCTTCCGGTTTAGTGGGACGCTAGCTTGTCAAAAGCACATAATATCCATTTGTGTGAAGGGTCTGATTTGGTTGAGTGGAAGTTTACTGGGAATAGGGAGTTTTCTACCAAATCAGTTTATGAATATTTGGAAAGAAATTTGGCTGGGGCTAACAACAAACTCCTTTGGAAAGTAAAAATCCCTTTGAAAATCTAGATTTTTATTTGGCAGGTACTTAGGGATGCTATTCCCATGAGGGATAATATGTGTAAGAGGAAGTGGCTTGGGAATTCTGTGAGTTCCTTCTTTAACCAAGTGGAAACTGTGAACCATCTGTTTTTCACCTGTCTTGTTGCCAAAGTTGTCTGGGGGACCTTTGGCAAGCTCTTTGACACTTCTTCCTGTTGCCAAAGTTGTCTGGGGGACCTTTGGCAAGCTCTTTGACACTTCTTCGTGTCCTAGGAATTATTGGCAAGCTTTGTTGTGGCTGTATCGTTTTCTTCCTGGGGGGGGGGGGGGATTTTTATCTGATTGGGATTGGTGCGGTTTGTTGGGCCATCTGGACTCTCAGAAACAAAGTTACTTTCGATGGGTACAAGCTACGGTCTCCTATCGAGGCAGTGTTTATGGTTTGCTCGTTTTTGCTTTACTGGGTAGGCTTGCAGAAAGGGGAAGATAAGGAGCTGATGATCGATAACACTAAGAAGATGATGAAGATGGGTGCTGATGTGGCGATGCGTTCTAGGTGGAGGGAAGATGAGACGTTGAGGATTGGCGATTGATGATCATGGCTGTGACTATGGGGTGTTTTGTGCTTCTCCTGCTCTGGAGGTGATATTTTGCGGCTGGGAGTTTGTAGGTTGTGTTGCTGATGTTTCAGCTTCGCTGGATGTTCTTGTGTTTTGAACTGCAGGATGATGTGGTTGGCTCCTTAGATCTTGTAGGTTAGTCTGTTTTTGAGTTATGGTGGTAGTAGGTTTTCGTCCTATAGAAGCTGTTTCGAGATTGAGCAGTTTCGGCAGGTTCCTACTAGTGCCCAACTCGCTTTCCCTCTCTTTCTTGTCTTTTTGATAGTGAACTTTGTATTTCCATTAAGCAATTAATGGGAAGGGGGTTAGCCCGGTTGGAAAAAAAGCATTGTGCCTCTAGAGTATGCTAAGGCCCATGCTCTTCGGCGAGCTTTCACCCTGGCTCGTGAAGAGAGTTTTTATAGGTGCAACAGATCCTTTCATCAACGATGGATGTCTCCTATTTCCATTATTGTCGCTGATATCAAGCGATTGTCGAGTGGCTTCTCGTCGGCATCTTTCAGTCAGGTTAAGCATTTTTAGAATGAGGCGACACAAATTTTAGCTAATTATAGCGAGTCTGTTGACTCTAGATTTATTTTGCATTCTATTCCGGAGAGCATGCTGGAAACTATTTATATTAAAATGGTTTAACAAATAAAACGCCAAGCCACCGGTGCGGAAGAGGCCCGCGATGAAAATGTCCCTTCGCACATGGTGAATTGGACCATCACTACCCCAGGGTGGGCGATGAGCTTCTACTACGGTGACGATTCCTCTAATCGTGTGCGAAGCCACATATCATTTCGTGTGTCCATTTGTCTGCGACTTTTCAAGATTTCTCAAATAGCTATTCCTTACTAATCGGCTGCATTATTTGATGATTGCAAATGATTTGCGCTCCTTTTCGTATGTGCTCCTCTTAATTCAGAAATGATATTTTAGATATAGCAACATGGTTAGTACCGACATTGCAAACGCTTTTGCTGCACTTGTGCAGACCCATGATGCTTAGAGTACATTTATGCCAATACAATACCAAACCTCAATTGTATTTGATTGCACATCGCATACATCATGTGTTTACGGACATTTTCAACATAGCTTCATGAGTTAGCTATACAAATGAGAACGATACACATATCAAAAGATAATATCTATCAATTTGTTGGATACGTATTTAACTATGTGTTAATGATAAACCATGCAGTGATAAAATAGTGTGGAAATCTCTCTCCAAAAGGAGGCAACTTCACATTCTCGAAAGAGTAGACACCATGCATTCTATCTTTTGCTCTCGTTGAAAGATTTTGTCTTGTATAAAAACATTTTTCAATGTGATAACATACATAAACTAAAGAGAACTAAACTAAGTAAATTCAAATTCATATGATTAATAACTTTACTATGGAATTCATCGTAGTGTCGGCTTTTTCTTCGAACGAGGCAAGAGGTGTGCTTGATGTCGCACATCTTCTCTCAATATGTTCTTCACATGCAAGTATAGAATAAAAATATATTAATATAGATGGTTATAATCAACTACACTAACAACAAAGTAATTACCTCTATTTAATAAAAGACCAACACAATGTTGGCCTAATGCATATGTAGATCTATTTACTACACAACCATGCTAGCAACAAAGTAATTAACAAATCCACTGTGCATTTGAATATATTAAAAAAGAGCAACATAAGGTCACGCCACTTAGTGCATATATGTAGATACATACAACACAAAACCAAAGTAACAACAAAGCAACTAACAACTTCACCGTGCATTTCAAGATATTAGAACGGACTAGCTAGTGCATTTGAAGGATTTAACAACCTTTGGTAGGGAACAGCCACGATACCGTAGACACCTTGCACCGTGCGCAGTAGGTCGGGAGGTCGGCCGGCATCCCATGCCGCATGGATCGAGAGGACGTGTCAACGCAGATGCGTCGCCTCTATGAAGAACTGGCAGAGAATAGCTGATGCAACGCCTCCGCAACGTAGGTCCGACCAACTACTCTTCTATGGATGTAGATAAACACAAAAGAAGATGTGCTGGCTATGGTGTGGAGTTTGGTCATATTCTGTATGCCTGGTCCTCTTATATAAATGTAGGGTTCCACTAAATGGGCTGTTGGCAAATTTGCGCATACCTATATATGTGAGGAGAACCGTTTGTGATCGCGTGTTTGATGTATTGTCTAGCCCACGTGTCTGTACCAGAACGACATGAAATTTATTGCTAACAAATCTATACTTACCAAACACCAAAATTATGCACCATGAATTAATTAAAAGGAAAATTATTGCTACCAAAGCTATATTTACCAATTATCGGCAAATATAAGCATACATTACATCTATCGCCTCAGTTCCATAAACAAACTACAAAGTTAACTCAAACAAATAGTAGGAATTTTAACATATGAATCCGTGCACATCATAGGGGGTTATAACTAGGCGAATGACATCATTTTCAACAATGGAGTCGAAGATGCAGACTGTTTCTTCCTTCAGTTTAAAGCACTTCACAACATGAGACCAATCAGTCGTTAAGATCTTGATGTGAGGGCACCATGTGTCCGCTGGCAGTAATCCTTCTTCTTCAATACTAAAGTCTAGAAGGTACCTCCTTGTGTAGCTGATTGAAAAGTACTGAAACAAATATAAAATGATGAATATATTATGTTATAGTATATAGATTATTATCAATATATAGGAAATTTCAGTTACCAATGACTAGCTAATACTTAGCATCTTTTACTTTGAAGACATTTGACTTTTTCATCCGGAAAACATACAAAAAAATGGAAGGAACTCCTTCTTGCATTCGCATACTAAGGTGATTAAATATTGAACTAGTAATCTCTATGTCACTGCCCCGTACGTAGTGACGCTCAAACTTTTTACCCCTCCATAATTAGTACCTATATACATAAGCATGTAGAATATATATAGACTAAGTACAACATAATGCAGCTAGTATATTGGTGAACAAAGGACCTCAATGATAAAGTATATTGTGCTTTGTTGTTTTTTATGAGTACTCTGTGCTCAACAGGACGCTCGTCATCGGGAGCTCAACCACTCGATATGTCAAAGCAAACACCTTGCTTGACCATTTACCCTACATTATCATAAATGAAACAATGAAAAATCATGTTTAATAGTTTGAGTGAAAAAAGAATGATGAATTGTCTGAGTGAAAACAAGAATACACTAGGTAATTAGTCGTATAAACTTGGGTACATATATTGCATGGAGTTCTAGCTGCATTGAATACCATGAAATATTGGTGGCTATTTTGCATGAAAGATTAGATCTTCTACTAGCAGAAAAGGGAGCAACGCTATTAACCTTCCGTTGCCAATCTGCAGGGTCACGTAGTCGACCTGTTGTGTAGGAATCTAGGATGAAGCGGCTTCGATCTTTAGTTGGTCTCCCGCCAATGAGAAAAGATAAGACGAGACCGCAGAGTGGATAAAGAAGACATGGTGCACGTCGGGTATTTTTAAATCGATCAAACGATTCGAGCTTTAAAACACGGTTCTTGGAGATATAAATGTGTACAACCCTTGGGTCTATTTTGTTAGAGGCGGCACACGTTTCATTCAATAAACTCATTAGAGTTGTGAGGGTATGAACGGTAGTCATCCAAATTGATTTTGCAGTCATCATCGGAGAAGGACTAGTCGGCACACGTTACAACCCAAGCGTCCTGCTCAACTCGGTGGCACTTTGTCGGCAGGCACTGTCAGATGCAGGCAAGATGAGCAGTCTTCTAGCTTCGAGCCATAACAAACTCTATCTATTGTAGAAGCTGCATCATCAACAACGCATAGCACACGGTGGTAGGAGAAGAGACTATGCACGCTTCTTACGGAATTCGAGGAAAGCACACTATAATTTCCGACTCACCGTGTGAGAAAGGGACCAGAAAATGAAACAGAGGAAACTAGAGAAAATGTCGCAAGTATGAGGCACATGTTTCAAATGACAGATATCGTGCGTGGATTTTTCGCTTATAAGAAAATGATTTTCAGGAATCGGGTCATGTGTGTTTTATTTGTTACGGTTCAAGAATTTTTTTTGTGTGTGCTAAGCTTGTGAACGGGCCTGCCTGTTCCACGGGTAGACGGTAGAATTTTTGCAGTGTCAACGATCTTCCGCACTGCACACGGAAGGGCATTCCGTGTACGCAGGGGGTGTTAATAGACCTGATTTTAGCAGTGAGAAATCATCTATTTTGGGCCATAGAGTAGAGGCCCTTATGTTAGCCCATTGGGGGAAATGAAGCCATGCTCTGGATTGTAGGTTTATTGGATCTAACGGCTGACAAACTCTAATCACTATGGTAAGATGTAGGTAGTTCAGTTTTACTATTTCTTAATTAATAATGTAACACAACCATGGTTGTTTTTTGTGTGGAAATGCACCGATATTCATACTCACCAACAACAGTAAAAATTATCCTGAAAGTAATATAAATTACAAAAAGGTACTTGGTTTACCAAACGATGAACACAAGAACTCGAACGAGCTGAAGGTGCCAACATCCTCACTAGAGGCGGGCAAAGCTTGTTGTAGTAGGAATTGTTGCAGTAGATAGATAGAATGTCATTATGCTAAGGCTCCAAAAGTCTAATGCACAAGAGTAGCAACCGTCGTAGATGAAGAGAAATGTAGATGAAAAGAGACATGACCAAATCCGGCGAGATCTTCCTGAGACACACCTCCACCCGTCCTCCGAGAATGCTGGATGCATAGCTCGAACAGAGGCTAGACATGAGGACTTTATTCCATCTTGAGGTAGTCTCCTCCCCCACACCTTCTTAAGTAGGAAACAAACCCTAAACGGACTAGTGAAAACATAAAAAAATGCAGTTACCCTTGACAAAGACCGGGATCGACCGTGCCTCCATGGACCTAAGGCCATTGGAGGCTAGGCAGATTGGCGGCGGTGCCGACAGGAGGCAGCAAAACCCTAGTCGCCGACGTCTCTTTAGGAATGAAGTGTTACAGTTGTGTATTGTCGTTGATGTTTCGAATGAACAAAAACAAACATATGTCTGCACATTAGAATTATGTATGTTAAGGAACTCAAATAGGCACTCTGGCCAATTTGGTTACAATCTGGATGCACCACTATAGCCATGTGAGGCTTTAACATTCTAGTCCTCGACCATTTGATTCCAGTAACTATTGAATTATCACCACAACCCGACAGCCATTGTGCCGGTCTATTATGACTAGTCAACCCAGTAAATATAACACTAAGGCTACTATGTTATCGTTTCTTCTTTGTTCTACTAATTTATTAGATAATATGTATCTAATGATACACCAAGTATGTTTGTGGCACATTGCACATGGAGATTGTTTCCTGTCGTTGTGAATTTGCATGGTCCTCTACTATGGCCCGACGGGGAAAACTTAACATGTACAATCTATTATTTGCAAATGATTACCACATCCGTATTAGTAACTAATCAATCGATCAATTATCGACATGGTGACCCCTCTAGGCATATAATGCGTAATGTTGATATAACCTTCCGGTATGTTCCATGTCCCATGACAATAGAGAGAATCAAAGCGAATGTGGATGCAACAAGCACTTATGATACAATAGTCTAAGGTACTCCCTCTGTTTCATATTACTCCACACTTTTGACCAAGTCAAAATCAATCTTTGTAATGTTTAATTAGGTATAACATACTATTGAAGATTGTTCCTGCAATTGAACACTGGGGATGGACATTATCTTACCAAACCTTCCTGAAGCCTGGAGAGGAAACTGTAGACAAAGCACGACAGAGGGATATAGAGAGTTAGCCAGGTTCTGGCCACCTTGTAGTGTAAAACACTATTCTTGCTTGTCTGGATTGCTTGAACTGCTTGGCAATGGCAAGGTTTACAATACAAGGTGTTAAGAATGCGCTCAGATCTATACTTTCTAGAGGTGGAAGAAGCTCCCTCTCTATGATGCCCTTCTGAACCTTATATAGGCGCCCTAATCCTCTTCCCACCCTTGGACGGGAATGTTTCCACATGACGATCCCGGGGAGAGCAGGTAAGGCACAATTGTCTTCTACAGTGGACCCGGACTTGACATCAACTAGCCCTCCTTCTTCTACTATCGCCAGACACTGTGGGCATCTAGCCCTCCTTCTTCTACATGTTCTCCTAGCCTAGTCCAATGGGGCGGTCCCCGCCAATTGCGGGTCTTGATGGCCACTTTCGTCTTCTGTCTTCCGGAGGAAGAAGACATGCCAAAAGCTCAAGAAAAGGCATAAAATGGAATTAGCTAAGGGTATATTGAAAGAAATCGGATTTCCTACTTCAACCAACTATACACATAGAATGCCATATGATCTTCTGCGTCAAATAAGGATGTGGTTTTGCACATCGTAGCCCACATGATCTCATCCAACTACTTCAAAGTTGGATTGCATGGAATTTGCAGCGGTCTAGGGTTGTGTATTGGTTTGCATGGGCCGAATGTTTTTTATTTTGGCAGAAATATCACTTGATAAAATAGATAATTTTTTTTCATTAGAACAGAAAATTATTATTATAATAACTAGCACGATATCTAGACAAATCCAAGACACTTATTTCAGAACAGAGGGAGTAGATATCACGTGTGTAGAAAACATCTTTAATGGGGCAGAGGGAGCAGGGTAGTGTGAGAGAACGATGAAAGAAGGTGGCGGGCGGGAAATTTAGTAAAGCGTCGGGGAGATGGAATGGATTGGCCCTAGGATGCCGGAGGGGATTAAGTATACCTAGCGTAACACCATCGCATTAACGATGACGTAAGGAAGGTGCAATGTCTGGCTTGCTTGAAGTCACACTGACCCGATCAACCCTCCCCCGTGGCGCGCAGAAGGTACTAGCAGTAAATAAAGCTAACCACCTCTCTCTCCGCTTTGTTTCACCTGTAGGTGGACATCCGCACGAGGCATGCCATAGAAACGGCATACCAGCCGCGCCTCCTTGACACCACTACCCGAGTTGTGGCGTGTCACGTGGCGGTGGCTTGTCCACAAGGCACACCACCACTACCTAGTTGTAGTGTCATGTGTGGACACTATCACCGCCATGTTCTTTGTAATAGTGGTGTTACATGTGAACGCTACCTCTACATTAAACCTCGTCAGGCTAATTTAGTCCCACAAACCGGTGGCATATGATCGTTGGGGCTACATGAATAGTAATGTGTACTTGCTGTGTTTCGATTTTTGCATTGCCACCGACAATTTTTTCCCGAAACAGCGATATCCTTTTTCCCCGGTGCGCTACTATAGTTTGGCGCCTCCAAGCCTTTCTTTAGTAGTGTAAAATCTATTGGAATAGACGTGCTCTTTTTTATGGACAGCTATTGAGGCCACACTTTTTAGAGAAATGGTTTGGAACTATGTTGGAAATGGCAAGAAATGTTGGGGAAAGCCCTTGATGATACGATGATGGACATTGAGGTGGAAAGCTATGATGGGGTCTATTAATGGAAGGGATGAAATAAGATGGTGATTATTAATCTAGATCTTAGTAATTAGGTAAACATGGGAAAAAGTTTAATGCTCTATCAACAAGAGAAATTGTGTTGTATAAAAAATAAACCTACCATAAATTCCTCCTATTTAGGTAGGCTTGTATACTACTAACTTGTTTAAAGGTGTTTTGCGAGCATATTCAAAGTACTAACAGGGAAATGTTCTTGTATATATTAACTTGGTCAGGTTATAAAAGATTACAACAAGATGATGGTAAAGTCATTGATGGCTCAAAATATATTAGAGCTCGTTGGGGAACCGTAAGAGGAAGGTATGATAAGGACAGCAACAAGTTTTCTCCCAGTTAAGAAACCAAGGTTATCGAACCAATAGGAGCAAGGAAACACCTCCAAGGTGTTGTTTCCAACTTGGAATCCTGCACAACACAACCACAAAACTTTGCCCCCCACTTAGAGTGAGGTTGTCAATATCACCGGTTTTGCTGAAAATAAAGGATTAAATGTATTGTGTGGAAGATAGTGATTGCTTGCAGAAAGTAAACAGAAAACAGTAAATAGCTTGTAGATTGATGGTAAAAGAATGGACCGGGGTCCATAGTTCACTAGAGATATTCTCCTTATGAGAGTTGACATGTTGGGTGAACAAATTACAGTAGGGCAATTGACAGACACCGAGAAAGCATACATGCATATACTAATCATCTTGACTACTGCGAGATTTGTTTGGGTATTACAACATTATACATAGACCGTAATGCAACTGCATCTATAACTAATAATCCACCTTCAGGTTATGATCCGAACCCCCTCTAGTATTAAGTTGCAAGCAACAGATAATTGCATTAAGCAAAGTGTGTAAAGTAAACAATACGATTGTTCTATGAACAAACGATTGTTATTTTCTCCCTAGTAGCAACATCACATCTAGTACCTTAGAGAGTTTTGTCACTTCCCCAGATTCCTAGAGGCATGAACCCACTATCTAGCATAAATACTCCCTCTTGGAGTTGCTAGCATCTACTCGGCCAAGATAGCTACTAACAACGGAAAGCATGCAAGATCACAAATAACATGGACATCATAGAATCAATAATCAATCTGAAATAGCATCTCAATATCCATCGGTTCCTCGCAAACACAACATGTAGATTACAAGTAGATGATCTTGATCATGCACGGAGCTCACAAGAACTAGACATGATAGCACAAAGGATAAGAACCAACCATCTAGCTACTATATGGACCCGTAGTCCAGGGATGAACTACTCACGCATCATACCGGAGGCAGGCATGGTGATGAAGGAGGCCTCCAGGGTGATCTTTCCCCTCCGGTAGGGTGCCGAGAAGAGCTTCAGATCCCTCCCGATCTAGGGATGGAGATGGTGGCGGCTACAAACTCTTTCGTGGAATTTTGATCGGGTACTTAGGGTTTTCATCCCGGAGGAAATATATATGCGAAGGGGTGAGGTCGGTGGAGCACTAGGGGGCCCACGCCACCACCAGGTGTGGCCGTCCTGGCTCCCCACTTCGTCTCTCCTCCGGACTCTGTATTCCTTCTGGTGAAATATTGACTTGGGCTTTTGTCCGGTCCAATTCCGAGAATATTTCCTTACTAGCTTTTCTGAAACCAAAAACAGCAGAAAACAGGCAACTCGCACTTTGGCATCTTGTTAATAGGTTAGTTCCATAAAATGTGTAAAAATACTCCAAAGTGTGGACAAAACATAAGAAAGTAGATATAAAACAAGCATGGAACATCAAAAATTATAGATACGTTTGCAACGTATCAACATCCGCAAGCTTAACTCTTGCTCGTCCTTGATAGGTAAGTGAAAAAAAGAAAGAATAATTTTTGAGGTGACATGCACCATCATAATCTTGATCAAAGTATTTGTAGAACATTGATAACTCGGATCATGGTACTTTAACATAGCATGACAGATATAGTTCTAACAATAAGACATAGCAACTATGTTGTAACAAAGGTACAAATAAAAGATTCATGAATAACAATGCGTTGTAAGACGTTTGTTTGTTTCACATATAGAAAACATAATGAGAATGGTATTCAGCTTGTCCCTCGTAGTGTAGCAAAACATAAATGCATAGGACACCTTCAAAGTTCATCAGGGTGACTAGATACAAATAGTTTAAGAACAAGCGATATCAAAGTTATGAATCAATCAACAAGTTTTGGGACAATGCACATTAAACTAAGAATGGCCACTATGCTCTCTCAATAGATACATAAAGATAGACGATGGAGACTCAACATAAAAGTAAAAGAAAGGCCTTCATAGAAGGAAGCAGGGATTCATGTCCAATAAAGAGCTTCCAAAAATTATGGTACTTATTAGCTTTCAGTTCTCATTGCCCCTATTATAAGCATCTTGAAGTGATTAAGGTTAAAGTGAACAAACTATGGAGTATATGCTTGACAAAGTATAAGTTGGCAATCTCATGTCCCTTGAATACGAGGGCCGCTCCTCATGCTACTCAAGTTTAGTTACCGGTAAGTTTTTGTCATAGTAAGTACATGTGTATCATAGAGAACCGCCAATGGGGTACCCCTTGCACATGATACAGGAGTTATCCCATAATCAAAATGACAAGGCAAGCAGACAATGAGCATCTCCGCAATCTTCTTATTTACCATCGGAAAATGGTGCTTTTTTCTCTCTTTCCTATTTTCTCATCTTTTTTTGTTTTTCTCAATCTCTATCTCTTATTTTATAAGAAGAATGCTTCATAGATTGCTCATTATGGTGATGCTGCAAGTTTCCACCATGATTAGGCATGGCTTAGGCTAGCGGCCCAAGCGTTTCTCTACATAACTAGGTACAATGTACAAGTGCATGATATCAACTAGGTACAATGTACAAGTGCAATGTTGAAACCGTTCCCCATGACAGCATGGTAAGTGCAAGCATATACAACATAGATGACACAATTGTTCAAGTTTATTAGGGGCAAGAAAAGTAAAGTGTTCCATCAAGTTCGTGAGAGCTTTAATCACTAATTTTGACATAACAAGTTTAATTCGGAAGGTAGATAAAAACATGAATATACTTGGAATAGGAAATGCTTATAGGTAGGTATGGTGGACTCTTTGGAATAACTTGATTTATTTGGAGTTGGATGCATGAGTGGTATTCATACTTGGTATGGGGGCTAGCAAAAGACTGGGAGCGACCAACTAAGAGAGCAATAATGGCCATAATCATGCAAAGCGACAAAACATTATTAATTAAAGCATAAAGTGATATTACAAGTCGAAAACTAAATGATCATAGAGGCTATGGTGACTTGGTATAGTCTTAACATGGTGTGAGCATGCGCCAAGTCAACCGAAATAAAGCATTTAAAGGAGAATACCATAATATTATGCTTTTAATATGCTAAAACAACGCATGATTTTTTCAAGGCGCATTAAAAAAACACAATTGTTTATAACATTTCATGCTACAGAAAAAATCACTAAGCATAAAGCCAAAACAATATCAAGCATGACATGATAATGTCTAAATCATAGTCAAAAACAAGCTCCTTTTTACCACTTAAGCATGAACTTTCCTACTCTGTTCCAATCCAAATCAAACTAATGTATGACTACGGGGGTCCAACCAAATTTATTCAAGAAAACTAAGGAAACGAAAACTAAAAACGAAGATGCTCCAGGAACAACACAATTGTGCATGAAACAATAAAAAATAAATGTTTGGAAGAAACCTAAAAAAATTATTGATGAAGAAGGGGATGTTGTTGGAAATATGCCCTAGAGACAAATAGTAGTAAGGACTATTATCATATTTCATATAGTTTATCATTAAGTTTTATATCATGCTATAACTGTATTGAGTGGAAACATCAATACACGTGTGATATACAAACAAACCAGGGGTTCCCAGTGAAACTCTAGTCACTGGTTCATTGGTCAACAGATGATCATGTTTCTTGATCATGTGGCATTTATGCCAGTTGGAAATGAGGTCATCTCATTCTGTGAATGAGATGATGAACCAATACCCAACCTAAACATCGTGATTCGATCAAGTCACGAAGTTCAAGTTACGATGATTAGAAATGGATCCTCGTAGACTATTCCTTAGACCGTGAGGCTATATCAATCACTGTCTCCCGAGGGTGCTTAGATAGCATCAAACGCCATCTGGTAAAACAGTGGTTATAAAGGTGTGTTCATGTATTCGGAGGAAACCGTAGAGGCAATATATGTTGAGAGCAGGATTTGTCCGTCCATGTGACGGGAAGATACTCAAGGGCTCACTCGGAGAGGTTATATCCAATAGCTGTGCAGCGTGTGATTAGATCACGGGGATATCACTTGTCGGAACGAGTCAAATAGCATTGTTCAGTAATGATATTGAACTCGACATGAAGATGTCATTGATCAGGTCTCGGGCAATGCAAGTATCGAATGACAAAGGGAATAAGACACGACTGTCCCGGTTCAAACGACGAAAGATCTTCGTGGAACGCACAGGGGTCACATGGCCATCCAGGTCCCTATGTTGATCATTGGTGCGGGAGTGTCCTGACCATGTCTAGAGTGTTCCCGAACCGTAGGCTATCACGCTTAAGGGCTTGATGATGCTTAGAGAGTGTTTATGGGATCGGTAGAATCACTGAAGAAAAGAAGGGAGAAAACTGGAAGGGTTTCGGTAAGTCCGGAGGATGTCCGAAGTGGAGGTGGAAGGTGTTCTATAGCCACGGAGATTGAATAATATGCGAATGAATGTTAAATATTGATTTAATCATCTATTCATAATTATTTAATAAAGAGAAAATAAATTAAAAGATCAAAAGGCTTAATGGGCCAATTTCCGGAGGGAGAGGGCCCATTAGGGAAAGGAGAGAGGGAGGAGGACCAAAGGGGGTGGCCGGCTGGGCCTCCCCCCTCCTCCCCCGCCGTGGGGCCCACTAGGGGTGGCCGGCGGCCTCCCCACCCCCTCCTCTCCTTTAGTCCCACCCCGGGACTTGAGGGGAGGTAGTACCTCCGCTTCCCCTATATAAGGTGGGGTATTTGGCCTAGAAAATACACCCAATAATCAATAAAGGGCTCCCCACATCTGGGAGGACCTCCAGTTGATATTTTCTCTCTCCCCCTCTCTCTCTCGTGACCGTGGTCCCAACTCTGGACTGCACGAGCGAAAGACATCTTCACCGCAAAGCATCATCGCGCTGCGGGATTCGGATCCGGGAGCTCTACGTCTGCAACTGTTGCTGGATCGGGGAAGCGGGAGTCATCGTCAGGCACCGGACGTGTGTAACTCCCACGAGGTGTCCGACTTCAGGCACTCAAGTCGTTGGAGCCAGAAGGAGTGCAAGGACTTCATCACGACCTTGAGGTCGGCTCCGGCTTGTCTACATCAACCACGCTCTCCTGAGCGTTGACAACGCTTTTCGGTCTTCAAGGGTAAGTTCGCGAAAAGCGCCTCCCGTAACTGTATTACTAATAGATAGGTCCTGGCAGCTTCAGGGGTTCAGGGGCATAGGGTAAAATTTTATTGTTTTCATGCGCGGAACCCCTACAGTGGTATCAGAGCTAGATCTATGCGTAGTAATGCTAGTACGGGTAGAACACACGAGATGTAGCGTGTGGGTGTTGATCTTTTAGTTGTTACCCTCCCACGTGTACTTGTGTATACCGTAGTAATGCTTGATGAGGCGGCCCCCAACCGACTTTACGCGTTCATTCGCGAGACTGGTCCACGCTGGACATACGGCTTGTACCGTATAAAGTGGCTTAGGGGGGTTTTTGTCTCTCTCGCATTAGTTGGTATACCATTTGCAACGGAGGGCCCCGAAAGGGGTGTAGTAGAGACAACTACTTGATCAGTATTGTGCTGAAAGTTCGTAGGTAAGAACGGTTGTTGTGCGAAAGCCCATAAAGTAGTGGCGTCTAACTTTTTTTTGCAGGGGGGCGTTGCTTTGTGATATGGTTGTGGCAAAGGTAAAGTAATTACCTTTTGTTGCATAGTAGTATATAGTCACGATAGTGACGAACTACCACGCCGGAGTGACACCGGTACCCTGGTATCTACGGCGCCGGAACCCTGGCGCTGGAAACCGGTGACGACGGATGGAGATCATGACGTGAAGGACCATATCACATAGCATTTACATTCAATGTTATTGTTTGTATGTCTTATTGTGTGCTAGTATTAGATACTCGACGGTAGCCTAATAAGATGATCCCTGTTAAAATAACCAACGATTGTGTTCCCCCTTAGTGTGCACCACCAAGAAATTTCTTCGGTATGAGGTGATCCAGAGTGACAGGCTTGGGTGTCATACATATCTACGTTCATATACAGTGGGTGTAAGGCATGTTGCACAGTGAATACACTAAGGTTGAGTTGGCGAGCCTAGCACGCTAGAGAAGCGTGGACTCGGAACGTGGATGGTCGAAAGATCGAGCACGAGTCGCATGAATGATGTGACCTACGTTTAGCGTCCACCCTTGAACCCACATTGATGGCCATGACGATCGGGGGAGATGTGGCTGATAGGGGTCGTGTTATCACTAGGAACCCTCACTGGGATAGGTGTTTCTGAGTGGATTTATTATTAACTCATTTAATTATAAACTTAGTCTACATTCCTTTTGCAATTATAAATGTAGATGGGTTCTTTCGTGTTGACAACTAAATGGTTAGAAGGAGAGAAGCTCAGATTAGATGGATCGAACTTCTCCATTTGGGTTGCCAGTCTCCATGTTCTCCTTAGCGAGAACGACATGGTCGACTACATACTCAACGGGATGGATCTGGATCCATCCACAGACCTTGAGACATAGAGGAGCGGAAAGACCGCTATCCCCGTCGTGAGATGGCCTCCTATATTTCAGTTGTGATGCGTTTCGGAATTGTGGACGAGCTGTGGCCTTTCGTGGGTGATGTCAACCCTCGTTTGGTGATGCTACAGCTTAGGACACATTTCGTGGAGGAGACACGCATCTGGGAGCATGAGTTGATGGGAGACTTCCTTGCCATTGAGATGGAGGAAAACTCGTCACTGGACAACCACTTACAGCACATGCATGATGTGTACATGAGGCCAGCATACTTCCTAGACGTCTGCATTTCAGGGTCTTTCGCAAATGCTGTTGTGCTGCGGTCGCTGCCACCAACCTACCCAGCACAAGTCAGGACTTGCGTAATGAGGGGCGACACGGAAATGGAGTTCCACCAGTTCATGACACATCTCAGGAATGTGTTGGTTGAACCAGATGTCGCTCAGGTCATCAACGACAAAGGTATATATTTGATATACATTTTTATAAATTTTATAATCTTGCAAACACATTGTAGTGTTAAGTATATCTGATACTTGTTCTGTTTTACTGAAAACAGGTCCTTCTGCATGAGAGGTGCTTGTTGGAGAGGAGGTGACGTTGCGTGTTGATGGCGAGCATGATGATGACGGCCAACGACACTCTCCCTCGACATTTACTAGTTAGTTTATGTTTAGGATGATTACTGTAATCAAGAGATTGTGAACTTCTTTAGTGTGTCTCACACTTCGCGAGACAGTTATTCATATAAGTTTATAACAAACAGTTGTTCTACTTTTATGAATGATTTCTATTCGTGTTCACATCTGGTTTGATTATGTGTGAATTATCCTTGTTATTTGAAAGTAATTGATAATGTATGAACATTTGTAAAACATAAAAAATGCCTTGTTTAAAATACCCAGTTTAATGATATTTCATTAATTGAATGAAACCATTGTTTGAATTCAAAGTTATGTGATAATATGTGAAAGTCATTCGATTTCTTCTCACATATAAATCATGCCAAAGTTCGGCAAAATAACTTGAACACCATGTATTACTTGAATACAAAGTGTTTGATGAATTATTAAAAGGTAATACATATTCGATGTATTGTGTTTTAACGAAAATGGTAATTATCATTAAATGATTATTTAAATGTGTAAGTAAGTTTACCGAAGGAAACATTAATATGAAACTATTTGATTTGATCAAAGTGTTTCGTCAACAAAGGGTATAAGTATAAAAGAGAATCCAATTACTATGATTTGATCAATAGTAATAAAATTCAAATTTATTAGAATGGCATAAAAGAAATTGTGAAATGCAAAGTGTTTTGAAACGTCAAAATACAAAGCATCACAATATGATATTAAATATCAGAAAGGGGGTTGAATAGAAGGCACCAAATAAATTGTTGTAGTATATATGTAGAGACCATTAGCTTAGAAATAGTTAGCATTCAATTAGAATGTAGTGAACCATTTGAATTCGTGAAAGTTTTGGGGTTATTCGATATAACCAAAACAATAGCGAATGAGTCCTTGTAGAGTATTCATTGGAAACTTTGAATACGGAATCCATAGCTGAAACCAAAAGGAAAGCAAGATTCGCATTGCTTGGATTTTGGTGCATTCTTGAGAAAGCTCACCTCTAGTGAAATTTTCTCAATTATGGAGCAAATGGAAAATAGTGTAAAACATGATGAGGATTCAAAACCCTGCATTAGAGTGTTGAGAAGCGCAACGGACAGCGTTCCTGAACGATTCCCTTCATGGAAGGATAGAATCAATGATTTTGATCATTGTGTTTTTCCCCTCCACTATTGTTTTCACTATATGAAGTAGGATTCAAAATGTAAATCCATATCTTCTATGGAAACATTTGTGAACCACTTGTCATGATTTTTGAAATATGACATACCTACGAAGTGCAAAGGAAATGATGGTAAACTAGAATTATGAGAAATCCTAATAGCAAAATTCCCTTGAGATTAGAAAGCAATTCGTTGCTGAATCTCACAAGTAAAAGGAGTTACTTAAATTTTCCCAAATGACTGCAAAGCCATAGTAGGAAAAGGGGGTGAATGACCAAAGCACAATTTGTTAAGTATTGGATGAATTCAAATGAATTTGATTCATATGTGCTAAATGTCTAGTGGATTTAAAACTAGTAAAGTACTAGTATCTCATAGTAAATCTCCAAGTTTGATATTTGATCAAAGGATTTTGAAGTTATTAAAAATAGTGGGAGATACGCAATTTGCATAAAATTGAGTGGGAGCTATGAAAGTCTTCCTTAAATAATATGTGATTGACATATTTTTAAGTGGGAGCAACATAAGACTCAAATTCAAATATGTAGGAACATAGTTTGAGTAAGAGTACTGACTCATACCCAAATATGTTAGCAACATATTTTGAGTGGGAGCTTATAGGATTAATTCTTAAAGTAAGTTAAGGATGAGAGCGTAAATACTTATAAATAATGATTTATAAGATGATAGATGTATTATGATATTATGTAGTATTCTTTAAGGGATTCTGAAAAATTGTTTTGGGATAGAAGTTAATTAAGAAACTAGTCCTTGATAACCCAAATTAGGAATAGCATTAAGTTTAATATCAATGGTTGAAAGAAAGAAAAGGATGATCGTCATCCACTATGTTAAGACATAGGTTCTATCTTAGAAACAATGATGATAAACTTCGCATAATATGTGATCCAAATAAGGAACATTTGAAAGTGATCAAGTTCGAATCACAGAACGTTGAGATGAGTTTTTGTCCGCAGTGTCTAGTAGAGAACTGTAGACATATTTTCCAAATCCATAACGGATGACATATCTTAAAGCATAAAGAGTTATGTTATAAGGAAATATGTTGGAAACTCCTGTAGATACCAATTAAAGTCAAGAAGGAAGCGAGGTGAACAAAACATCGAAAGTTGCACATAGTGCACTAGTGTTTCCATGAATACATTTATAATAATAGAAAAGGGTACCATCTAAAGTGTTGTATAAAGTTATGGCAGGGCTAATTCGCTTTTAACATAGAATGATGTGTCCCAAGGCACAATGCCCATGAGAAAGCCCTCGAGGTTGATCTAACGTCATTGTAGGCTCCTGGAATCAGGCCTCGTTCTGCTGCCATAACGACGATGCATACACACAGATGCTGTCATGTGATGATAGAATATTAATGTCAATCAAAGTGTCATTAGTAAGTTACAAAGGATATGGGACTGTAAAGTACAGAACCAAGACTCGACCTCTTCCATAAGCAAGCATGTTCCAGGTACCGGTTATATGGTGCCAATAATTAAGAACAAATGGAACTAGTGTATTTGTACTGTAGTGCAAGTGGGAGAATGTTGGAAATATGCCTTAGAGACAAATAGTAGTAAGGACTATTATCATATTTCATATAGTTTATGATTAAGTTTTATATCATGCTATAACTGTATTGAGTGGAAACATCAATACACGTGTGATATACAAACAAACCAGGGGTTCCTAGTGAAACTCTAGTCACTGGTTCATTGGTCAACAGATGATCATGCTTCCTGGTCATGTGGCATTTATGCCAGTTGGAAATGAGGTCATCTCATTCTAAGAATGAGATGATGAACCAATACCCAACCTAAACATCATGATTCGGTCATGTCACGAAGTTCACGTTACGATGATTAGAAATGGATCCTCGTAGACTATTCCTTAGACCTTGGGGCTATATCAATCACTGTCTCCCGAGAGTGCTTAGATAGCATCAAACGCCATCTGGTAAAACTGTGGTTATAAAGGTGTGTTCAAGTATTCGGAGGAAACTGTAGAGGCAATATATGTCGAGAGCAGGATTTGTCCGTCCATGTGACGGGAAGATACTCAAGGGCCCACTCGGAGAGGTTATATCCAATAGCTGCGCAGCGTGTGATTAGATCACGGGGATATCACATGTCGGAACGAGTCAAATAGCATTGTTCAATAACGAGATTGAACTCGACATGAAGATGTCATTGATTAGGTCTCGGGCAATGCAAGTATCGAATCACAAAGGAATAAGACACGACTGTCCCGGTTCAAACGACGAAAGATCTTCGTGGAACGCACAAGGGTCACATGGCCATCCAGGTCCCTCTGTTGATCATTGGCGCGGGAGTGTCCCGACCATGTCTGGAGTGTTCCTGAACCGTAGGGTATCACGCTTAAGGTCTTGATGATGCTTAGAGAGTGTTTATGGGATCGGTACAATCACTGAAGAAAAGAAGGGAGAAAACCGGAAGGGTTTCGGTAAGTCCGGAGGATGTTCGGAGTGGAGGTGGAAGGTGTTCCATAGCCACGGAGATTGAATAATATGCGAATGAATGTTAAATATTGATTTAATCATTTATTCATAATTATTTAATAAAGAGAAAATAAATTAAAAGGTCAAAAGGCTTAATGGGCCAATTTCCGGAGGGAGAGGGCCCATTAGGGAAAGGAGAGAGGGAGGAGGACCAACGGGGGTGGCCGGCTGGGCCTTGCCCCCCTCTTGTGGGGCCCACTAGGGGTGGCCGGCGGCCTCCCCACCCCCTCCTCTCCTTTAGTCCCACCCCGGGACTTGAGGGGAGGTAGTACCTCCCCTTCCCCTATATAAGGTGGGGTATTTGGCATACAAAATATACCCAATAATCAATAAAGGTCTCCCCACATTTGGGAGGACCTCCAATTTATATTTTCTCTCTCTCCCTCTCTCTCTCTCGTGATTGTGGTCCCAAGTCTGGACTGCGCGAGCGAGAGACATCTTCACCGCAAAGCGCCATCGCGCCGCGTGATTCGGATCCGAGAGCTCTACTTCCACAACTGTTGCTGGATCAAGGAAGCGGGATTCATCGTCAGACACCGGACGTGCGTAACTCCCATGAGATGTCACACTTGAGGCACTCAAGTCGTTGGAGCGCAAGGACTTCACCAGAACCTTGAGGTCGGCTTCGGCTCGTCTACATCAACCAGGCTCTCCTGAGCGTTGACAACGCTTTTCGGTCTTCAAGGGTAAGTTCGCGAAAAAGCTCCTCCAGTTATTGTATTACTAATAGATAGGTCCTGGCAGCTTCAGGGGTTCAGGGGCGTAGGGTAAAATGTTATTGTTTTCATGCGCGGAACCCCTACAGATGCCTTGGACATCCCCAAGCTTTGACGCTTGTACTGCTTGAATATTTCTGGCGGTGACACAGGTGGCATCCCCAAGCTTGAGCTTTTGTCGATACTTCCTCTTATCACATTACTCTTCCCTACACTTTAAATTTTCCTTCATACAAAACTTCACACAATCTTCATTAGCAACATTAGTGTACTCAAGATAATAAGTCTTTTAGTTCAGTTCCAACACGAGTAAAACTTCCATTAAAACAAAAGCTACTGTAGCACTTCCTTTAAAAAGTTCAAACGATCAAAGAGAACTCAAAGAGAAAGAGATTAAGAGGCAAATAATGGCAGAAATTTGTCAAAACAGACCGGGAGGTAAAATCCAATTTTTTCGAAGACATTCTTTTGCTCAAATAGAAAAGTGTTGAACTAACGGAAGTTGGATAACAACCTGGGGCAGAAGCACAAAAATTTACAGCTCAAACCGACGTACAGAGATTTTTCACGAATTTTTACGGCGAAGCACAAAAATCTGTTTCGGGACAACAACTTCCGCAAATCTTACTTCTCTCTCATTAGAGATTACTCTTGGCACAAAAACCACACAAAAATGACAATGAGAGGTTATTACTGAAGCAATAACTTCCAAGACTTAACAAAAGACTCCTAACAAAATTTGGGTTATCTCTCAATAAGTCCTTTTCTTTAACGACTTTGAGCTAGGCATAAGACGCAAGAAAAGAATCAACTATTCTCAAATGAAGAAGCATTAAGAGCAAATTTTTGTTTTAATAGGAGAGGCAAAGATATATTATCTCTCTTCTTAGGGAAGTGTTCTATACCTTTCTTGAGTGAAAATTGATATTTAATGGTGTCTTCTTTCATATTAATAATGGCATCAACAGTTCTAAGAAAAGGTCTTCCCAAAGTAATAGGACAAGAAGCATTGCATTCAACATCCAAAACATAGAAATCAATGGGGACATAGGCATTGTTAACCATAATAAGAACATCATTAATACTCCCCATGAGTTTCTTTTATCATTATCATCATGTTGGACATTTAAATAACATTCTTCCAATGGTGGAAAAAACAAGCATTTCATAAATCTTTCTAGGCATAATAGAAACACTACTATCAAGATCACATAAAGCTTTGAGATCAAAATCATTCACTTTCATATTAATGATGGGTTTCCAACGATGTTCTAATTTCACAGAAATAGAAGCTTTATGTTTCATCTTTTCTTCTTTAACTTTTATGAGAGCATCAATAATGTGTTTTGTAAAGGCCATATTCATAGCACTAGAATGAGACTTTTAGTAAGGTTTTGTAGGAACATAATTACTTCAGAGGTATTGCAACCATCAAGATCAAAATCATAATTACCATCTAAAGTAGTAGAGATATTGTTTCCCATATTTCGAAGAATTTCAGCATTTTTATTAGAAAAGGTTCCATTGGGTTTACTAGCTTCAAATTAGTGGTAGTTATAGTAGAAATACTAATATTTCTAGCAATTTCATGTTCTCTTTCCCACTTAACATGCAATTCAGCTAAAAGGCTAACATTTTCATCAATTCTAACTTGTATGGCATTAGTAGCAGCAAACGGATTTTTCAATGGTTTTAGGTTTAGTAACCATTTTATTCAAAGAAGATTGTGCTTCAGATAATGATGCTATATTTCTTTCAGCATTAGGGAGTTTTTCCTCAATAGTTTTATTGAAATCAGTTTGTTTACTAATAAAATCTTTAAGCATGACTTCAAGTTCAGAGGGTGCACTCCTATTATTGTTGTAGGAATTTCCATGAGCATTACCATTATTGGGAGGATATGGCCTATAATTGTTATTACCAAAATTATTCCTGTAGGCATTGTTACTAAAATTGTTATTTCTAATAAAGTTCACATCGACTTGCTCTTCTTGAGCAACCAAAGAAGCCAAAGGAACATGATTTGGATCAATATGGGCTTTCCCATTAACAAGCATAGACATAATAACATTAATTTTATCACTGAAGGAGGAGGTTTCTTCAACAGAATTTACCTTCTTACCTTGTGGAGCTCTCTCAGTGTGCCATTCAAAATAGTTAACCATCATATAATCTAGAAGCTTTGTTGCAACATTCAAAGTAATGGTCATAAAGGTACCTCCAACAGCAGAATCCAGTAGATTTCTTGAAGAATAATTCAATTATGCATAAAAGGTTTGGATAATCATCCAAGTAGTCAGTCCATGAGTGGGACAATTCTTTACCAAAGATTTCATTCTTTCCCAAGCTTGAGCAACATGTTGATTATCAGATTATTTAAATTTCATTATTTCACTTCTCATAGCTATAATCTTAGCAGGAGGATAGTATTTTTCCAACGAAAGCATCTTTGCATTTAGTCCAAGAGTCATTACTATTTCTAGTTAGGGATTGCAACTATTCTTTAGCTTTTCCTCTCAAAAAGAAAGGAAACAATTTAAGCTTAATAATATCTCCATCGATATCCCTATGTTTTTGCATCTCATAAAGTTCAACAAAGTTATTAAGATGAGCAGCAACATCTTCAATACCAATACTAGAAAATTGTTCTCTCATAACAAGCTTGAGTAAAGCAGGTTTAACTTCAAAGGAAGTAGATTCCGGATCATGTGGAGCAATAGGTGTGCACATGAAATCATTATTGTTGGTGCTAGTGAAGTCACACAACTTAGTGTTTTCAAGAGTAGTCATTTTTTGTGTTTTTAATATAAAGAAAGCAAACTAGTACAACTATTTTTTGTGTGTTTTTGATAAAGAAAATAAGCAAACAAAGCAAAAATAAACTAAGAAAAACAAATAAACCAAGTAAAGATATTGGTTATGAGGGACTCCCCTCGTGAATATGTCCTTGACTCCCCAACAACGGCACCAGAAAAAGAGCTTGATGGCTCAAAATATATTAGAGCTTGTTGGGGAACCCCAAGAGGAAGGTATGATGAGAACAACAGCAAGTTTTCCCTTAGTTATGGAACCAAGGTTATCGAACCAGTAGGAGCAAGGAAACACCTCCAAGGTGTTGTTTCCAATTTGGAATCCTGCACAACACAACCACAGAACTTTGCCTCCAACTTAGAGTGAGGTTGTCAATCTCACCGGTTTTGCTGAAAACAAAGGATTATATGTATTGTGTGGAAGATAGTAATTAATTGCAGAAAGTAAATAGAAAACAGTAAATAACTTGTAGATTGATTGTAAAAGAATGGACCGGGGTCCATAGTTCACTAGACGTGATTCTCCATAAGATAGTTAACATGTTGGGTGAACAAATTACAGCGAGGCAATTGACAGACACCGAGAAAGCATACATGCATATACTAATCATCTTGACTCCTACGAGATTTGTTTGGGAATTACAACATTATACATAGATCGTAATCCAACTGCATCTATGACTAATAATCCACCTTCAGGTTATCATCCGAACCCCCTCCAGTATTAAGTTGCAAGTAACAGATAATTGCATTAAGCAAAGTGTGTAATGTAAACAATACGATTGTTCTATGAACAAAGGATTGTTGTTTTCTCACTAGTAGAAACAACACATCTAGTACCTTAGGGATTTCTGTCACTTCCCCAGATTCCTAGAGGCATGAACCCACTATCGAGCATAAATACTCCCTCTTAGAGTTGCTAGCATCTACTCGGCCAAGATAGCTACTAACAACGGAAAGCATGCAAGATCACAAATAACATAGACATGATAGAATCAATAATCAATCTGAAATAGCATCTCAATATCCATCAGATCTCCGCAAACACAGCACGTAGATTACAAATAGATGATCTTGATCATGAACGGAGCTCACAAGATCTAGACATGGTAGCACGAAGGAAAAGAACCAACCATCTAGCTACTACATGGACCCATAGTCTAGGAATGAACTACTCACACATCACACCGGAGGCAAGCATGGTGGTGAAGAAGGCCTCCAGGGTGATCTCTCCCCTCCGGTAGGGTGCCGGGAAGAGCATCAGATCCCTCCCGTTCTAGGGATAGAGATGGCGGCGGCTACAGACTATTTTGTGGAATTTTGATCGGGTACTTAGGCTTTTCGTCCCGGAGGAAATATATAGGCGAAGGGGCAAGGTCGGTGGAGAACTAGGGGGCCCACACCACCTGGTGGCGCGGCTAGGGCTGGCCGTGCCACCACCAGGTGTTGCCGGCCTGGCTCCCCTCTTCGTCTCCCCTCCGGACTCCGTATTCTTTCTGGTGAAATATTGACTTGGGATTTTGTCCGGTCCAATTCCGAGAATATTTCCTTACTAGCTTTTCTGAAACCAAAAACAGCAGAAAACAGACAACTGGCACTGTAGCATCTTGGTAATAGGTTAGTTCCATAAAATGTGTAAAATACTCCAAAGTGTGGACAAAACATAAGAAAGTAGATAGAAAACAAGCATGTACCATAAAAATTATAGATACGTTTGCAACGTATCAGTCATGTCTATGCAAATTAGGATGTTTAACCAATCAGATGCATGTAGGGTTAAGACATGTAGGCTAGGACCAATGCCGCATGTTGTTCCACCGCAAGATTACTAATTTAAGTTCATATCTTCGACCAAGATGGTCACTACAATATAAGTGTGTTCTCGGTATTCATCGATTGTGCTCAGCAACTAATTGATCATCGGATCGCTGATGTAGGAACAAGGGTATTTTGGATAGGTTGTCTAGGGTCCCTGCAATAATGTAGCATGGAACTACACAAAAAAAAAACTAGAATTTTAGTGTAAATATGGTGTATCATATTAAGTAGCAACCAAAGATTCTAAGACCTGGAAGAGCGAGCACCTCAGTTTGAATAGACGGGCAAGAATGCTAGATAGTGTTGTGTGCTTCGCACATGTCGGACATGATCAATGTGTATAACTGACGACTACTGTCAAATGGACTAGCCGTAGGTTCAATATTATATAAGAGGAGAATCAAGGGAGGGGTGTCATGCGTACCTTGCAATCAAGACGATTCACTACTTCGTCGATTCTGGACCTGCACTCATTCGATGGAAGTATGGGAGATCCTTTGGGAACAAACAGGTCCACATGAGCGATCTCCTCCGGAGTATATGCATTGGCATAGGCGACTAATGTGCTAGGCTTTGGACCGGTTCATATCACGGGAAAATAAGGAGTTGGAAATGATACTCATATAAATATATTACATTTAACAAGCTTGAAAAGATAGAAGAGAACCACAACAGATTGAAGACCATGTCTTTGTTGTGCGAAATAATTTATTCTTGTTGGAGGAGTGGAGGTGCATGAGATCCTCTCCCTCACACATCAAACCACGAAGGATGGAGCACTGGCTCCCCCAAGATTAAGGCTCGATGAAGGTAAACAATGATGGAGCATTTTCTTCGAGTAATGGGTTAAAAAAGATCCAGAAGCCCCATCCAGCGTGTTTTGATTTCATCGCATACCGGTTCCTTGCGTCTGGCCAGTGACATCATTTCAGGTACTAGTGAGACGTTTTCTGTGTACATCAGATGGCATAGGACTCGATCCAACAGGCACAGTTTTATCCACAACGAGAAAAATTGAATTATTATAGTATTTTAGTGCTGCGTGCTGAGTTAAAATGGATCTTTATATAATCCAACATATCCACTTTAACTTGTCATCATTGTTCTATTGTGCTTCGTATTGTGGTTTTGAACACTAGCAAAGATTTTGTATTATGTTAAATCGTGTTTGACATTATGGTACAGTTGTTTTGATCCACTTTAACTTCTCATCATCTACTCCATTCGTCCTAAAAAAGGATATCACAAATTTTTCAAAATTCCAATGTATCATATACTAAGTAGTGACTAGATACATCTAAATTTAGGCAATTCTGCGACATCCTTTTGAGGACAGAGGGAGTGTATCTAAATACAAACACCAAACTATGTGATTGTCCTTCGCATGAAAGGCTTCGACCCATTATGGTGTAAATGGGTTGACAATTTCGTGCAATATGGAAGTGTGGCCATTCGTGTTAATGATGACATAGGCCATTACTTTCAGACTATGAAAGGATTTCGACAAGGTAGTCCCTTATCCCCCATGCTTTTTAATATCATCGCGGATATGCTTGCCATTCTTATTGCTCGAGCAAAAGAAAATGGTCAGGTGGCTGGACTAATACCTCATCTAGTCGAAGGGGGGTGTTCATTTTATAGTGTGTGGATGATACTATCTTGTTCATGGATCATGATCTTCAAAAAGTAGTCAATATGAAACTCATTCTTTGTATTTTCGAACAACTTTCCGGTCTCAAAATAAATTTGCACAAAAATGAGATCTTTTGTTTCGGGCGAGCGGCAAAACAAGAACTTACATATAAGGAGATATTTGGGTGCGAGACGGGATCCTTACCGTTTAGGTACTTAGGAGTACTTATACATCATAGGAGACTGCGAAACTCTGAATGGAATCCAATTGAAAATAGATTTGAGGCTACGTTAGGATGTTGGCAAGGAAAGTTTCTGTCCTATGGAGACCGACTTGTCCTTATAAATCCGGTGCTAACCAGTATGCCTATGTTTATGTTTTCTTTTCTTGAAATACCAAATGGCGTAAGAAAAAGACAAGACTTCTATGTTCACGTTTCTTTTGGCAAAGTGACGAACACAAGAAGAAATACAGGTTAAGTCGTTGGAATATTTTTTTGTAGACCTAAAGATCAAGGGGGGTTGGGTATTGAGGTGTTAGAGATTAAGAATAAATGTTTATTAAGAAAATGGTTTCATAAACTTTTGTCGGAGGAAGGGGTATTGGCAGGAGCTATTACATAACAAATATCTGGCTAATAAAACTTTAGCACAAGCTGCATCCAAACCAGCCGACTCACCTTTCAGGAAAGGCCTTATGGGAGTAAAATATGAGTTCTTTTCCAGGGGTTTCTTCAAAATAGGTGATGGGAAACGCATTAGATTCTGGAAGATGTTTGGTTAGGGGAGACGCCTCTCGCCCAACAATATTCTCTCTCTATTGCATCGTCTATAGGAAACAAGTTCTAGTCAATTCAGTATTATCACAATTTCCTATAAACATTAGTTTTAGACATAGTTTAATAGGAAATAAGTGGGATACATGGTGCATCTTTGTGTCCTATCTAACGACAAGGATCTTTTTGTGTGGAGACTGTCTAAGAATGGAACTTTCTAGGACAAATCTATGTATGAGGATCTGTTAAATGAACATCCCCAGTTCCCGTCTAGGTATCTGTGGAAAATTAAAATTCGGTTGAACATAAAAAATATTATGTGGTTCCTCAATAATATGGTTTTATTAACTAAAGATAATTTGGCTAAGCGCAATTTGAATGGGTGCAATTTTTTTTTGCTTTTGTGACGAAGACGAATCAATAGAACAAAGCAGGAGTTCCATCCTTTTTGCAGGTTATTCATATGGCGGCGTATTGGATCCAATTTTGGAATTTCCTACTCCCGAAGCATTTGCGGCAACCCATGGTTTCTAGGTGCACCCGTTTTGTGACGGTTACTTCGGATTTTTTCAGTCAGGCTTCGTAGCGTCATTCTAATAGACTAACAAATGTCTAGCCTGTGTCTACCCTTCTCTATAATTCTTTTATCTTTTGTAAGATGGCTGATATGCATATCAACTAAAGTGGATCAGTGATTTGTAATACTACTATCGGATACTTGTTTTAATAAAGGGTTGTGTGCATCCTCTGGATGCATAGGCCGGGGCTCACCCCATTTCGAAAGAAAAATGTGATTGTCCTACAATTTCCTGCGTCCACTTCATATTGTAATTCAACGCCAGATTCTCCATATGGTTTGTAACTCACCGCCATATTCTCCATATGGGTTGGGTGTCCCTTCTTGGTGCATAGGCTGGCATCCCTATCCACAGCGGATGGGATGATTTCATTGACTCGATCCCTGTTCGTCCTCGAGAAAAAAAATCGAGCCTGTTCGTATTCCCTAGTCGAGGACGAGGAGGTGGCAGGCGATGAGGTACTAGGAGGCGAGGATGCCGTCCGTGGAGTTGAGCTCACCTGGTTCTAGAGAAAGGGCACCATGACCAGCGGTGGCCAGAATAGAGGGCCAGGTCGAGGCAGACACGAGGCAGGAAAGGGGAAGCAACATGCTCCAGGAGTGGGAAACCGCCGATGGTGTGATGATATTGCTTGAGGCGAGGCACATCGGCCGGTGGTGCTTAGGGAACGAGGGTATCAACGCGGGACTCGGGAGCAAGCTCCAACATGATCGATGCGGTCGGGAGGGGGGGCTCAGGGATCGAGGGCGACACCCGTGCCTAGCAGGAAGGAGGCGGGGCAAGCAAGGGGAGTTGGAGGTAGCGCGTGGCGGCGGTGGGGTGGTTCGGATGAAGGAGGCGATGGGGTGCAGGGACAGAGAGACGACAGTGTTGGTGGCATCGCGTGTGGGTGTGGTAATCCTAGCCTCACGAATAGTCCTTACGAAAAAAGTGATACATACGGACGTGGTATCACACGGCAGTTGTTCCCCCTAAATCGCCCTCACCAATTATTGATTACCACGTCATTCCATAAATTGTTGTCCGTATGAATTAGTTCGTAGCTGTAGCATTAACCGGGGTGTGTGTGTGTCACATGCGGTTCCACAGATGGGTGTGTTGCGTTTCTGTGTCGCGTTGGTTGCGCCGGTTGTAATGTGCGTGGTGTGGAGATGGCTAGGGATAGGACTAGGGACTGGGTTAGATATGTTGGGTGGCAGCTTGGGGTGGTAGGATGGCCTAGCCTAAGGGCTGGGCTGCCTCCCCCACTAATTTTTAAAAACATTTTATTTAGTTTTGTAGGAAAAACTATTATGCAAAAAAATTTAGACAAAGAAAAATAAACAAAAAAAATTCGGGATTGGTTCTGAATAAACAAAGAAATGATATTAAAATAATACGGATTAGTAAAATAATTTAAGCGATAAAATATGCATGATGATATCATGATGGTGTAAAAAATCAAATAACAAGCAATTACCTAACTAGCTATTTTTTGGGATCCATAACATATATCCTTAAAGTTAAATAGTGTGGATGTTATTCTTGGTAGTAATGCAAATGATATATCTATTTCTACAAAGATCTTGAGGAAGATGGAATTTTATCGTCTTACGGTTATTACAAAAGTTTTGACCGTGTCAGATACCACTTACTTGGATGATGATGAAGAGAATGCCACCTCATATGGTCAGCTTCTCTCTCATCTAGTTGGTGAGTTATCATAGGTTGTATTAGATGAGGTTAGGCTAAGTTCCACTACTAGGGAAAACCCTACCCGAGGCGCACCAAAAACCCTATTTGTGGCGCATATGATATGCGCCTCTTGTTGGAAATATGCCCTAGAGACAAATAGTAGTATGGACTATTATCATATTTCATATAGTTTATGATTAAGTTTTATGTCATGCTATAACTGTATTGAGTGGAAACATCAAACACGTGTGATATACAAACAACAATGGGTTCCCGGTGAAACTCTAGTCACTGGTTCATTGGTCAACAAATGATCAAGTTTCCTGATCATGTGGCATTTATGCCAGTTGGAAATGAGGTCATCTCATTCTGTGAATGAGATGAGGAACCAATACCCAACCTAAACATCGTGACCCGATCATGTCACGAAGTTCAAGTTACGATGATTAGAAATGGATCCTCGTAGACTATTCCTTAGACCATGAGGCTATATCAATCACTGTCTCCCGAGAGTGCTTTGATAGCATCAAACGCCACTTGGTAATACAGTGGTTATAAAGGTGTGTTTCGGTACTCGAAGGAAACCGTTGAGGCAATATATGTCAAGAGCCAGATTTTTCCGTCCATGTGACGGGAAGATACTCGAGGGGCCCACTCGGAGAATTTATATCCAATAAATGTGTAACATGTGATTTGATCACGGGGATATCACTTGTCGGAATGAGTCAAGTTGCATTTTTCAGTAATGAGATTGATGTCATTGATCAGATCTCGGGCAATGCAAGTATCGAGTGACAAAGGGAATAAGACACGACTGTCCCGGTTCAAAAGACGAAAGATCTTCGTGGAACGCATAGGGGTCACATGGCCATCCAGGTCCCTCTGTCGATCATTGGTGCGGGAGTGTCCCGACCATGTCTGGAGTGTTCCCGAACTGCGGGGTATCACGCTTAAGGGCTTGATGATGCTTAGAGAGTGTTTATAGGATCGGTAGAATCACTGAAAAAGAGTAGGGAGAAAACCGGAAGGGTTTTGGTAAGTCCGAAGGATGTCCGGTGTGGAGGTGGAAGGAGTTCCATAGCCACGGAGGTTGAATAATATGTGAATGAATGTTAAGTATTGATTTAATCATTTATTCATAATTATTTAATAAAGAGAAAAATCAATTTAATGGTCAAAGGCTTAATGGGCCAATTTCCGGAGGGAGAGGGCCCATTAGGGGAAGGAGAGAGGGAGAAGGGGCCAAGGGGGTGGCCGGGCCCCTAGTGGGCCAGCCCCCCCTCCCCGCGCGCGGGGGGGGCCATGGGGGTCGCCAACGGCCACCCCTCCCCCTTCCTCTTTCGTGTGTCTCACACTTCGTGAGATGGTTATTCATATGAGTTTGTAACAAACATTTGTTCTACTTTGATGAATGATTTCTATTTGTGTTCATATCTTGTTTGATTATATGTGAATTATCCTTATGGATTGAAACTAATTGATAATGCATGAACATTTCTAAAACATTAAAATGCCTTATTTAAAATACCCAACTTAATGGTATATTCATTAATGAATGAAAAACCATTGTTTAAATTCAAAGTTATGGGATAATATGTGAAAGTAATTTGATTTCTTATCACATATAAATCATGTCTAAGTTCGGCAAATTAACTTGAACACCGTGTATTACTTGAATACAAAGTGTTTAAATAATTGTTAAAAGTAAATACATATTCGATGTATTGTGTTTTAACGAAAATGGTAATTATCATTAAATGATTGTTTAAATGTGTAAATAAGTTTACCAAGGAAGCATGAATATGAAATTATTTGATATGATCAAAATGTTTCATCAACAAAGGGTATAATTATAAAAGAGAATCTAATTACTATGATTTGATCAATAGTGATGAAATTCAACTTTATAGGATTGGCGGCATAAAGAAATTGTGAAATGCAAAGTGTTTTGAAACGTCAAAATACAAAAGCATCACAATGTGATATTAGATATCAAAGTGGGTGAATAGAAGGCACCAAATAAATCGTTGTAGTGTAGATGCAGAGACCATAAGTTAAAAATAGTTAGCACTTAATTAGAATGTAGTGAACCATTTAAATTCCTAAAAGTTTTTGGGTTATTTGATATAACCAAAACAATAGCGAATAAGTCCTTATAGAGCATTCATTGGAAACTTTGAATACGAAATCCATAGCTAAACCAAAAGAGAAGAAAAACTTGTATTGCTTGGATTTTGGTACATTCTTGAGAAATCTCACTTCTAGTGATGTTTCTCAATTATGGGGCAAATGGAAAATAGTGTAAAACACGATGAGGATTCAAAAGCCTGCATCAGAGTGTTGAGAAGCGGAACGGACAACGTTCCTGAACGACTACCTTCACAGAAGGAAAGAATCAATGAAATTGATCATTGTATTTTCCCCACTAGTGTTTTCACTACATGAAGTAGGATTTAAAATGAACTCCATATCTAGTATGGAGACATTTTAGAATCATTTGTCATAATTATTGGAATATGACATACCTACGAACTACTAAGGAAATAATGGTAAACTAAATTATGAGAAATCTTAGAAACAAACTTCCCTTGAGATTAGAATGCAATTCATTGCCGAATCTCACAAGTAAAAGGGGTTACTTGAATTTTCACAAATGAGTGCAAAGCCATAGTGGAAAAGGGGGTGAATGACAAATGCACAATTTTTCAAGTATTGGAACAATTCAAATGAATATGATTCATGTCTGCTAAATGTCTAGTGGATTTAAAAACTAGTAATGATACTAGTTTCTCATAGTAAATCTGCAAGTTTGATATTTGATCAAAGGATTTTGAAGTTGTTCAAAATAGTGAGTGGATATGCAATTTGCATAAAATTAAGTGGGAGCTATGAGAGTCTTCCTGAAACAATATGTGATTGACATATTTTTGAGTGGGAGCAATATAAGTCTCAAATTCAAATATGTAGGAACATATTTTGAGTGGGCGCTTATAGGAGTAATTCTTACGAGTGTTATGAATAAAAGCAAGTACTTATAAATAAAGATTTATAAGGTGTAGAAGTTGATAATAAGTGTATTATGATATTATGTAGTATTCCTTAAGGGATTCTGAAAGGGTTTCAGAATAGAAGTTAATTAAGGAACTAGTCCTTAGTAACTCAAATTAGGAATAGCATTAAGTTTAACGTCAATGGTTGAAAGAAAGAATAGGATGATTGTCATCCACTATGTTGAGACATAGGTTCTATCTTAGTAAACAATGATGATAACTTAGCATAATAAGTGACCCAAATAAGGAGTTTAAAAGTGATTAAGTTCGAATCACAGAACGTTGAACTGAGTTTGTCGGCAGTGTCTGGTAGAGAACTGAAGACATGTTTTCCAAATCCATAAAGGATGAGATATCTTAGAACATAAAGAGTTATGTTATAAGGGAATATGTTGGAAACTCCTATACATACCGATTAAAGTCAAGTAGGAAGCGAGGCGAACGAAAACATTGAAAGTTGCACAGAGTGCACTAGTGTTTCGATGGCTACATTTATAATAATAGATAAGGGTACCATCTAAAGTGTTGTATAATGTTATAGCGGGGCTAGTTCGCTTTTAACGTAGAATGATGTGTCCCAGGGCACAGTGCCCATGAGAAAGCCCTCGAGGTGTATCTAACGTCACTGTAGGCTCCTGGAATCAGGCCTCGTTTTGCTGACATAAGCGACAATGCATACACACAGATGCTATCATGTGATGATAAAGTATTAATGTCAATCAAGGTGACATTAGTAAGTTGCAAAGGATTTGGGACTGTAAAGTACACACCCAAGACACAACCTCTTCCATGAGCAAGCATGTTCAGGGTACTGGATATACGGTGCCAATGATTCAGAACAAATGCAGCTAGTGTATTTGTACTCTATTGCAAGTGGGAGACTATTGGAAATATTCCCTAGAGACAAATAGTAGTAAGGACTATTATCATATTTCACATAGTTTATGATTAAGTTTTATGTCATGCTATAACTGTATTGAGTGGAAACATCAATACACGTGTGATATACAAACAACCAGGGGTTCCCAGTGAAACTCTAATCACTGGTTCATTGGTCAACAAATGATCAAGTTTCCTGATCATGTGGCATTTATGCCAGTTGGAAATGAGGTCATCTCATTCTGAGACTGAGATGATGAACCAATACCCAACCTAAACATTGTGACCTGATCATGTCACGAAGTTCAAGTTACGATGATTAGAAATGGATCCGCGTAGACTATTCCTTAGACCGTGAGGCTATATCAATCACTGTCTCCCGAGAGTGCTTTGATAGCATCAAACGCCACTTGGTAATACAATGGTTATAAAGGTGTGTTCAGGTACTCGAAGGAAACCGTTGAGGCAATATATGTCAAGAGCAGGATTTGTTCGTCCATGTGACGGGATGATACT
This sequence comes from Avena eriantha, assembly GCA_910589775.1. Taxonomy (NCBI): domain Eukaryota; kingdom Viridiplantae; phylum Streptophyta; class Magnoliopsida; order Poales; family Poaceae; genus Avena; species Avena eriantha. The sequence continues at coordinate 101,370,893 of OU342743.1, read as the reverse complement.
CGAAGGGCCCACTCGGAGAAGTTATATCCAATAGCTGCACAGCGTGTGATTTGATCACGGGGACATCACTTGTCACAACGATTCAAGTAGCATTGTTCAGTAACGAGATTGAACACGACATGGTGATGTCATTGATCAGATCCCGGGCAATGCAAGTATCGAGTGACAAAGGGAATAAGACACGACTGTCTCGGTTCAAACGACGAAAGATCTTCATGGAACGCACAGGGGTCACATGGCCATCCAGGTCCCTCTGTCGATCATTGGTGCGGGATTGTCCTGACCATCTCTGGAGTGTTCCCGAACCATGGGGTATCATGCTTAAGGGCTTGATGATGCTTAGAGAGTGTTTATAGGATCGGTAGAATCACCGAAGAAGAGTAGGGAGAAAACCGGAAGGGTTTCGGTAAGTCCGTAGGATGTCAGGAGTGGAGGTGGAAGGAGTTCCATACCCACGGAGGTTAAATAATATGTGAATGAATGTTAAATATTGATTTAATCATTTATTCATTATTATTTAATAAAGGCAAAAACCAATTTAATGGTCAAAGGCTTAATGGGCCAATTTCGGGAGGGAGAGGGCCCATTAGGGGAAAGGAGAGAGGGAGAAGGGGCCAAGGGGGTGGCCGGCCCCCTAGTGGGCCCGCCCCCACCCCCACACCCCAGCGCGGGGCCCATGGGGGTGGCCGGCGGATACCCCTCCCCCTTCCTCTCCTTTAGTCCCACGCCGAGACTTTGAGGGAGGGTGTACCCCCTCCTCCCCCTATATATAGTGGGGGTATTTCGCCAGATAAATACACCAATAATAAATAAAGGTCTTCCCACTTTTGGGAGGACCTCTAATTGATATTTTATCTCCCCCTCTCTCTCGTGACCGTGGTCCCAAGTATGGACTGCGTGAACGAGAGACATCTTCACCGCGGAGTGCCGTCGTGCTGTAGGATTTGGATCTGGGAGCTCTACTTCCGCAACTACTGCTGGATCGGGGAAGCGGGAGTCATTGTCATGCACCGGACTTGTGTAACTCTCCGCGAGGTGTCGCACTTGACGCACTCAAGTCGTTGGATCCAAGGAGCACAAGGACTTCATCACGACCTTGAGGTCGGCTTCGGCTCGTCTACATCAACCACGTTCTCCTAAGCGTTGACAACGCTTTTCGGTCTTCGAGGGTAAGTTCGCGAAAAGCCCCTCTCGTTACTGTATTACTAATAGATAGGTCCTGGCAGCTCTAGTATTTGTTTTCATAGGATAAAATTTTATTGTTTTCATACGCAGAACCCCAACACCTCTAGCTTCGCACCTCTAGTATTTGTTATGCGAGGCGCATAGGCACATATTGATCATATGCGCCTCCCATACTCAGAATATGCGAGGTGCATATTGATCCAAATGCGCCTCCTATATTTTGCACATGCGAGGCGCATATTGATCCGAATGCGCCTCAGATATTATTTTTGAATTTCAAAAAAAAATAGCGGCTAGATCTAGATCTGGCTGGAATTTCGTTAGAGCTCGTTCTGGCCGGAATTTTGTCTGAGCTCGTCCAAGGCCGTGCGCATGGCCACAACCTACCACCGCAGGCAAGTGCGGGACACCATGGCCATGGGGGTCGCCAGATATGGTGGAGGAGGATGAGGCCACCAGAGGTGGAGGAGGAGGAGGTGATCGGTGTGGTTGTGGAGGCCATGGCCGAAGTGATCACCGGAAAAGGAGGAGGTCGCCGGAGGAGGAGGAGGTCGTCAGAGGAAGAGGAGGAGAAGGTCGCTAGAGGAAGAGGAGGAGTATGCCACCAGAGGTGGAGGAGGAGGAGGTCGTTGGAGGAAGAGGAGGAGGATGCCACCGGAGGTGGAGGAGGAGGAGGAGGAGAAAGGGAGAAGGAGGAGAGGTGGAGGAGATGGAGGAGAGGTGGAGAAGAAGGAGAAGGAGAGGTGGAGGAGAAGGAGGAGAGGTGGAGAAGGAGAAGGAGAAGGAGAGGTGGAGGGGAAGGAGAAGGAGAACGAGAGGTGGAGGAGAAGGAGAAGGAGAAGGAGAAGGAGAAGGAGGAGAGGTGGTAGGTGTGGTAGTGGCTGTTTCGAATTTGAATCCAGCTCTACCTATGCGAGGCGCATATCATATGATACGCACCTCGAATAGTTCTTTTTTTTTGCAGTAAAAAAACTTCTACCCTAAATAACTTTTTACTCTTTTCGAATTTGGGGATTCTATAAAATCCAGAACGACCGTATGTCATAGGATATGCGCCTCGCCTATCTAATATATTGAAGGCACATATTATCAAAATGCGCCTCACATAACATGAGGGTGCCAAATTTTGTCCGTATAGAGACTAGCGGAGGCGCATCCTACAAATATGCGCCTCGCCTATTTTAATACTAGAGGCGCTTGTCTGGCTGGTTCGCCTCGCCTATTTTATCAGAGGCGCATATAGTTTAAATGTGTCTCTAATGTGTATGTCCACTATAGCCTTTTCTCTAGTAGTGTTCATTGTATGAACTAACAAATTCTAGCCAGAAATCTAAATCAAATTCTGGTAAAAAGGATCAAAAGCCACGAAAATGAGCTACAGTGTCAAAATCTCTAATTGTTTCCCATGAATGGCATGTTCTCGAATAGTAGAGGTCTTTGTGACTTGGCTAAACAAACAGTTACATATTGCTCAATGTTCTCGGGAGTATAATTCGAAATTTTTGACTATTCTAGAATCAGGTAGGCGAAATTTCTCACAGAGTTTTTTGGACTTGCTTTTGGGCGGTATAGACTTTCTGTGGCATTATTGTCCATCTCGTGGGACATATGGGGGCATTTTACTTGGTGTAAGGACGATGTCATGGATATTTTGGCTTGTGTCCATGGACCACATTACTTTACATGGATCCTTGTGGCCAAGTATGGTGCTGCCCTGGATATTTTAAGGCTGACTTTATTCGTGAATTGGTAAACCTAGTAAAAGATAAACCATACTATCTATTCTTATAGAGGGAATTTCAATCTCCTTCGATTTCCATTCAAGAAGAGTATATGCCTATTTGAGGATCATTATCCCTTTCTATTCAATGTTGTCCTTAACAACTTAGATTTAAGATAGTTTGCGATCACTAGTAGAAAAACTACCTTTCATTTGGAGCCTACCAGAGCTTTTGTCCTAGTTCCTCCATGAACCGGGACTAATGCTCGCATTTGTCCCGGTTCGAGGGGCCCGAGCGACACAAGGGAGCCAGGGGCATACGGTCGGTTCGTAAGGGACTATTCATCTTGGTTTGAAATACGAACCGGGACTAAAGGTCGTGCCCCAGACACGTGGCTTGTCGCACACCTTTAGTCCCGGTTCGTGTTACGAACCGTGACGAATAGTCCGCCTATAAATGCGCCGCCCTAGCCAGCCCTCCCTATGTTTTTATCTTGGCGAAGGAAGTGAGGTGTGTGTGCTAGTTTTTTTCCTGTGCACATTAGGTGTCCGACGAAATGTCTGAGAGAATGATACCACTTGATATGAGGTGCCCGAGCTAGACTTAAGCCTTTCTCCTCTTTCTTTCCTTCTCGATCGAGGTTAGCAACCTTATCCTTCATCTATCATTGATATAATAATGCATGTGTCGACGTAAAGTGGTCATCTCACTATTCATGATGTTCTATAATGATACAGATGAACCAGCGGGGATGGATGTACGATGACCGACGTGAATCCATGTACATTCAAGGCGTGGATATATTTATCGATGTGGCTAACGCAAACAAAGATAATGGGTTTGTGCGTTCTCCATGTGATCAATGTCAGAACATCAAGGAGTACTCTTCCTCGAAAATAATTCACGGCCACCTGGTTTGCAGAGGTTTCATGCCCAACTATAATGGCTGGACCAAGCACGGAGAAAGAGGGGTTATGATGGATGACAATGAAGAAGAATAGGATGATGACAACTATTGTCATATGTTCCTAAATACGATGATACTGCAATGGAAGAGAATGAAGAAGAAGGAGGTGAATAACGGGCATCACATGAGCCCGTTGATAATCCTGGTCGAGTCATTTCTAATGCAAAGTGAGACTGTCAAAAAGATAAGGAGAAGTTGAAGTTGGAGGGCATGTTAAAGGATCACAAAAAATTGTTGTACCCAAATTGCGAAGATGGCAGCACAAAGCTCAGTACCACACTAGAATTGCTGAAATAGAAGGCAGAGACTGGTTTATCTGACTAGGGATTTGATAAGTTACTAAAAATAATGAAGCCGAATCTTCCAAAGGATAACGAATTGCCTGAGAGTACTTACGAAGCATGATGGGCGCGGCAACACGCGGCATATAGGGATGATGGGCGGGCGCGACAACATGCGCCATATAGGGTTTCTTCGAATTATGGTTTATATCCCTAGCCCGTCAAACCACGCCTACCTATCTCCTTGTTTGGCCGCTTCGACTCATCTGTTTCCCCTTTTGTAGAAACTATGGAATCCAGAGACGAAGAAAATGAAATCGCGCTTGAGGATATGATCAACGAGGGAGGACATATAGATAACGATGTCACCTCACTATATCTGAACAACTTCGGTGAGAGACATCCGGGTTTCGACCGAACAGACGGCTCCGATGATGGAGAAGCCGGCGAGGGAGAAGCCGGTGAAGGATAAGTCGGCGAGGTGAATATATATATATATATTAATTAATTAGGCCTTTCTTGTCTATATACATATATATATTAACGCTCTTTCTTATTTTAGCCCTCCGGGTTGAGCAAATCTTCTACAAAGAATAAATGAGGCCCAGCTAGAAAGTTGGGAGACCATGAAAGGTACAGGATCGATGAAGTTGCTCTAGGTGGCGAAAGCTCCCATTTATAAGGCAATGCGGAGTTATTGTTAGGGACTACAGCCCGATCACTATCAAAGAATGGAATAGGTCAAAGGATCCAAAATCTCTATATGTCAGTGATTTAGACAAAGATTTTGCGGCATACAAGACATCGGCGCCAGCTAAAAAACTAGAAGAAAAGATTGCACCTTGACTTTGTCGTGAAAAAGAAGTCTCCAGAATTCACTGGAGCATATGAGAAGCTAAAAGACTACTGGGTTGATTTTGTGGCATACAATACATTGGCGCCAACTAAGAATAGGTCTGAAACGAATAAGCAAAATGCTGCTAAAAAGCAATATCACCATACTATGAGGCAAGCTGGATATAAGGCTAGCAAAAGTGGGAGAAACTCGAGGTCTGACCTGATTGGTAAAGCGATCACCCCAGAGCCATACAATTGGATCGAGCGGGTATGGAATTGGTTTTACGGGCATGGGGGCATGTTGGACTCAGAAGGGAAGTGCATGTATAACATAAGACATAAAGAAACTCCCATACCCATCGAAGACGTTAGAAATACAGTAAAGGTTGTCGAAGATGGGGAGTTCATTCCCGATAGAGAGAATGACGAGCTCGCACTTGCCCTTGGGAACAAGGAAAACGAGGGACGAACACAAGGCACATAAGGCTCCAAACCATGGAACCTTGGGTTTCCCGACACCCGGAAGAAATATCCCGACACGATGCACAACTTCAAGTGAGTGTTATTGTCTTGTACACAGTCTTTTTCGCTTACTCGATGTTAAATGTATAATTGATGAATTATGCATGCGCGGATTCCATTATATTCTGCTAATCATTCAACCTGACAATAGAGTAGTACAAGTCATGGACTCTTAACGTAAACCCCTTGAGGAGTGGGCCCCCATGCAGGATATGCTCCAGCGGTAATTATAGTCATTATGACAATATATCAGCAACTTTCGTTCATTTACTGATATCAAGTAATTAATAACTCATTTCATTCATTTTCTTTGCCGGGCAGCGCTAGGAAACGGTTCACCAACAAGGCTAAGGGTGCCTGGAAAGAGAAGCTGACATTTAAACGAATAAATATAAGTACTACTAGCTAGATCCGCGCGTCTCTTTGCTTCTAGTTTTGATACCATTATCATGCTTAGTTATTATTATTTTGATTGAACTTTGTTCTCGTAAAGTGTCTCAGGCAGGCAGATGGAAATAACTTATGTGGATAGTATGTTTGCGAGTTCGTTCACCAGACGACCTGTAAGAAGGACAGAAATTTAGAACAACTTCAAGTATGTAAACAATATTTAGAATTTTGTTTTATTACCATCAATTGTGTTTAGTTTCATTCTTATGTGTTGACTCATTCCTTTAAATTATATCGAACGGTTGCGGGACCATATTCTATGAAAGGATCGCATACAAGCAATCCAAGAGGAAATTGCTGGATTCTAAGATGCAGAGGTCTTAGATCCAAAAGGAGAATACTATCAGAAGATAATGACAATGTAATAGGGATCATAAAAGACTTTATATTGTATATATGCATGAATGTAATATATTAGATACTTGCTGTGTAATATAATCGGGAGATGTTTTGTAATATAATCGTTCCCTTAAGTTAGATGACACTTACCTAAGCACTATGTTGTGAGGAATGCCCACTTTCGGTAACATCAACCTCGCACCATCTACTATGAGGACGAGTATTCCTCACAACATAGTGGTAGGGTAAGTGTCACAAAATAAATGCTCCCTAAACACAAAAAGAAAAATAGATAAAGGGGAAACAAAATAAATGAAAATATACCAAAAAAATCTTTGCCGTGGCACAAAAAGTGCCCAAAATGTTGCCACGGCAGAGGCCTATAGATCCCAGGTCATATTACGACAACCAGCGGCCACGTGTACCACTCTTTTGTCCCCCCTGCGACAACCAGCGGCCACATGGACTGCCCTTTTGTCCTGGTTGGGCAACCGGGACTAAAGCCCCTTAGAAACCGGGACAAAATGCCCATTTTCCACTAGTGGATGACTGGAAGGAAGTTTACTTAGTCAAACAGCCTTGTATAGGCCATGTACTAATTGACTTTGGTTGGAATGATGAACTCGCCTAGTATCATTATGTGCTCTAGAATGTATTGAGGCTTTACCAGACCATGCTCCCATTTTATGACCACTGTTTTTTCTAGACCACATTGTTCTCATCAGTTCAAGTTTGAAAGTTAATGGTTACACAATCAAGGTTTCCATGATATGGTCAGAGCAATATGGGAAAGGCATGTTGCTGGATGTACCCCAATTCAGACGTGGGACAATAAAATGTGCGTGACATGAAAACACCTTTGATGATGGGCACATCACATAACAAGTATTCTTAAAAATAAAACTAGTGACTTTCATCTATCATTGATGACCCAGAAGCTTTATCAGTTCGATCACTGAGTATGCATGAAATTGAGCTCAAAAGGCAATCAAATGCACACAACAAGACTTATACGCGAGGAGGAGCTCAAATGGTATCAACGTTCGAAATCTTAATTCCCTTTGGAAAGATATTCGAATAAAAATAATTTATTTATAGTGTTGATAATTGTAGAACGGGAAGAAAACTTATCCGTTCTCTACTACAAGATGAAGGAACAATTGAGGGACATGAGAATTTAAAGTCAAACATTACCAATTATTATAAAGGTTTCTTGGAGCGTCATAAGAAGGTAACTTCTCTTTGGATGGGTCCCGAACAGACGATATTCCTTAGCTTTCTAATGGGCAAAGTAACATACTCACCTCTCCATATTCCGATAAGTGAAGAAGGTTTATTTCCAAACGAAATACAACAAGGCCCTAGTCCTAATGGTTTCCCAACAGAGTTCAGTCAACACTTTTGGGATATCATTAAGCTAGATCTTCTAGAGTTGTTCATCATTCTACACAATGGACAACTAGATTTTTCATTGTGGGAATCTTGGTGAAATAGTTTTATTACCTAAGGTTAATAAGGCATAAAGTATCCAACAATAAAGGCCAATTTGTCTTTTTAATGTTAGTTTTAAAATTTGCACGAAAGTTGCAACAATCATAATAAATTCTATGGCTGAGCATGTGGTTCGTCCCACACAGACTCCTTTCATGAAGGGTCGTAACATCCTCGATGGGGTGGTTATCCTACATGCAGGGACTCCTCATTCTGTGATTGCGGTGCACATGGCTAGATCTACCACTCACTCTGACGGTGGTAGCTACTCCACCCTTGTGCTAGCGGAAATACAGCCTTCGGCCAGGAGTTTATCCTCATCTTGTCGGCTTCACATCTTGGCCTGCAGCAGAGAGTTTTGATCGTGGCGATGATGGTGCTAAGCACTAGTTTCGTGTTGTACTAGATATTATGTTAATCTTGTCTGTGCCTGGATCTTGACCAGCTGATTTCTACCACCCGTAATCCACTTCATGTGTGATTAATACTGATGCAATTACCTAGGTCCTCATGGAATAGTTATTACTACCAAGTCGATGTCGTTCCCTACCATATAGGTGATAGATGCCAACCCAATATTGATGGAGTTACCTAGATATTTACAATATAGCTATCATTACTAATTGATGTAGTTTCCCTTCCATGTAGAAAATAGGTATTAACCTATTATTTATGGAGTTACCATGCCCTCTATCTAATACTTACCAACCTAGTATAACGGGAGTTACCCATGTGTTAAAGCTATAATAGAGTTTCGGCTTGATCAAGGTATAGTTATCAACCTATTCCATATGAAGTTATATAGGTGTTCATGATAGAGTTATCCATGTGTTTATGGTAAAAGATATCATTACTGGAGTTTTTCACCCATTTCTTATACAATTACCCACTTGTTCTTATTGCAATTACCAACCGATTGCATATAGAGTTAACCATGTATGTATTGTACAACTATCATCACCAGATTGATGCAGTTACCATGCTCTTTGGATAATAGTTATTCATCCATTTATTATGGAGTTTTCCAACTGTTTACAATATAGGCAGCATCACCAATTCGATGTAGTTAACATATCCTCTAGATAACAGTCATCCACAAACTGCTTATACAATTACCCACCCGATCAAAATATATTTGCCATCCAATAAAAGTTGTCCACCCATTTCTTATGGATATCTCACATGTTACATGTGGGTAATTTTTTGTCTGAAAAGAACATTGTCGAAACATATCACCATGGGAGATAGTTTTGATGATCTTCTAGTGACTAGTCCAACGATCAAAATAGATCCTAAATTTGATAAACAGTTTGAGCTAAAAAATATTTAAATTTTTTTAATTTCACAATTAATGCGGATGATAACCATAGTTTTGTATTTTTACATGAATGCAAAATTATTTACACACACCCGGTTCGTAGAGGTGGGTAACATTTTTTGAGAGAGAAGGGTTGGGTAACTTAAGTTACAGGGTGTTACATGGCACATAACTTACATGTTATACACTGGACAAGTCACTTGTTACAAGTAGATAATTTTTGGGTACGAAATAAAAGTTATCGAAACATATAAACATGGGATCTAGATTCTAAAATCTCGTCACGACTAACCTAACGGTGAATACAAGTCCTAAGTCAGACAAATGATTTGACCTACAAATATTTTAATATTTCGGTTTTCGAATATAATTTTGATGACGTCACCATTTTGTCCTTTCTTGTTTAGTCACTAAATAGATCCTCATTACTAACTTTTGGGCGGCATGGAACACACGGCGGCATCGCTCGTCTGATGGTTGTAGAGATGCAGGAAGTGGAGATGCGGCCTGCTATCAGAATCCAGCAGGTTTTGTTATCATCAGCGCGCCTGCCGGATAGCGACGTCCTACAATTAATGGCGTTAGTATCCTTTGTTGCCCAATTAATGGCGTCAGTATCCTTTGTTGCCCTGGCTCCAAAGCATCTACTCGTTGCTCTTCTCTTGACAGTTGTTGTGATCTTCCCAATGCCTTCCATACCTACCAATGAGTAACCAAAGGAAGTCCAAGCAAAGAATAAAGTATATATTAGAAAAGGAAGTCCAAGCCAGGTAAGGGGAAACCGATGGCAAATAACATAAATTTCTTGAATGAGAGTGACAAGAGGAACGAAACTTGACAAGTATATATAGGGAAAGCACATGTTTGGCATATCTTTAAAGAGCACATGTACCATGTTCAATTTTCTCAAGGACTTTATGTGTAGATCACAAGACCATGAGCAGCAACCCTTACTTATTTTCTTCAGGAAAGTTGTGAATGAACCCCAGGTGCTACATGATCTCTATGTGGAAGTTTTCACCTCTTCTTCTGCCAAAAGTAAAAACATTTGGACATTAGAGTTCACAGGCCAAAAAACCATCCATGTGAAAAAAATATAGATATAACATTAGTAGTTATGAGAAAAATCCCGTAAAAGTCAGCCCTTAAAACACGTTTATAGGGCACATAAACTGTTTTTACAGTGCGAAACTTATCCAGACACATCAGATACCGTAAAATGAATTGGTATTCGTAGGGCCATGGTCCATTTTCACTGCATTGAGCGGAGAAAAAGGCCAGTGCCGCGGCTCAGCTCCACGGCGCCGCCCCACCCCTCCTGACCCCGGCCCTACTCCGCTCGCCGTCACCAGCCCAGCCGTGTGGGCTGCCTGGTGCTGCCGCGCGAGCTCTCCTACGACGCAATTTGGACCGGAGATGACCGATTCGGGCGTACATCAATAGATTCCAGCCTCTTCCGGCATGTGGTGGCGGATTATGGCGAGTTCCAGGAAGATTTCCGATTGTTCTGCCGCGACTTGTCCGCTCCAACGAGGTTTGACCAGTTATGGGTGGACCATAAACTGTCTCTCAAACTACACAAATGATGTGCTCGCGGAGGGATTTTCGGTGCACCATAAAATATTTACGGGTCGAACGAGTTTTACTAGATTTGTTAGGCGCCATGTTTTCGACCAAAACTGTAAAAGCCTCTATTTTACAGGTTTGACCTATTTTAGGGGATCTACTAGAGTTTGGTCTAATCAACCCAGCCAAAACCGTGAAAACAAGTAGTGAAGACGCTGAATTACGAACTCAGCTATTGATACTGGTCAAAACTGTTCTAATGTATTCTTTTTCGTTACCAGACATGCAGTGACAAACGTGCCCTTATGCCAAACAAACTATACTCCGCCAAAGATAGATGCCGAATAAGCCTATTGCAACCCAGGCTCCAGGTCGCCCGGTTGTTTCTTTGTCTTCTTCAAACTACGATAATTTGAATTCAAAGTTTTCAAAAAATGTGGAAAAATTGCATGGATGTAGCCAACCATGAGATATACCAGTGTCTAGAGTTTCAACATAAAATACTACATATTTTGGCCTCAGCGTAAACGACAAAATTTCACAAAACAACGAAATCCCCACTTTAGTGTACTGCAAAACACTGTTCACCGACCACAAAAACTCAATAGTCATTTTCACTGATCCTAAAATACAAAGTTTTTTAGCTGAAATTTTTTTGATACTTAAAAAACCTGGCTCCCTGGAGCCCGGTAGCCACCAGCCCACCACGCCACGCTCAGATAGATGCTCACTTTTGCTATACCAACTCACTCATATTACGTGGGGAAACCTTTTTATACTATAAGTAATACATCAAATGTAAAATATTACTTCCACAAGTAAAATAAAAACAAAACCAGAACAAAGCATGTGGTGCTTCTTAGTTTCTGCTGCAAGTTAAGATTTTTTATAAAGGCGTGTATAGGTAATTCAGGTTTACATAAACCCTCATTTTGATCTTCACATAGTCAGCCGGTTACAGATACATGGCAGGCAACTCACATACGATGCCTAAATTACATTATATTAAGGCCACCTCTTTCTCAGTAGTCTTGATATTCATAGGTATGTGTCACCAAATCCATCCATGACGTCCTACAAGGAATGAAATTCTGCTCTGGCAGTTAGGCTGGGAGGGGCAAACACAAATAAGTTAACCAACAACATAGGAAACAACTTTATTTTGTGTTGGCTATGTATGCAGAAGGTGAAATAGTTACCTGCTTCGAACAACTATACACGATATGCCAATGCGCTCAGCCGCCATGACGCTGGGTTGGCTAGCCGCTATGAGGATGCAGTTTTGGACATCGCATCCAACATATTCAGACCAAGCATGCAGTGTGGCTATTATCTTCTCGGAACTGAGAATTGTGATTGAACGGCGAATTCCAAATATTTGTGTCTAGTGCAAGAAAATATGTTTAATATGCAGACATTAATAACCTTATGGATGTTGTGTTAATGTCAACGCAGAAGCTGTCATGATATAGCATATTGATATAAGCATGGATGGTACATACCCTATTAAATATGAGCAAGAATGCAATTTCTCAATTTAGTAAAGCTCACCAGCCTTTTGTGCTTCTTTGGTAAGTTGTTCTTCCAAACTAGAGATGACTCCTTCGCCAACAGCAAGATGTCTATAAAAGCTTCTTTCGACCTCCTCTATCCCAACAATTTTTACCTTTGATGTTCTCTGTGGGCCTAACTTTTCAACTATTGATCTGTAGTGGGAAAGAAACCTGTATACAGTGTTTGTTGAACGTTAGTACAAGATTCCCATGGAAAGTTTTACTCTAGAGTTAAAAATATAAATGTGGAGCAATCACATTAAACCTTGAAATGTTCTCTCCATTTCTGCCATATGTTGCCAATATGGCGACATGCACACCCTCACTAAGTTCATCATCGATGAACCTTGAATTATTTGATACGCAATTTCATACATCAGCCAACTTAAAGACAAGGATAGTCATTCATAGAGCCAGGACAGGGTAAAGAAAACAGACAACCACACAAATGAATGCATAAGATTGTAACGGGGATATATATTATTGATTGGCATTAAAGCATGTGAATGGTGATGCGGCCTCACCACATCGAGTACCTTTTTACTCTTTCCAACATAGTGTGTCAAGTGGGATCCCACTTAAGTCCCACCTGTAATTCATTTTGAGATTTATAGAGTAAAATTTTGACAAAATTTTTCACTACAAAATTTAAAATGAACTAAAAGTAGAATCTAGGTGGGCTGCCACTTGACACCTCACTCCAACATATAGAGAGTCATCATGGACTATAAAGGTGAATTCTATCCTATAATCAAGTCCACTTCCTACTGATTTGAATGGTATGCTACTTCATACTCCCTGCTATGATCCTGCAATATTTGCATCAACAAGTACGGAAGTTGGAGGAGGAAGCCCGAGGATTCAAGGATGACATCACGAAAGCATGGAAGATAATACGCAAGAAACAATAGCCCAAGGACCAGAGTCTCTATCTCTGTCGACTGGAGTCTCTGCCCCCTGGACACCGGAGTCTTTGGCCCAAGACACACGGAGTCTCCGGATAAGCTTCCGAACACAATGTGTAACCTTGCAGTGACCAGTCTCTAGACTAGCCGGAGAGTAGACTGGAGTCTCCGCAAGACTTGAGTCTCCGGCCAGACCACACTAGAGTCTCTGGCCTGAGAATGGGCATGCACACCTTGGAGCAAGGCCTAACCCATGTACCCATTCGTTTACGCATAAACTACACCTAACTCGTGGTTGGCTATATATATTCCCCACCTCCATATGAAAACCCTAGAATAAAGTCAAAACTAAGATAAAATAGCTTTGCTCATCTCTCCCTACTCATGGGGAAGATCCCCATGTTGATGTCAAGGCCAACCTAGTTAGAGTTGTACAAGGATCTCTGCTAGTTCTTGATCTCTCCTATGTATGGATTCTAGTAGCATCTAGGTCTCTCCCATGTTGGATTCTACTTGGATCTACTCTCTCCCTATGTTTGATTCTATCAAGAGATAGTCAATCTCTTTCGAGGGATTCTACCTTTTGTCTATTCATTGTGACCCTATTGGTTTGGTGGTTCGGTCCAACGAGGGCAAACCGGATTGTGTAGGGTGTCGTGTGCGTTTATATCAATTTCTCCTTGCGTGTTCATTGTGTTCTTCGCTCCCTCCCTCCTAATTCGCTCAAATATATGATGATCGGGCCATAATAGTATATTTATGCTACACCAAATGGGCTACAACATGAAGAAACTTCTGATTGAATATGTTATGAACATAATCCTATAGAAGAGAACTTGTTGCAAGTTTTGCACGGCAGAAAAACATACACCTACGGAACAATCAGTTTGTACAATCACACACACTTATTGGAAAGTTTGTGCGGTGGAAATAGAGCTATCTAGCATATCAGCTTCTATTATCATGCCTTCTTACATTTAATTAAAGACGATCCTCAAAGTGCTTATTTATCATAGCTCAAACTGTATTGGAATTCTTACGCTAGAAACATTTGCCACAAATAGAGATAAACAGGAAAGAGCAAACATACTTCTCAACTCCGGGCCGCAGTGGTAAGGCATCAGAAGAAAAGATTTTCCAAACGTTTCAGCTATGAGAAGAATCATGAAGAAAGAAGTCACTATAAGAATATTTTATGTTCCAATATAAAGTAAGAAAGGAAGGAAACACACATTTTGGTCATGAGTGTAGAATTAAGCTCATAAATTAAATCAAATCAAACTGTAAATTAGATCATGGAAGGAAAGAAACCGTTTAGCCATTTTCGTCTTGGGTGTAAATTAAACTCATATTCATCAAGGTCAACAGTATAAATCAGAGATAAAACTGAATGCACTAAACAAGAAATGGGCAATGTAACCCTATTTCCATGGTATTATCAGAATCCGGTCCGTTCGAGAGTCCCCATTGTACATATCAGTTTGATACCTACCTTCATTAGCAGAACTAAGGATATTATACCCATTATAACTTGGATATTGTCGTGCACTAAACATTAAATAGGTAATGTAACCCCGGTTTCCATGGTATTATCGGAATCCGGTCCGTAAGATCCATTGTACATATACCTACCTTCATTAGCAGAGCAAAGGATATTATACCCATTATAACGTGTATATTGTATGAACTCAGATGTATCTTTCCGCGTAGAATGATTTTAATGTAAAAACCTTTTTGATCCGAGATCGTATGCAAAAGTTATGGCCATTTTACCTAGACATGAAGGTGTTCTGCAAAAAATGTTGAAATTCGTGTTTTTTATTTTTCCTACGAACTAAGTCACATTTACATAACTACATCTCAAAGTATTTTGAATTTTAAAGTTTTTACTAGTTTCTTCTAATTACTCTAAGACAGAAAAGGCGATGGGGCAGATGTTGATATGCCTATGTAAAAAAAGGAAAAGTAAAAAACTTGCGCCAATGCCGACAACCAATGGGATGCTGTGTCCACCAATCAATCTACGACGGCTACCGTCGGCCCAGCAGGTCCTACACCGACAGCTTAACTGGGCTGACGGATGTTTCGCTGGCACTAGTACAAAACAGGCCTCTAGTCCCGGTTTGTAAGGGGCTTTAGTCCCGGATTACAATCCGGGACTAACGTATCACCTTTAGCCCCGGTTCTGTTACGAACCGGGACTAGATTGTCTCCACGTGGCCCCGATGGGTGCGCTAGGCTGGAGGATCTTTAGTCCCGGTTCGTAACACGAACCGAGACTATAGTTGTTCTGCCACGGCAGCGTTTTGCGGCAACCTGCTGCCATGGCAGGAGATGAGGTTTTAGGGTTTTATGGTTTTCTTTTTTCTTTTTTTTGTGTTCAATTATTTTTCATTTTGTGTTTTCATTTCAAACACGTTTTCATATACATATTATTCTACGCTACTACATGCCATATATGTTGATGCATATATAGTATCATTTCTCTCACGATTACATACATACATACATACATATATATATATATATAGGAAAAATGAGACTATATATACAACTTGGTATAGGAGTCCCAACCGAGACTAGAGCTCATCTATTTGATTTACACGAAGATCATTACATTACGTGGATACTTTAAGGTCTATCCACGTTGTACTGTCCTTTTGTGTTTATGACGTGCCTGAGCAAAAATCCCGACAACTCTTGAATTGCTAGTGGGCGTTCATGTGGTAGGAGCTTATCCCGCATCGCATCCAACTATATATAAAGAAATTGATCATTATGAATGGAAGTCAACAAAAATTATGGTATAAAATAAATTGTGAATATATTGTTTACGTACTTGAATAGTCTGACCCTGCCCCATACACGAACGAATGAACTCACATACGTAATATCCACATAAATTAGTCCCTTGTGGCTGCGTCCCACACTGTTCGAGAATATTATTCAATCAAATAATAATCAAGCATGATAATTGTATGGAGATCTAGCTCTCATACTACTTACCGGGATCAGACGAAAAGTTAGCTTGGTGAACCCTAGCCAATCACCCTAGACCTCCTTGGTGAACCTTTTCCAAACCCTGTCCGGCAAAAAGAAATGAATGAGTTATTTATTACGAAAGAGACAGATATAGTGCGATAATAATTGAAATTACTTTTGGAGCATATCAAGTATGTTGCAGTAGTCTTCCATCGTCTTCTTTAATGAGTCCAGGATTTCAACTTTTGCATGGTCAACCTCAATGTTTAGAAGAATCCAGTGGTAGCTGCGCACGTTTATATACACTTAGCATCGAGTAAAAAAAACTAAATGTGTACAAGACAGTAAGACTCTCACCCGTAGTGGTAAGGAAATAGTATTTGCGTCTTGTAATGTTGCTCCATTAAAAACATTAGCAAGTTATCCTCCATTTCCTCGGGTTTCTCTTTTAGCGTATGTCCATTAACTCTGTTTGAGTCAACGAACCCAATGTCGTAGATTGACTTTATTCTACATTCCTGAATCTTTATTCTACATATATAATAGCATACAGAAGGAGATATAGTGAGGATAACTACAGGCAATGAATTGAAAAAGCTGAGTTAGAGATTTAATTACTTAAAGACAATAGCAGCTAAGGAGGGACTTGTCGAGGGCGTCTAGGTTGAAGAACTGAAATAATTCACAAAGTTCAATAGAGATCATGTCTAGACGGAAGTACTCCTCTCCAACTTTACATAGGATAAAAAATTTCTCATCCTTTGTGACTTTCAAGTACCAGGAATGCAAAAGTCATATATGTGTTGGCAGATCATCGAATACCTCATCGCTGACCAGAGGCTCCCCGTAGACAAATATTCGTGCTATTGGTGCCTTGGCGACATCCCTGCCGCCTAGAAGTAGTTTGACAGGCACGTTACACTCCTTGGCTAATTTAATAGCTTCTTCCATAACTACTACACCTTGAGCGGGGTAGGTAACACTTTTAGCGGGGTGATCGATTGTTTTGCCTGTTTGCCGAGCTGGGCAACTTCTTTTGATCTTCTCCCGCTTGCAGTACTGCTTGATGAATTCACTTTTAGTGTCTTTGTAAGACAGCGTGTTTAGTCCCAGATGCTTGATGACCCACAAATATAGGGGGTGTATCGTAGTATTTTTGATAAGTAACAGTTTCGAACCCAACGAGGAGCAAAAGGTGCTGGCTAGTGGTATGGATCAGGAATTCTCTGCAAATACTTACCAAACGGATTTTTAGGGGTTTTTGATAAAGCAAGTAAACAAAGTACGAGTAAATAAAATACAGTAGGAATACATGCAGCAAGTGGCCCAATCCTTTATGTAGCAAAGGACAAGCCGGTTGTATTACTTAAGATGACCAAACGTTCTCGAGGACACATGGGACGACTGTCATGTGCTTTCGCTTCATATAGTTGATTAATCTTCTTTAGCTTGCTAAGTGTTGCGTGGATGAAGATGTGCTAATGTACCGATCTTCCTAGGACTAATACATACTTGTGATTATACCCTTTGCAAATATTCGTAAGTACAAGAAAGTAATTAAGGTACAAACCTAACCATAGCTTTAAACTCTAAGACCCTTGCGTCCCTTGTGCAATGGTTTCCTAACGGGGGTTCAGGTTTCTGTCACTCCGGCAACCTCTACGATTAGTAGCCAAATACACAATGCATTCCCCTAGGCCCATATAGGTGAAGTGTCATGTAGTCGACGTTCACATGACACCACTAGAAGAAGTACATCACAACTTAAATATCAAACTATTGAATCTTTTTTTTGAAACTCTTGACAGTAGGTGTGGTCCTACTGTCTTTATATTACTTTTAGGATTCCCCAAGTTGGGGAAACCTAGAAAAGTTACATATGTTCCTGATACTGATAAGGGGGGTGTAAGGAGAAGAGAGTTACAAAGAGCTATAAAGAGCTACAAAGAGTTACAAGTATTGTGTATTTCCTGATGATAGTCAGATTTGGTCCTATGCACCAGCAACCTAAAGTCTTGCTAAAATTTGTTCTTCCATGAATCAGTAGAGGGAGTAATATTGTTAAAGCACAAGTCATTCCTGTCTTTCTAGATGCTCCAGGTTGCTACGATAATAGTCTCCATAAACAACTTGCTTGTTGAATCTTTTTTTCCCTTTTTCAATAATGTGCAGACGGTCCACATTGTCATCCCATTGCATACCAAGAGGCTGCCAGCATTGTTTGCTGAAAGAGCAGCCGAAGAAGAGGTGTTCCACTGTTTCCTCAAAGTTATTGTTGTAAATTAGACCGTCATAATTAGACACACTATTGTAGTGTCTTCGTTTGAGCATGTTTTTAGTATTCAATCTATCAAAGAGTAATAGCCAGAAGAAAAACTTTAACTTTGGTGTACATTTGCTCTTCCATAACCAGTTGAAGGAAATATGTGCTGCCATCTCTCTAAAGCAGAATTGATAGAATGCTTTAGCCTGGTATTTGTCTGATCCCCAATTGTAACTCCAGATATCTTTAACAGAGTCAGTAATTTCTGAATTTCTGACTTTTTGCTGCAATTCCTTCAGCTCATCCATAGCTTGAGGCGAAATAGGCAGAGAAAAATTCGTCGCTAGATCAGGGGCACTGAGAAATTCTTCCACTGAAGAGTCCTCTTTAGATGTAAAAGAAAATGCTCTAGGGAACATTTCAGCTGCCACCCCTTCCAACCACTTATCCTTCCGCATCAACATTGTATTCCCAGTTTTAACAGAACAATGAGTAATCCCTCTGTAAATTGGGAAAAGTTTAACAATATCCTTCCACCATAAAGATCCACATGTTTCAGAGGCATGTGGAATTGTCCCAATATAATATGTGTTCCAGATTAGAGATACCCAGGGGATGTCAATTTTGTTGTAAAACGTATGTAGAAACTTCAAAAGCAGTGCATCATTCTGTATTTTAAGATTCAGAACACCCATACCTCCTTTGTTCTTTGGTCTACAAACCTTATCCCAGGCAATTAAGGCATTACAATGCTCTCATGCCTCATCCTTCTTATTCCACAAGCAATGTCTCCTGATTTTGTCCACATGTTCAATTATTCTTGGTGGTATCTTAAGAGTACACATAGGGAACATGAGAATGGAAGTTAACAGTGAGTTTATAAGAGTTGTTCTACCACTGTAAGACATCAACATGTAATTAGCAGAAAGATTCCTCTCAATTCTGTCTACAAGTGGCAAAAGATCAGTCACAACAGGTTTGGTGGTTCCTAGAGGCAGTCCCAAATAAGTAAAAGGCATTTTCCCAATTACACAGCCAAGAAGGGATGCCAGCCCTTTAGTAAGTTGCTCATTAACATTCAAAGGGATCATAATAGATTTACTATAGTTGATATGAAGACCAGTGGAGGCAGCATAGGTATAAAGAATGTTTTTCATTGTAATAACTTGATTAATCTTGGCAGGCATGATAATGATGGTGTCATCAGCATATGGTACCACTAGGTAATCCATACTTGGGTTGCATGTAATTGGTGACTCCGGTGTATTAGTAGCTAGGGCTCTATTGATTGCAGACTGAAGGAGGTCAGCAGCAAGAACAAAAATAAGGGGTGAAAGAGGATCCCCTTGTCCGACACCTCTTCTGTAGTGAAATTGCCTTCCAGGGACACCATTAAGCAGTACAGAAGATTTCCTAGAGTCAAATATTATTTCAATCCACTTAAGCCACTTGTCATCAAATCCCATTTGTGCCATTATTTTAATCATTGCCTGGTGATCAACTGTGTCAAAGGCCTTGGCAAAGTCTAGTTTGAGTAAAATTATTTCCTTCTTAGATTGTTCACATTGATGGATAAATTCAAATGCCCAGGCTAAGCAGTCTTGAATGGATCTTCCTTTAAGAAATCCATATTGGTTCTGATGTACAATTCCAAGTACTACCTTCTGTAGTCTATTTGCAAGAATTTTTGTGATGATTTTGAGGCAGCAATTTAGTAAAGTAATAGGTCTATAATCATTAATAGACTCAGGTGTACCCTTTTTTGGGATCAGGGTAATATATCCTACATTTATGCTTTCCAAATTCATGTTCCCAGAGTGGAAATCTTGACATAATTTGTAGATGTCATCTTTAATGATATGCCAACAAGTCTTGATAAAGTGCCCATTAAAGCCATCAGGACCAGGAGCTTTGTCTGCAGGCATTTCCTTGACCACTAAATTAATCTCATTTACTATGAAAGGTTCAGAGAGTTTATCAAGTCCCTCAACTGGCTTAATGAGGTCTGTCAGATTCATGATCATCTGAGGATTCTGTATAGTACCTAGTCTTTCCTTGAAAGCATGGAAAATAGCCACCTCTTTGTCCTCATGTGTAGTTACCACAATGTCCTCATTCAATTTCAAATGAGATATGTTGTTTCTTCTGTATCTTTCAGTAGCCATAGCATGAAAGAATTTGGAATTTTCATCTCCAAACTTTGTCCATCTAATGGTACATCTAGCTTTCCAATATTGTCTTTTGTACTCAAGTAATTTGATGATATGCTTCTTGATGATCTGTCTAAAATTTTCTTCAGGAATTGTTAACTGCCTTCTGTCTTCAATTTTATCTAGTTCCATGAGGGCTCTATTAGAATTATCAATACAGATAGATAATTTGGAGATAGATTTGCTCCAAAACTTCAGATCATGTTGAAGTCTTTTAAATTTGGCATTCACTACCGTAGCAATGTTCCCTTTATAAACAGGCTTGTTCCAACCAGAAGCCACTATGTCAAAGAACCTAGAGTGAGCAGTCCAAAAAGATTCAAACCTAAAGATCTTAGATCTAGGAATTGAAGTTTGTACAGAAATCACACATGGTGTGTGATTAGAAGTAGGTTTACCCTGGGCCAGGACAGAAGTAGCAGGGTAAGATTCTGTCCAATGAAGGGAAGAGAAAACCCAATCTAATTGCTCCAACAGAGGATTTGATTGCATATTACTCCAAGTATACTTTCTGCTTTTTATTGGTAATTCAGTTAGATGCTGCATTCTAATGAATTCATTGAAAGTGAACATATCTTGGACACTACCACCAGGTCTATTTCTATTTTCTGGTGATCTTATGAAGTTAAAATCACCCATGATTAGCCAATCCTCATTGTTTGGAATGTGAAGGTTCATTAACCAGTCAACAAAATCATTCCTGAGAGTACCATGGAAAGGACAATACACATTAACCAAAGTCCAGGATGCAATAGATTGAGTTGATGTAAAATGCACAGAGATAGCAAAGGGCTCACAATGCATAATCATACCAGAAAAGACAGAGCTATTCCAAATAATTATAAGACCACCAGAGGCACCATTAGATGGAATATAAACAAATTCATCAAATCTCTTAGGGCAACATGACTTGATAAAGGTAGAATCAAAATGATGTTTCTTGGTTTCTTGCAGACAAACTACATCACAACAACTATAATTTATGGCATTAAACAATGCCAGCTGCTTCTTCCTAGCATTAAGTCCTCTGATGTTCCAACACAAGATAATCCATTGTTTGTGATTATTCATTACAATGGAAAGAAAAATTATTTCTTAGATGCCAAAAGCTCCTTAGTAGTGAGATCAGCTTCAGGGATACCACAAAGCTTCACACCAATGTTTTGCAGTACAGCAATAGGAGTAGGTGGAGGAAGATCATCCTCATCAGCATCATTCACCTCCTGAACTTGTCCTGCAGAGATCAGTATATCCTTAGCTTCAATGGCAGTAGGAATTTTCCTAGGCTTGACCTTAGATTTACACTTCTTTCCATCAACAAGCACGTGGACCTTGAAGCCATCATATTTGGTGCTTCTAGGACTCCTTCTAACCTGATAAGTCATCAGGGGCATATTGGAATTATTAACATCAATAACTCGGTCAAGAAATTGCTGCTTATCAAAATTATCATGAAAACAAGAGATGACCACCTCCTGAAATCCCAAGTCCTCATGCATAGCCTCTGAAAGGTGACTCAGCCCCCTGGATGGAGATAAGTTAAGGTCCATCTTCCTAGCAACATTCCTAGGCCAGGGGCCAAAGGAGAATATTTTCCCAAGAACCACATTCACATTATTAAAAGCAGGCGGTGAAGATAAAAGTCCCATGTCAACCCAAATATCCCTATTTAATTTATGCATGATAATGTTCTGAATAATAGATAGCTTAAGCCATGTATAAGAATCAAGTGGATTTAAACCACAAACCAGAGCTTTTGCAAAGTCCAGACTATCCACATCACTGGATGAGAGGGTCTTCCAGTGGGGTAAAAAGGAATTAACTCTAGACATAGCTAAGATGTTAGCCTCAAAAACAGATTCAGAAGCAATCTGGAAAGCATTCACAATGACAGTGTTAGAAGAGGATGAATCTTCAGACATAGGACTGTCAACATTCTCATTCCAGGCAGATAAAGGACTATCATGAATATTGGTAACAGGAGGTGGGATCCCAGCTTCAACAGTGACACCTTGTTCAAGAAGAATAGCCTAGATGTCACTGTCAACATCAGCAGCCATCTCCTGGTCTAGCTGATGATTCTGAACAGGTGCATGCTGATGTCCCTGATTATGATTATGACCCTGCCCTCCATGAGCACCATTCTGCTGGAGCCAAGCAGCCAATTGTTGTTGATAAATTTGTTCAGCAGTTTGTTCAAGGCCATAGAAAGGATGAGGGTTCCTATATTTAGGTTCTGGGTCCTCATGAGGTGGTGGTAGGTCATGTATGTGTGCATTCCAATCACTACTGTGTAGGATATAAACTGGTACAGTCCAAGAGTTTCGTGTCCCACCTAATTGAGAAATCACAAGACTTTTTGGGATGAACTTTGGGTTTGCCATAGCCACCTTAACTAGGACATATTTGAGGTGTTCCCTAGGCCTGTGCCACATAGTGAGTAATCAAAAATCCTCAACAGCACTACATATGTAGGAATTAGTCTGATAATCTGCAGGAAAACCTAGGAATAGTATCCAAGTCCGTCGACCAAAGGAGGCTAATCTGCGGTTTCTAGCCTGGTCATGCCTCACAAAAGTGACAGTGGTGATTTCATCAATTTCAAAGGTGGTTCCAACAACAGTGTCAGCTTTTAGAGTATCAACCAGAGTAAAACTACCTAGGCCAAAAGGATGATCATCACATTGAGCAACCTCAAATCCACTCTCATTCAGCAGCCCTTCAATCATGTTCCTCATGTCAGATCTAAACTGAATCGGAATAAATCGGTTTGGTTCAGCAATGACAAACATTGTCATGGTTCAGAGGAGCAATAGGATCAACCACGAGAACCGAGCGAACACGACGATCAGAAGGGCCATGGTCAATAGACATACCGTCTAGGATGAAAGCTAGAGGATTCACCGGGAAGTTTGCCATTGCAATCGCTTTGCCATGGTTTACTGTATAGGGTTCCGTCGGGAGCTCCGAAGACGAAGAGGCAAGCGTTTGGGGAATATCTACGCACGGTTTAGTTTGTTTCTTAACAACCCAGGTATTTCGACCCAATAAATCGGTCTGATTTTGTCTCATACAGTTCTGCTTTGGTATCCAAATTTGTCGGACCAACTTTCTGTTCACGTTACAATGCTTAGCCCAATGATCAAGGTCTTTGCAAAGCAGACATCAAAGCCCAATATCGCAATCTCCAGATAAGTGTCCTGGGGCCAGGCAAGAGGCGCAACAAATCTCATGGGCCCGGGAACAAAACTTACACTTGTGACCCAGTTTGCAACAACCAAAACACATGCCTGGGCAATTTGCAGATTGATGGTCAGATAGCCCACAGCGAGAACATCGGCCCAAATATTCGAACACCAGGTCCTTTGGAGGCAAAGCAGGCAAATAAAGAATTTCCATAATATCTTTATCAGCATATCCAGAGGATCGGAAATCTTCTAATTGTTCCAGCACCAAGATAGGTAACCGATCACAGAATTTACGGAAGAATCTGTCATTAACAAATTTCGAATTTGAAAAAATCTTCTGATCCACCAAAATCGGATCTTTGAACGTACCAAAGAGAATTTGATCAGATGATCGCGTAGGAAGATTCACAGCATTAGACTCCCTTTTCTGATCAGATAAATCTCGAACAAACACTGAATTACGCAGATCAAACTTTGATAATACTTGAGCAGATTGATCGGTAGTATCTGACCTTGCATTTTCCTTCAGAATACTCAAATTATGTTTCAGATTAGTATGACTACGCTGAGAGATATCCATGATTTCCTTAGATGATCAATCTAGTCTAATATCCGTATGAAGAAAACCAGAGAACGTAGGATGTGTTCCTCTAAACAGAGAGAAGTGACAAATGAAATCCGGCCAAATTCGATCTCTAAGCCCATAGATAAAATGCCCAACTTGATTAGAAGCCACCGAGAATTTGAATCTGCGATCACTTAACTGGAAAACCTTGTAGAGACGGCAATTACCCCCCCCCCCCCAAGACAACATTGCAAAGCCAGACCCACATATTCCTCAGTGAGAGGAAAAGATGCGCAGGAGAACGAAACCACCAGAAAGAATTCCTTGCCACCAGAGGGAGAGAAATGGACCGATGTTCCAAAACGTCGACGTACCTGATCTTCCAAGGCAAGCCCTTGGGAGAAATCCCAATGGAGAAGCCCTTCCATGGACGGATTTGCTAGAAGCCATGATCGCCGATAGAGGTGGAGGAGGAGGGGGTGGAGAGAGAGCCATCTCGCCATTTGTAGTTCCCTGTATTTCGAATGCCCCTGTGATGCTACCCTCTGTATTGAATCTTTCTCAACACAACTCCACTACTAACAACATGACTTCTCCCATATCCTCAAGAACAAAACGAACTACTCACAAGAGATCATATGGATCATGATCAGAAATGGAATAATGATGTATAACAATCTGAACATAAACAATAATTCAACGGTTGACTCAATAGCATCAACTACAAAGAGTAATCAACACTGGGAAAGTTTCCCCTAAGAACTATGCAAGATTCAACTCAATTCTTACAGCAATATGGAGATGGTGATGAGGGTGCTGCTGATGATGATGGTCATGGTGATGATGATGATGATCCCGATGAATTCCAGCTTGATGGTGGTGTTGATGGCGACGATCTCCCCTCTCCGGGAAGGAATTCCCCCGGCAGAAATCTATCTGCAGGAGAGATCTTTCTCTCTCGGTGTTTTTCGCCCCGCAGAGGCGGCAGAATCTTTCTGTGGTCGCTCCCTGAGTCTTAGGGTTTCAGGAGGAATATATACGCCAGAGGGGAGACCCAGAGGTGGGCCAGGGCGGCCACACCACCTGGTGGCGCAGCCTAAGAAGGCCCACGCCAGGGGGTGGTGTGGGCCCCCTGTGGCCCATCTCCACTTCCTCTTATGGTAGCCTCCGTCTTCTGGAAAAATAAGATTTTCCGTATATTTTCCTCGATTTTCTGATCTTCGCGAATTATGCCTCCAAACAACATCTTTTCCATGAGAATCCTGACTGCAGCGGTCCATGCTCCAGAAGTCATCAACCATGCAAAAATAGATGAAATAACATAAGTATCATCTCTTAATATGAAATATATCAATGAATAACAGTGAATTGTGACATAGAATAGTGATGCAAAATGGACGTATCAATGGAGGAAATTGCTGGATTGTAAGATGCAGAGGTCCTAGATCCAAAAGGAGAATACTATAGGAAGATAATGAGAATGTAATAGGGATCATAAAAGACTTTATATTGTATATATGCATGAATGTAATATATTAGATACTTGCTGTGTAATATAATCGGGAGATGATTTGTAATATAATCATTCCCTTAATGTAGATGACACTTACCTAAGCACTATGTTGTGAGGAATGCCCACTTTCGGTAACATCAACCTTGCACCATCTATTATGAGGACGAGTATTCCTCACAACATAGTGGTAGGGTAAGTGTCACAAAATAAATGCTGCCCAAACACAAAAAGAAAAATAGATAAAGGGGAAACAAAATAAATGAAAATATACAAAAAAAATTCTCTGTCACGGCACAAAAAGTGCGCAAAATGCTGCCGCGGCAGAGGCCTATAAATCCCAGGTCATATTACGACAACCAGCGGCCACGTGGACCGCTCTTTTGTCCAACACTGCGACAACCAGTGACCACGTGGATTGCCCTTTTGTCCCAGTTGGGCAACCTGGACTAAAGCCCCTTAGAAACCGGGACAAAATGCCCATTTTCCACTAGTGGATGATTGGAAGGCAGTTTACTTAGTCAAACAGCCTTGTATAGGCCACGTACTAATTGACTCTGATTGGAACGATGAACTCTCCTAGTATCATTATGTGTTCTAGAATGTATTGAGGTTTTATCAGACCATGCTCCCATTTTATGACCACTGTTTTTTCTAGACCACATTGTTCTCATCAGTTCAAGTTTGAAAGTTAATGGTTACACCATGAAGGTTTCCATGATATGGTCAAACCAATATGGGACAGGCATGTTGCTCGATGTACCCCAATTCAGACGTGGGATAATAAAATGTGCGTGACATGAAAACACCTTTGATGATGGGCACATCACATAACAATTATTCTTAAAAATAAAAGTAGTGACTTTCATCTATCATTGATGACCCAGAAGCTTTATCAGTTCGATCACTGACTATGCATGAAATTGAGATCAAAAGGCAATCAAATGCACACAGCAAGACTTATATGCGAGGAGGAGCTCAAATGGTATCAACTTTCAAAATCTTAATTCCCTTTGGAAAGATATTCGAAGAAAAATAATTTATTTATAGTGTTGATAATGGTAGAACGGGAAGAAAACTTATCCGTTCTCTACTACAAGATTAAGGAACAATTTAGGGACATGATAATTTAAAGTCATACATTACCAATTATTATAAAGGTTTTTTGGAGCGTCATAAGAATGTAACTTCTCTTTGGATGGGTCCCGAACAGACGATATTCCGTAGCTTTCTAATGGGCAAAGTAACATACTCACCTCTCCATATTCCAATAAGTGAAGAAGGTTTATTTCCAAATGAAATACAACAAGGCCCTAGTCCTAATGGTTTCCCAACAGAGTTCAGTCAACACTTCTGGGATATCATTAAGCTAGATCTTCTAGAGTTGTTCATGATTCTACACAATGGACAACTAGATTTTTCATCATGGGAATCTTGGTGAAATAATTTTATTACCTAAGGTTAATAAGGCATAAAGTATCCAACAATAAAGGCCAATTTGTCTTTTTAATGTTAGTTTTAAAATTTGCACGAAAGTTGCAACAATCATAATAAACTCTATGGCTGACCATGTGGTTCGTCCCACACAGACTCCTTTCATGAAGGGCCGTAACATCCTCGATGGGGTGGTTATCCTACATGCAGGTACTCCTCCTCATTCTGTGATTGCGGTGCACATGGCTAGATCTACCACTCACTCTGACGGTGGTAGCTGCTCCACACTTATGCTAGCGGAAATATAGCCTTCGGCCAAGAGTTTATCCTCATCTTGTCGGCTTCACATCTTGGCCTGGAGCAGAGAGTTTTGATCGTGGCGATGATGGTGCTAAACACTAGTTTCGTGTTGTACTAGATATTATATTAATCTTGTCTGCGTCTGGATCTTGACCAGCTGATTTCTACCACCCGTAATCCATTTCATGTGTGATTAATACAGACGCAATTACCCAGGTGCTCAGGGAATAGTTATTACTACGAAGTCGATGTGGTTCCCTACCATATAGGTGATAGATGCCAACCCAATATTGATGGAGTGACCTAGATATTTACAATATAACTATCATTAGTAATTGATGTAGTTTCCCTTCCATGTAGAAAATAGGTATTAACCCATTAGTTATGGAGTTACCATGCCCTCTATCTAATACTTACCAACCTAGTATAACGGGAGTTACCCATGTGTTAAAGCTATAATAGAGTTACAGCTTGATGAAGGTATAGTTATCAACCTATTCCATATGAAGTTATCTGGGTGTTCAGGATAGAGTTATCTATGTGTTTATGGTAAAAAATATCATTACTGGAGTTTTTTTCACCCATTTCTTATACAGTTACCCACTTGTTCTGATTGCGATTACCAACCGATTGCATATAGAGTTAACCATGTATGTACTGTACAACTATCATCACCAGATTGATGCAGTTACCATGCTCTTTGGATAATAGTTATTCATCCATTTATTATGGAGTTATCCAATTGTTTACAATATAGGCAGCATCACCAATTCGATGTAGTTAACATATCCTCTAGATAACAGTCATCCACAAACTGCTTATACAATTACCCACCCGATCAAGATATATTTGCCATCCAGTAAAAGTTGTCCACCCATTTCTTATGGATATCTCACATGTTACATGTGGGTAATTTTTTGTCTGACAAGAACATTGTCGAAACATATCACCATGGGATATAGTTTTGATGATCTTCTAGTGACTAGTCCAACGATCAAAATAGATCCTAAATTTGATAAACAGTTTGAGCTATAAAATATTTTAATTTTTTTAATTTCACAATTAATGCGGACGATAACCATAGTTTTGTATTTTTACATGAATGCAAAATAATTTACACACACCCGGTTCGTAGAGGTCGGTAACATTTTTTGAGAGAGAAGGGTTGGGTAACTTAAGTTACAGGGTGTTACATGGCACATAACTTACATGTTATACACCGGACAAGTCACTTGTTACAAGTAGATAATTTTTGGGTAGGAAATAAAAGTTATAGAAACATATAAACATGGGATCTAGATTCTAAAATCTCGTCACGACTAACTTAACAGTGAATACAAGTCCTAAGTCAGACAAATGATTTGACCTACAAAATATTTTAATATTTCGGTTTTCGAATTTAATTTTGATGACGTCACCATTTTATCTTTTCTTGTTTAGTCACTAAATAGATCCTCATTACTAATTTTTGGTCTGCATGGAACACACGGCAGCATCGCTCGTCTGATGGTTCTAGAGATGCAGGAAGTGGAGATGCGGCCTGCTGTCAGAATCCAGCAGGTTTTGTTATCGTCAGCGCGCTTGCCATGTAGCGACGTCCTACAATTAATGGCCTCAGTATTCTTTGTTCCCCTGGCTCCAAAGCATCTACTTGTTGCTCTTCTCTTGACAGTTGTTGTGATCTTCCCAATGCCTTCCATACCTACCAATGAGTAACCAAAGGAAGTCCAAGCAAAGAATAAAGTATATATTAGAAAAGGAAGTCCAAGCCAGGTAAGGGGAAACCGATGGCAAATAACATAAATTTCTTGAATGAGAGTGACAAGAGGAACGAAACTTGACAAGTATATATAGGGAAAGCACATGTCTGGCATATCTTTAAAGAGCACATGTACCATGTTCAATTTTCTCAAGGACTTTATGTATAGATCACAAGACCATGAGCAGCAACCCTTACTTATTTTCTTCAGGAAAGTTGTGAATGAACCCCAGGTGCTACATGATCTCTATGTGGAAGTTTTCTCCTCTTCTGTTCTCCCAAAAGTAAAAACATTTGGACATTAGAGTTCACAGGCCAAAAAACCATCCATGTGAAAAAAATATAGATATAACATTAGGAGTTATGAGAAAAATCCCGTAAAAGTCAGCCCTTAAAACACGTTTATAGGGCACATAAACTGTTTTTACGGTGCGAAACTTATCCAGACACATCAGATACCGTAAAATGAATTGGTATTCATAGGGCCTACGCATGGTCCATTTTCCCTGCCTTGAGCGGAGAAAAAGCCCAGTGCCGCGGCTCGGCTCCACGGCGCCGCCCCACCCCACCTGACCCCGGCCCTACTCCGCTCGCCGTCACCAGCCCAGCCGCGCAGGCTGCCTGGAGCTGTCTCGCGAGCTCCCCTACGACGCAATTTGGACCGGAGATGACTGATTCGGGCGTACATCAACAGATTCCAGCCTCTTACGGCATGTGGTGGCAGATTATGGCGAGTTCCAGCAAGATTTCCGATTGTTCTGCCGCGACTTGTCCGCTCCGACGAGGTTTGACCAGTTATGGGTGGATCATAAAATGTCTCTCAAACTACACAAATGATGTGCTCGCGGATGGATTTTCGGTGCACCATAAAATATTTACGGGTCGAACGAGTTTTACGAAAGTTGTTAGGCGCCATGTTTTCGACCAAAACTGTGAAAGCCTCTATTTTACAGGTTTGAGCTATTTTAGGGGATCTACTAGAGTTTGGTCTAATCAACCCAGCCAAAACCGTGAAAACAAGTAGTGAAGACGCTGAATTACAAACTCAGCTATTGATACTGGTCAAAACTGTTCTAATGTATTCTTTTTCGTTAGCAGACATGCAGTGACAAACGTGCCCTTATGCCAAACAAACTATACTCCTCCAAAGATAGATGCCGAATAAGCCTATTGCAATCCAGGCTCCAGGTCGCCCGGTTGTTTCTTTGTCTTCTTCAAACTACGATAATTTGAATTCAAAGTTTTCAAAAAATGTGGAAAAATTGCATGGATTTAGCCAACCATGATATATACCAGTGTCTAGAGTTTCAACATAAAATACTACATATTTTGGCCTCAGCGTAAACGACAAAATTTCACAAAACAATGAAATCCCCACTTTAGTGTACTGCAAAACACTGTTCACCGGCCACAAAAACTCAATAGTCATCTTCACTGATCTTAAAATACAAAATTTTTGAGCTGAAATTTTTTTGATAGTTAAAAAACCTGGCTCCCTGGAGCCCGGTAGCCACCAGCCCACCACGCCACGCTCAGATAGATGCTCACTTTTGCTATACCAACTCACTCATATTACGTGGGGAAACCTTTTTATACTATAAGTAATACATCAAATGTAAAATATTACTTCCACAAGTAAAATAAAAACAAACCAGAACAAAGCATGTGGTGCTTCTTAGTTTCTGCTGCAAGTTAAGATTTTTGACAAAGCCGTGTATAGGTAATTCAGGTTTACATAAACCCTCATTTTGATCTTCACATAGTCAGCCGGTTACAGATACATGGCAGGCAACTCACATACGATGCCTAAATTACATTATATTAAGACCACCTCTTTCTCAGTAGTTTTGATATTCATAGGTATGTGTCACCAAATCCATCCATGACGTCCTACAAGGAATGAAATTCTGCTCTGGCAGTTAGGCTGGGAGGGGCAAACACAAATAAGTTGACAAACAACATAGGAAACAACTTTATTTTGTGTTGGCTATGTATGCAGAAGGTGAAATAGTTACCTGCTTCGAACAACTATGCACGATATGCCAATGCGCTCAGCCGCGATGACACTGGGTTGGCTAGCCGCTATGAGGATGCAGTTTTGGACATCGCATCCAACATATTCAGACCAAGCATGCAGTGTGGCTATTATCTTCTTGGAACTGAGAATTGTGATTGAACGGTGAATTCCAAATATTTGTGTCTAGTGCAAGGAAATATGTTTAATATGCAGACATTAATAACCTTTTGGATGTTGTGTTAATGTCAACGCAGAAGCTGTCATGATATAGCATATTGATATAAGCATGGATGGTACATACCCTATTAAATATGAACAAGAATGCAATTTCTCAATTTAGTAAAGCTCACCAGCCTTTTGTGCTTCTTTGGTAAGTTGTTCTTCCAAACTAGAGATGACTCCTTCGCCAACAGCAAGCTGTCTATAAAAGCTTCTTTCGACCTCCTCTATCCCAACAATTTTTACCTTCGATGTTCTCTGTGGGCCTAACTTTTCAACTATTGATCTGTAGTGGGAAAGAAACCTGTATACAGTGTTTGTTGAACGTTAGTACAAGATTCCCATGGAAAGTTTTAGTCTAGAGTTAAAAATATAAATCTGGAGCAATCACATTAAACCTTGAAATGTTCTCTCCATTTCTGCCATATGTTGCCAATATGGCGACATGCACACCCTCACTAAGTTCATCATCGATGAACCTTGAATTATTTCACACAATTTCATACATCAGCCAACTTAAAGACAAGGATAGTCATTCATAGAGCCATGACAGGGTAAAAACAGACAACCACACAAATGAATGCATAAGATTGTAATGGGGATATATATTATTGATTGGCATTAAAGCATGTGAATGGTGATGCGGCCTCACCTACGGTCGTCACCACATCGAGTACCTTTTTACTCTCTCCAACATAGGGTGTCAAGTGGGATCCCACTTAAGTCCCACCTGTAATTCATTTTGAGATTTATAGCGTAAAATTTTGACAAAATTTTTCACTACAAAATTTAAAATGAACTAAAAGTAGAATCTAGGTGGGATGCCACTTGACACCTCACTCCAACATACAGAGAGTCATCATGGACTATAAAGGTGAATTATATCCTATAATCAAGTCCACTTCCTACTGATTTGAATGGTATGCTACTTCATACTCCCTGCTATGATCCTGCAATATTCGCATCTACAAGTACGGAAGTTGGGGGAGGAAGCCCGAGGATTCAAGGATGACATCACGAAAGCATGGAAGATAATACGCAAGAAACAATAGCCCAAGGACCAGAGTATCTATCTCTGCTGACTGGAGTCTCTGCCCCCCGGACACCGGAGTATTTGGCCCAAGACACACGGAGTCTCCAGATAAGCCTCCGAACCCAATGTGTAACCTTGCAGTGACCGGTCTCTAGACTAGCCGGAGACTAGACTGGAGTCTCCGCGAGACTTGAGTCATCGGCCAGACCACACTAGAGTCTCCGGCCGAAGAATGGGCATGCACACCTTGGAGCAGGGCCTAACCCATGTACCCATTCGTTTACGCATAAACTACACCTAACTCGTGGTTGGCTATATATATTCCCCACCTCCATAAGGAAACCCTAGAATAAAGTCAAAACTAAGATAAAATATCTTTGCTCATCTCTCCCTCCTCATGGGGAAGATCCCCATGTTGATGTCAAGGCCAACCTAGTTGGAGTTGTACAAGGATCTCTGCTAGTTCTTGATCTCTCCCATGTATGGATTCTAGTAGCATCTAGGTCTCTCCCATGTTGGATTCTACTTGGATCTACTCTCTCCCTATGTTTGATTCTATCAAGAGATAGTCAATCTCTTTCGAGGGATTCTACCTTTTGTCTATTCATTGTGACCCTATTGGTTTGGTGGTTCAGTCCAACAAGGGCAAACCGGATTGTGTAGGGTGTCGTGTGCGTTTGTATCAATTTCTCCTTGGGTGTTCATTGTGTTCTTCGCTCCCTCCCTCCTAATTCGCTCAAATATATGATGATCGGGCCATAATAGTATATTTATGCTACACCAAATGGGCTACAACATGAAGAAACTTCTGATTGAATATGTTATGAACATAATCCTATAGAAGAGAACTTGTTGCAAGTTTTGCACGGCAGAAAAACATACACCTACGGAACAACTAGTTTGTACAATCACACACACTTATTGGAAATTTTGTGCGGTGGAAATAGAGCTATCTAGCATATCAGCTTCTATTATCATGCCTTCTTACATTTAATTAATGACGATCCTCAAAGTGCTCATTTATCATAGCTCAAACTACACTAGTAGAAAATGGGCCTTTGGTTCGGGCCACTAGTCCCGGCCGTGGCTGGGGCCGGGACTAATGATCCGAACCAGACGGCCCAAGGAGGCTGAGGTACTTTGTCCCGATTCGTAAGGAACCATTAGTCCCTGTTTGAGATACAAACCGGGACAAATGGGTCTGGGCTGGCGCGCGTGCTCCTGGCAGAACCTTTAGTCCCGGTTTGTATCTCAAACCGGGACTAATGGCCTGGCCCTATATATATGCACCCAGCCCTCCACTCTCTCCTGTTTTTTTCCTATGTGAGAGGTGGGTATAACTTTGTACTAACTTTTTTTCTTCATATGCACTAGAGGTGTTCGGTGAAATGCCTGTTAGAACGAAAAGGTTAGCAACTATGATATGAGGTGCCAGAGCAACACTTAAGGTTTCTCCTCTTTGTTTTGAAGTGTCCTAAAAGGTTAGCAACTATTTTCTCATTTTGACCGCGCGGTACTAATTTAAGCATCGTGATTGCGTGTAATATATATGCATGGTTGTATGATGCAGATGAGCCACCCATGGAACGATGATGACAACTACTGATCTATGTTCCCTGAATACGATGATACCGTAGTTGAAGATAATGAAGAAGAAAG
The DNA here is from genome assembly GCA_910589775.1 of Avena eriantha. NCBI lineage: Eukaryota > Viridiplantae > Streptophyta > Magnoliopsida > Poales > Poaceae > Avena > Avena eriantha. The sequence goes on along the minus strand of OU342743.1, from coordinate 101,336,619 downwards.
GGTTGAAGAACAGGAACCAGATGAGCCCGTTGATGATTTTGGTCGGGTCATTAGTGATGCAAGGAGAGACTGCGACATAGAAAAGGAGAGGTTGCAGTTCGAGCAGATGTTATAGGACCACAACAGATTGCTGTATCCAACATGTGAAGATGGCCAGAAGAAGCTGGGTAGCACACTGGAATTGTTGAAGTGGAAGGCAGAGACCGGTATGACTGACTCCGGATTTGAAAAGTTGTTGGTAATGATGAAGAAGCTGCTTCCAAGAAATAACTAATTGCCCTCCAGTACGTACGAAGCAAAGAAACTTGTCTGCCCTCTAGGATTAGACGCGCAGAAGATACATGCATGCCCTAATGACTGCATCTTCTACCGCGGTGAGAAGTATGAGAATATGGATAAATGCCCGGTATGCACTACATTGCGGTATAAGATCAGAAAAGATGACCCTGGTGATGTTGAGGGCGAGCCACCCAGGAAGAGGGTTCCTGCCAAGGTGATGTGGTATGCTCCTATAATACCATGGTTGAAACGTTTGTTCAGAAATAAAGAGCATGCCAAGTTTTTGCGATGGCACATGGAAGACCGTAAGAAAGACGGGATGTTGAGGCACCTTGCTGATGGTCGGCAGTGGAGAAAAATCGAGAGAGACTTCCCGGACTTTGCTAGTGACGCAAGGAACTTATGGTTTGGTATAAGTACCGATGGCATGAATCCTTTTGTGGAGCAGAACTGCAGTCACAGCACCTGGCCCGTGACTCTATGTATCTACAACCTTCCTCCTTGGTTGTGCATGAAGCGGAAGTTTATTATGTTGCCAGTGCTCATCCAAGGCCCGAAGCAACCCGGCAACGACATTGATGTGTACCTAAGGCCATTAGATGACGAACTTCTACAGTTGTGGGCCAAACCAGGTGTACGTGTGTGGGATGAGCACAAACAGCAGGAATTTGACCTACAAGCGTTGCTGTTCGTAACCATCAATGATTGGCCTGCTCTTAGTAACATTTCAGGACAGACGAACAAAGGATACAATGCATGCACGCACTGTTTAGATGAGACTAAAAGTATATATCTGCATAAATGTAGAAATAATGTGTACCCGTACAATCGTCGTTTTCTTCCGCCCAGTCATCCCTTAAAGAATAAAGGCAAGCATTTCAATGGCAAGGCAGAAACCCGGACGAAGCCTGTCCCCCGTAGTGGTGCTGATGTATTTGGTATGGTCGTCCTGGAGGACAACCTGTTCCAAAAGACCCCATTACCGGACACGCACCCATGTGGCAGAAGAAATTTTATATTTTGGGAGCTACCCTATTGGAAAGTGCATGAGGTCCGCTCTGCAATCGACGTGATGCACTTGACGAAGAATCTTTGCGTGAATATTCTAGGCTTCCTGGGCTTGTATGGGAAGTCAAAAGATACCCCAGCAGCACGGGAGGACCAGCAACATCATAAAGGACGAGACGACAAGCATCCAGGGCAGTTTCAAGGGCTTGCCAGCTACGCTCTTACCAAAGAAGAGAAGGAAATCTTTTTTGAAGTCCTTTTCAGTATCAAGGTCCCGTCTGGCTTCTCGTCGAATATAAATAGTAAATATGAAAGAGAAAAAATTTCAAAACCTAAAGTCTCATGACTGCCATGTGCTTATGACGCAATTGCTTCTGGTTGCATTGAGGGGAATTCTACTAGAAAATGTTCGACTAGCCATTGTGAAGGTATGTGCATTCCTCAGTGCAATTTCTCAGAAGGTAATCGATCGAGAAAGTCTATCAGGGTTACAGATTGATGTGGTCTAATGTCTGGTCAGCTCCGAGTTGTTGTTCCCGCCATCCTTCTTCAATATTATGACGCACCTCCTAGTTCACCTAGTCGAAGAGATTATAATTCTCGGTCCTATGTTTCTACACAATATGTTCCCCTTCGAGAGGTTCATGGGAGTCTTAAAGAAATATGTTCATAATCGTGCTAGGCCAGAAGGAAGCATCTCCAAGGGCTATGGAACAGAGGAGGTCATTGAGTTTTGTGTTGACTTTCTTCCTGACCTTAAGCCGATTGGTGTTCCTGAATCTCGGTATGAAGGGAGGATGACTGGAAAAGGCACACTAGGAAGGAAATCAATGGTATGTAGGGACGGGCATTGTTTCACTCAAGCACACTACACAGTTCTACACAATTCCGTTGTGGTGGCTCCCTATATCGAGAAACACAAGAATATTCTACGCTCCGAAAACCCGGGGAAGCCTGAAAACTTGATTAAAGGGGAACACGAGAAGAATTTTGGCAATTGGTTGTAGACACATCTCATGAATAACACCACTGTTGGAGATGAGTTGTACTCGTTGGCCAGGTTACCATCTTCGACTATATGTACTTTCCAAGGGTACGAGATAAATGGGAATACATTTTACACGATTGCCCAAGATAAAAAGAGCACCAACCAAAAAAGTGGTGTCCGCTTTGATGCAATAGATGACAATGGGAAGAAGGAAACATATCATGGGTACATAGAGGAGATATGGGAACTTGACTATGGACCTACTTTTAAGGTCCCTTTGTTTCGATGCAAATGGGTCAAGCTGACAGGAGGCGGGGTACATGTAGACCAAAAGTACGGCATGACAACAGTGGATCTCAACAATCTTGCGTACATGGATGAACCATTCATCCTAGCCAACGATGTGGCTCAGGTTTTCTATGTGAAGGACATGTCTACCAAACCAAGAAAAAGGAAAGATAAGCAAAAGAGTATAGAATACGATGAGCCAAAGCGCCACATAGTTCTTTCAAGGAAAAGAAACATCGTGGGAGTGGATGACAAGACAGATATGTTAGAAGATTACAATAAGTTTCATGAAATTCCACCCTTCAAAGTGAAAACTAGCCCAAGCATCCTGTTAAATGATGAAGATTCTCCATGGCTACGGTGCAGAAGAAAACCACAACACTAGATGTTGGTGATGTGTAATAATGTATTAAACCTTTTATATGAGACATAAATCTATGTAATGTATTAAACCTATTATTTGAGACATAAAGGTCCCCTTTCATATAATACATCTTGCTCAATCAAACTAGACGTTGACGACCGGGTTCTGAGCCGCGGGAGGTGATCACCCAAAGATAAGGAACCATCACAAGAGAAGGAACCCACAAACACTAAGGATACATAGCACAACTGAAAATTAAGATACATAGCACAACTAAAAATTAAAAAAGCATGCCTAATGTTGGAGTGATTCAGTCATGCTCCTGCGTAGCCTTGTAATACGCGCTACTGTAGTCGTCGTAGTCACCGGCGCCATCGTCGCTGTCGTCGTCGGGGTCGCCATAGTCGAACCTTGAAGGTTGGGCACGCGTGGGCTGGATTTGAGGATACCGCAGGCGGGGGTTATTGCCGGTCGTGTTGTAGGCCATGACACCCTGGAGAGTCCGGCCGCGCCACCACAGCCGACGGCCGGCCTCGTTGAAGTTTGAAGGAGGTGGGTCGTCCTCCTTGTGCCTGGCGAGCGCCCTCTCACGCCGATTGATGAAGAAGGCTTCCCAAGTCGGGAAATAGTCAGGATGCCAGTTGGGATTCCTCCGCTGCTCTGGCGTGAGCTCGAGGTAGTAGTGGTTCGTGATGGCCATCCGGCGCTCTACACCTAGAGGGATAGGAGGGACCGGCATGCCTCCGGCGCTCAGCATCCAGCCGGTGGGGACGCGGTAGCCCGGTGGGCAGGGGTAGTTCGAGGCGCAAAGCGCCTCCGCCTCCTGGGTGGTTAGAGATACGTTGGAAGCCATGGGAAGAGAATGATGAGTCTAGATGTGATATGTAAATGGAGGCCAAGCGTACATATATATACTGAAAAAATGGCGGGAAGACAGAGGTGGGAACTGGTGGAAAGCGCGGGAACACAGTGGCGCGGGAAACTTTCATCCCGGGTGGGGGCTCAAACCGGGACAAAAGATGGGGGGGCCTTGTCTGGGGGAGGCTTATCTGGGAGGGCCTTATCTGGGGGGTGGCTAACCTTTAGTACCGGTTAGTGGGTGCAACCGGGACTAAAGTTGGTTTTTGTGTCATCTAACAAAACTGTCGGCGGGATAAAGACGCGTGGCTAACCTTTAGTACCGGCTGGTGGGTGCAACCGGGACTAAAGCTGTCGGCAGGATAAGGACGCGTGGGTGGACGCACTGCTCGATGAGATAAAGCATGTAGCGCACGACGCCCTGTCGGAGGAAGATGACAAAGTAGAAGCGGTGTCGTGCCTATAAAAGGAGCATCGATACGCCATGGCAAGCAACTCAACAAGCCAACATGGATCGAGAGTTTCATCCCCATGGATGGAGGAAAGGGTTGGGAAATCTCCCGTGGCGGAACTTCTCGAAGATGCCCTTGGTGCACACGCCCTATGGCATCTTCGGAAGTTCCGCCTCAGAAAATATTTTCCTGCTAGCCCGTGAAAGACTCCATCTCCGCCTCCCTGGGTTAGAGGTATGGTGGAAGCCATGGGATAGAGTGGGGAGAGGCGGCAGATATGAGTCTAGATGTGCTATGGCAACGACCAAGCCTACATATATATAGTGAGAAATGGCGGGAAGTCAGAGGAGGGAAGCCTAAACCCTAAACCCTAAACCCTAAAGGGGCTACCCTCGTACGGAGAAAGCTATAGGGGTAGACGAACCGGGGCCCCCAGTCTAGGTTTCCGCCCGAGGAAGACCACCGGAGCGTCGGAATCACATGAAAATGGAAAAATGGTTAATAGTTTGACTAGTTAGAATAATTATTTTCTAAAACAGAAAATGGATTTGAATCTCTTATTCAAATTCAAGCACTTTTCTGTTAAAAATTTAGTGAGATTAAAAAATATGCAAAATATAATAGTTAATGCATATTTAAATTGGAAATGGCAAAATGGTTATTAGTTTCACTAGTTAGAATAATTATTTTATAAAACAGAAAATAGATTTGGATTACTTATTCAAATTCAAAAACTTTTCATGTTGAAAATTTTCTCAAATTCATAAGTATGCAAAAACTGTATAATTCAAATGTTTAAAAAATCTTAGTTACAAATTGTAATATTTGAAAAACCAGGCGCCAACTTAGGTCCAGCGCGCGCAAATTTGGGCCTTTAGTCCCGGCCCAGAACACCATCAGGGACTAAAGGCTCTGTAGGCGAAAAGCCATCCAAGCCTTTAGTCCCGGTGCGTGGCTGGAGCGAGGAGTAGCACTACGCCGCCAGGCTGCCGAAATACCTCGCCGCACCTATCCGCCCGTCCGCGTACCCCAACCGTCGTGTTGTCGCGCCACGCCGCCGCCTCTCGATACGTGCGCTCGTCCGCCCAGCTGCTGGAAGGTAATCCCTCCCCCCACTACGCGCACTCTGCCTCCGCTCCGTCCCCGGCCCCAGCGAGCCCGGGCGGCGCCCCGCGACTGCGCGCTGCCTCCATCCCCCAACGAGCCCGGGCGGCACCCCGCCGGCCACTTCTTTTATTTTTTGTATATTTTTTGTATTACTAGTATTTCTAGTGTATGTTTTTTGTATTACTAGTATCTTTTTTGTAATAGATAGATAGAATTATACTAGTATTACTAGTATGTTTTTTGTAATAGATAGATAGAATTATTATAAGTATTTTTTGTATCTTTTTTATATTTCTAGTGTATGATTTTTTATTAATTTCTAGTATAGTATATATTAATTTCTAGTATAGTATATATTTCTAGGATAGTATATATTAATTTCTAGTGTATGTTTTTTTATTTCTTGAATCTTTTTTATATTGTAATATTTATTACTAGTATATAAATATATGTTTGTGTATATATATTTAGAGTGGTGGTGCTCGCGGGCCCCCGAAGATAGGGTTAGGGTGGTGGTGCTCGCGGGCCCCCGGACTTAGGGTTAGGGCATCACTAGAATTTTGCTATTGTTTAGTATTATTGTAGCAAATTGCGTGTTCATATTATTGTTTAGTATTATTTTATGCAGCAATATTGAATGAAAAATATTATTGTGTGCATTTTGTAGAAAACTATGGATCCAATCCAGAGAGACCTAGCACAGGAAAAAATTCTCGAGGATATGATCAACGACACCCCCCATGTTGATCCACCCGAATCTCCGTCGATTTATCTGAACCCCTCCGGTGAGGGAGAGGAGGTCGACCGAAATGATCAAGGAGAAGCCGACGGCTCCGGTGGTGGAGAAGCCGATGGCGAGGTATATATATGAAGTCGGGTGATCAGTAGATGCATTAACTGAGTTGTATATATATATAAATTGACGAATATTTCTTCTCTTAGGCCTCCACATCGAGCAAAAAATATTCCAAACGAGGCCTGGCCAAAAAGTTGGACGCATCTACGCGTTAGACAATTACGCGGGTATCACCATGGGGTGAACCGTTTTAACCCGAAAAGGCTAAAACTATATTTAAACAACAATGCGGAGTTATGGTTAGGGATGATGGGTTCGTAGCATGGAAAACAAAAAATTTCTATCGCAAGAACGAACAAAATCCAGATCTAATCTAGATAAAAGCCAAGATCTAATCTATTAGACATGTGCAATGAGATAGATCTGTACTAACCCTTGTAGATCCAAAAGCGTTACGAGATTGGATCTCGTGGTTGATGTAGTCGATCAGTTGCCGATCTCAAGATCGAGTGGACGATCCTTCCGGCGCCGCGTTCCGGCAGCGCTTCCGCAGTCGGTCACACGTGCGGAGTCGAAGCAGACCTTCCTCTCCTCGTTCCAGCGAGCAGCGGAGGTAGTAGATCTTCTCCACGGAATCCCAGCAGCACGACGGCGTGGTGGTGGTGGTGGAGTAGAGAATTCTGCAGGGCTTCGCCTAAGCCTGAGCAGAAGAAAGGAGGAGGAGAGAGGCGGCTAGGGCTTGGAGTAGTGGAGGGAGCAAGGGGGTGGCGCCTCCACCCCTCTATTTAAAGGAGGGAGGCACCATGGGAGGGGGAGTCCTAGTAGGACTCCCCTCCCTTCCTTGGCCGGCGGATTGGGACAGGGGGAGGAGTCCTCCTCCCGCACGACTCCTTGTATTGCCCCACAAGGACTCCTTGATCCTTTCTTGGTTTTCAAGCAAACTCCAAGAAATCTTCCAGAACCTTCCGAAACATTCCGAAACCTTCTAGAATCCTCATACAAATACTCCGGAACGTTTCCTAACTCAGAAAATGATCCCCAATATATGAATCTTATTCTCCGGACAATTCCAGATCTCCTCGTGATGTCCCGGATCCAATCCAAGACTCCGAACAACATTCGGTCTCCAATGCACATTCCATATCTACTTAAAATAACTTCGAACCTTAAGTGTGTCACCCTACGGTTCGTGAATATGCAGACATGATGAAGACACCTCTCTGATCAATAACCATCAGCGGGATCTGGAGATCCATAACGGCTCCCACATACTTAACGATGACTTCATGATCGATAGAACCATTAACATACGAAACCAATTCCCTTTCTCACGCGATACTATACTTGTCCGAGGTTTGATCGTCGGTATCTCCATACCTAGTTCTACCTCGTTACTGATAAGTACTCTTTACTCGTTCCATGTTATGTCATCCCTTGTGACCCAGTCACATGCTTGCAAGATAACTAGATGACATTCCACCAAGAGGGCCTAGAGCATATCTATCCGTCATATGGATGGACAAATCCCAATCTTGGTCCATGCGCTTCAACACATACTTTCAGAATACCCAATGACACCTTTATAACCACCTAGTTCCGAAGCAGTGTTTGATGTTATCAAAGTACCCATCCGGTGATGGTGATTAACACAACCTCATGGTCGAAGGATTAGGTTACTATGCATTTAAAAGCTTATAGGAATACGAACTTAATGACTTGATCTTATGCTACGCTTACTATGGGTGTGTGTCCATTCACATCATTCTCCTAATGATATAACCTTGTTATTAATCACATACAATGTCCATGATCAGGAAACCATGATCATCAATTAATCAACAAGCTAGTTCAACAAGAGTCTTACTAGGGACTCCTTTATGTTTACAAAACACACATGTATTAGTGTTTCCTTATAATACAATTATAGCATGGGATGTAAACATTCATGATAAACACAAAGATATAATAATAACCAATTTTATTATTGCCTCTTGGGCATATCTCCAACAGTCTCCCACTTGCACTAGAGTCAATAATCAAGATTACATGGTAATATACCTAACACCCATGGCGTTCTGGTGTTGGTCATGCTTTTCCCTAGGGAGAGGTTTAGTCAACGGATCTGCCACATTCAGATCAGTGTGTACTTTGGAAATCTTTATGTCACCATCTTGGACATACTCGCGAATAGCATGGAAACGTAGCTTGATGTGCTTCAGCTTGCTATGTGACCTTGGCTCCTGTGCATTAGCTATGGCTCCTGTGTTGTCACAGTAGATGGCCATCGGGTCCAATGCACTAGGAACCACGCCAAGTTCAGTAATGAACTCCTTCATCCATATGGCTTCTTGTGCAGCCTCCGAAGTAGCTATGTATTCTGATTCAGTTGAAGATTTCGCCACAACGCTTTGCTTTGCACTCCTCCAGCTCACTGCAACACCATTCAAAACAAATACGTATCCCGACTGTGACTTCGAGTCATCCGGATCGGTGTTCCAACTAGCATCGGTGTAACCGTTTACAACAAGCGTTTCATCACCTCCATAAGAAAGAACCATATCCTTAGTCCTATTTAGGTACTTTAGGATATTCTTGACCATTGTCCAGTGCTCCATTCCAGGATCACTTTGATATCTGCTAGTCAAACTAACAGCATGTGCTATATTCGGTCTTGTACACAACATGGCATACATGATAGAACCTATGGCCGAGGCATAGGGAATATTATTCATATTCTCTCTAGCTTCTGCCGTAGCTGGACTTTGAGTCTTACTCAAGGTCTTACCTGACAACATGGGCACGAACCCTTTCTTGCTATCTTCCATTCTAAACTTCTTTAGAACTTTGTCTAAGTATGTACTTTGTGAAAGCGCTATTAGGCGTCTTGATCTATCTCTATAAATCTTGATGCCTAGAATATATGCCGCTTCGCCAAGATCCTTCATTGAAAAACTATTATTCAAATAGGCTTTGACACTACTAACAAGTTCTATATCATTCCCAATCAATAATATGTCATCTACATATAGTACTAATGCTACAGAGCTCCCACTCACTTTCTTGTAAATACAAGATTCTCCATAAGTTTGTATAAATCCAAACTTTTTGATTACTTTATCAAAACTTTGATTCCAACTCCGGGATGCTTGCTTCAGTGCATAAATGGAGCGCTGAAGTTTGCATACCTTGTCAGCATCACTAGGATCGACAAAACCCTTGGGTTGTACCATATACAACTCTTCCTCAATGTCACCATTAAGGAACGCCGTTTTGACATCCATCTGCCAAATCTCATAATCGAAATGTGCAGCAATTGCTAACAAAATCCTCACAGACTTTAGCTTCGCTACTGGTGAGAATGTCTCATCATAGTCAACTCCTTGAATTTGTCGGAACCCTTTCGCGACAAGTCGAGCTTTATAGACGGTAATATTACCATCATCATCTGTTTTTCTCTTGAAAATCCATTTGTTCTCGACAGCCTTACGGCCATCCGGTAAGTCCACCAAAGTCCACACTTGGTTTTCGTACATGGATCCCATTTCGGATTTCATGGCTTCTAGCCATTTGTCGGAATCTGGGCTCACCATAGCTTCTTCATACGTCGCAGGGTCATCAGCGTTGTCCACCAACATGACGTTCAAGGCAGAGTCATACCAACCAGGAGTGGTACGAACCCTCGTTGACCTGCGAGGTTCAGTAGTAACTTCGTTCGAAGTTTCATGATCATTATCATTAGCTTCCTCTTCAATTGGTGCAGGCGGCACCAAAACATCTTCCGGTGCTGCGCTACTCTCAAATCCGAGAGAAGGTTCAATAACCTCATCGAGTTCTACTTTCCTTCCAGTCACTTCTTTCGAGAGAAACTCCTTCTCAAGAAAGGATCCATTCTTTGCAACAAAAACTTTGCCTTCAGATCTATGATAGAAGGTATACCCAATCGTTTTTAGGGTATCCTATGAAGACGCATTTCTCCGCTTTGGGTTCTAGCTTATCAGGTTGTAGCTTCTTTATGTATGCTTCGCAACCCCAAACTTTAAGGAACGACAACTTAGGTTTCTTACCAAACCACAATTCGTACGGTGTCGTTTCAACGGATTTAGATGGTGCCCTATTTAAAATGAATGCGGTTGTCTCTAATGCATAGCCCCAAAATGATAACGGTAAATCTGTAAGAGACATCATAGACCGAACCATATCTAAGAGAGTTCGATTACGACGTTCAGACACACCATTACGCTGTGGTGTTCCCGGCGGTGTCAACTGTGAAAGTATTCCACATTTCTTTAAATGCATGCCAAACTCGTAACTTAGATATTCACCCCTGCGATCAGAACGCAGAAATTTAATCTTCTTGTTACGATGATTCTCCACTTCACTTTGAAATTCCTTAAACTTCTCGAAAGTTTCGGACTTATGTTTCATGAAGTAGACATACCCATATCTACTCAAGTCATCCGTGAAAGTGAGAACATAACGATATCCACTACGCGATGCTACACTCATTGGACCGCACACATCGGTATGTATTATTTCCAATAAGTCTGTAGCTCGCTCCATTGTACCAGAGAATGGAGTCTTAGTCATTTTTCCCATTAGACATGCTTCGCATCTTTCAAGTGATTCAAAATCAAGTGATTCAAGAAGTCCATCTGAATGGAGTTTCTTCATACACTTCACTCCAATGTGACCAAGACGACAGTGCCACATGTATGTAGAATTATCATTCAATTTAATTCGTTTGGCATCTATGTTGTGAACATGTGTATCACTACTATCGAGATTCAGTAAGAATAAACCATTCATCTCAGGTGCATTACCATAAAAGATATTACTCATATAAATCGAACAACCTTTATTCTCAGACATAAAAGAGTAACCTTCTCGCAATAAACAGGATCCAGATATAATGTTCATGCTTAACGCAGGCACCAAATAACAATTATTTAAATTTAAAACTAATCCCGAAGGTAGATGTAGAGGGAGCGTGCCGACGACGATCACATCAACCTTGGAGCCATTTGAAACGCGCATCGTCACCTCGTCTCTCGCCAGTCTTCGTTTATTCCGCAGCTCCTGTTTCGAGTTACAAATATGAGCAACCGAACCAGCATAAAATACCCAGGCACTACTACGATTACTAGTAAGATACACATCAATAACATGTATATCGAATATACCTTTCTTCTTGATGTTGCCGTTCTTCAGATCCGCCAGGTACTTGGGGCAGTTACGCTTCCAGTGACCAGCACCCTTGCAGTAGAAGCATTCAGTTTCAGGCTTGGGACCAGCCTTGGGCTTCTTTGCAGGTGCGGTAGCTTTCTTGCCGTCCTTCTTGAAGTTGCCCTTGTTCTTAGGCTTGCCCTGTCTCTTGAAATTGGTGGTCTTACTGACCATCAACACTTGGTGCTCCTTCTTGATCTCCACTTCAGCAGTTTTCAGCATGGACGATAGTTCAGGCAACGTCTTGTTCATGCAGTGCATATTGTAGTTCATCACAAAGTTCTTATAACTCGGTGGCAGTGATTGGAGGAGACGGTGAATCCCTAACTCATTAGGAATCGATATCCCCAACTCTTGGAGCTTCTTGGCGTACCCATACATGGTGACCACGTGCTCGCTAACGGAGCTACCCTCTTCCATCTTACAGTTAAAGAATTTTTTGGAGTCCTCATAGCTCTCCATGGCCGCGCGAGTCTCAAAAATTAGCCTGAGCTCCTTAATGATCTCGAACGGGTCGTGGTGCTCAAAACGCTTCTGAAGCTCCGCTTCTAAACCGTACAGGATGGCACACTGAACTGTGGAGTAATGATTTTTCCGAGTGGCGTAAACATTCTTTACGTCATCGGTGGCATCTTCTGCAGGTGGGTCACCTAGCGGTGCTTCGAGCACATAGGTCAACTGACCAGCCCTGAGGACGATCTTCAGTCCACGGAACTAGTCCGTGAAATTGCTTCCATTGTTCTTAAGCTTTTCTTTCTCTAGGAACGCATTAAAATTGATGGAGGGGGTCGCCATAATCTACAACCAATTTGCAAGTAGTTTAGACTAAGTTTATGATGAATTGAGTTCAAATTTAATACTTAAATTAACTAGGTGAACTCCCACTCAAAACCACATCCCTCACATTGTCTTAGTGATTACACGAACCAAGTCCACTACACCAAGTCCGATCTTCACGAGAGAAGATGTAGTTTCATCGGCGAACAATCTTCATGTTCACCATATCATTTATATGACTCATGCTCTACCTTTCGGTAATCCGTGTTCCGAGACCATGTTTGTACATGCTAGGCTCGTCAAGATAACCTTAGTTTCCGCATGTGCAAATCTGGCTTGCACCCGTTGTATGCACACGTAGAATCTATCACATCCGATCATCACGAGATGCTTCGAAACGACGAGTCTTAGCAACGGTGCCAACGAAGGGTGAACACTTTATTACTTGATATTTAGTGAGAGGGATCATATTATAATGCTACCGTCGCGATCTAAGAAATACAAGATGCATAAAGGATTAACATCACAGGCAATTCATAATTAGTGTGATATGATATGGCCCTTTCTTCTTATGCCTTTGATCTCCATCTCCAAAGCACGAACATGATCTCCATCATCACCAGCATTGCGTCAAGGTTAGTGGCGCCGCTTCATGGTTGTCCATCATCACTAGCAACTATTGCAACTACTTGGAATAAAGCTATTACAAGATGAATAGACACGCAGGTCTTAACAGAATTAAAGACAACCATTAGGCTCCTGCCGGTTGCCATATTACAACAAGGATCATTGCATACATCAAATATAATCATAATCACATGATGGCCATATCACATCACAAAACCCCTGCAAAAACAAGTTAGACGCCTCTAATTTTCTTTGCATGTTTTACGTGGTTTGGGGCTTTCGAATAAGAACGGATCTTACCTACGAAACTGAACCACAACGTTGATACAAGTGCTATCAAGTGCAAAGTGTAAATTGGATCTATACTATGGTGAGAGAGACAGACACCCGCAAAGCCACTTGTGCAAAGCAAGTTACACGTCAAGCGTGGAGCAAGTCTCATGTGCGATGACATGTAAGGTTAGCCCGAGCCGCTTCATCCCACCATACCGCAAGATGCAAAGTACACAAAGCAAAAGACGGCACGAGCACCAACGCCCACAACACCATTGTGTTCTACTCGTGCAACAGATCTATGCATAGACACGGCTCTGATACCACTGATGGGTTCGTAGCATGGAAAACAAAAAATTTCTACCGCAAGAACGAACAAAACCCAGATCTAATCTAGATAAAAGCCAAGATCTAATCTATTAGACATGTGCAACGAGATAGATCTGTACTAACCCTTGTAGATCCGAAAGCGTTATGAGATTGTATCTCGTGGTTGATGTAGTCGATCACTTGCGGATATCAAGATCGAGTGGACAATCCTTCCGGCGCCGCGTTCCGCAGTCGGTCACACGTGCGGAGTCGAAGCAAACCTTCCTCTCCTCGTTCCAGCAAGCAGCGGAGGTAGTAGATCTTCTCCACGGAATCCCAGCAGCACTACGTCGTGGTGGTGGTGGTGGAGTAGAGAATTCTGCAGGGCTTCGCCTAAGCCTGAGCAGAAGAAAGGAGGAGGAGAGAGGCGGCTAGGGCTTGGAGTAGTGGAGGGAGCAAGGGGGTGGCGCCTCCACCCCTCTATTTAAAGCAGGGAGGCGCCATGGGAGGGGGAGTCCTAGTAGGACTCCCCTCCCTTCCTTGGCTGGCGGATTGGGAGGGGGGAGGAGTCCTCCTCCCCCACGACTCCTTATCTTGCCCCACAAGGACTCCTTGATCCTTTCTTGGTTTTCAAGCAAACTCCAAGAAATCTCCCAGAACCTTCCGGAACATTCCGAAACCTTCTAGAATCCTCATACAAATACTCCAGAACATTTCCTATCTTAGAAAATGATCCCCAATATATGAATCTTATTCTCCAGACAATTCCGGATCTCCTCGTGATGTCCCGGATCCAATCCGAGACTCCGAACAACATTCGGTCTCCAACGCACATTCCATATCTACTTAAAACAACTTCGAACCTTAAGTGTGTCACCCTACGGTTCGTGAATATGCAGACATGATGTAGACACCTCTCCGATCAATAACCATCAGCGGGATCTAGAGATCCATAACGGCTCCCACATACTCAACGATGACTTCATGATCGATAGAACCATTAACATACGAAACCAATTCCATTTGTCACGCGATACTATACTTGTCCGAGGTTTGATCGTCGGTATCTCCATACCTAGTTCTACCTCGTTACTGATAAGTACTCTTTACTCGTTCCATGTTATGTCATCCCTTGTGACCCATTCACATTCTTGCAAGCTAACTAGATGACATTCCACCGAGAGGGCCCAGAGCATATCTATCCATCATATGGATGGACAAAACCCAATCTTGGTCCATGCGCTTCAACACATACTTTCAGAATACCCAATGGCACCTTTATAACCACCCAGTTATGAAGCGGTGTTTGATGTCATCAAAGTACCCATCCGGTGATGGTGATTAACACAACCTCATGGTCGAAGGATTAGGTTACTATGCATTTAAAAGCTTATAGCAATACGAACTTAATGACTTGATCTTATGCTACGCTTACTATGGGTGTGTGTCCATTCACATCATTCTCCTAATGATATAACCTTGTTATTAATCACATCCAATGTCCATGATCAGCAAACCATGATCAGCAATTAATCAATAAGCTAGTTCAATAAGAGGCTTACTAGGTACTCTTTTATGTTTACAAAACACACATGTATTAGTGTTTCCTTATAATAAAATTATAGCATGGGATGTAAACATTCATCATAAACACAAAGATATAATAATAACCACTTTTATTATTGCCTCGTGGGCATATCTCCAACAAGGGATCGCATCCCGATCACCGTTCGAGAGTGGAATAAGACCAAAGGGGTGAAAGAGGGTGAGTATGTCGCTGACAGGTGCAAAGAGGGTCTTTGGAATGACCTCATGACACATTTCACCCTGCCAAAATGTGAGGATGATGCCGACACAACTGCATTGAGGAAGAAAGTCAAGAAGTGGACACTTACAAAGATGGCCGAACTATTCAAGAACTGGAAGAAAGCATTATGGCAAAAGTACCAGAAGACGAAGAAGACTCCTAAATTTGAATGCTATCTAACAAAGCAGCAGGCTAACTGGGATGCATTTGTGAAGTACAAGGAGTCACAACCTGCTATGGAAATGTCGGAAAAAAACAAGAAAAATGCCGCGATGAAGAAATATCACCATCACCTGGGGCCAGGGGGCTACGCGGCTGCCATGCCAAAGTGGGATGCTAAAGAGAATGAGCTGCTTGCTAAAGGGATCACTCCAGAACCAATACGCGAAGAATCAGATCTAAGGGCTAGGAATTGGTTCCTTGGGCATGGGAGTGAGTATGATGAAAGTACAGGGGACCTTATTTGCAGTGACGGGATTAGGATACCCCGGGATACATGGCAGAAAGTGGTGAAGGAGATTAAAGCGGGGACAACAAAGTTCCGTCCTGATAGAGAGAAAGACTTCCTGACAAAGGTCCTCGGGAATGACGAACGCGGAGGACGTGTACGAGGCCTTGGCCCTAGTTATACGTGGGAGATGGGGTTTCCCAAAGACAGAGATACTTATAGGAGCCGAGAGAGAGCAAAGAGGCGACGACAGGAGGAGGCGGGAGACGGGTTCACCGAGGTACTAGGAACACTTCGAATGCATCAACAACAGATTGACGAACTTCGAGGAGCAGCGCGCCTGCAAGATCCTGTACTCGATATTACCGCCGTCCCATCTCAGTGGAGAACCAGCGTGGCTGAATCGAAGGTCCCTTCTGATGATGCACATATGGTAGATGGCGGTCCCGGCTACCCCGTGGATGGAATCAAGGAGCAGGCATCTTGTGAGATCCATCAGAAGGTGAAGAACCTATCCATCAAGGTGGTGGTCGGATGTGCTTTACCTTGTCCACCTGGCGCACGCTGGCATGGCCGTGAGATTCCAGCTGGCTATGCTAAAGTTGTTGTGGATGAAATTGCAATGGGGTGGGACTCAATGTAGCTTGACATCCCTGGACCTGAAGGTGAGAGGACACTCGGAGAAGTACTGGGTGGTATCAATCTATGGGACAAGAACAACATCAAGCTTCCAGGCTAGACGCCAAAGCCAACACCGCCTCCGAGTGGTCGCATGTCACCTTCACCTCCATCACCTCCAAGAAGCCCACCCCATGACTACGACCAGCACAGCCCGAGTCCATCTCGATCTCCGCCACAGCCTCCGATTAGTACTAAACGACGCAGCAGCCCAAAACGACAAATGTCGCCCCTCCCAAGAGTACCTCATAAGAATCTTCCCATCAGACCTTACGATCGTACTGACAAAGAAACCGACATGATCGTAAAGGCCGAATGTGTTGCACAACTTCGAAAGAAGAAACCCAAGCCAGCCCCGGTATACACCGAGAAGCAAAAAGCGTATGCACTTTCTTTTCCGAACACAAAATCGCAATATGAATTGCACCATAAGCCAGATGACTATCGATGCACACTTCAGAAGGTAGTGAAGAAGACCAAATCAAGTAGAAGTGCAAGCGGGAGCAAATCATCAGATCAAAGTGCAACCGAGAAAAGAATGGACGTCCCCCAGCTCGGGAGACAGGCCAAAACATCGATCCCACCCCTCCAGGTGTTATCCTATGACACCCCCTAGCAGGATATGGAAGAAGCTAAGAAGCTTGCGGCCGCTATGAATGTTATTGTTGAGGAATTACTAGGTGCCCAGGACGACAAGTTACCCAAGGCTCAGGTTGTCCCTACATATGTCCCAGGGAAGCCTCTGGTCAGCTTTGAGCAGTTCCAACAACTGCCAACACAAATGTGGAGTTTACATAAATGGTACTTGAAAGCCGTAAATCAGGAGAGAATAATGATCGTGGCGAAAGTCCCACATGAATACTACTTCCGAGAAGAAGAGGTCCATGTTGAGTTTCTAGAACTCTTCCAGTTATACACTTTCGACGCCCTCGACAAAAGTCTCATGAGTTGCTATTGTGTGTAAGTTGTTGAATTCATTGTCTATATATAAGTTGTTCATTTTTTCAGTTGTTCAGTTCATTGCATGTAATTATCCTAATTATATCCTTTTGTACTCTATTATTATGCAGAATGAAGATCATGGAATGTAAAAGAAGGTCAATCTTTAGTGCTGGGTTCATTGACCCAGATAAAATACATGTAAAGACGCTAACGGATAAACCCGAGGAGACGCAGGAAAACCTTCTAAGGTTTCTAACGGAGCGAAATTTCTGTGACCACATACTATTTCCTTGCAATTTCGCGTGAGGGTCTTACTCTATTGTACACATTCTTCTTTGCTTACTCGATGTTAAGTGTAATTGATGAGTTACTGATGTATATATAAATGTGTACAATTTCCACTGGATTCTCATGGACATTTAACTTGATAAGGGAAGAGTTGAAGTCATGGACCCATTAAAGAGACCCCTTGAAATGTCTAGGGACATGCAGTACATGATCCAGAGGTAATTTTCGCGCTACATCGGTCTCTTTCGTTGATTTCCTGAGATATCACATAATAAATAACTCATTCATTTTCTTTACCGGGTAGGGTTTGGAACCAGTTCAACACTGCGGTTACGGGTGACTTTAGTGAGAAGCTGACATTTAAGCCGGTCTCGGTAAATAGTACGCGCATCTCTTTACTTCTAGTTTCAATACAATTATGATGCTGGATTATTATTTTGATTGAATTCTATTCTCGTAAAGTGCGCGAGGCAGCCACCGAAGACGAATCTGTGTGGATTCTACGTTTGCGAGTTCATTCGCACGTTTACCAGTGAGCTGAATGATTATAGAGTCGATGTAAGCAATACATTCATAACATTATTTTTATTACCATCACTTTTTGTTATCATGATTGGTATTCATATTGATCTCCTTTTCTTATATAGTTCGAGAAAATGCGGGATCAGCTCCTACCAGAGCAACGCGTAGTAGCAATTGTTGAAGAACTAGCAGGATTCTTGATGAACGAGATGATAGATAACGCCGGAGAATTTAGTGTGAATAGGCGCCGATGATCCTCGACCGTGTAATTGAATAGATGGGCTCTAGTCCCGATAATTGTGATCTCCATGTGTAACTATCATGTATATATTTGTATGCTCGATCTTAAGACAAGTTATCTTATGTATGCACGAACATGTACAGTATGTGGTAGGGTAGAAAACTATTTTGAAATGAAAAAAAAGATACAAATTGAATTCTCTGCCGGAGCAGAGAATATGCCTAAAATTCTGCCCCGGCAGAGAACCATTTGTCCCTGTTCGTAATACGAACGGGGACTAATGGGGGGGGGCACCTAGCGCCCGCAGAGACGACCACGTGGATGCCCATTGGTCCCAGCTGGTAAGAGGGCCGGGACTAGTGGGTGGGCCTTTAGTCCCGCCCCTCCAGTCCCGGTTACCAGGACATGGACTAAAGCCCCTTACGGGCCGGGACTAGAGACCCGTTTTCCACTAGTGCTATATTGGAATTCTTACGCTAGAAACATTTGCCACAAATAGAGATAAACAGGAAAGACCAAACATACTTCTCAACTCCGGGCCGCAGTGGTAAGGCATCAGAAGAAAAGATTTTCCAAACATTTCAGCTATGAGAAGAATCATGAAGAAAGAAGTCACTATAAGAATATTTTATGTTCCAATATAAAGTAAGAAAGGAAGGAAACACACATTTTGGTCATGAGTGTAGAATTAAGCTCATAAATTAAATCAAATCAAATTGTAAATTAGATCATGGAAGGAAAGAAACCGTTTAGCCATTTTCGTCTTGGGTGTAAATTAAACTCATATTCATCAAGGTCAACAGTATAAATCAGAGATAAAACTGAATGCACTAAACAAGAAATGGGCAATGTAACCCTATTTCCATGGTATTATCAGAATCAGTTTGATACCTACCTTCATTAGCAGAACTAAGGATATTATACCCATTATAACTTGGATATTGTCGTGCACTAAACATTAAATAGGTAATGTAACCCCTTTTTCAATGGTATTATCAGAATCCGGTCCGTAAGATCCATTGTACATATATCTACCTTCATTACCAGAGCAAAGGATATTATACCCATTATAACGTGTATATTGTATGAACTCAGATGTATCTTTCTGCGTAGAATGATTTTAATGTAAAAACCTTTTTGATCCGAGATCGTATGAAAAAGTTATGGCCATTTTACCTAGACATGAAGGTGTTCTGCAAAAAATGTTGAACTAAGTCACATTTGAATAACTACATCTCAAAGTATTTTGAATTTTAAAGTTTTTACCAGTTGTTATGCCTATGTAAAAAAAGGAAAAGTAAAAAACTTGCGCCAACGCCGACTACCAATGGGATGCTGTGTCGACCAATCAATCTACGACGGCTACCGTCGGCCCAGCAGGTCCTACGCCGACAGCTTAACTGGGCTGACGGACGTTTCGCTGGCACTAGTACAAAACAGGCCTCTAGTCCCGGTTTGTAAGGGGCTACAATCCGGGACTAACGTACCACCTTTAGCCCCGGTTCTGTTACGAACCGGGACTATATTGTCACCACATGGCCCCCATGGGTGCGCTGGGCTGGAGGATCTTTAGTCCCGGTTCGTAACACGAACCGAGACTATAGTTGTTCTGCTGCGGCAGCGTTTTGCAGCAACTTGCTGCCATGTCAGGAGATGAGGTTTTAGGGTTCTAGGGTTTTTCTTTTGTGTTCAATTATTTTTCATTTTGTATTTTCATTTCAAACACGTTTTCATATACATATTATTCTACGCTACTACATGCCATATATGTTGATGCATATATAGTATCATTTCTCTCACGATTACATACAGACATCTATATATACACAACTTGGTATAGGAGTGCCAACCGAGACTAGAGCTCGTCTATTTGATTTACACGAAGATCATTACATTATGTGGATACTTTAAGGTCTATCCACGTTGTACTGTCCTTTTGTGTTATGACGTGCCTGAGCAAAAATCCGGACAACTCTTGAATTGCTAGTGGGCGTTCATGTGGTAGGAGCTTATCCCGCATCGCATCCAACTATATATAAAGAAGTTGATCATTATGAATGAAACTCAACAAAAATTATGGTATAAAATAAATTGTGAATATATTGTTTACGTACTCGAATAAAGTCTGGACTCTGCTCCATGCACCAACGAATGAACTCACATACGTAATATCCACATAAATTAGTCCCTTGTGGCTGCGTCGCATAGTGTTCGAGAATATGATTCAATCAAATAATAATCAAGCATGATAATTGTATGGAGATCTAGCTCTCGTACTACTTACCGGGATCAGACGAAAAGTTAGCTCTTTACGCCAATCACCCTAGACCTCCTTCGTGAACCTATATAGTGCGATAATGATTGAAGTTACTTTTGGAGCATATCAAGTATGGTGCAGTAGTCTTCCATCGTCTTCTTTAATAAGTCCAAGATTTCAACTTTTGCACGGTCAACGTCAATGTTTAGAAGAATCCAGTGGTAGCTACGCACGTTTATATACACTTAGCATCGAGTAAAAAAACTAAATGTGTACAAGACAGTAAGACTCTCACCCGTAGTGGTAAGGAAATAGTATTTGCGTCTTGTAATGTTGCTCCATTAAAAACATTAGCAAGTTATCCTCTATTTCCTCGGGGTTCTCTTTTAGCGTATGTCCATTAACTCTGTTTGAGTCAACGAACCAAATGTCGCAGATTGACTTTATTATACATTCCTGAATCTTCATTCTACATATATAATAGCATATAAAAGGAGATATAGTGAGGATAACTACATGCAATGAATTGAAAGAGCTGAGTTAGAGATTTAGTTACTTACAGACAATAGCAGCTGAGGAGGGACTTGTCGAGGGCGTCTAGGTTAAAGAACTGAAATAATTCACAAAGTTCAATAGAGACAATGTCTAGCCGGAAGTACTCCTCCCCAACTTTACATAGGATAAAATTTTGCTCTTCCTTTGTGACTTTCAAGTACCAGGCATGCAAAAGTCGCA
Organism: Avena eriantha; assembly: GCA_910589775.1. Lineage (NCBI taxonomy): Eukaryota > Viridiplantae > Streptophyta > Magnoliopsida > Poales > Poaceae > Avena > Avena eriantha. The sequence continues at coordinate 101,315,352 of OU342743.1, read as the reverse complement.
TATGTGTTGGCAGATCATCGAATACCACACCGCTGACCAGAGGCTCCCCGTAGACAAATATTCATGCTATTGGTGCCTTGGCGAAATCTCCGCCGCCTAGAAGTAGTTCGACAAGCACGTTACACTCCTTGGCTAATTTAATAACTTCTTCCATAACTACTGCACCTTGAGTGGGGTAGGTAACACTTTGAGCGGGATGATCGATTGTTTTGCCTGTTTGCCGAGCTGGGCAACTTCTTTTGATCTTCTCCCGCTTGCAGTACTGCTTGATGAATTCTCTTTTAGTGTCTTTGTAAGATAGCATGTTTAGTCCCGGATGGTTGATGACCCACAAGTATACGGGGAGTATCGTAGTATTTTCGATAAGTAAGAGTGTCGAACCCAACGAGGAGCAGAAGGTGCTGGCTAGTGGTATGGATCAGGAATTCTCTGCAAATACTTAGCATACGGATTTTTAGGGGTTTTTTGATAAAGCAAGTAAACAAAGTACGAGTAAATAAAAGACAGTAGGAATACATGCAGCAAGTGGCCCAATCCTTTATGCAGCAAAGGACAAGCCGATTGTATTACTTAAGATGACCAAACGTTTCTGAGGACACATGGGAAGACTGTCAAGTGCTTTCGCTTCATATAGTTGATTAATCTTCTTTAGCTTGCTAAGTGTTGTGTGGGTGAACCTGTGCTAATGTACCAACCTTCCTAGGACTAATACATACTTGTGATTATAACCCTTGCAAACATCTGTAAGTACAAGAATGTAATTAAGGTACAAACCTAACCACAACTTTAAACTCTAAGACCCTTATGTCCCTTGTGCAATGGTTTCCTAACAGGGGTTCAGGTTTCTGTCACTCCGGCAACCCCTATGATTAGTTGCCAAATACACAATGCATTCCCCTAGGCCCATATAGGTGAAGTGTCATGTAGTCGACGTTCACATGGCACCACTAGAAGAAATACACCACAACTTAAATATCAAACTATTGAATCCTTCTCAACACAACTCCACTACTAACAACATGACTTCTCTCATGTTCTCAAGAACAAAACGAACTACTCACAAGGTGGGCCAGGGCAGTGGAATCTTTCTGTGGTCGCTCCCCGAGTCTTAGGGTTTCAGGAGGAATATATACGCCAGAGGGGAGAGCCAAAGCTGGGCCAGGGCGGCCACACAACCTGGTGGCGCGGGCTAGGGTGGCCCGCGCCAGGTGGTGGTGTGGGCCCCCTATGGCCCATCTCCACTCCCTCTTCTGGCAGCCTTCGTCTTCTGGAAAAATAGGATTTTCCGTATATTTTCCCGGATGTTCTGATCTTCGTGAATTTTGCCTCCAAACAACACCTTTTCCATCAGAATCCTGACTGCAGCGGTCCATGCTCCAAAAGTTATCAACCATGCAAAAATAGATGAAATAACATAAGTATCACCTCTTAATATGAAATATATCAATGAATAACAGTGAATTATGACATTGAATAGTGATGCAAAATGGACGTATCAACTCACCCCCCAAGCTTATACTTCGCTTGTCCCCAAGCAAAACTGAGCTCAATAAACATGGCCTCAGGTTTAGGAAGTGTAGAGTCAATAAAATAATACGGACAAGAAGCATCACATTCATCAAATACATAGATCATAATAGAAGACAACTCGCTATTATATAACTTAACTTGCAATAAGTAAAGGAAACACAATAAAGATCCATAAAGTAAATGATAATTGGTAATGGCAAACTTAGCTCTTGGTCGAAGAATAGTAGATAATTTGCTGGAGTTCACAAATAACTGGTTTTCAATGATAGCTTTCAAAGTAGTAATCACCAAGATAAGAGCAATGTGCAAAACAAGGAACATAAGAAACATGATTGAATAAATCATCATATGAATGAATGAAACACAATAAATCAAAATACTTGCTGAGGTAGAAGGGAATAGGTTTACTGGCTCAACTAAAAAGGTAAAAGAAAGGCCCTTCATAGAGGGAAGCAGGAATTGCAGGTTTCATAAAGATCTCCCAAAAATTATGATACTTATTAGCTTCCAGCTCTCATTGCCCCTATCATAGGCATCTTTAGGTGATTAAGGCGAAAGTGACACAACTAAGAGGATATGCTTGACAAGTTATAAGTTGAAATCATATGCCCCGTACTTATGAGTACCGAACCTCATGCTACTCCACTTCAGTCACGACTAAGCTCTTGTCATTGTAAATACATGTGTATCATTAAGAACCGCCAACGGGGTACCCCTTGCACATGATACAGGAGCTATCCCATTATCAAAATGACAAGGCAAGCAGACAATGAGCATCTCAACGATCTTTTTATTTGGTATTTGCATAGGTTTTTATTGAGGATGCTTCATAGAATGCTCACTATAGTTATGCTTCAAGTTTCCACCATGATTAGGCATGGCTTAGGCTAGCAGCCCAAGCGTTTCTCTAACACACATATAAAATCCATGATCTTACAAGTTCCCCTTTTATTTCACACCGACGGGATCCATAGGCAAAAGAATCATGATATCAACTAGGTACAAAGTACCAGTGAAGTGCTGAAAGCGTTCCCCATGATACATGGTTCTGCTAACTTGAACTCATAAAACGCAAGCATATACGCAACAAAAAAGGAGCCAATCGTTCAAGTTTATTAGATGCAAGAAAGTAAGGTGTGCCGTCAAGTTCGTGAGAGCTTTAATCACTAATTTTCACATAACAAGTTTAGTTTGGAAGGTAGACAAAACAAGAATTTACTTCGAATAGCAATAGTGCTAATAGGTAGGTATGGTGGACACAAATGGCATGGGTTTGGTTTAAAGGAGGTGGATGCACGAGAAGAATTCCCTCTCAGTACAGGTTTTCGGCTCGCAAGGCTGGGTAGCAAGTATAAGAGTTGAAGGAAGAAAACAAACATACAAGTGATAAAGACAAACATGCAATCTTCCTTGGAAGCACAAAAGATCTTAACTAGAGAATACTAAACTTATGAGCAAATCAAGAAAGAAAGATGATGAAATTATTTTTCTTTAGAGTACTTTTATCTTTTCATTCAACTCTCAAAAATAGTGTTGCTACTGACTGAGCCAGGTTTGCCAAAACCAACTAAATTAACTCAATGATCCCAAAGTGATACCAATACTAACAACAAGATCAATCATATAACGACGAATTGAAAACTAATATAAGCTATGCAAAATAGTAAATGATAGAACTTCTCGTTAGTATTCCATAACGGCAACTCACACCAAGGGATATATATCTAACGAGAGAGGGGACACTTCCATAATGCAAACCATCCTACATGATAACTTCTCTATTCTTGATATGACTCTACTAAAAAGGTAAGAAGATAGAAGATAGTGATGTGATACCGCGGCACTCCCCCAAGCTTGGAACAAACCAAGGGGATGCCAAACCTGATGACGAATTACTCCTTCGGTAGTGGTGGTAATATTTTCTTAGTTGACGTGAGGAAATCTTCCAGCATCTTGCGAAGCCTATTATTCTCCCATTGAAGCATGTCCACCTTCCTCCTAAAGTCTCGGTACTTATCGCAAAACTCATTAGTAACTCGTAGAGCTTCCGTTGATGGAGGGCAAGAGACTAAAGGTACCAGCCCCTACTTGGGGTCTTGGAGATCTTCCTCCATAGGCTCCTTTCCCTTATCCTTGGCGGACACCATTGTAATTCAAAGCTTTCAAAGATAGTTCATGGCAGAAACAGGTCGAAACGAAAACATGGCGAAAACACGATATATGAACCTCGGAAGATCCGGGGGATTATATATTACGAAGTTTCACACCAAAAGGAAGGTACTGTGAGAAAATGGGTCGCATACGGAGTCCGGAGTGGCCACACCACCTGGTGGTGCAGCCAGGGGTGGGCCCGCGCCACAAGGTGGTGTGAGCCACCCTAGCTCCGTTTCCATCCCTCTTTCCCTTCGTAGCTTTCCTTATTGACTAAAAACTGCAAAAATATAATTGGATAGTATTTTCGTGAAACTTTTCTTACCAGAATTGTTACCTATCAAAAAACGGAGTCTGGAGGTCTCTGAATTTGGTTCTTGATAAATTTTTCTAGAGTTATAACTTGAAAGGCATCAAAATGTTTTCAATTTCTTATGACACCATTTTCTCCACTAACCTGGAAATTTCTTTCACACAAAACTTCGCACAGTTCTCACTAACAACATTAGTATAAGTGAAGTGATAAAACCTTTTGAGTCCACCTTCAACTGAGAACCATCAAAACATAAGATACTGTAGCAACTCCTTCCGAAGACCCAAAAAGAATTCAAAAAGGAAATCGAATAAAGAAGCAAATGCAAGAGTGGCAAAATCTATCAAAACAAACCAGCAGTTAAAGATCAATTTTTTCGAAAATCTTCTGTTGCTCAAATCAAAAATTTCAAAAATAACTTAAGTTAAATAACAACCTGGTCAGAAGCACAAAACATTAGATCTCAAACCGACATACAGAGATCTCTCACGAATTTTTACGGTGAAGCACAAAAATCTGTTTCGGGACAGCAACTTCCCCAAATCTTACTTGTCTCTCATTAGAGGTTGATCTTGACACAAAAACCAAACAAAAGGATAAGGAGAGGTTATTACCGAAGTAATAAATTCCAAGACTCAAAGAAAATGCAAAAACAAACTGAAAGCACGAATAAATTGGGTTGTCTCCCAAAAAGCTCTTTCTTTATGGCCATTAAGATGGGCATGATAATTTTGATGATGCTCATTCAGGAATATGAATTTGAAGTGAAAGAGAGCATTAAGAAGCAAAAATATACATATTTAAGTATAACCCACTTCGTATGCAAGGGAATTTTGTAAACAAACAAGTTGTTGAAACCAGAGGCTACTAGCATAGGAAGGCAAAGGAAGTCCAACATAAACACTTTCAGCATAAAGCGAGGAAACTTGATATTATTGAGATGCATAAGAACACTATTTCCCTCTCTCATAGTAACTTTCAATATCATGCATAAACTTAACAATATATCTATCACAAGGACCATCGTAACAATGATCAATTATCCTAACAGAAAACACATGAACACTAGCTCTCGTAACACTACTTTGTGAAACAATATTAGAGGTATCCTTACAAAGGATAGTGTGTCCCTCTTCTACATATTTATTGACAAAGTCTTTCACATTTGCTATTATAGGTTCATCAACCATTTTTTTTCTCAAGTTCAACAGCTTTGCTTATAATTTCATCAACCATACTAGCTATCATAGAATGTTCCTTTATCTTAACTAGGAAAGGCATTTTCTCAATATAAGGTTCTTCCATGCGAGTGAAGGATCCAGCACAAGAAGCATCCAATAAATACTTATCATGTAGAGGGAGCCTTGCATAAAAGTTATTGATAATAATATTATTGGGGAGCTCATGAATGGGACATTTGAGCATTAGTAACTTCAATCTGCCCCAAGCTTGGGCTGTACTCTCTCCATCAAGCGGCCAAACGTTGTATATTTGATTCCGATCTTTATGAATCTCACTAGGAGGATAAAACTTTGAATAAAAGAGAGGCACTATTTCCTCCCATTCCAGAGGTTTACCATTCTTTAGCAGCTTATACCATTCCTCAGCTCTTCCTTTTAGTGATAATGAAAATAACTTCTTTTTAACTTGATCTGTAGTAATACCTGCACACTTGAACAACCCGCATAATTCGTGTATTAAGAGCAAATGATCACCGGGATGGACAGTTCCATCCCCAACATAGTAGTTATCCATAACACGATCAATAATTCTTGTAGGTATTTTAAAAACATCATTCTCAGCAGGTGGTGGTTCATCTACTACCTTATGTGTGGTAGTAGCATTACCAAATAAGAAACTCAACAAATTATCCATAACGAAAATAAAGCAACTAACAGAAGTAAACAATACTCACAGTAGAAGTTTCCTTTACCAGTTCCACTCTCCAATAGCGCTTCACTCCCCGGCAACGGCACCAGAAAATAGTCATGATGACCCACAAGTATAGGGGTGTATCGCAGTATTTTCGATAAGTATGGATCAGGAATTCTCTGCAAAGACTTAGCTAATGGATTTTTAGGGGTTTTTGGTAAAGCAAGTAAACAAAGGACGAGTAAATAAAAGACAGTAGGAATAAATGCAGCAAGTGGCCCAATCCTTTTTGCAGCAAAGGACAATCCAGTTCTATTACTTAAGATGACCAAACGTTCTCGAGGACACATGGGAAGACCGTCAAGTGCTTCCGCTTCATATAGTTGATTAATCTTCTTTAGCTTGCTAAGTGTTGTGTGGGTGAACCTGTGCTAATGTACCAACCTTCCTAGGACTAATACATACTTGTGATTGTACCCCTTGCAAACATCTGTAAGTACAAGAAATTAATTAATGTAGAAACCTAACCACAACTTTAAACTCTAAGACCCTTACATCCCTTGTGCAATGGTTTCCTAATGGGGGTTCAGGTTTCTGTCACTTCGGCAACCCCTACGATTAGTAGCCAAATACACAATGCATTCCCCTAGGCCCATATAGGTGAAGTGTCATGTAGTCGACGTTCACATGACACCACTAGAAGAAGTACACCACAACTTAAATATCAAACTATTGAATCTTTCTCAACACAACTCCACTACTAACAACATGACTTCTCCCATGTCCTCAAGAACAAAACGAACTACTCACAAGACATCATATGGATCATGATCAGATATGGAATAATGATGTATAACAATCTGAACATAAACAATAATTCAATGGTTCACTCAATAGCATCAACTACAAAGAGTAATCAACACCGGGAAAGTTTCCCCTAAGAACTATGCAAGATTCAACTCAATTGTTACAGCAATATGGAGAAGGTGATGAGGGTGCTGATGATGATGATGGTGGTGATGATGATGATGATGATCCTGATGAAGATTCCTCTCCGGGAAGGAATTCCCCCGGCAGAAATCTGTCTGCCGGAGAGATCTTCCTCTCTCAGTGTTTTCTGCCCCACAGAGGTGGCGGAATCTTTCTGTGGTCGCTCCCCGAGTCTTAGGGTTTCGGGAGGAATATATACGCTAGAGGGGACCGCCAGAGGTGGGCCAGGGCAACCACACCACCTGGTGGCGTGGCCTAGGGAGGCCCATGCCATGGGGTGGTGTGGGCCCCCTGTGGCCCATCTCCACTCCCTCTTCTGGCAGCCTTCGTCTTCTGCTGGAAAAATAGGATTTTCTGTATATTTTCCTGGATTTTCTGATCTTCGCGAATTTTGCCTCCAAACAACATCTTTTCCATCAGAATCCTGACTACAGCGGTCCTTGCTCGAAAAGTCATCAACCATGCAAAAATAGATGAAATAACATAAGTATCATCTCTTAATATGAAATATATCAATGAATAACAGTGAATTCTGACATAGAATAGTGATGCAAAATGGACGTGTCAATGGTGTCTCCAAACGGGACTAAAGGAGACTCCAAACGGGACAAAATTTGTGTGACGACACTATATGTCGTGCGTGGAGACACTATGCCAGTGAGTGGCGCACTATTTCAGTGGGTGGAGACACTATGACAGGGGTCAGTGTCGACACTAGGTTGTGCTGCTTAATCTATAAATAGGCTTCCTTGTGAAATATCAACTACAAGGAAGATCGTGTGCGAGACCAGGGACACAACTACGGCGGACACTAGTAGAAAATGGGCCTTTGGTTCGGGCCATTAGTCCCGGCCGTGGCTGGGGCCGGGACTAATGGTCCGAACCAGACGGCCCGAGGAGGCCGAGGCACTATGTCCTGGTCCGTAAGGAACCATTAGTCCCGGTTTGAGATACAAACCGGGAAAATGGGTCTGGGCCAGCGCGCGTGCTCCTGGCAGAACCTTTAGTCCCGGTTTGTATCTCAAACCAGGACTAATGGCCTGGCCCTATATATATGCACCCAACCCTCCACTCTCTCTTGGTTTTTTCCTATGTGAGAGGTGGGTATAACTTTGTGCTAACTTTTTTTCTTCATATGCACTAGAGGTGTTCGGTGAAATGCCTATTAGAGCGATGCCACTTGAGTTCACACAAGACAAAATATGATATGAGGTGCCAGAGCGACACTTAAGGTTTCTCCTCTTTGTTTTGAAGTGTCCTAAAAGGTTAGCAACTATTTTCTCATTTTGACTGCGCGGTACTAATTTAAGCATCATGATTGCGTTTGATATATATGCATTGTTGTATGATGCAGATGAGCCACCCATGGATGTACGGTGACCGACACTCTAACGCTTACAGAGAAGGCGTGCGTTCTTTTCGCCTTGTGGCCGAGGCAAACAAGCGGCGGGATGGTTTTATGTGTTTTCCATGTGTTGAATGTCGGAATGAGCAGGCTCACACTTCCTCAAGAGTCATTAAGAGCCACCTGCTTCGGTCCGGTTTCATGTCCGGCTATAATGTTTGGACCAAGCACGGAGAAAGAGGGGTTATGATGGAAGACGGCGATGAAGAAGAGAACGATGATGACAACTACCGATCTATGTTCCCTGAATACGATGATACCGCAATTGAAGATAATGAAAAAGAAGGGGGTGAAGAACAGGAACCAGATGAGCCCGTTGATGATTTTGGTCGGGTCATTAGTGATGCAAGGCGAGACTGCGACACAGAAAAGGAGAGGTTGCAGTTCGAGCAGATGTTACAGGACCACAACACATTGCTGTATCCAACTTGTGAAGATGGCCAGAAGAAGCTGGGTAGAACACTAGAATTGTTGAAGTGGAAGGCAGAGACCGGTATGACTGACTCGGGATTTGAAAAGTTGCTGGTAATAATGAAGCTGCTTCCAAGAAATAACCAATTTCCCTCCAGTACGTACGAAGCAAAGAAACTTGTCTTCCCAAAAGGATTAGACGTGCAGAAGATACATGCATGCCCTAATGACTGCATCCTCTACCGTGGTGAGAAGTACGAGAATATGGATAAATGCCCGGTATGCACTGCATTGCGGTATAAGATCAGAAAAGATGACCCTGGTGATGTTGAGGGCGAGCAACCCAGGAAGAGGGTTCCTGCCAAGGTGATGTGGTATGCTCCTATAATACCACGGTTGAAACGTTTGTTCAGAAATAAAGAGCATGCCAAGTTGTTGCGATGGCACATGGAAGACCGTAAGAAAGACGGGATGTTGAGGCACCCTGCTGATGGTCGGCAGTGGAGAAAAATCGAGAGAGACTTCCTAGACTTTGCTGGTGACGCAAGGAACTTATGGTTTGGTCTAAGTACCGATGGCATGAATCCTTTTGGGGAGCAGAACTGTAGTCACAGCACCTGGCCCATGACTCTATGTATCTACAACCTTCCTCCTTGGTTGTGCATGAAGCGGAAGTTCATTATGATGCCAGTGCTCATCCAAGGCCCGAAGCAACCCGGCAACGATATTAATGTGTACCTAAGGACATTAGTTGATGAACTTCTACAGTTGTGGGACAAACCATGTGTACGTGTGTGGGATGAGCACAAACAGGAGGAATTTGACCTACAAGCGTTGCTGTTCATAACCATCAATGATTGGCCTGCTCTTAGTAACATTTCAGGACAGACGAACAAAGGATACAATGCATGCACGCACTATTTAGATGAGACTGAAATTATATATATCTGGATAAATGTAGAAAGAATGTGTACCCGTACAATCGTCGGTTTCTTCCGCCCAATCATCCCTTAAAGAAGAAAGGCAAGCATTTTAATGGCAAGGCAGAATCCCGGATGAAGCTTGTCCCCCGTAGTGGTGCTGATGTATTTGGTATGGTCAAGGATTTGGATGTAATCTTTGGAAAGGGTCCTGGAGGACAACCTATTCTGAAAGACTCCATTACCGGACAAGCACCCATGTGGAAGAAGAAATCTATATTTTAGGAGCTACCCTATTGGAAAGTGCATGAGGTCCGCTCTGCAATCGACGTGATGCACCTGACGAAGAATCTTTGCGTGAATATTCTAGGCTTCCTGGGCTTGTATGGGAAGTCAAAAGATACCCCGGCAGCACGGGAGGACCAGCAACATCATAAAGGACAAGACAGCAAGCATCCAGGGCAGTTTCAAGGGCTTGCCAGCTACGCTCTTACCAAAGAAGAGAAGGAAATATTTTTTGAAGTCCTTTTCAGCATCAGGGTCCCGTCTGGCTTCTCGTCGAATATAAAGGGAATAGTAAATATGAAAGAGAAAAAATTTCAAAACCTAAAGTCTCATGACTGCCATGTGCTTATGACGCAATTGCTTCCGGTTGCATTGAGTGGAATTCTACCAGAAAATGTTTGACTAGCCATTGTGAAGGTACGTGCATTCCGGAATGCAATTTCTTAGAAGGTAATCGATCGAGAAAGTCTATCAGGGTTATAGATTGATGTGGTCCAATGTCTGGTCAGGTTCGAGTTGTTGTTCCTGCCATCCTTCTTCAATATTATGACGCACCTCCTTGTTCACCTAGTCGAAGAGAGTAGAATTCTCGGTCCTGTGTTTTGTACACAATATGTTCCCCTTCGAGAGGTTCATGGGAGTCTTAAAGAAATATGTTCATAACCGTGCTAGGATAGAAAGAAGCATCTCCAAGGGCTATGGAATAGAGGAGGTCATTGAGTTTTGTGTTGACTTTCTTCCTAACCATAAGCCGATCAGTGTTCCTGAATCTCGGTATGAGGGGAGGATGACTGGAAAAGGCACACTAGGAAGGAAATCAATGGTATGTAGGGATGGGCATTCTTCCACTCAAGCACACTACACAGTTCTACACAATTCCACCGTGGTGGCTCCGTATATCGAGAAACACAAGAATATTCTACGCTCCGAAAACCCGGGGAAGCCTGAAACCTTGATTAAAGGGGAACAAGAAAAGAATTTTTGCAATTGGTTGCAGACACATCTCATGAATAACACCACTGTTGGAGATGAGTTGTACTCGTTGGCCAGGTTACCATCTTCGACTATATGTACTTTCCAAGGGTATGAGATAAATGGGAATACATTTTACACGATCGCCCAAGATAAAAAGAGCACCAACCAAAACAGTGGTGTCCGCTTTGATGCAGCAGATGACAATGGGCATATTGACACATATTACGGGTACATAGAGGAGATATGGGAACTTGACTATGGACCTACCTTTAAGGTCCCTTTGTTTCGGTGCAAATGGGTCAAGCTGACAGGAGGCGGGGTACATGTAGACGAAAAGTACGGCATGACAACAGTGGATCTCAACAATCTTGTGTACATGGATGACTATTCGTCCTAGCCAACGATGTGGCTCAGGTTTTCTATGTGCAGGACATGTCTACCAAACCGAGAAAAAGGAAAGGTAAGCAAAAGAGTACAGAATACGATGAGCCAAAGCGCCACATAGTTCTTTCAGGGAAAAGAAACATCGTGGGAGTGGATGACAAGACAGACATGTCAGAAGATTACAATAAGTTTCATGAAATTCTGCCCTTTAAAGTGAAAACTGACCCAAGCATCCTGTTAAATGATGAAGATTCTCCATGGCTACGGTGCAGAAGAAAACCACAACACTAGATGTTGGTGATGTGTAATAATGTATTAAAGCTTTTATTTGAGACATAATTCTATGTAATTAAAGCTTTTATTTGAGACATAAATCTATGTAATGTATTAAACCTTTTATTTGAGACATAAAGGTCCCCTTTCATGTAATACATCTTTCTCAATCAAACTAGACGTTCTGAGCCGCGGTAGGTGATCACACAAAGAGAAGGAACCATCACAAGAGAAGGAACCCACAAACACTAAGGATACATAGCACAATTGAAAATTAAGAAACATGCCTAATGGTTGGAGTGATTCAGTCATGCTCCTGCCTAGCCCTGTAATACACGCCACTGTAGTCGTCGTAGTCAACGGCGCCATCGTCGCTGTCGTCGTCGGGGTCGCCGTAGTCGAACCTTGAAGGTTGGGCATGCGTGGGCTGGATTTGAGGGTACCACAGGCGGGGGTTATTGCTGGTCGTGTTGTAGGCCATGACACTCTAGAGAGTCCGGCCGCGCCACCACAGCCAACGGCCGGCCTCGTTGAAGTTTGAAGGAGGTGGGCCGTCCTCCTCGTGCCTGGCGAGCGCCCTCTCATGCCGATTGATGAAGAAGGCTTCCCAAGTCGAGAAATAGTCGGGATGCCAGTTGGGATTCCTCCGCTGCTCTGGCGTGAGCTCGAGGTAGTAGTGGTTCGTGATGGCCATCCGACGCTCCACACCTAGAGGGACAGGAGGGACTGGCACGCCTCCGGCGCTCAGCATCCAGCCGGTGGGGACGCGGTAGCCTGGTGGGCAGGGGTAGTTCGAGGCGCAAAGCGCCTCCGCCTCCTAGGTGGTTAGAGATACGATGGAAGCCATGGGAAGAGAATGATGATTCTAGATGTGATATGTAAATGGAGGCCAAGCGTACATATATATACTGAAAAAATGGCAGGAAGACTGAGGTGGGAACCAGTGGAAAGCGCGGGAACGCAGTGGCGTGGGAAACTTTCATCCCGGGTGGGGGCTCAAACCGGGACAAAAGATGGGGGGGCCTTATCTGGGGGAGGCTTATCTGGGGGGTGGCTAACCTTTAGTACCGGCTGGTGGGTGCAACCGGGAGTAAAGGTGGTTTTTGTGTCATCTAACAAAATTGTCGGTGGGATAAGGACGCGTGGGTAACCTTTAGTACCGGGTGGGGGCTCAAACCGGGACTAAAGCTGTCGGTAGGATAAGGCCGTGTGGGTGGACGCACTGCTCGAAGAGATAAAGCATGTAGCGCACGATGCCCTGTCGGAGGAAGAAGACAAAGTATAAGCGGCGCCGTGCCTATAAAAGGAGCATCGATACACCATGGCAAGCAACTCAACAAGCCAACATGGATGGAGAGTTTCATCCCAATGGATGGAGGAAAGGGTGGGGAAATCTCCCGTGGCGGAACTTCTCGAAGATTCCCTTGGTGCACACACCCTATGGCATCTTCGGAAGTTCCGCCTCGGAAAATATTTTCCTGCTAGCCCGTGAAAGACTCCATCTCCGCCTCCCTGGGGTTAGAGGTATGGTGGAAGCCATGGGATAGAGTGGAGAGAGGTGGCAGATATGAGTCTAGATGTGCTATGGCAACGACCAAGCCAACATGGATGGAGAGTTTCATCCCCATGGATGGAGGAAAGGGTTGGGAAATCTCCCGTGGTGGAACTTCTGGAAGTTGCCCTTGGTGCACACGCCCTATGGCATCTTTAGAAGTTCCGCCTCGGAAAATATTTTCCTGCTAGCCCGTGAAAGACTCCATCTCCGCCTCCCCGGGGTTAGAGGTATGGTGGAAGCCATGGGATAGAGTGGAGATAGGCGGCAGATGTGAGTCTAAACCCTAAACCCTAAACCCTAAGTCAGAGGAGGGAACCCTAAACCCTAAACCCTAAACGCTAAATTAAAAACCCTAAACCCTAAACCAAAAACCCTAAACCAAAAACCCTAAACCCTAAACCAAAAACCCTAAACCCTAAACCCTAAAGGGGCTACGATCCGGAAGAGAATGGGCGGGAAAAAATAAGGCGGGGTAGATGATCCGGGGCCCCCGGTCTAGGGTTTCGCCAGAGGAAGACCACCGGAGCGTCGGAATTACATGAAAATGGCAAAATGGTTAATAGTTTGACTAGTTAGTATAATTATTTTATAAAACAGAAAATAGATTTGGATTAGTTATTTAAAAATATGCAAAATATAATATTTAATACATTTTTAAATTGAAAATGGCAAAATGGTTATTACTTTCACTAGTTAGAATAATTATTTTGTAAAACAGAAAATAGATTTGGATTAGTTATTCAAATTCAAGAAGTTTTCATGTTGAAAATTTTCTCAAATTCATAAGTATGCAAAAACTGTAAAATTCAAATGTTTAAATAATATGCTAATTGAATTCTTTTTAAACAGGCGCGCCCAGGGTGATTTTTTTTGTTGAAAAAGGGACCTTTAGTCCCGGTGCGTGCTACACACCGGGACTAAAGGTGTGGCGTTGGCGCGTGCCTGTTGGGCTGGGCCGAAAACCCTTTAGTCCCAGTGGGTGGCATGCACCGGGACTAAAGGGGGGACCTTTAGTCCCGGTCCGTATAACGCACCGGGACTAAGGACCCTTTAGTCGCGATTCGGTATACGGACCAGGACTAAAGGTCCCCCACTATACACTTGGCGCGCCTTCTTCTCCCCGCGCGCCCCTTCTTCTCCCCACGCAAAGCACCCCCACGCGCGAAGGACGACCTGACGCCGGCAGGCTGCCCGATTCTCCGGCGGCCACCACCCCAACCGCCGCCGCCACCGCTCCCAACCGCCACCGCCACTCCAGCCGCTGCGCGCGCCCCCGCCAGAGGTACCCCGCGCCCCCTCCCCTTCGCTCCCCCGGCCGGCTACGCGACGGCGCGGCGGCGCTGGCACTGTAGGCGAGCAGGCCGGGCCGCCCCCTCCCCTTCGCTCCCCCCGCGCGCGCTGGCCGGCTGGAGCCTGACTGGCTGGCGGCTGGCCAGTGGCTGGCTGGCTGGCTTGCTAGCTGGATTTTTTGTAGTATTTAGTAGTTGTAATATTTAGTTGTAATAGTATTTTGTATTAGTGTAATATTATTTTTGTAGTATTTTGTATTAGTGTAATAGTATTTCTGTAGTATTTAGTAGTTGTAATAGTATTTTGTATTAGTGTAATATTATTTTTGCAGTATTTTGTATTAGTGTAATAGTATTTATATAGTATTTAGTAGTTGTAATAGTATTTTTGTAGTATATAGTTAATTTTATTTTGTAGTTTAATATTATTTAATTTTGTGTGTTATTTAGTATAGTGTAATAGTAGTGTATAATTGTAACATTATTTAGTAGTTGTAATATTATTTAGTAGCTAGTGTAATAGTAGTGTATATATTAAGGTGGTAGTGGTCGCGGGCCTCCGGACTTAGGGTTAGAGTGGTGGTGGTCGCGGGCCCCCGGACTTATGGTTAGGGTGGTAGTGCTCGCGGGCAGCCGGACATAGGGTTAGGGTGGTGGTGCTCGCGGGCCACCGGACTTAGGGTTAGGGTGGTAGTGCTCACGGGCAACCGGACTTAGGGTTAGGGTGGTGGTGCTCACAGGTCACCGGACTTAGGGTTAATGTGGGAGTGCTCGCGGGCCCCCGGACTTAGGGTTAATGTGGCAGTGCTCGCGGGCCCCCGGACTTAGGGTTAATGTGGTAGTGCTCGCGGGCCCCCGGACTTAGGGTTAGGGCAACACTAGAATTTTGCTATTGTTTAGTATTATTGTAGCAAATTGCGTGTTCATATTATTGTTTAGTATTATTTTATGCAGCAATATTGAATGAAAAATGTTATTGTGTGCATTTTGTAGAAAACTATGGATCCAATCCAGAGAGACCTAGCACAGGAAGAAATTCTCGAGGATATGATCAACGACACCCCCCATGTTGATCCACCCGAATCTCCGTCGATTTATCTGAACCCCTCCGGTGAGGGAGAGGAGGTCGACCGAAATGATCAAGGAGAAGCCGACGGCTCTGGTGCTGGAGAAGCCGACGACTCCAGTGGTGGAGAAGCCGACGGCGAGGTATATATATGAAGTATGGTGATCATTAGATGCATTAACTGAGTTGTATATATATAAATTGACGAATGTTTCTTCTCTTAGGCCTCCACATGGAGCAAAAAATATTCCAAACGAGGCCCGGCCAAAAAGTTGGACGCATCTACGCGTTATACAATTACGCGGGTATCACCACGGGGTTAACCGGTGGAACTCGACAAGGCTAAAACTGTATTTAAACAACAATGCGGAGTTATGGTTAGGGATCGCATCCCGATCACCGTTCGAGAGTGGAATAAGACCAAAGGGGCGAAAGAGGGTGAGTATGTCGCAGACAGGTGCAAAGCGGGTCTTTGGAATGACCTCATGACACATTTCACCCTGCCAGAGTGTGAGGATGATGCCGACACAGCTGTATTGAGGAAGAAAGTCAAGCAGTGGACTCTTACGAAGATGGCCGAACTATTCAAGAACGGGAAGAAAGCATTATGGCAAAAGTATTAGAAGACGAAGAAGACTCCTAAATTTGAATGATATCTAACGAAGCAGCAGGCTAACTGGGATGCATTTGTGAAGTACAAGGAGTCACAACCTGCTATGGAAATGTCGGAAAAAAACAAGAAAAATCCCGCGATGAAGAAATATCACCATCACCTGGGGCCAGGGGGCTACGCGGCTGCCATGCCAAAGTGGGATGCTAAAGAGAATGTGCTGCTTGCTAAAGGGATCACTCTAGAACCAATACGCGAAGAATGGGATCGGAGGGCAAGGAATTGGTTCCTTGGGCATGGGAGTGAGTATGACGAAAGTACAGCGGACCTTATTTGCAGTGACGGGATTAGGATACCCCTGGATACATGGCAGAAAGTGGTGAAGGAGATTAAAGCGGGGACAACAAAGTTCCGTCCCGATTGAGAGAAAGACTTGCTGACAAAGGTCCTCGGGAATGACGAACGCGGAGGACGTGTACGAGGCCTTGGCCCTAGTTATACGTGGGAGATGGGGTTTCCCAAAGACAGAGATACTTATAGGAGCCAAGAGAGAGCAAAGAGGCGACGGCAGGAGGAGGAGGGAGACAAGTTCACCGAGTTGCTAGGAAAACTTCGAATGCATCAGCAACAGATTGACGAACTTCGAGGAGCAGCGCGCTTGCAAGATCCTGTACTCGATATTACCGCCGTCCCATCTCAGCGGAAGAGCAGCGTGGCTGAATTGGAGGTCCCTTCTGACGATGCACGTATGGTAGATGGCGGTCCCGGCTACCCTGTGGATGGAATCAAGGAGCAGGCATCTTGTGAGCTCCATCAGAAGGTGAAGAACCTATCCATCAAGGTGGCGGTCGGATGTGCTTTACCTTGTCCACCTGGCGCACGCTGGCATGGCCGTGAGATTCCAGCTGGCTATGCTAAAGTTGGTGTGGATGAAATCGCAATGGGGTGGGACTCAATGTAGCTTGACATCCCTGGACCTGAAGGTTAGAGGACACTCGGAGAAGTACTGGGTGGTATCATTCTATGGGACAAGAACAGCATCAAGCTTCCAGGCTGGACGCCAAAGCCAACACCGCCTCCGAGTGGTCGCATGTCACCTTCACCTCCATCACCTCCAAGAAGCCCACCCCATGACTACGACCACCACAGCCCGAGTCCATCTCGATCTCCGCCGTAGCCCCGAGCCCGCCCCGGCATACACCAAGAAGCAAAAAAGAATATGCACTTTCTTTTCTGAAACCAAAATCGCAATATGACTTGCACCATAAGCCAGATGACTATCGACGCACACTTCAGAAGGAAGTGAAGAAGAGCAAATCAAGTAGAAGTGCAAGCGGGAGCAAATCATCAAGTCAAAGTGCAACCGGGAAAAGAAAGGACGTCCCCCAACTCGGGGAACAGGCCAAAAAATCGACCCCACCCCTCAAGGTGGTATCCTATGACACTCCCCAGCAAGATATGGAAGAAGCTAAGAAGCTTGCGGCCGCTATGAATGTGACTGTTGAGGAATTGCTAGGTTCCCAGGACGACAAGTTACCCAAGGCTCAGGTAGTCCCTACATATGTCCCAGGGAAGCCTCTGGTCAGCTTTCTGCAGTTCCAACAACTGCCAACACAAATGAGGAGTTTACATAAATGGTACTTGAAAGCCGTAAAGGAGGAGGGAATAATGATCGTGGCGAAAGTCCCACATGACTACTACTTCCGAGAAGAAGAGGTCCATGTTGAGTTTCCAGAACTCTTCCAGTTATACACTTTCGACGCCCTCGACAAAAGTCTCATGAGTTGCTATTGTCTGTAAGTTGTTGAATTCATTGTCTATATATAAGCTGTTCATTTTTTTCAGTTGTTCAGTTCATTGCATGTAATTATCCTAATTATATCCTTTTGTACTCTATTATTATACAGAATGAAGATCATGGAATGTAAAAGAAGGTCAATCTTCAGTGTTGGGTTCATTGACCCAGATAAAATACATTGTCGGTCGCTAAAGGATAAACCCGAGGACACATAGGAAAACCTACTAAGGTTTCGAACGGAGCAAAATTTCT
Organism: Avena eriantha; assembly: GCA_910589775.1. Classification (NCBI taxonomy): domain Eukaryota; kingdom Viridiplantae; phylum Streptophyta; class Magnoliopsida; order Poales; family Poaceae; genus Avena; species Avena eriantha. The sequence goes on along the minus strand of OU342743.1, from coordinate 101,297,273 downwards.
GTGACCACATACTATTTCCTCGCGTGAGTGTCTTACTCTATTGTACACATTCTCTTTTGCTTACACGATGTTAAGTGTAACTGATGAGTTACTGATGTATATATAAACGTGTACAGTTCCCACTAGATTCTCACTGATATTCAACTTGATAAAGGAAGAGTTGAAGTCATGGACCCATTAAAGAGACCCCTGGAACAGTTTAGTGACATGCAGGACATGCTCCAGAGGTCACTTTCGCGCTACAGCGGTCTCTTTCGTTGATTTCTTGAGATATCACATAATAAATAACTCATTCATTTTCTTTACCGGGTAGGGTTTGGAACCAGTTCAAGAGTGCGGTTACGGGTGACTTTACTGAGAAGCTGACTCTTAAGCCGGTCTGGGTAAGTAGTAGACGCATCTCTTTACTTCTAGGTTCAATACAATTATGATGCTGGATTATTATTTTAATTGAATTCTATTCTCGTAAAGTGTGCGAGGCAGCCACAGGGGACGAATCTATGTGGATTCTACGTTTGCGAGTTCATTCGCACGTTTACTAGTGAGCTGAATGATTATAGAGTCGATGTAAGCAATACATTCAAAACATTATTTTTATTACCGTCACTTTTTGTTATCATGATTGATATTCATATTGATCTCCTTTTCCTATATAGTTTGAGAAAATGCGGGATCAGCTCCTACCATAGCAACGCGTAGTAGCAATTGCTGAAGAACTGGCAAGATTCTTGATGAACGAGATGATAGATGACGCCGGAGAATTTAATGTTAATAGGCGCCGATGATCCCCGACCGTGTAATTGAATAGACGGGCTCTAGTCCCGATAATTGTGATCTCCATGTGTAACTATCATTTATATATTTGTATGCTCGATCTTAAGAGAAATTATCTTATGTATGCATGAACATGTAGGGTATGTGGTAGCGTAGAAAACTATTTTGAAATGAAAAGAAAGAATACAAATTAAATTCTCTGCCGCGGCAGAGAAAGTGCCTAAAATTCTGCCACGGCAGAGAACCATTTGTCCCGGTTCGTAATACGAACCGGGACTAATGGGGGGGCACCCAGCGCCCGCAGAGACAGCCACGTGGATGCCCATTGGTCCCGCCTGGTAAGAGGGCCGGGACTAATGGGTGGGCCTTTAGTCTCGCCCCTCTAGTCCCGGTTACCAAGACCGGGACTAAAGCCCCTTACGGGCCGGGACTGGAGGCCCGTTTTCCACTAGTGGGAGCATCTCGAAGATGTCTTCGGACCACGTCCTCAGATATCTTAGAGGAGCTTGCCATAGATGGACTCCCTAATATGTGAAATTAGTTAGCTCCACCAGTATACTGATCTAGCTAGAGAAGATATAAACTGAAATATGGTGTGCCAGAGCAGAGACACCACTATGGCAGAGCTTCTCGAAGATGTCTTAGGATCTCGTCCTCAGACATCTTCGACGAGCTCGCCATAGAGGCACTGCCTAATTTAATTTGGTAGCTCCCCGACGTGTTCATGTTTTTGGTTTGCTTAAACGGTCGATGATTAAAATGCTAGGGCGCCACTATATATATATATATATATATATATATGTATATATATATATGTATTCCTTCATAGTTTTGGTTCTTATTTTTGTTGCAATGGATTTTGTGACGGTGGGTAGAAGAAGGATATTTTGTTGCTCGACGGTGCAATGATGCATCTGTGAACCGTCTGAATTTCGAGACTATGTGCCAAAGCAATATATATAGATAGGATGAACTCATGTATCTCTGTTCTTCGATGAATCAAATGAATTTCGAGGACTATATGTGCCAAATTAACCAGATATATAGAGATAGAATCGACACAAATCCCTCCATTTCGAAAGCATGAAATGAGCTAAAACTAGCAATGAAATATGAAAGGATGAAATTGCTAACCTCTTAGGACCCTTAGATAGATGTGGAGCCAAAAAATCTTCACAAATCTTGAGAAAAATCGGCAATAACTCGACCTTGAGGGAAGAAATTTGAGGGAGATGCTTGTGTGAGCTTGAAATGGCTCAGGCAGAGGCAGGAAGAAGATATAGTCGGGCCCTTTAGTCCCGGTTCGTTTAACAAACCGGGACTAAAGGTCCACACATCCGCTCCTTTCCAGCGTCAGACCCTTTAGGCCTGGTTTGTTAAATGAACCGGTACGAACCGGGACTAATCTCTTCTGGGCCCTGTGGCCATTTCTAGCTGTTGGGACTAGGGCATTAGTCCCGGCTGGACCAAAGGTCCGTTTTCTACTAGGGTGGACTGCTTGGATCGTGCCCGAAACCGACATCCCCGACTAAGAGGCATCATTGTAGGAAAAGGCCGCCAGCGCCTTGATGTTTTGCTATAGTGTATTCTAGATGAGCATGCTTCACCAAGAGTCCATCGAGTCGTTGGTCCGTTAGATGGGACTAATGTGGTCTTTGGTCTTCTGACCAAGCATCCACCATTTTTTCAAAAAGTATCCAGCAGTCTTTGGACAGCTGTAACTCTATTTAAAGAAGTGAGCGGCATAGCTGGCAGGTAGGATCATGAGTCCATACTTTGATGGCAAGCGTGTTAGCACTGCGTGTTTGATGGACAAGCCATGCAAAGAGTTTTCTCTTGGTTCCTCATAGGTCTGCCAGATCTCAGCTGACAAAATCTTGCGGAAGGAACCTGCACGTGGTAAGCCGAATATGCCGAGTAGGTGCCGTTAGCCGTCCAAAGACTGCGGATTGTGTCCAATTGGTTCTCCACAAATTGGAACATGTGCAAAATAGTGGCAAGATAAAAAAAACTCCGGGAACTTCTCAAGGGTGGATAGTCATGTGACCGAACAGGTAAAGGTGTCATTTAGAAGCTTCTGCATGAACTAATCTAGTTTTTCCTGTGGATATCTTCATGAGCTTCTGCATGAACTGATCTAATTTTGCGTGTGGCTATCTTGATGAGCTCTTTCTTCACATGTTTTACCAATTTTTTGTACTTCTTCCTCTTTTGGTGAATCGATAAAAAAATTGTGAACTAACACCTCTTGCCTCCGTTAGTTAATACCTAATTCTCTGTAGAGACAGGGAGAGAGAGAGGTGTCATGAGATAATTAATGTTGTTAATCGCGCCAGTCACACTGTGAGCACCTCGAGCGCGGACTCGAGAGGGGCAAGATCCGGGTTGAGCTACCGGCTTGCAGGAACGGAAAGCTTAAACGAAAGGATTCGGGCTTGCTGGAGCAGAGGAGAGCTGGGCGAGTAATTGCTAGGCTATGGTTTTATGTTTTTTAGAGCTAGCTAAACAGGAAAGATTTACTCAGCAGGATGGGCCTTGTAGGTTTGAGCAGGAAGGCGGGTTGAAACAAGTCTTCGAGGGCTAGGGTTTAGGGTGGAAAACCGGTTCAGAGGGGCTTTTCGCTTAGTGACACATCCAGTTAGGTGTTTTGGATTGAGCTCGGTTTCGGAGAAAAGACAAGGAAACCGGGAACTGTTCGAAAACCGGGAACAGGTGGTGAGGACGTTGCCAGAGTCCTAAATCTTCCATAGAATGGTATGTGCAACACAAGTCCATATGTTGGGTGGCAGGGATGCATGACTCTCTTATTTCCTGATGTTGTTAAAGGGAGTGGCAGGTGGATGGATTCCGATTTGACGCCACACCTCCATAGCGGCACGGTGGGAGAGGAACATTTATTCTCTGTTTACTATGACATAGTGGTAGCACACGCAGTAGGGGAGTCGATCATGGTCTTTATGTGCAGGTCCGTCCTACAATTGATCCTATTTAGGTGTACGAGCCAATCAGAGGTCTTGACATTGTCCGGGACACTTGCGGGTCCCAATATAACCACAATGTTTGGGAAATTATCAAATAGAACTGATTATAAAAATAAGGTGTTTCAAGTTTATTTTGGTGTATTGGACATGTAGAAAGAATATTATTTTTGACTAGATGAGAGTAAGCAATATTTTGCAGGTTATCCATTTGTCTTCGCTCTCGATTAGCTATGTTCGATCCTCCTCCCATCGGATCAACGAGATTCTATGGTTACTGGATTTAGCTATGGTCATTCTCCTGCCATCGGATAGGTGGGAGTCTATGGTAACTTAGATACTAATGGTTGCAAAAATCTATAGCCAGGCAGGTTGGCAATCATCATAATGGATAGTTGATATATGCATCCTTCTATTATTTCAATGATTGATATTTGTATCGACCCTCTGTGATCCGTGATGTAATATATTGGTATTCGAACCTCATAATGAAATGGGTTATGTGCATCGATTGATGCAGAGTCTAGGTTGCATATCTGCCATTTTGGAAAAAACCAAGAAAGTACTCCCTCCGTTCAAAAATTATAAGATGTTTAAGCCTTTTTATGAAACTGATGTATCTAGACGCCTTTTAGCGTGTAGGTTCGGAGCAAAATGGGTGAACCTACACGTTAAAAGGTATCTAGATACATGTGTTTCAGAAAAAGGCTACCTTATCGGACGTGGCTTTTTCTGCTCCCTGGTGCATATGCACCCTTTATTTGAATTTGACTTTTGTCAAAATTTGAGATGATGAAAAAATTCAAAAAAATATGTGCACGTAGAACTTTAAGTTTTAGGTGTGCACAAAGTTGTTTTACGAAAAATGAACATTTTAGGTCGCTTGTGCAAAAAAGACAAATTTTGGTGATAAAGTAATGTGCTCCACGACGTAAAAATTTGTCTTTTTTACACATCACACAAAATATATCGGTTTTCGGTGAAATGACTTCGTATGCACCTTAAACATGAAGATACATATGATCATATTTTTTTTCAAAATTTTCAACTTTTTGAAAAATGTTTTTACATACCGGGTGCATATGCACCCGGGTATAGAAATGGATTTTCGTACCCTATCTTATATTTTTAAACTTTAAGACTATATTGGTATTACTAACACGTATATACATATTATTGGGTTTAATGCTATATGTTAGGCTGTGTCAGGTTACAATTAATTGTGGTTCTGATAAATAAATTCTAAAATTTAGCCGAGAAGTAAAATATTCTGATTATTTTGTTGGCACTTTCAAATGGTATTTGAGCACCGTCACATTCAGCATAACAAAGATTAGTTATATTTTGTAGGTTCGATCTAAGAGTATGTCTATCCACCTTAGTTTGACAAATATTTGTTAAACAGGTTGTTGAAAAAGAAAATTTGATTACCGATGGTCTATCTGTTCTATCATTACTTTCAAACTACTAGCACAGTGGCCCTTGCAATGCGAGGGTACAAGCTTCGTTTTTTTGCAATGTAAGGGCTGGAGACCTACTCATAGCATCCTCACAGAATTCAAAATAGTAGGTAGTATTTCTCGTAAATCAATTGCGAAGCGCGGGTCTCAAATATGAATAACTTTTCATAACAGTGGAGTATTCACAGGGGTAATATCAAATTCAAACTCAGATGATAGCAGGCACTAAACAAGAGCTAAACCACGATGTCTCTCACCACGTGCACATAGCGGCTGGAATACATTTTTTTGATAAATCGAATATATTTATATGGCGGAGAAACCAATTACACCTAGTCTCTGCAATGTCGAAATATCCTAATAGAAGTACGGATGCAGACAACCAAAAAAGGAAGAAGAAACTAAAAAATAAAAGCCCCGCTACAGTATTCCAGACCTTACAAGAACAGCACAAACTACCACCAAAACAACACCTGAAATCTAGGTTTGCCAAAAACGACATCTCCAAAAAGGAAACATTGCACAAGAGACGTCTTCACCCGATCGAACATGTTAGGATTTCACTCTGGAGATAGTCTCCGCTCTCAAAAAGAATGCTTTCAACAAGGTCATTGTCATGAACAACTAATTAAGACCAAACCTTGGATTTTCGTCCTAAAAGGTAAGACTTCGAACTTCACCAGTGGTGCCGCCCCTACCTGCATAGATTTGCTACAAAGCCCAAAAAACCAAGATGATTCCTCCTCAACACAGATACTTGAACCACCATTGTTAGTCCTTAAAACTTGGCTTCCATGAATTTGTCCGCATCTGACTTCACCACATACCAAAACATGTCTCCTGATGTAAATAGATAGTAGAGCTTCACGTTGCTCCCTCCATAACGAAACAGTAAAAAAAATATGGGTGCGCACGACTGAATACCACCCGATCCAGCAACTTCCAGGCATAAGGCGCGCTAGGGAGCTCGCCGGTGGAGCCTTCCAAAACTCAACAATCTAGCCAGATCAAGGAGGATAGGTAAAATGTGGATCTTTGCCTTCCCATGAGAGAAAACCTAGGACCACCACCTTTATTCAAGCCCACCCTAGAAGTCCTCATTCCACAAGCCGGAAATAGAGGATAAGACGAAATGTAGGGATGTAGAATAGGAGGCAGGCAAGAAGTGCATTCGCCAACGCTCACGCAAAAAGCTGAACAGCCATAGGCCTCTAGGCCTAGATCGGGCCGAGATTGTCTCTTGCTGGCCCTAGTGTTGGGATGCTTGAGCATCGCCGCCAGCCACACCGCGATCCCCTGTCTTGCTAGCGTCTGTGCCCCTGCACCTCATCACCTCCTCCGCAGCTTCCGAAGGCCCGCTGACACCGTGCTCCTCCCATTTGAAGTATGACATGATGCGCTATCCCCTGCTCACCTCCTTCGATGGGACGAGAGCCGCCATCGACACTGGAGTCGGTGGAAGCCAGGTGGGGACGGATTTGGGGGATGTATGGACGACAGAGTCGGGGACCTCCAGGATCGCCCAACGAGAATGAACAGGAGGTTCGAGGTGTCACCCCCTGCTGGAATACATTTGGCAGGTCACTAATTTCTAGAAGGAGTTAAAACTAGGAAAACAATACCCTAGGTGGAGTAATAACACTACTAGAAAGCCCCCCTTTGGTCCCGGTTCATAAGGGCCATTGGTCCCGGATTTTGAACCGGGACCAATCACTCGGGACCAATGCTGGTCCCAGTTCTGGCACGAATCGGGACCAATGGATCTCCACGTGGCCCACCATCGCGTGCCCTTACAGTAGGACCTTTGGTCCCGGTTCGTGGCATGAACTAGGACCAAAGGTCTTTTCTATTTATTTTTCAAAAAATCAATTTACTTTTTTGAATTTTGTTTTCCAATTTTTTTTTGAATTTATGAATATTTGGAATGGTTAATCTCTCACCCGATTCCTCTCAATCACACTTAGTTTTTGGTCAAATTCCAATATTTGGTTAAACATCTCGGTCGGTCACCCATCCTAACACTACTCCACCCCTAGCACGCTTAACATCTTTGTTTCTTCCCATCGCCCTTCCTATGTACATTTGTAACCTTATGGCTATACTATGCTATCTTGTGAGTCACACATTCTTATAATTTGAGTTACAAACATGATTTTTAATGTACAAAAATGACTAAGTAATACTAATATTGAATAAATATAGAAATAAAATATGTTTTATTATTATTTTTGCATTAATTCATTTAATATGGCATAATTCATATCTTTAAATCCATTAATTGAAATTCTACAAATAATATTTCCATTATTATCCGAAAAAAGTGAGGAATCCAAATATGTCATTTCTTTATTTTTTGAATTTTTTTAATAAAATTAAAAATCAGAATTTTGACTCTTTTGGAATTTCAAAAATCTAAAAAAACTGCAAACGGCTGAAGGCGGTTGGTATTGGTATCGTAATTTTTTGCCGATAATTTTGATATATTATATGATTTTTTGGACATCGTATGCACAAATAGCGGCCATCTGAAGTTTTTATAACGTTTTCTTACAAACAAATTTATCCCGGTTTATGTCCAATACCGAGACTAAAGAGGGACCATTTGGTCCCAGTTCGTGGCATGAACCGGGACCAATATTCCGCTGACCATTGGTCCCGGTTCATGCCATGAACCAGGACCAATACCCCGAGATGAACCGGGACCGATGTCCTGGCGGCATGAACCGGGACCGATCCTATCATTGGTCCCGATTTGTTATTCGAACCGGGATAAATGGCTTTGGGGGCTAGACCAAATACCCCTTTTCTACTAGTGTAAGGATAAAAAAGATGTCAAATGGTGTAATGAGTTCTGAGACCATCGTTGCCATGTGCTAATTAATTTACATTATCATGAAAAATTACCTATCTTCAGCAAGTAGAGAATGGTATGATTGTTAATCGTTGTCGGGATGAGACATTATAGTGGTCAAGGACAAATAATTGAACAACATTAAGATACCAAGCTCTACCGAACTCCGCACTAAAGACAAAAAAAATTGTGTTCCTCGTAGTACCCTGAAAGTCTAACGCGTGACAGTAAAATGATCGACCAATGCCAAAGAAAGTGTAGTCAAAGTTTGTAGCATCTCAAAGTTACACACGTTAAAAAACAAAATAGAGCATCATCAGTTCATCACTACACACAACCTATGACTGGATGTTCTACACAGAAAAGAAAAATAATAATCAACCAAGGAGCAAAAAAGAATCAAGGTGCCATCTCTTGTACCATCCCGCACAAGTATCCTTTACTTGAGAGTTGGAGGTCTCCCGCCATGGAGGCCACGAGGAAGCTGTGCGAAGCAATGAATAAACAGCTGCAGTTCAACTTCTTCCGGTCACAGGATTGCAATTGCAACCCGGTGAAAGCCGCAGCGCACGTTGTGAAGGCTTTTTCAGCGTCCCTGGCTCAGCTTCCTGTCCCACCGAGAATTGGGCTAAAGAATTGCAACGTGCAAGCTCCAGCTATATCGGATGTGGGTGTCGCAGCGAGTTCTGACATCATTGCTTCGAACTTCCAGATGCCTTTCATTCATATGATGTGAGCAAGCAACATCGAAGGTACATGAAGAGATAAACTAGACCACTAAAATATTGGAGAAAAAGGTTGACACCTGTCTTCAGGTATGGGAGCAAGCACGATGTATGTTATATGATGAAAATGTTCAGGCAAATATTCACTTTGTTTTCTTATCGACACTCGCTAAGGTTGATGGCAATTATTTTATAGTACGTGAAGTTGGTGGAGCAGATAAAAAGGACTAACACGTGGTTGACGAACTAAGCTATCAAATGCCCTCATTACACACGATTTGCTCGAGACAATATCTAATGGCATGTACAATTGGTTGACGTCATGTTTCCCTTATGCTTCTCATGTTAGATTTTTGTTTAGTTAGAGGCAAGAGAAATAAGAAAGAGAAGGTTGTCTTCCCTTAGTTAAGGAATGATCTCTTAGAAATAAGCGATGGTTATTTTCTCTATTATACCATATATCTTTCATTAGCAAACCAATGTCTTACTAAAAATAGTTTATTCTCATCAATTGCTACGAGGTAATGCATTGTACAACTTATATATAGTGTATTTTCTAGATAATGTGGAGAGCTAAAAAAGGAACGCTTTCTCTACCATGATGCGGGCATTGCAAAGTTAATGCATGGGTAGTTATGGAACTTCACTAGCCAGACTATATGCAACCGTTATGATTAAAACGGAAAATGTAGACATTTTTTTCCATCCGCCATGTCGCTCTAGGGCGCGACTCAGGCGATTCCTTACCTAGGCACCGCCCCAACCCCTCTGCCTTCACTCGAAGCAGCTGCCGGAGGAAGCCCCTGGGAAAATCCTACGACACCGACGACAACGGTGAGCCTTCATCTCCTTGCGCGACGGGTGGCGCCGCGGGACTTTCGTCCCCATGCGCCGGGATCTCTGGCTACTGCAGAATGACGTTATTCGACGGTGAGATGCATGCAACGGAGTGGGACACCGTAGCGGAGGATGTGGCCGCCGGCGCGACATGGACCCTCAGCGGAATATCGGTGTAACGCCCCAATATGCACTCCGAATTCCGAAAAAACTCAACTAGCACTAGTTGAGGCTTAACACCCCCCCCCCCCCCCCCCCCCCCGTGCATGCGCCCCACCACCGATCTCTTCCACATCCCTCTGTTCCCCTCATGTGCCGCGAGCTGTCACCACAGCCCCCCACCTCCGGTGAACAGCGCCCTCGCATCTTTCCCACAAACACTACCTCTCTCTCGTTCAGGCCCCTCTCTCGTTCAGGCCCCTCTCTCCCCGAATCCTTCCCTTTATTCTAGCGTGATGCCCTCCACCCCGATCCACATCTCACCGTTTGGCCTCACCCAAGCATCACCCGCCTTCCTGCACCAATGGGCCTTACTGAGATCCGTGGCTGCCACACCTGCCTTTGTCGTCGCATGACACCGATCGCCGAGGATCGCTATGTGACTGCCTCACTTCACCGCGCCAGCTGACAAACCCAAGAACACAGAGGACAGATGGGTGGTGACGCGCGGGGCCTTAGGGGCTCTAGCATGTCGGCCTGGCTCAGGTGGCCACCTTCTTCGCTGCTCCGCCAATTGAGGCACCAACTATAGACAAAGGCGAGGTCGTGCACCACACCACGATTAGGACGGGAGTCCAAAGTAATCGAGATCCTTGTCGAGCGCGTGATCCCGCTTCCTCGCCGTCCACATCATCTCCTTCCTCGCCGTCTACCGCATCAACCAGCACAGCTGTCATTGCACTACAAGGAAATTTTCTTGCTTGTGTTGTATTTCCTCTGTTCAGAAATATAAGACTGACGAGGGTTTAACTCATCAATGCCCATTGTTATGGACTTGGGTTTTGGAGAAGGAGGGAGTGCCGGAGACATCTATCGGCTAGCAAACAAGCACACGGGGGACAAAGGATTTACCCAGGTTCAGGCCTCGTAGAGGTCCCTACTCCTGCTTGTCTGCTCGTGGAATTATCAAAGGAGTCGAAAGTTACAATGGTGCGCAGATGCAATCTGGCGAGAGTTGTGGAAACTAGGGTTGCGTGTGTCCTCCTCCCCGCCCCCTCCTAGACTTTATATAGATAGGCTAGGTCCCAGGTAGCAGGTCGAGTCGGTTACAAATTAGGGTTTTCCCCTTCAAACTTTCTATCTTTAACTTCTTCTTGTCTCTCAAGCAATCGAGAGTTCGCAGGTTACTCGAGTCCTTTCGGCTGGGCCTTGGCGACACCGTGGGCCTGTACGTATTTAGACCGTATATCCCAAGCTCGAGTACCTGTAGGGTATACCCATGTCAGTAGCCCCCGAGTATCCAGTGGAATCGCAGATTCGACTGGGTACTTTTTGAAGTCTTCGAGTGCCTAAATGAGTACATTTTTCGACTTCTTTCATTTATGTCATAGGGATTGTTGATATACGTGCCTGATATAGCCGAAGTATCGGTATCAGTTAACCACCTTAGGGTGAAACAACGCAATCTACTCGAACTCGAGTACCCGGACTCAAATCCGGAAAAGTGCTGGCGTAATTCGACTCAGGCCACAGAGGTGTTACAAGAGTCGAATTCCAGTTATATGGGTGTGAGCACTTGACGCGTCCGTCAAGTCATGTTCATCGTGCCTGTAGGCACGGATATATTTCTGGTAGTGCACAGTTAAATACGTTGCCAGGCCTCATTCAGGTCTTACCTTCACGCTGTAAGCGCGGCATCCAAATTTTATCATCGCGGAGATGATTTGGGCGACCCAGGAGACGTAGTCTCTTTGTAGGGAGAATTATGAGTGCAGATGTAATCAACACACAATTTTTGTGCAAATAATCATAGGGTGCGCGACCAGCGCTCCCTATGGGAGTAGCCTCCGAGTGCCTGGTTGAGTCGAAGACTCAGGCAGGGACTAAAGAAATTTTGCGACTGTTGTCGTCTTTGTTTTTTTGTTTCAGTCGAAATTGTTTCCGGCGCTCCCTATGGGAGTAACCCACGTCCATAGTCGAATCGTGTTTCGAGTGGTTGGGTTTGATTGTGATTGCATGTATCCCTGCAATAAGAAAATAAAATCATAGGGTGCGCGACCAACGCTCCCTATGGGAGTAGCCCCCTAAAGTCGACGACTCCAGCAAGGACTAAAGTAGTCGAAGTTTTCCGCTGCGTGGCTGTTGATGACGTCAGTGCTAACGCTTGCATGACCTCAGTTGCCCGCGTGAGCGGTTTTGACGGGACGTGACGAGCGGTGGGTCCCACTTTCTGACTTTGGTTTGACTGGGCGTGCGTAATCTTATTTTTAACTGTACCTCCTCGATTTCCGCACATAACGGGAGCAGTGGAGGGACGGTTCACGCTTCCTCTTCTCCACGTGTCGAGCGCGATGCGTGCCACGCGTCCAGTAGGGTTTTTGTGAGCCGTTGGATTGCATCTCCTAAGGGTTAAGTAGCGATGCTACGGCGGTAATTTTCCATCTGCGCCCTTTTTTTCCTCGCTGCCATCGCCATTGCTGCTGCTCATCTTCTTTTCCCCTGCGCTCATCTCCTCCTCAGCTCTAGACCACCTCCGCTCGTTTCCAAGTTATTTCCTGTGCTCTCATCGCCGCCGCGCAATGGGAAAGAAGAAAGGAGGCGCTGCCGCTGAATCCGCGGCCACCATTGCCGCGACGAAGAAGAAGGGTGGCCCCGCTGCTGCGGGCACCAGTGCCGCCGCCGGCGGGAAAAAGAAGGTCGCGGGCACCCGCGTGACCAATGGCGCATGGCGTCCTTCTATCATCAAGGCTTCAGATCTCCGTCTTCCTTGCCAAGACGGAGTTATTTCCGCAGCAGTCGCCGATGCGCGCGTCCCCAGCGGTGAGACCATTCCTGTGCCTCCTGTTGGTTTTCGAGTGATGTTTCTTGCATTCGTCATTCGCGGTCTTTCTTTGCCTCTGCACCCCTTTCTTAGGGGTCTCCTTTGTTTCTACGGGCTCTAGCTCCATCAGCTGTCCCCAAATTCAATTCTCCAGATCACCTGTTTCATCACTCTTTGCGAGTGCTGGCTCGAAATCGAGCCGCACTTTGGCCTTTTCAAGCGCTTATTTAAACTGAAGCGTCAGTCTGCATCTGGGTCTCTAGTTTACGACGTAGGTGGTTGTGGAATCCATGTCGACCCGTCCGTCACCTACTTCGACATCAAGCTCGCCAAGTCCGTCCAGGGATGGAGGGACAGATGGTTTTATGTTCGCGACCAGAAGGCCAAGGACGAGCATTTTGGACTCGCGCCTTTCGATCCCGCGACTCTCTGCTAGAAGATGAGTTCTTGGAAGAACGTGATCATGCCTTCCGAACTCGCGGAGACAGACGTGCTATATCAACGCGTCTGCGACCTTGAGAGTCGCATAGGCGCAGAAGAGGGAGGTTGTACCCTTGTCAGGACTTGGCTGTGTCGTCGCGTCCAGCCTCTCTAGGCTAGAGTCCATCCCATGTTTCAATGGGGTGGTGCTGATGATGCCACTCGCGTGTCTGCCGATGGCATGTCCGCGAGTGAGGTAGATAAGAGGGTGCGACTGGTCACGAAGTATACCTTCAAGGATGTGCTTCTGAATGAGCCAGTCGTTCCTCCTTTCGATGCTTCAAATCCTCCTCCTGAGGTATAGTTGTGCTACGCAGTAGCTTATTTTCGCGATTGTTTTTCTGTTGCTTACTTGCTCCTTTTGCTCATCTTTGCTGTTTGTATGCAGGATTGGGCGGTGTCGCCTTGTATGCCTCCTCTCCCTGAGGGTATTATTCCTCGCGATGCTTTGGAAGAGGACGAGTCTGAGCCGACTGTCCCTTCTGATGTGGAAGAGGAAGCCCCCGAGTCCGGGAGCCCAGATACTCGCAAGCGTTCGCGCAGCGAGGATTCCGGCGCGTCGACTCCTTCGACTCCAGAAGGCACGACTGTTGGCGCGGAGTCGCCAATTCCAGCTGTCCCTGTGAGGGCTGTGGCACCGTCGTCCCGCAAGAAGATGCGACTGCCCAAGGAGTCTTCATCGGAGTCGGCGGAGGCCACGTTTGATCTTGAAAAGTTTGACTGGTAAGTTTGCGAGTTCATTCATTCTTTTCTATTTTCTTTCTTGCTGGCTTTGCCCTGCAGTTTGCCTTTTCCCAATGTGAATTTTGTCTTGCAGTCAAGAGGCGTCGTCATCTTCTGGCGACGTCGAGTTTTTGAAGGAATCGGGAGTCGCAACCTCAAGGGCCAAGGTAGAGGTCGAGCGCGCTCCTTCTCCTCTGGCAGCGGCCCACTCCGGGCACAATTCTTCGAGCTCTCCTCACGTAGGGGAGCATCGGATAGTTGCTCGAATGACGGTTCAGCAAACTTCCTCGGAGTCGCTAGAGGACCATGTAAGTACATCTTTCCTTCTTTTTTAGTGTAGCAGTCAACGCCTTCTACTGCCCTCTCTAATTCCTTGTTTTGTGCAATAGTCCCTTGTAAAGGAAGCCGCCCAAGTGGCGGGGTAGGTGATGGCGATGGGTCGTCAGCATGCAATGCTGGAGACGCGTCATCGTGTTGTCGAAAGTGAGTGTTCTACACTTATTCTTTTCGTCTTCCCTCTTATTGATATAATCGACTCATAGTCGATTTTTGACTGCCATGTAGCTGAGCATAACGCATTACTGCGCAACGTCGCCACCTTAGAGAAGACATTAGCCGCAGCTGTGAAGGGGCGCGACGAGGCAATCGTGGCTCGTGATGATGCCCAGAAGCGCGAAGAGGATCTGCGCGCCTCCTTTGCGGCTAGGGAAAAGTTGTTCGAGGAGCAACTGTTCTCAGTCGCCAAGGCCCTCTCAGGTACCTTTACTTTTGGTCTAAGAACAGGCCTGCTGGCGAGTGTGCTTGTGAATATTTATGCTTATCCTGAATGCACCTATTCCCCTTGCCTTTGTGTTAATTTGATCGCCTTATTTGCTTCTGTCTTGACTTGTGGTAGGGCACATCGTGTGGTCCCGTAGGGGGAACCCAGGACTCACCATCTCTTGATGAGACAGTGGCACCGCCGCGCTCCAGGGTAGAGGAGCTGTCCTTGCTGTCGCGACTTCGTGGCCGTATGAAGCAGCTGGAGCGTGAGTTGCCCCTGATCCGCGGTAACGCAGATGTGTGGAAGTCAAAGGCGGAAAAAGCCGCCGCCCGCAAGCAATATCTGCTTGGCGTGGTGACGCAGCGGGCGACCAGTTTAAGTGTTAGTTTGCTTGTCCTCATCTTTTCCTTTGTAGTTAGTCGCAGTGGTACGTTGTACTCATGCTGTTGGTGCTGCTTCGCGTAGTTGTTAGCGCACGCCATCCGCAGGAGGAGAGGGGTAGGATTGCCATCCACCTTCATGGTCTCTCCCAGGAGCAACTTCAAGAGAGTGGATACTTCTGGGTGGATCATGATCGTGCGACTGCGTTGGCAACCCTCCAGGATCACGCTTCGCGAGGGCTGCTCTTCCTGAAGAAGTCGCAGTCATGTTTGAAGAATATCTATCGGGCGATGTTCCCGTTGGATGACACTCCATCAAGCATGTTGGCTCTCCTGGCCAAATTTCAAGATACGTCCACACATTCGCGAGTGCGTGAGGCAGCAGTTGGTGGCTGGCGCCAAAGCTGCCCTCTCGATGGTGCGATTGCACAGGCCTGACGTGGATGTCGTCGCCGTAGCTTCCGGTCAGCCAGCGCCGTCAGCCGGATCTGCTTGGAATATGGTGCCGCACTATCAAGCGGTGGACCGCCCAGCAGAGGAGATTGTCGACTTCTTCTAGGAACAAACCAATGTTCTTCTGTTGCAGCAGTAACCAGATTTGTGTCCTGCATATAAGTGTATTTGTGCTATAAGGTTCATATATATGTTATAAATAATTTATTGTCAAACGTGTATAAACAGCTTTGTTAGCGTGAGGTGCGTTGCACTATGCGAGTCCTTTTCGTTAGCCTGGCCATCCCTTTTGTCAACCTGCCAGGTGCGTTGCAGCTGGGTTGGGTTTTCATTAAGGGGTTTGATTGATGTGCCAGCTACTCAGGATATCGCGTTTATTGGTTCGAAGAACAGATGTATGTAGGGTGGCGCAGCCCCCGAGTATAAAATTGACAGAAGTGAAAAGAAAACACAGAGTTTTGGGACACTTAGCTTTTATTTATTTGGAGAACAGTACGAGGTACAATGTGTGGCTAAGTAGCCTTGGCTGGGTAGCCTTATTTGCGATGTAAAAGTAAAACAACTAGGAGTAGAAGCGTCGCAGTTGTGCGACGTTCCAAGGGTTGGAGTATGCGACTCCTGTCTCTAAGTCTTGAAGGCGATAGGCGCCACCTGGGATTATTTCTGTAATCAAGTATGGTCCTTCCCAGGGGGACTCGAGCTTGAGATGCCCCTGCTGCTTCAGTCGCAGGACCAGGTCACCTTCGACGAAGGATCTGGGGCGAAGCCTTCTACTGTGGTAGTTGCGCAGGTTCTGCTGGTAGATCGTGGATCTTTCTGCGGCGATTTCTCTTGCCTCGTCGAGGAGGTCTACGGAGTCTTCGAGTGCAAGAGATGACTCTTCTTTGCTGTAAGCGACTATGCGCGGCGCCTTGTACCTTACTTCGGCGGGTAGTACCGCTTCTGCTCCGTGGACCATAAAGAATGGCTTATAGCCTATGGCGCTGTTTGGAGTTGTACGTAGGCTCCAGAGTACGGATTGGAGCTCATCTAGCCAGCAACACGCGGCTTGTTCGAGTGGTCAAAGGAGTCACTTCTTCATGCCGCTGTAGACGAGCCCGTTTGCTTTTTCCACCTGACCGCTGGTCTGTGGATGCGCGACTGAGGCATAACTGATGTTGATCCCCAGGTTTCCACAGAATTCTTGGAACTCTTTGGATGTGAAGTTCGTCCCGTTATCAGTGATGATGTTGTGCGGCACGCCGAAGCGGTAGACGATGGACTCGAAGAACTTGACCGCGTTGTGACCTGATTGCTTGGTCACTTGCATGGCTTCAATCCACTTGGTGAATTTGTCGACCACAACCAAGAGGTAGACGTAGCCTCCTTGCGAGGACCTTGGGAGCTTGCCTACCATGTCGAGCCCCCATTGTGCGAAGGGCCAGGCCAATGGAATAGGCCGTAGTTCTGCGCCTAGTGCGTGTGGTTTGTCCGCGAATCGCTGACAAGCGTTGCACTTTTGGACTATGTCCTTGGCGTCGCGCATGGCCGTAGGCCAGTAAAATCCAGCTCGTAGAGCTTTGGCAACGAGGGCGCGACTGCCGGCGTGGTGTCCGCAAGTCCCTTCATGTATGTCGAGGAGGACAGCTCTTCTATCGGCCAAGAAGACGCATCATTGTAACACGCCTGTGATGCTGCGTTTATACAGTTCGCCGTTGATAACGGCGAATGCCTTGGAGCGTCACGCGATGTGCCGTGCGTCTGTCGGGTCGTCCGGTAGGCGCTTGCTGAGGAGATATGTAATGTACGGCTACGTCCAGGATTGTTCGATCATCATGACGCTCATTGGCCCTTCGAGTCCTGTGTCTGGCTCCAAGTTATCGAGTGCCATTGGCTCATTGGGTGGCGTAGCCCCCGAGTCTGTTGCTGCGCTTGTTTTCTTCTCTGCGGCCTTTGGCTTGATGGAGCGTTCACAGATGCGCTCGAGAAATACCCCAGGTGGTATGGGGGCGCAGGTAGAGCCTATGTTGGCAAGTGTGTCCGCCTCCTCGTTGCTTTCGCGACCTACATGTCGCAACTCGCAACCATCGAAGTCTCCCTCGAGTGTATCGTAGAGGTCGCGGTATGCGATCATGTTGTCATTTAGTGCGTCGCACTCGTGCATTGTTTGGTTGACGACCAGCTTGGAGTCGCCATATATGATGAGCCTCTTTGCACCGCAGGCTTTTGCCATCCTCATCCCGTTCAATAGGGCCTCGTATTCATCCTTGTTGTTTGAGGTGTGAACTGCATTCGCAGGATGTATTTCAGCTTGTCCCCTTGAGGTGATGTCAGTATGACACCTCCTCCTGCTCCGTCTTTCTACTTGGATCCATCGAAGTGCATTGTCCAGAGGTAGGACATATCTGGCTTGTCCGGGAGTTGGTTTTCCATCCAATGCACGAGGAAGTCAGGGAAAACTTGCGACTTGATTGCGTCGCGCTTTTCGTATGTGATGTCTTAAGGAGACAGTTCGATTCCCCAAAGCGCGACTCGTCCCGTGGCATCGGGGTTATGGAGGATATGTCCCAATGGGGCGTCACTAACTACCACGATTGGGTGTTCCTGGAAGTAATGGTGCAGTCGTCGGGCGGTCATGAAGACGTCGTACGCCAGCTTCTGGTAGTGCGGGTACCGCTGTTTTGTTGGCGTGAGGACCTCGCTGAGGTAGTATACCGGGCGTTGTACGCCATGGACCTTGTTTTCCTCGGCCCGCTCGACAACAAGCACTATACTAACCACTTGGTTGGTAGCAGAGATGTACAGCAGTAGTGGCTCCCTTTCTCGTGGAGTCACCAGTACTGGTGAGGTGGATAACAGGCGCTTGAGATCTTCGAATGCTTCTTGCGCTTCCTTGGTCCACTCGAATTTGTCAGCTTTGCGGAGGAGCTGATAGAAGGGCAGTGCCTTTTCTCCCATTCGACTGATAAATCAACTGAGGGCCACGATTCGTCTGGCTAGTTGCTGGACGCCTCTTATGTTCTTTGGCTTCTCCATTGCCAGTATGGCCTTTATATTTTTCGGGTTTGCCTCAATCCCTCTCGCGGAGATGAGATACCCGAGTAGCTGCCCAGATGGTACGCCGAAGGCGCATTTGTCCGGATTGAGCTTAATCCGGTAACGATCAAGATTGGCGAATGTTTCGCGCAAGTCGTCGATTAGAGAGGCTTCCTCCTTGGTTTTGATTACTATGTCGTCGACATTGACTTGGATGTTGCGACCCAATTGCTCCTTGAGGCAAGCCTGCATGCACCGCTGGTAGGTGGCTCCCGTGTTTTTTAGCCCGAAGGGCATTGTGTTGTAGCAGAACACACCGAAGGGTGTTGTAAACGCGGTCTTCTCCTGGTCTTCCTCCTTCATTCGAATTTGGTTATAGCCTGAGTAGGCATCGAGGAAGCAGAGGCGCTCGCATCCAGCGGTGGAGTCGATGATTTGATCGATCCGTGGTAGCGGGAAGTGGTCTTTTGGGCAGTGCTTGTTTAAAGAAGTGAAGTCCACGCACATCCGTAGGATGTCCGTGTCCTTTTTTGGCACCAACACCGTATTGGTGAGCCAAGAGCTTTCCTTGATCTCTCGTATGAATTTGGCCTCAAGGAGTCTGTTGATCTCCATTCCGACTGCCTATGTTCGTGGCTCAGACAGTCGCCTGATTGTTTGCTTGACTGGCCTTCCATCGGGGTTGACATTGAGTGCATGCTCGGCGAATTCCCTACGAACTCCTAGCATGTCCGCAGGACACCAGGCAAAAATTTCCCAGTGCTCACGGAGGAATTCGACGAGCACGAGTTCCTATGGGGGACTCCAGTTGTTGGCGATGAGGGCTGTTTTGGCGGGATCTGTCGGATGGACCTGCACCTTCTTTGTGTGCACAGATGAGTCGAAGGAGAGATCAGGTGAGCTTGGCCTACTCAGGGGAGGCAGACTGTTGTTTGTTGTTTCCTTCAATCGCGCGAGCTCCTCCTGCATGTCGAAGGACTGGGAGATTCTGTTGAATTCCCTGTCGCAACTGTCATATCGCTCAAAGCTCCTGTTGATCGTGATGACGCCGTTGGGACCTGGCATTTTCATCTGCAGGTAGGCGTAGTGGGGTACCGCCATGAACCTAGCGAACGCGGCGCGTCCGAGGATGCAGTGGTATTGTGAGGGCCATTCGACGACCTCAAAGTCAATGCGCTCGCGCCGGAAGTTCTTTGGCGTGCCGAATATGATGTCGAGGTTGATTTTGCCCAGGGGGTATAAGCCTTTCCCTGGGACGATGCCGTGGAACGTTATGTCCGATGCCTCCAGGCAGGTTAGTGGAATCCTCATTGCTCGCAAGGTACTCGCGAATATGAGGTTGATGCTGCTTCCGCCATCCATGAAGACGCGACTCATGTCTAAGCCTCCAATTTGCGCCTCGAGTACGAGGGGGCAATGACCTGGGCGAGGTACTTGAGGTGGGTGGTCGCGTTTATCGAAGGTGATGCACGACTCACTGCCACTAAGGTACTCAGTGGTGGATGGTGGTGAGTGTGTGGCCAAGTTGACTTGGCGAGTGATGGCTTTCTGCACCCTGTTGGAGGGGCGCCCCTATTGGATCATCATGGTACCCATGGCCCGTGGGTACGGTTCTCCTCCGTGGTGCTGGTCTAGTGCAGCTCCGTTCGGGGGTGGCCTCGGTGGTGGTGGCGGTGCGCCATGTGCCACGACGCCTGGAGCGGCTCCGTAGCCTCTTTCGACTGCGGTGCGGTTCATCCGAACCAATCCCTCGTGTAGCTTGAGGAACTCGCGGCAGTCCTTGAGGAGGTGGCTGGACTTTCTCTTGCCATCATGCTTGTCAATGTAGAAGTGTACCGTGCATGGCCCAGACAGTTTTTCCTCGATGGAGGTCGCGGGTGCCTCGTCGCGAGTGCGGCGTTGCCACACTTGCATGGTTTTCCCGGAGTCGCGGTATCCGCCGCTGCGGTATCTGTTGTTGCGGTTGTCATCGCGTCTATCGGCGTAGCCGGCTGCGACCATGTTGACATCGTCACGGTAATCGTAGATGCGCATGCGGCGTTTTCCTCGGCGGTCGCGTCTGCGTTCGAGTTCTGCCTCCTCGTCGGAGTGACCGCGGTTCTTCACCGAATCTTCTCCATCAGCCTACCGATTCACGATCTCCATCAGGTGGTCGATGGTCCGGGGCTTTGAGCGGCCCAGCTCCTCCCTGAGCTCTAGACGGCGAACGCCACTGTTTAATGCATCAATCGCGCGGTCCTCCGAGATGTTTTCCGCAGAGTTCTTGATGATGGACCACCTTTGGATGTATGAGCGCAGAGATTCGCCAGATCTTTGCTGGCAGCATCTCAGTTCTTCGATTGATGCGGGCCGTTTGTAAGTGCCCTTAAAGTTGCGCAGGAAGCTGTAAACCAGCTCATCCCAAATGCGAATGGATCCGCGTGGGAGGTTATTGAGCCATGCTCGGGCGGCGCCCTGCAGCTGTAGCTGCAAACATTGCATGGCAGTACTTCGACTGCCTCCGTGGAGCCTGACAGAGGAGATGTGATCCTCTAGCCAGATTTTAGGGTCTTGTAGACCGTCGAACTTCGGATTTTCCAATGGAAGTTTAAACCCCTTAGGCATTCGCTTCTTCCTCATGGATCTGCTGAAGCATCTGGCGCCGCAGAGCTCCCCGTCTTCCTCTTCCGAGTTAGTCGACCGAGCACGTCGTGCCCTTGACTTGTTGATCTTGCATTGTGTGAGGTCGTTGCACGCATCGTAGTCGCGATCGTGTCGTCGTGAGCGACGGCGTCGAGACAGGTCGTGACTGTCATTGCTGGATGAGGGCGAGGAGTAGCGTTTTGCTAGCGCTTTGCCCTTTTTTGGGTCTGGTACCGGCTCCTTGTCGAGGGCGGCCTCGATTAGCCCCAAACCCGCGATCGTAGATCGGTGCATGGTGGTTCGGGGATCTCCAGCCGGTGGCTGGTTTTTGAGGAGGTACATGGTGGCTGTTGTCACCGCGGCCTGCGGCGTCCTGGGGACCACGTTGCCTCTCGTGTCGACTGTCATAGAGCCGGAGTCGAGGACTTTCGCAGCGTCTATTCGCTCTTATTCGTTGAGGTGAGTCATTCGCGACTACATCTTTTTGGCGACGTACTCGTTGCCTCGTGAGGAGGATCCTCCGTAGGAGGAGAGCCCAGCGCGACGAAGGCTCGACTCGTCCGCTGCCTTTTTACGCGCCTCAAGTTGCGTGATTGCTTGTTTTTGGCGCGTGAACTCTTCTTTTAGGAGCCAGTGGTAGCCCATCAGTAGTTCCTGTGGGGACGTGAACTCTTCTTTTTACGCTCCCACTCTTGCTCGTTGAGCCTGATTACGACGCGTTCGCCGATTTGTTCATTGATTATGCTGGGAGGTTCGACTGCTCCCCCATTGGCGTCGTTACCGCCGTTGCGACCATTGCCAGTGTTACGCTGTTTCCGCGGTTGGCGGAGGTGTCGCCTGCGTTAATGACGGCACACATGAAGTGATTGGGGAAGCTGCTGCTTCCACAACTTTCAGATTCGGAACCGTAGGTTCCATCTTGTGTGGCCAGATCGCTCAGATCAGAGTCGCGACTACTGTTGCGGATCGTGTTTCCGACTGCCACCGGAGTATTGAGCTCGCTGAGGATGCCGATCGATGGAGGGAACCATGATGTCGGGGCAATTGTCGGTGCTGTCAGTTGATCAGGCATGCGAAGCATGCCCATCTGACCAACTTGGAAGCGGAAGCTCCCAATCGCCAGGCTAATTCCGTCGCCCACGGATTCGAAGGCCGGGCAGGTGGCCGGCGTGTGGACAGTGAAGTCGAAGGCACCGAAGAGCTGGCGAATCTCCACTGTTGCGGAGTTGTATGTCGCAGTTGATGGGGCCGAAGAAGCCGCAACATCAGCACTCCCAATTCCCACAGACTGCGCCAATTGACGAGGGTTTAACTCATCAATGCCCATTGTTATGGACTTGGGTTTTGGAGAAGGAGGGAGTGCTGGAGACATCTATCGGCTAGCAAACAAGCACACAGGGGACAAAGGATTTACCCAGGTTCAGGCCTCGTAGAGGTCCCTACTCCTGCTTGTCTTCTCGTGGAATTATCGAAGGAGTCGAAAGTTACAATGGTGCGCAGATGCAATCGGGCGAGAGTTGTGGAAACTAGGGTTGCGTGTGTCCTCCTCGCCGCCCCCTCCTAGCCTTTATATAGATAGGCTAGGTCCCAGGTAGCAGGTCGAGTCGGTTACAAATTAGGGTTTTCCCCTTAAAACTTTCTATCTTTAACTTCTTCTTGTCTCTCAAGCAATAGAGAGTCCGCAGGTTACTCGAGTCCTTTTGTCTGGGCCTTGGCGACACCGTGGGCCTGTACGTATTTAGACCATATATACCAAGCTCGAGTACCTGTAGGGTATACCCATGTGAAAGACGTTTTAGCTTCGTGAAATGAATGTATCTAGACGCCTTTTATTGTATAGGTTCACCCATCTGCCACATCACCCATCACAGCTGTCATTGCACTCCAAGGTGATTTTCTTGCTTGTGTTGTACTTCCTCTGTTCAGAAATATAAGACGTTTTAGCTTTATGAATTGAATGTATCTAGACGTTCTTTAGTGTAGAGGTTCAAGTGAACCTATACACTAAAAGGCGTCTAGATACATTCATTTCACGAAGCTAAAATGTCTTATATTTGTGAACGGAGGCAGTAGATATATTGGGTGTTATGATTAAATTTTAAATAAAGATTCAATTACAGGTATTTTACTCTTTTTAGGTTCTAGTCAAGATCTGTTGATTTATTATTGTTGAAGTTTGTTTAGTTAGAGCTTAAACGAGTAAAGTTTGAGTAGTGTGGTTAAAATAGTTTACTTAATTATTCAGTGATTTTGGTTCAAACTAAACCTAGATCATATCAAGGATGCTTAACTAGTTGTTAGGTTATCACTAGTAGGAAAATCAGATATTTGAGTATATGAAATTATCACTAGTAGGAAAATCCATAGTGGCGGCGTTCAGAAAAGGTGGTTGATGTCTACGCACTTCTATTCTTGTAGACAGTTGTTGGGGCTCCAAGTGCAGAGGTTTGTAGAACAGCAGCAAGTTTTCCCTTAAGTGGATCACCCAAGGTTTATCGACCTCAGGGAGGAAGTGGTCAATGGTATTCCCTCTCAAGCAATCATGCAACCAAGATACAAGAAGTCTCTTGTGTCCCCAACACACGCAATACACTTGTCAGGTGTATAGGTGCACTAGTTCAGCGAAGAGATAGTGAAATGCAAGTGGTATGGATATAAGACAACAGTGCTAGAAAATATCTTGATGGCGTGGAAGAGACTAAAGGCAAACTGAAATAAAGATGGCAACAAGCAAACATGTAATAGATCTAGTTGCAAACGGTGTTTCAATGCTTAGAAACAAGGCCTAGGGATCATACTTTCACTAGTGAACACTCTCATATAAATATATTATCTTCATGATACTACTCTGAACTACTCTCCGGTTGGACACTCTAATTCATGGTAGGGCTATAACAGCACACATCAAAGTAAGCCTTTCGCATCTAGGTAAACCCACACTGTCACCTTGAGCACTAGATGGTTCCAACAAACACCACAGTTTCATAAAGACATCCAACTCCAAATATAACTCATAACAAGTATTTGTAATCTCTAGCCTAAGTGCTACCATGGTGTGCACGCTGTCACTTTCACACACATGGGGAGAGCAGCGATCTATTAAAGCACTTGATGAAGGAAATATGCCCTGAGAGGCAATAATAAAGTTGTTATTATATATTTCTTGTATATGATAGATGTTTATTTTGCATGCTATAATTGTATTGATAGGAAACATAAATACATGTGTGTTTAATAAACAAAAAGGGTTCCTAGTTATGCCTCTCTTATAGACTAGCTTGTTGATTAACAAGATGATCAAAGTTTCCTGATCATGGACATTGGATGTTGTTAATAACAAGGTCACAGCATTTGTGAAATGATGTGATGAACATTCATCCGAAGTATAGCATTACGATCAAGTCACTATGTTTATATTGCTATAACATCATACAAAGTAGTCTTAGTCCTTAGACCATGAGATCATGTTAATTGCTAACACCGGAAGAGTATCTTGATAACATCAAACGTCACACCGTAACAGGGTGACTATAAAGATGGGTTCAGTACTACGAAGGTGTTATGTTGAGGCTCATGGATCAAGAGTGGAATTTGTCAATCCAGATGACGGATAGATATACTCTGGGCCCTCTTGGTGATATCCCATTAATATAGCTTGCAAGCAAGTGATGTGATCACTACAATGTTATATCACGGGAACGAGAAAAGAGTGCATGTCAGTAACGAGATCAAAATAGGTATTTGGATACCGATGATTGAATCTCGAACATGTATTATATCATGAGACAAAGGGATTAAATTGCTGACGTTAAAGGTTCTCACGATCACAGAAGTCATCGTTGAATATGCAGGAGTCAGTATGGATCTCCAGGTCCCGCTTCTGATTATTGATCTGAGAGGAGTCTCAATCATGTCTGCATTATTCGCGAACCGTAGGGTGACACACTTAAGGGTTGCCGGACATCATTTAGGAGCACATATGTTCCAGACAAAAGGTTTGCAAAGCGCAGGAAATGTTTCGATAGAAACCGGAATTGTTTCGGGTGAAATTGCAGAAAGTGGTTCTGCATGTGATATTGAAATGTTGCAAGGGTTTTATGTGAATGTTTTTTAATTAAAGTAATTAACAAAATTCTGAATAAAATAAATAAAAGAGTTTTATTAAATGAGAGAGCATTAAATTTGGAGAAATTTAATGCATTTAAAGTGGAGACTTTAAAAGAGAATGTTAAGGGGCATTTTAATGTGGAGGGGTTACCACCACATGAATGGGGAGGTGAGGGGTCACCACCCCATCCACCGGCCATGGAGAGAGGGGACACCCCCCTCCTCCTATAAAAGGCCACCCATTCCCTCCTTCATCCACACACCTCCTCGTGAAGGATCTCTCTCCCCCTCTAGATTTTCCCCCATGGTCTCAGATTAGCGAGATACATGTTCCCGGTGTCCTTGCGTCTGGAAGGAGTTGCGCTTCCGCTGATTCGCTGGAGCAAGGAGGTGGAGGTTGTCCGGTGGCTTGAACGTGTGTGCGAGGACGGATGCGCTGCTGATTTGTGGCGCTCGAACTTCCACACGATCTTGAGATCGGCAAGCGTACGACTACATCAACCACGAGTTCCTACTCGTTAACAAAACTCATTGTCTTCGAGGGTAAGTTCTCCATGGATGTATGTCCACCCGTTGCTCTGTATATAATAGATAGATCTTGGCATATAGTTCTCATCGTAGGAATTTTTTTGTTTTCTATGCTGCGGACCCAACACTTGAGTAGCAAGGTAGATCTACTTGATTACAAAGCTCATGATCGCAATATGTTCATGCATAGAGAGAGATGAACACATAGCTATCTGTAGAGCCCTTAGCCTCGAGGAAGAACTACTCCCTCCTCATCATGGGAGTCAGCAACAGCGATGGAGATGGCGGTGGAGTTGATGGAGATGGCGGTGAAGATGGTGAAGAGGCGACAGCGGCGCCGGCGCCGACGCCGGCGCGGTGAACTTCTTCCCCGCCACCGGTATCACAGGGGAGCACCGCCCCTTAGCCCCCTTCCTTCATGGCTTATTGGGAGCCCTCTCCCATGGAGATGAGATCTATGGGGGAGGCAAAAACGTCGCTTTGGTGGCTGCAAATTCGTGGGTGGAGGTTTGACGATTTAGGGTTTTTGCACCGGGAGGCATCTTATAGGCGAAGAGGCAAGGTCGATGGACGGCCATGGCGCCATAAAATAGCTAGATGTCTACGCACTTCTATTCTTGTGAACAGTTGTTGGGCCTCCAAGTGCAGAGATTTAGAACAACGACAAGTTTTCCCTTAAGTGGATCATCCAAGGTTTATCGAACTCAAGGAGGAAGTGGTCAAAGGTATTCCCTCTCAAGCAATCCTGCAATCAAGATACAAGAAGTCGCTTGTGTCTCTAACACACCCAATACACTTGTCAGGTGTATAGGTGCACTAGTTCGGCGAAGAGATAGTGAAATACAAGTGGTATGGATATAAGACAACGGTGCTAGAAAATAGCTTGATCGCGTGGAAGAGACTAAAGGCAAACTGAAATAAAGATGGCAACAAGCAAACATGTAACGGATCTAGTTGCAAACGGTGTTTCAATGCTTAGAAACAAGGCTTACGGATCATACTTTCACTAGTGAACACTCTCATATAAATATATTATCTTCATGATACTACTCTGAACTACTCTCCGGTTGGACACTCTAATCCATGGTAGGGCTATAACAGCACACCTCAAAGTAAGCCTTTCCCATCTACGTAACCCCACACTATCACCTTGAGCACTAGATGGTTCCAACAAACACCACAATTTCATAAAGACATCCAACTCCAAATATAACTCATAAAAAGTATTTGTAATCTCTAGCCTAAGTGCCACCATGGTGTGCACGCTGTCACTTTCACACACATGGGGAGAGAAGAGATCTATTAAAGCACTTGAGTAGCAAGGTAGATCTACTTGATTACAAAGCTCATGATCACAATATGATCATGCATAGAAAGTGATGAACAGATAGCTATCGGTAGAGCCCTTAGCCTCGAGGAAGAACTACTCCCTCCTCATTATGGGAGTCAGCAACAGCGATAGAGATGGCAGTGGAGTGGATGGAGATGGCAGTGAAGATGGTGAAGAGGCGGAGGCGGCGCTGGCGGCGACGTGGATGACTTCTTCCCCGTCACCGGTATCACAGGGGAGCACCGCCCCTTAGTCCCCTTCCTTCATGGCTTATTGGGAGCCCTCTCCCGTGGACATGAGATCTATGGGGGAGGCAAAAACGTCACTTTGGTGGCTGCAAATTCGTAGTTGGAGGTTTGACGATTTAGGGTTTTTGCATCGGGAGGCATCTTATAGGCGAAGAGGCAAGGTCGGTGGGCGGCCAGGGGGCCCACACCACCTGGTGGCGCGGCCAGGGCTTGCCCGCGCCACCACATGGTGTGGCCGCCCTGTGGCCCCTCTCCGTCTCGTCTTCTAGCTCTGTGAGTCTTCCGGTAAAATATCAACTTTGGCTTTTGTCCAGTCCAATTCCGAGAATATTCATTTTCTGGCTTTTCTGGAACCAAAAACCGCAGAAAACAGGCAACTGGCACTGTGGCATCTTGTCAATCGGTAGTCTAAGAAAGTGTATAAAAAGTACTCCAAAGTTGGAACAAAACATAAGAAAGTAGATAAAACCAAGAATGGAACATCAAAAATTATGGATACGTTAGCAACGTATCAGTGGTGGATAGCGTTTAAGTGGCACGGCACTAACTTCACATGACTGATAGGTGTTAGTGGTGGCGTCTCCTCTAAACGCCACTAGTAAAATACCATATTTGTTATTATGATAAACTATAGCTAGTTATTATCACACACACTAGCAAGTCTGAATCTAACAGTGGCTAGTTATTATGAATGATAATGTTGATGACGAACATCATGTGAAGGTCACCTTGTGAGCTGGTCCTGCCGGTGAGGAGAAAGGCTTTCCCAATATGGTCTTCTTGTCGAAGACAGTGCGGCCATTTGTCATTGTCTTGTACGAAACAACGCTAACAACACCTCTTGCTCCAACACGTACTCCAACCACGTTTTCATCAGGAATATGAACTGAAGAAACCATTATCATTGGTAGTGTCTAATTAAGATGCAAAAGTTAGATATCTCCATATGCACCATCACACAATATGAATACAGTAGAAAATGAATAAATAATGGTAAGTGAAAACGTACCATATATATGGTGCAGCTCAATATGTGTGATTGTCGAGAGAGTGACAAGTGACAAACTGACCAAGGAATCCATTGGAGGATTTTTGTTGATGAGGTACTGCTCATCACTATCTGTAAGCTCGCATCTTTGAGCGATAATTGCAGAATCTAATGGTCTTTGGTCCCCGTCCTCGCCACCCTCCTCGTCATCGTCACCCTCCTCGTCATCGTTGAAATAGAAGACAGTGCTTCTCGGTCCAGGAGGTCCGATTGCAAAATATAGATACTAACCTGCTGGGTTTCGACTTTAGGTAATTAATATTCTCCATGTTGAACCTATAAGGCAAGTAATTGATTGCTCTTTACGCACGTTAACAACAAATGTTCGCCCAAGAACCTGCAATTCCACGCTAGTTCCTGTATTTCTATTGTTTTCCCTCCTTACATTGTATGGAATAGTCTATACATAAAAATCACAAATTAAATAAATGATAATAGCAACAAATTAAAAGAAATTTTAGTGAATTTACATATCAAATATATACATACCAAAGAATTCTGCAATTGACTCTCTATGAGGCGTCACCCGGTGAAACAAAGTTGACAAAGCACCATGTCCTCTGTAAGAACATATACTCCTTCTGATCCAAATTAATGTTCTCAAATTTATCTAGATTTGATGTATCTAGCACTAGACTTGACTAGATTCATCCGAATTTAGACAAATCTGAGAACAATAATATGGATTGGAGGGAGTATTCATTTTATATCTTACTTGACACCGATACTGTAGCTAGCTACAAAAATATACCTTATCTAACACCATATATCCTCTCTCTACTATACTAGGAAAAATACTTCTTACTCCCGGGTGTAACTACACCCACGTCTCATATACTACCTTACGGAAGTATTTGTAATATTTTATCTGTTTAAGTATGTTCATATACTATATCTAAGATACTTTCAATCAAGTTAGGTGAAAAAATTGCAAGTGCACCCATAGTTTGCACTATATATGTAAAATACCGTCATATTTGTACGTACAAAAGGAGTATGTGAATAAAAACTACATACTACCAAACAAATAGTCTATATACTGCCCAAATATTCTTATATACTTCATACTACGCATACATACCTTCCGGTATGGTAGATACTGCCTAGATAGTGTGAAACACATGTGGGTGTAACTACACCCGGGTGTAGTATGAATATGTCCTATATATATATATATATGATCAATGTACTCATTTTATCTCTACAAATAATCAATCTAACAAATCAACTATTCATGTCATCTCTGGCTAGTGTATATATGGATCAACAACACATACATATAAATTAACTAACTACATATGTGTGTATGGCTATTAAAAGAAGGGGGATCGGAGACTCACCGTGATGGCTCGATGGAGATGTGGTGGCAGGGCAAACTAGGACAGACAATGGCGGCATAGGCGCGACTGCATAGACGGAGAGACAGTAGCGATGGCGGACGGAGACACATATACCGCAGTGCGGATGCGGGCAGCGGACGGTGAGTGCGAAGGGGGAGAGGGCGGGCGACGGCATGGATTGAGTCTCGATCGGCCGCATGTAGTGGACGGCGCGAAACAGATCGGTGTGATCTGAGTGAAGTTGATGAGAGAGTTCAACCGATTAGATGCACTTGTGGATGGTGGGTCCCACACATATTGGTGGCGTTTCGGTGCAAGAAAACTCCTCTAGTATCTTGTCCACTCATGGCGTTCAGGTAGCTTTAAACGCCGCTACTATGGGGCGTTTAGCGGCGTTGACTCTCTAGGAACACCGTTACTAGATCAGGTGCTGGTGGCGTTCAGAAATTTTAAATGCCTAGGCTATCTTGGTACTGACTCAGCTCGTGGTCCCCACTTGGTGGTGGCATGCGCCTATCCGCGAACGCCATGACTATGTTTTAGTGGTGGCATTTGGAGATTTCTGAACGCCGTGAGCATTTTGCCGAGAAGTGGTGGCACCTCTTTTATTTGGGACGCTAGTAGCAAAATGACTGCTAAGCCTTTTCCAATTAGTGTATGAACGATTTCATGCCTAGATGATTCTGTGTTTGCTCCCTTCCTAGACAAAACCCCAGTTAACAATGTGGTCAACTAGATGTTGCAGTTGTTGTTTTGTTTCTGTCTGTGAGGTGTTGTAGTGTTAGGTTTTTGACTAAGAATATATAGTAGGCTAGATTTGCTATACAATTTCATTGTTCTACAACTACTAGCAATGTCAAGTGATCATCGTATCATACAACTATTGTTCTTGAGCTTAACGTCACACCTTTCTTCTTGATACTTTCTTCTCATAATCTGGAAACTTTAGGGGTCCAATTGATGCAATTTTACAAAGATTCCTTGTCACTTAAATTCTAATGTTGAGTGAATAAAATAATTTCTAATGTAGTAATCTTTTTATTACGAGTGATGATTTATATTTTTCTCAATGCAGAAGTTTCTTGTTCTGATATGAGCATTTAAAGGCTAAACATGAACTCAATGTAGGTATGTTTTTGATAGCTTCCGCCCATCGATGGTGAGTCATGGAAATGTAGGATCTTCTCTTGTAAGACAGATTCGTGAGTGGCAGCAGAACACACTATGCCTATGTTTTCAGTTTGAATCAAATTTATGGAGGTTACCTTTTCAAATCATTCCTCTTTTAGCTATGCCATTGGTGAAAAATTATTTAGCTATTACAACTGCCAAGATTTCTATACCCTAGCTACTCACAAGCCTTTTGCCATCTTCGCCAAAAACAATGTCTTAGGAAAATTTTGCTTTCTTAGCCTGGACACATCTGTATCCTCTTTAGCTAGGTATTTCCACAGTTTGAACGGGCTACTTGTTTACTTTCTTTGTGTCCCATGATTTGTTTCTGTATTTTGTAGAAAAACGATTGTTTCTCCCTTATTTGCTAGAATTACACTAATCGGTTAAGTGATTTCATGAAATCAAGACAATGTTATACTCTTCATTACGTTGATACTGGAAGCAATGCACTAACTATTGAGTGAGGGTAACACATGCAAGTGTTCCATATCTTCACTTGTTTCCGGAGACACCAAATCATGATTATCTAACATGCCTAAAATGGATTGTCTTATTCATTTGGGAATACATAACCTAGTCATGACTCTATCGCTAGTTCACACCTTTTCTTGTTATTAAGTATGATGATGTAGCTAACCAATCGCTTCTAACTAACTCCCGAAATTTGTTTCCTGCATGATCCGGATCGGGAGCCAGAGGCATGCGGAAGATCAATCAAGACCTTTCTACACATGATCTGCGATTCTCAAGTTTGATTCATTTTCTTCGACTAGCACAATGCCCGCGCGTTGCTGCGCAAGAGCAACTTTGTTGATCTTGTAGATTATATTTATATATGCATAATATATTGTATCGTACCACTGAATTATTTATCAAGCATAATATAACACCATAGCTTTAGTGGTCTCATGTCTCCCCAACTCTTTTTTTCCTAAAAATATATTGAAAAAGAAATAGAAGTGTCCTAGCCGAACCTGACAAAGCGTCATCGGGACTTGACAGCTGATGCTCAGCCTATATATGGTATGTGAGCAGCTCCATCCAAATCGTGGCGTCCAGCCTCGGTTGTGTTACGGCTGGCCATGCTCAGCCCGGGTGTGACGCCTTTTGGCACCGGTGCACGAGCTCAACACGAACATGATGGTGAACTCGTCCTGTCATAGTCGTGGAATCAAGAG
The DNA here is from genome assembly GCA_910589775.1 of Avena eriantha. NCBI lineage: Eukaryota > Viridiplantae > Streptophyta > Magnoliopsida > Poales > Poaceae > Avena > Avena eriantha. The sequence goes on along the minus strand of OU342743.1, from coordinate 101,265,277 downwards.
AGCTCTCTCCATCTCGCCGGGCCTACTCCAGTCTTGCTATCTCCCACACGCTCATATGTCTGGCCAAAACACCCACGCTGCAACTTCTAGATTAGATCTCATAGCTCTAGAAAGAGCACAGGCGGGTCTTTCCGCTCGCCCATTGATCTGGCCCGTGTTCCGGGAGCGGTGCAGCCTTATCGAGTACCCTGGCCTCGTTCTCGCCCGCTGCAAACATAATTCAGATAGGCAATGCAGCATCTAGCTACCTGCTTCAACAGCGTGAATGTGTGATAGCCCTTGATGCCTAACAGATAGATCGGTAGACAGGGTGAAGGCGATGTCTGAAGAGCAACGAACAGAGACTTGGGCAGAATTCCTCCTTGAAAGGAGGCCAAGCCTGGACACTCTCTCCTGAAACTTCCTCCTTTAATTTAGTGCACCAACACATGTGGGCCCACAAACTCCTTTAATTACAGCCGTGCAAGTCCCATTCTTTCCCGCTTATGATGCTTATGATTAGGCCATCAGGCAACCGGCTCACAAATTCCGTTTATATTTGTTGATGCCCGGATCCGCTTGTTAATCCAAGCACGTGCGCGCGTATATAAATCGATGTAACTCGGTTTATGAGAGCGAGGTGGGACTATTCAACACAAAGAAACTTTGCTAGCGCTGTTCAAATTTCAAAACATGGCATAGTTCATACGGTTCAGAAGAAAGGCACAGAAACACAAGGCGGACGTGGCATAGAAACGCAAGGCCGAACGTGGCATATAAGCCATTAAAAAGCCCAGGAACGGAACAATCTGTCCGGTCGGATGGGGAAGCGTTTCTTATGTCATTAACCGGTGGCATTCTGTGTAATTTCGGTAGAAATATGTGTTTTGATAGGAGGGTAAATCTGTCCAAAAAAGTGTTGAACAGGAAAAACACTTCGTCCTTTATTATTAGGTATAGATAAATTTGTTCTATATCATGTCTTATTTGCATGTCAATGTGTCGTGACATTTTGTGACTCAATTGGTTGAACTTGCCGTGCAATGTAATGGAAATGGTGGAGCTTTTCATTGATAGCTAGAAGTAGCAATTGATATCATGCCGCACTTTTTTCTTGGTTAGATCTAAGGTTTGGAAATTATTGTGTACTATCAATAATATTGTATTTTTTAGAGCTGAGGTTCTGAAGTTTTTTAGGTGTTTTAGTGCATATTTAAAATGAACATACTGTGTGGCCTGTATTTGCAAATCCATGGGTTGTTGTGTAATTGCATCTGTAAACTACTAGCCTTTTATTGGCTTTTTTTGGGATCCTGGTCAGCAAGTACTCTGGGCATAGATATATGCTGAGCGTATACGACTCGGCATATCGTATACGTGCCGAGCATCTTTGAGGAATATGCCGTCGCTTGGCTTATGCTGAACACGATGTTAGATGGGCTTCTCTGTCAGTGTGTTTGCTGAACTGAGGTTTGCCGAAGGCCCACCTTTCCCTCTCCGCATATTTCTAGATGCCGAGCGGGGTTTCTTACTGTTTCGGCCATCTATGCCGAGCGATTTACACTGACTGTATGCCACCTTTGCCGAGCGGTTTGTTGCCTTTAACGAGCGTAATTGGTCCTCGGCAAAAATGTTTGTTTCCTGTAATGCGGAAGAAGTAATTACAGAGTACTTCGGCAAAAATGTTTGTTTCCTGTAACTAGTAAGTTTGCACGTGCAACGCACGTCTCTATAAAGGCACAAGCACATATACGAAAACTTAAAAATCAGAGAAACACCCTACCATGTATGACCAAGGTAATAAGAATAGTCAATAAAAATACACGCTTTTGCATTTAGAACTATGTTTTGACTTTGCATAACACTCAACATCTAAACTCGTACAAATAGACCAGTTGTTCTAAGGGTAATTGCAAAACATGCTTTTGCATGAACCACAACTGTTCAAGGATTGTTCAAACATTTATGCTTTGATTGCTCCTATTAATACAAGGTTGTCAGATCATGAATGATTGAAAAACTTCATGCTTGTGCCTTTTCTGAAATAAATGCATCACCACAGAAAGAGCTTCCTATAAAACTCAATATGAGTGTTGGCAACTCTCCAAGTTAATGAACTCAGATAAATACACGTCCAAACAATGTTTATTCTTCATTCAGTGCGCAATGTTTTTAGTAAAGGATCAAATGAGGAGCAACAATTCTTACAAATGGCAAACAAAAAAGTCCTATGGGGGCAGTCGACCATTTTTTCACGATAGGAAGCATTTAGTTTTAACACAATACAACAATAATAGAACAATACAAGTGATTTTTAAAAGATGGTTCAACAGCACCAGATGAACTTCGCAGGATACCAAAAAGAATAAAAAATGTTTGGTCATACCGGCATTAATGGGTGTTGGTATAAGCTTCAAATAGACCATTGATTAGGTCATTTGGTTATAGAAAACGGTCCTGAGATATTATAGTAAAATGCATCATGAGACATGTTCATTGCTGAATTAACATGATGACATCAGCAGTGACCAATAGCACCTAGCATGTTCTCCGCTGAATTTGAACCCTCGTTATGGTTTCTCAACTGCAACATTCACTCGGAGTGGACGGCCATTGAACTCCTACAGTTCAGATAACAACATATTAGCAGCAATGTGGTGAAAACTATTTTGCTTCCATGTTGTAGTTTATGAAAATGGTATGATGATATTTTTTCCTGCCCATCAAGTGGCAAAATAGCACCATTAAGCCCATCCTTTCAAGACATAGTTAAAAACATAGATATAAGTGACCACCTAGTTTCGATGTGGATTGTGGCATTTAGTACTTCCCCATGCTTCCTGAACAAATTGGCCCAACGTAGAGTTTTTCGCCAACCATGGAAGGTTGCCAACATAAGCCCTGGAAGCATATGAAAATTGTCGAGGAGGTATCTCCACGCGGGAAACCTATTGGGCTCCTTTGTTTATGTTAAGAAGCCTTTCGCTAATGTCTAGTTAAAACATAAGCCAATAAGATTATGGTCATATAAACCCTCCTGTAGCAAAAATCCTTTTACTAATATCCACAAGGGATGAGCCAAGAAGAGAGAATCTACTACAATATAGTTTACAAACATATAAACCCTTACAAACAAAGCTTCATGTTCAGAGGTTTCTCAAATCTCATACATCTACAAGTAACCTTGTTCTCTGTTGGAGAGACCAATTACAGTAGGGCCCCCATCCCTCCCACTATTCTCTCTATTCTTAGCTGCAATGAAACAAATATTGTTCAAAATTTAGTTACGTGAAATCTGCAGAAATCATACTTAATCTCAGATGAGTCATCTTCTGTTCCCTTGGCATAATTTATATTTCCCGAATGAAGTAGAGCTATTACAAATCTATGTATAGATTTCTGCAAAATAAATAAATAATGGTATGCGTGCCATTATTACCTTATTGCTGAAACTGATATTCTCAATAGCTTCAGTATAATATGACACAGACATGTTCTTCCTCATTGATTCAAATTATGTCCATTGCCCTCCTTGTTGCTAAATACTCTCCTGCATCATTAATTCCTTCGACCTTGATTTATTGAGGTAATGAAAAGATCTAACATAAGACAACTTATACCTCTGAGTATCCTGCAAGTTACTACATAAATCCATTGTAAGAAGTGGACCTTTTAGACTACATTCAACTAATCCAAAAAGAAAATAGTCAGGTATTAATTGTTAATCAATCAGAGAATTCATCTCACGTGGTGTAGCACAAAGAAAACTAAAGCCATGATTCATATGGTCCCCTTGTAATGTAAAAGTCGGTTCCAGCTTAATCGTTGCTTGAAGAGACATCGTGAACCCAACCTGTTTACAATCTTATGATTAAGTAATAATGCAAAACAAAATCTCAATAGATTGACAGACATGTTGCAGCATTGGTATAATTTTAGAGATTGACCTGAGACAGAGGAAGGCATCGAACCTGAAGAAAATATGGGATCCGATCATCGAACTTCAGGGAAGATATCGAGCTGCAGGCGGCCTGCGGGTGCAGGGGACGTCACGGCGGCAGCCGCAGCGTGCAGGGCGGCCTGCGGGTGCAGGGGACGTCGCGGCGGAGGCCGCCGCGTGCAGGGCGGCGCGGGTGTCGCATGGCGGCGTGCAGGACGCGGACCACGCGTCAAGGATCTCGTGGTGTGTGCAGGCTTGCCCAGCACGGCGATGTAGAGTCTCGCCAGGTCGGGCTATCGGTGCGGGGCGGCAGTGGGCAGACTGGTGCAGCGGCGGCGGGGCGTAAGACGTTGAGGGGAGTAAGGCGCGGGGCGGCGGTGGGAAAATCTGGGTCGAGTGCGGGAGGGACTTTTTGTTTTTCCTCCTCGGAGACGCACGAATTTTCCTCTGCCCGGTGGAGTGCGGTCGGGCAATCTAAATTACTAACTGCACCCCGGATAATGCTAGCTGTTAGATTGAGTTTTCTAGTCCTAATCATACGGTGGTAATAGGCCTGTGTACGTGTTGTGGGGTTCGCTTAGAAAAATTCATGTTTGCTCTTTTATTAGTAGTAGAGATGCGGAAGGATGTTTAAGAAGTCTTTGTGGACCGATTAACTAGAAATTGTCTACTTCGGCATGCAGAGTAGAAGCCCTTAAGAGCCACAGCATATGGCGCCGCGCTAAATAAACCGCCGATTTGCAGAACCGGCGTGTTGTTTGTGAGCTCCAGTAGGGGCTGCAAATGCGCGTGCGCTGTAAATAAATTGTGCGCGCTGTTTATTTCGCCATCGTACACCCCATATTTGCACTACTAGAAAAAAGGCTATTGGAGTCGCACGGTTTTTGCTATTCGAGACGCATTTCTAGTGCGTCGCGACCGTCACGTCGCGCATAATAATTATGGAAGACGCATCTCACATTCACCATCTATACCTTGCATATGTATATATATACAAGACGCATATTGAGATGCATCTCGCATATGCAAGGTATACACGACGCATATTGAATGTGTCTTCTATATGTTTGACATGTGTATCGACGCAGTGCGTCTCAAATAGCACATGATATGTGTCTCGGATATCAATTTCGGAAACCAGTTTTTACAGAACCACTATAGAGTACACTATACAGGTATTCAGATGCACAATACAGTCCAGAATATAGTATAAACAACACAGGTATACAAAAAACTGCAATTGGCTAAATGTGAGATAATAGTACATCACAAATAGTAGTACATCACATCCGACATAGCTACAAGTGCCAAGTTTATGTCTATCGGGAGCGAGTACAACTTCATCATCACATTACAATGATGACAGAGCTAGGCGAAGTAGAGTACACAGCCAACTACGATGAGCAAGGTGGGTGATCACGTTGAATTTCCACGTCTGGTTCTTCTTACTCAGGTGCTTCCTCCACTTTTCTTCCGCCACTGCTCTACTCATGTAGCCTTTGTAGCTGTTGTCCGAGAAGTTGTTCACTTGCTTCTGGCAGTCTTGTCACTCCTCGTACACTCATGGAACCTCACTGATGTACATGACATAACACTTTTTCGGTATCTGTTGTACACAAGATAGATGATATTAGCTATGGCAATGGAAAGCAAGGATTCACAAGATAAAAACACTAGGAACATCCTAAATACACCCAAGAACTGCTAGCATACCTTAATTATACTCAAGAACAATTAAAAACAGTAGGAACACAATCCAAAAATAAATCACCACAATCTATCTATCCGAAAACACCTTAAGAACACACCCAGGAACACATTAAGAATATCTAAGAACAGGAAGAATGCACAAGTAATTAATGACAACACCTAGAACTAAATCACTTAACTACTAGTTTAATACTACAAGAAAACAATTAAGGATTATACTACAACAAGCCAATCAGCGATTTTACCTGAACACAAACAGCACAACACATCTACACATTGTTTGAGTGAAAAACTGGGTAGATCATATACATCCTATGATGTATAGGATCAATCCACTATAGTAATATATGTTCCATGCATTTTAACCATATATGTCGTGGTATTGGCGCAGAAGATTCTACAGGTGATAGCTTACGTAGAGGATGCAAGGCGACGTAGGAGAATTCGGGAGCGAGATTGGCACACGATGTAGACATGTTCACGTCCCCTCGATGGAGAATCGCTACGTCCTGCTGTCAATCCAGTATATGATCATAGATTGGTTTACATGGAGCCACCGGTGGTAGAGGGGTAGACTGGGAGAGATGGATCTGTCTAATGAGATCTAATATGACGTACCCCGTTGAAAGAACATTTCATAATTTCCAATGTTTTTTGTGTTAGATAACAATACCATTGATTCTCTAATGTGTACTAAGTGTTACAGGAAAGTTCTGAGAGTTTGGGGGCCGGATTATCCGCCCCCATCATGGGCTGGATAATCCGGGTCTGGGGCGGAGTATTCCCCACGCCGGATAATCCGGCCCTTACTTGGGCCAGATAATCCGGCCCCAAAAGGCTACAATGGCTTGGATTTAGAAGGGGGTATAAATATCCCTTCTTCCCCAACGAGCAGAACTCTTGATTCATTCGAAAAACATCAGACCCTTTGCAAGAGCTCCCTCTCTAGATCTCCCACTTCAACCTCCTGAAGGCTTCGATCTTTGGGGGAATTGAAGGAGGAGAAAATCGTCATCGGCATCACGAATCAAGCGCATCAACTCCTCTCCATTCATTTGGAGAAATCCCTGATCTAGTATTCTTGTCAATATCTAGATCGTGTTCTTTGTTATTGATAACTTGTTCTTGTGGAAGCTTTTTGTCATTACGGGAGCCTCCAAGTTGATTGTGGAGTTGTGCCCCGCTAGTTGTGTAAAGGCACCGGTACCCGCCTCGAAGGGTTCCTATAGTGGAAAGGTGGATTAGGCCTTTGGTGGCGGGATCCACCGGAGAACAGGGTGAGGCCTATTGTGGTGTGGTGGTCTTAGTACCGCACACCCCTCCAACACAGACGTACTTCCCTTAACAAGGAAGGAACTGCGGTAAAACAAATCATGTGTCTCCGCGTGCTTCACTACGGTTCACTCGTTCCTCTTCCACTCGCCCTTTACTCGCTAGTAGATAGGTTTGCATATAGGGAAATTCCTCCTAATAGTTTATTTAGAGAATTTACCATTTCTGTTAAGCCTAAAATTGAAAAGGCATTAAAATTGGAATAGCACCTATTCACCCCCACCCCCCCTCTAGGTGTCCATACGATCCATTTCAATTGGTATCAGAGCCCCAGCTCTTTTTTTCGGGCTTAACCGCCTAAGAGAAGTATGGGTACCAAGGAGAATGGGAATGCGGTTGTGGATAAGGTCACAATGGATGACCTCAAGACGTTGGAAACAACCTTGTTGAAATCCTTTGAGGTCAAGATGGAGGACATGAATCAAATGATTGCTTGTCTCACATCATCCATAGCCCCATCTCCATCCTCCTCTGAGGCCGCCACTCCATCGTCCAAGGATAAGGCTAACACCGGATCTAAGGAAGATGAAGTGGTAGGTGAAAAATATAATGGGTCCACCTCCAAGAAGGGAAGTGGTAAGGAGAAATATAGTGAGGTTCATCACGTATATTCCCCCGACCCACCTATCCCTCATCCTCATATAAACAATAGGGGTGATCCACCCAAGCTTACTGCATCCTCTTTTAATCAATGGAAATTCTTAATGAAGTCTCATGTTTGTAGCTCTTCTATTGAACTTTGGAGGATTATTGAAGAGGGTCTTCATATTGGAGATCATACCAATCTGACAAGAAGAGAAATTGTGGACAGCCAATTGAATGCTACAGCTCTCCATATGATACAGCTCGGTGTGGGTCCCAAGGACATGCCCCACATTGAACATCTCAACACAGCTAAAGAAGCTTGGGATGCCCTCACCGATCTCTTTATTGGGAATGAAAGCATGAGAAGGAATAGGTATGATGTCCTAAGCCGAAGGATTCTACATGTTGGATGGTGAAAACCATGAAGACATGTATAGAAGACTCAAGCGCATCGCAACAACATTTAGAAAGCATGGAGCCACTCACACTTATGATGCTTGGATAAAAAGGAAATATGTGAGTGCTCTAATGCCTTTTGAGCCAACAGACTTGAAGAGCTTGCAAGGTAGACACAACTACCATTAAATGACATCCAATGAAGTCATGCAAGAAATGGCATCATTCAAAGTTGCTGCAAAGAATGTAGAAGATGCCCGTGCGCGTGCTATCGGAATGCAAAAAGGGGCAATGTCACTCTAAAGGCTAATGTTGTTGAGGAAGATGAGGACGAAAGAGCTTTAGAGAGTGCCTCCATGGACTACCCCGATGAAGTCAAACGTGCTCATGGTGAGTACATGGAGTTTTACGCAAGGAACTTTTGGAAGGATCCTGCCAAGGCCAAGTCAGAACTCGAGCGCAAGAATGGGTCAAGTGGAAGAAGAGAAAGTGGCCCAAGACTGAGAACATGCTACAATTGTGGAGATACGTTGCACTTTGTAGCCAAGTGTCCATATCAAAATAGAGAAGATAATGGTAGCAGGCTCATTCTTAAAGAAAAATCCAAGGTGCCTAAGAAGAAGCCATTTATCAAAAAGAATGGCCCTTACAAGAAGCAACCCAAGATTGTCTTGGTGGCACAAGAAGAATACTCCTCTGCAAGTGAAGATGAAGAGGATGAAGATAGTTCTCGTGAGGTGACTGCTATAGCCACCACATCGACTCCATCATCTCTCTTCGACTCGCCAAACGAGAATGTCATCAACAACAACGTCACTTGCCTTATGGCAAGAGGGTCCGAGGTATCAACGTCTAGCTCTTCATTTCCTAAGACTAGCATAAATATGGATATGGATGATCATACTAGTCTTAAAATGAAAGAAGAGGTTATTGCTTTACACAACTTTTTCACTAACTTGCAAGGTGAGCACAAACTTCATTTTGATGCTCTTATGAGTCAACTTGCCCAAGCCGAAGATCTTCTTGAAGAAAAGGGCAGAATTGAAAGAGAAGATGACTTGGAGATAGCTTCTTTGAAGAATGCCTTGGAAGAAGAAGAGGAAGCTAGAGTATCTTTGGAAGAGAGACTTGAATCCATTGAGGAGTGACATGAAGAAGTTGTGGCTCAGCTCATCAAAGAACGTGACAATGCTCTTGCCAAGGTAAAGAAACTAAAGAAAGAAAAGATTGAATTTGGGGTTTCTCATGCCAGACTCTCCGAGAAGTTTGATAAACTTGACATTACTCACAAGGCATTGGAGAGTGAACACTCTACTCTAAATGAGTCTCATGACCAGCTCCAAACTCAATTGAGGATGTATGATGTGCCAAGCACCTCCACATCATCTTATGGAAAAGAAGAACTTGCAAGAGGTTCTCAACACAAAGGTAAAGAAGTTTTAGATGAGATACTGAGCAAGCAAAGGACAAACAATGGAAAAGAAGGTCTTGGTTATATTCCCAAGACAAAGAACAAGAAGAACAAGAAGAATAATAATAATAAGAAGAAGAAGAGCAAGACTGCTCAACCAAAGACTAGCACCACTACCAATGACAAGTCTAATTATGATGGTTTTGCAAGGGCTAACGATCCTAAATTTGAGTTATATTACGATCATTATGGTGATGGTTATGCTAGTTATATAGGTCCTTAGGTCTATTTGGGTTCCCAAGACCCTTGTCACTAACATGAGAGGACCCATTGAAAAATGGGTACCTAAAACCAAGAAGTAACTTTCTTGCACGGTTATGCTTCCGATGGGTCTAAATGGGTACTCGATAGGGGTTGCACGAGTCACATGACCGGAAGCAAGGAGATCATCACAGAGATGCGGCCAAATCATGATCATATAAGTGTCTCCTATGGTGACAAGTCAAAATCTGAGGTATTGGGTCTCGGCAAAGTCGTGGTGGCTCACGATATCTCTCTCGTGGACGTCATGCTTGTTGTGACCCTCGGGTACAATTTACTTTTAGTTCGCACCCTTAGTAAGATGGGCTTTGCAGTTTTTATTGATGCTGATTTGGTGGTACTCTTGTGGAGCAAGTCTCTAAAAGTCGCTTTCGTGGGATATGTCGAAAATGACCTGTACGTGGTGGACTTTTCGGGGAAAACCACTACAGGCCCGATGTGTCTTTTCGGAAAGGCTGGCATGGGTTGGTTATGGCATCGCCGACTAGCCCACGTCAATATGAGAACTTTGCAAAGTCTCCACAAGGGTGGCCATATCCTCGAACTAAAAGACAATGTCTCCTCTGCCAAAGATTGTGTTTGCAGGGCTTGTGTTGAAGGGAAAATGCATGACTCTCCTCATCGAAGGAAGAATATTATTTCGTCAAAAAGGATCTTGGAGCTCCTTCATGTGGACCTCTTTGGACCTCCATCTCATGCAAGCCTCGGTGGGAAGAAGTACTGCCTTGTGATCGTTGATGACTACTCAAGATACACTTGGGTCGATTTCTTCAAGTTGAAGAGCGAGACTCAACAAACGGTCATCGACTTCACCAACGAGGTTCAACGGCAACACAACCTCCCTATTCTGGCAATAAGAAGTGATAACGGCTCCGAGTTGAAGAACTACACCGTAAATGAGTTCCTAAGTGGAGAGGGGATAAGACATCAATATTCCGTTGTGTACACCCCTCAACAAAATGGTGTTGCCGAGAGGAACAACCAGACTCTTATGGATATGGCTTGGTTAATGCTAGCCAAATTCAAGTCTCCATATAACTTCTGGGCTGAAGCTATCTCTACCGCTTGTCAGTCATCCAACCGGTTATACCTCCGTAAAATCTTGAACAAGACTCCATATGAAATACTTACCGGTAGCAAGCCAAACATCTCATAATTTCGGGTATTCGGGTGTAAGTGTTTCTTTCTCATCAAAGGAGTTCGTTTATATAAATTTGAGTCTAAGGCTTTAGAAGGTATTTTTATTTGCTATGGTGCTGAATGGCACACTTATAGAGTCTACAATAAGCTCTCTGGAACTGTTGTAGAATCTTGTAGTGTGGCGTTCGAATAAAATGACAGCTCCCGTGCGGGGCAAGTTGATGTTTGTGATGCAGATATTGAAATACCCCAAGATGCCATGAGAAGAATGGGCGTGGGATTTTTCCGCCCAGTTGAGGAACCCCTTGTGGCGAATCGGGAAGGACAATGCTCTACTCATGGAGAGCCCTCATCTACACATTCTCAACATGCTACAACCATAGGGGTAACTTCTACACAACCTCCACCAATTGCTAAAGGTCAACATGCTCCCGGATGCTCCAGGCCGGATTTTTTGGTAGACCCCGGATTATCCGGCCCCGAGCCAATTCAAGCAAGTTCTAGGCAGCCCGATGAAACTGCTTCAAGTTCTCCCTGGCCAGATTATCCAGCCTCACCATCGGCCAGATTATCCAACCCTGAATCACCAGTTGTTCAGCAGCCTCCTGTTACGGCTGCTGACCCACCTCATGGGCATGTTTCGACACCTCCTACTACTGATAATCAGAATTCTAATCAAGGTCAAGCAAATGATTCCAATGAAGATTCAAGTGATGAAACTATTCCACCAAGAGACAACAAGCTTATTGAACTTCGTCGCAAGGCTCGTGCTGATCGGAACCTTGAGTTAAGGGGTCATACTATTGATAAAGTTGTAGGTGATCTTCGATGAAGGGTTTCCACAAGAAGGGAATTGGCAAGTTTTGGTGAGCATCAAGCTCACATCTCAATGGTGGAACCCAAGAAAGCATTTGAAGCTCTTGAAGACTTAGACTGGGTTGAAGCATGAAGAATTGAATAACTTTGAGTGCAACAATGTCTAGAAACTTGTGGAGAAGCCCAAGGAGTGCCGCAATGTTATCGGCACTAAATGGATATTTAAAAACAAGCAAGATGAGCATGTCATTGTTGTGAGGAACAAGGCGAGATTAGTGGCACAATTCTACTCCCAAGTTTAGGGCATTGACTTCGGCGAAACCTACGCTTCTGTGGCTCATCTTGAGTCCATCCGTATCCTTCTTGCTTGTGCTGCTCATAATAACTTTAAATTGCAGCAAATGGACATTAAGAGCGCTTTTCTTAATGGTCCTCTACATGAGTTGGTATATGTAAAGCAACCCCCGGGATTTGAGGATCCTAACTTCCCGAACAATGTCTACAAACTCGAAAAGGCATGCTATGGCCTTAAACAAGCCCCACGCGCGTGGTATGAGCACCTTAAAGAGATGTTGCTAGACCGTGGCTTCGAAGTTGGGCAAATCGATCCCACTCTTTTTACTAAGAAGGTTAAGGGGGAGCTCTTCGTATGCCAACTATATGTAGATGACATCAGCTTTGGTTCTACTAATAAAGTTTTTAATGATGAATTTTCAAAGCTTATGACTGACAGGTTTGAGATGTCTATGATGGGTGAATTATGGTTCTTTCTTGGATCCGAGATCAAGCAACTTAGAGAAGGAACCTTCATTAATCAATCTAAATACATCCAAGACATGCTCAAGAGATTCAAGATGACGGATCTTAATGGTGTCGCCACTCCGATGTAAACAAAATGTCACCTTGAACTTAATCCCCATGGTAAAGATGTGGACCAAAAGGTATACCGGTCCATGATCGGCTCTCTTCTTTACCTCTGCGCATGTAGACCCGATATTGTGTTGAGTGTGGGGGTGTGTGCAAGGTATCAAGCAGCTACTAAAGAAAGTCACTTAGTGGCGGTCAAGAGGATCTTTCAATATTTGGTTCATTCCCCTCACTTTGGTCTATGGTATCCCAAGGGCTCCAATTTCTCTCTATGTGTTTATACTGATTCAGATTGGGTTGGTGATAAGGATGATCAGAAATCCACTTCTTGAGCTTATCAGTTCTTGGGAAGATCTCTAGTGTGTTGGTCATCTAAAAAGAAGAATTTTATCTCTCTCTCCACCGCCGAAGCTGAATATGTTGCTGCTGCTAGTGCCTACACTCAATTATTATGGATGAGGCAAACTTTAAAGGAATATGGTGTTAATTTTGACAAAGTCCCTCTTTTATGCGATAATGAAAGTGCAATCAAGATTGCGTACAATCCGGTACATCACACAAGGACAAAGCATATTGAGTTTGGGAAACCTTTTATTCGGGACCATGTGGCTCGCGGTGATATTGATCTATCTTTTGTGAGCACGAAGAACCAACTTGCTGATATTTTCACAAAGCCACTTGATGAAGCAAGGTTTTGCTACTTGAGGAATGAGCTAAATATCATTGATTCAAGGAGCTTGTCTTGATTACCCATGCAATCACTCGTACATCTTAGTCTTATTTGGTCTAGATGTGGGCATGGAAATAGGGGGAGTGCGGCCCTAATTGATTGGGCTAACCCTCCCCCCATAATGCCGTAAGCAAGTCAAATCATTTCTCTTAATATCATTTTGTGATATGTGAGCTTATTGATCAGTATTGGTCATGAACCCAAGATATATCTTCGCGGTGTCATACCATACACTCCAACAAGGTGGCTTAGGCCACCGCCCTCTTCCATGAGAAGAGTTGCATTTATTTGGATCATCTTGATCGTTTTTAACTCCTCTCATTTTTTATGGGAATCACACTCAACTTTTGCTTTTAGTTGCTTTGATTCTTGCAAATTTGAGTGTGTAGTACCATCTCAGTTTGGCTCTCTTAATCCTAAGCCTTTCCCTACCCCTAAGCCGTCTTTCTTGCACACAAGTCCCTTGTACGCCTTGTGGGGGTGTTGTTTGGGGATGTGCGGGCCTGACTCTGTGTGTAACAGAAGTTCGGAATCCAGGCTGGATAATCTGGCCCAAGTATAGGCCGGATAATCCAGCCCTCGCGGATTTCATCTTTAAGGGTAGGGATCGGGGGAAGGGCTCATAACGAGCAGCACTTCTCCCCCAACCCTCTCCCTCTCCTCAGCTGCCGCCTGCCGTCCCCCACCCTCCTCGGAGCCTCTCCGCGCCTCCGGGTACCTTCTCCTCCGCGTTCTTCCTCCAATGAGTGAGGGTAGCTCCCTCTCTCCCCATCTTTAGTTAGATGTGTTTTTTTTGGGTGGAACGTTGTCTAGAAGGACATTGTTTCATGTAGAAATAGTAGTCTTGCAGTTCCTAGGCCCGATCTACTTCTTTGCGTTCAATCTAGGCAAAGTTGAATTTTTTGGCCAGGGCCGGATTATCCGCCCCTGGCTAGGCCGGATAATCCGGCCTGACAGAATAAAATCTTGTCCAGTTTCGCCATGTTGTGTGAATTGAGTAGAATTGGACTATGAACTTTTTGCCTACCTTTTCCACGCTCTCTCTTGGACTTGTGTGTATGCTTATCCCCATGCTATCGACCTTGTTCTCTTCATAGGTAGTTCTAGTGCTCCTAAGACGCCCACGCGTCGTTCTTGTGCTCTCTATTTTGGGGTAGATAGTGAGGGTCGTACTGTGGACAAAGTTGAGCTGAGGAGAAGAAAGAAAGAGGCTGACCACATGGCTGAGCAAGAGAAGCGGGAGAGATCCAGGAGGGGTGTGTCCAAAACGAAGGGCAAAGAGCCCAAGATCAACTACAAGGCTTTGGATCCAGTCACTTATTCCTCTATCTGTCATCATGATCTGTTTGCTGAGTTACCACGTGATTCTGAGCTGGGGGATTCTCGCTTTTGGTGTGCTAAACAGAAATGAATTTATGAAGATGTGTATGCCAGGCTGAACATTAGGCCTATGCACCCGCTGATTCTTGCTGAGGCTTTGGAGAAGCCCCAACTTGTTGATGCCATGTATGTGGCTGAGCGGATGGGGCTGCACCATCTCATGGCTCTCCAGTGCTCATATGATTTTGAGGTGGTGAAGCAGTTCTTTTCCACTTTGGTTATTTGTGGAGATGAGCATCGCACTATGAAGTGGATGACTCGTGATAGGCCTATGACTGCTGATTTCTGTGTGTTTGCTGAGGTGCTTGGATACTCTTTCTGCAGCAGGGATAGGGCCAGTGGCCACCGCATCATCACCCACTTGAAGCCACATAAAGATGCATTTCTCTCTCCTTGCACGATGGACAATGGCATTGTGGGCACTCTTGTTGGTCTTGCTACAATCTATGTTTCTTTGGTGGGCCTCTTCCCTGATTCCATCACTCTGAGTGGAGGCAACAATGACAGCATCCGCGGTCACATTGTCCAGCTCCTAGCCTCTCATGAGGTTGCATCGTGCGAGGATGAGTCCGTGCAGTACAAGCTGGATGTGATGGACTTCATCTACCATGAACTAATTGATGCTATGTTCAACCGGCTATCCATTCCTTATGCTCCCTACATTATGATGCTCATCAAGCACCTACTTTCCTCTAAGGATTTCAACATTGATGTTGTGCAAAAGGCAAAGAATATCTACACCAAGGTTCAGAAGACCTCTCACCTCTCTTCTGCTCCTGAGGGTTTCATGAGGGATGCTCGCACGCCCCCAGTGCCACCCGTTGCTCGTGAGATCAAGCAGCTGAACTGGTTCCAGCCGAACATCCTTTGCATGGGCGTGGACACTCGCAAGGGCCAGTACGAGGCGTACAAGCAGCACCATGAGTTGGCTCACTCTCAGTAGCTCATCCTTCACCATGTGTCCGGTGCTTCTAGTGATCCCTCGGCTCCTACTCCTCCCACACTGTATGCCCGGTGGAACTCTTCTTCTGGGCTTAACTATGGAGAGCTGGAGTGTCACTTGTTCCCCTCTGTGGCCACTGCTGATGATGAGGACGATGACACCAAGGAGCTTGAGGATGAGGACGATGATGGGAACAAGGACGAGGACAAGGATGACTGATACGTCCAAAACGTATCTACTTTCCCGAACACTTTTGCTATGGTTTCTCCTCTATACTTGTGTGATTTGGATGCAACTAATGCGAACTGACGCTGTTTTCAGCAGAATTGCCTTGGTGTCTACTTTTTGTGCAGAAAATCAACTATCAGGAACAATCCCGGAAAATATGCCAAAAATCCTATTTCACCCGAAGACTCCAGGAGCCAGAATACAAGACGAAGAAGAGCCCTGGGGTGGCCACACCACCTGGTGGCGTAGGCCAGGCCAGGCTGCACCAGGGGGTGGTGTGGGCCCCCCAGGAACCCCCTCGGCCTCTCTCTTCGCCTATAAGGAGCCTTCTGACCTAAAACATCGGGGGGGGGGGGGGGGGGGGGGGTCGACGTTTTTCTAGAAGGAGTTCTGCTCCGCCGCCACCACCAGATTCCACGAAACAGTACCAGAAACTCCTTTCTGGCACCCTGCCGGGACGGGGAATTGGAGGAGATCATCGCTATCATCATCACCATCGCTTCTCCATTGACCATCCATGTTTCCCCCATCTATGAGTGAGTAATCCCCTGCTGTAGGCTATGGGGATGGTAGGGATTGGATGAGATCGTTCATGTAATGGCATCAGATTGTTAGGGCATGGTGCCTAGTATCTTTTATTAGTACTTTATGACTTTGTTGCGACTTGTTGTGCTTAATGCTTGTCACTAGGGCCCGACTGCCATGATTTCAGATCTGAGCATGTTATTCATTCATTATGATAGTATTGTTTCTGGTCTTATCTACAAGTTGTATACACACGTTGTTGTCCGGAACCTATGGCCCCGAAGTGACAGAAATCGGGATAACCGGAATGGGAAAGGCTTTGATGTGAGGGTCACATGTGTTCACGGAGTGTTAATGCTTTGCTCTGGTGCTCTATTAAAAGGAGCACCTTAATTACCAGTAGTTTCCTAGAGGCCCCGCTGCAAACGGGCTGGCGGGACAAAAGATGTTGTGCAAGTTCTCATTGCGAGCACGTATGACTATATATGGAACACATGCCTAGGATTGTCTAGTACTTGGGTGCTTTATCTTATTTATCTGCAATTGCCCTATGTTCTGATTGCTATGTGAATTGTCTTGTCCATGCAATGCCCGTCCATCCATCCCTATGCCTACCACACTCGAATCCCACTGTTTACTGCTTTTGTTACTACTGTCCTTGCTTTACTACTTCTGCTACTTTACTATTCCTACTACAAAACTGTTGCTACTGATAAACTGTTGTGAGCAAGATTATTTCCAGGTGCAGCTGAATTGACGACTTAGTTGTTAAGGCTGATAAATATTCTTTGGCTCCCCTTGTGTCGAATCAATAAATTGGGTTTCACTTCCCTCGAAAATACTGCGATACACCCCCTATACTTGTGGGTCATCAAGACTATTTTCTAGCGCCGTTGCCGGGGAGCATAACTTTATTTATCAAGTTCACTTGGGTTCTCTATTGTTCGCTGCTGGCAAGGTTCCTATTTTACCATCCACTACAAGAAGAGGTACAGTTCTGAACACCTCTACTGCTCTTGATTCACCGTCTGTTTTGATTAAGTTCCTTACACCACCACATACACATGCTACACACACTACTACTACTGCTGAATCTGAAACTTCTGATTCTTATGATGGTGCTTCTACTGTGCTTGATAAAAGTGGTTCATTAGGTCCTTTCCTAGATGCTACGATTGCTAGAACTATGGCTGGAAATACCGAAACTCCTAATGAAAGCACTGCCACACCTGTTAGCTCACCTGAGTCTAGTAAGAGTTATGATGCTAAAGAAGATTATGTTGAGATGACTGATGAGTTTATTGAAGAATGTAGGAATACCCATGATAGGAGCACTGCTAAGAGTCTCCTTGCGAGGCGTACTATTAGACCCAAATTATCTCTTGATGCTAAATTTGCTGCTTCTCCCATAAACATTATAGATGAAGATTATGATTTCTCTCTCGATCTATCTTACATAGCCATTGTCGAGAATGAATGTGCGGTAGCACATATGAATGAACTTTCTACTATGAGTGGCTTGTTTTCTGATGATATTAAGGATGCGTACTTATTTTGTTGCTAAGTTTTTCCTTTTTCACTGAAAGGAGAAGCTAAAACGTGGTTTAGTAATTTACCTCCTGGATCTATTGATAGCCCTGAGTGCTTGATTAGTACTTTCCTGCAGAAATATTTTCCTCCCAGTGCTAGACATGCTAGTTTGCAGGAACTTTTTGATTTTAAACAGGGAGAAAAAGAGGTATTGCCCAAACCTTGGGCAAGGTTTTGTGCTTTGACTCAGGCACAGGATGGAAGTCCTTTACCTAAGAATGAGCTTCTTGATATATTTTATAATGGACTAACTGAGGAATCTAGGACATACCTAGATAGTTGTGCTGATTATGTTTTCAGGAATAGGACTCCAAAGGAAGCTGGGGAATTAATGGCTAAAATAAGCAAGAATTATTAAGACTGGACTCCTCCTAAACAAGCTATACCTGAAGTAATTGAACCTGAACCATCTATTCCGGTGCCTATTCCAACATCAAAGAAGAGGGGAGTTATTGAATTAAATGATGAAGTGATGAAGGAAGCTAAGAAATGTCTTAAGGAGAAGGGAATTAAAGCTGCAGATGTCAAGAATTTACCTCATATAGAAGAATTATGTAAGCCTATTCGCTACTCATCCACTATTGAGGTACACTCTCTCCAGCACTTTGATGAAGGTGATATCCCTTATTTGAAACTTCCTGATCAGTGCTTAGAAGAATTTGATATCTTTATTGTTAAGCAAGATAACTTTAATAAAAGGGTGCAAAATCATCTTATGGAAAACACTAGAGATATTGTTGAGTTGAAAGATATTGTTGAAAGAACCTCCAATGATGTTAAAATGATTGTTAAACACTTTCAAATGGTTCAAACTCAAATAGATCAACTCGTTAAAGTGCAAAATGACTTGCTAGTTAATGCTGCTAAAGAAAAACATGCTTATGAAATTAGAACTAGAAGTGGTGCTACTACCCAGGATTCCCTATATACTGAGGGGCATCCCAAAAGAATTGAGCAGGATTCTCAACAAGCTGAAAATAGTGGTTCTACTCATAAGAAAAGGAAAAAGAAACATAAAACTGTTGTAGAACCCTCTGAACCTGCTATAGATCCTAATAGTACATCTATCTCTGATGCTAAAATTGAAAGTGGTAATGAAGAAAATGAAGTTCCTAATGAAGAAAAAGTTGAAGAAGAACCTGAAAACCACACTAAGAACACTAAATACACTAAAGAAGATTTTATTGCTAAGAAACATGGTAGTGAAAGAGAACCTTGGGTCCAAAAACCTATGCCTTTCCCTGATAAGAAACACAAGTCTAAGGAAGATGAACACTATAATAAGTTTTGTGAGTGGATGAAGCCTTTATTCTTGCAAATTCCTTTGACTGATGCTATTAAATTGCCTCCTTACTCAAAGTATATGAAGGATATTGTCTCGAATAAAAGGAAGATCCCTAATGAAGAAATCTCTACTTTGCTTGCTAATTATTCTTTCAATGGTAAGGTTCCTAAGAAACTTGGAGACCCAGGGATTCCAACTATCCCTTGCTCTATTAAGAACAGTTATGTTAGAACTGCTTTGTGTGATTTGGGAGCTGGAGTTAGTGTTATGCCTTTCTCTCTCTATAAGAGGCTTCAACTTGAAAAATTGATACCAACTGATATATCTTTGAAAATGGCTGATAAATCTACCACTATTCCTGTGGGTATATGTGAAGATGTACCTGTTCAGGTGGCTCATAATTGCTTGATATTAACTAATTTTGTTGTGCTTGAAATGCCTGAAGATGATAATATGTCTATTATTCTTGGGAGACCTTTTCTTAATACTGCAAGAGCTGTTATTAATTGTAATCAAGGAAAGGTGACTTTCAATGTTAATGACAAGGAACATACTGTCTATTTCCCCAAGAAGATTGAAAGGACTTATGGCTTGAATTCAATTGAACATGTTGAAGGCTTTCAAGTTGGAGAAATATGATCCCATACCAAGAGAAAAATTTGAAACTATTATGATTGGGACCATTGCTATCAAGGTTAAGCTATCATAATCATTACTGGAGTACAAAGTTTTCTCTCATATGCAATTGTTTTGGTAGCAAGACTTGATCAACCTTGCTAACAAAAGGATTCCATTGAACAAAACAATGTTTTCATTATGATTATCTCCGTTTATTTCTATCCTTTGCATTTTAGTTTTTACTTTCGTTTAGTTTTCTTTTTGTTGTTAGTTGCTTGCATGTTAGAACTTCTGTACTTCTAACCTTGTTTTGTCTTTGCATCATGTTTCCAAAATAAATAAAAATTATGTCTGTCAGAAAAATCATTCTTCTATTTCTGAAAAATGCCCAAAAATAAAGTGTCTCGAAAAATTACAGAAAATTCATATTAATTTTTTACATGAAAAAGGGGCAGAGGAGTACCTAGTAGGTACCAGGGGGATCCACCAGGCAGGCACACCATGTGGTGGCGCGGCCAGCCCTGGGTGGCGCCATGCCCTAGTGTGGGCCACCCCTGCCCCCCCCCCACTACTTCTCTCACCTGCCACTTTCTTCTCTCTCCCGAGTAAGCTCTAGTTCATAGCTCAAAATCGCGTTTTTTCTGTGCTTGCTCTCGATTTCTTCGATCTCTTTGCTCAGCCCATCTTTCTTGCTGAAATTTGGAGCAATTGTTCCTTGGTATGTGACTCCTCCCCTTGTCCAAGTAGATTTGTGTTTAGTGGATTATTTGTTGAGTAATTTGCTGCTGTAGGTGACTAGTTATAAGAGCTTGTAAGCTTGTTTGATGCTTAGCGATATAGTTTTGATGCATGTTTAGGCCTCTTGCAAGTCCCTATGAGTAGAATCCTTCATTATATTTACTTTGTAATCACTTGTTTAATAGGTGTTTAAATTTTAGAATACCAAGCATGGACAATCATACTTTTGGAGAGATATTTGAGAGTGATGCCCTCAAGAACAGCCTGTCAAGATAGGCCATCATACAATAAAGACCTCATTGCAACACGCATTGGCAGTGAAAGGGATGATGGAGATGCTCACGCATCATCTTTTCCTTGTTTTACTTTCTTGCAAGCTGCAGGTATTCTTGATGATTTCTTGCTACTGATTGAGAGGGTTGGTTTGACCTCTTATATGCAAGATGAGAGTGCACAATACGCTATGCTCACCAAAACTTTTGTGGAGAGCTTCTCATTTACTAACACACCCTATCATTCTACTGTCTCTTTTAAAATCTATGACATGCCTTTCACCATGACTTTGGAGAGATTTTGTAGTATTGTAGGTGTGCGTATGACAGGGACAGTGAAGAAAATTCAAGGGCGACCTGCTGATTTGCTGGAGCTATACCGAGGGGTGACCAATGATGCTGACCGTGTGGCGCAACGTGGAAAGATAAGAAATATCCAACTCCCTGCTCTTAGATACTTTGCATATTATCTTGCCACTAGTGTTTTGGGTAGGGAGAACACTAGTAACATCTCCAACTATCATTTAGCATTCCTTGCTGCTGCGCTTAACAATGATACTCGGTACAATCTTGGCTCGCTTATTGCTCGCCGCCTAGCTGCTAGGGGGCCTATCTATTGGGGCATCATTGCCTCGCGTGTAGTCAATGCATTAGGTCTTTCAATGGATCCCGATGATGCTATGCTAGCACCACAGAGGCTCGACCTTGTTGCCATGAAAACTCATCACTTTGTCACTGCTACCTCTGATTTGAACAATGTAGTATATAGGATGCTTTTCACTGACGGGGATGAAAGGGAGATCCTTTTGCCACAGCCTGCTTTGTTTAGTGTTCATAGGAGACCATGGTCGCGCTCCAAGGAGGAGGTGGACGAGAAGCTTTGCTTGTTGGGTTTCCACGAGCAGCACCAGGAGGATGCGCCCTCCTATGATTACTCTGCACATTATGGAGGGGCGTACTCAAGCTCACACCAGGACGAGGGTACCTCCTCGTCGTACCTCGGTGACACTTCATCCTGGCCAGCTTGTGATTGATACCCACTTAGGCCAAAAGCCTAAGCTTGGGGGGAGGTACGCCGACACCGCACTCATCTCCATATCATGTTGCGTCGGTACTTTGTATATTCATGTTTTCGTTCTCTTTTTAGTTTTCGATTCTTCTTTGCTTTTGCTTTCTAAAAACACAAAAAGACCAAAAATATTTTTGCTGTTTCTCTTTGGTTTGCTTCTTCTTTTTTGCCTTGGTTTTCTTTTCCCTTTTTGCTTTCTTTGAACTATTCGAAAAATCCAAAAAGATTTTGCTTTGTTTTTCCCTTTTTAGTTCTTGTTTAAAAATCGAAAACACCAAAAATATTTGTCATTCTTCTTTGTTTTTTTTGAGTTTGCTACAGGGTTCGGCAGTTCTCAGTGGAATATTGGTTTCATATTATTATTCAAGCCACACAAGTGAAGAGCAATAATGAGGATTGATGACAACTTGAGGCATGGTAAGAGGCTGGTAACGAACTCTATTTGTTTTCATTTTTGTACATATACTCATCACTGTGGGCATGCTTAGTCCGTTCATGTAGAGTGTATGTTTTCTTTGGATGCTTAATAGATCTTGCTTTCTTTTGATTAGCTCCAGCCCGCTAATAGTTTGTAGCATGTCTTATGAATGTTTGTCTGCATTGCTCTATTCATAAATTGGTATGACACCGTGGTATCCTCCTCTGAATGTTTCATTTGATTGACTTGGCACATGCTCACGCATGCTCATGACTGTAATAATCAGTTAAGCCTTGATGAATTATTTTGCCTTGAGGATCTTGAATCACTTTCATGCCATGAGTAGTCTTGTTTTGTTGCAAGCATGATAATGATAGCTATTGCTCTCTCGTTTGTTGCTCCCTTACTATTGCTAGCCTTCACTTCCACTGAGTGTTTTACTCATGTCTCCAACTCCCTAAACCAAATATTGCCAAAGTGTCCACCATACCTACCCATTAGCATCATTTGCTACCTCCGTGCATATTCAGTATGCCTTGTTTTCTTCCGAATAAAATGTTTGCTTGTTATGGGAAAGTTAGTTAGTAAAGCTCTCACGAATTTGATGGCACACTTTATTTCTTGCACTTAATAAACCTGAACCATTGTGAACTCTCCATGAAAGTTATATGCTTGCAAATTATAGGCTGGGGATTAGCAGAACCGTGCTGTCACGGGGAACGGTTTCAACCCTTGTAAATGTATACCCAGTTGATACCTTGCTCTTTTGTTTGCGGATGTCGTCGGTGTGAAATAAAAGGGGAGCTTCTAAGTCCATGGAGTTATGTATGTATGTTAGAGAAACTCCTGGGCCGCTGGTCTAATCCATGCTGACATGGTGGAAACCTGCAGCGTAACCATAATGATATCTATGAAGCATTCTTCTTATAAAAAAAGAGAGAGATATCTATTGAGAAAAAGAAAAAAAAGAGTTTTATGAAAAGAGGAAAGAGAGAAAAAAAGCACCATTTTCCCATGGTAAATAAGAAGATTGCTGAGATACTCATTGTCTGCTTGCCTTGTCATATCGATATGGGGATTCTTCCGTATCATCGGGAAAGGGGTACCCCATTGGCGGTTATCAATGATACGCACATACTTACGATGACAAGAACTTATCGGTAACTAAAGTTGAGTAGCATGAGGATCGGCCCTCGTACTCAAGGGACTTGGGATTTTCAGTTTATAGTCTGTCAAGCATATAACTGAGATTGGACCTCACTTTCACCTTAACCACATTAAAGATGCTTATGATAGGGGCAATGAGAGCTCAAAGCTAACAAGTACCATACTTTCAACATTTAGAAGCCTTTCAAATTATTCAAAACCTTTTTCTTCTACTTGTTGAGTCCCCATACATTCTTTGAGCACTTTCTTGAGAGCATAGTTGTCATTCTTTATGTTTGTTCCATTACTTGATTAGCTGTGTTATGACTTTGATGCTTGTATTCTTGATATCTTTACTTCTAGTCATCACTTGAACTTCAGAGGTGCCTTGGCATTCATAATCAAAGGCAAGCGAGATACCACTCTATCATACCTTTCTATGAGCATTGTAATGTTGCTTATGTTCGTGCTTCATGCTACTTATTATTATTGAGTTGGAATCTCTTCATAGCTTGCAAAGACAATTAAGTAGACTTAGTTGCATACTCTTTATTATTAATTGTCTAAGTGGTTGATCACATTGCTGACAATATTTACATCATATGAAGCAAATGTGTTTGTGAAAGTTCTTTTATCGCACTCAGTTTTCAACTGAATTGCTTGAGGACAAGCAATAAGCTAAGCTTGGGGGGAGTTGATACGTCCAAAATGTATCTACTTTCTCGAACACTTTTTCTATTGTTTCTCCTCTATACTTGTGTGATTTGGATGCAGCTAATGCGAACTGACGCTATTTTTAGCAGAATTGCCTGGGTGACTACTTTTTGTGCAGAAAATCAACTATCAGGAAAAATCCCTGAAAATATGCCAAAAATCCTATTTCACCCGGAGATTCCAGGAGCCAGAATATGAGACGGAGAAGAGCCCTGGGGTGGCCACACCATCTGGTGGCGCGGGCCAGGCCAGGCCACGCCAGGGGGTGGTGTGGGCCCCCCAGGCACCCCCTCGGCCTCTCTCTTCGCCTATAAGGAGCCTTCTGACCTAAAAACTTCGGGAGGGTTCGACGTTTTTCCAGAAGGAGTTCCGCTCCGCCGCCACCACCAGATTCCACGAAACAGTACCAGAAACTCTATTATGGCACCCTGACGGGATGGGGAATTGGAGGAGATCATCGCCATCATCATCACCATCGCTTCTCCATCGACCATCCATGTTTCCCCCATCAATGAGTGAGTAATCCCCCGCTGTAGGCTAGGGGATGGTAGGGATTGGATGAGATCGTTCATGTAATGGCATCAGATTGTTAGGGCATGGTGCCTAGTATCTTTTATTAGTACTTTATGACTTTGTTGCGACTTGTTGTGCTTAATGCTTGTCACTAGGGCCTGAGTGCCATGATTTCAGATTTGAGCATGTTATTGATTCATTATGATAGTATTCTTTCTGGTCTTATCTACAAGTTGTATACACACGTTGTTGTCCGGAACCTATGGCCCCGAAGTGACAGAAATCGGGATAACCGGAAGGGAAAGGCTTTGATCTGAGGATCACATGTGTTCACGGAGTGTTAATGCTTTGCTCCGGTGCTCTAATAAAAGGAGCACCTTAATTGCCAGTAGTTCCCTAGAGGCCTCGCTGCAAACGGGCTGGCAGGACAAAAGATGTTGTGCAAGTTCTCATTGCGAGCACGTATGACTATATATGGAACACATGCCTAGGATTGTCTAGTACTTGGGTGCTTTATCTTCTTTATCTGCAATTGCCCTATGTTCTGATTGCTATGTGAATTGTCTTGTCCATGCAACGCCCGTCCATCCATCCCTATGCCTACCGCACTCGAATCCCACTATTTACTACTTTTGTTACTACTGTCCTTACTTTACTACTTCTGCTACTTTACTATTCCTACTACAAAACTGTTGCTACTGATAAACTGCTGTGAGCAAGATTGTTTCCAGGTGCAGCTGAATTGACGACTCAGTTGTTAAGGCTGATAAATATTCTTTGGCTCCCCTTGGGTCGAATCAATAAATTGGGTTTCACTTCCCTCGAAAATACTGTGATACACCCCCTATACTTGTCATCAATGACGTCTACGAGTGATACCTTGGGGCGTTAGCATCGCTCTTCTTCCTTTTTGGCGTCTCGATGCCAAAGGGGGAGAAGAAGATCTATTAGGTCTCCGAGGATTTGCATGGGTCGGGCACAAGCATTTGCACTTTTTTCATTTGTCTTTTTCTTGCTTGTGCCCATTTAGCATTAAATTTTAATTTGTGGTTTGTATGAGACTCTGTGTCGGTGGATTTCTGGATTTATCTCATGGATTATGTCTATGGATTCATCTATTCATATCCTATTATGCTGGGTATCTATTTCGAGGAAGGCGCTTATATTGGTTATCACATTGATAATTGTGGCTATTTCAAGGACGCCTCTCCCTATCTCGGTGGTATGATTATGTTGTTTATATTTCAATGAAATATACTCGCTCCTATTTGTGTGCATTTGTATTCAAATGCAAATTTCTAATATGCACACATTGAGGGGGAGTCTCTTCCATGTTTTTTGTTGGTGGTCTTGTGATCCTCAGTTGCAAATCCTGGTATTGTCATCTAACACCAAAAAGGGGGAGATTGAAAGAACATTTCATGATTTCCTATGTTTTGTGTGTTAGATAACAATACCATGGATTCTCTAATGTGTACTAAGTCTTGCAGGAAAGTTTTGAGAGTTTGGGGGCCGGATTATCCGGCCCCATCATGGGCTGGATAATCCGGTCAGACCACCTTGGCCAGGGATGGCTCTGCGTGAGTCTCTGTCTGGGGGCGGAATTTACCCCTGGAAAGTCCGGCTCTAGGGCGGATTTTCTCTCTGGACCGGATAATCCGGCCCTCATGTTGGGGCGGATAAACCGGCCCTAGGGAAATCGCCCAAGTGAGCACCTGCGCAAGCTTCTGTCTAGGGGCGGAATTTCCCACGGATATTCCGTGGCTGGGGCGGATTTTTCCCCCAGCCAGATAATCTGGCCTTTCTCTAGGGCCGGACAATCCAGTCCCTAGGAGAAGGTGTCAAGGGCAAGTCTGCGTGAGCTTCTATCCATAGCCGGTTTTTCTGCCGGATAATCCGAGTCTGGGGCGGAGTTTTCCCTAGGCCGGATAATCCGGCCCTTACTTGGACCGGATAATCCAGTCCCCAAAGGCTCCAATGGCTTGGATTTGGAAGGGGTATAAATATCCCTTCTTCCCCAACGAGCAGAACTCTTGATTCATTCGAAAAACATTAGACCCTTTGCAACAGCTCCCTCTCTAGATCTCCCACTTCAACCTCCCGAAGGCTTCGATCTTTGGGGGAATTGAAGGAGGAGAAAATCGTCATTGTCATCACGAATCAAGCTCATCAACTCCTCTCCATTCATTTGGATAAATCCCTAATCTAGTATTCTTGTCAATATCTAGATCTTATTCTTTGTTATTGATAACTTGTTCTGGTGGCAGCTTGTTGTCATTACGGGAGCCTCCAAGTTGATTGTGGATTTGTGCCCCACTAGTTGTGTAAAGGCACCGGTACCCGCCTCGAAGGGTTCCTATAGTGGAAAGGTGGATCAGGCCTTTGGTGGTGGGATCCATCGGAGAACAGGGTGAGTCCTATTGTGGCGTGGTGGTCTTAGTACCGCCCATCCCTCCAACGCAGACGTACTTCCCTTAACATGGAAGGAACTGCGGTAAAACAAATCTTGTGTCTCCGCATGCTTCACTACGGTTCACTCATTCCTCTTCCACTCGCCCTTTACTCGCTAGTAGATACACTTTCATATAGGGAAATTCCTCCTAATAGTTTATCTAGAGAATTTACCCTTTGTGTTAAGCCTAAAATTGAAAAGGCATTAAAATTGGAAGTAGCACCTATTCACCCCCCCCTCTAGGTGCCCATACGATCCATTTCACCCGTGGGGGTGCCCCCGATGGTCTTATATATGCAGCTAGTTAGGTTTTACAAGTGTGCTAATGGGATTTGTATTGGAGTTGCTATGTTGGGTCTCTAGTCGGCGTGGCGTCTGGGTCCAGTATGCGCCAGTCGCCGTATTTGGCGAGTCGATCCGCTCTGGGCTTGGCTTCAGTCAGCTCGATCCAGCTGCGGCTTCATGAGTGTACCCTGTTTGGTATTCTCCCATCAATAGTCCCCGAGCGCGTCAGGGACTCGGCAATGACTTCAAGTTGTCGAATCGGCGCAGTTGATTCCAGGGTGGAGTCAATGGTGAGTCGTTGGCGAGCTCCTGAAATAGAGAAATAGCTCATGAAGTATTTCATTTGCCAAGGCGAGTCAACGCGTCTGACGAGTCGCCATTGGATGGAGTCGCCCCTTGGAGGAGTTTGGCCGGCGCCTTGTTATCTTGCTATTGTAGAAGCTTCTTTGTCACAGTGCAGATAGCCCCGCGTTATTGTAGAAGTAGAGGCTCACGGATAGCAGACGTGGAGGCCACCAACTCGCTGATGATCAAGTCGCTGAGTCGGTGCATGTGATTCCGCGAGGGGCGAGTCAGTGATGCCGAGTCCACGGTGACGAGTCCGCAAGGGTGAGTCTGCAATGGCGAGTCCACGTTGGCGAGTCCGCGAGGGCGAGTCTATGATGGCGAGTCCCCGAGCGTGGCGAGTCCGTGACGGTGAGTCCCTGAGCATGGAAACTCTGTGATGGCGAGTCCGCGAGGGAAAGTCCGTGATGGCGAGTCCCCGAGCGTGGCGAGTCCACAATGGCGAGTCCCCGAGCATGGAAACTCCGCGATGGCAAGTCCGCGAGGGCGAGTCCCTGAGTGTGGCGAGTCCGCGACGGCAAGTCCCCGAGCATGGCGAGTCCGCGACGGCGAGTCCGCGACGGCAAATCGGTGACGGCGAGTCGGTGGCGGCGAGTCGGTGGCGGCGAGTCCCCGAGAATGGAAACTCCGCGAGGGCGAGCCTGCGACGGTGAGTCCCCGAGCGTGGCGAGTCGTTAGAGACTGGTCGTGGACGAGGAAGTCGGTATCGCCGCATCGCAAGGGCATCCAGCCCTAGGCCGTTTTGCTAAGAGGGAGAAAAAGATGCAATTGCATTAAGGTGTACTTGCATAATATATTGAACGATTGTAAGACATGCGATTTGTAAATGTTGAATAAAATGCACTTTTGTTATGTGGATCGATAGGTAATATGTAAGGTTTTTGCGTCTATTTTCATGAGTAGGTAGACCTTCAGCATCAAACGCTTGCTGAGTAACACGGTCACTATGCCATCTGTTGAACTGGGGGACAAGATCAGCGTTTTGGTATTGTACATGAAAGGGTCATATGCGGCTGCATGGTCGGCTTTGGAGAATCCCTGAGAGGGTTGTATGTGACTGCATGGTCGGCTTTGGAGATTGAAGGAAGACGCATATATGTTTTAGACTCGTAGCATGTATGAGTGTAAAGAAACTTAGTTGTTAGTATGACAAGTCTGTGACGGCGAGAGTCCGTGCTGGGCGAGCCTGCGACAGGCGAGTCCCCGAGCCTAACGAGTCCGCGTTTAAGCGTGTCCGCGTTTAGGCGAGTTCCAGAACATGGCGAGTCCCCAAACCTGGGGACTGACAAGTCGCAGCGAGCGGAGTCGCGGATGTAGGGGCCGGCGAGTTGCAGGCGCAGAAGCCGCCGAGTGGCGCTTGAAGAGGCGGCCAGCATATTTACGTTGCTGATTCAATCGCCGGATCATCTGGAGAATTGCAGCGGTCTGGTGTTCTCCATGACTCAATTCATGCCAATGATGAGTAAATGCCATCAACATGTATACACAGGATTAGATCCAAATAATTTAATCAAATAAAATAGAATTAACTAGTGAGGGAATGATTGAGTGGATGTCAGATCAATATGGCCTGCCGCACTTGAGCTAGAAAATAACTGCACCATGTATTTGCTTGGTGAGCCACGGTGGTTTTTGTGTTGCGTGGATTTGTGTTCTTCAACGATCTGCCATCACCTTGTCAAATAGTTGACGATCGGTCTGTTGGAATCAGGGGCTGAGTTAGCTTCGGCTGCCGCATATCGCGCTTGAGCCTGGGATGCTACAACACCGACCCGCACGAGGCCAAGCGCCGCCACCTAGATCGGATCAGCATACCGACAGTCCAATTAAAGAATATTTTCTCCTAATCTTACAAGGCATGGATCAGTCAATACGAAAAATCAATATGAGTACGTGCAAGTATTAGATCCGAGTAAGATAATCAGTTGACAAAGTAATCAAAAGGTGGGATTGAATTAAAAACTTAGCTTCCAGAAAGAACCAGCGGGACACGCATGGTCGCATGATTGAGCTTCATCAGGGCAACATCGCATTGGACAATGATCGGTCGGAACCGGCTCGACGTGATCCGGTCGGCGTTAATGGTGAGGGATCTCGTCCGGATTATCCCCTCCAAGCACTCCTTTCCCCACGGTGGGCGCCAACTATCGTGGTATTGGCACGGCAGATGCTATAGGGGGTAACTTACGTAGAGGAGGCAAAGCGATATAGGAGAATTCGGGAGTGAGATTGGCACACGGTGTACCTAGGTTCGCGTACCCTCGATGGAGAATCGCTACGTCCTATTGTCAATCTAGTATATGATCGCAGATTGGTTTACATGGAGCCGCCGGAGACGGAGGGGGACACTGATAGAGATTAATCTGTCTAATGAGATCTAATATGACGTACCCCGTGGGGGTTCCCCTGGTGGCTTTATATATGCAGTCAGTTAGGGTTTACAAGTGTGCTAATGGGCTTTGTATCGGAATTGCTATGTTGGGCCTCCAGTCGGCGTGGCGTCTGAGTCTAGTATGCGACAGTTGCCGTATTCGGCGAGTCGATCCGCTCTGGGCTTGGCTTCAGTCAGCTCGATCCAGCTGGTGACTCCGCTTCATGGGTATACCCCGATTGGTATCCCCCCATCAATATAAAAACCTACAAGAACATCTGGGAACGGTTGAACCAGATCTCCAAATTGCGTAGAATTTATACTTATCCAAATTCCTACTCATCACAAGGCACCATAACTAAGATACAGATTCTAGGAGGAATCAACACCTAGTTTAACTACACTAATAGTTAACATCACTAGTTACTAATAGATTAACACCCGCAGTTATAGTATATAATTATAAAAACACAAATTTGGCCAAGAACATTATCATTACCGTTGATCTAACTCGAGACCATCAATCCATGTAAACAACAGTAGTTAAAACCTTGTCTAAATAAAACAAACACTTGGTGCCTAAGAAGTCTAAACCTAGTCCTAAACCACAACATTTCCTCACCCAAAAGGTTGGTCAAAGAAAAGGAGTATACCTTAGCTATAGCCATAGATGCGGTAGTAGGAGACAAGAAAGAAGGGGGGCATCCACTACCAACCACCATGTCATGGGGCGGGAGGCCATGGCCAGCCTCGGGTTGTAGGAGCAACACCCCAACGTGGTGGGGAAGATGGGGCTCGTGGTCGACGTAGGCTCTGGGGGAGAGCAGCCGTAGTGCTACAGCGCAAGAGCCTCACTAGCGGTTGGAACCCTAGAAAGCTAGGATTAGCAGGAGGGGGCTCACGTGGGAGTTGGGACACCGCGGTGACAGGGACGAGTAGAGGAGGAAGGGGCGTAGTAGCAGTTGTGTGTGGTGGCGCCGGACATGGCCAGAAGTGGCCGGAGCCATGGGTGGCGGCGGCAGCCTTGCGGGCAGGGGATCGCGACTAGGGGAATCGCGGGAGGGGGTGGTCGCGTCGCGTCTGTGTCGAGTGTGTCGTGAGGGAGAGTGGGTGGCGAAAACTTATTTCTACCAGCGCTGGTATGTGCCGGCATTCCATCCGCCCTCCACACCCTCACCTTGCTTTTAGATTCGCGTTGCAATCCCCGGTCTCCTCGTCTTATTCCTCCCCCTTCTCTCCCGTATTCCCTCTCCCCACTGGGTACCTCCACTGTCTCCCATTGCCCGCTCCCCACCCCTTCCCCTGTTCCACCAGAACGGCCACGCCCTCCTCCTTCCAAGCTCAGCGCCGCCCCCTCGTTGCAAGCTCATCGGCGCCGGCTACCATCTTCGTCCCTCCACTCTCTGCCCCCGCCCCTCCCCACTCCGTTCCCCTATTCCACTGGATCCTCCGCCACCCTCGTCCTTCCAATCTCTCCGCCGTCGCCGCCCTTCTCCTTCCAATCTCTCCGCTGCTGCCGCCCTCCTCCTTCCAAGCTCACCACCGCTGTCTCCCTTATTCGCCCCTTCAGATCTCCTTACTTGCTTCCGTCTGCTCGCTTGGCGTCTCGCTTGTCATTGCCGTTGTCGGTTTCTGCCAATCTCCATCCGCGCCGCCCCTCCTCGAAAGGGCCATTGGTAGTTCAGCCAAAACTTCGCCCGCTGCCCCAACAAGGTAAGATATAGCCCACCTTATCAGCAGATTTTTGTTCCACATTGCCCATCTTTCCTCTTCTCTGAGCTTACAGATCATGCCATTTTGGAGACCCGCAACCCTAATGTACTAGTCCACTAGGTTTTCAATTTAGATTTTTTAATTTTATGTACTCATCACATATCTCTGTTATATTCAACTTCTGAAGCATTTTTAGTAGTTGGTTGACCTTCATCTCCCAAAGATACATTTTTAGTAACAACACCACATACATTATACTGACCTAAACAAAACTACATTATAATTGATATTGTTTCAGTCAGTTTATAAATTAATTTGTTTGAGATTTATGAAACTATCATGAATAAGCTATCAGTTCTCATAATTTAGCCAACTATCTGCAATTTTTTATTTAAAGTAGGATATATTTCTCGAGAGGCAAGTTTCTATTCATGGTGGTACCTACACCATGCATAATATAATATCCTATTTATATTAGGAAAACCTCATTTTATTTTTACTTGGATAATATAATATCCTACTTATAGATCCTTCCGACCACGATTGCAATATAGTTACTTCGTCTGCATAGTTTGTAGTGAATACATTATCTACCTGTAATAATTTCCCCCTCCTGTAACCAACATAAATCCCCTAATTTTTTTTATCTATTTCAGAGTTAGCACTCATGTTGCCACCTTGCATGATTTATCTGATGCATTCACTTTGGCAATCCATAAATTTCCCAGGATGGAAGAAGATGTTCAAGATCCTGAAAACTCACAGCGGACATCCCTCCGGCTAAATTCAGGTTCCACCAAATGCACCGGTGCTGAATCTTCCTCCACTATGACATCCATGAAACGCAAACTAGCTCCTGGTGTACTCAATCCTGTTTCGAACGTGGCCAAGTGAACAATGAAAGTCGTTCGGAGGGTAGTTGCGTATGGCAGCCAGACTTAAGAAGTTTAAACTTCATTTACTTGAACAGGTCCGCCCTATATTCGCATCAATATCACCTATTTATAATATTCCGTATTTTCCATGCATTGTACTCTGTCCTAATCATACATTCCTTGATGGATAGCTGTTTCTTTCCCATCTGTGATCATGATCATTGGATTCTCATGATCGTCAATCGTAGAGATATATGATTCTCTTATATTGTAATAAAGAAAGGTGAACATTCATACAAGGACCTTTGGAAGACGATTGTGAGATTCTAACTCAACCTTAAATCTCCAATACTACGCCTAACTGTCTACCTATAATAAACAATTGCAATGCTCAGGGTACTAATCTTCAGGATGCATACAACCTTTCGCTGGGGTCCGAGATCCCCATTTATGATGGATTCAAGCCTATTTATCCTAAGATGCACAAGCAGACTAACAAGTAAGTTTGACCCGTTTCAAAGTCCCATCTGTATGAAAAAAATATTTACCTAGTGTCTGTCATACATGTGGTCATTGTTTGTGTTATGTGATTCATTACAGATTTTAGTTTCATGTGCTTCTTAGGTGCACCTTTCCCTACGAGTAAATATATATAACCAAAGGTTTATGTTTCTCCTTTTGTAATATTCTCAAAGTAGTATGTTTCCTTTTTATATGCAGTGAAGAGTAACCAAAAAACAAATTGTTCTTTGCTTCAGCAATGTTTATTAGTGTGTCGCTACTCTCTAGGCCACATTTGACACAAGCTCATGTGTCTCAACGTTGATACGTCGTAAAGACTGTATTCCTTAAGTATGTTTTCTTGGACAATACGAAAAAATAATAGATTATACCCTGAGCATAAGCACTAAGAAAAAAAGATAAGCGAATAGGAAGAAAATTTCTAGGTCGTACAATTGTGGTATACTGAATCAGCTACATGTCAAATATGTTGGATTGTCTTTGCCTCCAGGATATTAGTTATTTTGCACGATTTGGAATATTTGACATTGCTCCCATAAATGTTATATAACTCGAATAACCTCCATGGCATTTCTTTAGTTTCAGAGAGGGGTTGTGTTAGCTATTGAGCATCAACTTAATTCCAGAGAAATAACATGATTCCGGAATCCTCTCACTCTTGTAAACTCTGCCTTTCATGGACTGAATGTAATTTACCTTTGTAAGCATGTAATTTATTTTTAAATCATATGATCATTTTTTTGAATGTACCATTTATGTCTTCTTAATGTTTGTGCTCTCTGATTTACAGTATACTTGTTCATGATATTCAGCAAACTCGGCATAAAATTTTCACCGAGCCTAGGGAATGTGTATGACCAACAAAAGAATCACAAGACATCCCTCACGGTAAAGAAAAAATGTGACGCCAAGTCAAGACGACTTGTAGCCCGCAACTGCGTGTGTGTATGCTCAATGCAGCGCCTTCCAAGCTAAAAAGAAAAAACAGTAACCATGCGTCAAATCCTTACCTACATTCCGGTATCCTCGTGTTTTTGTAATCAAATTGGTGTAATCCTGTCTATTGGACCAAAATGTATTTTTTTACATCGCTCATCTAACTTTTATCTCACGTGCAAAATTCCATGTTTATATGTATATATTAATTAAAAAATCTACCATTCTAATGTAGGAGTCGATGGAATCGGCAACGCCCGCCGATATGATCTAGCGTGTATAATTTCTCCTACTGACTGGTTCTTTTATCCTACCTTTTCTGTTTACCATATTCAGCATTTTTTTATCCTACCTTTGCTGTTTACCACATTCAGCGATAAAGATCCTAATTCCAAAAGGTTGAACAAGACGACACATTACTAGGGCAAATTACGCCAATAATGTCTCCTACTAATCATGTTAATCGAACAAAGAAATGTCAAACTAATCCTAAGCATGCCTTTGTGGTCCTATTGAAAACACATAAAAACCATGTTTGTAACAATTCAAACCACCTATCTACTACTTATCAATTTTTGGAAATAACCTTATTCGAACTATTTAAACCAAATTGACACTTCTCGAAACCTTCTTTGAACCAAATGAAACCACACCAGCATATTTGTAACAATTGAAACCACATCACATCTACCTTACTGAAATCATACCGAAACTTGTCCGAAACATTTTAAAGCACCCACGCATGCTCGTTACAATTGAAACCAAATTGACACTTCTTGAAACTTGTATGACCCCATTGAAATCAAATCCAAAATTGTTCTAAACTTTCTGAACAAATTGAGATCACACCATCATGTTTCAAACAATTGAAACTACTTATCAATTTTCTGAAACCACAATGAGACTTACTAGAAATAAGGAAACCAAATGGATCCTTGTCGAATCATTCATGACACATTTGAAACCAACTGGGACCTTGTTTGAACCAATTGAAACCACACAAACATGTTTCAAATAATTGAATCCACATCGCAAAGATCGATCAAGATCTTGAAACGACATGGAAACCGACTCGAACTGCTAAAACCAGATGGAACCTTACTCAAACCTCTACAAACCAATTGAAACCAAACAAGCTTGTTTGCAACAATTCAAACCAAATGCGACCTTATTGAAACCACAACCCAACAAACACTAGAACCACAAGACCGAGTTTCATTTAATTGAAAATAGCATAACTTTAAACCAAACGAAACCATATTTGAAACTAATGAAAACAATATTCTATTTCATCAGATTGAAACCACACAAGCATGGCTAAAACAATTCAAACCACAATAACATGTTCTAAACAATTGAAACCACTACCCGTAGACAAATGAAAACACAAAACCAAATTTCAATTAATTAACACCAAATGAAACCATATTCGAAACATTAGAAATCAAAAACCACCAAACATTTGAAACCACTAATACATGTTTGAAACAATTGACATCACCGCATAAAAAGAACCGGAACCACAAGACTAAGTTTCATTCAATTGAAACCACAGAGCCATTTCTGAAACAATTGTAACCACCACTTCAAAGATTTGAAACCACTTAAACTTTTTTGAAACATTTGAACCATAAAACCATGTTTGGAACATTTGAAACCACCATTCCAAACATTTGAAACCACTAAAACATGTTTGAAACATTTGAAACCACCATTTCAAACATTTGAAATCACTAAAACATGTTTAAAACATCTTTAACCACTAATACATGTTTGAAACAATTGAAACCGCTAAATAAGAAGAATTGGAACCTTAAGACCAAATTTCATTTAACGGAAACCACCACCCAAAAACCACCGGAACGACAACACCAAGTTTCATTTTTTCTGAAATCACAAAACCATGTTTAGAACAATTTAAACCACCACTTCAAATATTTGAAACCACTAAACATGTTTCAAACATCTGAAACCACTAATACATGGTTGAAACAATTGAAACCACCACATAAGAAGAACGGAAACCACGAGACCAAGTTACATTTAATTGAAACTATAAAACCATGTTTGAAACAATTGAAACCACTAATTCAAACATTTGAAGCCACTAAAACATGTTTGAAACATCTGAAAGACTTAATACATGTTTGAAACAATTGAAACCATCACATAAGAAGAACTGGAACCTCAAGACCAAGTTTCATTTATCTGAAACCACAAAACCATGTTTGACACAATTGAAACCATCACTCCAAACATTTGAAACCACCATAACATGTTTGAGATAATTGAAGCCACTAATATATGTTTGAAACAATTGAAACCACCACATCAGAAGAACCAGAACCTCAAGACCAAGTTTCATTTAATTGAAACCACCGCCCAAAAACTAGTGTAACCTCAAGAAAAGTTTCATTTATCTCAAACTACAAAACCATGTATGAAACAATTGAAACCACAACTTCAAACTTTTGAAACAACTAAAATATGTTTCAAACATCTGAAACCACTAATACATGGTTGAAACAATTGAAACTACCACATAAGAAGAACCAGCACCATAAGCCCAAGTTTCATTTAATTGAAACCACCTATTTTTTGAAACAATTGAAACCATCACTGTAACACTTTAAACAACTAAAATAGGTTCTAAACATCTGAAACCACTAATACATGTTTGAAACAATTCAAACAACCACTTAAGATGAACCAGAACCTCGGGTCCAAGTTTCATTTAATTAAAACCACCACCCTAAAACAATCAGAACCACAAGACCAAGTTTCATTTATCTGCAACCACAAAACCATGTTTGAAACAATTGAAACCACCACTTCAAATAATTGAAACCACTAAAATATGTTTAAAACCACTGATACATGTTTGAAACAATCGAAACCACCATTTCAATCATTCGAAACATTTAAAACAAGTTTCAAACATCTAAAACCACTAATACATGTTTAAAACAATTGAAATGACTACATAAGAAGAACCGGAATCACGAGACCAAGTTTTATTTAATTGAAACCACAAAACCATGTTTGAAACAATTGAAACCACCACTTCAAACATTTTGAAACCACTAAAACATGTTTGAAACATCTGAAACTACTAATACATGTTTGAAACAATTGAAACCACCACATAAGAAGAACCAGAACCTCAAGACCAAGTTTCATTTATCTAGAACCACAAAACCATGTTTGAAACAATTGAAACCAACACTCCAAACATTTGAAACCACCATAACATGTTTCAAACAATTGAAACCACTAATACATGTTTGAAACAATTGAAACCGCCACATGAAAAGAACCGAAACCTCAAGACTAAGTTTCATTTAATTAAAACTACCACCCAGAAATCACTGGAACCTCAAGACAAAGTTTCATTTATCTGAAACCACAAAACCATGTTTGAAAAATTAAAACCACCACTTCAAACTTTTGGAACAACTAAGACATGTTTCAAACATCTGAAACCACTAATACGTGGTTGAAACAATTGAAACCACAACATAAGATGAACCGGAACCACAAGACCAAGTTTCATTTAATTGAAACCACATAACAATTTTTGAAACAATTGAAGCCACCACTTCAAAGATTTGAAACCACTCAAACATGATTGAAACATATGAAACCAGTAATACATGTTTGAAACAATTAAAACCACCACTTTAAACATTTGAAACCACTAAAACATGTTTGAAACATCTGAAACTACTAATACATGTTTGAAACAACTGAAACCACCCACATAAAAAGAACTGGAACCTCAAGACCAAGTTTCATTTATCTGAAACCACAAAACCATGTCTGAAACAATTGAAACCACCACTCCAATCATTTGAAACCACCATTACATGTTTGAAACAATTGAAACCACTAATACATGTTTGAAACAATTGAAACCACCACATGAGACGAACCGGAACCTCAAGACCAAGTTTCATTTAATTAAAACCACCACCCAAAAACTAATGGAACCTCAAGACAAAGTTTCATTTATCTGACACCACAAACCCATGTTTGAAATAATTAAAACCACCACTTCAAAATTTTGGAACAACTAAAACATGTTTCAAACATCTGAAACCACTAATACGTGGTTGAAACAATTTTATTCACTACATAAGATGAACCGAAACCACAAGACCAAGTTTAATTTAATTGACACCACATAACAATTTTTGAAACAATTGAAACCACCACTTCAAAGATTTGAAACCACTGAAACATGATTGAAACATATGAAACCATTAATACATGTTTGAAACAAATAAAACCACCACTTCAATCATTTGAAACAGCTAAAATAGGTTCGAAACATCTGAAACCATAAATAAATGTTTGAAACAATTGAAACCACCACATAAAAAGAACTGGAACCTCAAGACCATGTTTCATTTAATTGAAACCACCACGCTAAAACAACCAGAACCACAGGACAAAGTTTCATTTATCTGCAACCACAAAACCATGTTTGAAACAATTGAAACCACTACTTCAAACATTTTAAACCACTAAAATATGTTTAGAACCACTCATACATGTTTTAAACAATTGAAACCACCATTCAATCATTTGGAACCTTTAAAACATGTTTGAAACATCTGAAACCATTAATATATGTTTGAAATAATTGAAACGACTACATCAGAAGAACCGGAACAATGAGACCATGTTTTACTAAATTGAAACCACAAAACCATGTTTGCAACAACTGAAACCATCACTTGAAATATTTTGAAACCACTAAAACATGTTTGAAACATCTGAAACTAGTAATACATGTTTGAAAAAATTGAAACAACCACATAAGAAGAACCGGAACCTCAAGACGAAGTTTCATTTATCCGAAACCACAAAACCATGTTGGAAGCAATCGAAACCACCACATGAGAAGACCGGGAACCTCAAGAACAAGTTTGATTTAATTGAAACCACCACCCAAAAACCACTAGAACCTCAAGACAAAGTTTCATTTACCTGGAACCACAAAACCATGTTTGAAACAATTCAAACTATCACTTCAAACTTTTGGAACAACTAAAACATGTTTTAAGCATCTGAAGCCACTAATACATGGTTGAAACAATTGAAATCACCACATAAGAAGAACCGGAATAACAAGACCAAGTTGCATTTAATTGAAACCATATAAGAATTTTTGAATCAATTGAAACCACCACTTCAAAGATTTGAAACCACTAAAACATGATTAAAACATATGAAACAACTAATACATGTTTGACACAATTGAAACCACCACTTAAAATATTTGAAACCACTAAAATAGGTTTGAAACATCCGAAACCACTAATACATGTTTAAAACAATTGAAACTGACACATAAGAAGAACCAAAACCTCAAGACCAAGTTTCATTTAGTTGAAACCACCACACCTAAACA
This sequence comes from Avena eriantha, assembly GCA_910589775.1. Classification (NCBI taxonomy): domain Eukaryota; kingdom Viridiplantae; phylum Streptophyta; class Magnoliopsida; order Poales; family Poaceae; genus Avena; species Avena eriantha. Next base: position 101,225,696 of record OU342743.1, on the reverse strand, counting down.
ACCGGAACCATAGGACCATGTTTCATTTATCTGCAACCACAAAACCATGTTTGAAACAATTGAAACCACCAGTTCAAACATTTGAAACCACTAAAAATGTTTGAAACCACTAATACATGTTTGAAACAATTGAAACCACCATTTCAATCATTTGAAACCTTTAAAACAAGTTTGAAACATCTGAAACCACTACAACATGTTTGCATCAATTGAAACGACTACATAAGAAGAACCGGAACCACGAGACCTAATTTTATTTTTATTGAAACCCCAAAACCATGTTTGAAATTGTTGAAACCACCACTTCAAACATTTTGCAACCACTAAAACATGTTTGAAACATTTGAAACCACTAATAATTGTTTAAAACAATTGAAACCACCACATAAGAAGAACCGGAACCTCAATACAAGGTTTTATTTATCTGAAACCATAAAACCATGTTTAAAACAATTGAAACCGCCACTCCAAACATTTGAAACCACCAAAATATGTTTGAAACAATTCAAACCACTAATATATGTTTGAAACAATTGAAACCACCACATGAGAAGAACCAAAACCATAAGACCAAGTTTCATTTAATTGAAACCACCACCCAAAAACCACAGAACCTCAAGACAAAGTTTCATTTACCTGAAACCAAAAGACCATGTTTGAAACAATTCAAACCACGACTTTAAACTTTTGGAACAACTAAAACATGTTTCAAACATCTGAAACCACTAATACGTGGTTGAAACAATTGAAATCACCACATAAGAAGAACCGGAACCACAAGACGAAGTTTCATTTAATTTGAAACCACTCAAACATTTGAAACCACCACTTCCCACATTTGAAAACACTAAAAAATGTTTAAATCATTTGAAACCACTAATACTTGTTTGAAACAATTGAAACCATCTTATAAGAAGAACCGTAACCAAAAGACCAAGTTTCATTTAATTGAAACCATAAAACCATGTTTGAAACAATTAAAACCACCACTTCAAACTTTTGAAACCACTATAACATGTTTGAAATATTTGAAACCACTAATACATGTTTGAAACAATTGAAACCACCACATAAGAAGAACCGGAACTACAAGACCAAGTTTCATTTAATTGAAACCTCAAAAACATGTTTGAAACAATTGAAACCACTACTTGAGATATTTGAAACCACTAAAACATGTTTGAAACTATTGAAACCACTAATACATGTTTGAAACATTTGAAACCAATAATACATGTTTGAAACAATTGAAACCACCACATAAGAAGAACCGGAACCACAAGAACAAGTTTTATTTAATTGAAATCACAAAACCAAGTTTGAAACAATTGAAACCACCACCTCAGATAGTTGAAACTACTAAAACATGTTTGAAACCACCACCTAACAATAGCTACAACCACAAGACCAAGTTTCATTAAATTGAAATCACCACCCAAAAACCACTGGAACCTCAAGACCAAGTTTCAGCTAATTGAAACCACAAAACCATGTTTGAAATAGTTGAAACCACCACTTCAAACTTTTGAAACAAGTAAAACATGTTTGTAACATTTGAACCACTAATATATATTTGAAACAATTGAAACCACCACATAAGAAGAACTGGAACCACAAGACCAAGTTTCTTTTAATTGAAACCACAAAACCATGTTTTAAAAAATTGAAACCACCACTTCAGACATTTGAAACCACTAAAACATGTTTGAAACAATTGAAACCATGACCTAACAACTGCTGCAACCACAAGACCAAGTTTCATTAAATTGAAACCACCACCGAAAAAACACTGGAACCTCAAGACCAAGTTTCATTTAATTGAAACAACAAAACCATGTTTGGAAAAATTGAAACCACCACTTCACACATTTGGTACCACTAAAACATGTTTGATACATTTTAAACCACTCATTCTTGTTTGAAACAATTGAAACCACCACATAAGAACTGGAACCACAAGGCCAAGTTTCATTTAATTAAAAAAACAAAACCATGTCTAAAATAATTGAAACCGCCCTTTGAACATTTGAAACCACTAAAACATGTTTGAAACATTTCAAGCCACCATTACTTTTTTTAAACAATTGAGACATCGTCAAGCTTTTTACGAAACAATTGTAACCACATTGAAAATCTTGGAAACGATTGAAACCCATCCGGACTTTATGAAACAACTGAGACCCCCATCAAGTGTTTATGAATCAATTGAAACCCATTGAGACTTTGTGAAACAATTGAAACCACAACAAGCCATTATCAAATAATTTAAACCACGCGAAGCCTGTATAAATCAATTGAAACCACAAGTAACCTCCTTGAAACAATTGAAACCCACCTAGACTTTGATGAACAATTCAAAGCACATCAAACCTTTATGGATGAATTGAAACTACCTCAAGCCTCTTGGAAACAATTGAAACTCGTTCAGAATTTTTAAACAATTGAAACCACATCAAGAAGTTATGAAACAATTGAAACCATGCCAAACCTTTATGAATCAATTGAAACCACGTTGAACAACTTTGAAGTAATTGAAATCCATCTGTACTTTGTGAACAAATTTAAACCACATCAAGTCTTTATGAATCAATTGAAACCTCATTAAGCCTTTTTGAAACAACGGAAACCATATCAAGCATTTATGAAACAATTGATACCCACACCAAGATTTAATGAATCATTTAAAACCACATTGAACCTCTTTCAAACAATCGGATCCCATTCAGACTTTTTGAAACAATTGAGCATCATGGAAAAATTGAAACCACAACAAGCCTTTATGAATCAATTGAAACAACTAAACTCATCCAGACTTTGTGAAACAATTGAAACCACAACAGGGCTTTATGAATCGATTGATACAACATCTAACATCTTTAAAACAATTAAAATAATTAGAACAATAAACAGGGAAAAGTTAAAACAATAAACAGTGACCATAATAAGGTTGTCGTTAGTTGCCCTTATAGCCTCCGTCATTAAAGGTATAAGAACCACATTCTTTTTTCCGTCGTTATTTTTCTAATGACGAGACAATGGGTTGTCGTTAATCATAGCTCCGGTATTAACGACCACTTTTTACATCGATAAAAATATTTTCACGCTCAGTGAAATATCTTGTGCGAGCAATTTATATTATCAACAACCATCCATTCAATATTTGGATTACATATAGGGACCACTACTTTATGCCGCATGCAAGTTTTGAAGTTTAGTGACCATACGAATTAAGAGAAAATAGAATTTGAACAATCAATTCATCAGACTCTTCTATTAATCAAAATCATATATATTGAACCTTATCCTCGCATACAATTCGAGTGTACATAATCTGTAAAAATATTAATAAAATCACTATCCAATCAATCATCAAATGTACTCGCATATATCTAACTAGAAACGATCTATTTATAATCTGCAGTCATGGTGCACCATCTTGAAGTCCTTATGTTTAACCGCGCATATCATGCTTCATACATTCTTGGTAATGACCTATTTAGTGTGTTGACCACTCAACCTGAAAAGGACAACAACAGAAGAACCGGAGACAAATAATAAGGGTTGAATTAGTGCTATATTAGTCCTAAACGAAATAAAAAGCATACTTACAGATTCTGCCATGTTCGATTGCGAATCAAGATGCTAACATAAACTTCAATAATCTCTTCCTATTACTAATGACCAAGCGTTAATAACTGATGGCCGTTAATACCCTAATTTCTAGTAGTGATAGGTCCCATGGGCTCCCGCTGCAATTATTATATTCTCTAGCATAGTAAGGATGTACATCAGCAATTAAAAAGAACTATGATGAACATAGATTTGTTATTCTTCCTACTCGATAACGATTGACTTTCTCGACGACACTTAACTGGAATTAATTGTATTGAAAACACATAATATATTCTCATCATTCTGTTCATACTCCTCCAGTTTCCTCATTCGATGATCTCATGACAGGAGGTTCTGATTGAGTTTCATTGTGTTCATCAATTAAATCATTGATACAAACCTTGCATCGATGAATCCCCTGATATGTTGATATCTAGCAATTGTCTGAACGATAAACTTTGGTTACCTCATGTTAGGAAGAGACAAATCTTCATTTAAATCAGATGTTTCACTTACTTCTAGGGTTGGACATTCATTTACCCCTGGGCTAGTCCATATCTCTCTAGACTCTAGTTGATAGTTTTTTGCAATAAGACAGAAAATATCTTAAGAGATTCCATGCAGTATGAATGCAGATCTGCTTCCAGAAGTGGTCAACAAAAATTCCTAAGAACTGTTCTCTACATGAATTCAACTTGAGTTTAAACAAAATTTTCTAGGGCTTTCTATTTTCGTGCCCTCGGGTCCTTAGTTGTACTCAGTTTTCCCCAGCTCCTTTATTTTTCCTCAGTTTTCCCCAAGTCCTTGTCTGAAACCCGCAGAAGGAGCTCGGACGGAAGGAATCCATTAAGTTGACCGTTCCGTGCTGACGAGTGGGGCCGCGTCGTGTGGGGCCGCGTCGTGTGGGGCTGGTAGGAAGGGACCGCGTGGGACAGGATGAGACCGTGTTTGTGTGGCCGTAGCGTGTGGGGCCGTAGCGTGTGGAGCCGTGTGGGTCCGGGACGTGGGCACGAGTGGTTTCTGTCTCTTTCGCCCAGATTAGCAGTTTTCAACGTACCTTTTTCCTCTCTCTCGCTCGATCTCATTCATATTTGATAGCCCAAATTGGTAGCAAATCTAGAGTAGCTTCTCCTTCTGTTTTTTAACGCCATTCATTTCTTTATGCCTTCGTTTTTACCCAATCAGGTAGGAAATCTAGGGCACAAATCCAGAGAAAATATAGGATAAGATGCACACATCAGCCAACATAGCATAGATATATTCACGACAGATCCAACAGTAGTACCAATAGATACAACATAAGATACATTTTACATGAATTTAAGCTGCTCTATAGATAGAGCAGTCACATACAGAGAGTGCAGCAGGCACGTTCAACGCCTCCAGGTAGCGCCTATGACTCGCTTGGATGTTGCGCAGGTGAATCCCAAGTGCTTTGTGTTTGGCCATGAACGCATGCACGTTCACGGTCGTTCCAACTCTAGCGCCGCATCTGCCAATGGATTCAGCATGGTTCACCAGGCAGTTGAAGTCGGTGGCGTGGAGCTTCCTGTTGCAGAAGGGGCACTTGTAAATGCCTCGCGCAAAGGGGCTATCGTAATGGCCGGACTGCAGCCTCCTGAGGACGTGACGAGTCTTGGTGTGGAAGGACTCGTCGTCACTGTCGACGTCGTTGCTCTACACCTGTCACGTAGCACCAAAGATCGTGCAAAAAACACGGAGTCAATTGCAACGATGATGGAACAGAGAGTGAACAAAGATCATGCATGATAATATGGGCTCGAAAAAAAGAGGTAGCCTCAGTTACATTGGACACACTTATATCCAGGATTTGAGTCAGTAAACCAAAGATCATGCACAACAAATTTGTACACACCAATTGTTTACTGACCAAACCCTGAATCAATTTGTGCCCGAATATTCATCATCATCGGTACAAATCTTAAACAAAAGCAAATCACAAACACTAATAACGCAAGATCTAACACAAAAGGATTGAACTAGGAACAGACGAACCCTAATAACGCAAGATCTAACACAAATGGATTGAACTAGGAACAGACGAACCCTAATAACGCTAGATCTAACACAAAAAGATTGAAATGGGATAAGAACAAGGGAGCAAAGGGTTACCTCCGGCTCGTCGTCGACGATGCTGGTGTCGTAGGGGTTCTTCGGCGTGACGTACGGCACTGGTTCGTACGGGTTCCAAGCGACGGGGGCCTGGATGGTGGCGGCGGCCGATGCGCCGGCGGCTGATGCGCCAGCTGCTACGTTGGAAGCAGTGACAGGGGCCTGGACGGGGGCCGCGGCCGATGCGCCGGCGGCTGATGCGCCGACAATGAGCATCTCATTCTTCTCCATCGCCGGCGGTTTTCTTCGGGGTTTTTTCTTGGGCTCTTCGGTTGTGGAGAAGATGATGGGACAGGAGAGGCGGTTGCAGTGAGAACGTGCGTCAAGGGAGAGAAAAAGGGCTCTATAAAGACGAAGGTGGCGTGTACCGCAACACGCGTCCGCTATGCACGGCTACAGCGTGCACCGTGACACGAGTCTAACCCTGGGACGTTTGGTGTACTCAGTTATAACCTCGGGCCTTATACAGAAATTTTATCTGTACTCAGTTTTTTCCTCGAGTACTTAGACTGGCAAGTGCAATATACTCAGTTTTACCCTCAAGTAGTTGGTCAACAGAGAGTCAACAAATGAGATTAACATAGCTAATTGAGTCATTTCATGCGCAAAAAAATCCAAAAAAATAAAAACATAGTGGCACCTACTCATGAAGTCTTCCTACGACAACCTGCCACCTAGAAAACCTTAACAAACATATATAGATCAAGTTTTACCACAAATTGCCACTTCTCAGAATCACTAGTGTAGCTATGAAGATGCATGGTTTTCCACTCAAACCCCTTTGCAAAACATCTTCCCCAAAAACATAGTTTGTCTAAATGATGCCATAATTGTCACACTCATGTATATTTGAATTGCAAATAATTTGATGTAGCCCAATATGTACAAAACATGCATTTTTCATTTTGTAATTCTTTTGTTTGAATCCCTTAGTCTATTTACTATTTATGTGCCCTTGGATTCTTAGTACTACTCAGTTTTGCCCTCAAGTTCTGTCACACATGCTCTTAGAAGCCCAAACTTATCCTGATTGGTTGAGCCGTTGTCACACGGATCGACTCCACGAACCGTTGATCAACTGATCTAACGGGCAGTATACACCTCTCCATCTCTTCGTGGCCACCCCTCTCTCTCTGTCGGTGGAGACTGCCACCCCTCTATTTATGTGCAATAACGAGTTTGCCACGTAATATAGTTTGCGGATGTCGGTGAATGCATTATTTGTCACCCCTCTAACAATTATCAACTATCTTTAGCTTTCCTTTTCTTTTAGGGAATATAGTTTGGGATATAGTTTTGGTAATTTGAAACGGCCCAAAAGTGGTATAATTTTGGTATAAACATGAGGCATACATATTTGCGAATTTCGGTGAATGCATTATTGTCACCCCTCTAACAATTATCAACTATCTTTAGCTTTCCTTTTCTTTTAGGGAATATAGTTTGGGATATAGTTTTGGTAATTTGAAACGGCCCAAAAGTGGTATAATTTTGGTATAAACATGAGGCATACATATTTGCGGATTTCGGTGAATGCATTATTGTCACCCCTCTAACAATTATCAACTATCTTTAGCTTTCCTTTTCTTTTAGGGAATATAGTTTTGGTAATTTTGGTAGAAACATGAGACATACATATTTGGCATATTTGGGGGATTTCGGTGAATGGATTATTTGTCACCCCTCTAACAATTATCAACTTTCTTTAGCATTCCAATATAGTTGGTAATTTCAGTGAATGCACACACTAACTATGAAAACAACTACAAGTACATGTAACTGAATAATGGATTTGTAACAAGGTATCCCTTGTAACAACTTCTAGCGCTTGGTGAGCAATGATAAGAATCCGATCGCCATTATACAACAGAAAAAACAACCAGCCATCAGATTAGCTTGCTTCTTCAACTCGATCAGCTGCCTTAACTGCTTGTTCATTTTCTTCAGTTCTCCCTTCACTTCCACCAGTCCTGCATTGGGAGCATTAGGCATAATCGGAACAGCTCCTCTCTCCACCGCATTCTCTACAGCAAGGCCCCCCCTCCCAAATTGCGCTCCCCAATAGCGCCAATTGATTCCTGCAATTGAAGCCTCTTAACGTACACATCGATCCACTCGAAATGCCTGCATTTCTTCAGGATCTGAAAATAACAACGTGAACCCTAAATCCCAAATTCGAGGGAATAATAAGAAAATCGAGAGAAAACAGAGAAATTGGAGCGAGATCTAACTTTATCCCCCTCTCTATATGGCAAGCTCTCGCAGGAACTCACGTCCACGGTTGCCGTTGTCGTCCGTCTTATAGATCGACCGCTTCAGAGGCTCCTGGCGTGGGCAGTCAGGGCATCTTGTCAAAGGCACGGGTCCATACTGTGGCCATGAAGAATGGGAGGTCGAAGAGAAACTAGACATCACCCGCCTGCCGGAGAAGGGCTGCCGCTGGCGGAGAAGAAGAACAATGGGGCACGGGGAAAGAAAGGGGAAGCAATGGCACGGGCACGGGCGCGGGGCTGGCTCGGGCTCCCATTTTGCAACGGTCACGTGGGTAAGCTGTGGGTCCGGCGCGCTAACGTGGACAAGTTGTGGGTCCCACGATGATCTGGATAAGTGGAGACGTGTCCACTATGGGGAACCAACAGCGGCACCACTTGCCAGCACCAACCAACGTCAACTAAACGGGAATCCTCCGTCCGAGCTCCTTCTACGGGTTTCAGGCAAGGATTGGGGAAAACTGAGAAAAAACTAAGGAGCTGGGGAAAACTGAGTACAACTAAGGACCCGAGGGCACGGAAATAGAAAGCCCAATTTTCTAATTCAACAAAATATGAAAGCGGAGCTGATGTAGTAGGAAATCTGCGATATGCTTATTTTGGATAATTACTAAATAGTTGATTTCTCACCCATTGATATTTGAATTCCATGGATTCTGTACATTGTTCAGGACGCCCAAAAAATAACCTGGCTTGGCTCCACTATCTTTCTCCATTGAATCCTAAGGGAGAGAATCAAATCTTATATTCTTGCTGTCAACGCACAAGCAGAACTATTTAGAGAAAGAGATTAAATAATTTACCATCATTAAATCCAGGTAGAATGAGATTGTACTTTCTGAATCAGATGCTTGTCGAAAAACCTAAGTAGGCCTTGGAGTCAAATAGAGAGGCAAGATGGACCAGATCTCTGGCACACTTCGACTAGGAGACGGAGGAATCGGAAAAGGGAAGTCAAAAAAATCTAATTAGCTCTTGGAGTCAAATAAAGAGGCAAGATGGAGCAGATCCCTGGTACCCTCCGACGAGGAGGCGGAGGAATCAGAAAGGGGAAGCGAAGAACTCACCGACGCCTAGGTCTGAGGAGAATGCGGGGAAGAGATTCATATCTGTCTCTCGTTCTTGGAACCGTCTATTCGATTCGGACGAGCGAGATGATTGGACTCGTAGATCTCGTCGGCGGAACTTCGAGGAAGAAACAGTTTCCACGGCGGCTGTGGTGGATCTCGTCGGCGCAACACCGAGCAAGATAGACTTTCTACAGCAGCTGGGTGGGGGACTCGTATCGGCGTGCGTACGCGATTGTATCTCACTAGGTATCTGACAAGCTCTGTGACGGAGGGAGGTAACCGGAAAGAGGACTAACAAACGCCAGGATAGAATCCCAGGGGAACTAATCGCTAATCTCAAAGCAATGGCGTGCGGTAGATTCCACTCCGGCACATACCGGCGCCGGTAGAAACGCCGCTCTCGAGTGGGTGGGGTTGAGCGACGGAGAGGGAGGGGTGGTTCGGGCTGGGGAACTAACCTGGTCTGGCTGGACTCTTTGGGCAAACCCACCTAGGCCAATGGGTCAAGCCCAATTATCCCTAGGCCAATTCTTTTTCTTTTTTTAGATCCCAAAAATCCAAATGACTGAAAACAAAACCAAAAATCAAAGAAATTTTATAACAACAAACAAAAATAGATTTTATAAGTTATAAAAATCATATAAACAATAATCAAGTAAATCATTTGTTTTAAAATTTAAAGAACACAAAAATATCATAATAAGGATTTAAAAAATTTAAAATTCATTTGAATGCCTTTAAAAATTCCTAAAAAAATATAATAACCATTAAAAACAATAAACTTGTAATAACAAAAAGAAATGAAATTATAAATTGATTATAACTCAAAGGAAAACAATAATTGAAATTAAATAACCAATATTATAAATAAAATAGGAAATGGTTTAGAAAATTAATTTTAAATCATACAAAACACTTATAAAATCCTATAAATATTGTAAAACCACTCTAAAGTATTTTCCACCAACTATTTAGAATATTAATAAATTTTCCATCTGACTTTAAAGAACTTAATAAAGAAAATCAAGACCTATATATTTTCTAATAGGAAAATTCCCTAAAAACCCTAAAATACATTTCTTAAGGGAATAGACTAAGATTTTTTTGAACCTAATAAACCCTCTTAAAATAATAAGAGTGCACCTCGAATATAATTAAAATATGCGAGACGCACATGTGAAGGTGTGTCTCGAATATCTGGCACCTACCATCCCCAGGCCCACCTAGTATATACACGGCGCACCATTAGCGGATGCGTCTGGAGTATCGAAAAATATTCAACATGCATATAGGCAGGATGCGTCTCGAACACCTAGGCTATCAGCATCGACTACAGCGCGCTATCGCTCTGTTCGTGTGGGAAGACCAAGCCACCCACAGATGCTTCACCCATTACCTCGCCCATTTTCTTCCCTAATCCTCCTCTACGTCTGGCCGCCACGGGCGAAATTCCGGTGATGGACGGGTCAGGCACGCCACCGACCCCTCCATACGCAGTCCCCCCCCCAATGCCTCCGCTTGCGCCAAACCATAGCGCCACCGTCACCCGCGTCCTCTTCGTGTTATCGGCGCTATGCAGCTACTACCACCCGCATCGCCGAAGGGTAGGGTAGCAGCCACAAAGCACTCAACACCAGAGGGAGGTGTCCAAAAACCAAATGGAATGTCGGTGAAGACGACGACAAAGAAGGCCGCTGCTTGACGCGTCTAACATCTGGTTCCTCTCCAGGCCATGGGAGCGGTCCGCCTCCTCCACCGCCGGTGGCGTAGGCTCCGTTGACCAACTACAGCGACCAGTGCACGTGACCTGTTCGACCAAATGACCACAAGGTAAAAAATGTTTTTGGCTATTTATTTAGATAGATGATTATGGAGGAAGTTGTTGATGTGTGTTCATTGAATCGCAATGTAGTGTTGATGATGAGACTTTCATAGACACTATGAATGTTGTTTCTCACATGTGTATGTGGATCAAGAATATGGTGAAGGGGATGAGTTTGAAATGGATGAGGAGGGTGAGGGGTTGATTGAACATCCGAAAGGTAGGACGACAAACTACACCATAGAAGAAGGTGGCCAATGATGAGCATCAAGGCCTAGTGGAAGAAGAGAGAAAGCTCTTTTTCATGGACACTTCCAACATGGATAAAGTCAAAAGGATTACATAAACCTTGCTTGCGATGAAGTGTTGGACAAAAAACAATGTTGGTAAACAATGTTATGGTGCAACATGGAGGGATGAGTGCACCGATGAGTGGCTATGGAATGATGGGTGGCTTTGGAATGATGGTAGGCATGTGAGCACCACTGGGTATCTTTGGAGGATGCATGGGAGGCATGCACTAGTACAAACACGTTACTTAGAGACGTCAATTTCCCATGGGCCTGAGATGGTTTCTCGTTTTGGCTCACTTGAGCTAGTTTTTCTTTGTGGCTTTAAGATATGAGTCCTCATACGGTGCAAAAAGAAAAACGCCTTTAACAAGTACGAGATCGAGATGGGCCATATTTTGGACCGCTTGCAAGAACTCCTCAACCTTAGACGGCCTATACTAGGGACCGTCTCCTCAACCTAAGTCAGATTCTAACAAAGACCGTCTCCAGAACTAGTGTACCTCGAAGCGGATTTTAAAGTGACCGTCTCCAATATGTGTAAACCATTTTAAATAATAGCATGCTAATTTGAACTTAATCATAGATGACATGACACATAATCATGATTTAGCAGACATGTAGAAACGTTAACTAAAGAACTTAGAGCAACTCTATCACGGTAACATTAGCCAGATAGTTAGGGAAATCCATACAAATTTAGACATTACACATTATGACAGTACATACAAAGTGCAGCTAGTAAATCATTCAGCTTGCATAATTAGTACTCTCTAACAAACCAGGATTGTATTTATAATCGACTGCCTGGTGCAAGTTGATGAACCAGAATATGTACCTCTCCATTATATTTTGCATCAAAGCAAAAAAGGACAATGTTAGGTTGAAGCTTCTTATAACCTTCTCCCATGTAGTCGTCGAGATTGCATTTTACCTAGATCCCATCTTCATCCTAACCATCTTTAGCTTTTTTCTCTTCATTTGCCAAACATGTACATCAATCTGTTTGTCATGGCGATTCTTTAGGTATTTTCTTGTGAAATCATCTCCAAATGTCTAGGCAAGTGCAGATAATTGAATAATTAGCATGCATGTGATTACTGGAACTATGTAAATATCACATGGTAGCTTGTTGATAATATGATCAAGAATATATCATCTTACCAGCTTGTACTTCTTTGTCATGGCAGATGAATATGGCAGCTTATAGATGTAGTACTTGATTTTTGGTGGAAATTCGGGTTCACAGCAGTATAAGAGGAAGTCTACATGAAATTCTTTCAGATACATGTCATTTCCAAAAAGTCTCTACTTACCAAAATCAGTGTCCCCCTTGTGTTGAGGCCCTAATGCAACAACACATAAAAATTTCAATCCGGTGGAATATTAATATCTAACGTCTAAACGCATACAAAATAGATAACTACAATTTTGATGTTCTTTTGATACCTCTAAACTCAATCCTCTCAGTGGACTCTTCATCTGTTGATTGGAATTCAAAACAACCAAAGTTAATGCAAAAATTTTCAATGCTAGAGAGCATGACTGCATCGTCAGTGCAGGTTCCCATATGTTAAATAGATACAGACAGAGAGCCTCTTAATACAATCAAGATGCAAGAAGACTAATGAAGTGACAATTGAAATAGACCAATGAAGTGACAATTAAATCTCTATTGCTGGAAATGGCAAGTAAATCTCTATTGCTGAAAGTGACAATTGTAGATTTTGAGATTTATACAAGGGGAAAAGAGTTGGGATAGATGTATGCTGGCTGGGGGAGGCTCTCCCGACGGCGCCATCGGGTCTTTGTAGCTCGGTAACCCTGAACCTTAAATTCGAGAATCAAAATGGAAAATTCCATGGCAAAATTCCTTAATCGAAGTTGTTGAATTAGGGTTTTGGGAGTCCTCGGAGGCGAGTGAGAGCGTCTGCACCGTAGGGTACTGGAGGTGGCGGTGGTGGAGCGGCAAGGGACCAGAGGCGGCGGTAGTCGAGGGCGGCGGCGGTGAACAGTGGTCTGGGCGGGCGGCAAAGAACAAAAGTGGCACAGATCTGAAATATTTGTCCAAATATTTTTAGATATTTGGCGCCAAGTACTAGCCTCAGACGGCTAAAACGTCTCTAAGAATGTCCAATCTCCGAACATTTCACATTTTTTCCGCCAAGTACATGACGAGTAGTAATTTGAAAAGATCTACTATTCGGAACTCTGGATATATTCGGAACTGCGGCGTTTGATTATCCTAAAATTTGATAATTATTCACAATTCAAAGGCAAACAAAGGTGTGTATACATGCTTCCTAGAGTGAATTTGAGTCCCCTAAGACTAAATGGGGTTCATAAATTGAATACAATAATTGGTGTAGTACAAACCTTGGATCTTTACCCTGAAAGGCATGACGACTAGTGTTCATGCGCTTTGTTGTAGAGAAATAAGGTGCAAGTGTTTTTAATTTGACTCATTCAAATGTTTAATCACGAAGTGAGATAATTTGGTTATTTAATTATGAAATTTTCACCAACATAACTTTTTTAATATATTCTTTGAAGGAAATGTCATTGAGTGAATATTCGTACATCCAGATATATTCAGAACTCCGGATTTTGTTAATCCTAAATTTTGAGAATAATTCATAATTTAAAGGCAAAGGATGGTGTTTACATACGCTTGCTAGACTGAAATTGAGTCCTATGAGTAAATGAGGTTCATACCATGTTGCAGAGCAAGAAGGTGTAACAATTTTGAATTTGACTAATTCAAATGTTTAATGCCGATCTGAGATCATTTAGTCTTCAATACAAATTTTCCACCAATTTAAAATCTTGTTGATGTATTCCTTGAAAATTATAATATAATCGAGCACTAGAAATATTTTCTAGTGTGCATGAGCATGATTAGTAATATAAATGAACACTAGAAATTTTAAGGAACTCCATACAAAGGAGTAGATTAATATATATATATATAGACGAGGTTCACCAGAGACAACGCCGATATATTGCTTTACAAGCAACCAGGTAATAATTAACTTAAACAAATTAAAACAGGGCAGTAGTAGGAGGACGAGACACGGAGACGCCTAGCAGGGGCAGCAGCAGGAGGCCGGGACAGCCTACTCGAGGGGATATAGTCCAGTACTGATATATCACCGGAGGAATTTGGCGAAGGCTGCGTGCCGCACCATGGTATCGAGCTGATGCCTTCGGCCAAGGCTTTTGCCAACATCCACCGCCTGTTAGATCATCCTTTCGAGGTCCATGTCAATGGATTTTCGACAGAATGGGAAAAACAGTTTCCCCCTATGATAGAAAGAGATTTGCTCACACCGTAACCTCCTCAACACGTCGCGGCTCTTGTTGTCCTTGGAGTTCTTGCTATCGTCCATTTCATCAAAATCCTCCTATTGATTTTTAAGAACATAACTTGGAACTCATACATATGATTGAATTGTATTACAGCTCAAGAATTGACAACATATATAAGACAATATTAAATTGATATCAAAGGGAATGCATCTTAGCAATAGTTTGATAAGTTCATATATTATTTCATCTCAACAAAATGACAATTAATTAGATCAGAGTATATGTAGAACAAAGATTGTGGCCTAATAAGTTTCTTCAGTTATGGCGTAAGTGAACCAAGTAATAATTGCACAACCTATTCTTCTTGTACATTGCCCCGGGTTCGCTAACTCATCACTGAAAAAATGTGACACCAATGTGCCTGCCTATCTTTTGGGGCAAATTTGACTCATTGGCCACAATAAGAAATTGAAATGTAATCCTATAAAACAATATTCAGGGATATACGTATGCCAGTACAAAAACAATCCTAAATATTCTAATTATAAATAAAAAATAACCAAACAATCTTCAGGTACATGTAGAAACAACTTATGATCAAAACCATGCATATACATATGCATCATACGAATCATTCAAAGATCAGAAACAATTTAAAGATCATATATATATAGTTCCATGTGAGAATAAATCAAGGACCTCATATTTTGTTTCAGATATGGAGTTGGCGAACCAAACTATGAACAAGACAACCTATATTGTTTGTGTACATTACTGCCTCAGGTTCACTAACCCATCATTAAAAAAATGACACCAACAAACGTGTCACCACACTGCACTCTTTTGGGGCAAATTTCAACCATCGGCCTCAGCGAGAAACTGAAATATAATTCTTAGACACTATGAATGAATGCAATAACAATTCAAAGATCATAGTTCTATGAATGTAGACCAAATATGGGGGCCTCATAAGTTTCTATAGGGATGGAGTTAGTGAACCAAGTACCAAGTGTACAATCTATTGTTCTTGTACATTGCCCCGGGTTCGCAAACTCATCTCTGAAAAAATCTGGCACCAATGTGTCTGCCTCTCTTTTGGAGGAAAATTTGAATGATGGGCTAAATAAGAAATTGAAATGTAATCCTAAGAAACAATATTCAGGGATATACATATTCAGGTAAAAAACAATCCTAAATATTGAATTATAAATGACAAAACACCAAACAATCTTCAGGTACATGTAGAAACAATTTATGGTCAAAACCATGCATATACATATGCATCATACAAATCATTCAAATATTAGAAACAATTCAAAGTTCATATCTATAGTTCCATATGAGAATAAATCAAGGGCCTTATAATTTTCTCAAAGATGGAGTTGGAGAACCAAAGTACCAACAGCACAACCTATATTGTTTATGTACATTGTTGCCTCAGGTTCACCAACCCATCCCTAAAAAAACGACACCATCATATGGGTCTCCCCTTGCACTCTTTTGGGGCAACATATAATCATCTGCCTCAGTGAGAAACAGTTCAAAGATCATAGTTCATATGTGTAGAATAAATCTGGGGCCTCATGAATTTTTTAGAGATGGAGTTAGCGAACCAAAGTACCAATAATACAACTTATATTGTTGTACATTGCCTCACGTTCACTAACCATCCCTAAAAAATCTGACACCATCATATGTGTCTTCCCTTGACTCTTTTGGGGGAAAATTGAATCATTGACTTCATTAATGTTATATGCATGTTGTATATCAAAATCAACACTCAGCTAGCAAACCGTAAAACCCCTAAATCAAATGTTACAAATCGATAATATTTACAGCACAAGAAGAACCGTATGAACAACAACAAGTTAAGCAAATGTAAATTTACTAGATAGCAGATGAGCATATCTAATCAAATCTCCAAATCAATCGACCGTTCAAACCTTATATATTCCCTATATAAAGAGCAAAAGAATCTATAGATGATTAAACAAATACTACGTATGAACAGTGCAATTTGGAGTCATGACTAGAGAAGCTAGTAAAGTAGTATCTCGGACGCCTCATCGAAGACCTCTTCCTCGATCTCGTCCTTCTCCATGATTGCATCGAGGATTTCTTGGTGGAGGATGGGGTCGTTGAAGTAGAGCACCGGGTTGCCTCCGCCTACCGCATGCCCCCATCTAGATCTACCGCTGGCACCACGACATTGTCGGCCACCTGCTGCTCGACGGAGCCCGGAGCCTCGACGGCGTGGCGACGAGCGGCGTGTGTGCCTGTAGAAGCCGCCTGCGCCTTCTCGGCGAGACCGAGCCATCTGCTAGTGCGCCTCCAACCAAATTCACCTTCATCTCATCTCCACGTGTACGCTTCATGGTCCAGTTAGGGAGGGCGGTGGTGCAAGAGAAGGAGCTTCGGTGCGCCGGGAAGGTGTAGATTGGAGTTTTGTGACAAGACAAATTGGAGAAAATGACGTGATCTCGAGGAAGAAAAAGGCCGAGCAGGTTTATATACGCGGGACCGTTGGTAGTGCTCAAGTGGACATGTGGGTGTGGACTCGTGTGGGTGGGGGGATAGCACGATCTCAACTTTCTAACTGCATTAACAACGCGCATGACTTCCCTAAAAAACACGTGCATGCTACCTCGGGAAGGTGCACGAGGCCAGTTTTCGAGACGGGCGGCATAATGGTCCGCCTGAGTAGACATCTAAAGGCGATTAATATTTCTGTCCGGTTGCGGTTGAGTGATCTAGAGAGACGGCCAATAATTTATGTCGTCTCAGGTTCAATCTAGATGCGGTTTATTTTGTAGACCGGATGAGGAGGGACTCGTACTAGAGACGGGGCAGATTAAAAACCGTCTGAGATTACAGTTAGAGGCGGTCAGAAAATTACAACCTCCTAAGGTTGATGAACAGAGCCGGTGGTTTATATTTTTTAGGTAAACCGGCTCTAGGCACAGTCTTTAAGTAACAAGTTTGTACTAGTGATGGGAGCACCACCAGGTGTCTTTGGAGGAGGAATGGGAGCACGGTCGGGTGTCTATGGAGGACGCATGGGAGGCTTTTGAGGCTATGGAGGGATGAGTGCGCCTGGGGGATTTATGGCCTCCATGGTTGCTCCAATACCTCGTACAAGTGATGAGGGAGAAGAAACACAAAATGGAGATGACAATTATTTCAACAATGTGGATCGTTGATGTGTTTGTTTTTGTGTGAGGCAAATTTGTGTTGAACTTGGTTGTCTCGAATTATCTTTTGCGTTGGAACTATGTCATTGATTTGAACTTTGCTATTTTGATTGAGATGTGGAATCTTTCATTTGGGTTTGTTTGATCATGTTTATTGTGCAAAAATATGTGAAAACTGTTTGCGCTAGCACCGCACGCTGTAGTTTCTAGCGCCTGGTTGGAGACGCGCCAGCACCGCACGCTCTTTCTGGTTAGCACACGCAAAGTGGATATACAATGCCACATTATATCGCGGCTGCTAGAGATGCTCTAAATGCTAACCTTTCTGGGATGAGTGGACGAAGGAAACAAGTCGAGCGACGCATTGAGAAAATAGGCTTTATCTGGAACATACTATCACTGGTGGAAAAATGGCCTCTAGTCCCGGTTCATAAGGGCCATTGGTCCCGGTTCACGAACCGGGACCAATCACTCGGGACTAATGCTAGTCCCGGCTCGCGCACAAACCGGGACCAATGGGTCTCCACGCGGGCGGGCGCGCGACGAGGGGGGTGGATCATTGGTCCCGGTTCATGGAACAAACCGGGACCAATGGGTCTCCACATGGCAGCGCCAGAGACGGGCGGGGGTGGATCATTGGTCCCGGTTCTTGGCACGAATCGGGATCGTTGGTCTCTATGCCGCGACAGGGTTTTGTGCCGCGGAAGGATTTTCGGGCTATTTTTCTGCCGCGACAGGATTTTTTTATCAATTTAATGGTACTACATATATACAGCAATAATGAAACCACGATATATATATTACACATCATGCATGATCACAAATATATACACCGTCTCATCCGTCTTCTTGGTCGAAATATATTATAATTACAAACGATACTCTCATACGAATTTGATCTAATTTACATCTTCTTTTTTACACTTCACCCTTCCAAATGAAGCGTGTAATAGTATTCTCCTTTCGGATCTATGACTTGTTCTAACAAGATTCCGGTAATTTCCTCTTGAATTGCTTGCACGCGTTCTTTTGATAGAAGACCGTCCCGCATCTGTTCGATCTAATATAAAGAAGGGGATCAATATATATGAATGAAACTAAACACAATTGGTGGTAATAAAATAAAGTTGTGATTATTGTTTATCGTACTTCAATTTTTTTGATGTTCCGGTCTGCGCCCTTCTATTTGGTCGTCTGGCGAATGAACTCGCAGACATAGTATCCACAAAAGTTATTCCCGGCTTCCTGCCTCAAGCACTTTACGAGAACGGAGTTCAATCAAAATAATAATCAAGCATGATAAAGGTGGTATTGAAAATAGAATCAAAGAGATGCGTGGATCTAGAAAGTAGTACTTACAGTCAATAGTTGAAATGTAAGCTCTGGCTTCCAAACACCCCTAGTTTTGGCGGTGAACCGTTTCCAAGCCTTCTGGAGGCATTCCAGCATGTCTTCCCACTTTTCTAATGGTGTGCATTTCGAGTCCAGGACTTTTACTACTCCGGTGTCAACAACAATGATTAACAGAATATAGTGGAAGCTGAACACACTAACAATATATAACACGAGTCAATTATACGCTTAACATCGAGTAAGCGAAAATAGAATGTGTACAAGACAGTAACACAAGACAGTAAGGAAATAGAATTTCCCTTCTGTTGCTGAAATACTTCAACGCTTGGAACAAGTTATCCTCTGTCTCTTTGGGATTTGTTTTTAGCGTAACTTCACGAACGAAATTACAGTCAACAAACCCAAGGTCATAGGTTTGTCCTTTGTTGCATTCTTGAATCTTCATTCTGCATATATAATTAGTATAGTGATTAGTAAGATTATACAAGCAACAAATGAGCTGAGCTAGAAAGACTTAATTACAGAAATTCATAATACTTACAAACAATAGAGACTAACGATAGTTTTGTCGAGGGCGTCTTGTTGGTAAAACTGAAATAATTCTGGAAATTCGATCAGTAGGAAGCCATCTCCATGACCGTAATGGTGGTGTTTATATGCAGCATAGATCCAGTTTTTGGAATCAGCACAGGCTTGGATGTACCAGTTATGCAATCTTCGCATTTTTGTTGGTATATCTTTGACTAACTCGGGTTTGACGAGAGGAGCCCCGTACTGATACACGTATGTTGTTTCTTGGTACCCCTCGAACTCATTCATACGGCTCATGTACTCAGTAATAGACAGTCCATATAATTGGGCCTTTTCTCTGTACAGTCGAACAAACTCTGGATCAATGTTCGGATCATGCTGCTCCTTGGCTCTCCACTCATTGGTATCGTACACTTTGAGCGGTTCAAGCGATTGATTGATTTTTCTGTTGTCCGAGCTGGGCAACTTCTTTCCCGACTCTCCGCTCTTTTGCCTCAGCCGACTTGGTAATAGAGCGATTATAGTCTCATGTGAGCGCTATGGGTTGGTGAAGCTGAATCTTAAGCGCGGTTGCTTTGGCTTTATCTTCTGCGGTGACCGAGAAATATGCCTCTATCGGCTTTTCTTGTTAGCCATGTCAATCTTCCACTTTTCATAGTGGGCAGCTGCGGCCGCATCAGTTTCCTCATCTGTCTTCTCGCAAGGTAGATTCTTCATATTCTGATGAGGTACTTTTGGGAGGGGCGATAGCTTACGTTTCGGTGATCGAAACGTGCTCTTGCTGCTGCTGGTGGTGGTGCCCCCCTTAATATACTTCCACTTTTGTCTCTGAGGCTCAGGGGATGGAGTCGGCTGACGCGGCGGCGGAGACGGCTGAGGCGGCGATGGAGACGGTTGCGCTGAGTGGTGAGGCAGTGAAGGCGACGGTTGCGTTGGAGAATGGTGAGGTGGTGGCGAAGGTGGATTGCTGCTCTAAGGAGTGGGTGGCCTTGGCGGCACATAATTTGGAAGCATGATGCACTCCTTTGGCCATAGAATAGTCCCCCCTTTGGCTTCTCCTAGTTGAGTCAGCTCCATATCTTCCCCTGCAGGGTGGTCTAGCTTCAGCTCCTCAAAATCTTCCTTCACCTCATCCACCATGATGCGGTGTACCCTTTTGGAACCGGTCTGCAATGCCAAGTTGGGTTAGGCGCAATTGGTACCGCCATGCCAACCGCCGCCGTCACCCTTAAGTTCATAACCTGCACCTTTAGCTCACAAGCTGTTGTCTCCGTGATATCCTCCACTGGGTAGCGTTTAGGAGGAGTTGTCGTCGGTGCATCATCATCAACATCATGGAGCTGCGTGGAAGCGATGCTGCTTTTCTTATTCGATAGGGCGCCGGTACCCTCGAATGCAGCTTCTACCACGTGCCGCTGAGATTGGTCGCTAGTACCTTGCTGGCTAAGTCTGTCGAGTTGATCCTGGTGCCGCTTTAATGCTTCTTCTACATTGCGCAGCTGGTCTGCAGCGGCTGCTTTCTCAGCTGCCTCCCTTTCCTTTCTCCTCTGATGGATTTTATCGGGATATCTCTTCATTTCTAGGGGGAAGGCAACCTTCCACGCCTTGGACCCTGGTGTGCCTCGTGCTCGTCCGTCATGTTCAGGATTTTTAAGGGCGCGTGTGAGCTCGTCGTTCTGTCTATCGGGAATGAACCGTCCCGCTGCAACATCATCTACTGCATTTCTAATATCGTCGATGGGCAGTAGGGGATCATCTTTGTGTTTCTGATTATATATTGCCCTCCCTTCTTTGTCCAACGTGCCCCCATGGCCGTAAAACCAGTTTCTCTCCCGTGGTTTCCATGTTGCGGGCTCTGGTCTCATCCCGGCAGCTATGTAATTGACCTCAAGTGCATCCCACTTAGGAATGCAACCGGTGTAGCCAGCAGGCCCCATGTTATGATGGTACAGTTTCTTAGCAGCGTTCTCCATATTTATTCTAGACCTTTCCTTAGCTTTCTCCGATGTCTTGTAGTTCCCAAAATCCTCCCACTGGTGTCTTAACTTAGCATAGCCGACTTCATTGAAATTCAGAGTCTTCTCTACCTTGACAAAGTTATTGTACAGTTTCTTCTTCCAGTTCTTGAATGCATCGGCCATCTTGCTGAGAGCAAACTTCTTGACTCTTTGCACAAGCTCAATTCTTGCTCTCTCCTCCTCATCTGGATTCACATCTGGTACCGGCAGGAGGAAATTAGTCATGAGCTTGTCAAAAAGCTTATCTTTGGCGTTGTCGCCGACATACGGGACTCCACCGCCGCTTGGCCGATTCCATTCTTGAATGGTGATCGGGATGTAGTCCCTCACAAGAACTCCGCATTGCTTGACAAATTTTCTTGCGACATCGACGGGAGCTTGCGGTTCGCCATCTACACCGACCACGTCGATCCTATACCTCACAGTGTCATCCAACTTTTTTGTTGGGACTCGTTTCGTTCTTATAGAAGAAGTTCTCGATCCGAAGGGCTAAAAGAAGAAAGGGTGTTAATATATCCATATATATAGACAGCAGCATTTTAATTACAAAAATACATATATACACCTCGCCGGTGTTTGCGAGATTTATGGTTCCCCCGGAGCCGTCGCCTTCTTCCTCATCGGCTTCTCCCCTATCCCAGGCTTCGACTTCTACCTCACAAGAGCTGTCTCCTCGGTTGAGAGACTCATCCCCCTGACCGGAATCGTTTAGAAACTCATTGGTGACATTGATATTGATATCTTCATTTTCGCAGATCATTCATTGGAGGATGTTTTCTTGATGTGTTGGTGATACGTCCAAAACGTATCTCCTTTCCCGAACACTTTTGCTATTTTTTCTCCTCTATCTTGTGTGATTTGGATACAACTAATGTGGACTGACGCTATTTTTAGCAGAATTGCCTTTGTATCTACTTTTTGTGCAGAAAATCAACTATCAGGAAAAATCCCGGAAAATATGCCAAAAATCCTATTTCACCCGAAGACTCCTGGAGCCAGAATACGAGACGGAGAAGAGCCAGGGGTGGCCATACCACCTGCTGGCGCGGGCCAGGCCAGGCCACGCCAGGGGGTGGTTTGGCCCCCCCAGGAACCCCCTCGGTCTCCCTCTTCGCCTATAAGAAGCCTTCTGACCTAAAAACTCTGGGAGGTTCGACATTTTTCCAGAAGGAGTTCCGCTCCACCGCCACCAACAGATTCCACGAAACAGCACCAGAAACTCTGTTTTGGCACCCTGCCGAGACGGGGAATTGGAGGAGATTATCACCATCATCATCACCATCGCTTCTCCATCGACCATCCATGTTTCCCCCATCTATGAGTGAGTAATCCCCCGCTGTAGGCTATGGGGATGGTAGGGATTGGATGAGATCGGTCATGTAATGGCATCAGATTGTTAGGGCATGGTGCCTAGTATCTTTTATTAGTGCTTTATGACTTTGTTGCAACTTGTTGTGCTTAATGCTTGTCACTAGGGCCCGAGTGCCATGATTTTAGATCTGAACATGTTATTGATTCATTATGATAGTATTGTTTTTGGTCTTATCTACAAGTTGTATACACACGTTGTTGTCCGGAACCTATGGCCCCGAAGTGACAGAAATCGGGATAACCGGAAGGGAAAGGCTTTGATGTGAGGATCAAATGTGTTCACGGAGTGTTAATGCTTTGCTCCAGTGCTCTATTAAAAGGAGCACCTTAATTGCCAGTAGTTCCCTAGAGGCCCCACTGCAAATGGGCTGGCAGGACAAATGATGTTGTGTAAGTTCTCATTGTGAGCACGTATGATTATATATGGAACACATGCTTCGGATTGTCTAGTACTACGATGCTTTATTTTATTTATCTGCAATTGCCCTATGTTCTGATTGCTATTTGAATTGTCTTGTCCATGCAATGCCCGTCCATCCATCCCTATGCCTACCACACTCGAATCCCACTGTTTACTGCTTTTGTTAATACTGTCTTTGCTTTACTACTGCTGTTACTTTACTATTCCTACTACAAAACTGTTGCTACTGATAAACTGCTATGAGCAAGATTGTTTCCAGGTGCAACTAAATTGACTACTCAGTTGTTAAGGCTTATAAATATTCTTTGGCTCCCCTTGTGTCGAATCAATAAATTGGGTTTCACTTCCCTCGAAAATACTGCGATACACCCCCTATACTTGTGGGTCATCAAGACTATTTTCTGGCGCTGTTGCCAGGGAGCATAGCTTTATTTATTAAGTTCACTTGGATTCTCTATTGTTTGCTGTTATTCATCCATCATGGGTAGTCTTGTGATGGCAAGGTTCCTATTTTACCATCCACTACAAGAAGAGGTACGGTTCTGAACACCTCTGCTGCTCTTGATTCACCGTCTGTTATGAGTAAGTTCCTTACACCACCACATACACATGCTACACACACTGCTACTACTACTGCTGAATCTGAAACTTATGATGCTTATGATGCTGCTTCTACTGTGCTTGATAAGAGTGGTTTGTTAGGTCCTTTCCTAGATCCTACGATTGCTAGAACTATAGCTGGAAATACTGAAACTCCTAATGAAGACACTACCACACATGTTAGCTCACCTGAGTCTAGTGAGAGTTATGATATTTAAGATGGTTATGTTGAGATGACCGATGAGTTTATTAAAGAATGTAAGAACACCCATGATAGGAGCGCTGCTAAGAGTCTCCTTGAGAGGCATACTATTAGACCCAAATTGTCTCCTATTGCTAAGTTTGCTGCTTCTCCCATAAACATTACAGATGAAGATTATGATTTCTCTCTCGATCTATCTTACATAGCTATTGTCGAGAAAGAACCTTTTTGTGGGACTAAGAATGAAAGTGCGGTAGCACATATGAATGAACGTTCTACCATGAGTGGATTGTTTTCTGATGATATTAAGATGCGTACTTACTTTGTTGCTAAGATTTTTCCCTTTCCACTGAAAGGAGAAGCTAAAACTTGGTTTAGTAATTTACCTCCTAGATCTATTGATAGCCCTGAGTTCTTGATTAGTACTTTCCTGCAGAAATATTTTCCTCCTAGTGCTAGACATGCTATTTTGCAGGAACTTTTTGATTTTAAACAGGGAGAAAAAGTGGTATTGCCCGAATCTTGGGCAAGGTTTTGTGCTTTGATTCATGCACAGGATGGAAGTCCATTACCTAAGAATGAGCTTCTTGATATATTTTATAATGGACTAACCGAAGAATCTAGGACATACCTAGACAGTTGTGCTGATTGTGTTTTCAGGAATAGGACTCCTAAGGAAGATTAGGAATTAATGGCTAAAATAAGCAAGAATTATGAAGATTGGACTCCTCCTAAACAAGCTATACCTGAAGTAATTGTACCTAAACCATCTATTCCCGTGCCTATTCCAACATCAAAGAAGAGGGGAGTTATTGAATTAAATGATGAAGTGATGAAGGAAGCTAAGAAATGTCTTAAGGACAAGGGAATTAAAGCTGCAGATGTCAAGAATTTACCTCCTATAGAAGAATTCTGTAAGCCTATTCCCTACTCATCCACTATTGAGGTACACTCTCTCCAACACTTTGATGAAGGTGATATCCCTTACTCTAAACCTCCTGATCAATGCTTAGAAGAATTCGATATCTTTATTGTTAAGCAAGATAACTTTAATAAAAGGGTGCAAAATCATCTAATGGAAAACAGTAGAGCTATTGTTGAGTTGAAAGATATTGTGGAAAGAACCTCTAATGATGTTAAAATGATTGTTAAACACTTTCAAATGGTTCAAACTCAAATAGATCAACTCGTTAAAGTGCAAAACGACTTGCTAGTTAATGCTGCTAAAGAAAAACATGCTTATGAAATTAGAACTAGAAGCGGTGTTGCTACCCAGGATCCTCTATATCCTGAGGGGCATCCCAAAAGAATTGAGAAGGATTCTCAACAAGCTAAAAATAGTGGTTCTACTCGTAAGAAAAGGAAAAAAGAAACATAAAACTGTTGTAGAACCCTCTGAACCTACTATAGATCCTAATAGTAAATCTATCTCTGATGCTGAAACTGAAAGTGGTAATGAAGAAAATGTTGTTCCTAATCAAGAAAAAGTTGAAGAAGAACCTGAAAACCACACTAAGAATACTAAATACACCAAAGAAGATTTTATTGCTAATAAACATGGTAGTGAAAGAGAACCTTGGGTCCAAAAACCTATGCCTTTCCCTGATAAGAAACACAAGTCAAAGGAAGATGAACACTATAATAAGTTTTGTGAGTGGATGTAGCCTTTATTCTTGCAAATTCCTTTGACTGATGCTATTAAATTGCCTCCTTACTCAAAGTATATGAAGGACATTGTCTCGAATAAAAGGAAGATCCCTAATGAAGAAATTTCTACTTTGCTTGCTAATTATTCCTTCAATGGTAAGGTTCCTAAGAAACTTGGAGACCCAGGGATTCCAACTATCCCTTGCTCTATTAAGAATAGTTATGTTAGACCTGCTTTGTGTGATTTGGGAGCTGGAGTTAGTGGTATGCCTTTCTCTCTCTATAAGAGGCATCAACTTGAAAAATTAATACCAACTGATATATCTTTGCAAATGGCTAATAAATCTACCACATATTCCTGTGGGTATATGTGAGGATGTACCTGTTCACGTGGCTCACAATTTCTTGATATTAACTGATTTTGTTGTGCTTGAAATGCCCGAAGATGATAATATGTCTATTATTTTTGGGAGACCTTTTCTTAATACTGCTGGAGCTGTTATTAATTGTAATCAAGGAAAGCTGACCTTCAATATTAATGACAAGGCACATACTGTCTATTTCCCCAAGAAGATTGAAAGGACTTATGGTTTGAATTCAATTGAACATGTTGAAGGCATTCAAGTTGGAAAAATATATTATCCCATACCAAGAGAAAAATTTGAAACTATTATGATTGGGACCATTCCTATCAAGGTTAAGGTAACATAATCATTAGTGGAGTACAAAGTTTTGTCTCATATGCAATTTTTTTGGTAGCAAGACTTGATCAACCTTGTTAACAAAAGGATTCCATTGAACAAAACAATGTTTTCATTATGATTATCTCCGTTTATTTCTATCCTTTGCATTTTAGTTTTTGCTTTCGTTTAGTTTTCTTTTTGTTGTTAGTTGCTTGCATGTTATAACTTATGTAGTTCTAGCCTTGTTTTGTCCTTGCATCATGTTTCCAAAAGAAAAAAATCTGTCTGTCAGAAAAATCATTCTTCTATTTCTAAAAATTGCCCAAAAATAAAGTGTCTCGAAAAATTCCAGAAAATTCATATTAAATTTTTACATGCAAAAAGGGGCAATGGAGTACTTGGGAAGTACCAAGGGGGGCCACCAGGCAGGCACACCACATGGTGGTGCGGCCAGCCTTGTGTGGCGCCATGCCCTGGTGTGGGCCACTCTGGCCCCCCACTAACTCTCACATCTGCCACTTTCTTCTCTCTCCCGAGTAAGATCCAGTTCATTGCTCAAAATCGCGTTCTTGCTGTGCTTGCTCTCGATTTTTTCAATCTCCTTGCTCATCCCATCTTTCTTGCTGAAATTTGGAGCATTTGTTCCCTGGTATGTGACTCCTCCCCTTGTCCAAGTAGATTTGTGTTTAGTGGATTATATATTGAGTATTTTGCTGTTGTAGGTGATTGGTTATGAGATCTTGTAAGCTTGTTTGATGCTTAGAGATATAGTTTTGATGCATGTTTAGGCCTCTCGCAAGTCCCTATGAGTAGAATCCTTCATTATATTTATTTTGCAATCACTTGTTTAATAGGTGTTTAAATTTCAGAATACCAAGCATGAACAACCATACTTTTGGAGAGATATTTGAGAGTGATGCACCTAGGAGGTCGAGGCCCTCGAGGACAGCCTCTCAAGCTAGGCCATCATACAATGAAGATCTCATTGCAACTCGTATTGGTAGTGAAAGGGATGATGGGGATGCTCATCCATCCTCTTTTCCTTGTTTTACTTTCTTATAAGCTGCAGGTATTCTTGATGATTTCTTGCTACTGATTGAGAGGGGTGGTTTGACCTCATCTATGCAAGATGAGAGTGCGCAATACGCTATGCTCACCAAAACTTTTGTTGAGAGCTTCACGTTTACTAACACACCCTATCAGTCTACTATCTCTTTCAAAATCTATAATATACCCTTCACCATGCCTTTGGAGAGATTTTGCAGTATGGTAGGTGTGCGCATGACAGGAACCGTGAAGAAAATTCAAGGGCGACCCGCTGATTTGTTGGAGCTTTACCGAGGGGTGACCAATGATGATGACCGTGTAGCGTAGCGCGGAAAGATAAGAAATATCCAACTCCCTGCTCTTAGATACTTTGCATATTATCTTGCTACTAGTGTACTTGGTAGGGAGAACACAAGTAATATCTCCAACTATCATTTAGCATTCCTTGCTGCTGCGCTTAACAATGATACTCGGTACAATCTTGGCTCGCTTATTGCTCGCCGCCTAGCTGCTAGGGGGGCTATCTATGGGGGCACCATTGCCTCGCGTATCGTCAATGCATTAGGTCTTTCACTAGACCCCTATGATGCTATACTGGCACCACAGAGGCTTGACCTTGTTGCCATGAAAACTCCTCACTTTGTCACTTCTACCTCTGATTTGAACAATCTAGTATATAGGATGCTTTTCACTGACGAAGATGAAAGGGAGATCCTTTTTCCATGGCCTGCTTTGTTTAGTGTTCACAGGAGACCGTGGTCACGCTCCAAGGAGGAGGTGGACGAGCAGTTTCGCTTGCTGGGTTTCCACGAACAGCACCAGGAGGATGTGCCCTCCTATGATTACTCCGCGCATTACGGAGGGATGTACTCGAGTTCGCACCTGGATGAGGGGACCTCTTCGTCGTACCAGGGTGACACTTCATCCTGGCCAGCTTGGGATTGATACCCACTTAGGCCAAAAGCCTAAGCTTGGGGGGAGGTACGCCGACACCGCACTCATCTCCATATCATGTTGCGTCGGTACTTTGTATATTCATGTTTTCGTTCTTTTTTTATTTTTCATTCTTCTTTGCTTTTGCTTTCTAAAAACACAAATAGACCACAAATATTTCTGTTTTTTCTCTTTGGTTTGGTTCTTCTTTTTGCCTTGGTTTGCTTTTCCTTTTTTGCTTTGTTTGAACTATTCGAAAAACCCAAAAAGATTTTGCTTTGCTTGTTTTTCCCTTTTGGTTCTTGTTTAAAAAATCAAAAACACCAAAAATATTTGTCGTTCTTCTTTGGTTTTGTGAGTTTGCTATAGGGTTCAGCAGTCCTCAGTGGAATATTGGTTTCATATTATTATTCAAGCCACACAAGTGAAGAGCAATAATGAGGATTAATGAAAATTTGAGGCGTGGTAAGAGGCTGGTAACGAACTCTATTTGTTTTCATTTTGTACATATACTCATCATTGTGAGCTGGCTTAGTCTGTTCAAGTAGGGTGTATGTTATCTTTGGATGCTTAGTAGTTCTTGCTTTCTTATGATTAGCTCCAGCTTGCTAATAGTTTGTAGCATGTCTTATGAATGTTTGCTTGCATTGCTCTATTCATAAATTGGTATGACACCGCGGTATCCTCCTCTGGATGTTTCATTTCAATTGACTTGGCACATGCTCGCTCATGCACATGACTGTGATAATCAGTTAAGCCTTGATGAATTATTTTGCCTTGAGGATCTTGAATCACTTTCATGCCATGAGTAGTCATGTTTTGTTGCAAGCATGATAATGATAGCTATTGCTCTCTCGTTTGTCGATCCCTTACTATTGCTAGCCTTCACTTTCACTGAGTATGTTTTACTCAAGTTCCCAACTCCCTAAACCAAATATTTCCAAAGTGTCCACCATACCTACCCATTAGCATCATTTGCTACCTCCGTGCATATTCAATATGCCTTGTTTTCTTCTGAATAAAATGTTTGCTTGTTATGAGAAAGTTAGTTAGTAAAGCTCTCACAAACTTGATGGCACACTTTACTTTCTTGCACTTAATAGACCTGAACCATTGCGTCCTTCTTTGTTGCGCATATGCTTGCGCTTTATGAGTTGAAGTTAGCAGAACCATGTATCATGGGGACCGCTTTCAACGCTTCATAGGTACTTTGTACCTAGTTGATATCATGTTCTTTTGCTTATGGATCCCGGCGGTGTGAAATAAAAGTGGAACTTGTAAGATCATGGAGTTTGTATGTATGTTAGAGAAACGCCTGGGCCGCTAGCCTAAGCCATGCCTAATCATGGTGGAAACTTGCAGCATAATCATAATGAGCATTCTATGAAGCATCCTCAATAAAAATCTATGCACATAGTAAATAAAAAGATCGCCAAGATGTTGATTGTCTGCTTGCCTTGTTATTTTGATTATGGGATAGCTCCCGTGTCATGTGCAAGGGGTACCCCGTTGGTGGTTCTCTATGATACGTATATACTTACAATGACAAGAGATTACTTGTGACTGAAGTTGAGTAGCATGAGGATCGGTCTTCGTAAGTAAGGGGCATGAGACTTCGATTTATAACTTGTCAAGCATATCCTCTTAGTTGTGTCACTTTAACCTTAACCATTTAAATATGCTTATGATAGGGGCAATGAGAGCTCAAAGCTAATGAGTACCATACTTTCAGCATTTGGAAGCTTTTCAAAATTATTCAAAACCTTTTTCTTTACTTGTTGAGTCTCCATTAATTCTTTGAGCACCTTCTTGATAGCATAGTTATCATTCTTTGTGTTTGTTCCATTACTTGATTATTTGTGTTACGACTTTGATGCTTGTATCCTTGATATCTTTACTTCTAGTCATCACTTGAACTTCAGAGGTGCCTTGATATTCATAATCAAAGGCAAGCGAGATACCACTCTATCATACCTTTCTATGAGCATTATATTGTTGCTTATGTTTGTGCCTCATGCTACTTATTATTCTTGAGTTGGAATCTCTTCATAGCTTGCAATGACTATTAAGTAGACTCAGTTGCATACTCTTTATTATGAACTGTTTAAGTAGTTGATCACATTGCTGAGAATATTTACATCTTATGAAGAAATGTGTTCGTGAAAGTTCTTTTATCGCACTCAGTTTTCAACTGAATTGCTTGAGGACAAGCAATAAGCTAAGCTTGGGGGAGTTGATACGTCCAAAACGTATCTACTTTCCCGAACACTTTTGCTATTGTTTCTCCTCTATACTTGTGTGATTTGGATACAACTAATGCGGACTAACGCTGTTTTCAGCAGAATTGCCTTGGTGTCTACTTTTTGTGCAGAAAATCAACTATCAGGAAAACCCCGGAAAATATGCCAAAAATCCTATTTCACCCAAAGACTCCTGGAGCCAGAATACGAGACAGAGAAGAGCCAGGGGTGGCCACACCACCTGCTAGCGCGAGCCAGGCCAGGCCGCGCCAGGCGGTGATGTGGGCCCCCTAGGTACCCCCTCGGTTTCCCTCTTCGCCTATAAGAAGCCTTCTGACCTAAAAACTCCGGGGGGTTCGACGTTTTTCTAGAAGGAGTTCCGCTCCGCCGCCACCACCAGATTCCACGTAACAGCACCAGACAATCCGTTCCGGCACCCTGCCGGGACAGGGAATGGGAGGATATCATCGCCATGATCATCACCATCGCTTCTCCATCGACCATCATGTTTCCCCCATCTATGAGTGAGTAATCCCCCCTATAGGCTATGGGAATGGTAGGGATTGGATGAGATCGTTCATGTAATGACATCAGATTGTTAGGGCATGGTGCCTAGTATCTTTTATTAGTGCTTTATGACTTTGTTGCGACTTGTTGTGCTTAATGCTTGTCACTAGGGCCCGAGTGCCATGATTTTAGATCTGAACATGTTATTGATTCATTATGATAGTATTGTTTTTGGTCTTATCTACAAGTTGTATACACACGTTGTTGTCCGGAACCTATGGCCCCGAAGTGACAGAAATCGGGATAACCGGAAGGGAAAGGCTTTGATGTGAGGATCAAATGTGTTCACGGAGTGTTAATGCTTTGCTCCGGTGCTCTATTAAAAGAAGCACCGTAATTGCTAGTAGTTCCCTAGAGGCCCCGCTGCAAACGGGCTGGCAGGACAAAAGATGTTGTGCAAGTTCTCATTGCGAGCATGTATGACTATATATGGGACACATGCCTAGGATTGTCTAGTACTTGGATGCTTTATCTTATTTATCTGCAATTGCCCTATGTTCTGATTGCTATTTGAATTGTCTTGTCCATGTAACGCACGTCCATCCATCCCTATGCCTACAGCACTCGAATCCCACTCATTACTGCTTTTGTTACTAATGTCTTTGCTTTACTACTGTTGTTACTTTACTATTCCTACTACAAAATTGTTGCTACTGATAAACTGCTGTGAGCAAGATTGTTTCCAGGTGCAGCTGAATTGAAAACTCAGTTGTTAAGGCTTATAAATATTCTTTGGCTCCCCTTGTGTCGAATCAGTAAATTAGGTTTCACTTCCCTCGAAAATACTGCGATACACCCCCTATACTTGTGGGTCATCAGTTGGATCCATAGTATCTGCAAAGATGATGTTCTGGAATTACATATTAAGTTTATGACAAGAAAGGGGAAACAACAATCAACACATGGCATCGATAATGATATGACAAGTTAAACATAGTTGAAATTTAACCCTAAGGCATGCTTGGCAATTTAAGTGGGATCCGAAGGGTCAAAACCCTAGTACAGGAGAGACCCCGAAATCACCTACGAGGGGTTGATTTTATTCTCTTATTAAACTTGTAATTAAAGTTGTTGAAGAATGCATGATTATGAGTAACTGTGTAGATCTCATTTTTCTGAATATTTTTGAGATATTATACATATTTTCTGACTTAGAAATAATTAGTTATTGAATTTATAAGATTAAACTCTTTTCTGAATATATTTAAACAATTATTAAACTTTTACTGCGTCATTATGACGTCAGCTCGGGGTGGGGGTTTTTTTTCTCCACGGCTAAACTAGCCATAGAAACTGGCACGGGGGCCCAAGCCACCTCTGATGCCACGCTAGCGGGGCTTGGTCAGCGCCCACGTCACGCACACGCAATGCCACGTCGACGCCACCGTGGCGCCACGTAGGCTCACCGGCGAACTGCCAGGCGGTGGTGGAAGACGGCGGAGAGAAGCGCGCGGGGTGATGCCATTGTCCCGGTTCGAACCAGCGCGATGCGGGCTACCTAAACGGGCGGCGCCGCTACGGGAGGTGCACCGGAGCAAGCTGTTTGACGGTGGCCAGTGGCCGGCATCGGCAGGTGCTCGTGGGGAGGATGATATAGTGAGGGAGGGAGACGTAGGACTGGTGCTGGAGCACCAGTGGCTCACCAGGAGGCCGATGGAGGGTGCGGCGAGGCCGGAGGAGGACGGGCGCTGCCGGAATCAGTGGAGAACGCGGCGGCCGGAGTCGGGGACGGTGGGGTCGATTGCAGCGAGACGGAGCTTCCTTGCCTGCTCGCGACGGCGGACAGTGGCGCTCGGTGACGGGCTTCGACGACGTGAAGCGGCCGCTCTGGATTTGGGCAGCCTGCCGGCGTGATTTTGCTCCGCCGCAAATTTTCCTTAGCTGCGCATCGACGTGCTCTGTGAATTGGGGGAGTTGGAGAGGAGAAAGGGCCAGGGCTGTTAACTGTACAAACCATTGGTCCCGGGTCGTCCTACCAACCGGGACCATAGGATCAACGATCCCGGTTCGTGCCACCAACCGGGACCAAAGGCATGTTACCGTACGATTCGTGCTAATATTGGTATTCTCGGGTCCATGGAATGGAAGAGATAATTAAATTAATTAGGCCTTGAACTTCTACTTTCGT
The DNA here is from genome assembly GCA_910589775.1 of Avena eriantha. Lineage (NCBI taxonomy): Eukaryota > Viridiplantae > Streptophyta > Magnoliopsida > Poales > Poaceae > Avena > Avena eriantha. The sequence goes on along the minus strand of OU342743.1, from coordinate 101,192,258 downwards.
TTAGAATTTAGGCATTATTTTTCCCCTAGCTTCCGAAAAAAGAGTCAAGAAACGCTAATGGCAACCCTTCGAGTCGACGAAATTCATAAAATTCTCCGCGAACATATTGAACAATATAATAGGAAAGTAGGGATTGAGAATATTGGTCGCGTAGTTCAAGTGGGGGATGGGATTGCTTGGCAGCGCGCGCACCCAGGATCATCCGTCCGGGTTGGTGGGACGAACCGGGATCGTTGACCCGTTTTTCAGATTTTGGCAAACCTTTTGCTCTTCCCGCCATTTTCAAATTTGTTTTCTTCTTTAATTAATAAGATGTTTCAATTTAAGTTGATTATTTATTTGGAATTTCAAAAAACTTTTAACAGGAAAAGTGCTTCAATTTAAATAACTAATCAAAAACCATTTTCTGTTTTCAAATATTTTTATTTGAACTATACAATTTACTATTTTCAATTAAAATTGCATTACCAAATATTTATTGCATAATTTGGAATTTGGCAAATTTTCAACAGGAAAAGTGCTTCAATTTAAATAACTAATCAAAAACCATTTTCCGTTTTCAAGTATTTTTATTTCAACTATACAATTTTACTATTTTCAATTAAAATTGCATTAACAAATATTTATTACATAATTTTGAATTTCAAAAAACTCTTAATAGGAAAAGTTCTTCAATTTAAATAACTAATCAATAACCATTTTTTGTTTTCAAATATATTTATTTGAACTATACAATTTTACTATTTTCAATTAAAATTGCATTAACAAATATTTATTACATAATTTGGAATTTAAAAAAACTTTTAATAGGAAAAGTGCTTCAATTTAAATAACTAATCAAAAACCATTTTGTGCTTTCAAATATTTTTATTTGAACTATACAATTTTGAACAGGAAAAGTGTTGCATGCCTGCCGTTTTGAATATAGTTTGAAACGGGTATAAGAAATTCAAAAATGATCCAAAAAATGTGAAACCTTCGCGTGGTGTCATATTATGTGTCACAGTTGCAAGGAAAAATATTGAACTTGAAAAATAGCAAACATCATAAAAAATCCTTCACAAAATGACCTATCATGTTCGAGGTTTCATGGCATTTAGGTCAAACCATCAATGTTATGGCTAGAATCAGGGCATAGTTTGTGATAATGTGCCCATATTGTGCACACATGTGCATCTTGGGATGGCTTACAATGTTGCAGGAGGAAGTTTTCCTTTTCAACGCACGAAAAAGCCAATTTCCATTTTTGAGGTGCCGGAATCGGGGTGTTCTAAGAAGCAACCACCAAATTAAAGTTTGGCATTGTTACCAAACCATTTTTCAAAAATATTAGACCACCTTATATGGACAATTTCCCAACCGGTGTATTTGGAACCTTTTTGTCCATCCCTCATCAAAAATACTAGAGATCAGTGACCAATTTATTGTTCATCACATTAAAACAATAATATATTATAGGGGACCAAATGTTATTATTGCAAAAATAAAAAATTAGGCACTAATTTAAAAAGTTTCTACTCCATACTCATTTTGTTTAGTTAATAATAAGTAAATTGTCGGGTCCGCAGCATAGAAAACAAAAAATTTCCTACGATGAGAACTATACGCCAAGATCTATCTCCTAGATACAGAGCAACGGGTGGACATACATCCATGGAGAACTTACCCTCGAAGACAAGGAGTTTTGTTAACGAGTAGGAGCTCGTGGTTGATGTAGTCGTACGCTTGCCGACCTCAAGATCTTGTGGAAGTCCGAGCGCCGCAAATCAGCAGCGCATCCGTCCTCGCACACACGTTCAAGCCACTGGACAACCTCCACCTCCTCGCTCCAGCGAATCAGCGGAAGCAGCAACTCGTTCCAGACGCAAGGCCACCGAGAACATGTATCTCGCTAATCCGAGACCATGGGGAAATATCTAGAGGGGGAGAGAGATCCTTCACGAGGAGGTGTGAGGATGAAGGAGGAGAGGGGGGCCTTTTATAGGAGGAGGGGAGGGTACCCCTCCTTCATGGCCGGCGCATGGGGGAGGTGACCCTTCACCTCCTCCATTCATGTGGTGGTAACCCCTCCACATTAAAATGCCCCTTAACATTCTCTTTTAAAGTCTCCACTTTAAATGCATTAAATTTCTCCAAATTTAATGCTCTCTCATTTAATAAAACTCTTTTATTTATTTTATTCAGAATTTTGTTAATTACTTTAATTAACAAACATTCACATAAAACCCCTTGCAACATTTCAATATCACATGCAGAACCACTTTCTGCAATTTCACCCGAAACAATTCCGGTTTCTATCGAAACATTTCCTGCGCTTTGCAAACCTTTTGTCTGGAACATATGTGCTCCTAAATGGTGTCCGGCAACCCTTAAGTGTGTCACCCTACGGTTCGCGAATAATGCAGACATGATTGAGACTCCTCTCAGATCAATAATCAGAAGCGGGACCTGGAGATCCATACTGACTCCTGCATATTCAACGATGACTTCTGTGATCGTGAGAACCTTTAACGTCAGCAATTTAATCCCTTTGTCTCATGATATAATACATGTCCGAGATTCGATCATCGGTATCCAAATGCCTAGTTTGATCTCGTTACCGACATGCACTCTTTTCTCGTTCCCGTGATATAACATTCTAGTGATCACATCACTTGCTTGCAAGCTATCTTAATGTGATATCACCGAGAGGGCCCAGAGTATATCTATCCGTCATCTGGATTGACAAATTCCACTCTTGATCCATGAGCCTCAACATAACACCTTCGTAGTACTGAACCCATCTTTATAGTCACCCTGTTACGGTGTGACGTTTGATGCTATCAAGATACTCTTCCGGTGTTAGCAATTAACATGATCTCATGGTCTAAGGACTAAGACTACTTTGTATGATGTTATAGCAATATAAACATAATGAATTGATCATAATGCTATACTTCGGATGAATGTTCATCACATCATTTCACAAATGTTGTGACCTTGTTATTAACAACATCCAATGTCCATGATCAGGAAACTTTGATCATCTTGTTAATCAACAAGCTAGTCTATAAGAGAGGCATAACTAGGAACCCTTTTTGTTTATTAAACACACATGTATTGATGTTTCCTATCAATACAATTATAGCATGCAAAATAAACATCTATCATATACAAGAAATATGTAATAACAACTTTATTATTGCCTCTCAGGGCATATTTCCTTCAGTCTCCCACTTGCACTAGAGACAATAATCTAGTTCACATAGTGATAAATCTAACACCCATGGAGTTCTGATGTTGATCATGTTTTGCCCTAGGGAGAACTTTAGTCAACGGATCTGCTACATTTAGGTCCGTGTGCACTTTACAAATCTTTATATCTCCATCCTTGACATGCTCGCGGATGGAGTGAAACCGGTGCTTAATATGTTTGGAATTCTTGTGAGACCTTGGTTCCTTTGTGTTGGCTATGGCTCCATTGTTGTCACAATAGATCACCATCGGGTCCAACGCACTGGGAACCACACCTAGTTCTGTAATGAACTCTTTCATCCAAACTGCCTCCTGCGCCGCTTCTGAAGCAGCAACATATTCCGCCTCCGTTGTTGATCCAGCCACCACAAGTTGTTTGGAACTCCTCCAACTAACTACTGCTCCGTTGAAGAGAAATACGTATCCGGATTGAGACTTAGAGTCATCCGGATCGGTGTCAAAGCTAGCATCGACATAACACTTAGCGACTAGCTCTTCTTCACCTCCGTATATAAGAAACATATCCTTAGTTCTTCTCAAGTACTTGAGGATGTTCTTTACCGCTATCCAGTGTTCCGAACCTGGATCAGATTGGTACCTACTAGTCAAACTAATAGCATGTGCCACATCCGGTCTTGTACATAGCATGGCATACATTATAGAGCCTATGGCCGAGGCATAGGGGATCTTATCCATCATCTCTCTTTCTTCCGCCGTAGCCAGACTTTGAGTCTTACTCAATGTTTTTCCTTGCAACATAGGTAAGAACCCCTTCTTACTTTCGTCCATATTAAACTTCTTCAATATCTTATCAAGGTATATACTCTGCAATAGCCCAATTAGGCGTATTGATCTATCTCTATAGATTTTAATGCCTAATATATATGAAGCTTCACCAAGGTCCTTCATCAAAAATTTGCTGTTTAGATAACTTTTAACACTGTTTAAAAGATCTATATCATTTCCAATCAATAATATGTCATCCACATATAATATTAGAAATTCCACATTGCTCCCACTCACTTTCTTGTAAATACAAGCCTCTCCATAAGTTTGGACAAATCCAAACTCTTTGATCACCTCATCAAAGCGGAGATTCCAACTCCGTGATGCTTGCTTTAGTCCATAGATGGATCGCTGAAGTTTGCACACCTTATTAGCATCCTTAGGATCGACAAAACCCTTTGGTTGTATCATATACAACTCTTCTTCAATATTACCATTGAGGAACGCAGTTTTGACATCCATCTGCCATATTTCATAATCGAAATATGCAGCAATTGCTAACATAATCCTAACCGACTTAAGCATCGCTACGGGAGAGAATGTCTCATCGTAGTCAACTCCTTGAATTTTTCGAAACCCCTTTGCGACAAGTCGAGCCTTATAGATGGTTATATTACCATCAGCATCAGTTTTTCTTTTGAAAATCCATTTATTCTCAACGGCCTTTCGATCGTGAGGTAAGTCCACCAAGGTCGACACCTGGTTTTCGTACATGGATTCCATCTCGGATTTCATGGCTTCTAGCCACTTGTTGGAATCAGGGCTCATCATCACTTCTTCATACGTCGCAGGGTCATCTATTTCATCAATCATGAAATTCATAACAGGATTGCCGTACAGATCAGGAGCTGCACGTGTCATGCTTGACCTGCGAGGTTCAGTAGTGTCCTCTTTCGGAGTTTCATGATCAATATCATTAGCTCTCTCTTCATTAGGTGAAGTCAACTCCGAAACAACTTCCGGTGCTGCGCTACTCGCCATTTCATGAAGAGAAGGTTCAATAACCTCTTCGAGTTCTACCTTCCGACTACTCACACCTTTCGCGAGAAACTCCTTCTCTAGAAAGGATCCATTCTTGGCAACAAAGACCTTGCCCTCGGATCTATGATAGAAGGTATACCCAATCATTTCCTTAGGGTATCCTATGAAGACGCATTTTTCCGCTTTGGGTTCGAGTTTATCCGGTTGAAGTTTCTTCACATAAACATCACATCCCCAAACTTTAAGAAATGACAGCTTAGGTTTGTTTCCAAACCATAATTCATACGGTGTCTTTTCAACGGATTTAGATGGTGCCCTATTTAAAGTGAATGTAGCCGTTTCCAGTGCATAACCCCAAAATGACAGTGGCAAGTCAGTCAGAGACATCATAGATCGAACCATATCTAATAAACTACAATTACGACGTTCTGACACACCATTACGTTGTGGTGTTTCGGCAGGCGTGAGTTGTGAAACTATTCCACAGTCTTTCATATGAGTGCTAAACTCGTAACTAAGATACTCTCCTCCACGGTCGGACCGCGGAAATTTGATCTTTCTATTACGATGATTTTCCACTTCATTCTGAAATTCTTGGAACTTTTCAAAAGTTTCAGACTTGTGTTTCATCAAATAGATATACCCGTATCTACTCAAATCATCCGTGAAAGTAACAAAATAACGATATCCACCTCGCGCCGACACACTCATTGGTCCACACACATCAGTATGTATGATTTCCAATAAATCTGTCGCCCGTTCCATTGAACCGGAAAACGGCGTTCTAGTCATCTTGCCCATAAGGCATGGCTCACATGTATCAAATGATTCAAAATCAAGTGATTCCAAAAGTCCATCAGAATGGAGTTTCTTCATGCGTTTAACGCCAATATGACCTAGACGGCAGTGCCACATATATGTAGATATATCATTATCAAGTTTAATCCTTTTAGCATCAACATTATGAATATGCGTAATACTACTATCGGGATCCAATAGAAATAAACCATTCAACATAGGTGCATGACCATAAAAGATATTATTCATATAAATCGAACAACCATTGTTTTCAGATTTAAACGAATAACCACTTTGCATCAAACATGGTCCGGATACAATGTTCATGCTCAGTGCAGGCACCAAGTAACAATTATTCAGGTTTATAACTAATCCCGATGGCATATGGAGAGGCAGCGTTCCGACGGCGATCACATCAACTATTGATCCATTGCCGACCCACATCATGACCTCATCCCTTGCTAGTTGTCGCTTGTTCCGCAGCCCCTGAACCGAGTTACATATATTAGCAACCGATCCCGTATCAAATACCCAGGTGCTACTACGAGTACTAGTCAAGTACACATCAATAACATGTATATCACATATACCTTTGTTTGCCTTGCCGGCCTTTTTGTCCGTCAAATACTTTGGGCAGTTGCGCTTCCAATGGCCAGTCCCCTTGCAATAGTAGCACTCAGTGTCAGACTTAGGGCCAGTTCGGGGTTTCTTTTCAGGCGCGGCAACAGATTTGCCGCCCTTCTTTCCCTTCTGCTTGCCTTTCTTGTCCTTCTTGAAACCGGTGGTCTTATTGATCATCAACACTTGATGTTCTTTCCTAATCTCCAGTTCTGCAGTCTTAAGCATTGACAGAAGCTCGGGAAGAGACTTCTTCATGCCCTGCATATTATAGTTCATCACGAAGCTCTTGTAGCTAGGTGGCAGAGATTGGAGAACAAGATGTATGCCTAAGTCAATGGGAATCGTTATTCCCAAGGACACAAGCTTATCGGTGTACCTAGACATTTTGAGTACGTGCTTATTAACGGAGTTGTTCTCTTCCATCATGCAGCTAAAGAACTTTTCAGAAGAATTATAACTCTCTACGGCAGCATGGGTATCGAAAATCATTTTCAGTTCTCCCATGGTATCAAAGGCATTGCCATTTTCGAAACGTTTTCGAAGTTCTGGTTCTAGCCCATACAGTATGCCGCAATGAACTAAGTTGTGGTCCTCCTGACGAGTTATATAGACGTTCTTTTCCTCGTCAGGGGCATCAGGAGCTGGTGGGGGGCCTAGCGGCGCCTCTAGCACATATTGTTTTTGTGCAGTAGTGAGGAGAATCCTCAAATTCATAGCCCAGTTGGTGAAGTTGCTACCATTCGCAGCAAGCTTCTCTATCTCCATGAACACATTGAAATTAAAAGCAGGTGGTGCCATCTACCACAGAATTTGTAAAATATATTTATACTAAGTTTATGATAGATTGAGTTCAACTAATCCAAATTACTAATGAACTCCTCCTCAAAAACGACATCCCTCGTGTCCTTTTGGTGATTACATGAACCAAATCCACTACACCAAGTCCGATCATCACGTGATTCGGTGTAGCTTCAAAGGCGAGTATCTATATAGGCATCATATCAACTATATGACTCATGCTTAACCTTTCGGTCCGTGTTCCGAGGCCATGTCTATACATGCTAGGCTCGTCAAGTAAGAACCTTAGTATTCGCGTGTGTAAAACTGTCTTACACCCGTTGTATGAAAGCGTAGAGTCGAGAACACCCGATCATCACGTGATGCCTCAAAACACGATCCACAAAATGGTGCATACTTAACGAAGAACACATTTTATCTTGATATCTAAATGAGGGATCATCTTATAATGCTACCAAAAGCGTCAAACTAGCAATATAAGATGCTAACATCTAATGTGTGAAGTGAGGTGATATGGTCCATGCATTTGATCTCTATCATTTGCATCGTGGTATGATCTCTATCATTCCTTTGTGTGTAAGGCCAAGGTCTATGGAACTTACACGTTAAGTGAGTTGTAAGAGTATCTATCATACATCTAATTACAACAATACCATATCAAGACACTAGCCCAGCAACGATCTAAACTAGACGCCTCTAATTTATCAATTGCAAGTTTTACGTGGCTTAGGGCTTTCAGAGATAGAACCGGTCTTACCTACGAACATGAACCACAACGAGGATAACCAAGTTATTAGCAACTCGTTGTAAATTAGATATTGACTATAGTAGGAGAGACAGACACCCGCCAGCCACTTATGCAAAACTAGTTGCATGTCAGTCGCCGAACCGGTCTCATGTACGATGACATGTAAGGTTGGTCTAGGCTGCTTCATCCCACTATGCCACCAATATCCAAAGTACATAGAAGATGCAATAACATGATCATCATCGCCCACATATAAACATATGTGTACTACCCGTGCAAAGCACCTACGCATAGATCAGGCTCTGATACCACTGTTGGGTCCGCAGCATAGAAAACAAAAAAATTCCTACGATGAGAACTATACGCCAAGATCTATCTACTAGATGCAGAGCAACGGGTGTACATACATCCATGGAGAACTTACCCTCGAAGACAACGAGTTTTGTTAACGAGTAGGAACTCGTGGTTGATGTAGTCGTACGCTTGCCGATCTCAAGATCGTGTGGAAGTCCGAGCGCCGCAAATCAGCAGCGCATCTGTCCTCGCACACACGTTCAAGCCACCGGACAACCTCCACCTCCTCGTTCCAGCGAATCAGCGGAAGCAGCAACTCCTTCCAGACGCAAGGCCACCGGGAACATGAATCTCGCTAATCCGAGACCATGGGGGAATATCTAGAGGAGGAGAGAGATCCTTCACGAGGAGGTGTGAGGATGAAGGAGGAGAGGGGGGCCTTTTATAGGAGGAGGGGAGGGTACCCCTCCTTCATGGCCGGCGCATGGAGGAGGTGACCCTTCACCTCCTCCATTCATGTGGTGGTAACCCCTCCACATTAAAATGCCCCTTAACATTCTCTTTTAAAGTCTCCACTTTAAATGCATTAAATTTCTCCAAATTTAATGCTCTCTCATTTAATAAAACTCTTTTATTTATTTTATTCAGAATTTTGTTAATTACTTTAATTAACAAACATTCACATAAAACCCCTTGCAACATTTCAATATCACAGGCAGAACCACTTTCTGCAATTTCACCCGAAACAATTCCGGTTTCTATCGAAACATTTCCTGCACTTTGCAAACCTTTTGTCTCGAACATATGTGCTCCTAAATGGTGTCCGGCAACCCTTAAGTGTGTCACCCTACGGTTCGCGAATAATGCAGACATGATTGAGACTCCTCTCAGATCAATAATCAGAAGCGGGACCTGGAGATCCATACTGACTCTTGCATATTCAACGATGACTTCTGTGATCGTGAGAACCTTTAACGTCAGCAATTTAATCCCTTTGTCTCATGATATAATACATGTCCGAGATTCGATCATCAGTATCCAAATACCTAGTTTGATCTCGTTACCGACATGCACTCTTTTCTCGTTCCCGTGATATAACATTCTAGTGATCACATCACTTGCTTGCAAGCTATCTTAATGTGATATCACCGAGAGGGCCCAGAGTATATCTATCCGTCATCTGGATTGACAAATTCCACTCTTGATCCATGAGCCTCAACATAACACCTTCGTAGTACTGAACCCATCTTTATAGTCACCCTGTTACGGTGTGACGTTTGATGTTATCAAGATACTCTTCCGGTGTTAGCAATTAACATGATCTCATGGTCTAAGGACTAAGACTACTTTGTATGATGTTATAGCAATATAAACATAATGAATTGATCGTAATGCTATACTTCGGATGAATGTTCATCACATCATTTCACAAATGTTGTGACCTTGTTATTAACAACATCCAATGTCCATGATCAGGAAACTTTGATCATCTTGTTAATCAACAAGCTAGTCTATAAGAGAGGCATAACTAGGAACCCTTTTTGTTTATTAAACACACATATATTGATGTTTCCTATCAATACAATTATAGCATGAAAAATAAACATCTATCATATACAAGAAATATGTAATAACAACTTTATTATTGCCTCTCAGGGCATATTTCCTTCATTACGATGTTGCACGAGGAAGTTTTCCCTTTCAACGCACGAAAAAGCCAATTTCCATTTTTGAGGTGCCGAAAACGGGGTGTTCTTTGAAGCAACCACCAAATTAAAGTTTGGCATTGGTACTAAACCATTTTTCAAAAATACTAGAGCACCTTATATGGACAATATCCCAACCGGTGTATCTAGAACCTTTCTGTCCATCCCTCATGAAAAAGACAAATTCCTGCCGAATCGGTAGGAGGTTGCCAAGATTTGATCTACATGTACATGATATAATGCTTGTGATTTTTAAAAAAAATCATTTATAGGTTCACAACATGCTATTTCATCAGAGATCCACTACAAGTTCAGCGAGGCTCAGCCCCGGGCTAAGAAGCTTCATGCCTGCCGTTTTGAATATAGTTTGAAACGGGCATAAGAAATTCAAAAATGATCCAAACAATGTGAAACCTTCGCGTGGTGTCATATTATGTGTCACAGTTGCAAGGAAAAATATTGAACTTGAAAAATTGCAAACATCATAAACAATCCTTCACAAAATGACCTATCATGTTCGAGGTTTCATGGAATTTAGATCAAACCATCAATGTTATGGCTAGAATCAGGGCATAGTTTGTGATAATGTGCCCATATTGTACACACATGTGCATCTTGGGATGGCTTACGATGTTGCAGGAGGAAGTTTTCCCTTTCGACGCACGAAAAAGCCAACCGAGACTAAAGTTGTCAGTGGGATAAGGACGCGTGGGTTACCTTTAGTCCTGGCTGGTGGATGCAACCGAGACTAAAGCTGTCGGTGGGATAAGGACGCGTGGGTAACCTTTAGTCCCGGCTGGTGGGTGTAACCGAGACTAAAGTTGTTGGTGGGATAAGGACGCATGGGTAACCTTTAGTCCCGGCTGGTGGGTGCAACCGAGACTAAAGCTGTCGGCGGGTTAAGGAAGTGTAGGTGGACGCACTGCTCGATGAGATAAAGCATGTAGCGCACGACGCCCTGTCGGAGGAACAAGACAAAGTAGAAGCGGTGTCGTGCCTATAAAAGGACTATCGATACGCCATGACAAGAAGCTCAACAAGCCAACATAGGTAGAGAGAGTTTCATCCCCATGGATGGAGGGTTGGAAAATCTCCCATGGCGGAGCTTCTCGAAGATGTCGTTGGTGCACACGCCCTAAGGCATCTTCGGAAGCTCCGCCTTGGAAAAATTTCCCTACAAGACCGTGAAAGACTCCATCTCCTCTAACAGTGTTGGGGAAAGGGTTGAGAAATCTCCTGTGGCAGAGATTCTCGAAGATGTCGTTGGTGCACACGCCCTACGGCATCTTCGAAAGCTCCGCCTCGAAAAAATTTCCCTACAAGCCCGTGAAAGACTCCATCTCCTCTAACAGTGTTGGGGAAAGGGTTTGGAAATCTCCCGAGGCGGAGCTTCTCGAAGATGTCGTTGGTGCACACGCCCTACGGCATCTTCGGAAGCTCCGCCTTGGAAAAATTTCCCTGCAAGCCCGTGAAAGACTCCATTACATAAAGTTTCGATAAATCACATAAAATTTCCATACATCACATAAAGTTTCCATACATTACATAGATTTACATAGGGTTTAGGGTTTAGGATATGAATCCTTCGTCGCGTATGTCCATCCCTTGCCTATGATCGCTTCTTAGGCCGTAACCATGGAGCATCTTCTTTGCTTAACGGGATGCTTGGGTCAGTTTTCACGGTGAAGGGCAGAATTTCATCAAACTTATCATATGCTGACATGTCTGTCTTGTCCTCGACTCCCGCGTTGTTTCTTCCCTGAAAGAACTATGTGATGCCTGGGCTCATCGTCTGATGTATTCGTTTCCTTATTTTTTTTCTTTTTTTCGGTCTAGAGGACATGTCCTTCACATAAAAAACATGAGCCACATCATTGGCTAGGACGAATGGTTCGTCTCTGTAACCAAGATTCTTGAGATCCACTGTTGTCATTCCGTACAGCTGGTCTACCTTTACCCCTTCTCCATTCATGTTGGCCCAACTGCACCGAAACAAAGGGACCTTAAAAGTAGGTCCTTAGTCAAGTTCCCATATCTCCTCTATGTAACCATAGTATGTGTCCTTTTTCCCATTCTCGCATGTTGCATCAAAGCGGACACCACTGTTTTGGTTGGTGCTCTTTTTATCTTGGGCAATCGTGTAAAATGTATTCCCATTTATCTCGTACCCTTGGAAAGTCAATACAGTCGCAGATGGTGTTGCAGCCAACAAGTAGAGATTATCTCCAATAGTGGTGTCATTCATGAGATGTAATTGCAACCAAGTGCCGAAAGTCTCCATGTGATTTTCTTTAATCTAGTAGTCATCCTTCCCCGGGAACTTGGAGCGTACAACATTCATGTGTTCCTCGATATACGGAGCCGCGAAGGTAGTACTTTGGAGAACTATGTAGCGTGCTTGATTCAAAGAATGTCCATCCCTAAATATCATTGCTTTCTTTCCTAGCATGCCTTTTCCACTCAGTCTCCCCTCATACCTTGATTCAGGAACACCAATCGGCTTAAGGTCAGGAAGAAAGTCTACACAGAACCCAATGACCTCCTCTGTTCCATAGCCCTTGGAGATGCTTCCTTCTGGCCTAGCACGGTTACAAACATATTTCTTTAAAACTCCCATGAACCTCTCGAAGGGGAACATATTGTGCTAAAATACAGGACCGAGAATGTAAATCTCTTCAACTAGGTGAACTAAGAGATGCGGCATAATACTGAAGAAGGACGGGGGAACACCAACTCAAAACTGACAAGACATTGGACCACATCCTTCTGTTGCCTTTCCAGACTTTCTCGATTGATTACATTCTGAGATACTGCATTGAGGAATGCACATAGCTTCACAATGGCTAATCGAACATTTTATGGTAGAAGCCCCCTCAATGCAACCGGAAGCAACTGTGTCATAATCACATGGCAATCATAAGACTTCAGGTTCTGAAATTTTTCTCTGCCATATTTATTATTCCCTTTATATTTGACGAGAAGCCAGCCGGGACCTTGATACTGTAAAGGACTTCAAAAAAGATTTCCTTCTCTGCTTTGGTAAGAGCGTAGCTGCTTAAGTATTCACGTCCTTTATCAGTATGCTTGTTGTATGGGTCTTTGGTACGTTGTTGGTCCTCCCGTGCTTCTGGTGTATCTTTTGTCTTCCCATACACGCCCAGGAAGCCTAGCAGGTTCACGCAAAGATTCTTCGTCACGTGCATCACGTCGATTGAAGAACGGACCTCTAGGTCTTTCCAATACTCAAGCTCCCAAAATATAGATTTCTTTTTCCACGTGGCCGTGTGTCTGGTAATGGGGTCTTTCGGAACAGAATGACCGCCAGGACCCTTTCCAAAGATTACTTCTAGGTCCTTCACCATACCAAATACATTAGCACCTTTAGGGAGCTTAGGCTTCTTCCGGTAATCTGCCTCACCATTGAAATGCTTGCATTTCTTTCTTACTTGATGATTGGTCGGAAGAAATTTACGACACCCCAGGTACACAACCTTCTTACATTTATCCAAATATGTACCTTTAGTATTATCTAAACAGTGCGTGCATGCATTGTATCCCTTGTTTGATTGTCCTGAAATGTTACTAAGAGCAGGCCAATCATTGATGGTTACGAACAACAACGCTCGTAGGTCAAATGGCTCATGTTTGTGCTCATCCCACACCTTTACACTTGGTTCTGCCCACAACTGCAAAAGTTCATCGACTAATGGCATTAGGTACACATCAATGTCGTTGCTGGGTTGCTTCGGTCCTTGGATGAGCACTGGCATTATAATAAACTTCCGCTTCATGCACAACCAAGGAGGAAGGTTGTAGATACATAGAGTCACTGGCCAGGTGCTGTGACTACAGCTCTGCTCCCCAAAAGGATTCATGCCGTCTGTACTTAGACCAGACCATAAGTTCCTCGCATCACCTGCAAAGTTCGAGTACTTTCTCTCGATGTTTCTCCACTACGACCCATCGGCGGGGTGTCTCAGTTTCCCGTCTTTCTTATGCTCTTCTTTGTGCCATCGCAACAACCTGGCATGCTCTTTATTTCTGAACAGACGTTTCAACCGTGGTATTATAGGAGCATACCACATAACCTTAGAAGGAACCCTCTTCCTGGAGGGCTCGTCATCGCCCTCAACATCACCAGGGTCATCTTGTCTGATCTTGTATCGACATGCAGTGTATACTAGGCATTTATCCATATTCTCGTACTTCTCACCGCGGTACAGGATGCAGTCATTAATGCATGCATGTATCTTCTCCACATCTAATCCTAGAGGGTAGATAGTCTTCTTTGCTTCGTACGTTGTCTCGGGCAGCTCGTTATCCTTTGGAAGCTTTGGCTTCATTATTTTTAGTAACTTCTCAAATCCCTTGTCAGATAAGCCAGTCTCTGCCTTCCATTTCAGCAGTTCAAGTGTGGTACCGAGCTTTGTGCTGTCATCTTTGCAATTTGGGTACAACAACCTTTTGTGATCATTTTGCATGGCCTCCAACTTAAGCTTCTCCCTTTATGTATCACGTTGTTGCTTTGCATCAGAAATGACCCGACCAAGACTATCAGCGGGCTCATCCAACGCATGTTGTTCTTCTTCATTGTCGCCTCCCTCTTCTTTATTGTCTTCCATTGCAATATCACCGTATTCTTCAGGGGACATAGGATAGTTGTCATCATCCTCCTCTTCTTCATTTTCTTCCAGCCTAACCCCTATTTCTCCGTGCATGGCCCAACAATAATATCCGGGCATGAAACCTCTCCGAAGCAGATGGCTTTGAAGGATTCTCGGGGCAGAGTGCTCCGCCACGTTCCGACAGTCGACGCAGGGACAAGGCATAAAATTATCCACTTTGTTTGCCTTAGCCAAATCGATAAATTTATGCAGGCCTGCAATAAAATCGGAATGGCGTCGGTCGCCATCCATCCATCGCATCCGTGCATCGATCTGCGTCATAATAATTAACCATTACAATAACATCGTGAATAGTAAAATGACCACCCTACATGGACACATGCAATATTTTTGTATCAGTTACAGATAAAGAAGATAAGGTTGCTAACCTCAGCCGAGGATACCGTGTTGTGCGAACTAAAGTGTGGCTCGGACATTTCGTAGAACACCTTGTGTGCAATCAAAGAAAAAAAAGCTAGCACCGACACCTCACACACAATCCAACAAAATTTGGTGGGCAAAGGGCTGGGCTTATATATATAGCCAGGGGAGGGTTTTTGGTCCCGGTTATTGCCACGAAGCGCGACCAAAGCCCCTCACGCGCGACACGTGGCGGCCCAGCAGCTCGCACCCCACCCAGATCATTGGTCCCGGTTAATGGCACGACCCGGGACCAATGACCTGGTGCGGGGCGCGCTGCTGGGCCGCCACATGTCGCGCGGGAGGGGCTTTGGTCCCGGTTCGTGGTAATAACCGAGACCAATGGCCACCGTCACTTCGTTGTCCACGTATATAAATATGAGGCCACAGCGCTCGCTTTCGCCATCGCCTCGGCCTCTCTGCAGTCCATCTCCACCCCACCCCTTTAGCCATCGCCTCTCCACCGCGCCGTCATCTCGCCTCCCCTCCCTCTCCAATCTCCACCGCGCCGCCATGGAGGTGCCCACGCTCAACCACTACGAGGCGGCAATGTTTGCGTACTACGGCATCCTCGCGCCGCCGCGCGCGACCGTGCCTGCCGGATTTCGCATCAGCGAGGCGGGTGTGCTGGTGGCTCCGCTCCTCAACCCCCACGGATACGAGATGGAGTACGTCATCGTGGAGCGTCGCGGCCAGCTGCCCGCGTGGATGAGGGCGTTTCCCCGGTACACGGCGGCCAGCGAGTACTGGCCCCGGCTGTTCAAGAAGGAGCGGAAGGCCAAGCTTGGCAACCGCATCGTGGATGGGCGCCTGATGCACCCGGATCACCGCAACCAAGAAGGGCGGGAGATGTTCTGGTCCGTCCCTGGACGGACCATCTACATCGGCATCGACGCCGCTAGCCGCGCAGAGGAGCTCCGTCTCCCGAACAACGCCGAAATCGTGGAGATTTCGTCCGACGACGACGAGGAAGCTGGCGGCTCAGAGGACAGCGGCAGCGGAAGTGTTGTCGACTAGGAAAATTTGTAAAGTCGCATCTTTGTATGGAAAAATTTATGGTCGAATAATAAAATGTCTCAATTTAGATCTTTGTCTCGATTAATTTGTGAAAGATTTTTTCAAAAATACTGATCAATTCAATTTCTACCTCGAATTAATTTCTGCCTCGAATTAATTTCTGCCCCGAATTAATTTACATTAATTGTCCTGGACTGACCATCGCGGGGTTTTTGGTCCCGGTTCGTGGAATGAACCGGGACCAATGCCCCCGCGGTGCGTCGCGGGGGGATTGGTCCCGGTTCATGCCACGAACCGGGACCAATGCTTAGAAATGAACCTAGACCAATGCCCAGGCGGCATGAACCGGGACCGATGTCTGGCATTGGTCCCGATTAAGGAAACGGACCGGGAATAATGAAATTTGGGCGCTGGACCAAAGACCCTTTTTCTACCAGTGTATACTGGATCGCTCAGTATTAAAACAAGGTCTAATAATTGTGGTAAGCCGTATGTAGTTCAATTTTACTGTTTCTTAAGTTACAACAGTCATTAAGGTTGCAACGGAAAAAAAAACAAATATATGTGTGCATGCTAAAAAAATGTTTGTAAGAAACTCAAATAGGCAGTAAGAACTCCGTCCACAAAGAGAAGCGCATTTTCACGTCCAATTTGGCTACGGTCTGGATGCATAGTCTATACTGTGTGATTGCGATTGGTATGTATCAAATGATACGCCAAGTATGTTTGGGGCACATTGCACATAGAGATTATTCCTGTCATTGAGGATCTACACAGTCCTTTATTATGGTCCGACAGGAAAAAATAACTTGTATAGTCTACTATCTCGGGAAGATTATGGCATCCGCACTACCACTAATGAATCGACCAATTTCGAGATGATGTTCACTCCATGCATATAGTATGTAATGTTGATATAACCTTCCGATATGTTCCAGGCCCCATGAGAAATAGAGAGAATCAAAGCGAATCTGGATGCAACAAGCACTTGTGATACAACAGTCTATGGTTGTATGAATAAGTACATGTTTTCGTTGCGCTGTCGAAGGAACTGAAGTAGTCAAGCGAAGCTAGAGCGATAATTCGGGTGCCTTGGAGATTCAAACATTTTTCTCACACTTCCCTGGTCCACTATTTGTGCTACCGTGTTCCCTTGGTTCACATATATCCCATGAGCAATTCAAGGGCGTATATGCATTACCAGTTCGTGAATTGGAACCAAACGTGGTTGTAAATTTCCTGATGTCTTCCATGTCTACAAATAATGAAACAACGATGAAGCAAATGGTGAGATATGACACCAAAGTTTTGGGGCGAGGAACAGACTAAGGCAGCTGCCAATGAAAAAATGACACATAAGGTAGCTGAGAATTGGACAGAGATTAGGCTCATTCAGGTAAATGTTCAAAATGTTGAATACTTTAGTGGTTACTGTTAGAGGATATTTGTATATTGTACTTTCCCCATATGTTAGGGGGCTTTCTGTATATTTGCACATGTACATGTACTATATATTCTGGCATTTGGTCCTCTGGTGATACAGGCATCTATTACCCTAACATGGTATCAGAGCCGTAAGGCTTTTTTTCCTCGCAGCCGCCGCCGCCTCCGTCTCAGGCCGCCGCCGCCGTTCGCCCCGGCCGCGCGCCGCCGCGTCCGGTCGCCGCCGTCGCCTCCTCCGGCCGCCCGTCCGCCGCCGCCGCCGCCTCCGTCTCGGCCGGCGCCCGTCCCCGGCCCGTCGCCTCCTCCCGCCGCCCGTCCGCCGCCTCTGCCTCGGCCGCCGTCGCCGACTCCGGCCGCCCATCCCCAGCCCAACCCCGGCCGCTGCTCGCCCCAGCTCTCCGCTGTCGCGCCCAGCCACCCAGTTTTCGTTCGATCTAGATCAGATCTGAGAAAAAAAATCGACAGAGCTATGTCTTCCTCGTTGGGCTATGTTGCGATTCATCGCTGCCCGGTGATTTTGATGGCGCGAATTATCCTGATTTCGATGCCTTCGTTTTTGGGGTGTGCTTTCCAGTGAGGTCTCCTGTCCACCGCGCCCCGTTGCGCCTGCGGCGCCTATTGCACCGATGCCCGTTGCCCTTGCCCCCGATGCCACTCAGGCGGTCAAGGATGTAGCCCAGAGTGCTGATGATACTGCTCGGGATGATTATGATCAGAAGGTCCAGGAGCATTCTACTGCTGTTGCGACCTATCGGCTAGATCTAGCTGACTATACTAAGTGGATAGATGAGGATCCTTGTGCTGCTGCTGTTCTCACTTCCAGTGGTCTGCCTCAGTATGCTGCTGAGTTCATGGGTCTTCCCACTGCTGCTGCTCAGTGGGCTTTTCTTCGTCAGCGCTATCAGCCGTTTGAAGATGCTCTTTATCTGTCTGTGGTTCGTTAGGAGCATGATCTTAAGCAGGGTGATTCCACTATTGATGAGTTCTAAACTCAAAGTGCTGCTATTTGGCGTCAGCTTGACTCTCTTCGTACAGTTGTGTGTAACACCTGTCCCTGCTGTCTGATTGTGCGCGCGGATCTGGAGTTTCAGCACGTCTTTGAGTTCTTGTCGCGGCTCCGCAAGGAGTTTGAGCCGCGTCGTGCATAGCTGCTTGCCCGTGGTCGTGTTCTGCTCTCTGGGGTACTGGCTGAGCTTCGTGCTGAGGAGACTCGTCTTCGTGGTGCTAGTCTTCTTCAGGTTCCATCCGTTCTTGCTGCTCGTGGTCCCCCCGTGTCGCCGGCTTCGTCGCGGTCTCTAGCACCGCCGCTACTCTCTGCTCCACTGGCCCAGGGTCAGAGTCAGCCTCAGCACCCTCGTGGTTCTCGTCCTCCCTGCGCCCACTATGGCAAGCCTAGCCACGATATCTCTGGCTGCTGGACGAGGGATCCCCGCTTACGTCAGCAGTACCTTGCTCGTCGGTAGGCTGGCCCTTCAGGATCTTCTGTCGTTGCTTCTGGACCTCCTGCTGGTGCACTGTCTGATCAGGATATTATCCGTGGTCTTCGTAGTCTGCTCGCTGCTACAGGCTTTTCCTCGTCGGGTACTGCTGGTTCTGTGCCTACCTCTTCTGGCACCGCGCGACCATCACCTTCTACACAGTCAGGTACGTCATCCCCGTGGTATCTGGATTCTGGAGCTTCTTTTCATATGACTTCTGTGTCTTCTATTCTTTCTGCTCTTCGCTCTCTTATTCCTCCTGTTCGTGTTATCACGGCTGATGGTACCTCTCTTCCTGTTTCCAGTCGAGGCACCCTCTCTACTTCCTCTTTCTCTGTTCCTGATGTCTCTCATGTTCCCAGTCTTAAGATGAACATTTTCTCTGCTAGTCAGCTTACTGATGCTGGTTGTCGTGTCATTCTCGATGCTGATTCTTGTGCTGTTCAGGATCTTCGTACACAGGCTCTGGTTGGAGCTGGCCCTCGCAGTCTTGAGTCTCCAGGGCTATGGGAGTTAGACTGGCTTCGCGTTCCTTCTGCTGACACTTCCTCTGCCAGTTCTCATGCGGTTGCTGCTTCTGTCACCGGCTCGTTTCAGCCGTGGCATCATCGGCTAGGTCATCTTTGTGGCTCCCGTTTATCGTCATTAGTTTGTCGTGGTCTTCTAGGGTCTGTCTCAGGAGATGTGTCTTTACATTCGTGTCAGGGTTGTAGGTTAGGCAAACAGATTTAGCTTCCCTATCCTACTAGTGTGTCTGTATCTCAGCGACCTTTTGATTTCGTTCATTCTGATGTTTGGGGTCCAGCTCCCTTTGTTTCAAAAGGGGGCCATCGATACTATATTTTGTTCATTGATGATTTTTCATGGTACACCTGGTTGCTTTTTATGCGCTCTCGCGGTGAGGTGCTTGCTATTTATCAGCACTTTGTGGCCATGGTTCGTACTCAATATTCCACTCCTATTCGTGTGTTTCGTGCTGATTCTGCAGGAGAGTATATCACCCAGCACCTGCATGGCATTCTTGCTGAGCAGGGCACCCTTGCTCAGTTCTCGTGTCCCGGCGCCCATGCTCAAAATGGTGTCGCCGAGCGTAAGCATCGTCATATTCTTGAGACTACCCGTGCTATGATGATTGCTTCCTCTCTTCCACCGCACTTCTAGGCTGAGGCTGTCGCTATGTCGACTTACCTCATTAACATCCAGCCTTCTGCTGCTCTTCAGGGTGGCATTCCTCTCGAGCGTCTCTCTGGTACCTGTCCATACTACTCGACTCTTTGTTTATTTGGTTGCGTTTGCTATGTCCTTCTCCCTCCTCGCGAACGCACCAAACTGACCGCTCAGTCTGTTGAGTGTGTTTTTCTCGGCTACAGTGATGAGCATAAGGGCTATCGCTGTTGGGACCCCGTTGGTCGTCGGATGCACATCTCTCGTGATGTCACATTCGATGAGACGCGTCCTTTCTATCCTCGCCCCACCTCTGGTACTTACCCAACGGATGATCTCTCTTTTCTTCTTTTTCCTGATACACCTTCCGCTGTCCCTTCTCCTCCATCTCCCCCTTCTGATGCGCCTCCTTTGGTTTTGGCGACATCCTCTCCTCCGCTTAGTTCCCCTAGTTCTCCCTGTTCTCCGGCTTCGGACCCTTCCTCCGCTGTTCCTTCTTCCTCCTCTTCGGATGAGTCATCTTCCGCGGATGAGCTTCCTTCTTCACGGCCTGTTCGTCAGTGTCGTGCTCCAGACCGTTACTCTCCTAGTCAGTATGGTCTCTCTGTCGTCTCCGAGCTGACTTCTTATCGGGATGCCGCGTGTCATCCTGAATGGCAGCTTGCCATGGCTGAGGAGATCGCTGCGCTTGAGCGCACTGGCACCTTGGATCTTGTTTCTCCCCCTTCTGGTGTTCGTCCTATCACGTGTAAGTGGGTCTATAAAATTAAGACCCGCTCTGATGGATCTCTTGAGCGCTATAAAGCGCGTCTTGTGGCTCGTGGTTTTCAACAGGAAAACGGCCGTGATTATGATGAGACTTCTGTTCGACGCTGGTCTATGTCCCAGCTTGATGTTCAGAATGCTTTTCTTAATGGCGAGTTGAGTGAGGAGGTTTATATGCAGCCTCCTCCTGGGTATTCTGTTCTAGATGGGATGATTTGTCGTCTTCAGCGTTCTCTTTATGGCCTGAAACAGGCCCCTCGTGTCTGGTTTGAGCGCTTTGCCTCTGTGGTGACTGCTACTGGTTTCTCTCCTAGTTCTCATGATCCAGCACTTTTTGTTCACACTTCTCCCCGTGGACGCACTCTTCTCCTTCTCTATGTTGATGATATGATCATTACCGGTGATGATCCTGAGTATATTGCCTTTGTCAAGGCTCGTCTCCGTGGTCAGTTTCTTATGACTAATCTTGGTCCTCTTCGCTACTTTCTTGGGATTGAGGTTTCCTCCACTTCTGATGGCTTTTCTATCTCTCAGGAAAAGTATATTCAGGATCTTCATGCTCGGGTTGCTCTTGCGGATGAGCGCACCGTTGAGACTCCTATGGAGCTTAATGTTAAGCTTCGTCCTACTGATGGTGATCCTCTTCTCGATCCCACTCGTTATCGCCATCTTGTTGGGAGTCTTGTTTATCTTGCTGTTACTCGTCTTGATATCTCTTATCCTGTTCATATTCTGAGCCAGTTTGTCTCAGCTCCTACCACTGTTCACTACAGTCATCTCCTCCGTGTCCTTCGTTATCTTCGTGGCACGATTACTAATCGCATTTTCTTCCCTCGTTCTAGCTCTCTCCAGCTCCAGTGCTACTCGGATGCTACGTGGGCGAATGATCCTACGGATCGTCGTTCACTTTCTTCTTACTGTGTGTTTCTTGGTGGTTCGCTTGTTGCTTGGAAGACGAAGAAACAAGTAGCGGTTTCCCGTTCAAGTGTTGAGGCTGAGCTGCGGGCTATGGCTTTGGTGACTGCTGAGGTGACCTGGTTACGGTGGTTGCTTGCAGATTTTGGGGTCTCTGTTACGACACCCACTCCACTTTTGTCAGACAGTACAGGTGCTATCAGTATTGCACGTGATTCGGTCAAGCATGAGCTGACCAAGCATATTGGTGTTGATGCTTTTTATACACGTGCTCAGGTGCAGGATCAGGTTGTTGCGCTCCATTATGTGCCTTTAGACTTGCAGTTGGCAGATTTTTTTTACAAAGGCACAAACCCACACACAGCATGGTTTCTTCAAACTCAGTGTTGTGGATCCACCATGAGTTTGAGGAGGGGTGTTAGAGTATATTTGTATATTGTAGTTTCCCCATATGTTAGGGGGCTTTCTGTATATTTGCACATGTACATGTACTATATATTATGGTCTTTGGCCCTCTGGTAATACAAGCATCTATTACTCTAACAGTTACAACAAGTATACGCACATGCTAATAGATGGGAGAGGTTATATGCATCATAACTCTCTGCAATGAGCTCGGTTTGACACCATAAAACAGGCGTCCCAATCATCACATGGTCGTTCTGTAGACTGTATCAAATAGCTCACTCTCACTGTGTCTGGTTTACTCATATATTAAGACCAATTTTCCACATTAGTAGTTTCAGCGAGGATATACAGTTTTGTATATGTGTTAGTGCATCAATGAAATTATTACCTTCGAGAGTAAAATTCGTCTCTAGTTGTCATGTGTAGCTCCCCCAAGTACAACAACTAAATGCTCAAGAGTGGCATAAAATAGAATAAGCTAAGCATATAGTAAAATAAATAGGATTTCCTACTTCAAGCAACTATACAAGCACACTGCCAATACGATCTTCTGCTTCAAACAAGAATGTGGTCTTCACACATCGCATCCCACATGATCGATCTCGTCCAGCTCACAAAGTTTGAATTTGTGGTATCTGTAGTGGTGTAGGGTTGTGAAATGGTCTGGATGGGCCGAATGTATTTTCTCTTGGCAGAAATATCACTTGATTAAATACATATTTTTTTTCTTTACTAGGAAAAACATTTTTTGAAATAACTAGCGAGGGCATCACGTTTACTTGTTTTTTAGAGAGGATCGCTGTATTTTGGTTGTCCGTCCATAATTCATTGTAAAAACACAAATGAGATAGAAATAATACATTTGTCAGCATTCATGCTAAATAGATATGACATCACATGTTTGGAAAACATATTTAGTTTGGTAGATGAAGCGGGTAGATGGAATAGATCGGTGCTCTAATGCCTTAGGGGATTAAGTATACCCGTCACAATGTTGTTGTATTAGAAAATGATGCACTAGGGGATGAAGTATACCCGGCACAATGCCATTATATTTGCAAAGGAGAGTGGGAGGTGCAACATCTGGCTCGTCGTAAGTCGCACCACCTTGGTCCTCCCTAGTGGCACGTAGAAGGTATTGGTAGTGAATAATGTTGACTGCCCGACTCGCGGTTTTATGTCACTGCCAGGAGGGCATCCCCACGCGGTGCGCCATAGAAAAGGCCGACCGCCGGCGCGTCCCTCACGCCACTGACCCAGTTGTGGCATGTCACGTGGCGGTGTCGCGTGTACACACCACACTACCACTACCTAGTTGTAGCTTGTCGTGTGTGGACACACCACCATCACATCATTTGTAATAGTGGTATTACAGGTGAATGCAACCGTTACATTAAACCTGGTCATGCTATTGGGTCTCACACACCCGTAGTGTATTATCGCCAGGGCCACATGGCTAGTAAATGTGGATCTGCCACGTTTTGATTTTTGCCACGCCACCAATAAAATTGGGCCAGATGAGCGACGCTAAATTTTTCTTGCGTGGTATTTTTGTTCAGCGTCTATACGGGTTTCTCTACTAATAAAGTCTATTCAAAAAGTCATGTCCTCGATTATGGAGACCTAGTGAGGTTACACTAATCTTAGAATGGGTTTTGAATTATGATGGAAATGCAAGAACTGATGGGAAATCCCTTGATGAGATGTTGATGATGAAAATTAGGTGGTAAGATATGATGGGGACTATTGATGGAAGGGATGGAATGAGATGGTAATTATTAATCTTGAACTTACTAACTAGCTAAACATGGAAAAAAATTATGCTATATCTACAAGAGAAACTGGGTTTTATCCAGAATAAACCTACAATATGATGGGGTCAAAATCTCTAAGCTTTAGAATGCTAGTCCATAGATCGACTTACGAGTAAATATAATTTAAAATGTAATATAACGAAACAAAGATCATAATTCTATTAAATCAATTGATCTAAAAATTCAACATAGTCTCAAACAAAATTACATAGCCAAAGGGCTAGCTCAACACAAATAGGGTTCAACAACGGAAAACAAATAAACGATAAAGAGCTTCATTCAGTGCCTAAGGAGAAATATGCTAAGTGAAGACTTGTGACCCTAACATCGTACCACACTGGTCTTCATAGCAACCTGCAAAACAAAATGTTGCAGCAATGAATTGTCAATACATTGAATGTATTGGCAAGTTCATCTATATGAAAATAAAATCAACCGATCTTGTACATGTATATTTGGCTAAGTAGAGATTTGACAGAATTTCATAAAGCAATGGTTTTATCATATTGTTTATAAATACCCAGGTACTATTCTAAGTCGCGTGGATTTGCTTTTTCTATGATTTTTGTGCGTTCGAGCGATTTATTCTGACCACCCATGTGCCCATTCCAGCTCCACGCGGCCGGCAACGACTCGGCTCCCTGCCCGGGTGACGTCCATGCCAGCATAGGCGTGCCGTCACATTGCTGACGTGGTGCGTGTGCGGCAGCCCACCCGGCTCCACGTCGCCGCATGCCCTACATGTGCCCTCGTGTCGGTCGTCGTTCTAGAATGTGCCCTCAGGTCGACTGCTGTTGTTTGCATGCCCTGTATGTGCCCTCGTCGGTCCACTAGGAGGAGGCGGACTGGATTGAGCATACAAACCGTTCAGTTTGTGACTAACCGGTGCCAATGGATGTAATATCACAGAACAGTCAGTGGCAAAACCAGAGAAAAAGTGTCTGGCGGAAAATTGTGTATGACGAACCTACGCGAAGCAATTTGATAGTATAGATATATCCCATAGGACATGCTATTCCGAACATACTTGTTCCGCTTTACAAGACCGAATAACTGACCACTCAACGGAGAAGACCACCACCAAAAGCCACAAGGCAAATATTACAACTGACAACACCACCACTCAATCGGCCTAGATTTTGACATGGGTATTGCTTGTCGATGTCTTTCATCTTGGCCGCATAGACGGATGAGTAATTGTAGTTGCCGACTACAAGTGCTTGAATGCCTCACATAATTTGTTTGAAGTGGCAACTTCAAGGAGAGCCATTTGAGCTTGAACATGAGTCTTTGGAAGCTTTCCAATACCAACCATGCCTACGTGTAACCTGGGATAGAAAAATAATAATTATGTACTAAGGTGTTTGGGCATCAAGTATGGACGTGTGGGAGAGGGAATTTTCTGGTGCACACTTGGTAAGGTGGAACGATGAAAGTGTTTATATATATTGTCCTGCATTAAGAAATTTGTACCCCTACTCCACTCTTGGGCACAGATACAGATTGGTAAGGTGGGTGGGAAATCTATATGTAGCATCTCGGAAAATCCCCAAATAGAATTGCATGTTGTTTTTATTTTGTGCATGATCGTGGCATTATCCTGCATGGTTTGTCCCTAAAACTATTTTATTAAACCCTATCTTATTTCTATATTACTATCCCTCTTTTACTTCAATATTAAAACACTATTTTTCCTCCTTAAATATTTTTCTAAAACAATTTAAAAAAGTGGCTTTAAAAATAAAACAGAAAATAAAAAAATTATAAAACGTGGGGAAGGCAACCACCCGCCAGGCCCAAAGGCCCCCAACCAGCAGTCGGCCTACTAATCAGGCTCCACCTAACCCTAACTAGACCAAACCCTAACCCTAAATCCCAACCCACACCACCAACACACGCACACACACACACTACGCATGCACATACCCAGCCCCACACCACACCCAACCCACACACAAGCACGGCGACGCACACACACACACGCATGCACACCATTCCGTCCCAACCAGATACGCCTCGCACACACGCAACCTGCCCGCTCCCAGCCGACTGCAACCCGCACACACTCAGGCCACCACGCACGCAACACCGGACACATCCCACCGACAAGACTAAGACGTGGTCGATGAACTACGCTATCAATTGACATCATTGCACAGGATTTGCTCGAGACAATATCTAATGTACAATGGGGTGACAGTCATGTTTTCATTATGCTTGCCATGTTTTCTGTGGAGGCGAGATAAATAAGAAAGATAAATTTGTCTTTTCTTAGCTAAGAGATAAGAGATGGTTATTTTTTCCATTATACCATGTGTCTTTCCATAGCAAACCAATTTCTTACTAAAAATAGTTTATTCTCATTAATTGCTAGATATGACAATCAAAGGTAATGCAACGTACAACTTATATATAGTGTCTTCTCTAGATGATGTGACGAGCTATAGAAAGGCATGCTTTCTCTACCATAATGCGATATTGCAAAATTAATGCATGTGTAGTTGTAGAACTTTACCAGCCATACTATATGTAACCACTAGGATTAAAACGGAAACGCTAGAGAACTATTTTTTCCATCTGTTAGGCCGCTCCAGGGGCCGACTCAGGCGATCCCTGACCTAGCCGCCGCCCATGCCCCTCCGCCTTCACTCCCCGCCACTGCCGGAGGAAGCCCCCGGGCAGCTCCTGTGAGGCTGGCGACAATGGTGTGCCGTCATCTCCTCGCGTGACGGGTGGCTGTGCAGGCTTTTTGTCCCCACATGGTAGGATCTCTTGCTATTGTAGATCGATGGTCTTGCACGGCGAGATGCACACGGCGGAGAGGGACGTCATGGCGGCAGCTCCAGTTTTCGAACCTTGGCGACCGATGTGGCTGATAGTCTGGCATGGAGCCTCGGAGGCATCTCGAACACTCTCCCCTAGCGCTAGGTTAGGATGAACCCTCCTCCCTCATGTGTGCACCCCCACCATTGATCTCTTCCCCATCCCCTCCCTTCCCCTCACGTGCTGCCAACCGTCACAGAAGCCCCCACCTCCTGCAACGAGCTACCTCCCATCTCTCCCACAAACACCACCTCTCTCTCGTTCAGCCCCCTCTCTCCTTGAATCCTTTCCTTTCTTCTAGTGTGATTCCCTCCACCCCAATCCACATCTCACCGGTTGACATCACCCTAGCCCCATCCGCCTCCTGCACCAATGGGCCTTACTGATATCCGCCATTTCTGCTCCTGCATACGCCGTGCCGCACGAATACGATCGTCGAGGATCACTGTGTGACCACCCCACTTCACCGCGCTAGGATACAAGCCCAAGAACACAGAGGAGGAATGGGTGGCGACGCGCGGGGTCTTAGGGGCTCCGTAATGGCGGCCTGGCTCAGGTGGCTACTTCCTTGCTGCTCGGCCACTAGAGGCGCCCACTGGAGATAAAGGCGTGGCCGCGCACCACACCATGATTAGGACGGTAGTACAAAGTTGTTGAGATCCTTGGCGAGCGCTACTGATGAGCCTGCTTCCTTGTCGTCCACGTCATCTCTTTCCTCGCCTTCTGCCGCATCACCTAGAACTGTTGTCGTTGTACTCCAGGGTGATTTTCTTGCTTTTGTCGTACATGTATTGGGTGCTATGCTTGAATTTTAAATAAGGATTCAATTACAAGTATTTTACTCGGTTTAGGTTCTAGACAAGCTCTGTTGATTTGGTATTGTTCAAGTTTGTTTAGTTAGAGATTAAAATGAGTAAAGTTTGAGTAGTGTGGTTAAAATAATTTACTTAAGTTTGGGTTCAAACTGAACCTGGATCATATCTAGGATGCTTAACTAGTTGTTATGGTTAATTAAATGCTAGCTGATTAGATATTTGAATATATGAAATTATCACTAGTAGGAAATGCCCTAGTGGAACGCCACTGACTTCACGCCTCTGCTAGGACCTGGTGGTGGCGTCTCTTATAAATGCCACCAGTAAAATACCGTAGGTGGCGTGTGGGCCGAACGCTAGTGGTAGAGCAGCCATGGGTGGTGTTTTCCCTAAGCTAAACCACTATATATGTTGGTGGTGGCTTTCGTATACTCTCGAATGCGACAAACGTATTTTCGAAAAATAAAAATAAATCTACGTCAGTTAATTGAACAATCACAGCAATATAAATTCAGAAAATAAAGTAACATCATCCGAAAGTTACAGCAAAAACAATGCCAAAACAAGAATTACACTAGGTATAGCAAGTTGGATGACTAGCACATGTTCTTAACAGATTAAAACATCTTGAGATAAACTATATCAATTTATTATGAAACACTAGCAAGTCTGAATCTAATAGTGGCTAATTATTAAGAAGGATCATGTTGATCACAAACATCATATGAAGGAAACGACGTGAAGTGGTCCTGCTAGTGAGGAGAATGGCTTGCCAAATACACGGATCTTGAGATTCAAGGAACCTACTTGTCGAAGACAATATGGCCATATGTCACTGTCTTGTACGAAACGACCCTAACAACACCTCTTGCTCCAACATGCACTCCAACCACGCCTTCGTCAGGAATATGAAGAGAAGAAACCATTCTCGACGGTAGTTTCTAATTAAGATGAAAAAGTTAGATATCTCCATATGCACCATCAAATGATATGAATACAGTAGGAGAGGAATAAAGAATGGTAAGTGAAAATCTATCATAATGTGCAGCTCAATATGTCTGATCGTCAAGCGAGTGACAAATGACAACCTAATGATGGAATCCATTGGAGGATAGATGTTGATGAGTACTCCTCCTCAATGTTGGTAAGCTCGCATCTTTGAGCGGTAATTACATAATACAATAGGCTTTGGTCCCCGTTGTCGCCACCCTCCTCGTCACCACCCTCCTCATCATGTCCACCCACCTCGTTGTCATTGAAATAGAGGATAGTGATTCTCGCTCCAAGAGGTCCCATTGAAAAATATAGATATATACCTGTAGGGAAATATTATAGATAACTAAAAGTCACAACATCATGGAGAGCAACATTGTTTGAACTTATGAAGGATGTCTAGAATGGTCCTCTTATGTATGTACCTTCTTTCCTTTTCAGCAAGCAAAGCTCAACATGCTATCTATCCACAACAAGTAACCACTTATGGGCAAAATCGTTGAGTCTTTCGTTGAAGTAACAAGTAACAACCTAAGAACAAAGGCCAAATAAATATGATGATGTTGATGCATATATAACACTATAAAGATTTATTACTAACTACGAAAGTAGTTCAATCTACTAAAAAGGAGAAATGCTCATTGATGTTTCTAACTTTCTAAAAGAATCTCAAATTCCTGCTAGAGCATCAGAACAATATTTAACTTTCTTTTTTACACAACAATAATGTTCCACTACTCCTAAACGCTTCATAAAACTATCCAAGATATGCCCATTGATATTTCTAACTTGCTCAAACAAAAAACTCGAATTCCTCAAAGAGCATCAGAAAAATAATCTTTAACACATGTTACCATAATTATAGTTCACATATATATGCACATGCATGCTAATTAACCGAGAGTACTTTGTTGATCGAGGTTAAAAAATAGTAGTTTGCTTGCTGAGGCTAAAATTACTCAGCACTAACATCTAGAAAGTTTGGTTGGTTCATGATGATGCTATGCTGAAGGATTATGCAATCCTGTTTGAACGGCCATAGTTCTGCATTAGTTGGGTGCAGACACAACTGATCTCCGTCACTATGTACCCTAACTTGCTTCTGCGTACTGAAAGAAGAAGTTTGAAGAACAATTTAAGAACGAGCTACAAAGAAAACCCTCTATGTACATTAGACGAAGTAGGGAAAATGCAGAGAAAAAAATTTCACCATCGATCTAGAAGAGCACACTCTAATTCTGTGTATGAACAATCGACGAATGACTAAAGAGAAATAAATCAAATAGAAAGAAGTGTAGAGAAGAAGAAGAACATGTCGCGGAGTTCCGTACGCACTGCCGCTAGAACTTCTCGTTGGATCCACCGATTCATTTTTCTCTCCTCTTAATCTAGGAGGCAGCTTAAAAACTTAACCGTCTTCCCATTACTACTCTTAGAGGCGGTTTTTATTAGCACCTGTCTGAGGTCCATCCCCGGGACAGCACATCCGGTTTTGCTATAACTGCACGTGTCAGACCAACCCCTAGAGGCGACTTCGTCTAATAACGGTCGGCTTTGTTCTCTTATTCTTAGAAACGGTGGTTTTGGGGCCAGTCTAAGATCCTAGGCTGAGTCGATTTTTCATAGTAGCCGCCTTCAGTATGGTTATTTTTGGAGTCGGTTTTGGTTTTAAACCGCCTCACAGAGGCGGTCGGTAAACAAAAATATGCTGAGGGTGACGAACAGATGCGGATTTTTTTGAACTTGGCCCAAACCGTGTGAGAGCACCGTTTGTAGGTACCGAGAGTTTGTAATAATGAATTAGAAACCCTCTATTTCGACATGTAGAGTAGCAACCCTTAAACCCTTTCATTTCGGGGCGTGTGGATTGATCCGGAACGGATCTAAGGGCCAACGATGTCTAATCACCGTGTGTAGTTCAATTAGGCTACGATCAGGGTGCACATCTATAGCCACGATAAGTCTGTAGTGTTCGAGCGAAATTATTGCCAACAGCCACTGTCCCTGTCTATGGCGATTAGGCAACCCCCCAGTCACTACGACACTAACGCTAGTGTGTTATTGCGATTAGTATGTAGGAGTATCTAATGATACGCCAAGTATGTTCGGGGCACATTGTACATGGAGATTATTTCCTGTCTTTGAGGATCTACACAGTCCTCTATTATGGTCCGACGGGAAAAAGTAACATGTATAGGCTACTATCTGGAAAAGACATTGCATCCGTACTAGGCATGATGTCCTCTCTAGGTCTTCCATGCCCCATGAGAATAGGGAGAATCAAAGCGAATGTGGATGAAACAAGAACTCGTGATGTCTACCAGTTCACGCACCAGAACCAATTGTGGTTGTAAACTTCCTGATGTCTTCCATGTCTATAAATAACCAAACAACGATCCAGCAAATTGTGAGAAATGACAGCAAAAGTTTTGGGGTGAAGCACATACTAGGAACGCCAGAGGAGGAACTCACTTGGAATATATGGGGGAAAAGATTCACATCCTTGGCAATCATTACGTAATAAATAAGGCAGCTGCGAGTGGCGAGGAAAAAAATTAAACATCAGGTATAGCTGAATTGGACAGAGAGTAAGTTCATTCAGGTAAATGTTCAAAATGTTGAATACTTGAGTAGTTACCAGAAAATACACACATACCAAAAGATGAGAGAGCTTATACGTCTCATACCCCTCTGCAACAAGGTGGGTTTGACATAATGCCATTGTCCTAATCATCACTCCGATCATTCTATACACGGTGTCAAATAGCTCACTCTCAGTATGTCTTGTTTACTCATATATTAAGACAAGTTTTTAGATTAGTAGTTTCAAGGGACTGGAGAAAAAAAAACCCGGGCCACACATGCGGGCAGCTCCGGAGTGTCCCCAAACCCTAGCTAGCAACCAGCGCTACCGCGCTCCCTGGCTCCATCTGCCTTCAGCGCATCGGAGGTGGCGGCGGGCATGGCTTGTCCTCCCCTACGGGCGTCCATCGCATCGGAGATTGACATCACCGGGGGCTACACGGGAGGCTGACACTGGTAGGAAAAGGCCTATTGGTGGCGTTCGGAAATGGGAGTTAGTGGCGTTGACCCACATGCCACTAACCTCACGCCACTGGTAGCAGCTAGTGGTGACATGTGGGTGGAATGCCAGTACTAAGTTAGGTACTAGTGGTGTGTTCCTAAACACCACCAGTAAGTTAACATGTAGTGGCGTTCAAGCTCACCTGAATGCCATTAACTGTAATTCAAAAATTAAAAAAAATACTAAAAATCTTGATTTTAGCAGCAATATCAAATAACAGGATATAAAAATACTAGACACCATTCAGAATACAACAAGAGCATACAACAATTAATGCTGGATATCATTCACAATACAACGATACAACAACTAACTTAAAAGACTATCTAGCTTGTTCTACCTAAGGGCATGGTCTTCAAAGTTAGAAGACTAGTTCTACCTAAGGGAAGGACCTTCAAAGTCAGAAGACTCCGAGTCATGCATCTCGTACAAGAAAAAGATGACTCCACAAGTTTTGTCGAGATAGATTCTCATCCTCATCCCGACACCCATCCCATACCTCTCGGGTAAAGTAAGTTTGTTCGCCTCGTTGATGACTAGAATCTTGTAGGTCTTGTCAAGTATTATCTCTTCCACCAAGGTGACCTAAAATTGTCCACGGTAATTGACACGTCTGTTCACATGGTCAAGAAAGTCCTTTCTTGTGTGGCAAGGGATGGTGTAAAAAAAAGTTATGTGAAAACAATAGTTAATTAGTTTCGGTCAAAATGCATGCAAGGCTAGAAATCATAATTAAGCTAAACATACCGCCATAGTCTCAAAGTCTTCGGGAAGCACGATAATAAACTTCTTATCCTGATAACTTTCATAGCCACAGTTGATGCATGTTCATCTAATATATTAAATATATTAAAGTATCCATATTTATATTTAAATATATAGAAAACTCAAACATAACGCAACCAAGTCATCTTACAAATGCACATGCCCACAACTGAACTAAGGGGAACCAAAATCAACATTCCTGTATTTAGAATTTGAGCCTATATTGAAGTAGAACACCAAAATCAATCGAAAGCATATTCGTATGAAAATCAACCTAAAAGTATGTCCTCATACCACATATCGGACAGAAAATGATTTTAGTGATGGGGTAAGTGAGCCAAGTAGGATGCAATAAAATATTTATTTGTACATCTCACAAGGCTCGCTCACACCACCCCTCATATCGCATCCTACCATTTTTAATCATCGGCCATATGGAAGTAGAAAATCAAGATCAACCAAAATCATCAAGATTTTGCACACCCTACAATTATCTAAATTTGCTATACATATAAAATCATCTAGATTTTGTACCCCTACAATTATCTGTATTTGCTATACATGTAAAATTCCTAAAATCACCTATTTTCTACACTACACAAAAATCACGTAAAATCACTAAACTAAATACACGAGAGGAGGCGGGTAGTCTACCTATGGTATATTTTCCATTAAATAAAGTATATGTACATAAGTAAAAAATGTTACATGGTAGCATAGAGGGAAGATCGAAATGATATATACAAAGAGGTTACTCAATCAATTGTATTAGGTTTTTTTTGTGCTTACGTTCAATTTGAAGCCACCTTCTTGGCGACAGTCGCTCCACCTATAGGCCTGATGATCGGACAGGCCATGATCGGACCGTGTGCCTTGACCAGATATTATGCACATCATTTAATACTAAGACCGCACCAAGCCGCCCAAAAGTAAGCCAGCAGACCCTCAACACGCACCGCATGAGCACGCTCTAGAGGTCGCTATTTCCGTCTTCCACGAGCCCATCTTCAGGATAAGGATTGGCAGGCTGGCCATCGAAGCCACCACGACGTTAGACATAGAACGCCAACAACCTGCATGCAACACATGTCCATCTCTAGGACGCTGCCGTGCCATACCGCCGAGACCCATCGTCTTTGATGCGTAAGAAACCACACCTCTCCACCTTAGGATCCTTTCAGCCAGCACCTGCTCTAGAAACAATGCCCTATGAGACAGAACGGCGTCATGCGTTGCCATTGTGCTATCCTTTTTTTTTCGGAAAAGATCCGGATCTATTTCATGAGTTCATAAGAAATACAAAGTATCCTAAACATAATAAAAATTACATCGAGGTCTTTGGACCACCTAACGAATACTACTGTCGCCAGAGCGAGCCGCCGACGCGCCGCTGTCGCCGCTCCATTACCGGAGCCGGCATGCCATTGTTGATGACAGTCGGGAAGTCTTCGTGCACGTGCCCCTAAGGACCAGCGCCCCAGAGATGAAGTTGTCGCCATTGAACCCTTGAATTGATCCGAAACTTGTAGCACCAAACCTAAAACACACGTAGACTGGACGAGATCCAGAACACACGTAGACTGGACGAGATCCACCACTCCATGGAAGCGGCGACCAGACGAATCCCCACCCTCCTCAACGCCAGCAGCAGGATCGTCGCCGACGAGGTGGAAGAGGAGGCGGGTATACCTTATTCTTGTCCCGCACAACGCCGCCATAAGCCACCATAACGACGATGCCGGATGACCAAACTCTAATTTTAGGGACCCTTCTACACCGCCGAGCGCAGGTCCGAGGTCCCCCACCTCCTCCCGCCGCCGGAATTGAGTGGCAAGCAGAGGAGGCGGGGACCCATCGATGCTCGGTCGCAGACGGCGAGGACGAAGTAGATCGTGGCGGCTGCTAGGGTTTTTTACCCTAGCCGCCGCCTCTTTTTCTCACGGGAGGAGAGCCGTCTCGGTCTCTCTACGCCATTGTGCTATCCGAAAGACCAAGTTTCTAGGGTTCTCTTGGAGCAGCCCGGGCAACGAGAGAGAGCCGCAACAATGATGCCTCAACAAGGTAATGGCGCGAAGTCACCACCACATCCGCCATGACCAAAGCCGGCTTGGGTTTCACATGTACTTCTGCCTCCCGTAACCCGCTGCCAGCTAGAACACCACCATCATATGGGATCGCCGCCCTAGCTTCCCTAGCCCCTTCCCTGATGGCACATCGTTGATAAGCACTAAGAAATCCATCAATGAGGGCCAAACACGATGTTGATTTCTCTATCCCTAACATGCGGAATCAGTAATAACGCCGTCAGAAACCATGTACGTGAGAGTTAGTCCTCCACATCTGACAGTCGGTGCTCATTGATAAGTTCCACTTGATTGCCTGAAAGTGCGCCGATGATAATTTTGTGGTGACTGGCTTATTATCTCATGGGCCATATGCTGGTCCGCGGATGTAAATAGCTAGAGTAAGTAGGAGTCTCCAGTCGTTGTGATGTGTGCTATATATGTAGATTTGTAGTAAAAACATAGATTGTGCATTTCATCTTTGAGAGTGTGCTCGAGGGAAGGCAGCTCTACTGAGCACATCAATACCATACACACGGAGTATATTGGTACGCGAGTCCGCCGGCTAAGAATATCTCAGGGCGTCTACATAGAAGTTAACTCATGCACCCGATGAAAATCGTCACTTATTAATAATCAATGACCTCCTCCGGTGCACAAGTTGTTGCATTCATTACAAGAGATCAAGTTTCAAGGGTCCTACTATGTGGAAGGATTCTCTTCTATCTATGGCATCTGTGGTGCTACACATATTGTTTCTTGTAGTGAACAGATGTTTAGGAGAAAACTTGGGTATCAACTTGCTCTAGTCTATCTCCTTAGTGTTTTTTTTTCCGAAATGGGGATAAAACCCCGGCCTCTGCATTGAAAAAAATGCATACGGCCTTTATTATATAATTGGAAATATTTTTTCAGACACCGCTAAGTTACAACTTATTACAAATCATGGGTCGGCCAAAGTCACGACATGAATGAGCCATCTAAGAAAAGCAAGTAAAGCAGTGCGCCAAAGGATCAACATGTGAGCCTGCTAATAAGCTGGAAGCCACACTGGCTGAACAAATCCCGCGCGAACCGAGCCAGTTTGTTGCACCCAAAATCCATGGCATGTCAGTGCGCCTCCGTCTGTAAACATGACCACAATTGGATCCAATGTGTGGTAAGAGGGATAACCTGCAAAAAGGAAGCATGTTTCGAAGTGTTAAAAGTTAAATCATTCCGGACATGCCATATAGCCCATAACAAGACGCACACACCAATTCTAATTTGGTCTTTAGTCTGTTTATCAATTCCATGCAACCAATTCCCAAATAAATTAGTGATGTTTGTGGGAGGTGCCAAACCAAAGGCCATATGTACAATGCGCCAAACTATTCTTGCTAGCGGGCACTCAAAAAATAGATGTTGAATAGTTTTCTGCTGCCTTATCGCAGAAGAAACATGATTTTTCCCCATGCCAATTTCTTTTCAGCGAGTTATCTCTAGTTAAAATTACCTTTCTATTCAAAAACCATATGAAAATCTTGATCTTTAGTGGTACTTTAAGCTTCCACAAATTTTCCTTAGATAGGTTATATGCCCATTCATATAATCGAGATACATTGACTTCACCGTAAATATACCCGAATGTGTAAGATTCCAAATAAACGTATCATCCTCATCAGTCAAGTTTACTTCTATTAACTGATCAAGAGATGGAGCCACCTCGTCAATTTATTCCTAGTAAGGTTTCTTCTAAAAGCTATATTTATAGGAAACCCCGAGAGAACATTTACAACTAAAACATTCTTGTGGTGTACTATATTATAGAGTGAAGGGTACTGTTAAGCTAGAGGCTTACCCCCTAGCCAGCAGTCTTCCCAAAATCGTGTATCTAAGCCATTCCCAACCTTGAAAGTCCCCTCTCAAAAAAAAATCTTCTTTAACCTTTAACAAACCTTTCCAAAAGGGTGAGTCATCAGGTTTTGCTTTGACTTGAGATAGAGTATGTGAATGTAAGTATTTATTTTGAAGGAGTTCCTGCCAAACCCTCTCTTCATTCAAGAGTTTAAACAGCCACTTGCTAAGTAAACACTTGTTTTTAACTTGTAAGACATCTATCCTGAGCCCCCCTTGATCTTTGGGGCGACAGATAATGTTCCACTTAGAAAGTCCATACTTTCTTTTGTGTTCATAAGTCTGCCAAAAGAATCTCGATCTAAAAAATCCAATCTCTTACATACCCCTATGGGTATTTCTAGAAAGGATAGCATGAACATGGGCAGACTAGTAAGGACTGAATTGATAAGAACTAGTCGGTCACCGTACAACAGCAATTTACCAATCCAACTACTAAGTTTAACTTCAAAGCGATCTTCTACCGGTTTCCATTCGCCGTTTTTAGTTTCCTAAAGTGAATTGGGATCCCTAGATATCTAAAAGGGAAGACATCCACTTCACAACCAAAATATCTCTATATTGGTCCTTGATATCTTTTGCTTTGCCAAACAGAATAATTCACTCTTATGAAAGTTGATTTTTAATCTTGGAGCTGCTCAAAGATGCACAAAATCAATTTCATATTCAAAGCTTTATCTAAATTATGCTCCATAAAGATAATAGTATACTGAAGTAGTGAAATTCCGCCCTCAACTAGATGAGGGATAAGTCCATCTACTTGTCCATCTTTCTTAGCTCTGGCAATTAGGATTGCGAGCATATCAGCTATAAGGTTAAATAAAGTTGGTGAAAGGGGGTTACCCTGCCGGAGTCCCTTTCTAGTATGTAAATAATGCCCTATGGCATCATTGACTCTAATACCAACACTTCCTTTGTTAACAATACATTTGATCTAATCACACCATAATGGGTCAAAGCCTTTCATGCAAATCGTTTCTTGTAAAAATCCCAATTAACTTTATCATAAGCTTTCTCAAAATCTATTTTGAGAAGGACACCGTCTAGTTTTTTCCGATGAAGTTCATGGATCGTTTCATGTAGAATCACTACCCCTTCTAGGATATGTCTACCGGGCATGAAGGCTGTCTGAGTTGGTCTAATCACTCAATACATCATGTCTATCTCCTTAGTGTTAACCTCGTGCCAATCATCATGAGAGATGTAAGGCCTAAACAGCAACATAGTCATGTGGAC
Organism: Avena eriantha; assembly: GCA_910589775.1. NCBI lineage: Eukaryota > Viridiplantae > Streptophyta > Magnoliopsida > Poales > Poaceae > Avena > Avena eriantha. Next base: position 101,154,528 of record OU342743.1, on the reverse strand, counting down.
TGAGATAGATCTCGTTGTAAGCTTCCCAATGTCTTCCATGTCTACAAGAACTTAAACAACTACAAACTGAAAACCAAAATACGGTGGGATGTTAGGCGTGAAAACATAGACCAGCAGAATGGAAGGAGGAACTCAGTATAAATATAGCTAGCAATAATTAAGGTAGATGGCATTGACTCAACAAAATATATACAAGGGGCCATGAATTTACCAGTACAATAACAAAAACTAACAAACTCAGCTGAGCTGATACTTGAAATTTGAAATATGTCACGAGAACAATAACAGTATAATGGAAGGAGGAAGTCACTAGAAACATATGGGGAAGCAATAAGTAAGGCAAACGACACTGACTCAACCAAACATGCTGTTAGAGTATGATATGGACATGGTTATTATGGTACTTTAGGATAGTTAGGACTCTAGCCTAACTTGTCTTGCACTCCAAGATGATCCCCTGTACGTCTATATATCCTCGCCCATGAGGCACAATAATACTTCCAACATATTCCGCCAATCTCCCTCTCTATCGTTCTACATGGTATCAGAGCGGCAAGATCCTTGACCTAGCATCCGCACACGCTTCCGTGCCGCGCCGCCTCTTGGGAGGTCGATCTCCATGATCTCCGCCGGGGCCGCGCAACCCGTACGCAGGGTTCGTCCGCCGATCTGTGATCGGCTGCCCTATAAGTCTTTTTTTCCGATCTCTTGATCGGTTTTTTTTTTTTTTACCGATCTTAGATCAGATTGAGTGAGTCGCCCACCGCCGTCGTCATCGCTGCGCCTCTACTCTGACCATCGGCATCGATGATCCACACCGCATCCTTGCGCCTGCCCTCTCCGTTGCCACGCATGCCTCGGCAGGCTGCTACGGTCTCTCGGCAGGCTGCCGCGCACCGCGGCTGCTACGCCTTCCTTGGAAGGCTACCACGGCCGACCCCCTCGGATCCTCTTCGTCGCCATCGTCCGGGACTTCACCGACAATGCCGCCATCGACTCCGATCTACGCGTCGTCTACGTTATGACACATACGGCACACCGTCGGTCTGATCAACCGATCCCGCGCCTATCTACGGGCAGCCGCTGTGTCACCTCCTCGGGCCACAGCGCCGCCGCCTTTGGTCCACGCTACCGGCTTCCAACGCGCCTTTCCTAGCGTGTATGTCGTTGTTGGTATCCCAACCACTGCACCGACTTGCGCCCTGCAGCTATGCCGCCCCTAGGTCGTAGCATGGCTGCACGAGGTCTACTTCGCCGTCCTCGTGCATCGACGGCCTCGGCTTTCACCGCGCCATCTCCTACGACACGGATCGCTGTCGTTTGCACATGGTCTTCGTCACGTCGCCAGGTTCTTCCTCGCCTACTTCGAGCACCGCCACTGCACTTCACAAGGTAACCTGCAGGGCGCCCTCTCGCAGTCGCAGGTCCCGCCGACTACACCATCGCCACTCCAGGCATCCAGCATGACTACCCCAGGTCGTCGCTGTTTCCGCCGCCTTATACGTCTTCGTCCACTACAACTTTGCCGCCAGCGTCATCGCCTCATCCCCGACTACACCACCTGCTACTCTATTCCGACAACCGCGAACACCACCGACATCTCTTCCTTAGCCTCTCTGCGTGTCGCAACCGCTCTAGAGGCTTCCTGTGCTAGTCTTTCTAACATGGCGACAAGTTCATGATGGTCCCTGCCCCTGCATGCCTGGTACTGGCAACACCACGAATGCCTTTGTCCTCGACGCGTTCCCGAGTCTAGCAAGCTTGGATCGGCGCCTCGTCTTCATCGGCTTCGACAACGTCTTCTTCGGCATCGACCCCTCTACGACTGCCTCGACCGTGTCACCGACGAGTTCTTCTTTGCGTACTCGGTTATGGCAAAACCAGAGTGTGTGTTCGTCCCCGACGTGTGCCTAGTTCTGGCAAAACTATGGCCGCACCTCGTCCTCGATGGCTCAGACTGCATCGGCTTTGACATCGACACCTTCGATGACTGCCTCGACGCGTCTCTGTCATCCTCCTCGCGCACTATGCGCATGCGGCTTCACATGCGGATACCTCGACACCGGCATCCCCGACCACGGCGACCCCTCGCACGGCTACCTCGATCATGGCACCACCTCATACTCTCGGCTCCCTCGACATCGGCACAAGGGCTACCACCTCGCTTGAGCATCATCAGCTTCCTCTACAACCCAAGCTACCGCGACGCGATACTGTCCAGGACGTTCCCGCGCTCGGACCGCGGGGGATGTCAGCCTACTGGTTCTACTTCGGTTTCTCCAGTCTGACCGTCTGCGGTGTTCCAGTTGTTCACGACGCTACCGCTACGACTGTGGGGGATGTTAGAGTATGATATGAACACGGTTATTATAGTAGTTTAGAATAGTTAGGACTCTAGCCTAACTTCTCTTGCACTCCTAGATGATCCTCTATACGTCTATATATACTCGCTCATGTGGCTCAATAATACATCTAACATATTCCGCCAATATCCCTCTCTATCTTTCTACACATGTATATAAGGCCACTTAATTTGATACAGAGCAAACTCAGTCCAACAGTACTTCAAATTTTCAATACTTCACCGAGTATAATAACAAAAAATACTGCACAAGGCAGGCGCTGATTCATGTAACCTTGTGCCACAAACTTAGATTTGGTAGCTCGGATTTACATAAGCCCTTGCTTCTATCATCACACAATCGGTCGGTTGCAGGCAACATACATTCGAGAATGCATTAAGTATAATACTAAGACCACCTCTTACTCAGCTTTACGTATAGCTTTTTTTTCGGTAGCTAAGGTTTACATAAAGCCTCCTTTTCATCATCACACAGTCGGTCGGTTACAGATTCATGGCAGGAAACTCACATTTGGTGCCTATTTTAGATATATATATTAAGTCCACCTCTTACTCAGTAGATTTCATAGGGTTAATATAAGTCCGTGTCACCGAATCAATCCTTGAGGTCCCTCGCGGAGTGAAATTCTCCTCTGGCAGTTAGGCTGGGAGGCGCAAACACAAATAAGGTAACAGGAAACATAGAAAATTAAATGACTCCATTCAGTATTGACTAAGTCTACGGAAGGTGAAACAGTTACCTGCTTCGAACAACTATGCATGGCATGCCAATTCGCTCAGCTGCAACGGTGCTGGGTTGGCTACCGGCGACAAGGATACAGTGTGTCTATTATCGCATCGAACATATTCAGACCTAGCTCACAATATGGTTATTATCTTATCAGAACTGAGAATCATGGTTGATTACTGAATTTCAGATACTTTTGTCCAATGAAAGAAATATGTTTAATTTGTAGATATTAATAACCTTTTGGATGTTGTGTTAATGTCAACGCCGAGTTTCAGATGTGATGCAACCTTCTCTGGTATCATATGCTTCTCAACAGAACATGTCACAACATAGCATATGAAATTAAGGTTGGATGGTAATAGCCCTATTAAATAAGAACAAGATCAAATTTCTCAAATTAGTTATACTCACCCGCTTGTGTGCTTCTTTGGTAAATTTTCATCCAGTCTAGAGGCGACTCCTGCACCAAGAACATGTTGTCCAAAGTAGCTTATCACCACCTCCTCTTTTTCAACAATCTTTAACTTTGATGTTCTCCCGGGGCCTAACTTTTCAACTATTGATATGCACTGGGAAAGAAACCCACATATGATGTTTGTTGAACTTCATTACAACATTAACTGGATATTTTAGCAGATCAACACTGCCACATATATCAGAGGGCAAGTCTTATTTTTGGACGAATGCAAGTGTTCACATGGAAATTTTTTACTCCATAGTAAAATAAGAGAAAAAATTAGCAATTAATATTAAACCAAACCTTGAAATGTTCTCTCCATTTCTTCCATATGTTTCCAATATGGCTAGAGGCGCACCCACATTAATTGCATGATCGATGAAACTTTGAATGATTTCACACACAATGTCATTCATCATGCAACTTAAAATTAACGGTAGTTATTCATAGATCAAATGCAGGGTATAGAAAAGACAGCTGCACAAAAGAATGCATAAGATTGTAAGATCGACATATATTATTGATTGGCATTAAAGCATGCTCAATGGGTCACAAAATGCAGAAACTTCTGATAAAGAACATAATCGTATTGAAGATAACTTGTTGAAAAAAATACACCTACAGTACGATAATTTATACAATGACCCACGCTTCTTGCAAATTCCGCACTGTGGTAATAGAGCTACCAAGAATACCAGCTGCTATGCTCATGGGTTCATATAGTTAATTCACGATGAACTTGAGAGTGAACATCAATTATAACTCAAACTATATTGGAAGTCTTTCACTAGAAAGGTTTGCAACAAATAGAGATATACAGGAAAGAGAAAAATACTTCTCAACTCTAGGCCGCAGAGGTAGGGCATAATAAGAAAGAGAGCTTTTCCAATGCTTTCAACTATGAGAAGAATCATGAAAAAAGAAGTTACTACAAGAATATTTAAGTTCTAATATGAAGTAAGAAACGAAGAAAACCACATTTTAGTTAGGAGTGTAAAACTAAACTCATAAATTAATTCAAATAAAATTGTAAATTAGATCATGGAAGGAAATAAAACGTTTAGCCTTTTTGGTCTTGGATTTAAAATTAAATTCATATTCATCAACGTCAACAGTAAATCAGAAATAGGTAATAAAACAGAGTGCACTAAACAAGAATAAGTAAGGTAACCCTGTTCTCACGGTATTAATCCGGTGCCTTCTAGAGTCCCTCAGTTGTGCATATCAGTTTGCTACCTACCTTCGTTAGTACAAATAAGCATGGTATACCCATTATATGAGGATATTGTCTCAATACAGTTAGTTTTAAACATGAAACAGGTGAACCTCATTGAAAATTTTAGTTTGAATCAATACATGCGCATATGATCAAATTTTTATTACTAGCATCGAGATATTTCTAGATATTAGGTGCATGCATAGAGTAAAGCTTCTACGGATGGTTGGTAAAATATATATCTACCTTCTCACGAAGTACACTTTTTGTAAATGACACTTTCTCAATAGTTGGTAAAGATGTACCCCAGCCAATCTGCGTCAAGGTAGGAGAAAGGATGCACATGAGCATGCATTAAATTCCAATGTTTTCATCCATCAGAAAATGGAATTAGTTAGTTGTACAACACTATGTTACATAATGTAAAGTTATGTTTTATCCACAGGAAATAAACAGATGATCCTATTCGACAAAGTAGGAAAGTTGGAAAAAGAAAAGAGGGTACGTCTGTCAGAGAATAGTACCATCATCCTTCTTCATCATCACTAGCTTTCCAAAAAACTACCGTTTTAGGAAAAAAAACTCATGCAGCCTAGTCTAAACATGTTTATAAAGTTGCACATAAGAACTACTAGAGTCTAGATGGAAGAAATAGAAGGAGATATTATTCAAATCCCTGATACCACTGGTTTAATGAGGCTAACTAATATAATATCCACCTCACTAAATCAGAATATATTGGCTCTATCCAATTTGCACAATCTAGGCCAAGATTTTAAAATGCTAATGAAAGAAAAATTGGACAGTGTAACACAAGATGGCGAATAATGACATATAAACTCTACATCTATATTATGTTCAACTCCTAGCTCTTCGTGTTTAATTCAATATAGAACATTTGAGACTACTTATGGAGTTATCACCTGATCAATGTATAGTTACCAACCAATTCCATATGGAGTTATCTAGGTGTTCAGAGTAGAGTTATCATGTGTTTACCATATAGGTATCATCCGGGGATTTATCCACTCCTTCTTTGTAGAGTTACCGATATAATTAGTGTATAGTTACCAGTTACCCATCTAATCAGTGTATAGTTACCAACCGTTTTCATATGGAGTTATCCAGGTATTTAGGGTAGAGTTACTCATGTGTTTACCATATAAATATCATCACCGAGTAGATGTAGTTACTACGATCTCTAGGTGATAGTTATTCATACATTACTTATGCGGTTGTCCATGTGTTTATAGTATAGGTATCATCACCAATTCGATGAAGTTACCTTACCCTCTAAATAAAAGTTATCCACTAATTCCTTATAGATTTAATCACATGGTCAGCTAATAGTTAACTGATTTAAGTTATTCACCCATTGTTTATGGATAAGTCATGTGTTAAATATGTGTAACTTTGGGTCTGAAAGACATATCACTAAAACATATCAAGATATTATATAGTTCCGATGATCTCCTCGTGACTAGTCCACTGGTCAAAACGGATCCTAAATCCGATAAACAGTTTGAGATACAAACTTTTAAAATTTCTTAATTTTTCATTTAATGCAGATGATAACATCTTTATCTTTTTGTGTGAATGAAAAAGAAGTTGCACACAGCCCGTTCGTAGTGGTGCGTAACTTTTCTTGAGAGAGAAGGGGTGGTAGATAATGTAACAAAGTGGGTAACTTACACCCTACAGGCTAGATAACTCATGTGTTGTAAGTGAGTAACTTTTGGATCCAAAAGATAAGTTATCGAAACATATCAATAAGGAATCTAGTTTCTACCATCTCGTCATGACTAGCCCAATGGCGAAAAGAGGTCCTAAATTAGATAAACGATTTGACCTACAAAATATTTAGAATTTTTAGTTTTTTAAATTTAATACCGATGACGTCACCATTCTATCCTTTTGTGTTATCGTGAGGGTGTGCCTGTCGGGTAGCAACACCCTAGAATTAATAGCAACGGTATCCTTTGTTGCACTAGTTTGAAAGCATATACCCGTTCATCCTCTCTTCACCCTGTTGTGAATTTCTCAATGCCTTCCATACGTACTGATCGGTGACCAAATAAAGGCCATGGGAACAATAAATATGTATTAGAAAATGTTTAGGCGAGGTAAGGGAAAATCCATGCACAAAGAACATTGGTTTCTTGAATGTGAGTGAGAACATGAACCGAACTTTTTTTTGCGAAATAACAGAACCGTACTTGACAAGCATATATAGGGAAACCACATGCTCGGTTGTCTTTAGAGAGCAGAACTTGACAAGCATATATAGGGGAAGCACATGCTGGTTGTATTTATAGAGCACATGTGGCATGCTCAGTTTTCTCTAGAACCCTATATTATAGATCGTGATACCATGAGCAACAACCCTCGATTATTTTCTTCAAACATTTGCTCGTGCGCATGCCACACGGTCTTTGTCGATTGAACATGGGGTTCTGGCTTGCCACGTACAAGCACTGTTACTAATAAACCACCTGAAAGTTGTGAACGAACCCGGCCTTCAACCACAATATAACCATATATTAAAACCCGTAGGCTTAGGGACTCGTCCTTGTGCCAAATCATACAGTACCGCGCATCTACAGTAAACGTGGCCCACCGGGAGTCTGTCTAGATCGGTTAAGCGGTGCTGGATCAAAGCGTCCTTATCCCCTCCCTTGTCCTCTCTCCTGATCAATCTTTCCTCCAACCAGAGCGGCGGCGGTCCGGTAGCGGTCAGCAGGGCATCGTTTGACCCCGCCCTCCTCTACCCCTTCTCTGTCTTGTAACACCCTGTCCACTGGGCCCCGGGGGTCACTCCTGGCAGCTTAATAGAATATCTAGACTGGCCTCATAGATCAACACTAGTATTTTCTGTGCACTTTGTCCTCACTCGTGCGCACCGGTTTCCACTTCTCGGTCGGTCACCCATCCTAGAATTGCTCTAGGCCAAGCACGTTTACCTTAGAGTTTTTTTTAATGAACTTTCAGAAAAAAGTTGCAACTTGTTGGTATGAGTATCCTATCAATCCTATTATGCCATGTGCCTGGATCTCACATACACCCATCCTTTAGAAGATTGATGTCCTCATCGATCAAGCACACCCAGTAACGTTCCCTCTTGGCACGCGCATGTGTATCCAGTGCCGGCACATGTGCAATGTCGTGTCCCCTCCAGGCAACACGCTCCATGCTCCACATGTCCTGCCACTGTCCCGCACACACCCGTTAACCGTGAGGTCAACTCTGATACCACTTGTAACACCCCGTCCACTGGGTCCCGGGTGTTACTCCTGGTAGCTTAATAGGATATCTAGACAGACCAACACTAGTCTTTTCTGTGCATATTGTCCTCACTCGTGCGCACCCGATACCAACACTAGTCTTTTCTGTGCACATTGTCGGTCACACATCCTAGAATTTCTCTAGGCCAAGCACGCTTAACCTTAGAGTTCTTTTCGAATGAGCTTCCGAAAAAAGTTACAACTTGTTGTATAAGTATCCTATCAATCTTATTAAGCCATGTGCCTGGATCTCACATGTCTCTCCCACCACGCCTCCTCTCCCTCTGTGTCTCCTTTAGTCAACAATGTTAACGAGCACATTGGCGGGTGTGTGTGAGGATCTTGATCTTCACCGTCGCTTCCTCAATTCCACAGGTACCGGTAACGGCGTCCTGGGCTCTGCTACCAGCTTCGGCTGGCACAAGGAGTAGTCATCAATTTCTACATGATCTGCATGTGGAAGTTTTCTCTCTTTTTGTTCTTCCTTCCAAAATAAATAACATATAGAAATTAGAGATTCCAGGTAACCCAAAAAATATAACATCAATATGTGAAAAAATGGGTTTGCTCCAGTATAACCTCGCCCTCAAACTCAGCCAAACTCAAACACAGGGACGACTGAGATAGCTTGATACCCTTTCGTGGGCACAATGCTCTTTTAAAATAATTAAGAATAATTAAGTTTATACATAGTCCTATAGGAAACCCGTATGGCCCAATTATTTTTCTAGATCCGTACATGTGTATGTATCTGTAGTTAGTACGGACGTCAACCAGCCATATCAGCGGCAGCTGCACCATGGCGCATCGCCGGCGCGAACCACGTCGGACAGGCCGACCACTTCCTCAGTACTTTGTCCGGGCTATGAGAACAAACAAGTGAAATCCAAGGAGCGGCGGCCATGATTGGCGCCGGCACAGGGGAATAGTCCGTGTACGTGAGAGGCTGGAATACGCTATGCCTATACTGGGCATATAGGTTTTAGATATGCAGTTGGACAGGCCTCTTTTATTTAATCATTTATTTAATTAATTATGGACTTATTATCAATTTATTTGTTAGTAACTTTTTTACGAAGTACCTTCAAATATTTTTAGTTTTGGAGGAGCGGATGTACGGGGGCTTGAATTTTTTTTGGATTTTCTATTGCACTATAATAATACATAATCAACAACCCCAAGAGTGGAAACCAGGCTGAAGTACAGACTCAGCAGTGATACTGGATCAGATGTTTTATTGTCTCCTTTAGCTTGCTAAAAAAGATTATATTGTGAAACAAAGAGAGTATTACTTTTTGTTAGCAGACATGCATTGACAAACACACCCTTAGCCCAAACGAAATATACTCCACCAAACATAGATGCCGAATAAGTACGTTGGAACGAGCGGGCTCCAGGTAGCCCCTTTTTTTTCAAACTCCGAAAATTTGAACTCAACGTTTGCAAGAAAATGGTGAAAAAAATACCTGGATATAGCCAAGCATTAAATTTACAAGTGTACAAAGTTTCAGCTCGAAATACTACATATTTTGGCTCAGCAAAAAACAAGACATCACAAGACGATGAAATCCCCAATTCAAAATTTGACTTTTTGAAAACATGGAGAAAAATACCTGGATATAGCCAAGCATCAACTGTACCAGTGTACAGAGTTCCAGCTCGGAATACTACATATTTTGGCTCAGCAAAAAGACAATGTCACAAGACGACGAAATCCTCTGTACCGCACGCACGTCTACTCACCCACCACAAAAAACTCAATTTTTTATTTTTGCTAACCCTAAAATACAAAGTTTTTGAGCTGTAATTTTACACACTAATAGAACACATAATTGGATACACAGTTGTATATTTTCCAAGATTATTTGAAACTTTTGAATCCATGTTTAACTTTTGAATCCCAGAGGCCGGGAACCACCACGTCACGCTCAGATGGGTGCTCATGTTGGCTATACCAAATCTAGCAGATATCGCATATCTGGTCAAATCCGTAAAATTTGTAGTACGGGTCTAAAAACAACCAAAAAAGGTTCGAACAGATCCCGTAAAAATGGTCAAACACATATTCAGTTTTAGAGCCTGGTTTTACAGTAAACTGCAAAGCGGTCAACGCTCCCTTCCACTGAAAATACAGCACCAACTGCTCTCGTCAGCCTCTGGTGGCGCCGCCGCCCTCCAAGTTCGATTCCATGGCGACGAGTGTCGATACGCACATTAATCTTCTATTCATGACGAGTCTATTTGATTCCACGGGCTAGCTAGCTTTATATAACTCTAAATCGATCGAGCATAGCTTGGCCGGCAGCATGCGCACACATCGGGAGGTAGCTAGCTTTGCTTGGCCGCCCGCGTGCGCAGCGGGAGGTAGCTAGCTTAGCGGCCAGCGGCGTGCACAGCGGGAGCTAGCTGCTAGCTTAGCTTGGCCGGCAGGTACGTAGCATGAGCTAGCTAGCTAGCTTGGCTTGGCTTGGCTTGCACAGCTTGGTCAGCGGCGGGCACGCGCCACGGCGGTGGCCGGTCAGAGTTGATCCAGATATGGCCAGTCTGTAGGATCTGCGTGTCTAGAAGGAAGACGACCGAATATTCCCCGGATATTCCGCTTTGCAGTACGAGTTTGTGGTATTTCGCGCCATCTTTTTCAGCCAAAAAAGGGGTACATACATGTTTTGCAATACAGTATCTACTAGAGATGCTCTTATATAAAGTGACCTTGGGTCAGCCTACTGACCCATTTCGTCACCTAAAGACAAACATACTCCTCCAGTATTTACAAAGGATCATGTTTGCAAGTCAGGTTGGATCAATTGGACACAGCAAGCTCGAGTAATGTTTCAAATATTCAATACTTTCACGAATGAAATGAAAACAAAACCAGCACAAAGCATGTTGTGCTTCTTAGTTTCTGCCTCAAGTTAAGTTTTCGATAAAGCCTTGCTTTGGTAGTTCAGGTTTACATAAACCCTCATTTTGATCTTCACACAGTCAGTCGGTTACAGATTCATGGCAGGCAACTCACATTCGATGCCTAAATTACATTATATTAAGACCACCTCTTGCTCAGTAGTTTTGATATGGTTAGGTCTGTGTCACCGAATCCATCCATGATGGCCTTAGCGGAATGAAATTCTGCTCTGGCAGTTAGGCTGGGAGGGGCAAACACAAATAAGTTAACAAACAACATAGGAAACAACTTTATTTTGTACTGGCTATGCATGCACAAGGTGAAATAGTTACCTGCTTCGAACAACTATGCACGGCATGCCAATGCGCTCAGCCGCGATGACACTGGGTTGGCTACCAGCTACAAGGATGCAGTTTTGCACATCGCATCCAACATATTCAGACCCAGCTCGCAGCGTGGCTATTATCTTCTCCGAACTGCGAATCGTGATTAAAGATTGAAGTTCAGATAATTTTGTCCAGTGCAGGAAATAATGTTTAATACGTACTCCCTCCGTTCTAAAATATAAGATGTTTTATCTTTGTGAATTGAGTGTATCTAGACTCTTTTAGTGTGTAGGTTCACTCCAAACCTAAATGAATCTACATATTAAAAGGGGTCTAGATACACTCCATTCATAAAGCTAAAACATCTTATATTTTGAAACGGAGGGAGTAGACAGTAATAACCTTTTCGATGCTGTGTTAATGTCAACGCTGAGTTTCAGAAGTGATGCAACCTCCTCTGCTATCCTCTGCTTCTCTGCAGAAGCTGTCACAACACAGCATATGGAAATAAGCCTGGATGGTACTAGCCCTAGTAAATAAGAATAAGAACGCAATTTCTCAAGTTAGTAATGCTCACCAGCCTTCTGTGCTTCTTTGGTTAGTTGTTCGTCCAAACTGGAGGCGACTCCTTCGCCAAGAACAAGCTGTCCATAAAAGCTTTTTTCGACCTCCTCTTTCCCAACAATCTTTATCTTTGATGTTCTCTCGGGGCCTAACTTTTCAACTATTGATCTGCAGTGGGAAAGAAACACGTATACAGTGTTTGTTGAACATCATTACAACATTAACCAGATGTTTTAGCAGAACAACACTGCCACATATATCAGAGTGTGAGTCTTATTATGAGACGAATGCAAGTGTACACATGGGAAATTTTCACGAGAGAAAAATAAGGCAAAAAATGAGCAATTAACATTTAAACCAAACCTTGAAATGTTCTCTCCATTTCTGCCATATGCTGTCAATATGGCTACAGGCACACCTTCACTGAGTGCATCATCGATGAACCTTTGAATGATTTCACACACAATGTCAGACATCAACCAACTTAAAGCCAAGGATAGTCATTCATAGAGCAAGGACAGATGTACAGAAAAGATACAACCACACAACTGAATGCATAATGATTGTAATAGGGATATATATATTGATTGGCATTAAAGCATGCTGAATGGGTTACAACATGCAGAATCTTCAGATTAAATATATGATGAACATAATCCTATTGAAGATAATTTGTTGCAAATTTTGTATGACAGAAAAAAGATACATCTAGAGCTATTGCAAATTTTGTGCAGTGCAAATAGAGCTACCTAGCATACCAGCTGCTATGCTCATGGCTTCTTACAGTTAATTCATGATGATCCTGAAAGTGCTCATTAATCATAGTTCAAACTATATTGGAATTCTTATGCCAGAAAGGTTTGCAACAAATAGATAAACAGGAAACAGCAGACATACTTCTCAACTCCAGGCCGGAGTGGTAAGGCATCAGAAGAAGAGAGCTTTTCCAAAGCTTTCAGCTATGAGAAGAATCATGAATAAAGAAGTCACAAACAATGATATTTCAGTTCTAATACAAGATAAGAAAGGAAGGAAACCCACATTTTGGTCATGGGTGTAAACTAAGCTCATAAATTGATTCGAATCAAACTGTAAATTAGATAATGGAAGGAAAGAAACCGTTTAGCCATTTCGGTCTGGGTTAAAATTAAACTCATATTCATCAAGGTCAACAGTTAATTAGAAATCAGGGATAAAACTGAGTGCACTAAACAGGAAATAGGTAACATAACCCTGTTTTCGTGGTATTACCAGAATCCGGTGCTTTCGAGACTCCAAGTTGTAAATATAAGTTTCATACCTAGCTTCATTAGCAAAACTAAGCATGGTATAGCCATTATAACAAGATATTGTCTGAATACGGATAGTTTTAAACATGAAACGAGGTGAATCTCATTGGAAAATTTTAGTTGTTATAAAGATATGCCCCTATGACCAAACTTTTAATACCAGCTTCATGATATTTCTAGATATATTAGGAGCATGTATAGAGTAAAGCTGCTACGAGTGGTTGGTAAATATATATCTACCTTCTCACGAAGAACACTTTTTGTAAATGACCCTTTCTCACTAGTTGGTAAAGATGTAGGCCAGCCAATCTGTGTCAAGGTAGGAGACAGTATGGACATGAGAATGCATTTAATTCCAATGGTTTCATCCATCAGAAAATATAATAGTGAGCTCTACAACACTATGTTACATAATGACAAAAGTAGGGAAGTTGGAAGAAGAAACAGAGGTTACCCTGTCAAAGAATAGCACCAGCATCCTTTCCTCGTCACCACTAGCTTTCCTAGAAAACTATGAAAGTTTACGAAAAAACTCATGCAGTCCAATCCAAACATGTTTATAAAAGTGTAGATAAATATTACTAGAAGCCACAAATGGAAGAAATTGAAGGGGAATATTCAAATCCATGATACCTCTGGTTAATTGAGGTTAAACAATTCAATACGCACCTCACTAAATCAGCGTATATTGGCTCTGTCCAATTCGCACAATCCAGGCCAAGATTTTGAAATGCTGATGAAAGAAAATTTTGGACGGTGTTAACGCAAGATGGTGAATAAAGACAATTTAAAGTTAAACATGCTACATTTCTATTATGCTGAACTCCCAGCTCTTCGTGTTTAATTTAATAGAGAACATTGTCAGGAAAAAAATTGATTTTATAGAGAATACTTATTAAATAGACGAATGATGCACACTAATGCTGCCACATTATCCACCAGAGAAAATGGATTGTCAAAGAATAGTATTTGGTAAGGACACTGAGCAAAGATGTACATTTACATTGTTCGCACCTACATTGAATGCTTGGCGATTGCCGAAGCGGTAGACATCTGCAAGAACTCTGGAGGAACAAAAGAAACACATATTCATCAATCAGAATTGCAAAAGGACAGAAATGAAGATATAACTACTCTCATCAATTTCAGAAGAATGAGACATGATGTGTTTTGAATCGACGTAATAGCACAATCACAACAACCAGATTTCTATCAACAGGGTGATTACTAATTCCTGCCACTTTCAACATTTACAGAGCAGCTCTATCTCTATCACTTAATTAATTCTTTCCAAACCACAAACAAGTTACAACGGCATGACTTGCCGGTAACATTAACACTGATAACAACCAAAGCCAGTATTGGAATACCACAACCTGTGTAGCTACCTGGAATAGGTGAACCCTACAGGAAACACATTTCCTCAACAGAACCAGGCTGTGAGGCAATCACTAGTATTTGCACAGAGAATAAAACATGATGCATTTTTCATCGACTGGTAGCGCAATCACAATAACCTGGTTCCGCATCGATTTCTAGCATCCAACTAACTAAACAATTCCTGCATCTTTCTTCATTTATTACAGAGCAAGCTCTGCATCTTTCTACATTCACAGAGCAACCTTGCATCTTTCTATCCCATAATTATTTCCTACCATGTCACTGGAACCAGATGGGTAACAGCAATATCTGCTCTTGAGGATCCAAGGAGTGTTACAAAAGCAGAATAGGAGTCCAAGAGCAGTCAGAAAAAAAAGACGGGATTTTTTAAGAGGCCTGACCCTTCGACTTCGAGAAGCACGGCGAGCTTCGGGTCGGCGGAGCCGTCTGAGGACGGGGAGGTGCACTGGAGCGGCGGTGTCCGGAGACGGCGGGCTGAGCTCCGCGGGGCGGCAGCGCGGACATTGAGTGAGGTAGCTCTGGGGGCTGTGGGCATGGAGGCAAGGGCCTTGACGCCGTCGGTAGGGTTTAGCCCCTGCGTCGGAGGCAATGCCCGGAGCAGGACGCATCGGGCGGCGGCGGCGGCCATGGAAGGGTGTGAGGCGAGCTGAGCTACCCGACAGGGAGATATTTTTGTTCGGTCAGCTACTAACTCGTGGACCCCATGTGAAGTTGAAGATACGCTTATTCTCTTTCTTTTCTTTTTTGGAAATATGTTAAGTTTAAACTTTTTTTTCGGTCCAAAGTAGGTGGCAACTGTTGAAAAGACTAAAAATGGTACTCCATAGTACCCTTTTTTTGTATGAAAGGAGATTATCATGCATCAAAATTAGGTTTTTTGTGAGGAAATAAAGAAACAAAACGTTGTATAAATAAACGGATACCTCAACCAAGAGTGTTAAATACTCCCTCCGTTTG
Source organism: Avena eriantha (assembly GCA_910589775.1). Classification (NCBI taxonomy): domain Eukaryota; kingdom Viridiplantae; phylum Streptophyta; class Magnoliopsida; order Poales; family Poaceae; genus Avena; species Avena eriantha. The sequence continues at coordinate 101,139,043 of OU342743.1, read as the reverse complement.
AAAATATAAGATGTTTTAGCTTTGTGAAAGGAGTGTACCTAGGCCCTTTTTACAATATTACAAAAATATTACAAAGAAGCCCTTTTCACCACTCACACTAAGAACCTAGTATTTGAAGATAATGGCTTCAAACTTACAAAAAACCCCGGAACAAAAATTAGGAAAGCGATCTAGTCCTTGGGTGCCTCCACCACTCGGCGACCTCAAGGCGATGAACACGCCGAGATCGGAGAGGATTCTGCTCGTAACACTCTCAAAGACAATGACGAACCACTAACGCCGGCCATCTCGCCTTCTTTAGGGACAAACCACTTCGCGAAGACGAGCTATCGAGCTCCGCGCAGGACTCCATTGAAGGCCTCCTGAATAGAGGTTGAAGAAGGGCCACATTGTCGGCCACAGATCATGGTGGCAACTCCGGCACCATGTGATACGCTCGAGGAAATAGCAGCAGATGCCTCTCCAGGGCAACCACAGTAGTGCAACCCCTTCTCCCTTGCTCGCTGACACGGCTGGCCAAGAGGGAAGGGGCGACACTAAGGCCACCAGGAGGACAACAAGGGTGCTTACAGAGATGCACGATAGCAAAAGAGTAAGATGGAGTACGGTATATATCGGGCTAATGGATGTCTCACATGGATCATGTTCCATTGTTAGTTATAAAGAGAGGGAAATGAGGAACACCAAGATGAATCGACTAGAGAATGGCACTAGTGGCACACACGTGCAAACTAGCTAGTTTACCAATCAAATTTAGTTTTCTGAAATATAGGTGATACCTCCGGCCTCTGATGATTCACACAATCTTCTTTATTTATTACTAGTCATTAATTCGTGCAACTGCACAGGCTAGTAATTAGTAATTATGGTTTGAGTATGGGTAGTGATGAGGAATTGGCTAGGTGACTTGTGAATTAGAGCAGTGGCATGCAAGTGGGGACGACTGCACAAGAGAGGTTCATGGTCCTGCCTTTCAGGGTAAAACCCAGGGTCTGACCTTAATTGGTTGTGCCTAGCAATGGCCTTGTTGAAGGTATTGTTTTGAGAGCGTGGACTTTCTTCAGGTTGAAAACCTAGATCTTTGATCGGGCGATGACGGTGTTTGTGCATTGTTCCCTTCTTGGAGGCGTCGTTTTTGGAGAAGCTGGACTTCTGGTGTTGTCTTGGTGGTGGTAGTACTGCTGTTTCAATGAATGAGTCGTTGTAGCAGGACTTTTCTTTTTTATTTCTTCTTTCTTTTTTGGCTGTGTGCATCCGTATGGCCGCTAGGGCAATGCGTTGTTGCAGAGGCTGGGTGTAATTGGTATCCTCTGATATTAATATATGCTCCTTTCCAAAAAAATGAAAAGGAAAACACATGGCA